>CM056377.1:69209741-70539741 GCA_029718625.1 Synaphobranchus kaupii | reverse complement strand
ATGAAACTGGCCTGAGAGCAGCGAGAGCCAACCTGTCCCGCGGCATCAGGAAAGCAAAGCAGGAATACCCACACAAGATAACCTGCCATTTTAAAGACAGCAGAGACACACGGAGCCTGTGGCAGGGCATTCAGACCATCACAGACTATAAACCTACGCCACAGCTCTGCGACAGCAACATCTCTCTGCTCAACAACCTCAACAGCTTCTTTGCATGCTTTGAAGCACAAAACAACACACATCCACAGAAGACCCCACCACCCCCCCACGACCAGGCTCTGTGCCTGTCTGCTGCCAGTGTGAAGAGGACACTCTCCACTATCAACACCCGCAAGGCAACAGGTCCAGACAACATCCCTGGTCGTGTGCTGAAGGACTGCGCAGAGGAGCTTAAGGACGTCCTCACGGACATCTTTAACACTTCTCTGAGTCAGACTGCTGTTCCATCATGTTTCAAGTCCACCATCATCATACCTGTGCCAAAGAAACCTGCTCCATCCTGCTTCAATGACTATCGCCCTGTGGCACTGACCCCCATCATCATGAAGTGCTTTGAACGACTAGTCATGTCACACATCAAATTCATCCTCCCCCCTACCCTGAACCCCTTCCAGTTTGCATACAGGGCCAAACGGTCCACAGAGGATGCAATCTGCTCTGCTCTCCACCCAGCCCTCACCCACCTGGACACAAAACACTCATATGTGAGGATGCTGTTCATAGACTTCAGTTCAGCATTCAACACCATAATCCCACAACAACTCATCTGTAAACTTGACCAGCTGGGGCTCAACACCTCCCTTTGCAACTGGCTGCTGGACTTCCTCAGTGAGAGGCCACAAGCAGTACGTCGGCAACAACACCTTGAGCAGCATCACACTCAGCACAGGGGCCCCCCAAGGCTGTGTGCTCAGTCCCCTGCTCTTCACCCTGCTGACTCATGACTGCACAACAACCTACAGCACCAATCACATGGTGAAGTTTGCGGACGACACAACTCTGGTGGGTCTCATCACCAAGGACGACGAGACCCACTACAGGAAGGAGGTCGACCTTCTAACCACGTGGTGCAGAGACAACAACCTCCTGCTGAACGTCAGCAAGACCAAGGAGATTGTTGTTGACTTCCGGAGAGGCCACACCCAACACCCCCCACTGACCATCAACGGTGCTGCTGTGGAAAGAGTGAGCAGCACCAAATTCCTGGGGGTGCACATCAGTGAGGACCTCTCCTGGACCACCAACACAGCATCACTGGCGAAGAAAGCACAGCGGCGCCTCTACTTCCTCCGCAAACTCAAGCGAGCGAGAGCTCCTCCACCCATCATGTGCACATTCTACCGGGGCACCATTGAGAGCATCCTGACCAGCTGTATCGCTGTGTGTGGCGGGAGCTGCACTGACTACAACAGGAAAGCCCTGCAGCGCACAGTGAACACAGCTGGAAAGATCATTGGTGCCACACTCCCCTCCCTGCAAGACATTTACACCACCCGCCTCACCCACAAAGCGACCATGATTGTGCGCGACACCAGCCACCCCGCACACAGTCTGTTCAGCCTCCTGCCCTCAGGGAGAAGGTACCGGAGCCTTCGTGCCCGCTCCACCAGACTCACAAACAGCTTCATACACCAGGCTGTCAGGAAGCTGAACTCTCTGCCCCCCCCCCCCCCAAAACAATAAACACTCTGGACTCTGAACCCTGAAACACATGGACTCTGAACCCCGACCTTCAGTTTGAACTGACTCTTTGCACTATTGCACTAATGCACTATTACAGTACGGGTACAATATATCATGCTGCTATACGGACTTTTTGTACAATACATCACTGTTTTTTACATATTTTTATAGGTTATATATTATATAATATATTTTATTTTATTTAACTTTTTGAATAGTAGTAAATGTCTTATCTGTTGTGCACTTTATTGTTTACTTTATTGTTTACTTTTGTGTTAGAAAATGTCTTGTCTTGTGCATTGTCTTTTATTCTGTCACCGTAGGATAGTGAGAAACGTCCTCTCGATTCCTCTGTATGTCTGGTACATGTGGTTGAATTGACAATAAAAAAACCTTGAACCTTGAACCTTGAAGTTTAGGCAATGTACTCATTTTCAAGATATTTATTCGGCCAATTAAGGATATGGGTAAAGATGTCCACCGTTCAATTGTGTTAGAGATAGATTCGAGAATGGGGTTGTAATTTTCTGGAACAATTTCTTCCAGCTTTGGTACAATTTTTATGCCCAAGTATGTAAAACATTCAGTTGTATTGAAAATAGTAACACTATTGCTGGGGTTTTTCCTTTCTGTCTCATTCAGTAACATAATAGAGCATTTAGAATTATTAATCTTGTACCTGGAAATTTCCCCAAATGTTTTGATAAGGTCTAATAAAGCAGGTATGGATGTATCAAGATGTTTCAAAAAAAGGATAACATACAAAGCTATTCTATGTTCAATTTGGCCAGCAGTAATACCAGTTAAACCCCACTGTCTTTTTACTGCAACTGCAAAAGGCTCAATGGAAATTGCAAAGAGGAGAGAGAGGTGAACCCTGTCGACAACCTCTAGAAATTCTGAATAGTTTGGACACCCTGTTATTAGTCAGCACTTCAGCTACAGGGTCATTATAAAGTAATCTAACCCACTTGCAAAATTGCTTCCCCAAACCAAATCTAGGAAGTAGTTCAAATAGATAGGGCCATTCTACCCTATCAAAGGTATTTTCTGCATCCAGGGGTAGGAGGGCAGTGTCTGGCTCACCCCTCTGATCAAGGAGAATATTAAGGACTTGTGAAATCCGTGTCTACGTTGAATAAAACCATTCTGGTCCTTCCCTATGAAATCTGGTAATATGACTTCTAATCTCCTAGCCAAAGCTTTACATATGCATGTTTTCACATCTTGTTAGATTTTCCTGGTTTTGGAAGTAATGTAATTAAGGCCCCCTCTCATAGTTGTAGGAAGAACACCCTCCTGAAAAGCCTCTAATATCATTTCTAAAAGGGGAGTCAGCAAATTATCTTTAAATTTCTTATAAATGTCTATAGGAAGTCCGTCTGGACCTGCAGTTTTCCTTGCCTTCATGGCTTCTGAAAGGTCTTGTAATGTTAACTCTTCTTCTAATTTACTTTTATCTTCATCTGAAATCTGTGTTAAATTTAAATCACAGGGTTATATACACTGAGGAAGACAGACAAAATGGGGATCAGGTGTGCAGAGGTGGGGAAGGGAAATTGCTCAATGAAACGATAAGCGAAGCTGATAATACAATAACGAGGGAACACATAAGATGCGGACAGGACTGGCACATAACATATAGGGCTCTATTTTAATAAACCAAACGCAATGGTGAACGCAAGAGTAATCGCTTGGCGGTATCGCTCTGAGGGCGTGTCGGCGAGAAATTTGGTAATTTCATGACGGCAATCTTGGCGCACCTTATGGCGGTATTGCTAAAAGGCTGGGTTTAAATGTCCAAGGTGTGTCTCTATGGTAGCCAATCAAATTGTTGTTCTCATGCTTTAAAAAAAAGCCAGTTGGAACACAATCGCTCCATGCAATTTCATAATGAGCAACCCAAACGCACTGGACCGTCAACTTGGATGTGTGTATGATTCTACGTGGGAACATGCATTGAAATGTTCATTTTAAAAGCTGATCCGATACTTACCATTTATCTAGCCCTATTAAACCGCTCAGCCAGTTGATTTCTCTTTGCTCTGGCTGTGATGGGGACCGCGACCACTGGTGCAGGTGGGGCAAGCTAATTTTGTCGCATGTCACCTGGACATTGATGGAATGTGTTCCTTTGCGATTGACGAAAACTATTGCATGCTCGGGTGGTGCGCGGATTTGTATGTGCGTGCAGTCGATAGCACCAAGCACCCCGGGGAACCCACACTTGAGAAAAAATGCGAGTTTTGACTTTTTACTGCATTCATTGTCGTATAGTTGAGGAAGGACACCCGCTGAAAGTATCCCAGATAGCAAGCGAACGTTGAATCGACGTAGATTCAATGTGGAATTCCGACGTTGATTCAACATCAATTTGCTCATCGAGGTCACGTTTAATCAACGTCAGAATACCGACAAATATTGAATAATAATCTAAATTGATTATTTTTTCGCCCACAGTACACTCACTGCAATGAAGTTGTATTTTTATCAATTTTATTACGTGTTCAGTAATTAATGTCTAGGCCTACCAAATAGCTGGCAAAGCAATATGACGTTAGGCGAATTATTTAGGCTACAGTTACTGACATTATCGGCTACTAACTAGTTCAGTTAGCTAATGGAGTGAGTCAGTGATGGCGACAAACGTTACAACTTTTAAACATCACGTTTAGCTATATTTAACCTTGATTATTCAATATTTGTCGGTATTCTGACGTTGATTCAACGTGATCTCGATGAGCAAATTGATGTTGAATCAACGTCAGCATTCCACATTGAATCTAAGTCGATTCAACGTTCGCTTGCTATTTGGGATATCCTTTCTGTGTATTGTGTAGTGGTAGGCTTATGATTCAACTGTGCCAATGTGTAATTTATATATTATAGGCTATTGGCCTACATGATCGAAAGTTTCTTGTAAGCTGTCCTGTTTTATTCTAGTAGTTTAAATTTAAATTAATTAATAATAATAATTATAGGCTATTTGTTCATTAAATGGAAGTGTAATGTTGGCATCACCTATAGACACTACATAGAACTACATGACTAATAAGTTGTCAAATTGCCAGAGTCTATTGCGTTGCCGCTAAGAGGTGGTTCCAGCTGATCATAACGCAATGGGTTTTCGTTGGTTCAAATTGTCACTACGCCAAAAGTATTTTAGAACACGCCCCAGACAGCGCCACCCATCCCACTGCAGCGCAAGCGAAAGGATGTTATGTTGAGAATTTGTTGATCCTAGCGGTATTGCTGAGAAACGCCATAGCGCCAGTTTTAAGACGTTGATGCTGTCAACAAGCTTGCGTTTGACTATACCGTCCCCTTGCGCTGGTTTGCGCCGGTTTGAAAATAGAGCCCATAGACTATACATGACCTGGATCGAAGAAGACCCGTGCACATAACGAGGTAGAGGAATGCGGAAATCAGATGCAGGTGAAGCGAGGAGGGAATCACAGTAAGATATTCAGAGATAGGACAGAAGAAATGAAAGACAGGTGCAGATGGAAACTGAGATTGCATTAGTAAATTAGTAGGTTACTAGCAACTCTAATTCCCTGATGTTAGTAAATTAGTTCATTAGTATTATTTGCAAGTTAGTCGTTAGTGCATTAGTAAGAAACCTAATTCTAAGCAGTTAGTAATGATTAGTAGATTAATATTATTAACAAGGGTAATTAGTAAAGAAGGAAGTAAACAAGAGTGGAAATACAGCGAAACCCGAAATCACCAAAGGCTCCCGAATAGTGTGACGACGACAGGGAGTGACAGTAATACAAAACATGGAACAGTGAAAGCACAAAATAATCAGAATAAATAAACATGGTAAAAATCAGAAACATAAATGAAACAAACTAACAGGCAGAATGCAGAAACCTGACACTTGAATTGTTGTGATAGCTTGTTCTGTTTGTTGTTGTCTGATCTGCCATGCAAGTAGCCTTCCTGCTTTGTCTCCTTGTTCATAAAAATTCTGTTTTAACTTCAATATCTTTTTTGCTGTTCTACTTGCTGATAATTCATTATATTGGGACCTAAGCAGCAATAATTTCTTATGGACCTCTGCATGATCAGTTACTTTCTGATAAACTTCATTTTCTAGTTGTTTAATCAGAACACCTAATTCATCTCTTGTTTAGATATTTTAGATTTTGAGCTACAAAAACCAATAATCTGACCTTGAATGAAAGCCCCCCATCTTACACCTGCAGATGTTTCAGATGTATCAGTTTCAAAATATAAATCAATTTGCTTGCCTAGAAATTCTATAAATGACGGGTCCTGGAGCCATCCCGTTTGAAGGCGCCATTTAGGAAAGTCGCAACCCATTCTTGTATTTGTATATATTAATGATACCGCTGCATGGTCAGAAATGACAATACTGTGGTACTGACAATCTAAAATATGTGGAAGTATTTGTGCAGAGACTATAAAATAATCAATACGTGAATATGTTTGGTGTGTACCAGAATAACACGAATAAGTTATTGAACTAGAGTTAAGATGTCTCCATATATCTAATAGGTTAAGTTCCTTCATGAAGTGTTGTATCTATTTCCTTGATATGACATGCGTGTTATCAGTACCTGTTGAGCGATCTTTCACTGGGTCTAGAGTGCAATTCATGTCACCTGCTATAATGTATTGCCCAGATAAACTAGCAGCCAGTAAAAATAAATCTTTCTAAAAATTTGGATTGCCATCGTTGAGACCCTACACATTAATCAGATTTATTTTCTCTGAAAAAATAAATCCCAGAACTACAATGAATCTACCAGCTGGATGTTTAATTACATTTTGGACCTGTATTGGAATTGAATTATTAATTAAAATCATCACCCCTTTTGCATTGGAAGTATAACAGGCAGAAAACACCTGACCCTGCCATCTCCTCCGTACCTTAATTGTATCTCCTGTTACCATATGAGTTTCTTGTAAGAAAACTACTTTAGCTTGTAATTGTTTAATTCTGTCCATTACCTGCTTAGCTTTTTTAATATTACCCAATCCTCTACAATTTCATGTTAGAAATTTCACCTTCCCTACCTCAGACATGTATTATATTCTGTGTTGAAAGGTGCATCCCCCAAAGCATACCTACATACATTAAGCATTGAGAAGCATAAAATAAAATAAAGTTAACACACACCATTAACATACATTTAACAAAGGCCCTTTTTTCCCCTGCAGTATCCATATTACTGGATTTATCCCTCCACCCCCACCCTTCACTTCTTATATGGCGTTGATAGTTCCTCACTGGTGTGTGGACCAATCAGGCACTGTTACCTGAACAAAACGAAAACTATGATATCCTCACGTCAACACGGAACATCCCATAAACCCATCACTATTAAACTATTACACAGTTTAGAAAAATATTTTAACTTTAAATGACCCATATCTCGCAGCCCATATCACTCTAAAGTAAATGTGTTCAGTCCCAATGCAAAAAAGAGGGGAGACGACGATCGCTCCAAATCAAATTTTTGTGTTTGCTTTGTCGCAATGTTCAAAAAACACCTCTTTTCAAAAAGTAATTTCAAAAA
Source organism: Synaphobranchus kaupii (assembly GCA_029718625.1). NCBI lineage: Eukaryota > Metazoa > Chordata > Actinopteri > Anguilliformes > Synaphobranchidae > Synaphobranchus > Synaphobranchus kaupii. The sequence continues at coordinate 70,532,509 of CM056377.1, read as the reverse complement.
GAAGAAAATAAAAACCGTTGCGTCTTTTGTTGATACCAAAAATGTCCATTTGTTTAGTTTTTCATTGTTCCACGTAGCCTACTGATATAAGTTATTATCCATCTAGGAAAGATATTCTTTTTCAAGGAAATATGTGGAAGATACGCCAAGGTAGGCTACAACCTAGCCTAAATCATCCCATATCCAATCTGAGGCACGCAGTCATTTCTGAATCATAGCACCTTACGTTATAAAATTAAAGTTAAAGCATGTGAATGCTTTTTCAAAAGCATAATGAAAAGAAAGAAAAACGAAAAGCCGGAGGGCTTGCCGTGTGCCTACATTACATTACATTACATTAATTTAGCAGACGCTTTTATCCAAAGCGACGTACAGTAAGTGCATACAGAGACATCATCAAGATCACTACAGAACAGACAAGACAAAGCACATCCTTCCCATAATGTAGCAGCTATCCCTAGTAATGAACGCCTACCTTTACTCTTTATCCAACTCTTTAATGAAGCTTTCCACCGCAGCAGGTGTGTCAAACATCGTGGAGCGCTCCCCGTGTGTGAGAAATAGGCCAGGAAAACAATCCTGTTTGGTGATTCCCCTCTCTCTTAGTTTCTGTCGCACTCCCTCATATACTCTCTGTTTCTTGTGAACTTCGGCTGACACATCTGGGTGGAATCGAAGAGTATGCTTTTTGTACAAGATCGTGCCCTTAGTCCTGGTAGCTCTAAAAACTTGTTCTTTTTTGTCTAAAGTTTAAGAAGTTCATGATAAGTGTTCTAGGCGGCGGTGTACCATTTCGGTTGTCGTCTCGGTCTGCCATGTTTCTTTGTGGGCCAACCCTATGTGCTCTTTCAATCACCAACGGCTCGTTCCGTGTATCCATTTCCATAAAATCGCACGCATCTCGCCCTTCCACTTTTTAGGCAAACCGACCAACCTCAAATTATTCCTATAGTGTTTTTGTGAGCCCGAAGTTGAACAATTTCGTCCTCAGCCCCAGAGATGCGTTCCTCTGCTTCTTTCATTCTCTCTGTCACTTCCTTTATCCCTGATATTACACCGTCAATTTTATTTGAGACTCATTTCTCCATCTCTTTGATAGCATTCATGACATCTGCGTTGCTAGGGTTTAGCACACTAAATTTGGTAGCCTCGCAATCACCATCTTCTTCCATCTCTCCCAACTTGTCAGTATATTGAGGGCTCTGTGACACCCCCTCCGTTTGATTGTCAAGTTTCTCTTGGGTTTTATTCTTCTTTCTCTGTGGCATTTTTTCGGTTGTTCATACATTTACTAATTACCAAAAAATATTCAAGTGAGTGGGTCTTAAGGATTATTATTGAAAAAATTGCAGGAGGGTTGATAGCCACGTCTTCTCAGCACCTCTCCATAATCGGAAGTCACTCTGGAGATATTTAATAATTATGAGGTTTATGGACTTGATTCTAACTTTTTGATTTAATCAAGTTATAGGGATTCCAATACGGTACCCATCGCAGTTTTCCTTTCACATAGGAAATGGTACCAACTTTGATGCTTATTCAAAATCCCACTGTAAAATGTTCTGATATTCACTAGGCATACACTAGAATACACCTATTACATGGGAATAGTGGTCATTTCAACAAACATTTTGATTTGATCAAGTTATAGGGCTTCCAATATGGTACCCATCGCGGTTTTCCCCTTTCACATAGCAAATGGTACCAACTTTGATGCTTAATTATTAAAACTCCCCACAGTAAAATCTTCTGATATTCACTAGGCATACACTGGGATATAACTAGTATATGGTATTAGTGTTCATTTCAACAAACCTTTTGATTTGATGGAATTATAGGGATTCCAATACGGTACCAATTGCAGTTTTCCCATTTCACATCGGAAAGGATACCAACTTTGATGCTTAATTATTAAACATCCCCACAGTAACATCTTCTGATATTCACTATGATTACACTGGGATAGACCTATTATGTGATATTAGTGTTAATTTGAACAAACTCTTTGATTTGATCAAGTTATAGGGCTTCCAATACGGTACCCATTGCAGTTTTCCCCTTTGACAACGGAAACGGTACCAAATGTGATGCTTAATTATTAAAAATCCCCACAGTAAATTCTTCTGATATTCATGAGGCATACACTGAAATACCTATTACATGGTTGTCATGTTGAGTTGAACAAACCTTTTGATTTGTTCAAGTTATAGGGCTTCCAATACGGTACCCATTGCAGTTTTCCCCTTTCACATAGGAAACGGTACCAACTTTGATGCTTAATTATTAACAATCCTCACAGTGAATTCTTCTGATATCCACTACACATACACTGGAATACAGCTGTTATATGGTTTTAGTGTTCATTTCAAGAAACTTTTTGTTTGATCGAGTTATACGTACAATTCAAATTGGGAGTAGTAACATCTTGAAACTACTTGTAAGTACTTGTAATATTGACAGCGTCGCATTATCACACGTCGACAAGTGTCTTTTACGCAAGAAAGCGCATTATACGCATCGTGTAGTGACCACCGTTGAGAAATCGTTTCGTTTGTACAATGGCAAAGCGACAAAAAGATTTTCCGTGCTTGAGGCTGCTGTAGACGTTCTCTGGATTCAGATGAGGAGATTTACATCCATGACTCTTCATTTGCAGCAGAAAGCAAGGATTCCATAGATAAGTCTTGCCGTGTACAAAGAGTGTGTGTGCTGTGTGTCTTATGGTGTTGTATTCATAGTAGTATAACTAGCTAGCCACAGAAAGGCTAGCTAGGTTGTTGTTTATGATGTCAGAGTTTTACAGTAGTGGCGCCGAGTTATAAATGAAAGGACATGCAGTCTGTCTTATTCTGGTTCAATTTAGTTTATACCTAGTTAGCTAGAAACCTATTAGGTATTAGCTATAAGCTAGGGTCCTCAATCTTATCCAGAAAGGGCCAGTGTGGGTGCAGGCTTTGGTTTCAACCAAGCAGTAACACAACTAATTGTACACCTGATTCTACTAAACAAGGTCCTTAGCAGGTGTGTAACTGCTTGGTTGGAACAAAATCCTGCATCCACACCAGCCCTTTCTGGATAATATTGAGGACCCATGCTATAAGCTAAGCCTTATTAAGGCTCAATGACAAAGTATGGGGAGTCTGTGGAAAAAAATCCTGCCTGAGTCGACTTGGATTTGTATACCATAAGTAATGACAATGGTGGTGACCTGTAAATCTATTATGGCTAAACTGTAACGTTACTAGGAATTTATACTACACTATAGTATAAGCTTTCATGTGTGGCCTAGCCATTTATTATGCTTGGTGAATCAGCATAGCTAACATAGGGACATAAAAGGATAGCATGGCAGCTAGTAGTCCCGTATAGTAATCCATGGGCTGGCGTATGTTTATATAGGAGATAGTTGTAGTAATTCATATGACCCTGTCAATTGTGTGCATGTTCTCAAACATTGTTAGTCTGACTCCTTGGTAATAAATTACCTTTTATAACCAGACCAGGCTGTGTTGGACATTTTTGGCACGAGAAACTATACTGAGACAAAGAAATTGCTTATCTAAGGGAGATTCAAGTCATTAATTGCCTCCTCATAGGATGTGATAATGTGCTTCAAATGGACAATAAAGCTATGTTCATGTTTGGATAGGTTTGGATAGCCTTGCATAGTTTTGTTATGGGTTTGGATAGGGTTGGATAGGTTTTTGGACAACCAAACCATTCCAAAAAAATTGCTTCGTGAGACTTGAGCAGTAATACATATTCATTTCATATTTAGTACACATGCAGGCAGGAGGTTTTCGAACAAGAAAATGTAAAGTTGCTACATAGTCACTATCAAAAGAGAAAGGATATAAAACATTTTATTCATGTCAAAATATACTCATAAACATATGTGGCCGGGTCAAAACAAAAACCAAAAATAATATAACAATGTAATATAGTTTCAGTTTAGTCTCTTTTTTTTTCTTTCCAAAATTACCTTTTTATTTCAGTTACAAAAACAGTTTTCTTCCAACCTTGTTTTCATTTTCAGTGATAATAGCCTTGGTGTATGTATGTGTGCATGTGGGGGTGGGGATAGGGTTAGGTATTCTGCTATTTATGTATTTTCACTGGTATTCAGAGAGCAGATCTATTTTTGCACGGACGCAGATGTGGGTAACTGACTGACTTGCTGACTGACTGGCTGGCTGCCTGATCCCCGATGTTGAAAAGCGCATGCGCAAATTTTGAGTGTTGAAAAGCGTATGCGTAAATTTTTGTGTAATTATGGTAAAAAGTTTGCTGTGAGTGTTGAAAAGCTGATGCGTGCATTTTTGATGTGAAAATATTCTGTAAAGCGAAGATGCTTTCAAGAATAATTAAATGAAAAGTTTCTAAATATCAAACAATTGACTATAAAAAGCAGTAAACAGTAAAAAACTAAATCAAATCAATATTTGGTGTGACCACCCTTTGCCTTTAAAGGACTCGGATGTGCTCGAGCTGGTGACGCGCCATCGCGCAACCACCTGTCCACTAGACCCCATACCTTCAGCAGTCCTCCAGTCTATATCTGCTGAGCTCCTTCCATATCTGTCCTCCATTATTAACACCTCCCTAATCTGTGGCCATGTTCCTGCTGCCTTTAAAACTGCCCGTGTAACCCCACTCCTTAAAAAACCTAGCTTAGATCCCGCTGATGTCAGGAACTACTGTCCTGTATCTCTCTTGCCCTTCCTGTCCAAAACAATTGAACATGCTGTCCTTAACCAACTGTCTGTTTTTCTCCACCAGAACAACCTGCTTGACCCGCATCAGTCTGGCTTCAGGATGGGCACCCCCTCTCTAGCCAGGTTCCTTCCGAGATTTCTTCCCACTGGGGAGTTTTTTCTCGCCACTGCTCAGTGTTTTTTTTCTCCCCTACCGGGGAGTTTTTATTTTATTTTTTTACCTCATTTTTCTGGTTGGGGGCTATGGCCTGGTTTTTTGCTCAATTTTCCTTCTGTTTCCCTGTGCAGCGTCTTTGTGACAGTTCTCTGTAAAAAGCGCTATACAAATAAAATTGAATTGAATTGAATTGAATTGAGAACCGGCCATTCGACTGAAACTGCTCTGCTGGCTGTGACTGAGGCACTCGCCACTGCTAGAGCCTCCTCCCTCTCCTCTGTTCTGATTCTCCTTGACCTGTCTGCGGCATTCGACACGGTTAACCACAAACTCCTGATCTCTACACTCGCTGAGATGGGCATTTCTGGAACTGCCCTCTCTTGGTTTGTATCGTATCTCACTGATAGATCCTACCAAGTCTCCTGGAAGGGTTCCGTCTCTGCTCCCCATCCCCTGTCTACAGGAGTCCCGCAGGGATCTGTACTGGGTCCTCTGCTGTTCTCTATGTATACTAAGTCTCTTGGCTCAGTAATTCATTCACATGGCTTGTCATACCATAGCTATGCTGACGATACTCAACTCTTCCTCTCTTTCCCTCCCTCTACCCCACAGGTTAAGGAGAGGATATCTGCTTGTCTGACTGACATCTCTGAGTGGATGGCTACCCATCACCTGAAGCTCAACCTTGACAAGACAGAGCTCCTCTTCATGCCGTACAAGACCTCCCCACTACATGACCTCTCCATCACCGTTGATGGGACCGTGGTGGCTGCCTCCCGCTCTGCAAGGAACCTGGGGGTGGTCCTGGAAGACCGGCTGGACTTCAAAGAGCACATCAGGGCGACGGCTCGGTCCTGCAGGTTCCTCCTGTACAACATCAGGAGGATTCGACCGTACCTGACCACCTACTCCACCCAGCTTCTTGTCCAGACCATGGTCACCTCACGCCTGGACTACTGCAACTCCCTGCTCGCAAGCCTACCGGCCTGCACCATTCTGCCTCTTCAACTGATCCAGAATGCAGCTGCCCGGCTTGTGTTCAACCTCCCGAAATTTTCCCATGTAACCCCCCTGCTGAGGTCTCTCCACTGGCTGCCAGTTGCAGCCAGGATCAGGTTCAAAGTTCTGACCCTGGCCTACACTGCAGCCAATAGGACAGGCCCTGCCTACCTGCAGGACGTAATCCAGAACTATGTTCCTGCTCGACCACTTCGCTCTTCTACAGCAGGGCGACTGGCACTTCCCCCCCTCCGTGTCAAAGGCTCTCGCTTGTCCCGACTGCGGAGTTTTTCCACATTAGCTCCTCAGTGGTGGAATGAACTTCCCATTCCCCTACGTTCTACTCCAACCCTGCCTGCATTCCGTCGAGGCCTGAAGACACACCTCTTCAGACTCCACCTTGACTGATATCCTCACCTAGGAATATCAGTTCCCTATTTACTAGTTCCCTGTGTTTTCCTGTCTGTTTATTATAGTTTATAATAGTATTTGGAATGGAAGTGTGGTGTTGCTGATTTGCCCACAGCTTACTGTGAACTACAGTCGACGTTCATTGCTAGGGATAGCTGCTACATTATGGGAAGGATGTGCTTTGTCTTGTCTGTTCTGTAGTGATCTTGATGATGTCTCTGTACGCACTTACTGTACGTCGCTTTGGATAAAAGCGTCTGCTAAATGAATGTAATGTAATGTAATATCTCCGGTTTGGCTGGTACCAACAGACACATTCATTAATTTAGCATGCCAACTAACTGTATTGTGTATAGGTCAGGGGTGGGCAATTCCAGTCCTGGAGGGCCAGTGTGTATGCAGGTTTTTGTTCCCACCAATTACCCCAGCTAAATGAGCTAATTGGCTGTTTACACCAACACTGGTAGATTAGATCACATTAAAATGTTTCATATAGGGACACAAGAAGTCTTCGGCTGTCATTCATGCACTTATTAAGAATTGTAGCTAAAATGTCAGATGGTGTAAAAATTAGGGCTAATTAGGTAATTAAGGCCAGAAGTTGGCACTGTGAGGAGTTTTAATAATTAAGCATCAAAGTCGGTACCATTTCCTATATGAAAGAGGAAAACTGTGATGGGTACCGTATTGGAAGCCCTATAACTCGATCAAATCAAAACCTTTCTTGAAATTAACAATACTATCACATAATAGGTGTATCTCAGTGTATGCTTAGTGAATATCAGAAGATCTTACTGTGGGGATTTTTAATAATTAAGCATCAAAGTTGGTACCATTTTCTGTGAAAGAGGAAAACTGTGATGGGTACCGTATTGGAAGCACTATAACTCGATCAAATCAAAATGTTTGTTGAAATGAACACTAAGACCACATAAGAGCTGTATTCCAGTATATGTCTAGTGAATATCTGAATAATGTACTCTGGGGATTTTTAATAATTAAGCATCAAAGTTGGTACCATTTCCTATGTGAAAAGGGAAAACTGCAATGGGTACCGTATTGGAAGCCCTATAACTTGATCAAATCAAGATGTTTGTTCAAATTAATACTAATATCGTTTAATAGGTGTATCCCAGTGTATGCCTTGTGAATATCAGAAGATTTACTGTGGGGAGTTTTAATAATTAAGCATCAAAGTTGGTATCATTTGCTATGTGAAAGGGGAAAACCGCGATGGGTACCATATTGGAAGCCCTATAACTCAATCAAATCAAAAAGTTTCTTGAAATGAACACTAAAACCATATAACAGCTGTATTCCAGTGTATGTGTAGTGGATATCAGAAGAATTTACTGTGGGGATTGTTAATAATTAAGCAGCAAAGTTGGTACCATTTTCTGTGAAAGAGGAAAACTGTGATGGGTACCGTATTGGAAGCCCTATAACTCGATCAAATCAAAAAGTTTGTTGAAATGAACACTAAGACCACGTAAGAGCTGTATTCCAGTGTATGTCTAGTGAATATTTGAATAATGTACTGTGGAGATTTTTAATAATTAAGCATCAAAGTTGGTACCGATTCCTATGTGAAAGAGGAAAACTGCGATGGGTACCGTATTGGAAGCCCTATAACTCGATCAAACAAAACGTTTCTTGAAATGAACACTAAATCCATATAACAGCTATATTCCAGTGTATGTGTAGTGGATATCAGAAGAATTTACTGTGGGGATTGTTAATAATTAAGCATCAAAGTTGGTACCATTTCCTATGTGAAACGGGAAAACTGCAATGGGTACTGTATTGGAAGCCCTATAACTTGATCAAATCAAGATGTTTGTTCAAAGTAATACTAATATCGTTTAATAGGTGTATCCCAGTGTATGCCTTGTGAATATCAGAAGATTTACTGTGGGGAGTTTTAATAATTAAGCATCAAAGTTGGTACCATTTGCTATGTGAAAGGGGAAAACCGCGATGGGTACCATATTCGAAGCCCTATAACTCAATCAAATCAAAATGTGTCTTGGAAAGAACACTAAAACCATATAACAGCTGTATTCCAGTGTATGTGTAGTGGATATCAGAAGAATTTACTGTGGGGATTGTTAATAATTAAGCATCAAAGTTGGTACCGATTCCTATGTGAAAGAGGAAAACTGCGATGGGTACCGTATTGGAAGCCCTATAACTCGATCAAACAAAAGGTTTCTTGAAATGAACACTAAATCCATATAACAGCTATATTCCAGTGTATGTGTAGTGGATATCAGAAGAATTTACTGCGGGGATTGTTAACAATTAAGCATCAAAGTTGGTACCGTTTCCTATGTGAAAGGGGAAAACTGCAATGGGTACCGTATTGGAAGCCCTATAACTTGATCAAATCAAAAGGTTTGTTCAAATCAACATGACAACCATATAAGAGGTTTATTCCAGTGTAATCATGGTGAATATCAGAAGATTTTACTGTGGGGATCTTTAATAATTAAGCATCAAAGTTGGTAACATTTCCGAGGTGAAAGGTGAAAACCGCGATGGGTACCATATTGGAAGCCCTATAACTCGATCAAATCAAAACGTTTCTCGGAATGAACACTAAAACCATACAACAGCTGTATTCCAGTGTATGTGTAGTGGATATCATAAGAATTTACTGTGGGGATTGTTAATAATTAAGCATCAAAGTTGGTACCGTTTCCTATGTGAAAGGGGAAAACTGCAATGGGTACCGTATTGGAAGCCCTATAACTTGATCAAATCAAAAAGTTTGTTCAAATCAACATGAGGACCACATAAGAGGTGTATTCTATTGTAATCATAGTGAATATCAGAAGATGTTACTGTGGGGATCTTAAATAATTAAGCATCAAAATTGGTACCGTTTCCTATGTGAAAGAGGAAAACTGTGATGGGTACCGTATTGGAAGCCCTATAACTTGATCAAATCAAAACATTTGTTCAAATCAACACTATTATCATATAATATATGTAGTCTAGTCTATGTATAGTGGATATCAGAAGATTGCACTGTGGAGATTTTTAACGACCCTACACAATGAAAATGTACCTATTTTAAGCGATGAAATTGTTAGCTTTAGTTATTGTAATACCATATTGGAAGCCCTATAACAAAGGTTACGACTGTACCAGAAGTCATTGAACCGTGGGTACAGTCGTAACCTTCATTGTATTTCGTTCCTTCGACCATTAGGGTCATCAGCTTTACAGATGACTCATACCCAGCGTGTCACAAGGGACAGTCATACCGTTAAGTTGCTGACAAGGCCGCTGGCAGAATGGCTGAGTCGACTGTTGACACAGGCGCATGTTCAAGTGATAAAACCTTGAAAATGTGCAAAGTCGCTGCCGCACAGATGTCAACCTTTTCAGAAAGAGGGACACCCCTCAGTACTGCCCATGACGTAGCCATAATCCTGGTGGACCTACACTGGACAAATGTAGGGAAAGGCCAGGCCTCAGAGGCTGCAGCTATTGCCTTCACGACCCAGCGGGAAAGGCCCTGAGCCAAGAGCGCTTTTCCATTGGATTTGCCGTAGCAAACAAAGAGCTGTCCTGTGCGCCTGATGGAAGCGGTAGCCTCAACGTAGCGGAGCAGCGCATGCACTGGGCATACCAACTGTGCATCCCCCAGGTCCTACCTGGTGGGAGGCGAAGGGCAGCAAGCTCAATCGGCTGGTTAACATGAAACGCCGAAACAATTTTCGGTAGAAAAGATGGGCTGGGCCGCAAAGTGACGCCAGATTAATCCAGCCGCCACCTCATGTACTCCATAGTGATGGAGAGAGCGCAGACCTCACCAACATGCGTTGATGATGCCATTGCGAATAGAAATGGCATCTTATAAGAAAGCCACTTAAGACTCCTTGTATCGAGAGGCTCGTAGGGTTGCCCCGTAAGCGCTCGTAAAACCAGAGCGAGATCCCAGGAGGGAGCCACCAGGGACCTTGCAGGTCTCAGCCCTCAGGAACCAGCTGATAAGGTGATGGTGCCCTGCAGGCCTGTCATTCACCCACACATGCCTGCTGGATATAGCAGAATGCTGGCTGCCCTGCCACGATCAAGCAGCGATTGCAGAAAATCCAGTACAACAGAAATCGGGCAGTACACAGGGTCCGCGCAGTGTTGTGAGCACCATGTGCAAAATAACTGCCACATATACTCATAGGCCCATCTCGTAGATGGGGCTCTAGAGTTAAGAAGCGTCTGCATGACAGAGGGACCACACCCAGCTAATGAAGGGTCGGGCTCCTCAATGGCCAGACCCAGAGCTTCATCGTGCTCGGTCACGGATGCCACACGGGCTGCTCCTCTGAGATAGGAGGTCTGTCCGGATTGGGAGTTCCCAGGGCAATCCGTAAAGAAGGCAGAGGAGCGTCGGGAACCAAAGCTCCATCGGCCACCTGGGGGCCACCAGAAGAAGCTTGTGGTGGCCCTTGCTGACCCTGTGCAAGGGTCATCGAGAACCACTGCAAACAGGTCTGTCTGATCACAACCAAACCGTTGCCACACCAGCTCCACCACCTCAGAGTGGAGACGCCATTCGCTGGGGTGGATTGCTTGGGGAGATAATAAGTCTGCTGCTTTGTTTCGGACACCCGGGAGGTAGTCTGGGCATCAATGTCAACTATGGCAAGAGCCAGCTAATGCTGAGCCGGTCAATCACTTATATTGGACTGTCGCTCGATTCACGGAGCATGATAGCATCTTTGATGATAGCATGCTATCTCAAGTGTGGAAGAGCACCATACCGTGCAACTCTGCACATTAGCCAGTCGTCCAGGTACAGCAGAATCTTTAACCCCCGCAGCCAGAGCAGCGATAGAACAGTGCTCATACAGCGGGTGAAAACCGAATGGGAGGACATTGAATTGATATGCCCAACCTCGGAACGCACAACGGAGGAAGGGACAGTGTTCCACACAGATGGGGACATGGAAGTACATGTCTTTCAATCAATCAATCAATTTTTATTTAAAGTGCAGAATCACCATGCAGTATGGTCCCAATACACTTAACAAATAATGCATTAAAGAAAAAAAAAAGAAAAGAAAGGAAAAGAAATATAATGTAATAACAATCTAAGAGATCAAATTTAAAATGTAATATTTAAAACACAAAGATGCTACACAGTAGCAGAGTAGGCCATGACCTAAAAAGAAAGTGTTCTGATCCTCAGGGTAGGGGAGGGGCAAGAGCCCCGGGGGATTTGAAATAGCTACTGGCCCTACTAGCCCTACCTGCCACCAGTGTTACAGGGATGCAGTTCTAGGGTAGGCTGTAATGAAGTGAATAAAGGTAAGTTTTTAGTCTTGATTTAAATGTTTCAACTGAACGTGTTTTTTTAACATGTAATGTAATGTGTTCAAATTTTTTAGTTTTTGTCAGGATTCTAGCTGCAGATCAGAGAAAAGGGCATTACAATAATCCATTCTAGAAGATAGAAATACATATATTAAGGTTTCAGCATCACACAATAAAAGAAAAGGTCGGATTTTACTAATATGAAAAAATGCTATCTTGGTAATGGCCTTGATATGAGGCTGGAATGTCAGATGAGAATCAAAAATCACTCGAAGGTTTCAGAAATAATACAGCCATCAATGTTAACACTCAAATTCTCAAACAAGTGTCCATGTTTGGCTGGTCTAACAACTAATAACTCTGTTTTATCAGCATTAACCACAGAAAGTTCATACCCATCCATTTTTTTATTTCTGATACACATGCCTCTAAATCTAGGAGTTGGGAAAGGTCATTTGGCTTTACAGGTACATATAGCTGCGTATCATCAGCGTAGCAATGAATGAAACCAAGAAAGCACCGTCCCCTGGAAGCCAATATGCTTCTCCAGGCAGCTGAGAAGTATACTATAGTGCACGGTGTCAAAAGCAGCACTTAGGTCAAGAAGCAGCAACAATGATGTTAAGTCAGAATCAACAGTAAACAGTAGATCATTGATTACTCTGGTCAAGGCGGTTTCAGTAGAATGACGGGACCGAAAGCCAGATTGAAATTTATCGTAAAGATTATTGTTGGATAGGTAGGCAGTAAGTTGATCAGCGACAGCCCTTTCAAGTAATTTTGACATAAAAGGAAGATTGGAAATTGGTCTATAATTATTAAGAATTTGCAGATCCATGTTAGGTTTTTTAAGCAGCAGTTTAATAATGGCAGTTTTTAAAGCTGGGGGCACAGAGCCCATGGAAAGTGAATTATTTAGAAAATTAAGAATATGACTATTTAAAACAGGAAACAATTCCTTAAAAAGATTTGATGGTATAGGGTCTAATATGCAGGTTGTAGGTTTGGATGCAGTTACCAAGCTGGTAAAGGCTTCAGCTGAAATTATTTCAAACTGTGAAAGAGTGCAGTTGGTCTGAGTCACAGTGCCTGCTTCCATCAAAGTAATGGATAGCTCATAGCCATCATTCTGAGCGGAGTGTAGACCATTGATTTTATCTCTAATTGAAGCAATCTTATTCGTGAAGAATTTCAGAAAATCATCAGCATTGAATGAAGAGCTATTGGCAGGGGCATTCTGTGTGAGTAATAACAGTATCAAAGAGAAACCGAGGATTATTTTTATTAATATTAATTAAGTTAGAAAAATATTCTGTCCTAGCAGCTGAGTTTATACTTCTTCTTTTTTTTTTACAAATCTTTTTATTGTTTTTTTTGCACATTATGAACAGAGGTTCCTTAACACGTTTCAACATGTGTTTTCCAAAACAAACGTACAAAAATATGGCATATAAAAGGCAGGTATATGGTACAAACCAGACTGCACACATACACACATCTATGCATGAGTGGATGAACACAGACTGCCCACACCAATAAACATATACATAACAACCCCCCCACCCCCCCAAATACATTAACAGACAAATCAAAACAAAACAACAACAAAAACAAAAAAAAACACACACATGGTCTTTATACAAAAATGCAGGATAATTACAATCAGTGCTACAGAATAGAGTCATGCATTCAAAAGGAAAAGAAAAAAGGGAGAACTAATACAGATATCCAACTGTTTGCTGGACCACTTGCACACATGCCACGCCACACCACAGCCGGACAAACGGACACAGACCGGGACAAACCACGCCCCACCCAGAGGACCGCGCGCCACACATGCGAAACACACCCCTCCGGGCGACGCACAGCCCACCCCATCCGCCCAGCCGCTACACAGCAAGCCAAGCGCAGCACACACAGCCAGCCCAGAACCAGCAAACCAACAACCAGCCTCACTGGGGCACACCCCGGAACTGCAGTGTCTCTATATGGTAAAACAGGGGTTGCCATATCAGTGTGTATTTGATCTTTTCCAATTTACTAAAGTGGAGAACATCTCTAATCCAAGCCTCATGGGATGGAGGGGAGGAAGACTTCCAACGAAGTACTATCAGTCGTCTAGCCAATAGGGTCAAGAAGGCCACAAGGTCTGCTTTAACTTTTGGTAGAACCACTGTATGCAGTGACCCCAAAGATTGCCGTCAGTGCGAGTGGCTCAAAAGGCACCTGAAGTACCTCCGACAGTGTTTTAAAAATACTAGACCAGTAGTTATGAAGTGATGGGCATGACCAAAACATATGAATCAATGAGGCAGGAAATTGTCGCCACCTGTCACAGAGAGGGTTAACATCAGGATAAATTTGAGAAAGTCTGAGTTTTGTCCAATGGGTGCGATGTACGATCTTAGATTGGATTAGACCATGTTTGGCACATACAGAGGAGGAGTGGACCCGGAGAAGGATACCATCCCATAAATCATCGTCAATCTCCTCCCCCAAATCCTGCTCCCACGATGCCCTGACAGCTAGCAATGAGGAACTATGGAGAGAGAAAAGTTTCTCATATCCACATGAGATGATACCCTTTGATGTAAGGGGTGATAATAAAAAAAACATCAATGGGGGGGCTTACAGGTTGAGAGGGAAATTGGGAGCTTATGTCCCGGACAAAACTACGAACCTGCAAATACCGAAAAAAGTGACTGTTTGGTACACCAAATTTAACCGAGATCTGCTGGAAAGATGCAAAGCTGCCCTCATTATACAAATCATTAAATGCCTTTAGGCCAAGATTAGACCACACAGAAAAAGCTCCATCTGTTAGAGAGGGAAGAAATGCGTGATTTCTATAAATCGGAGCTTGTAAAGAAAAGGTTTGCAGTCTAAAATGGCATCTGAGTTGATTCCAGATTTTGAGAGTCGTCTTGACTAAAGTGTTTCTGCAGTAATTCGAGCAGGCCGGACCATCAGGGGTGTATACCAAAGCAGCCAGTGAGCATGGCATACAGGATGCCGCCTCCATCCTCAACCAAGCTGGGGCATTATGCAGGCCATACGTTTATACTTCTTAAAACTCTCGACCCAGGCAAGGCGAGAAATCTCTTGTTTTGTCATACGCCACCTGCGCTCAAGAATTCTGCAAATCTGTTTGAGTGCACGGGTGTCCTCTGAAAACGTTGGCGCTGATTTCATCCTGGTGCGTTTTCTTGTTGTAAGAGGAGCAACAGAGTCAAGCATTTTAAGCAAGGAACTATTCAGTAGGGGTGTAAATTGCCAGAGACCTGCCGATTCGATACGTATTGCGATACTTGGGTGCCGATTCGATACGTATTGCGATTCTGCAAGTATTGCAATTCTACAAGTATTGTGATACGATATTACAATATGTATTGCCATTTTCTTTAGGCTACTGTTTAAATCACTAGGCCTATTGCTTTGTAATGTTAATTGATGCAAAGTTGTGTCTGCAGACATTTGCTCTGTAACATAACGTTTGAAGTTACTTTAAATTCAAGTTAAATACTCATTTGTAAAGGACTACAAAAATAAGGTTGCTCTTGCACCAGGAGACAATAATTCTTAACAAAAATCCTGAGTAAGAAAATCACAGTGACAATAAGTGTACAATACAAACCCTCACATTTACAACAGCAGAAAGTGTAACAAATGTACTAATGCACATTAACTATGCAGGTAAGGTTATGACTTTATTCCATACTTTATGTGAGACTTTCATAGCAGAAGGAAATTATGTGATGACAGAAATTCACTCTAATAAGTGAGTAGGCAAAATAAAAGTTTCATTGACCTACTGTATATCCAGTACCTTATGTGTTTTTTATTGTTGCTGTGATAGTATACAATTTTTTGGTGGTGAAAGAAGAACTGTAACCAACTCCTAAATATAAATTAATGTATCAGTATCTTCAACCTGATTCGCTATCATGTAGATTACACTGTAGAGTGGTCGATATACTTGTATGAAATACGGAAGAAAGGTAGCACGTAGGAACTTCATATTTTGCCCGATTATAGCAGAACTAGCTCTGATGAAGAAGATATGCAGTTTTCCATGATACCACGCTTTCTGACATGGTACAGTAGGATGTTTGTGATGTAGACCCCAGGGTCAACGCCACTAGGGGGCTTGAACAAAGGGGTTACGTACTGTTTGGGAGCACTTTGAGTATAATGTTGCCAATTTGTTGACAAATCCAAATGCATAGTTGTAGTGGTGTATGGGGTAAGTCAAAATCATAAAATGACTAAAACTAAAATAAAAACTAAATATGCTGAAAAACTAAACCTAACCATCTAAAAACAAACAAAAACTAAACAATTGAACTGAAATTTAAACAGAAATAAAAACTAAATTAAAAACAAAAAACCATAACCAATTTTGACACACAATCACACAAAAACACATATGCCATGGGACACTCACCGTGGGTAGTTTAATCCCCAGAAAAAGGGCTTTTGAAGTTCACCAGCAGGAAACCCTGTGAAAAATCAACAATTACAAAGTCTAAAAATCATATTTTTTCATAGGTGCAATAACAATAATGTCTCTTATAGTCCTCTTAAAACACATTTTCACTTTATTTCTTTACATCCCTTCATTTACATTCTTTTCATCATTGCTCTCAGGCATTAAAAGGTGCACTATGCAGGATTTTTTACCTAGAAAATATTATAAAATATCCCTGCTCAGTCATATCTATTTCGAAAAAAAAAAAAATAGCAGAAACTTTGCTCTGCATTCATTATTCTAAGATGCGTTCAGGACGTTTCTGGGCATGGCGCTCTTTTCTGTGTGGGGAGGAGTGGGTGTGGCTACAAAGCCTGTGGGATGGGATCAGGTTTCAGCTGAGCATTTGTAGCCAGCTGGCTACTGCAATGGCAGAGGTGAAGAAGCTAGTGAAGTTTTGCAAGGGTTTGAAAAGCGACGCGGAGTTGCCGTGTTTTCTCTTGGACCTGTAATTAACTTAACCTCTAGCTATCCAGTATAGAATTAATATAATGATTTAATATTATGTTGTTTTTGAGAAAATAAATATTTGTACACAGATACCTTCATGAAAAAGTCATTGGGAATACAGGTTACAGCTTGGCGGGGCATGTGCCGTACGTACACAGCAGGGGTTCCCAAACCGCTCCTGGGGGTCCCCTGTGTATGCTGGTTTTCGTTGCAACCACAGTTGCAATCCCAGAATTTTAACAAGCTGTTAATTTTTCTTAATTAGGTGCTTGTCATGTTTGGAGGAATTATTCGCCCTCTTAAGACACATTGTGTCAGAAATAGCTATGCATGCCATGTAGAACAAACTCCCCATGTTCCTGTTTTGCTTATTGTGCTATATTGCAACAATTACATAAAAAGAGGTTACAAAATAATGTACTTTCACTCAAATTAAAGAGTGAAGTGAATCAATAGGCTCCTAATTAGGTTTTTGAACACATGTGTTTAACTCAATTTTTTCTTTAAGCTTATTAACACAATGCAGGTTTGGCTTGTTATCATTTGCTTTGTGTTTGGATTCTTCATTATCTACCAAATGGTTAATTTTAGTGGCCATGTGTCCACACTTTCACCAATTAGGAGCCTATTGATTCAAATCAGTCTTTAAATGGATCTGTTAAATAATTTTCTTATCTTTTTTAAATAATATAGCACAATATGAACATGGGGGGCCCTATCTTGGCGCTTAGTCTAAGCGCATGGCATAAAGTCCATTTTGGGCGTGTCCAAGTCCACTTTTGCTATTTTAACGGCGTGTTTTTTTGGCGCTAAGCACGGCGCAAGGTGCAACTGGGCTGAACCTAGTCGCTTCATTAATTATAGGTGTGTCTTGGGCGTGACATGCAATAAACCAATCAAAATGTCATATCCCATTCCCTTTAAAAGCCTGCTTTTCCACCTTGGCGGATTGCTTGATGGCGAAACACACATGCTCGTGCATGTTTAGTGTGATCAAGGAATAGGTTAAGTGGAGTATGATCAATATTATTTGGACTAACCATTAGCCTATGAGTTCCCGGTAATTCCAGACAGGGCTGTTATTTAACAAAATATATGCGGTTAAATTTTGTTAAAAGGACCTGCAACAGATGAGAATAAGCTATCAATGGCTTCAGTCTCACCTTAGAAAACGCCAAATTAGCCTGCTTGTTCAGCGAATTTCGTTTGATTATGCACTGAAAGTGTCAAACATCAATTCCAAGAGGCTGTCCTCATGGAGTTCTCGAAGTTCAAGCTTCATCCAAAGTTCATTAGGCTACCTGCATAGTAGGCTAATATTGATTAATAACATACATACCGTTATTTTGCCTTAATGATGACACTAAATAGCCTACAATAAAGCTGTAAGGTTCGCAACCCATATGTTCACGCATATTTCCCCTTGTTTAATAATGTCCTGTTTATGGAAATGTGACTAACCTGTTTTACTCGTAGCGTAATCCTTTAAAACAATCCACTTTCCCAGCAGCCTGGTCTCACTCTCAAGTCGTCACATAGCGACGCTTGGGCAGCTCCTACGGCATCATCCTTCAGACGCAGAAGGAGGCCTTTTGCGTCATTATTTGGCGCACTCGTCGCAAATTTACAAATCCTACTATGGTGAAGGCTTTGCTCATGATAACCGACTGCGAGCATGCCCGCTCAGTCTTCGCCGTGTGCACGTAGATTTTTCTGAGTTTGTGATTCCTGTACCCCACCCCCAACCCCTAAACATAACCTCACAGGAGTTCATGTAACTCGGGCTCATGCCCGAACTGTTAAGATAGTGGGCGAGCCCGACCACAAGAGTTCACGTAACTCTCTACCAGATGAAGAAAAAAAAATCATAAAAAAGCATAATATTGAAGTGCCACAACCAAAGACAAATTATGTGGCCACAACCGTCAATATACGACGCAAAAGGCTGCGTCAATATACGACGCAAAAGGCTACCTTTGGCGTCACATAGCGACGCTTGGGCAGAAGCGTCGCTATGTGACGAGTCCGCGTGAGACCACGTTGCAGCCAGCTTCCCAGGAAGACCGTGAAACGTGCGACTTACAGCAGGGGAAACAGAGAACATGCAGCGCACGTGCAGAGAATGGCATTAAAATTAATTGTGAATTAATTGTGTAACGTGCTGCAAATTTGTTTTAGTTTCTAATTAGACGCTTAGTTCTCTTTTGTTCAGTTATGGAATAACGGGTGAAATCAGCTGGGTTTTAAACGGTGAGAGTATGGAAACCTGGTCACTGTAATTTAAAAAATATGAAGGACGAAGAATAGCTAAGGTTACAATTTAGTTAACATGGTGACATCTCCGTTTTTTTAGGCTATCGAAAAAAACCTTATGCACAGCGAATCCGCTGTAGCCTAGGCTATTTGAAAAACAATAAATGCAATATTCACTGGACAAGGTTTTGAACTTTTTTCAGTCACAAACCATTCTATTTACTTACAGGCTGTATTCATAGATAAAGAGCTGTATTGTAATGACATCTGAAGCGCATTTTCAGAACTTAAATGTCCGTCTATTGCCGTGCGCGAGTTTTCCATTGAATGACAATTCACGCATTAGGTGTAAATGACAATTCGCGCATTAGGGTTGATATAGGTGTTATCAGCTGCTTTTTAATGGATAGCCATTGTCCCGTACCATCGCACATCGCCTGGATGTTGATGGAGTGGGCTGAAAGCAATTTAATGTGCATGGCATTCCCCTTCGCTGAGGGAAAGGTAGGCTATGGACCCTTTTATTATTATGTATTTTTTGATATAGGCTACACAATAATACTATTTCACATTGTAATCTTGATATTTTAATCATGCTTGTGCGCGCCCCTGTGTGTAACAGACAGGAGGGTACGCGCATTGTGCACACGCCGTTGTAGACGCACTTATATGCGCCATTAAAATAACATGTATACAACTGCGACATGACTTTAGACCAGGTTAGTGGTGGTTCTAGCGCAAGCACTTTCTGCTGGCTCAAGATAGCAATACGCCTGGCCACTCCTCATCCTAAGACCAACACGCCCAAACGGCGCAAGAGTACATGCTAGTTAAACGGCGTGAGCGTTAGGCGTTATAATTAACCTACCGCCGGGTGTAAGATAGCAAAGACACTTGCATTTGGGTTAGCGCCGCTTTGCGCCGGGTGTAAGATAGGGCCCGGGGTGTTTATTCTACATGGAATCCATAGCTATTTCTGATATAATGTGGCTTAAGAGGGTGAATAATTCCTTCAAACATGACAAGCACCTAATTAAGAAAAATTAACAGCTTGTTAAAATTCTGGGATTGCAACTGTGGTTGCAACGAAAACCAGGATACACAGGGGTCCCCCAGGACCGGTTTGGGAACCCCTGCTATACAGCACTGAGAGTTTGCCACTTTTCAGGGATTCCTACAGAAATAACCACAATGATTATTTTTGCATTTTTTCTTCCTCTTCTACTTCTTTTTCCTGCCGACTTCGCCATCAAAAATTTCTGACAAAAACAATGTCCACACGTTATGCATTTCACATGTCCAGAGTTTTCCCTGGCTCAAAAATAGGCTTCAGTGGTGCCTTAAAGGGATAGTTCGGAATTTTGGACATAATGTCTCAATTACGACTTACCCATGATGTAGTTGATTGATGGAAACCATTTTCAGTTGATTCCATGCTGTCCCTTCTTTTGGACATACACACATTGCTAATGCTAGCTCAACTCTATGGTAACCGGTAGCATCCACTACCAAATGCACTTAAACACTCCACAGTGCACCCAAAGCAAATCTATCGGGGTTATTTTGAGTGTTTATACCATAATTTTTTCAGTCAAACTATCGTTGAATCCTTTACTTTGTGCTGACCTATATTCTCTGTGGAATTACGGCGGCGGAGCGATACTTTATGTTACCTACGAATGTAGTGCCAGCACTGATCGACTACAACAACAAAGAAGAGCAACAAGTTGCAATGGCCACGTGGTCATCGTGGCTATCTTAACACTTATACCGCTTCTATTCCAATTTTATGCTTTGATAGATTCCAGTTTTGGGCATAGTTTTACATAAAACTGTCATTGTTTATGCATTCTTTAGATTTTTCGATTCTATTCATTTTTCCATGGCTAACTGGACCAGAAGAAGCACATGGGTTTGTCAGTATTAATTCATCCCTTTATTTGTTCCCAACAGGGATCTTGATTTGTAGCTAGGATCTTACTTTAATTGCAGTAAAGATTCAGGTCATGATACACAGGCAACTTCTTAAGGCAGTGGAAATGGGCAATTTTGCCCACAAATGTGACCAACAATATTGGCCATCTACTTTGCCTAGAAATATTGCCATCATGGCCTTTAAACTTTCCTTATACTTAAGTATACCAATTATAAATATACAGCCACATACATTAGGTTATATTAGTTTTTTCCAAGTATGTATGTCACTTTGGCTGTGCCTCAAATGACATTCTTGCGTACTCGAGTATGTGTAAGTATGTACTACCAAGTGCACTAAAAATAATATACTACTTAGTATGCAAGAACGCAAAGCCGCATAAAAACCTGTTATTTTTAGAGAGGTACTTGAAAAATGTAGGCGTCACGCTCAGGTTTCTCAGATGGCAGCGTCAAAGCTCAACAAACAATAAGATTCAATTCTCGATGGCTGTGTGTGCGTTCATCCCCTTATCGCACATTGAAATAAAATAGATATTGGTTGTTTTCTGATGCATTTACTCAAATAAAAATAATTACGAAAAAATAATGCCAATGCACATAGGCTATGATACTCATTAAAAATAAAACTATAGCCGACATTACATACATACTTGGGGGTGGTGGGTGGGAAGACAATTATAACCATATATATATCTGGCTCTTATAGGGAGGCAAAATGGAGCGTTAGAACGTAGAAAGAAGTGTGCACGTGAGCTCGACAATACATTTCTCACATAAAACGTAGTTTGTTGATTATGTTAACTTCACTGGAGTAGCCTATTGGGATGGCAGGTATGCCATCCGCCAAGTTACGGCTTGGCGGGACATGCCCCATACCTATACAGCACGAGAGTTTGGCACTTTTCAGGGTTTCCTACAGAAATAACCACAATGACCACAGGCTCTCAGCCCTTAAAAACATTAACTTCTGTATGTTCTGACCTCATGTAACCACACAGTATTCAGATAGAACTTCCACACAACAAAGCCCCAAACTTGGGTTATTTTGCGGTTTTTCTCCTTCTGCTTCTTCTTCTTCCCATTTTTCCTGCCTACCCAGAGACCCTCACTACCTGCCTGCCTCCGTACCCTCAAAGAATAATTCTCCCCATTGGATAACAACATTGCATTCCTGCTCTCCCAAGCTTATCGCCCAATAAAAATGCTTCAAACTAATCTGCACACATCACCGAATCACAGACAAAACCATTATATGGCTTTGTGTATTTCACAAAGCTACTGTGGCCTACTGGTTACAGCTGCTGCCTCTCACACAGAGGATTGGGGGTTCGAGCCCAACAGGATATTTTCAACAAAAACAATGTGCAACTGTTAAATACTTTTAATTTATTACACTGTTATTATTTTCACATTAACAAACATATTTTTATTGCAAAGGCAAAATACATTTCTAATATTAACTGTTCAATGTTTCACTTGTATTTCACTTGTACTACAGCGAAATGGTGAAAGTCAGACAGACACTGACAAATGGCCTATAGCCTATATCACGTGACTGTATCCCTTTGGTCTTCAGATTAGCCTCAAGCCTTAGAATCCGAGAGATGTGGGTTCGTACCCCGCCTGGTTGGTACTAAAGTGTAATTTCATTTTGAACTCAAACAGTGTGCACATGTTCTGGTTTTCTCATACAAGAATGTTTTTTTATTGCAAAGGCAAAGACACATTTACAATATGCCATTGGCTACATATTTTAATCTCACACAAATGCCGACAAAAAAAATTTGTCGGTGTGGAGCCTGCTGTGCTCTTGCTCTTGGTCATGTCTAAACTCACTGTGGAAACCGAACCTTCAATGCTCGCCTTGGCCAACATTTCTTTATTATGTCTTCGTTCATTTCTTCACTTCAGCTCTGTTCAGTTTATCCTTTTTCACACATAACACAACGTCACCATAAAATTAACTACTAGGAGAATTAAGAATTTATGATAATACATTAAGAATTGATGATAGCCTCTATAAACTGCAATCCCTTAGATCGGATTTATAAACCTCCAATTACCCAAACATATCTGTTTCATGGTTAGTCACTTAAAAAAATTAGAATAGCCTCCGAACATTGCTCTAGTCTACGCTACTCTGCAGACAATGTAGCTTACTGCAAACACTTTTAATTATAATAATACTAAGAAGAATAATCACAGGTAGGCTACTTTCTTAGTAGTATCTATTGTTTTCTTTCTGGCTAAGATTCCTGGGAAATATGCATTGTCCAATTAAGCTTGTTAGCCAATGTTAGTTTTGCCAGAGAAACGTCAGTCAGCTGCTAGTCAGGAAGCAGGTACAAGCTAGGCTACAACGAAGCGAATCAACATGCCTTATACATCCATTGCACTACAGGAAACTAAACTATTAATTGTATTTCATTAGACATTAAATACAGGTAATCTACAAACTATTTTAATGTAATTGTGGGCTATCAGTAATAGGAGAAATGTTCTCATTCTCGTCAGTACAGGGCGTTATGCTTACGCGAATGTCTGCATGCATTTATTTTGAATGCATGTATTCTGTATGCATGTCTCTCTCGATGTCATTATCTTCATGCATTATTCATCATTAGTTAGCTATCAAAAATAAGTGATATCTGATCAAAAACATCTCCGACGTAAAAAAAAGCCAAGTTACTCATGCATAGCCTACAGAGCGCTGCCTATAAGTCTGCCTATAATTCCAACTTGCAAAAACTAGGCCTGCATTTAAAAGTATTGATATCAAAATGTGGCCAAGTTACAACAAACAATATTGCCTATCGTAGCTCACACTAAATAAACTATCTCTATTCCAAAGCAATGCTATCAAAACTTTCCTAAATTATTTAATCCAACTTGGCCCTGTGTTTCTTCATCTTACCATCTCAAGAGAATGTGGTCAATGAAACTGTATGTTCCACATCAAACTGCAAAATGAGAATAATTTATAGTGGAAATACTCTGATTCAGATGTGTTGCAACTTGCACTTAGAAATTAAACAGAAAAATTACTACACTATAGGGCATGTTTGAACAATTGTCTGCATCCACTGCTTTGGGTCTATGAAAAGCACAGAATGAATAAAATGTATTATTATTATTATTATGTATTTATGGATTTATTTATTTGGAATATTTGGATTTCTATCAAAACCTGTGTTCACAAAATTCTGTTTGGAAATATCATAACTATTGGATATGTTTGTAAAAATGCTATATGTACACTATTTTCTAGGTAAAAATATTACTAATTTTTATCTGCATTTATTTATTTATCCCCCCTTTCTCTATTGTACATGATGTTTCTTCATATAAATGTCTGTTTATGCATTGTAAAGAAATCTGTAGCAGCAGTTAACATTTTAAAACCTGTAAATTTTCTCAAGTAAACTTGCCAACAAAGTATAACCATATCCTTTCTGGAATGTAATTATTCATCAACTGTTAAAAACATTAATTGAAATCATATGTTGTTCCATGAGGCATAATCTCTTCACATGCTAAAATGAAGAAACACAGGGTCAAGTTGCATTAAATAATTTAGGAAAGTTTGGATAGCATTGGAATAGAGCTAGTAGTGTGAGCTACGATAGGCAATATTGTTAGTTGTAACTTGGCCACATTTTGATATCAATACTTTTAAAGGCAGGCCTAGTTTTTGCTTGTTGGAATTAAGGACTTATAGACAGCGCTCTGTAGGCTATGCTTGAGTAACTTGGCTTTTTTTTTACGTCAGAGACGTTTTTGATCAGATTAAACTTACAAGAAGTGCAGGGGTTGCGTTAACTGAGAATTTCTCGTCATTTACCTATTTTTAGAAGCTTTGACATAAAAATCCAAATGGCATCCGTCATTTTGATAGATAAAAAATATTTCTGCAAATGTTTTGAACACTAACTGACTACAATAGCCTAAAACGTGTGATCTAAATACATTTTGTTCAAGCATGCTAAACAATTTAATGGATTCGGTATTTCCTGTGAATTTGGATTGATAATGGTTAGATGCCTTGACAACGATCTCACTACCCATTAATTCTAGCGTAGATTTGTTATCTGAGTTGCATCTCTCTATTGTGTCAGAAATGTAGCCCTTTTTGTTTATAGCTAACGTTAGAGCAAGGGCATGGAATTAAAACATTACTTTAATAAACATGTTCTGCACTTTGTTTTAAAGGCAATTGATCACATTTTATTTTCAACACAGCAAGGACAGTGAATGAAAACTTCTTTTTTGAATAAATATGTTTTACACTTTGTATTGCATAGGCTATCTCATCTCATAATTCCAACTAATCATTTTACGAATAGACTTGTAGTTGTTGGAATTAAAATGTTATGAGAGCGACGCACGTCCCAAAATGCAACGCATAAGATTTAAAAAATATATTGTCAAAAGGTGACCGGTAAAGCGCTACTGCCTAAGTGCTAGTGTGTTGTTAGCCTTTATTGATTGCAATTGGGGTAGCTTGCACAAGCCAATAGCATCAACCCATAAAATGATTTTTAACGTTAGGCTACTTGTTCAATCGTTAACGTTCAAAGTGGAACTGTTCGATTATGATCGGCGGTATCGGTACCGAATATGTCTGCCATGCCCTCAATAAGTGGCAAAAGTCCCAAATAGAAGATGGAATAAAATCTTTAAAAATTATATATTCGCTTGTCCGCTATTGATGAACAGGTCTGAGCATACAGTTGCTATGTGAATTACGCACTGTAATTTGCTACCTAAACTTCGCAGCATACTTGTCATCAGTAAGATGAATAGGCTGAAACGTGAATCTTCAGAATCACGTTTAAACCATTAACGTTAATGTTATAAGGCGGAATTTGCATGTGTCCCGAGTCAGACTCCAGCTAAATAAATGCACGGACCTTTAAAAAACTGTTTTACAGGTGTTTTTTGCGGCATGAAAAAACACTTAGGCGGGCCGCCTAAGGCCTGGTACATACTCTACGCAAGGAACACGCGCAACGACGCAAAGAGCAACGCAGGGGGCGTTTCTTACGTTCTTGCGTAGCAAAATGTGCAGTCCAAATTTTGTAATGCAACGCAAACGTGTGATGCAATTCCACGCGTTTCGTTTAGAGGTGCTAAATATAAATACTGTTCAATAACTGCAGAATTGCAGACTACACACAAAGAAGTAATAGTTTCCGGTTTAAGGTTACTCGCTCCAACCAGATTGGCCTAGGCTGCCAACTAGCGGACAGGGCGAAAAGAAGCCGGTAAACGTGCGTATAGTATGTAAGCAAAGACCTTGCGTATGTCCCCCGAATCTGCGTTGGCGTTCATGTTCCTTGCGTAGAGTATGTACTAGGCCTAAGACATTTCAATGCAGATATAAGAATATTCTTTTCACATTAAAGAACGTGTTTTTATTGCAAAGGCTAAGAAATTGAACAATATATATAACTGATATAACTGGCAACTGTTTAAATTATACTTGAACTGAGGTGAGTAAGCCTGCATGGTCCGGTACCGCTACGACCAAAACATTTACCGCAGGTTACCTTGCATTACCGGAAAAAAATGAAACAGGTGCCGGACGTAGGCAGGATACTGCCCTTCTCCCCCAAACCACAGAAATATTTAAAAAAGCCAAACTCAGGGTAATGAGCCATTGCGGAATGTGTATTATACACCCTCAGCTCAACAAACATATCCAACTCATGGTTACTCACTTTTACAACAGCCACTGAACATTTCATACTTCTGCAGAAAATGTATTGCAAACACTATTAATTATAATAGTGATACTAATAATAATCTCTGGTCGGCTAATTTCTTTGACAGTACTATTGTCTTCTATAAGCTTGTGTTAAAAGAAATTTGCTGTCATTCTTCCGCACCCTGCTGCTGCTAGCCAAGCCTAGACTAACCTAGCCTTGCCCTGCTTAAAATGTTTTTCACGGTTGTTTTTTGCACGGATATTCTAGCTTGTGTGCTGTTGCAAGCTCTGCTGCGTGACTGGCGTCCTATGCTTTCGTCAAGGCTTTCGTCTTCTTGGAGTTTACTAGAAGCGGATTCCTATGTCATGTAAAGCTAAGTTGACGCCAAATTCAGTATTACCATTTAAGACGTACGGACCATGCGTGTAACCTGGTCTTTATTATCCCCTTAGATCGGTTGCTTCAATGTGTTTTATTTAAAATTTACCAACCGGTTGTTGCTATCATTTTGTTAGTAGCCAAATATGTCTGTCAGCATGCTAATGTTTTACATGAGCCCTCGGGAGCTACAACATCTGCTTTAAAACATTAATTGGATGTGTTTACATGGGATACTGTGCTTTGCTGATGCCCTCCAGTAAAATGGGACTTGGTAAAGTTACATTGTGGATGTTGGTCGATTAGCTAGGCTAAATTTACTGTCAGGAGGTTGGTAAAAGCCAATACGTAACTGTGACTAATTTGGGATATTTCGCTAGTTTAAACTGCTACTGTTTTGTCGTGTTAAAGGGTTAGTTCGGAATTTTGGACATAATGGGCCCTATCTTGGCGATTGGTCTAAGCACATGGCATAAAGTCCATTTAGGGCGTGTCCAAGTCCACTTTTGCTATTTTAACGGCGTATTTTTTGGGCGCTAAGCACGGCGCAGCGTCCAAGTGGGCTAAACCTAGTCTCTTCATTAATTATAGGTGTGTCTTGGGCGTGACATACAATAAACCAATCAAAATGTCATATCCCATTCCCTTTAAAAGCCTGCTTTTCCACCTTGGCGGATTGCTTATATGATGGCGAAACAGACATGCTCGTGCATGTTTAGTACGATCAAGGAATGGGCTAAATGGAGTATGATCAATATTATTCGGTCTAACCATTAGCCTATGAGTTCCCGGTAATTCCCGACAGGGCTGTTATTTTACAAAATATATGCGGTTAAATTTCGTTAAAAGGACCTGCAACAGCTGAGAATAAGCTATCAGTGGCTTCAGTCTCACCTTAGAAAACACTTGCTCAGTGAATTTAGTTTGATTATGCAATGAAAGTGTCAAACAACAATTCCATGAGGCTGTTCTCATGGAGTTCTCGAAGTTCAAGCTTCATCCGAAGTTCATTAGGCTACCTGCATAGTAATATTGATTAATAACATAAATACCGTTATTTTGCCTTAATGATGACACTAAACCCATATGTTCACGCATATTTCCCCTTGTTTAATAATGTCCTGTTTATGGAAATGTGACCAACCTGTTTTACTCGTAGCGTAATGCTTTAAAACAATCCACTTTCCCAGGAAGACCGTGAACCGTGCGACTTACAGCAGGGTAAACAGAGAACATGCAGCGCACATGCAGAGAATGGCATTAAAATTAATTGTGAATTAATTGTGTAACGTGCTGCAAACGACGTGCTTAGTTCTCTTTAAAATTGTTTTGTTCAGTTATGGAATAACAGGTGAAATCAGCTGGGTTTTAATAAGCTGAGAGGATGGAAACCTGGTCACTGTAATTTAAAATATGAAGGACGAAGAATAGCTAAGGTTACAATTCAGTTAACATGGTGACATTTATCTCCGTTTTTTAACCATAGGCTTTAACCTTTTTTATTTTTTATTTTTTATTATTATTTTTCCCCCCATTTTTCTCCCAATTTAGTAGCCAATTGAACCCCTATTCTAATTCAATTTCCCCCCGTGTAGCAACCGCTAGAGAACCACCGCTACACAACCCTGTCAGCCGGTATTGGGAAGGAGGTCGCCACGTCCCCTACAGGGCGCGACTCCTCGAGCTCCTGACCGTGAATCCAGCTCGCCCAGGGCCGCTATGCATGCAGCGATTCTCTCCAAGCCCCTCCCCCCACCCAGAAGCAGCCGCCAATTGCTGCTCCCACAGGGCGCCGGCCATGCTCGGATCTGGCAGGACCGGGGCGCGAACCTCGATCCTCGGAGCACAACTGCACCGACTGAAAGTCGGCGCTCTTACCGTTGTACCACGCGAAGGCCCCATCAGCTCCTTTTTTAATGGATAGCCATTGTCCCGTACCATGGCACATCTCCTGGATGTTGATGGAGTGGGCTGAAAGCAATTTAAGGCATTCCCCTTCACTGAGGGAAAGGTAAGCTATGTGGACCTACGGACCCTTTTATTATTATGCATTTTTTGATATAGCCTACACAATAATATTTTACATTGTAATCTTGATATTTTAGTCATGTTTGTGCGCACCCCTGTGTTTAACAGACAGGAGGGTACGCGCGTTGTGCACACGCCTATGTAGACGCACTTATATGCGCCGTTAAAATAACATGTAAACAACTGCGACATGACTTTAGACCAGGTTTGTGGTGGTTCTAGCGCAAGCGCTTTCTGCTGGCTCAAGATAGCAATATGCCAAAAAGAATCCTGGCCACTCCTCATCTTAAGACCAACACGCTCAGTTCACTTGCAACGGGCGCAATAATACATGCTAGTTAAAGGACATAAGCGTTAGGCGTTATAATGAACCTAGCGCCGGGTGTAAGATAGCAAAGACACTTGCGTTTGGGTTAGCGCCGCTTTGCGCCGGGTGTAAGATAGGGCCCAATGTCTCATTTACGACTTAGCTATGATGTTGTTGATTGATGGAGACCATTTTCAGCTGATGGAAGTAGAATATACGGAGAAGTACGGTGATGGAGCGATACTTTACGTTACCTACGAATGTAGTGCCGGTACTGGTCGACTACAACAACAAAGAAGGGCAACAGTTGCAATGGCCATGTTGGCTCCGCCGCCGTACTTCCACAGAGAATATAGGTCAGCACAAAGTAAACAATTCAACGATAGTTTGGCTTCAAAAATGATGGTATAAACACTCAAATTAACCCCGATAGACTGTCGTCGTATTTTATTTGCTTTGGGTGCACTGTGGAGTGTTTAAGTGCGTTTGGTAGTGGATGCTACCGGTTACCATAGAGTTGCGCTAGCATTAGCAACGTGTGTATGTCCACAAGAAGGACAGCATGGAATCAACTGAAAATGGTCTCCATCAATCAACAAGATCATGGCTAAGTCGTAAATGAGACATTATGTCTAAAATTCCGAACTAACCCTTTAAATGTATCCCATTGGGAAACGTTATGTTGCACATTATAACAGAGAGATACTCGTTGTTGTTGTAGCCTAGCTACTGTAAAATAGAAGCTAAACTGGAATTCTTAAATTTTATTATTAAAACTTTTGAAAAATTCATTCTAAAGGCCTATTATTGCTCATGTTAAGCTATGCATTCTCTGGCAGCCTACGTTGCACACAAATACGTGCCACCTTTTCTTGTCTAACCTCCGAGCCGTAGTTGGAGACACGGTGGAACCGAAGTTGCACGTCATACTTTTATTTTAATGGCGTACTATTTTCCGGTTTCAGT
The DNA here is from genome assembly GCA_029718625.1 of Synaphobranchus kaupii. NCBI lineage: Eukaryota > Metazoa > Chordata > Actinopteri > Anguilliformes > Synaphobranchidae > Synaphobranchus > Synaphobranchus kaupii. The sequence goes on along the minus strand of CM056377.1, from coordinate 70,502,346 downwards.
TTAGAGGGAGAGACCTTAAAACCAGCCGCAAAACACACTCACGCGCTAACTTAGTTTTTGAGTGTTTGTTTTCCTTCCATCATGTCTTAAAAAGCTAGACTACCCATGAACCCTCGTTAAAGCTGTATACCCCCATTTACCATCAGACGGCTAGCATATATGCTGCGTTCACACCAAAAAGGGTAGGCGGAGCAGGAGTTCCGGCTTTGTGGCTGGAGCGTCCGCAGTTGGAATTTGTTGGACGGACTGCGGGCGCTCGGAGGTCAATTGAGTTTTTAGCACCGGTCTGATGCGCGCGCTCTGAGCATAGGCTACGTTGTGTGGCTTCGGTTGCTGAGCTGGCTGAGGGTACTGCTGTCCATGCCTGATCGCTTCCCCTTGAGAAAAAAAAAAAAAAAAAGTGGGGCAAAGCGGCAGTTGTATGGCTTGTCAAATCTAAAATCTTTCGTTCACATCGTAGCAGTATGATCGAGATGTATACGAACTGGAGACGGCTTGCCGGTTCAGTGGACTCCTGGGAGCTGCTCATTGGTGCATGAAGCCAATTCATGGAGGCTGCCATGTTAGACTATGGTGCTTTTTGGAACCAGAACATGTGCACTGGCTAAATGTCAACGCTGCATTACTCTGCAGGAATTCGTTTTCACATTTTGTATTTCTCAATGCGTGCTCAATGCAGCTAAAGCAAAAGCAGCGTTACATAATGGCAGAATAAAAATGCTGCTTTTTTGCTAAATAATTTCGAATTTGATGTGCAAGATTTATGAACAATAAGGAGCTTGCATTTTGTTTTCAACTTGCGATCTATTCTTGTAAATGAGTATGGCCAGTGCATAAGACCTTTAGCTCTGAAGCTAAAAAGCGGCATTTGTGTGCGTGTTATATGCATTTGGAGGCTGCATTGGTGTATGTAGTGTCTGCAACTGGTGCTGGCGGGGCACCGTTGGTGCGTAGTTTACACTCTAAAAGCAAGGGGCAAAAACCAGACTTCATTTTGACACTCACTTCCTGCCTGCTGCCAGCGCTGTTTGCTCCTGTATAAGTCTTTCACGCTATTTGAACACAAGTCAATGCTACCATCTGGTTTTCCACAAGTCACTCCCTCTGCATAGGTGCGACTTCAACTGCTGCTCTGCGCGTGCCCTGCTGTTTCCTTTTTGGAGGTAGAGTTGGTGGAAGAGTTGTTTGCGTTTGGTAAGTAAGGAGGAGGATAACATTGTGCTTCAGTTTGTAACAGAGCTGTAGTCAAGACCAGACCTTTCGAGATCCAGACCCAGACCAAGACCTAAAGGGTCAAGATCCAGACCCAGACCCAGGGTATTGAGACCAAGACCTGACTGATCACAACAAGACAAGACCCAGACCGAAATCCAGACCAAGACCAACATTTTTGTTTACAATCATATATAATAACCACAATAAGGCAAAAGGGTGGAAATCTTTATGCATTTCATTTTAACCTATTTAAAGGTCCCCTATTGTACACTTTTCCAGTATTTTATTTCTTGCCCTGAGGTCCATTATAAACGTTTATGTGGTTCCAAGTCCTCAAACAGTCTTATTTCAATGTTTTCACATTCATTTTCCAGCCTCTCTCTGAAAATTACAACATTATACATAGAAATGATACATAGTAACATTTTAAGGGGATGATCACTTTCTAACACTTCTAGGCTCGTTTACACATCTACTGTAACTGGCCTTTTGTATGCACCCCAGACAGTTTTTAAATCAGTTGGTTAATCTTTTAACAACTTTTATCAATCAACGTAAAAACTGAGTGGGGTGCATACAGAAGCACAGGTAGGTGTGAAACTGAGCCAAGAAGTGTTATAAAGTGAACTTCTCCTTTAAAGACAAAAAAAACACATCAAGTTACACATTCAAAGCAGACAAGATGCTTTCTAACAGTGTGATGCAACTACGGGTCAAAACAATTAAAAACTTGCATTCCACTCGCATTTTGGACCTTTAAATCAACTTTAAAAATGTAAATGGTTAGTTGCAAGCATTGAAAAATTAAGTGAATCAGCTATAGAGCAGTCTACTGTATTATCTATGTCTCATGTAGGTGTTTGTTACATCTGAGGAACACCAAGTATGATAAGAGTTTGGGAGACATGCATGCTCTATGTGGAGTCATGTAAAAACCCCCCTGGCTAAAGGCCCTTTCAACTTCAGCCGAGGTAGCTGGGACACAGAATATTTTCTGGTACAATGGCGAAAGCTTGGTAAAGAGAGGATTTTGTCTCATATTCCCCCATGGATCTTCCTCTCCAAAAAGAGATTGCATCGACTCCAAAGCAGCCAAAACTTGAGTGCGAATCGTTGCTGGCCTTGGATTGGTAGGTACAGCTTTTTTTTCCGTTTCCTATATGAGGCAAAGAGAACAGAATGACTGGGCTCAGCAGGAGGGCTCTTCCACTGTGCTGATCTCTTCCTCTTTCAGGGTTGTTTGTGGAGTCAGTGGCATCTGCTTCAGGAAGATTTTCAGCTTATTTGATGATGTTATCTATTATCTGGTTTTTCAAGGACACTTCTACATCCTCTGATCCCGGATGGTCTTCTTCGAGCCACACAAAGTGGTAGCTTGGGTCAAGTATAGTGGACATTGGATAGATCATGTTGCGAAAAAACTTTTGACTATTCTCCACATTGATGGGAGGGGGAGCCATGTGCAAGAACTGCAACAAGCCATGAAATCTGTGACATAATGAATCAAGTAGTGCATTCACAACTGCTGTGTGATGTCTTCCACGTGTTGCAACTGTTGTTGTTTTTGCTGCGACGAGGTGCTTGTGCAATGCAACAACCGATGGCACCACAATGCCAATAGTGGAGTAGTTATTTCCCTGGCATACATTTGCTTCAGCAAATGGCTCTAGTATATCCACGAGTTCGGTCACTGCAGCATGTGAAAGATTTGGTGGGTCAAGCTTACTGACCGCAGCCAGCTGTCTGTGCACACTGCTCCATCTTGTAACATTGGTGCTGGGAATGGATCGATTTTCCCCAAATTGTTCTTGAAAGGCCTCTTTGAACTGGGAGCTGTGGTTTAACAAACTTGATAGTTTTGTGCATTTTGCTGCTGTTGTTCGAAAGCCACCTAACTTCCCCAAACCATCTTTCACAACGAGCTGTAGTGAGTGTGCAAAGCATGAAAGCTGCCTAAGACTGTTTTTTGAGATAAGGTCTGCAAGCTCTGTGGCAGCAGTGTTACATTGCATCAACACATTGCAGTGTTGATGCAATGTGGGTCCGAGAAGGAAGAGTGACTTTACTGTTAAGGTCATGAACAAACTTTCTGAAGCTGACATTTTCAGTGATGGACAATGGAAGGCTACAGTTCACAATGACATTCTCCACCAGTGAGGTTGTTAATTTCCTTTGCTCTGGATGGTTCCGACCATATTTTGATGATGACAATGCACCAAAAACATCCGCAACTGATGGCTGAAATGATGAATCTTCGTGTATGTCCCTTCTTTTGGACATACACACCTTGCTAATGCTAGCGCAACTCTAAGGTAACCGGTAGCATCCACTACCAAACACACTTAAACACGCCACAGTGCACCCAAAGCAAATAAAATACGACGACAGTCTATCGGGCTTATTTTGAGTGTTTATACCATCATTTTGAAGTCAAACTATCGTTGAATCCTTTACATTGTGCTGACCTATATTCTCTGTGGAAGTACGGCGGCGGAGCGAACGTGGCCATTGCAACTCGTTGCTCTTCTTTGTTGTTGTAGTCGAAGAGTGCCAGCAATACATTTGTAGGTAACGTAAAGTATCGCTACCCAGATAGACTGTCGTCGTATTTTATTTGCTCTGGGTGCACTGTGGAGTGTTTAAGTGCGTTTGGTAGTGGATGCTACTGGTTACCTTAGAGTTGCACTAGCATTAGCAACGTGTGTATGTCCAAAAGAATGGACAGCATGGAATTAGCTGAAAATGGTTTCCATCAATCAACATGGTTAGTCGTAATTGAGACATTATGTCCAAAATTCCGAACTATCCCTTTAAGGAATAATGTTGGATGGACTTTTATTTTGATAAGTGTTTGTCATGCTTAAGGAGTTTAGAGCTCACAAAGATCACTTCCTGTTAGTCATTTGAGGAAGCCAGCTGAATCTGTCCTCATGCTTTTATATTTCCACTTTAATCCACACTGTAAACACCACAGAGGCAATGTCGTAAGTAAATAATTTCATAGTTACACTTATAAGTTAATTTACACGACATGAGTTATTTACATGAAAAAGCATTTGATTAGTTTGTAAAAAAATAAAAAATAAATTTAAAAAAAAGTTTTATTGACATGTATTTACATTGGGGAAAAACACATGCTACCAACAAAATGGTGATTGTTGTATTCTGTCTTTGTTACAGTTTTCACTGTCTGTAAGATGTTGTAAAGAGCCACAGTAAACAGCAAGAAAAGCTTACTATGACTCAAGTCATCATTTTGCAAGCAAGAGTTTAGCTAGTTGGATAGCTGCAGCTCCTACACTGCAGGGAAGACAACATAGAGCCTATTGATTCACCTCAGCCTTTAATTTGATCAGTTAAAAAAAAAAGTATGTATTTGTTTGTAATATAGCACAATGCGAACATGGTACTTTTATTCTTCATGGCATGGATAGCTATTTCTGACATAATGTGGCTTAAGAGGGTAAATGATCCCTCTAACGGCTACTCATATCTATGGTAGGGGAAACACTGAAGTATGCTTGCAGAAAATATACTTAAGTGTCGCCTACTTTTTTTAAATTTGGGCTGTCTTGTACTGTGACATATACTCATCACATATGTCACCACTCTACCCTGTATCACACATAACACAGCCCCTTAAAATCTTCTATCGGAAACAATGTAAAGTATCTCATATCTTTACTGCAGTTATGAAACAGTATTGAACAAGTTTAAACTGTGTAGGTCACCAGGTGCATATCTTACGTATTTGATTGGTGGAGGAGCTGTAGAAGGCGTTAACAGTGGTGGGATTGGTGAACCATCTGAAAAACGGGCAAACAAAAACAGAACCAGAGATTAGCTCTGTCTCTTGTCATCACATCAGGTGAATTCATGCTGAAATCAACATATGTGTTCAACACTGAAGGGTTTGTGTGAAGCTCTACAGCAGGCAGACAAAGAAATTTGTGTATGTGCACGCGTGCGTGTGAGCATGATAGGCATTTCCCTAAATCCTTTCATGCAAGGGGGCCTCCTGCAAGCTAACGATCACATTTAGCGTACCACAGACATTATACCTATTTTAGTTATTCGATCTATGAATGGGTCTGCATCTCCTCCTATGAAGGGTCAAATTCCAAAAAGAACTTGATCTGAATAAAACATGTTTAAACTTACGACAAATTGTGTAAAACTAAAAAAATTCTCTCCAATCTCTATTCCACCAATTCAGTTTTCACACAGTAGCAAGCAAATCTTAATCTCTAGCAAAAAAGTGGTTGACATTTTGTTGATAAACTATGTTTGAACGCATGTATAATGTGTACATTATAGTGGATGTTAATTCAAATAGCAGTAAAATCCAGGGACTGACAATAACAGTAGGCAGGGCAACCGAAAAATGTATTTCCGGAAATCAACATAAATATTGTGCTTAAAATATCTGTTTAACCTTAAATAAACGTATTATGGACAATAACTGTCCATGTATGTAACTTTAATGTGATATATGGACTGCTTTTGCGGCTTTTAAACTCACATTTTCTCAACATTAGATCAATGATAAGAGTAGGACTCTGACGGCACGGTAAACAGATCAGCGCAGCCAGTATTCTGTTCTATTCAGTGTCTCGAGGTCATTCTGGCAGTTGACCAACTGTCAGAATTCTGAAAGACTGTCAGGTCAATATTTTCACTGGACACTCTGTATATCCCACCTTATAACTTAAAAGTCCCAGCTTATTGGTGAAAGGTTTAAATGGATTCTGAAGACTGACATTTCAGGTTAACTGCTGCTACAGAATTCTTTACTATTCACAAGCAGACATTTATATCAAGAAACATCATGTACAATAGAGAAAGGGGGGATGAATAAATAAATGCAGATAAAAATAAGTAATATTTTTAAAATAGCGTACATATATAATTTTTACAAACGTATCCAGACATGTTTGTGGGTCAGATGATGGAAAATAAGTAATAGTACAAATTTTCTTAACATAATAATAGTTATATTTGCGAACAGAATTTCGTGAACACAAGGATATCTATGCTCTGTAGGACCACACAGGTTTTGATAGAAATCCAAATATTCCAAATAAATAAATAAATCGATAAATAATAATAATAATAATAATCCATCCATCCATTATCCATTAACCCGCTTATTCCTGGTCAGGGTCACGGGGGGTGCTGGAGCCTATCCCAGCATGCATTGGGCGAGAGGCAGGAATACACCCTGGACAGGCCGCCAGTCCATCACAGGGAATAATAATAATAATAATAATAATAATAAATTTTATTCATTCTGTGCTTTTCATAGACCCAAAGCAGTGGATGTGTGATATTCTCACTCCCGTCCTGTTGTGTCCTGTGTTTTACTTGTTCCCTCTCGTATCATGTTTGTTTTTTCCTGTTTGTTTCCCTCGTGCTGCAGGTTGGGCATGGTTTTCCCTTTCGTGTCACTCTGTTCCACTACTTGTTATCCACCTATCCCTTTCCTCCCTTCCGCATGCATCCCACACACTCTCTGCTCCATTAATCACTCACGCATACATTCGCACGCCACCCCCTTGTTAATGTTTGTATTTAGTCACCCGGTGTTCTTTGTCCTGTGCCAGTTCGTTAGGTCTCTTTGTGGTGACTCTCTGGTCTTGTCTCGTGGATACATTGTATCTAGTCCTGTCTTGCCAACTTTGAAAGCCTTGTCTGGCATTCTGCGTTGACTCGCCGTTTCCAGCTCTGTCCAGCTTTGATCAGCTCTCGCCGGGAGCTGCGCGAACACGCTGTTCAGTCTGTCCTGCCTCGCTGTACTGACATTTGTCTGCTCTGAGTCTACCAGCCTGCAGTTGTTCGTATATCCTGCTTGTGCCGCTGTTCCTGCCAACCAGCTGCTGTGTGTGCATGCAGCCGGTGCTCCAGCTCTGCTAACCGGCGGCGGTGCGTGCCTCCTGCTTGTGCTGCTGCTGCTGCTGCCAACCTGCTGCTGTGTGCACGTCCAGCCGGGACCCCAGCTCTGCTAACCTGCAGCTGTTCCTGCCACTCTGCTCTGCCCTGTCTCCCACTCCCCGCTCCTCCTCTGCTCAGCCTGTCCGGATCCCTGCCACCACCACCAGTCCCTGGCCTCCCCGTTCCTGCTGATCCCGTGCTGAACTCATTCCCTGATTGTCTGTCTATTCTTGTTCTCCCTATGCTTCAGGAGGAATTCTGGTCGAAGCAATAAATTATTGGAGTTATTGAACTTCCTGTGTATTGAGTCGTGCATTTGAGTCCAGTTCATACTCGGAACCGTAACAGGATGCAGACAATTATTCAAACATGCCCCATAGTGTAGTAATTTTTCTGTATAATTTCTAAGTGCAACACATCTGAATCAGAGTATTTCCACTATAAATTATTCTCATTTTGCAGTTTGATGTGGAACATACAGTTTCATTGACCACATTCTCTTGAGATGGTAAGATGAAGAAACACAGGGCCAAGTTGCATTAAATAATTTAGGAAAGTTTGGATAGCATTGCTTTGGAATAGAGCTAGTTTATTTAGTTTGAGCTACGATAGGAAATATTGTTAGTTGTAACTTGGCCACATTTTGATATCAATACTTTTAAAGGCAGGCCTATTTTTTGCAAGTTGGAATTAAGGACTTATAGACAGCGCTCTGTAGACTATGTGTGAGTAACTTGGCTTTTTTTTTTACGTCGGAGACGTTTTTGTTCAGATATCACTTATTTTTGGTAGCTAACTAATGATGAACAATGCATGAAGATAATGACATCGAGAGAGACATGCATACAGAATAGTAGCCTACATGCATTCCAAATAAATGCATGCAGATATTCGCATAACCATAACGCCCTCTACTGACGAGAATGATAACATTTCTCCCACAATTACATTAAAAGAGTCTGTAGATGAGCTGTATTTAATGTCTAATGGAATACAATGAACAGCACCACCTGAACTATGGATCATGAAGAAGCATGTAAATTAATTAACCAAGTCTATATGGAGACATGCATGCACAATAGGCTAGACGCAAACACATTGTATCTGAAAGAAATACATACAGCCTAAAATATGGAAATACAGTTGTAAAATAGGCATATTAGTATTCTATAGAAATAACGTTAGGCTATTCAACACTGGCTTGTCGGATGCGTAACTCCAAGCTTCCATGTCTGGGCTACGAGTTGCCGAACTTCATAAGCACAGCATAATACCTTCGCAGTTTTTTTTTTTTTTAAGGTAAAAAAAGCTTGTACCTTTTTAGCTTGTACCTGCTTCCTGACTAGCAGCTGACTGACGTTTCTCTGGCAAAACTAACGTCAGCTAACAAGCTTAATTGGACAACGCATATTTCCCAGGAATCTTAGCCAGCAAGAAAACAATAAATACTAAGAAAGTAGCCTACCAGAGATTATTCTTCTGATTATAATTATAATTAAAAGTGTTTGCAGTAAGATACATTGTCTGCAGAGTACCGTAGACTAGAGCAATGTTCGGAAGCTATAGTAATTTTTTTAAACTGACTAACCATGAATCATATATGTTTAGGGAATTGGAGGTTTATAAATTCGATGTCTTAAGGGATTGCAGTTTATAGTAGGCTATCGTCAATTCTTAATGTATTATCGTAAATTCTTGATTTTCCTAGTAGTTAATTTTATGGTGACATTGTGTTATGTGTGAAAAGGATAAACTGAACAGACCTGAAGTGAAGAAATGAATGAAGACATAATAAAGAAATGTTGGCCGAGGCGAGCGTTGAACGTTGGGCTTCCACAGTGAGTCAGACAAGACCGCGGTGCAATGGACAGCACGCTCCACACAGACGAATAGCAATAGTAGCCAATGGCATTTTTACATTAATGCAAGAACGCGATGTTAACCAGATGATATTCTGCGTTGAAACTTTTTTCTTTGCTTGACAAATGGCCATGGGATGCCTGTTCCCATAACGTTAGCTAGCCTATTGCATTACTGTCGTGGTGTCCAGTGACTGAATTGTTTAACAGGCTACAAGTGAACAGTTAATATTGTAAACGTGTCTTTGCCTTTGCAATAAAAAAAAAATTCTTGCATGAGAAAACCAGAACATGTGCACACTGTTTGAGTCCAAAATGAAATTACACTTTAATATCAACTGGGCGAGGTACGAACCCACGTCTCTCGCAATACTAATACTTGACGCTAACCAGAAGACCAAAGGGGTATAATCACTTGATATATGCTATTTGTCAGTGTCGGTCTGACTTCCACCATTTCACTGTAGTACAAGTGAAATAGGCTACAAGTGAAACATTGAACATTTAATATTGGAAACGTCTTTTGCCTTTTTTTCCCGGTAGTTAAATTAAAAGTGTTTGCAGCTACATTATCTGCAGAGTAGCGTAGACTAGGCTAGAGCCACATTCAGAAGCTATTGTTTTTTTTTAAGTGACTAACCATGAATCAGATATGTTTGGCGAAGTGGCGGTTTATAAATCCGATCTCTTAAAGGATTGCAGCTTATAGGAGGCTATTATCAATTCTTAATGTAGGCTATTATCGTAAACTCTTAATTTTCCTAGTAGTTAAATTTATGGTGACATTGTGTTACGTGTGAAAAGGATAAAGTGAACAGAGCTGAAGTGAAGAAATTAATGAATAAAGAAATGTTGGCCGAGGCAAGGGTATGTTGAGGTTCGGGTTCCACAGTCAGTCAGTCATGACTGCAAGAGCAGAGCGTAACACCCTCCCCAAACCAGACATGAGCTAGCGTCCGGTTTGGGGAGGGTGTGATATAGTACAAGTGAAATACAAGTGAAACATTGAACAGTTAATATTGGAAACCTCTTTATACCTGCCATCCCAATCCCTTTTCAATAAACAGTGTAAATATTTATTTTATAGTTCAACTGCTGTTTGAAAGTAGTGAGATATTTAGCCCGTAAGCAAAACGAGTCGGCTATTAACATTACTGTGACTTAAACATGACATAACTTCTATTACAAATATACTGTATGTAAGTATATAAGACACAGCAACCAAACATTCCACTTGGTCAACCCCAATCAGATGACTGTTTGGTCACCTGGGCAGCCACACTGAAAAAGAATTACGTTGAATTACTTTAAAAAAGTAGTGCACCATTTTTGCATACCCTCTTTTAAGTATATTGTACATATTATTTTTCAGCAAACTTTACTTAAAAATCCCTTGCTGGCAATGCTCAAATGAATGAGTTTCACTGAACTGTCTTTATTCTTTAGCTAGAATAAAATAGGTAACGATTTATTCTGATAAATAGTTTTTGATTTAGCCTATATAAAGATTGGCATGCTCTTTCTTCGTGTGGAGCAGGAGTCAGAATTGACGCTGTGATTTGCAGAGCTGTACGAAATCGAGTCATTGCGAACTCAATTCCCAGAATTGAAAAAGTGTTTATAATTATTTCTTACATGGAAAGAGGACTACATCACAACAACAACAACAACAACAACAACGGTGATATGGTGTTGGCAGGCACAGTCAACTTAGTGTATGTAAACTTCTGACCCACTGGAATTGTGAAATAGTGAATTAAAAGTGAAATAATCTGTAAACAATTGTTGGAAAAATTACTTGTGTCATGCACAAAGTAGATGTCTTAACTGACTTGCCAACATGATAGTTTGCTAACATGAAATCCGTGGAGTGGTTAAAAATGAGTTTTAATGACTTCAACCTAAGTGTATGTAAACTTCCAACTTCAACTGTATCTTAACAAGAATCAGATTTTAACAAGAATCTTCTAGAAGCTTCTCGAGAATATATTGTTTTACTGAGCAAGTGAGAGCTACTTACTAGTTGGCTACCGTTGACTGAGGAGCCGCCGGTAATGAATATTCATGAACCGGGGCACTCATCAACATTGCGTAGCAACAATGCTAGTGGAAATGTTTTGAAAGTGAGATCATAACACAACCATCGATTCCATGTCGACTTAGCATTAGGCCATGTAATACTGCCAGTAATAATCCAGTTCCGCCAAAATATTTGAAATCGACTGTGATTATAATTTTATAGCATTTAGCTCCATTCACCTCCATGTATTTTTCCAGATTCTACTCTGTTTAGCAGTGCCTCAGCACTCCCCCTAATCCTCAAAGAATGCCATTGCACCTTTTTTCTGTTATATTGCAGTCATTGGAGTTTGCAAGGCTTTCTCTCTCTATGGGCTTTGGCAGAAGCCTACTTTCATGGTTGAGAACGCCATGTGTGCTTTGACGGACACAGACGGCTTGACGGACATAGCAACAGTTACTAAGGGGGACAGGGCTTAGCGAAAGGTCAAGAGTGCTACAGTCATGACGTAATTTTGTAGGACAATTCGGAAGTTTCTTCCGGGCATGGGTTCCCTCGGCAGATTCCACATTTTCCCATAGGGACTTTGATTTGTGCCGAATATGAGGTGGTTAATATAAGCCTAAGAGAGTTTTGTTAACATTTTGTTAATCAAGAAAATCCCCACAAAAAAAAAAAACTTTTTAGAACCACACACGTAATTAATATAAGTAGAAATATAACGTTGCGCTAAAGTGAACTACAAACCCCAATTCCAAAAAAGTTGGGACAGTATGTAAAATGCACATAAAAGCAGAAAGCAGTGATTTGTAAATTCTCTTTCACATATATTTAATTGAAAACAGTACAAAGAAAAGATATTTAGGGCTCTATTTTCAAACCAGCGCAAGGGGACGGTATTGACGGTACATATAGTCAAACGCAAGCTTGTTGACAGCATCAACGTCTTAAAACTGGCGCTATGGCGTTTCTCAGCAATACCGCTAGGATCAACAAATTCTCAACATAACATCCTTTCGCTTGCGCTGCAGTGGGATGGGTGGCGCTGTCTGGGGCGTGTTCTAAAATACTTTTGGCGCAGTGACAATTTGAACCAACGAAAACCCATTGCGTTATGATCAGCTGGAACCACCTCTTAGCGGCAACGCAATAGACTCTGGCAATTTGGCAACTTATTAGTCATGTAGTTCTATGTAGTGTCTATAGGTGATGCCAACATTACACTTCCATTTAATGAACAAATAGCCTATAATTATTATTAATTAATTAATTTTAATTTAAACTATTAGAATAAAACAGGACCGCACTTCTGGGAGACGAGGTGGTGTGGATTGTGATCCATAAATTACTACAGTCCTAGCCTGTACTTCTGTTGCAAGTATGTCTGATTCCTGTGCGGAAAATCACTCTTGTCGTTGACGGTCCAGTGCGTTTGGGTTGTTCATTATGAAATTGCATGGAGCGATTGCGTTCCAACTGGCTTTTTTTAAAGCATGAGAACAACAATTTGATTGGCTACCATAGAGACACACCTTGGACATTTAAACCCAGCCTTTTAGCAATACCGCCATCAGGTGCGCCAAGATTGCCGTCATGAAATTACCAAATTTCTCGCCGACACGCCCTCAGAGCGATACCGCCAAACGATTACTCTTGCGTTCACCATTGCGTTTGGTTTATTAAAATAGAGCCCTATGTGTGTTGTGGGGTCCTCTATTATTAGGAATACACTGTTGGTATAGATTTGAAAACATTACACTTTTGCAATCTTGTCACAACAAACAAAATTTATTATTTAAAAACCATAGCGCACACATACACCAACAACATGCCTACAATATTGAGTATTATCATAGCGATAATGTATCACACACACACACACACACACACACACACACACACACACACACACACACGCGCGCGCACACACACACGCGCACACACACACACACACACAATTACCCCAGTGCCTGAATTGGTTTATAATAAGTAGCGGGAATCACTTTTTTCAAATATTGACGCTTTTCATTTAATGGTCTGCTCAATGCTGGCATCCAAAAATATGTAAACTTGAAAGAAAAGAACAACTAAAACACGGTGCACATCTTTTTTTTCATTTGAACTTTAATATAATTTGATTTAATATAACCTACAATACACAAGGCTTCAATATAACATTTGATACATCCCACAAAACCCCACCAAAATATCAAATAACGTCTTGAGAATAAACTACTGTCTTAAAAGCATGACGCAAAAACACCCCGTCCTGGGTTTTACCAGAGAGGAATAGGCCGCGTGAGCGTTGTAACTTCGAGGCTGTAACTTAGACAGACAACCGGCTCTCGCAGAATGACTGGAGATCCATGGATTTATCACAAAACAGTTCATTAACGTTTCATTACCAGACCGATAAAATAAAGTTTCCCTTATCTTTATTATATTTTGTTTGCCTAGGTTGTCAGCACCCAGTAGGCTACTACTGCTTAAAACCCGTTATGATTTTGACTATGCAACGAAAGCCAACTTAAAATCCGACTAGCCCCCGGGGGTAGATTCGCGTCACTCTATGCTACGTTATGTAACTTTAGTTGCTACGCTAACTGAAAACACTACTGTGCGTGCCTGATCACTCACCCCTTGTGCTGACAAAAAATCCAATGTGGAAAAGCGCCAGTTGCTTATCTGGCCATATATCTAACATTTTTGCTTGTACGGACAAAATAAATAAACAAATAAAAAATATAAACAGGGGAAAGCCGTATCTTGTTAACCACTCTAAAATATTTGGTTTTACCTAGCTACACTGTTGGCCTTATCCAATTAACACATTTAGCCTGCTTCGTACAGGAACCTGGAATATTGAAAACGTTCATAGCCATACATTTATAGCCTACATAACTTTATGCGATAGGCCACTTTCTGAGTGACCGTGTAGATTAGTTAATAGCAAGGTAGCAAACGGTTTTCCAAATTAAAGTTTTAGACCAAATAAAATCGAAATATTTTACCCAAACCTCTCCATGAGCAACCAGTAGAATATGTATCCTTGTGATTTTAATAGCCTACACGTTGAGTCTAATTTAGGCTACTTACATTAATAAAAACGTAAAAATAAGAAATCTGTCACGTTACAACAACAAACAAGTTTTAGAATGCCGAAATTAAATTTGAGTAGGCCTAGGCTATTTGAAGAAAGTTGTACAAACAGTCAGCTAGCTAGCTCTACTTTACGCGTAGCCTACCCTACGTTTTATTTAGGTCTAAAGCTAGGCCTTCTTCTTTCTCCTTCGAAGGTGTTTATTGGGTTTCGCAGCCCCTCCTACGTTAAAGGGTATTACCGGCACCTACAGTGTTGGAGTGTGGCGTAGGATTGATATAGGCACGACGTAGCCTAATCAGAGCCTATTCTCCAGACCTTGTTAGGAATGGCAACCATACACTGTATAAAAATAGATTGCGACACATTCCCTCTCACCCAAAAACCTGTAATAGTAGGCTACTACCTTGTATCCAAGTTTATATCATTACGGACGGATTATGTGTGTTAAAATGTCTTATAGCTACATAGTTGCGTATAATCAGTTTTAAATAGGCTAAAGAAATAAAATAAAAATAAACATCTTTGAAACACGTTTTAAAACGCTATTAGCCTAAGTATTGCCATTGCTAAATTATATCTACTATCCTGTACAACTCAACAACCCCTGATTACAATGCAGAGTTTAGTTTTATTCATTTTTGAGGGTTCACACATGTCCATATTCAACATTTTGCCTGTAGACTTTATTGTAATTAAATGTTAACATGGCTAAAATTGGATCAACGGTCTTGTTTCACGTGTCCAAGACATTTTCTATAGCCTATGCATCATGTCTCTATCTAAGTTGTCTTTGTAGCTTATACTAATACTATACTTTTAATAGCCAAATTACACCTCATGACCGAAAAGTGTTCTGATGGGTAGACTAGGCTACTGGTCAATAAAGCAATTGTTCTACAAAGCTTTCTGCAATAGTGTTTTCCCGACACACAGCGAGTTCTATTCATCCGAAGTTCTCCGAAAATTAAATACACCTTTGAAGTAGATATGCTTACACCCTATAGGCTATATATAATAGCTCAATCCTGTTTACATTTAATAACCCATCTTTTTACATTCCATTCGATACTAAGCAGTAACATTGACACTAAGTATTAGCAACCTTGTGCATAATACTGAAGTTTTGTTTCATGAAGCTGACCAGTGAAAAACATTAGCCTATAGGGTATATAGACGGTTACATTGCTTTTGGAAACGCTTCTTGGATGCCTCCTCAATGGCTTTTCCACGACAAAATGGGGCCTTTTGCATACTGGTTTATTTTCTATATGCCTTACATTCAAATATCCTTGGATACCCCAGCCAGTATAACCGATGCTCCTGTCATTCAGACGTCACACAAACCCCTGCTGTGAATTGTAGCCCCCCGAAATTTAAAATGTAAATGCTTTTTTGAAAGAGTTACGTTTAAACATTATTACATTACATTCATTTAGCAGACGCTTTTATCCAAAGCGACGTACAGTAAGTGCATACAGAGACATCATCAAGATCACTACAGAACAGACAAAGCACATCCTTCCCATAATGTAGGGCCGCTATCCCTAGCAATGAACGTCGACTGTAGTTCACAGTAAGCTGTGGTCAAATCAGCAACACCACACTTCCATTCCAAATACTATTATAAACAATAATAAACAGACAGGAAAACACAGGGAACTAGTAAACAGGGTTTATTGGCTATGTGCCGACTCAACCCTGTTTAAATTAAATAACCCCATCTTTTTAGTAACCCATCGATACTAACACTCATATTGGCTCTAAGTATTACCCTATTACAAAACCTTGTACAAAATACTGAAAGGTTTGTTTCATGAATCTGACCAGTGAAAAAAAACATTAGCCTGGGGGTTGGTATATAGACGCCTTTTCAATGGCTTTTCCACGATAAATTGGGTCCTTTTGTGGCCTGTTGAAATATTTCCAGTCTATGCATTTCATTCATTCATTTCAAACTTACTTTGAATCAACCGCGTTGTATAACAACTGTTCCTTGTCAATCAAAGGTTTCCCCTAGCATCGCGTCAGCACTCCCCAGCTGTTGTTAGCCATCAGAATCCGTTTTGTCATAAGCTATACAGCTCTCTCATTGGCCCGTGTAAACGGCCGTCAATTGTCTAGGTGTGGTAGGACACTACATGGGGGTGTATCCCATTTTCAGTTGTACACAGGCCCGATTAACTAATTACTCCATTTGTCCGCCCTCTAGCCCCGTCTGGAAAGATCTCTCTGCAACGCTATAGACCATCTCTATAGCCCCCGCGGAACCGAAGAATAATTCAGAGTTCGTTTTGGGTTTTAGCTTTTTAATTCTGTAAAACCTTACATAGCCTCCAGGGCCCACTGCACCAGTTACGCTTACACAATATTATATTTCAATTATAAAATTGAATAACCCCATCTTTTACATTCCATTCGATACTAAACACTCATATTGGCTCTAAGTATTAGCCAACTGAAAGCAAAAAAAAATCCTGAAAGTTTTATTTCATGGTTCTAATACAGACGTTTAGATTTTTTATTTTTTTAAAAGTGTCTTGGAGTTATTTTCAATGGTTTCGGGGCATTTTGCGGCCTGTTGAAATATTTCCAGTCTATGCATTTCATTCATTCATTTCAAACTTATTTTGAATAACCCCGCCAGGAATACAGCTGTTCCTTGTCAATCAAAGGTTACCACTCATCAGCGGAAACCCCAAATCCTTCCACCAGCTGTTGTTAACCTAACCTACATGTTATCCTTGATCCTCAGTGCAAACGACCGTCAATTGTGGAGTCTCCCAGGTCCTCTCTCTAGCAGTAGAGCTAGACCATGTGTAGTTCAACGCTGTGTGCCGCGCGTCTGTCGTGAGCGTCTGCCTGTGTGTCTCTGAATTGCCTATCTGTGGTAAGGAAACTACTGTTGGGGGCTTGTTCCATTTCAGATGTACACAGGATTTTGCAACAGCTCTCTCTCTAGCAAGCTTGTCTTGGAAAAATATCTCTCCGGACTCCGCGCGGACTTTGTCCTCGGCTCTGACTTCAACAATTTGTTAAGAGTTTTTCCCTTCACGCACGTTTGATGCAGAGACTTGCACTGGAAATACAGAAACGCAATAACGTGTTAGTTTGTTCATTTAGCCTACCGCTATCTGTCACGTTTAAAAGTCTGCAATTAACCGTCTTGAATTATTTTATTCTTTTAAAACGCTTCTGCTAACACAAACTATTGACACTAACCTATACATTTATATATATATATATATATATATACAAAGTAACTTTTTCACGATGTTGTTCTAATAAAAAATTCTTACACGTTTTTTTCCTCACCCAAAGACCGACCATAAAAACCGACGTTTACAACAAACAACCCCAATAAAATGACATCGTTACAATGCCAATAAATAAAACCTTGAAACAAAACCCCAACAACCCTCTGTCTCTGCACCTTATAAATTTAAAAATAAAAATAATAAAAAATAATAAATTAATAAAAAAATTAAAATATGCAAATGTGACCCCCATTTGACCGCTTGACCTTTGACCTATGCCCCATCAATCAAATTTTGACATAAGCCGTATTCCATAGACTACTATCCTACCCTGTACAATAGTGAGTTAACTAGCCTGTGCGTTAACGTTCTAATGCCCTGCTAGCTACATCAAAAATGACGTAAAAAGTCACATTAATTCTGATCTGACAGACTGCGGTCGCTTTGACACAATCGGTTATGTATCGGCATCTAATACCACATTCAATCAAAAGTGGCCCAAATGAGAATTGGAAATGTCAGATTCAATGTGATTGACTTCCATAAAAAAATCAGATCCGTGTCACATTTGAGGAAAAAATTTCACTTTTTACCTGCAGTGTGAACGTAGCCATAGAGAGTTATTCATCTACAACATCTTACTTTGGTATCTTTAGCTAACTTGCCTGCATTATGCCAAGGAGTCAGAGATGTATCGTTCCTCAGTGTAACGCCACCGGCTCTGTTAGCTTTCATAATCTGCCGAGAGACGGAATGTATCGATAAATTAGGTAATGCAAAGCAGTCTATTGTGTGTGAATTTAGCCCCGTTTGGTCCAGAGAATTGGTAACTTAGCTAGCTAGCTAGTTATCGCTATAATTTATGAATAATGTTAGCTAATAAATGATAACAATTCTCTCAGGACCAAGTGGAGCTGGGCGCTACAACCAGCCATGTTCAATATACTAACGTTACTGTGTGACTGGGTTTTGCTGTGTATTTGAATGTATTTAATAGTAATGTTACTTTAGGCAGACAAACAAGCTAACTTAACTAGGTAACGTTAGCTCTACCATTCGGTTACATCCCCAGTCCTCTCCTCGATTGCGAAGAAGTCGCTCAACCAATATAGCCGGGGCGGCGGCTGCTGCTGCCAGTGACTCAAATGAATACGGCTGTATTGCCCGAGCAACATCTTCGTGAGGAAGAGTCTTCCACCACGAAGGAATCCTTTCAAACTCCTCCACCTCAAAACTCCCTGCAGTACTGCTGTCACTCTTGTCGCTCGCCATTTTGTTGTTTGTTTAGTTGTGAGGAGAGAGCAGAAAGGGGGCTGAGTTCAGTGGGCCTGAGTCAGTTCACCAAGACACACCCTTTCACTCCTTGACCATATGAATATTCGTAATATGACTACGTGGCACCATCGTCATATGACCACACCTACTCACGAGTTCCAGTTCAAATTGAAGCGGTAAAAAAGGCCTTAGAAAAGGCTCTGCAGTATCTCTTTAAGGACATGAATACATGGATGAACCAAAATTTTCTGCAACTTAATACATTACATTACATTATAGGCATTTAGCAGACGCTCTTATCCAGAGTGACTTACACAACTTATGTTTTACATATTATCCATTTATAAAGCTGGATATATACTGAAGCAATTCAGGTTAGGTACCTTGCTCAAGGGTAATAGTGACAAAACAGAAGTTATTATTATAGGTGCAAAAGAAAAGAGACAGGAAATTGTAGCCAACCTCAGTTCCCTTTCCCTTGAGTGCAAAGAACATGCCAGAAATCTCGGTGTTATCATAGATGCTGATCTAAACTTTCACTGTCATATCAATAAGGCCATGTAAAAAAAATAAGTTGTTGATCGTCCTTTTTTTTTTTTTAAAGTCGTAGGGAGGGCGGTTTTTATTTATTAATTTTTTTTATTTAAGCACCAGGTACAGCGGACCGTAGAGAGAAATAAAGAGGACAGAATATATAGAACATTGCGTCTCTCGACCAAATTGCTTCTGTTTAATTGTAGCCTGTCAACATCAGTTTTGCTCATATTGATTGTAATGTTTCATGTATTTTTGGTCAATAAATGTTCCTTGATTGATTGTATGTTATTGGTTTTATGCTTGTACTACACCATAGACCAGATCTGGCTACAAAACCCTTTTTACAACAATAAAATACTGTATAGACCAAAGTTCAAGCAATCATAAAACATTTAATAGCCTAGGTCAATATAATTATAAGCATGCCCTGTCATGGATAGGCTTTGTTTTTAAATTCATGCTGCACATGCGCTCTAACAATTTTGCGTGGTGGTCGATAGAGGGCTAGGCCTAGTGGATCGGATAGGATCTCCAAGTGCGGTGTGAGTACGATTTTCTATCCAAATGGCTTAGAAATAGGATTTCCCCGTGTTTTCTGCAACTTCTGGCCATCGTCACGAAAAAAAAAAAAAAAAAAAAAAAAAGTCGTCGGGGCCTTTTTCGGATGTCGGGCGGGGACGATCAACAACTTTTTTTTTTTTTACATGGCCTAATGTCACAAGATCAGCTTTCTATCACCTCAAAAATATTTTAAAAAATCAGAGGTTTTCTGTCTAACTCAGACACTGACTTGACTATTGAAATGGTCTTTTTTCTGGACCCCAAAAAACTGTTAAGCGACTGCAGCTTATACAGAATGCTGCTGCACATATTTTAACCAGGACCAAGAAAAATGCACACATTACACCCATTCTTAAATCATTGCATTGGCTTCCAGTAAATGCAATAATTGATTTTAAAATCCTACTGCTAGTTTACAAGGCGCTGAATGGTCTTGCTCCAAACTACATTAAGGAATTGCTTGTGCCTTATAAACCAACAAGAAGCCTCAGATCATCAGCCAGTGGTCTCCTTGTTGTCCCCCGTGTGCGCTCTAAAGCAGGAGAAGCTGCATTCAGCTATTATGCTCCAAATAGATGGAATGCCCTCCCAAGAGATATTAGAGATGCCCCAACACTTAGTTCCTTTAAAAGTAGACTCAAAACATTTCTTTTTACCTTGGTGTTTAAATAGGTCAAGAAACTGTCTGCTCCTGTTTTTAGCTGGATTTTTATGCACTGTCTGCACCTGTTTATCTCAATTTTAACTGAACTATTATGCATTTTAATTACCCATGCGTATGTTTGTCTGTTTTATTTTTATGTCTGATGATTTGTATGCTTGTATTTCATGTCATTATACATGTATTGCTCTTGGCCTGTGAAGCACATCGTGTTGCTTTCTGTATGAAATGTGCTCTAGAAATAAAATAAAACTAAACATAGGCTACAACAGATTCAGAAGCATTTGTACGATACCGTTAGCTTTTGCTCACCGAGTAGCTGACAATACAATCTGAAACCGTAACATTTCAGCGAGTATGGTACTATGTACCAGTACGTAGCTACATCACGTCAGAATCAGGGCAAAAGTCATGGTAGTGTGAGCTCGGCATTCGCTAACGTTAGCTAGAATGTCCAAGTTAGCTAGCTAATGTTACTTAGCTACTGTACCTATGCTCTTACTCATAGAAATGAATGAAACACAGTGGTATTCGGCTACCTAACTTAGCTAGTTGTGCGCAAAGGCAGATCGATTTAACACAATTTGAAAAGCTAGCTACACAAAACAACTTGTGAAAGGAAATTTATTAATGTTCATCGTTAGTGCTAGCCATATTAAAGTAACATTTTATAAAGCTAACACAGATAGCTAGCAAATACAATACGGTAGCTAGCTAACGTCGTTTCGCCCTTGCTTTACTGGATCCAACACGTTAAATGACTGCTTGCCACTGGACTATGGCAAGCCAAATGAGGATTTATTCCATATCCTTGATATCCAATTTACGGTTTCCCACTAGTTGCCCGTTTTTCACAACGTGTTCGACATTTTGTCTTACTAGTTCAACGAAACCGTTTTGATATCAAAGATTGGCACCTTACTAGTCATGCATTTTGAGCCACTAGTTGCACTTTTATTCTACACGTTACACCAGAACCTTACTAGTTGCACCACAGTGCCGACTAGTGGCACCACAGCCACAACTAGTCAGCCTTTGAACCCACTAGTGGCCTTTTAAGCCTAACGTGTTGCAATTAAAGCAGCACTAGTTAACTAGTGAAGTGGCAACAGTGTAACATGTTGACTAGTTAAGTTGCATATCCGTATTTTTGCCTAACTAGTTAACTAGTTACATACACTTCTCTTCACTAGTTAACTAGTAAAGCCAACGTGTCCACTAGTTACATTTTTAGCACATCCACTAGTAAACTAGTTGTAGCAAAATGCTAATTAGGAGGGCGTACAAGGAAGTTGCTTTTTGTAATATGATTAGATGAGGGTTTCGGCTATAGGCTACAATTGCCAGCAGTTTTGGACATCGAATTCGAGTTTCCATTTGTGTGTTTATTTCGAAGTAGGATATATTTAATTAGGAGAGTGGATATTTTGTTAGGAGGGGAAGGTTTGACAGAAGCTGAAGCGCAACCATGGCAGACGGTTGTCTTTGATCCCGTGATAACGCTGTAGGCTATTTAATTTGCGCTGTCGATGCATGGGATTGCTCTTTTTGGCAAGAATATAGGCTATCGTAATGAACCAATTACTCAATCATCACGTTTTATTTGAATCATGGACGAACTGCTAAAATAACTTATTGTGCATTGTGCAAGGCATGCTGATCAGACCGGTGACAAATTAAGGGTGGTGCTTTGTGTCCACATTACTTGGTTAGATGCAAATAGTCTACCACATGCAAACGCACGGTGCTATTTCGGTTTTAAAAGTAGCCTAGTTTGTAAACATGAAATGGGTAGCCATGGGGAAACATTTAGTAGCCTACATTACATGTAAGATAATATGCTGTGCATTGTGTAAATGATTTGTAAACATAATAAATGCTTTACTTTGGGAGTGCTCTAATCTTCATGTTAGCTGATAAGGAAAACGCTGTTAATTACTACCATTTTAGAATGAGCCTTGAGTCATCAAGACCAGGAGATACCCATCTTAAACGAAGAGGTCTGCACTTTCTAAAGGTGAAAACCTCTTCTTGATGTCTTATTCTGTTAGGGTTATAAGGGGCTCTGAATGATAATTGACTTATGGTAGATGTAATGGCCAGACTTGATTGCAGTCCAAATAATGCACAATTTCCGTGTGAACTCATAACATCATGTATACGTACTCGAAGGGCAGATCCAGAGCTTTAATTTGGTATACATCATGCCTTGATGTTTCAATGCGGAATGTGATTTTTGGGGCTTCGAGAGGAAATGGACACCAAAATCCAAAGCGACGTACAATAAGTGATCTTTAATACTGGTAAATATCACACACAAAGTGAATTCAAGGGAATGCAAAAAAAACATGACAAGGCCCTCTGCGGACAAAAAGAGAAAATTTTACTTCCAGAAAAATGCATTAAACAAATAGGCCTACAATTCCTTTTCCACCTACAGTCAAGGCTCATTCTAAAATGGTAGTAATTAACAGCGTTTTCCTTATACAGCTAACATGAGGATTAGAGCACTCCCAAAGTAAAGCATTTATTATGTTTACAAATCATTTACACAATGCACAGCATATTATCTTACATGTAATGTAGGCTACTAAATGTTTCCCCATGGCTTCTAAGCGAACGCAAGAACAATGGGAGACCATTATGGCAAGCCAAATGAGGATTTATTCCATATCCTTGATATCCAATTTACGGTTTCCCACTAGTTGCCCGTTTTTCACAACGTGTTCGACATTTTGTCTTACTAGTTCAACGAAACCGTTTTGATATCAAAGATTGGCACCTTACTAGTCATGCATTTTGAACCACTAGTTGCGCTTTTATTCTACACGTTACACCAGAACCTTACTAGTTGCACCACAGTGCCGACTAGTGGCACCACAGCCACAACTAGTCAGCCTTTGAACCCACTAGTGGCCTTTTAAGCCTAACGTGTTGCAATTTAAGCAGCACTAGTTAACTAGTGAAGTGGCAACAGTGTAACATGTTAACTAGTTAAGTTGCATAGAGTCCGTATTTTCGCCTAACTAGTTAACTAGTTACATACACTTCTCTTCACTAGTTAACTAGTAAAGCCAACGTGTCCACTAGTTAACTAGTTACGTTTTTAGCACATCCACTAGTAAACTAGTTGTAGCAAAATGCTAATTAGGAGGGCGTACAAGGAAGTTGCTTTTTGTAATATGATTGGATGAAGGTTTCGGCTATAGGCTACAATTGCCAGCCGTTTTGGACATCGAATTTGAGTTTCCATTTGTGTGTTTATTTCGAAGTAGGATATATTTAATTGGGAGAGTGGATATTTTGTTAGGAGGGGAAGGTTTGACAGAAGCTGAAGCGCAACCATGGCGGACGGGTGTCTTTGATCCCGTGATAACGCTGTAGGATATTTAATATGCGATGTCGATGCATGGGATTGCTCTTTTTGGCAAGAATATAGGCTATCGCAATGAACCAATTACTCGATCATCACGTTTTATTTGAATCATGGACGAACTGCTAAAATAACTTATTGTGCATTGTGCAAGGCGTGCTGATCAGGCTAGCCTATACAGACCGGTGACAAATTAAGGGTGGTGCTTTGTGTCCACATTACTTGGTTAGATGCAAATAGGCTACCACATGCAAACACACGGTGCTATTTCGGTTTTAAAAGTAGTTTGTAAACATGAAATGGGTAGCCATGGGGAAACATTTAGTAGCCTACATTACATGTAAGATAATATGCTGTGCGTTGTGTAAATGATTTGTAAACATAATAAATGCTTTACTTTGGGAGTGCTCTAATCCTCATGTTAGCTGTATAAGGAAAACGCTGTTAATTACTACCATTTCAGAATGAGCCTTGACTGTAGGTGAAAAAGGAATTGTAGGCCTATTTGTTTAATGCATTTTTCTGGAAGTAAAATTTTCTCTTTTTGTCCGCAGAGGGCCTTGTCATGTTTTTTTTGCATTCCCTTGAATTCACTTCGTGTGTGATCTTTACCAGTATTAAAGATCACTTATTGTACGTCGCTTTGGATGAAAGCGTCTGCTAAATGAATGTAATGTAATTAAACATTAGGCTACAGTGTCTGACCACAATATTGGTAGTGTTAACAGTTGCAGTGCTGGAATGCACCTTGTGTGGTAGGCTATATAGGCTACTGAACTGATAGAATTCACTTGAGCAAAATGTTGCATCCAGTTAGCTGTTAGTGAATAGGCCTACATCCGTGTTAGCTTTACATCCTTTTGTGAATGCATCCTTTACCTCTTGTGCTCGTTGCACTTTTTGTATTAGAAACTTTGTAATAAAGAATGATCTATTTTTGATAAACATGACTCTGGTGCTTTACTTCAGGTAAATTGAAAGGTGGCCTGTATGTGCTACACATAGGCTAGTTATTCTGAGTAATCACCACCTTTATCCTTCGATGAAGTTCCATCATGATGGGAGTGGTCTCTTCCAGGATGACAATGCCCCAATCCACAGAGCACGAGGGGTCACTGAATGGTTTGATGACCGTGAAAATTATGTGAATCATATGCTATGGCCTTCGTAGTCACCATCTCAACCCAAATGAACACCTATGAGATTTTGGAACGACGTTAGACAGCTAGTGCTCTCCACCACAATCATCAAAACACCAAATGAGATAACGTTATTGTGTATCCCGTTTGAAATGTCATTCACTGCCATCAAAATCATTCTTGTATTTATGCTAGTTTGTACTTGTATTTTTTAATTGAATAGCTAGATAGACCGTCTCAGTGTAGCCTATTCCGGTGGGCCGATCGTCATTCCATGAGCCGAACTCACCACCTAATTAATAAAACTAAAATGTGACGTTTAACACCGCAGAAAATGTTTGAGCTCTTAAAAACGAACAGAGTTATATTATATTCCCCTAGCCTATTTTTATGCGATTATGATGATTTGGGGGAGAAATAGCCTATCGGAGGATCATTAACATTAAGATTAAGGTGATGTAGACATTTTGGCTACACGGCTCTCATAGTATCAACGTTAAGTCAATCATCTGACATTCATAGATTGAACAGTTAAATGTTTAAGCTTTAAAAAAGAGCTCACGCTGAGTTACGATTCAGAATTGACATTTTAAGGATCTCCAGACCATTTTAAATATTAACCAATCAGAATTGGAAACGCACTTCCTTGCCCCGCCTGCTTCATTTGCATGCAGTCCACTAGTTCACATGTTCAGCGGAACTTTGGGTTACTTGTTTACTAGTGAGCCTGTACGCTGCAACCCACACGTTAACTAGTCATGTTCAAAAGAGTCCACTAGTTCACTAGTTGACATATCCAACTAGGATATGTTTTCCTGACACGTTCACTAGTTCAAGGCTATTTTTCTAACTAGTTCCATTCCATTCTGAACATGTTGTGACTTTTAACCAACATGTTATGCATTTTTGACACTTGTTGTACGCTGCCATGAACATGTTGTGCCTTGTTCAGTACTAGTTGTACACTGTGCATTACTAGTTAGACCATTACTCAACGTGTTCCAATGCCCATTTTTGATATCAAATTTTTATCCGCACTAGTTACCATTTTCTCCGTACTAGTTGGACAAAAATGCTCACTAGTGAACCAATATGATCAACTAGTTAACTAGTTAAGTTGCAAATTATGTTACATGTCAACTAGTGCACTTGCATAATAATTTGCAACTTAACTAGTTAACTAGTTGAGCATATTGGTTCACTAGTGAGCATTTTTGTCCAACTAGTACGGAGAAAATGGTAACTAGTGCGGATAAAAATTTGATATCAAAAATGGGCATTGGAACACGTTGAGTAATGGTCTAACTAGTAATGCACAGTGTGCAACTAGTACTGAACAAGGCACAACATGTTCATAGCAGCGTACAAGTGTCCGAAACCTTCATCCAATCATATTACAAAAAGCAACTTCCTTGTACGCCCTCCTAATTAGCATTTTGCTACAACTAGTTTACTAGTGGATGTGCTAAAAACGTAACTAGTTAACTAGTGGACACGTTGGCTTTACTAGTTAACTAGTGAAGATAAGTGTATGTAACTAGTTAACTAGATAGGCGAAAATACGGACTCTATGCAACTTAACTAGTTAACATGTTACACTGTTGCCACTTCACTAGTTAACTAGTGCTGCTTTAATTGCAACACGTTAGGCTTAAAAGGCCACTAGTGGGTTCAAAGGCTGACTAGTTGTGGCTGTGGTGCCACTAGTCGGCACTGTGGTGCAACTAGTAAGGTTCTGGTGTAACGTGTAGAATAAAAGCGCAACTAGTGGCTCAAAATGCATGACTAGTAAGGTGCCAATCTTTGATATCAAAACGGTTTCGTTGAACTAGTAAGACACAATGTCGAACACGTTGTGAAAAACGGGCAACTAGTGGGAAACCGTAAATTGGATATCAAGGATATGGAATAAATCCTCATTTGGCTTGCCATAGACCATTAGACTATGTCTAGCGCTGCAGGCAGAGCAGATAGTCAGGCAGGCAGGCAGGCACACCGAGTAACGTTAGCAGCAGCCACAACGCACTAGTCAGCTGCTGACTGCTGTCACATGATGTCCAAAGTATGGCAAGCCAAATGAGGATTTATTCCATATCCTTGATATCCAATTTACGATTTCCCACTAGTTGCCTGTTTTTCACAACGTGTTCGACATTTTGTCTTACTAGTTCAACGAAACCGTTTTGACATCAAAGATTGGCACCTTACTAGTCATGCATTTTGAGCCACTAGTTGCACTTTTATTCTACACGTTACACCAGAACCTTACTAGTTGCACCACAGTGCCGACTAGTGACACCACAGCCACAACTAGTCAGCCTTTGAACCCACTAGTGGCCTTTTAAGCCTAACGTGTTGCAATTAAAGCAGCACTATTAACTAGTGAAGTGGCAACAGTGTAACATGTTAACTAGTTAAGTTGCATATCCGTATTTTCACCTAACTAGTTAACTAGTTACATACACTTCTCTTCACTAGTTAACTAGTAAAGCCAACGTGTCCACTAGTTAACTAGTTACGTTTTTAGCACATCCACTAGTAAACTAGTTGTAGCAAAATGCTAATTAGGAGGGCGTACAAGGAAGTTGCTTTTTGTAATATGATTGGATGAGGGTTTCGGCTATAGGATACAATTGCCAGCAGTTTTGGACATCGAATTCGAGTTTCCATTTGTGTGTTTATTTCGAAGTAGGATATATTTAATTAGGAGAGTGGATATTTTGTTAGGAGGGGAAGGTTTGACAGAAGCTGAAGCGCAACCATGGCAGACGGTTGTCTTTGATCCCGTGATAACGCTGTAGGCTATTTAATTTGCGATGTCGATGCATGGGATTGCTCTTTTTGGCAAGAATATAGGCTATCGTAATGAACCAATTACTCGATCATCACGTTTTATTTGAATCATGGACGAACTGCTAAAATAACTTATTGTGCATTGTGCAAGGCGTGCTGATCAGGCTAGCCTATACAGCCCGGTGACAAATTAAGGGTGGTGCTTTGTGTCCACATTACTTGGTTAGATGCAAATAGGCTACCACATGCAATCGCACGGTGCTATTTCGGTTTTAAAAGTAGCCTAGTTTGTAAACATGAAATGGGTAGCCATGGGTAAACATTTAGTAGCCTACATTACATGTAAGATAATATGCTGTGCATTGTGTAAATGATTTGTAAACATAATAAATGCTTTACTTTGGGAGTGCTCTAATCCTCATGTTAGCTGTATAAGGAAAACGCTGTTAATTACTACCATTTTAGAATGAGCCTTGACTGTAGGTGAAAAAGGAATTGTAGCCCTATTTGTTAAATGCATTTTTCTGGAAGTAAAATCTTCTCTTTTTGTCCGCAGAGGGCCTTGTCATGTTTTTTTTGCATTCCCTTGAATTCACTTTGTGTGTGATATTTACCAGTATTAAAGATCACTTATTGTACGTCGCTTTGGATGAAAGCATCTGCTAAATTAATGTAATGTAATTAAACATTAGGCTACAGTGTCTGACCACAATATTGGTAGTGTTAACAGTTGCAGTGCTGGAATGCACCTCTTGTGCTTGTTGCACTTTTTGTATTCGAAACTTTGTAATAAAGAATGATCTATTTTTGATAAACATGACTCTGGTGCTTTACTTCAGGTAAATTGAAAGGTGGCCTGTATGTGCTACACATAGGCTAGTTATTCTGAGTAATCACCACCTTTATCCTTCGATGAAGTTCCATCATGATGGGAGTGTTCTATTCCAGGATGACAATGCCCCAATCCACAGGGCACGAGGGGTCACTGAATGGTTTGATGACCGTGAAAATTATGTGAATCATATGCTATGGCCTTCGCAGTCACCATCTCAACCCAAATGAACACCTATGAGATTTTGGAACGACGTTAGGCAGCTAGTGCTCTCCACCACAATCATCAAAACACCAAATGAGATAACGTTATTGTGTATCCCGTTTGAAATGTCATTCACTGCCATCAAAATCATTCTTGCATTTATGCTAGTTTGTACTTGTATTTTTAAATTGAATAGCTAGATAGACCGTCTCAGTGTAGCCTATTCCGGTGGGCCGATCATCATTCCATGAGCCGAACTCACCACCTAATTATTAAAACTAAAATGTGACGTTTAACACCGCAGAAAATGTTTGAACTCTTAAAAACGAACAGAGTTATATTATATTCCGGTAGCCTATTTTTATGCGATTATGATGATTTGGGGGAGAAATAGCCTATCGGAGGATCATTAACATTAAGATTAACGTGATGTAGACATTTTGGCAACACGGCTCACATAGTATCAACGATAAGTCAATCATCTGACATTCATAGATTGAACAGTTAAATGTTTAAGCTTTAAAAAAGAGCTCACGCTGGAGTTACGATTCAAAATTGACATTGCCTATATTCTCATAGCAATCCCATGCATCGACATCGCAAATTAAATAGCCTACAGCGTTATCACGGGATCAAAGACAACCGTCTGCCATGGCTGCGCTTCAGCTTCTGTCAAACCTTCCCCTCCTAACAAAATATCCACTCTCCTAATTAAATATATCCTACTTCATTTTTTCATTTGTGTGTTAAATAAACACACAAATGGAAACTCGAATTTGATGTACAAAACTGCTGGCAATTGTAGCCTATAGCCGAAACCCTCATCCAATCATATTACAAAAAGCAACTTCCTTGTACGCCCTCCTAATTAGCATTTTGCTACAACTAGTTTACTAGTGGATGTGCTAAAAACATAACTAGTTAACTAGTGGACACGTTGGCTTTACTAGTTAACTAGTGAAGAGAAGTGTATGTAACTAGTTAACTAGTTAGGCGAAAATACGGATATGCAACTTAACTAGTTAACATGTTACACTGTTGCCACTTCACTAGTTAACTAGTGCTGCTTTAATTTCAACACGTTAGGCTTAAAAGGCCACTAGTGGGTTCAAAGGCTGACTAGTTGTGGCTGTGGTGCCACTAGTCGGCACTGTGGTGCAACTAGTAAGGTTCTGGTGTAACGTGTAGAATAAAAGTGCAACTAGTGGCTCAAAATGCATGACTAGTAAGGTGCCAATCTTTGATGTCAAAACGGTTTCGTTGAACTAGTAAGACAAAATGTCGAACACGTTGTGAAAAACGGGCAACTAGTGGGAAACCGTAAATTGGATATGAAGGATATGGAATAAATCCTCATTTGGCTTGCCATACTTTGGACAGCATGTGACAGCAGTCAGCAGCTGACTAGTGCGTTGTGGCTGCTGCTAACGTTACTCGGTGTGCCTGCCTGCCTGACTATCTGCTCTGCCTGCAGCGCTAGACATAGGCTAATGGTCTCCCATTGTTCTCGCGTTCGCTTAGAAGCCATGGGGAAACATTTAGTAGCCTACATTACATGTAAAATAATATGCTGTGCATTGTGTAAATGATTTGTAAACATAATAAATGCTTTACTTTGGGAGTGCTCTAATCCTCATGTTAGCTGTATAAGGAAAACACTGTTAATTACTACCGTTTTAGAATGAGCCTTGACTGTAGGTGAAAAAGGAATTGTGGGCCTATTTGTTTAATGCATTTTTCTGGAAGTAAAATTTTCTCTTTTTGTCCGCAGAGGGCCTTGTCATGTTTTTTTTGCATTCCCTTGAATTCACTTTGTGTGTGATATTTACCAGTATTAAAGATCACTTATTGTACGTCGCTTTGGATTTTGGTGTCCATTTCCTCTCAAAGCCCCAAAAATCACATTCCGCATTCAGACATCAAGGCATGATGTATACCAAATTAAAGCTCTGGATCTGCCCTTCGAGTACGTATACATGATGTTATGAGTTCACACGGAAATTGTGCATTATTTGGACTGCAATCAAGTCTGGCCATTACATCTACCATAAGTCAATTATCATTCAGAGCCCCTTATAACCCTAACAGAATAAGACATCAAGAAGAGGTTTTCACCTTTAGAAAGTGCAGACCTCTTCGTTTAAGATGGGTATCTCCTGGTCTTGATGACTCAATGATAAGTTGATCAAAATCACATTTCAATTACATCAGTTTGTTAAGATGAAATGGTGTCCATTTCCTCTCCAAGCCCCAAAATTCATATTCCTCATTCACAAATCAAGGCATGGTGTTTACCAAATGAAAGCTCTTGATCTGCCCTTCGTGGACATGTATATGATCTTATGGGTTTGTACAGAAAATATCTATTATTGAATGACTGAAGACTTATATTTTCCTACAGAACTCTATGGGGAAAAAAGTCAGGAGAAGAAACCCTTAAAGTGATCCATCCACATCTACTCCATATCTGGCCGCAGAGTGATGGTTTGGGGCTCGTTTGATACCTCAGACCCTGGATGACTTACAGCCATTTAGCCAGTCATGTGTTCCATAATGTACGAGTGTAATTTACAGCTGAATCTAGTCTCACCCCCCAATTCCCATAAAGATCCATTCAAATGCAGAGTGGTTATAGTATCGCTTGTAACAGTACCTGAAAATAAGATATTGAGAGCCTTTTGATATTGATGGGTCGCAGACTTCAGGAAGTAACAGCATGCAAAGGATATGCGACCAAATATTAAATATGATACTTTAAAAATACGTATGATCCAAGGGTTCACATACTTTTTCCAACAAAGCATTTAATGTTGGATAATTTTGCTCAATAAATAAATTATAAAAGAATAATGTTTTTTGTGTTTTTTGTTGAGTTGGGTTCACTTTATCAAGTTTTAGGACTTAGATGTGATTGCATTTTAGATTGAATTTATGCAGATATACAGAAAATTCTAAAGGGTTCACATACTTTTTCTTGCAACTGTATATGTTATGCAAAATGAGAGATGTTAATGTAGGCTATTTTAAAGTGAGTCGGCTTCGTCATACAAAAAATCCAGGGTTAAATCTTAAATTGAGCTTGCTAGCTGTTTATTATTATCCTAAAATAGCTCTCATAAGTGTTTATGTTACCCATCTATCGTTAATTGTGTTTACTGTGTGCCATGAGTCACTGGACCGTTTATTTTAACCTGGCTCCGATAGATCTTGCTAGCATACTTCAAACGAACATTAAGGCATAGCTTCTAAAAGTCTATCGAGACATTAATGTATTTGAAAGTGAGTCGGCTTTGTGATATACAGAAAATCCAGGGTGGAAATCTAAATGAGCTGTCTAACCCCTTAATCTCGTTTAGTAGCTATAGGCTACACCTCTGCTTTGTGAAATTCCCTCAGGGAAAAAACAACGACACACTTGGCAGGTTCCAAGTTTAGACATTCTCGTTTATTTTTCAGGATTCTAGCTCCGATGTGTATTAAAACAATCAGATAGAATAAAACGTCATAGCACCATTTTGTGCGTTCCATTTCCAGCTGTCTTCAGCAATATTTTTTCTTTCACAACGCAAAAACGCACCTTTCATGCCCTAGCCTATTCATATTTGCGACCATATTTTTTGAAGACCATCATGAATCTAGCTAGCTTTTAGAAGCTATGCTTTAATGTTCGTTTGAAGTAGGCTAGCTAGATCTATCGGAGCCAGGTTAAAATAAACGGTCCAGTGACTCATGGCACACACATGAAGTGTGTAATACAGTAAACACAATTAACGATAGATGGGTAACATAAACACTTATGAGAGCTATTTTAGGATAATAATAAACAGCTAGCAAGCTCAATTTAAAATTTA
This sequence comes from Synaphobranchus kaupii, assembly GCA_029718625.1. Taxonomy (NCBI): domain Eukaryota; kingdom Metazoa; phylum Chordata; class Actinopteri; order Anguilliformes; family Synaphobranchidae; genus Synaphobranchus; species Synaphobranchus kaupii. Next base: position 70,469,738 of record CM056377.1, on the reverse strand, counting down.
ACCCTGGATTTTTTGTATGACGAAGCCGACTCACTTTCAAATAGCCTACATTGACATTTCTCATTTTGCATAACATATAGAATAGAATCTGGCTGTCGATAGACTTTTTGAAGCAATGCCTTAATGTTCGCTTAAAGTACCGGAGCCAGGTTAAAAGTTTAAACGATCCAGTGACTCATTTGCGGTCTTTTCATTTATTTTAAGAGAGGATTTAATTTATTTCCAGCAGTACAACACAACCATCCAATCCAACGTTTAACCTGCCACAATGTAGCCTATCGTAGGCTACTACCAGGTTTGCAGAGGTGGAAATTCCAGGGGTCAGAAAGTAAAAGTCCTGCCGTGTTTCTTCCACCCATGAACTCACGATTTCACTAATTAGCCTAGTTAGCTCCTACCTCTTGGCTGAAGAATTGTGATAATTAGCAAATCCAGGTGATTGGAACAAATGATTGGGGAGGACTTTCACTTTCTGAACCTGGATTTTCCACCTCGCAGGTTTGACCTATAGCCTACACAGCGTAGCGCTGGCTAGCTAGCTCCGTTTCTTTCATAAAACAAGAATACTTTATAACACTGCTCAGATTCTTCATCATTTCATACATTAAAACGTATGAGTGCCCTGAGAGCATAGTATCAAGCACAGACTGTTACCCATCCCTATGCTATGCTCCCCCTAGTTTTCATTAAGTGCTACTGCACTAAACCTGTATGAGGCCCACCCTGCTTGTTTGACCATACCCCCCTCATTTTCATATAGTACAGCTCGAAAATGAAAATGAAAATGAAAACGAAAATGAAAACGAAAATGAAAAGATTTTAATTTTAATTTTGGGCTGAATAATCCTCCATTTTCATTTTCCATTTTCATTTTCATTTTCATTTTCATTTTCATTTTGGGTTGAATAATCCTCCATACCGTAGGCGGTTAAGTGCGTTTTAGAAGCCCATAAATCACATACTTTATTACATTTTTCGTGTTAGTGTTAATTTCATTTTACGGGTTACCATAACCACTGATTGTTTTTTTTTATAGTGATGTTAGATGCAACAGTATTAACATTTATTTATTTATTTTTAATTTACTTATTTTTATATATTTGGAAATTACCCATAAAAGCCATTCCTTAAATAGCCCTATAAATAAATACGTTTGAGACAAGTAAAATAAGTGGGAAAAAGATTTTATTTCAAAAGAAACTTTGACGTCCCTCACCGGCCTCCCAATCTATCGACCCTCCTCCTCTCATATCAGCAGCACCACAGACAGAAGTACAGAGATGTAAAATCCAGGGATCAGAAAGGAAAAGTCCTGCTATGTATTTCATCCACCCATGAACTCAGCCAGCTGATTTCACTAATTAGTTCTACCTCCTGGCTGAAGAATTGTGCAAATTAGCAAATCGAGGTGATTGGAAGTAAATACTGGGGAGGACTTTTTACTTTCTGAACCCGGATTTTACACCTCTGGTTAAGTAGCACTTAAGAGGTGACTGCGCATTCACGCTTTAAGAACTGTTTTGGGAAACGCGTGTTACAAATTAAAGATCCATCGTAGAATCGCTCGTTGAAATCGCACTTAACCCTATTGATCGTTGATCGTTATCGGGAAACGCACCCCAGGGGCCCTATCTTACACCCGGCGCTAAGCGGCACTAACCCAAACGCAAGTGTCTTTGCTATCTTACACCCGGCGAATGGTTCATTATAATGCCTTGCATTCACGCCGTTTAAATACCATGTATTCTTGCGCCCATTACAAGTGAACTGGGCGTGTTGGTCTTAAGATGAGGAGTGGCCAGGATTCTTTTTGCTGTATTGCTATCTTGAGCCAGCAGAAAGCACTTGCGCTAGAACCACCACAAACCTGGTCTAAAGTCATGTCGCAGTTGTTTACATGTTATTTTAACGGCGCATATAAGTGCGTCTACATAGGCGTGTGCACAACGCCGTACCCTCCTGTCTGTTACACACAGTCTGAAAAAAGTTCAAAACATTGTCCAGTGAATATTGCTTTTATCGTTTTTCAAATAGCCTAGGCTACAGCGGATTCGCTGTGCATAAGGTTTTTTTCGATAGCCTATGGTTAAAAAATGTCATCATGTTAACTGAATCATTAAGGCAAAATAACGTTATTCATTTTATTAATCAAAATTAGAATGCAGGTAATGAACTTCGGATGATGCTTGAACATGAGTTCATTGCTTCATTGCATAATCAAACGAAATTCGTTAAACAAGCAGGCTAATTTGGCGTTTTCTAAGGTGAGACGGAAGCCATTGGTAGCTTATTCTCAGCTGTTGCAGGTGCTTTTAACGTAATTTAACCGCATATATTTTGTAAAATAACAGAACTGTCGGGATACCGGGAACTCATAATGGTTAGTCCGAATAATATTGATCATAGGCTACTATTGATCCATATAGCCTATTCCTTGATCGCACTAAACACGCACAAGCATGTCTGTTTCGCCATCATATAAGCAATCCGCCAAGGTGGAAAAGCAGGCTTTTAAAGGGAATGGGATATGACATTTTGATTGTTTATTGCATGTCACGCCCAAGACAGACCTATATGATGAAGAGACTAGGTTCAGCCCATTTGGACGCTGCGCCGTGCTTAGCGCCCAAAAAACACGCCATTAAAATAGCAAAAGTGGACTTGGACATGCCCTAAATGGACTTTACGCCATGCGCTTAGACCAAGCGCCAAGATTGCCAAGATAGAGCCCCAGGTCTTTAAGAGAAGCAAAGAGGCGAGAGCAATGATGAGCTTAAAAGTAGGATTGCAGAGTTTTCTAAAACCAAATACTGCACAAGTAAAGGTGCAGGGCTGTGCAAGCAGAACTTACTTGTCCAGTGAAAGGAGAAAGGCACTGGGCTAAGGTCAGGCGTTTATTTCTATCATGAACTCACTCTGAGCGTGGGACAGTCTTGCGCAGCCAGGCAATGTCCGACTGTGCAAAGAAGCGCAGAGTCTGCATCACGTTCCCAAAGTAATCCTTCTCTGAAAGCGACAACTGCAGAGAAGAGAGAACATACTGTACTGTCACAGACACACGTACATACACACACGTACACTCAAACATGCACATACTCACCCTCTTTATGTCCTCATTGATGTAGGTGTCATTCAGGATGAACTCAGGATACCCAACCTTTGCTAAGACAGAGTGAGCCTGACAGAAACAGATAGAGAATTGTGACACATGTAGACAAGGTATGCACACTGTCCCCCACCCATCTTGAATATAATATAATCTCCATATGCCACAGTTTTCCTGTGTGTCATGACTATGAAGACTAGCTATGCTTCATGTACTATTTTAATTTGGAATAAGTTGTAAAATATCACTAACAAGTTTCACTCTAACAAGCTGTTACATTTTAAAGTACTCTGTGCTCTGAACCTGGTAAGACAGTATACTAATACCATTTGCAAAGTTCAAAGGTTTCATTTTTAGAACAATAACTGAAGAGTTTACCTATTTTCATGCATGACAGACTAAGACTTTGAATTAGTTTTAACATCACCATTTTACTGTATTGCCATTTTAATGCAGTCTTCTGTATGCTAGTATATTTGTATTTATGCATACTGCTTTCTTTGTCAGTGCCCCTTGAAAAAGAGATGACAATCTTAATGGAGCTCACTCCAGGATAAAAAATAAATTTAAAAACCATGTTTTTGTACAGGGCACAGATACCCTAAAAAGCGAGGTTGTTCAATCTCATGTACACCCCTGTTGCAGGAAACCAACTGCTTACCCGCATAGAATACCAGTAAATGCTGTTACCTGTACAGAGCACACATAAACACTGTTACCTTCTCTTTAGCTTTGGATTTGGTGACCTCATCCATCCAGTCATTTTCCTTCTCCACCATGTCTACGAATGCCCAGCGAATTCCATCAATCAGTTCCTCCATCTGTCCAAAGATTATTGTAATTACTATCAGTTTATCATTTACATAGAGTACCATTTCATGGGGTTTTTATTAAAAAGTGCTTCTCATTATTGCCACAATATTCATTGTATAGCTATAATATATTCATGAACGGAGTTTTGTATTCATATCTGTCAATTGTTTTATTCTAATAATCATCAAACACATAATTTATCCAGTTACAGTATATCACTACCCACTCTTAAATAATAATTCCCATTGGGATGGCAGGTATGCCATCTGCCAAGTTACGGCTTAGCGGGGCATGCTCCATACCTATACAGCACAGAGAGCTTGCCACTTTTCAGGGTTTTCCTAATCACAATGACTCTCAGCCCTTAAAAACATTAACTTCTGTACATTTGTTGGGTGTTTCTCAATACCAGTACGAACTTATGGACTTGTGAGTGTGGACTTATGGACTTATGCACATGTAGTGTCAAGTGTCCCGACAAAAGGGCACTTGCAGAAACACGTTCTTGTGAATAGGGTGACGTCATATAATGGGCCAAGTTCTGTTCCAAAGCCAAGAATGCAAAGAAGCAAGGACGCTCAAAGATCCCGTAAATTTATTTGATCTGCCCCAAATGTCGAGGATGCATCGGATGCAAACTCGGCAAATGAGGAAATGGACTTGGATATCCCATCATCATTCGCGAAGCGATGACATACGACATGGGGGAAGCTTATGCACTGGACTGTCAGGAAAAGTTGCTGCCTGGTTTGTAGCATAGATCAGTTTGTAGCTATTGGTTTGTATAGCAAAACCACAGTCCAAATGTCAGAAGCACGCATTTCATCTCAAACAGGCTACACAGAGCTCTGAAGCAACGGTGCACAAACTGATATGCGACCCAAACGTGGCTCTCCTGTACACAAATGTGTAGGCTACATTCCAATGCAATCAGGCCTATGTAAAGTGGTAGTCGCCAGTGTTAATGCTACACTGTATTTGTAAAAATAAATGCTAAAAAATTTAAATTATTTAACACATTTTTTTACTGTTCACATTTGACTTTCATATGATCGCATAAAAGCCTACTTTATTTAATCTCGTTTTGGCGCATCATTCCTACTGCACTCCAGGATTCACCAAAAAGCTGATAACAGTAGCAGCCGTCTGTTACAAAACTAGCTAGGTAGGCTACTTGTATATTGTTCTTACAACAACATAATATTAACGACTTAATGTAATGAATTACCTGCTAATTTCAGCAACTTTTCTGCCTTCATTTAGCTTTTAGGTAGCCTATTAAAACATTGTTTTCAGCAGTTGAACAATGAGTTGTTAATTCATTTGGTCACCAAAAGTATGGATCGATATCCCTGGGCCATCGCTAAAAAGCTACTTTGTGCACCCCTGCTCTGAAGGACAGAACACTGCTTAGTTATACAAACATGTTTAAAATGTAAAAATCCAGCTATTGTAAGACATATTTCATTCGTAGAAAGATTGCAGTCTCATTTATTGATTAAATGAGATAACTAAAAATGTAGCCTAGCCTAGCCTAGTTGTAAGCTATGTCCCTATGCCGTTTCATTTGCCATCACGAAATGGGATATCCAAGTCTGAATCAAGCCTGAATTAATTCCCCTCCCCAAAAGAGTTCTGAAAATCCCTCATCTTCAATTTTCTCACAATTCATCCCCCATTCCTCCTTTTAAAATCCACCATTGACTCCTTTTAAATGACACCATTTAAAAAAAAATCCCCTACATTTAGGGGTTAATCCCCCAGTCTGGCAACTCTGTGTTGGGAGGAGGGTGCATCCGATGTTCCCTCGCGTTCTTGGCCGTTAAATATTACGTCACACAAGTCCGCAAATACAGGCATTGAGAAACCCGTTAAAAGTTAACCCGTTAACTTTTTCTTACTGCCGAATATTTTATCCATACCCTCAAACAATAATTCTCCCCATTGGATAGCGACATCTGCCAATGACAAGTTCCTATCATATTATTAATTCAAGACAAAAACAAAAGTCCTATTTTGCTCACTCATTCCAGTTAACCTGCTTTGGCCTAGCGGTCAGAATCTAGGCTTTCCATACAAGATGTCAGAGGTTCGATCCCCGCCTGTTACTAAAGGGCTAATTCATTTTCGACAAAAACAGTCTGTAAATGCTATGCTTCTCAGATAGAGGAATGTTCTTTTCACATTAAATAACATCTTTTTATTGCAAAGGTTAAGCAATTGAACACTATTAACTGTTCACTTGTACTTAAAAGAGGTGAAAGTCTGTCGACATGGTCCAGAAGCCTACCATACTCGCTACCAACAAATGATTTACCGCAGGTCACGTTTACGCAGTACAGGAACAAATATCCATTTGTCACACACAGAAAATTAATTATATCATGCAAAATATCATCTGTTTCAGAGTGTGTTGTTGCATTAATATAAAAAATCAATAAATAACTGTGCCATTGCCTACATGTTTTCAACAAATGTAATTTGAAAGACTGTGTCACTAGTCTCAATCTCACACAAAAGTCACCATGGTCCAGTAGCCTACCCCTACCACCCTAGGTAACGTAACAGTACCGGAAAAAAACAGTTGCCAGGTTCGAGCCTCGGCTAATATTTCTTTATTAATTTTTATTCACGTTACTTTTTACTAGGCTACTGCAGCTACGCAAAACACCAATTACTTTGTCAGGTACGCCGGTCATCTGCCAACATATAACACATTAGTAGCTATTTATACTGTGTATACATCCCTTTGAAATTCCGTCATTCTATGTCTTTCAGCTTGAATGTACAGTCAAGCCGGAAAGTCTGCACACTCCGCAGTTTTACCGCAGTTTACCGCAGTTTACTCAATAGTACAATTTTGTATGCTATAGGACAACCTATCTCGGTGGGACCTCCAATTATGTCGGGTAAGTGAGGACTAGGTAAAATATGTATTATCTGAATCCAGTGGTTCCAACAGTCAATGCCCTTGTTAAAACATTCAGCACTCTGAATACTGAACACAAGCGATATTGCGTGCTAGAACCCCTCACTTAACCTACATTCAAAATAAGTTTTGCGTTATTTAATTTGATAATTATTATTAAAAATGACAATCATCAATTAAATCGCCAAATTCTTTGATAGGTAAGTCGAACAGTAACCTGGTGGATCAACCAACAAGCCAAAACAAAGTCTAAATCAGGTCTTGAGATTAAATAATTTTATTAAATGAAAACCAGTCAATTAGAATAATGACCTCAAATCATACATTCCCTAAAGAATGTAGGCTGACTAATTATAATTTACAAAAGGGAAGACATTAAACCAGACATTAATTTGAATATACCAGTAAAGAGAGAGATAAGCCAAAAATTGCCAATATTATTTACCCTCCAGCCGAACAGGAACAAAAGGAAACGCACAAGGAACCAAAAAGGATGACTTCTTCCCCAAACAAACTCCAAAACTGACTAAGTAATTTTTCTGCGGTACACTCATAAGATACCTTGACAGGGAGGGGATCCAAGCCCTGATTGGTCCTGGGGACCCCCTGTGTATGCTGGTTTTCATTCCAACCACAATTGCAATACTTGAATTTTAACAAGCTGTTAATTTTTCTTAATTAGGTGTTTTTAATGTTTAGAGGGATTATTTACATTCTTAAGCCACATTATGTTAGTAATAGCTATGCATGCCATGAAGAATAAAAGTCCAATATTCACATTGTGCTGTATTGTAAACAATTAAAAGGAGGTAAAAAATGTTTTAACTGATCAAATTAAAGACTGAGGTGAATCAATTGGCTCATAATTGGTGAAATTGTGGACACATGGCCACTAAAACTAACCGTTTGGTAAATAATGAAGAATTCAAAGACAAAGCAAATGATAACGAGCCAACCCTGCATTGTGTTAACAAGTTTAAGGAAAAAATTATGAAGGAACTTAAACTTGTGTTCAATTACCTAATTAGGAGCCTATTCACCTGAGTTCTTACCTCTTCTTTGTAATTGTTTGCAATATAACACAATAAGCATAACGAACATGGGATTTTTTTTCTTCAAAGCATGCATAGCTATTGCTAACATAACGTGGCTTAAGAGAGTAAAGAGTTTAAAGTGTTCTCTCTATACAATAAAAACACCTAATTAAGAAAAAATAACAGCTTGTTAAAATTCTGGTATTGCAATTGTGGTTGGAACGAAAACCAGCATACACAGGGGGTCCCCAGGACCAGGGTTGAGAACCACTGGGTTAAGGTGTGGAGGAGGGGGGGGGGGGGGGGGGGGGGTCATTTATGACAAAGACTGGCTTATCTTTGATGTTGGTGGGGATAAGTGAGTTTGTGAGAGACAGAGAGCGACAGAGATAGAGGGGGTGGGGGTACTTTACTTATATATATCTAAATATTAGATATCCTACAATATTTTAATGTGACAACGACCACTGTTATTACCTAACATTACCTAGCCTACTGTTAGCTACCTTGCAAATGCGAAGTTTTCTGTTAGCTGTTAGCTTCCTGTTATATGTAGTGCTAGGCTATGCGTGAGTAACTAGGCTACATCTACCGTGTATACAACCCTTTAAAACACGTACCGTCAATGCATTTAAAATGACTGCAAACACTTTCATTTATTTGTAGTTCAGGGTAAAGGACGGAATCTGCACCTATGTCTTTCTTTGAGCTAGAATGCATGTGTGTCTGCATGTATTCTGTATGCATGTCTTTCTCTCAATGTCATTATCTTCATGCATTATCATCATCAGTTACAAAACAGACTACAAAAAGAAATTATATATCAACAAAAAATAGCACATAGCCTACAAAGCACTGTGTTATTAATTTCAACTTGAAAAAACTATGCCTGACTTTAAAAGTATTGATATCAAAAAGTTACAACTAACAATATTGCCTACCGTAGCTCACATTAATTAAACTAGCTTTATTCCAAAGCTATGCTATCCAATGTTTCCTAAATTATTTAATGTAACTTGGCCCTGTGTTTTTTCATCTTACCATCTCAAGAGAATGTGGTCATTCAAACTTTAAATGTCAAATAACAAAAATAGCCTCATGGAACAACACATCATTTCAATTAATGTTTTAAACAGTTGATGAATAATTACACTCCAGAAAGGATATGTTTATACTTTGTTGTCAAGTTTACCATATAAAATGTTCGCTGCTCCTACAAATTTAGAATTCATAAAGACTTTCTACCAAGAAACATCATTCACAATAGAGAAAGGCGGGATGAATAAATAGATAAAAATTTTAAATATTTCGCCTTAGAAAATAGCCTACATATTGCATTTTACAAACCTATCCAGACATATGTTTGCCCCATTAATATAGCCTACTGTATGTTTGTGCGTCAGATGATTTGTGGGTCAGATTATTCATGCTGTGCTTTTCATAGACCCAAAGCACTGGATGCAGACAATTGTTCAAACATACCCTATAGTCTAGTAATTTCTCTTTTACATTTCTAAGTGTAACACATCTGAAGCACAGATTATTTCCACTAGAAATTATTCTCCTTTCACAGTTTGATGTAGCACATGCAGTTTCATTGACTACATTCTCTTCAGATGGTAAGATGAAAAACACAGGGCCAAGTTACATTAAATAATTTAGGAAAGATTGGATAGCATTGCTTAGGAATAGAGCTAGTTTAATTAGTGTGAGCTACGATAGGCAATATTGTTTGTTGTAACTTGGCCACATTTTTACATCAATACTTTTAAAGGCAGGCCTAGTTTTTGCAAGTTGGAATGACTTACAGACAGTGCTTTGTAGGCTATGCGTGAGTGAGTTGGCTTTTTTTTTAACGTTGAAAACGTTTTTTGTTGCGATAACATATCTTAGATTTATGTGGTAGTATTGTAGTATTTCAAAAGACCAACGGGGGCCACTACCATATCACAGATTACTGCAGACAGAACTCTTGATGTGGAGTTACTGTAAGGGTGTATATGAGCAATGTTTTGATTATTTCAGCATTAGGATGTGAGTCATTTGACAACTGGGAACTGTAAACCCGGACAGGACCAGATTACCATGAGTTTCTTGTCTTCCTGGAAGTGCTTGTCAATGAACATTCGGCCCCCAGCATACATAAGGGTATTTTCCACGTAGTTGACACACTTGTCCCACCGCGGGGTCAGAGAGGTTGTTCCAGTGGTAACCTGCAGATAGAGAGGAAAGATCCAGACCCACCTGCATCTTAGCATAAATAACATACTGAATATACTGCAAACTGCATATAGAGCCAACTCTATATATAGTAGGGACGTGCAGAGGCAGCACTATCTGTATCCAGGGTTCAAATTGTCATTGAACGCGGGGGAGCGCCACTCCCCTCGTTAAGTGAAATTGGAAAAAAACTTTCCGCCTTGTTAAAGGCACACTGAACTTTGTTAGAACATAATGTTGTATAGCTACCTGGCCCCAATGTGAGTTGTAATATTCAAGCTCACCTTCATGACTTTCTCCAGTGTTCAGCAACTGGCCGACGAAGAATGACGTTTTTTCTCTCTCCATTCACTCCCATTGCATGGCGAAAAACATCTCAAAAGCACACTTTTAGCACATAAACGCATATGCGGAGCGTGAACCAACTGCAGGGTAAGGCTAGGAGGGGAGAGGAGGTGTCCACCCTCGTGGGAGCGCACAAAGTGCACAAGCAGCAAACATTTTTGCATTAATTTCACTGTAAATAGAGTTTTTTGAGTACAAGAGCCCATGTAGGCTTTGGTTGTAAAGTACCAGTAGGGTTGTGTTTAGGAGTTAAGATTTATAAATCAAAGGTCCTTGAAGCTTTTGGAACAATTGAATATTACACCACTTATTTTAATAGCACACAAATAGAAAAATAAATAAGTGTGCAAGATGAGTGTTCCAAATAATGTCACTGAGGTAAACTAGTGTTGAATGTCACAGAGGTAAAATACTGTTAGATAGTAGCCGTGTTGCTGAGGTAAAATAGTAAGTAGACAGTTTATCCCTTTAGTAAAGCTGGTGAAACAACAATCTACTACTACCTTCTGTTAAAACATTGCATGAACTTGTTAAAACTTTTACCTTTTCAGAATTTAGGGCTTCAAAAATTCGAATGTGATTTTATTTGCCGTTTTCACAATTATTCTCATTTTGGCGGTCGATTTCCCTTTGGTGGAATTTATAGGAAAAACCCTGACACCCCATACACTAACACTCCAGAGAATGTGAGTTATTTAGATACGATCACATTTTCACGTCATATTGATAGGCTAATTATTTAAGCGACTCCACTGCAAGAAGATGCGTGATTTGTTTTTTTCTATCGACATGGCAGCCAACTCATACATAATTTATAACATTTTTTATTGACATTAACAGAGAGTGTGACATTGTGTCCAGAAATCCTCCGTGAGTCTGTGATGATCCTTCAGCTTGACTGCTGCTTCACTGACGTGTTGATGGATGAGAATTGCTAGCTAGCTAACTAACCAACTAGTAGGCTACAGGTAGTCTAACCATGCAGCAATTGGCTACATGCAGCCGGACAGCTTAGTTACCTCCTCTGCAGTAGGCAGTAGCCTAGTGGATTGAGCGAGCTAACTCGACCAGTCAAATCCTCTATCGCTAGCATTTGTATTTGTATTTAATAGCCTACATTAATTTAATCGCCATGTCCGGCCAGGGGAAGGCTAAGCCTTCCAGAGCCGTACACACCCTCCGCCTATGCATAAACAAATGCAAACAACGCGGATTATACAAAATCACATCATCAAGAACCGTACATTTGAAACTTTTGATTGGTTTGATTTTGAAGAACTATTTTCCGAGAACTAGCAGCTGTTGCTAGCTTCTTTGCTGCTCGGTATTTACTTACGCATGCTTCAGTAAGTGAGTTGGACTGTTACAGGCGAAGAACAAAAGATGTTAATAAGCTAACAACTGGATCTTCTTCCAAAGCTTTTTATCTTTTCAAACGTATGGTTCTTGATGTCGTGATGTTGTATATCGGCATAATCCACGTTGTTTGCATTTGTTTATGAGCTAAAAGTGTGCTTTTGAGACCTGTTTCGCCATGCAATGGGAGTGAATGGAGAGGGAAAAAATGTCATTCTTCGTCGACCAGTTGCTGACCACTGGAGCAAGTCATGAAGGTGAGCTTGAATATGACGACTCATATCGGGCCCAGGTAGCTAGACAACATTATGTTCTAACAAATATGCCTATGGGCTTTGACCCCCTAGTGGTGGGACGTATCCATCCCAATTTTTTATAGTGTTCATATTTCTTGGAAATTCTAAATTAAAACGTTAATAAAACACGGAACTTTTGAGGCAAAATTGTTAAAAACAGTCACAGCCTGCGAACACATTAGTTTATATGCTTATCAGCTCTCAGGTTACAATGCAGGGCCATAAAGCAGCAGGGTGCTAATAGCCCAACCCACTGTTTAAAGCCTATACCTCGCTGCAGTCACAGGCAATAAAATGCAAATCACAAAAACTCTTGGTACAGTTTCTACACACTAAAAAATCAAGATCTGATTTAGGAACAATTGTATGTTACTGAAAAGTTGTATAAATGAACATTATGTGTTTTTCCCCGTGCTCACTTCACTATGCATACAAGCGATGTAAATATATTTTATTTTCTACAAAATCTCTTGATAAACATGTTTAATCAACCAAATTTGCTACCTGGTTATGCAGTTATAACTGTTTTCTGAAGAATCCTGAATGTTTTTTCGTAATCCATTTATCCATTGTCCAGCAAAATCTCCATTTCCACGGTGCGTACCCATCGCATTTGTGTTTGTACTACATTATTACCATTGCGTAAAAACATTACTAGACTGCTTCAGGGATGATCTAACGTAAACCACGTAGATTATCTTCTACGGGGTTTCCTGCCCTTTAACACAAAGTAAAATATGTCACATTCGAGTGACTGGGAACGGCGCTGTATCCATGCGTAACGACAGCCCATAGGGCAATCGTGGGTGCGCTTTCGGCCACATGACACTGCTGTTAGCATCATATTACGCTTGTGGCCATTTTTACTGAGCTTATCCTGGAAGGGATGGACTGGATTGCTGTACAAGTATGTTTGTAGCCTATCAAGATGATATTTAGCCACGTGTAGCGCTTTTGTTAGCTGTATGTACGTCATAGGCTAGCTTTTCTCTTTATGCGTACGTGGTTTGCTGTATGGTGTAATTGCGCCGGTCATATGTCTTTGCTGCTTCAAAGATTACGATTATTTTATACATTTATACGCGAATGTGGCAAGCAACGGTGGAAAGAAGAGCACTTGTTTCACGGTTGCACAGGTTTTGGATGTGCTGCACCGCAGTGATTTCGGAGGTGAAGAAGTCCTCCGGGATAGCAATGACTCTGTGGCATGGACCCGTGCCTGGACATGTAAGTGTTTTTAAAAATATATAATACAAATTATTATTATTATTATTATTATTGTTATTATCATCATCATTATCATAATCATCAACAGTATGGAGTGCTATTATTACATTACATTAATTTAGCAGACGCTTTTATCCAAAGCGACGTACAGTAAGTGCATACAGAGACATCATCAAGATCACTACAGAACAGACAAGACAAAGCACATCCTTCCCATAATGTAGCAGCTATCCCTAGTAATGAACGTTGACTGTAGTTCACAGTAAGCTGTGGGTAAATCAGCAATACTACACTTCTATTCTAAATACTATTATAAACAGACAGGAAAACACAGGGAACTAGTAAACATGACAAGGTGCGCCGTTTCGGCGTGGCGGGCCCGGGGGCAGCGGCACTGGGGCCCCTGAGCGGACTGCACCAGCCGGTCTAGAGTATTTTTAGTTTGGTGATAAATGGATTCTCGCAGAAGTTCGCAAGTTAGCTTCTATGTTGTCACAGGCTGGAAAGGAGCTCATGGTCTGCTAAGGGGATTTGTTTTGTAGTGTTCATTCACAGTTTTTTTAAAATGTAGCAACCAATACAAGGGCTAGTTGTTGAATTCACACATGAAACTACATCCATTCTCAGTACTTTATTTTGCGGTTCAGTCAAGACATTACAGTATTATAATAATGTAATTTAGTTTGTGCAAGCTGACAAACTAATTCATAAATCCTAGTTAGCTACGATTGCTAATTATGTTTGAGCTAATATCAGACATACTGTGGATGTAGGATTTATTAATGTGTATACTGCATATATACACATATATGTGTGTGTGTGTGTATTATATATATATATATAATATGTGTGTGTATATATAATTATTTTTTCACTTAATTGCAATACTTGCCATATGTCCTTTTGAGTGTTCTCATTTTTTTGTGATTCTACTTGAATCTGTCTTTTTCAGGGAGGACAATGAAGACACCCCTCCCCCACCTGACACCTCTGTCGTAGGAGGTGGTAACAGACAGGTTTGCCAAATAAAGTGATGTATAATTCATTACTTTTGCTGTAAAAAGTCATGTTGAAGGCTTGTTATAGATAAACCTGTTATTCTGCTGGCTTATGGGGCTCTGGTAAATCTAACAGCATATTGGTTGGATAACATTAGGGTAAGTAATCCTTTTCGGAGAGGTATTTGCGCACTTTTGGGCATACTTTGTAAGAGAATACCCTCATACACATAAACACAAAACATGTGTAGATTAATTTTCTTCACATTTTGTATTACAAAAACTGTTTTAAAAGAAAAATAAAGTTTTCTGATGATTGACATGCCTAGACAGAAAGATATGCACATGTTTTATATTTGGAGAGGTTTGGATAGCTTTTGGGAAACCTGGGCCCCGTTTTGGGAAAAATACCAATGGATAAGGAAAGCCTGTAGATATCTTTACCAAATTGTATCCACAAGTGGACAACATATTTGTGCACTAGTACAAGCAATTCTGGCTTGCTCCAGTACTTTGAAGTTGAGATATTCAGTGATAAACTATAAAAACACAAGGCGTTTTGTACTTTTTTTTGTATACTTATGTGTATTTTATATAAACTGTATGTGACCACTTTGACATAAATTTATTGTTAGAAATTTCTGAATGGTACAAGCCTTTTTTTTCATTCAAACTTTCAACCATGGATGTGCAGTGAATGTTTTTTGAGATATTGGCACTTAATTGACAATAGTAAAAACTAGACGAAAATTGGGCCAAATGGGCCAAAGTAAATAGGGTTAAGATATGCAATTCTGTAAAACAAAACATATTGGGTTCAGTCCAATCGCTTATTTTCAGTCCTTGCATCATTTCCTCGCATCTTTTACTGGGTCCGTAGCTCCACCCAACGGAGGATGTGAGGAAAAGATGCAAGGATGAGATACGAGGATGGAGGAATCGAGGCAACATGCATTACGCAAATGGAAAGTCCTTGCTCAATCAAACGTCAGTTTAAGCGATGTCAATTACTAATGACGTTGCACAGCTGTATCATCTGTCAGTGGGCATTTAACATATTGTTTTTGTTTCAGAGCTTGTTTTTGCACTGAAAATGGTAGCCTACTATTTTCCTGGATGCTTTATTTCAAGCATGAAATATATAGCCTACGGTAAATGATAAAAAATGGTATAATAGCCTAAAACATGAATTGCATCGGAAAAAGACAGCCAATTCACATAAATAGATGTAAATGACATTATTCTTTCAGTCATACAATTTTTATGCCGTGGTTCCCACTTCTGCTCATTATTACGCAGGACAAATCATAAGTTTGTTTATAAAATTATGGCTGAAATATAATTGTTAAAGTTTTATTTTTGGTTTGGCAGGGGATAAATTACATACAAGTAACTAAACTGTGGTGGCCTGTAAATTGTCATTTCCATTCCGCTACTGTTAACGGCTAACTTTTTTTTACTCTCATAATGAACATAAATGATCGCTATTGCTTTGCACCGTAACTTGAGCTAAGCTATCGGTCCAGAACGCATTTTGAGGAGACAACATCGTTCACAGTAATTATCTATTTGCTAGCTACATCGATGTGAATGTGGTTACAATGGTTTAAAACATTATTTCCAGCATCAAACTCAAAAGCTGTATCCTGACTGTAAAGTTGAATGTGATCTCTAAATCTGACGTAGCATGCGGTGCCATATATTTTTACTGCAACATTGGACTGTGATTCCAAACACTTTAAATAAACCAGTACAACAAACGTGACAGCTTTTATTTAATTTATTTTATGGCTCAAGTGTAGGATCAAGCGTCTTACACATTGATACAACTGCATGGATTTATGATCGGATTGTTTACAAAAGCGCACAATTCTTCATAGACCTAGCCTCTTAAGTGCACCGATTGATGCATTTAACTGTTAAAATTTACTAAATTTTCTCATGGGGGGGTATGCCCCCGGACCCCCCTACAGGGCAGGGGTGTACCACCTCATAGTAGAGGTAAAAATGTATATTATTTATTTTTTTGAAGGATGCATTCTACTGTATGAATAGGCTAAACGTGACATAGGCTTGCATAGGCTACATATGGCAAAATTTACGTGTATATATTTTTTGAAAGGACGTGGGTTAAAGTTAAGCAATGAAGGTTGCATTTTCTACTAACAAACAAACTGAATGATATGGGAAACAAAAATATTGGTAATATTATGCTTACGCACGTAACTATAATGTTTTTTAGCCTCTTTTTTCATGAATAAACATGGCTTTTGTTCATCCTAATGAATGAGAGTTGCTATGGATTAAAGTGCTTTATAATAAGTTAAAAGGAACAGTAAAATTGGATTGGGGGTGCCTGCCTGTGGAAAATGTGTAGTGTATAGCAATCGCTTACACATTTTAGTTTAACTCTATAAACTTCACCTCGAGTGGTAGAGACGTATCCATCTCAATTACAGTATTCCATGTTTGTCTGAAATTATAAACTACAGCTTTAAGAAAACCCCGTAAATTTTGATGCAGGATTGTTTAAAAGGGTAGCCGCTTACGAAAACCTCAGCTTCTCCAGTTACACTGCAGTGTAATGAAATAGAAGGGTGCTTTTAATAGCCCAAAGCACTCACAACCCTCCTCTCGCCACAGCCACAGACTGTAAAATGCATAAAATGCACAGTTTATACACGCTAAGAAAATCATGTTAATGTATTGAAGCAATAATATATTTTTTAAACGTTGTACAAATGAGCATTCACCATTTTCCCTTTCTTACTGTACTATATACAGCAGCGGTGCACAAACTGTGGGTCACCACCCAAACTTGGGTCGCTGGAGATATCTATTGGGTCGTGGAATCATGTAGGCTACATCAACATTCCAATGCGATTAGGCCAATATGAACAAAGTGTTAGTATTCAGTAATGTTACTCAGCGTTTTTACAATTAAATAATGAAACCACATAAAAGATCATTTGTTTAAAGTTTCCTACACTGGAAAAAGGAGAAGTGGCTAATAGGCTACATCCCAGCAAAAAGAGACACACTGACGATGAGTGTCACATTTTAATATGTTTAGCCGAATATTTTATCCTACGGTTGTCTGTCTGGCAGCTTTGAGCACTTTACCCTTAGCCTACTATGCTTCATTGATAAAGCCTAATGCCCTATTTGCACTGGACTAGTTTTACCTGGGGACCTTGTGTGATTTGGCTAATTGTAGTTGTCTGTGATCTTAATCCTGTGCAAATCTTCCAAGTTGGTAATTTGTAAAATAAAACAATTCCATCGCAAATTAGGCAACCATATTTTGCAAAACACATCTGATAGTAGCCTATTAGTCCTGTGTGAATCGGCATCTCAGTAATTTGGGGTGGTATTTTTTCTCCCAGTAGGATACGTTGTTTTTCCACGTCTTTTTCTGGTCCAGAATTATGGATGCTGCTGTGGAAATTATTAATTTTGACAACATTTTGGGTGTGGTTCTTATGCCAAAAGTTTTTAAATGTAGGCCTACTCCGGAATTGACTGAATTGAAAGTTAATTGTATCCAACCTTATAGCCACCGTCAATGTACCAATCTGCATACCCTGCCTCAAATGTGCAGAAATAACTCTTAGTGAACTGACAATGTGGAATTAGCTAATGTTACATTTCAATCCAGTGAAAATCATTGGGATTTGATCAGTAGGCTACATTCGAGTGAAATGCAGACATTGTTTATCCCATGCGAATGCTCTGCACGAAACACAGCCGGTTTTTCAATGATTTGTGATTAATTGCCTGCTAATTTCAGTAATTTGTCCCATCATTTGGCTTTTATAAAAACATGGCTATTGTCAGCAGTTTAAAAACAATGAACTGTTCATTCAAGAATATTACATTAGTTAGGTCGTCCTTGGGTCGTCATTAAAAAAGTTTGTGCATACAGTAAGTTTTTGCTATACAGTACTAGTTGTACTTTTCGTTTAGTTGAGACCTATTTATTTGTTTTTTTTCCAAAATCTCTCATATAAATATGTTTAGGAAACCAAGTACTTACCAGTATATTCAGCTACAGCTGTTTTCTGATTAACCCTGAAGAGTTTATCTTGTTACATTACAGTTACAGTCCCATACAGTTGACATTTCCACAGCGACCACGTATCGCACTTAGGGCTGAAATACGTTGCTGTTGTGTAAAAACACGCGCGCTTTTGTACGTTTAAAAAAAAAAAACTTATTTAAATACATTAGGCTATGTATGTTATGGTTATGTATATACTGTGGAAGAAATCCTGGTAGGCACTGTTCAGGGTGTAAGGGCAGGGAGATTGAGGGAGTGCTCCTCATCTTCCACCCAGGTATTCTTACAGATAAATGCATGAGGGGGAATGATGAGGCCTAAAACAATATATGACCACTATATTTGATTATACACGATGTACTGTATATATATATATATATATATGTATATATGTATATATATATATATATATATATGTACATCACTACAGACCACTGTATGACCAGAGTAAAGTCCCTGTCCTCGTAGGAGTATTGAAATTACATTGATTACAGGGGAAATGTGGTGAGCTGTACTGTAAAACTGTGTTGCTAGTAATGGAATTCTGTAAGAATTATCTATTGTACAATTACAATACACATTCCAGAGAGATTGTTTGTGTTTCATAACCTGAAAGTATGGTCAAACCATGGCCAGGCCATTTCCTATATATTTAAATCATAGCATTTCATCAAACTACAGTATAAATAAATGCCATATGTAATGCTTAATTAAAACCAGCAGAGGTCAATGATGTACCATGAAAAAGAAAAAGGGCATGGGGACCCCTGGTGTAGGATTTCAGAGGAAGGGACCTGCCCCTGTGGGAGGAGGCGACATAAAGACAGGATAAAAGGCCTAGTAATTCAGACTGAAGGGGGGCTTTATACGATTGCTGAGATTGAATATGTGTTGGTCTGCGCAGACCAGCCCGGGGGTTTTTGTATGTCATTATTGAATCATATTCAATAAACCCGATTGCATCAGACTCTGAAGATCATGGTTGTTATTCCTGAAGAAACACTAAACTGTGTGGGAGAAACTCCCCAGTCCATCTGGCCCGGACTGGGGTCAGGTTTTTTCTACCACAATACTAATAATACCTTGCATTTATATAGCGCCTTTCTCGATACTCAAGGCGCTTACAGTGGCTTACACCTGGGTGATGCAGCGGCAGCCATTTTGCGCCAGAATGCTCACCACACATCAGCTGAGGTGGAGAGAGAGAGAATGATTATTAGCCAATTTAACTAGGTGGCAGATTGAAAGAGCCTGGTTGGGAATTTAGCCAGGACATCGGGGAAACCCCTACTCTTTGCGATAAGTGTCATGGGATCTTTAATGACCACAATGAGTCAGGACCTCGGTTTAACGTCTCATCCGAAAGACGGCATCTCCTACAGCACAGTGTCCCCATCACTGCACTGAGGCATTGGGATTTATTTGACTAGAGGGAAGATTGCCCCCTACTGGTCCACCACTGTATATGACTATTCTGAAACCAGCTGAAGCCAGCTAAATTATCACATGGTGGCTGAAAAACCTTTCCAACACCGTCGCCAACGATTTCAACACGTGTGCTACATATATGTCACCATATCGGTAGCGATATTGAGAAATTAAACAACCTGAGAGTTGGGACAATTATTTATGTTTTTATGCATAGGAATATATTTTTTTAAATAAATGTGGGGAGAAAATGACAAAAATACAATTTAATTGGTCCAAGATGGCATTTAGATTTGGGCTAACAATAGTTACCACGCAAATTATTCTTTAGGTTTATGGATAATAATATGAATTTAGTAGCTTTGCCTATATAACTTTAGCATCTTCATTATCTTAATGTTAGCTAGCCTACTAGCTAGATAGGGAACAAAGGATTTCCAGCAGCTAGCCTGTATGTATCTAAAATGACATGTTTATTCAATCAAAAATGATAACTTGTCTAGCCTATGTAGTATTTAACGTCATACAATTGGTCATTCAGAAGGTAACATTGTAGGCTATAGCTAATTTGGGTAGGCTCAACAAGTTTTCTAATGTTAACTATTCTCCATATATTTTTTAGGTCTTACTTCTTACCGAGACTCAATAAAGATTGGATTGGTCAAACAAGATGGCCAGTTACATTTGAGGAAGTGCATTTCCGCCTAATTCTTATTGGTTGGACTTTTGGCAGTAATGTTGCAACTGAAAAAGATCCGTAAGCAAGGTGATGTAGTTTTGAGCGTGAGCAGAAAATAACCCGTAAATGAGCAGGGCAAATCTGTGTGCGCGGACCGAGTTTTGAGTGCTAGAAGAGCAAATCCGTAATGGTGAAAAGATATGGAGAATAGTTAACATTAGAAAACTTGTTGAGACGGCTCCGTGGGGTCCGCATGACTGACCCTCAGCAGTGACCTCAGGTTAATTCATTTCTCAAAATGCTTAGACATATCGCTACCAATAGGCTATCATGTCTAAGAATTTCCTTTTAATAAAAAAAAGAGGTGGGAGATAGCATTTGGGGTGGGGTTTTAGATTCCATACATTTAACCTACCCAAATTAGCTATAGCCTATATCCTCTGAAATCACAAATTTCAGACATAATGTATTTTGACACTAAATACATTATGCTAGAGAAGTTATCTCTTTTGATTGAATAAACAACATCTCATTTTAGATGCATACAGGCTAACTGCTTGAAATCCTTTGTTCCCTAGCTAGCTAGTAGCTAACATTAAGATAATGAAGATGCTAAAGTTATATAGGCTACAAAATGTATATTATTATCTATAAGCCTAAAGAATAATTTGTGTGGTAACTATTTTTAGTATAAATCTAACTACCATCTTGTTTAAATAATCCAATCTTATTTTTTTGTTGTAATTTTCCCCCACATTACATTTTTAAAATATATTCCTATGCATAAAATCGTACATAATTGTCCCAACTCTCAGGTTGGTTAATTTCTCAATATCGCTACCGATATGGTCACATATGTAGCCACATATGTGTTTATTTGAAATCATTGGCGACCAGTACGGTGTTGGAAATGTTTTTCAGCCACCATGTGATAATTTAGCTGGCAAACTAATGACCACATAAATTATTTGCTAGGTTTGTGCCTAATAATATTTAGAAACCTATACAACTTCCTTATCTAAATGTTACCTACTTCCTGGCTAGGGAACAACAAGATTTCCAGTAGCTAGCCTGTAGGCCTATCTAAAATGAGATGTTGTTTATTCAATCAAAACTGATAACCTGTCTAGCCTATCTATTTAACGTCATATAATTGGACATTGGTTATATTGAAGATATAGCTAGTTTGGGTAGGCTAAATGTATGGCATCTATCTATTATACAAGTAGTTAACTTAATATTATGGCATAAATACAATATCATCAAGAAACATCAGCATATATATATATATACAGTGAAGGAAATAATTATTTGATCCCTTGCCGATTTTGTAAGTTTGCCCACTGACAAAGAAATGAACGGTCTACAGTTTTAATGCTAGGTTTATTTTAACAGTGAGAGACAGAATATCAACAAAAATAAATCCAGAAAATCACATTATATAAAAGATACAATCAAATGCAAATCAATTTATATGAAATAAATATTTGATCCCCTAGCAAAACATGACTTAGTACTTGGTGGAGAAACCCTTGTTGGCAAGCACAGAGGTCAGATGTTTCTTGTAGTTGGTCACCAGGTTTGCGCACATCTCAGGAGGGATTTTGGTCCACTCCTCTTTGCAGATCCTCTCCAAATCCTTAAGGTTTCGAGGCTGTCGCTTGGCAACTCGAAGCTTCAGCTCCCTCCACAGATTTTCTATGGGATTAAGGTCCAGAGACTGGCTAGGCCACTCCATGACCTTAATGTGCTTCTTATTGAGTCACTCCTTTGTTGCCTTGGCCATATGTTTTGGGTCATTGTCGTGCTGGAAGACCCATCCACAACCCATTTTCAGTGTCCTGGCTGAGGGAAGGTACATGACCCCGTCCATCCATGCGGTGAAGTCGTCCTGTCCCCTTAGCAGAGAAACACCCCCAAAGCATAATGTTTCCATGCTTGACGGTGGGGATGGTGTTCTTGGGGTCATAGTCAGCATTTCTCTTCCTCCAAACACGGCGAGTCGAGTTGATGCCAAAGAGCTCGATTTTGGTCTCATCTGACCACATCACCTTCTCCCAAGCCTTCTCTGAATCATTCAGGTGTTCATTGGCAAACTTCAGACGGGCCTGTACATGTGCCTTCTTGAGCAGGGGGACCTTGCGGGCGCTGCAGGATTTTAATCCATTACGGCGTAGTGCGTTACCAATGGATTTCTTGGTGACTGTGGTCCCAGCTGCCTTGAGATCATTAACAAGCTCCTCCCGTGTAGTTCTGGGCTGATCCCTCACCTTTCTCATGATCATCGATACCCCACGATGCGAGATCTTGCGTGGAGCCCCAGACCGAGGGCGATTGATGGTCATTTTGTGTTTCTTCCATTTTCGAATAATCGCACCAACAGTTGTCTCCTTCTCACCAAGCTGCTTGCCGATGGTCTTGTAGCCCATTCCAGCCTTGTGCAGGTCTACAATCTTGTCCCTGACGTCCTTAGACAGCTCTTTGGTCTTGCCCATGGTGGAGAGGTTGGAATCTGATTGATTGATTCTGTGGACAGGTGTCTTTTATACAGGTAACGAGTTGAGACAGGTGTCTTTTACACAGGTAACGAGTTGAGATTAGGGGCTCTATTTTCAAACCAGCGCAAGGGGACGGTATAGTCAAACGCAAGCTTGTTGACAGCATCAACGTCTTAAAACTGGCGCTATGGCGTTTCTCAGCAATACCGCTAGGATCAACAAATTCTCAACATAACATCCTTTCGCTTGCGCTGCAGTGGGATGGGTGGCGCTGTCTGGGGCGTGTTCTAAAATACTTTCGGCTCAGTGACAATTTGAACCAACGAAAACCCATTGCGTTATGATCAGCTGGAACCACCTCTTAGCGGAAACGCAATAGACTCTGGCAATTTGGCAACTTCTTAGTCATGTAGTTCTATGTAGTGTCTATAGGTGATGCCAACATTACACTTCCATTTAATGAACAAATAGCCTATAATTATTATTAATGAATTAATTTTAATTTAAACTACTAGAATAAAACAGGACAGCTTACAAGAAACTTGCGATCATGTAGGCCAATAGCCTATAATATATAAATTACACATTGACACAGTTGAATCATAAGCCTACCATTTGAATCATAATTATGCCTACATCACCAAATGTAGGCTAATTAATGCATTCGCCACCTCCTCCCGTGCCTTCCGAACTTCTGGGAGACGAGGTGGTGTGGATTGTGATCCATAAATTACTAGTCCTAGCCTGTACTTCTGCTGCAAGTATGTCTGATTCCTGTGCGGAAAATCGCTCTTGTCGTTGACGGTCCAGTGCGTTTGGGTTGCTCATTATGAAATTGCATGGAGCGATTGCGTTCCAACTGGATTTTTTTAAAGCATGAGAACAACAATTTGATTGGCTACCATAGAGACACACCTTGGACATTTAAACCCAGCCTTTTAGCAATACCGCCATAAGGTGCGCCAAGATTGCCGTCATGAAATTACCAAATTTCTCGCCGACGCCCTCAGAGCGATACCGCCAAGCGATTACTCTTGCGTTCACCATTGCGTTTGGTTTATTAAAATAGAGCCCTAGGAGTACTTTCTTAAAGCGAGAGGACTAATCTAACCGGTCTGTGGGAGCCAGAATTCTTGCTGGTTGGTAGGGGATCAAATACTTATTTCACTCAATCAAATGCAGATCAATATTTAGGAAATAAAATCTTTTATATAATGTGATTTTCTGGATTTTTTTTGTTGATATTCTGTCTCTCACTCTCACTGTTAAAATAAACCTACCATTAAAATTATAGACCGTTCATTTCTTTGTCAGTGGGCAAACTTACAAAATCGGCAAGGGATCAAATAATTATTTCCTTCACTGTATATATACAGTGCCCTCCACTATTATTGGCACCCCTGGTAAAGATGAGTAAAAAGGGTTATTAAAAAATTCACCGTTTGGTGAATTAGTTTAATGTCACACTGAAAAAATGAGAAAAATCCAACCTTTAATTGAAGTAAATTTATTATGAGAAAAACAATCCCTCATGAATAATTATTTTTAACAAAACCACGTGTGCCACAATTATTGGCACCCCTCCATTTGTATGTAGAATAAAGTAATCATTTAATCATTTAAAGTAATCACACACACACACACACACAGACCAAATCTATGGTCTGGAGTTGAATGAATTTGAGAGATGCTAAAGCTAAGTGACTGAAAGTTACAGTTAAGCTTATCCGCTATGGAAAGGGGTGATGTATTCAAATAACATTCTGTTGTTTTAATCGTGCTTCCTTCTGTATGCATGCTGCACACTGCCAGACTAAACTACCTGCGCTGATCTCGTATATTCCACTACCCCTTTCAACTCATACGCTTTTCCTGCAACAAGCAGGCTAGCTAATAGCCGTCGCCCGATTCAAAATTTTACACTTAAAATTCATAGACTTTAACCTTTAATTTGTTGCCTAATTAAAATAAAATATCCCAAGTTTATTGTTAGCCACAAATGATTGTATTCTTTTCTTGTTATCCTTTTTTCTGTGGACTGTGGTCCCGGTCCAAAGAAAAAATCCAGGGTAATGGATGATCTTCTTGGAGATTTCTTCTGTCCATCAGGTACACCATCAGTGAAGACTTCTAGACAGATGGCCAGTGAGGAAGTAAGAGTGTACCAAGAGATGGAGCCTCTACTGCTTAGCGGTGACTGTTTGGGGTGGTGGAGGCAGAAGGAGTCACAGTTCCCTTTGCTGTTCAATCTTGCAAAACGGTTTCTGTGCATTCCTGGTACAAGTGTACCTGCTGAACATGTTTTTAGCATGGCTGGAGACATCATCAGTGCCCAAAGGAGTATGTTGTCATCAGAGCATGTAGACCAGTTAATCTTTTTGAAAGAAAACTATAGGAAGAAGTAGTATTCTTTTTTTCGAAGTGCTAAAGCCCTAGTCATTTGTTATAGCAGCAAACTTTTTTATGTTTATTTCTTTAAATCGAGCGTAGCATTAGTTCAGGCAGGACATGAGAGCGAAACCTGGCTAAGGGTGAATCAGCTGACAGCTCAGCTGAGTAGTGACGATTCACCTACCGCAGTCCATTCACATAACAAGGCAGTCTATTTAACCGCCTCCAAAGAAATTTGCTACAGAATATATTTATTTCAGAATAGTCACATACAGTATATATATATACAGTGTTTCCCCTACCATTATCTTGGCCGGGCGGCCCGCCCGGCCAAACTCACGTGCCGCCCGGCTTGGACAAGAGGGAAAATAAATAATTTTAATGAAAAAAAAATAATTATTATATTATTCTTTTTTTTTTTTATATATAATCTTTTTTTTAATTTTTTTATGTAGCTCCAATATTTCCCTTACCGCAGAATGCGGGAATGATTAAAATAGCATCTGGAAAAACCCTTGCCAAAACAGCTCCGGTTTCCCGTTAGGCCTAATTAAAATTTTCAATGGCAGCGCTGATATTATGAGGGTGTAATTATAGTTTCCGCCTCTACGCAAAATGGCGCACTTTCACCGCCCGGCCTGAAAAAAATCTAGGGGAAACACTGATATATATATAATAACCATAACATACGTCGCCTAATGTATTTAAATACGTTTTAAAAAGAACGTACGAAAGCAACGTATTTCAGCCCTAAGTGTGACGGGTGGTCGCTGTGGAAATGTCAACTGTACGGGACTTTGGCGAAATATAACAAAATAAACTTCATAAGAAAACAGCTGTAGCTGAATATACTGGTAAGTACTTGGTTTCTTAAACATATTTATACAAGAGATTTTGGAGAAACAAATGAGGTGTCTTCTAAACCGAAAATGCATCAGGTACTGTATATAGTACAGTAAGCAAGGGAAAACGGCGAATGCTCATTTGTACAACGTTTTAAAAAAATATTATTGTTTCTATACGTGAACATGATTTTCTTAGCGTGTATAAACGGTGCATTTTATGCATTTTACAGTCTGTGGCTGTAGCCAGAGGAGGGTCATAATGCTTTGGGCTATTAATAGCGCCCTCCTAATTTATTTCACTGCAGTGTAACTGGAGAAGCTGAGGTTTTCGCAAGAGGCTACCCTTTTTAAAAATACTGCGTCAAAATTTACGGGGTTTTCTTAAAGCTGTAGTTTATAATTTCAGACGAACATGAATACTGTAATTGAGACGGATACGTCTCAACCACTAGGGGTGAAGTTTATAGAGTTAAAAGTGGCTCAACAGGGCTCACGTGGGGCATCACGGCAGGCTCTGGGTCAGAGGAGGAAGGACAAAACAGTGGATATACAGCATCGGCAATGGATAGATCGCCTTGATCAACATTTTTTGGTGCATGCATTGTATTCCCTGAATTTCGCCTCTAGCAGCAAGTCTACATAGGTTTGGACCTCCCTTGCTTTAGTGGATGCCAGTTATCTATAGTAAATATATTGACTGCAGTATCATTAGCACGGAGATTGAACTTCCTTCACCAATGATTGCTCCATGACACACGACGATGGGTAAAATCCAAAAACACCGTTATATAACTCTGATGGTAAGGATTTAAAGTAATAATAATAATAATTTTTTTTAAATTATTAAATGGACCCGGGGGCCAGGAACCGCTCACGCATAAGCCGGGATGCCCAGCACGAGGGCCCTGGCAGGGGGGGACATCTAGTCGGTCAGGGTAGCGAGACGGGTTTGCCATGGGCTCCAAGGCATTTATTAATTTGTTGTGGCTTTACAGGTAAGGCATTGCGGCCAAATTGCTGCGGCAACTACCAGCTCCATAGCTGCAGAATTTCTCAACCACAGAAAAATAATGTTTCAAAAATTTAAGTTAACGGCAATATGAGTGGAGTTTCCCCATTGGGAAAACTGCTTTGAGCGCAAATTATAGATATCAGCAGAGGGCGACATCCGGTGCTGAGGTTTGAGAACATGGCTGCGGGGAACCGAAGCTGCCCCTGAACGACGCATCATGCCTAGCCAGCGCGATGTCACCAATCCTAGAAGGCTCAGATCAAAATTTTATATATATGACAAGAAAACTGGTGTTTTTCCCCATTGGATTTTTATTTTTTTGTCCGCACAAGAGGAAGCGATCAGGCATGCGCAGTAGTGTTTTCAGTTTGCTTAGCAACTAAAGTTACATAACGTATGCTTAGAGCGCCGTGCGTCTGACCGGCGCTAGCTGGATTTAAGTTGGTTTTCGTTGGATAGTCAAAATCATAACGGGTTGTAAGTAGTAGCACTGGGTCCTGACAGCCTAGCATATATAATCGAAAAAGAAAGAGAGACTTGATTTTGTCTGTCTGATAATGACCCGTTTAGCTAACTGTTTTGTAAAAACTCCATTGACCGCCAGTCATTCAATGAGTGCCTGTTGTCTGTCTAGCAAGTTCCAAGTGCGGATGTTCCAGCCTCGAAGTTGGACCTCTTGCTCCGCCTACGAATGAATACGAATTATAAGCCTACTATAACTTCTAGTAGCCCAACTTAGTATGCACAAAGCAGTACCACAAATACCGTTAATGGTAGTAGTATCCACATAAAGCTACACGTGTAATGTTGCAATGTGAAATAGGGTTATCTGCAATCAGCAGTAGGCTAGGCCAATATAGCCTACAAATCCCTGGCAATGATACCAATTAGCCGTAATAATGAACGAATAGGCTACAACACTTAAATTCAACCTGATAACTAGTAGCTAGCTATCCGAGTAGGCTACCGCAGATGCAGTAGGCCTACAAGCGCAATTATGTCGCAATAAATGCAAAAATACCATGCAGGACACAGATCAGGCCAACGCAATAATGTGTCAGATATGGAATGTAAAAAATACTTACGCCGGTCAACGGTAGGCCTAGTCTTCACATCATTTACTGATTACTCACACTGAACCGGTTACGATAATAGTTGGAGCAGCAGTGCATTAAGACGTGAACTATGTAGGCCAATCATTATGTCACAATTATTAGTCACAACTTACGTATCAGCATCCGTGAACGGCCACGAACCTCTCGTATCAGAAGCCAGCTCAACGAATAGCCTAGTCGGACCACGTCCACAATGCATCAAGATCTCTTTGGTTGCCCACTTCCAGAGCGAGACAGCGAGTATGCGAACATGACCAACTAATGTTCCAGGGCAGGGTGTATAGGCCTACCGTTTATGTTAGCCCAAAAACGTCACCGTGCATTTTATGCCTCTAAAACCAAGATAGTCTGTTAATGTTAGCTAGCAATCACCGGTTGGAAGGTTTCGAATAACAAGCAATGAGGTCCGGGTTACACAACAGGATGCACGCTTTAAATAGCGATAGCCTACGCAACTTGAATATATCGCCCTTTCCTGTCCGGGTCGGGCGACGGCTATTAGCTAGCCTGCTTGTTGCGGGAAAAGCGTATGAGTTGAAAGGGGTAGTGGAATATACGAGATCAGTGCAGGTAGTTTAGTCTGGCAGTGTGCAGCATGCATACAGAAGGAAGCACGATTAAAACAACAGAATGTTATTTGAATACATCGCCCCTTTCCATAGCGGATAAGCTTAACTGTAACTTTTAGTCACTTAGCTTTAGCAACAATTTCAGGAATCCAATTCGTTTTCACTGGCAGTGTGCTACCATGCATGTAAGGGAAGCACGTTTAAAATAACCGAATGTTATTTGAATATATCGCCCTTTTTTTTTGTCTAGTGGACCATAAAGCTTAAAGGGATAGTTCGGAATTTTGGACATAATGTCTCAATTACGACTTACCCATGATGTAGTTGATTGATGGAAACCATTTTCAGCTAATTCCATGCTGTCCCTTCTTTTGGACATACACACATTGCTAATGCTAGCGCAACTCTAAGGTATCTAGTAGCATCCACTAACAAACGCACTTAAACACTCCACAGTGCACCCAAAGCAAATAAAATACGACGACAGTCTATCGGGGTTATTTTCAGTGATTATACCATAATTTTTCAAGTCAAACTATTGTTGAATCCTTTACTTTGTGCTCACCTAAATTCTCTGTGGAAGTACGGCGTTAGTTTAGTAGGTAACGTAAAGTAGCCTATAGCTCTGCCGTCGTATGTCGTGCCGGCCAAAAACAATACCGCGCGTGTGAAAGAATCAGACTCGTTAAAACCATGGATGTGCAGGGAATATTTTTTTAGATATTGACATTTAAATAAAACTAGTAGAAACCAGGTGGAAATTGCCTCTGAAGGGCCAAAGTAAATAGAGTTAATCACCAACAGAGTACATCGTGCCAAGATCCTGGTTCGTTGCCTGCCTGTCTCATTGGCCAGTACTCGTTCCCAAGCTATTCATCGTCCACTCCTTCTACATCGGCGCCACAATGACCGCATCAAGTCGCGCCGGTGCCCACACTGTAAGTTACGCGCCGTTGGTCATCTGCTGCTTACGAATATCGTTTTCGCACAGGCTTTGAATTATTTCAATCCACGAAGCAATGAGCTCAGCTGTATAGAAACATGGCTGTTTCTGTTTTGGCATATGGCTTATGTTCGTAATTCCTGGCCTCGATCTGACGGACAGAAAGGTGTCATCCTGAAGCGAAAGGTCATTATTTATCACGTCAGCCGGAGACCACGTACTAGCAAAGCTTGGCGTATGGTTGTTTTTTGGGGGTTTTTGCTCCTGCCCTCCCTGCCTTGTCCATGCGTGCTTGCCTGGATCAGCGGGAGGGCTTTCTGAACAGATCCATACCGCCAAACCTAACTGTGTTGATTAATAATGTTAATTAAGCTTTAAAGGAGCACAGTCAGGCATATGCATGTTTTCTGCATTCTAATCTACTATTTAATGTTTAATATTTTCTGAAAAATCATAAATTGGATTTGTGGTTTTTGAGATATGGGCCCTCAAGAACAGCTCCATCTCCAGAGCAGCTCCAGCCTTATTTACCACATTTCCCATATCTCCCTGCGCACGCTTAGGTTTGGTGTACATGAATATGTAATAGGGGGCGTACACGCCACTGCTGCGAGCACGGTGACGAGCTAACTGTTCAAGTCAAGATACCGCAGAAAATTCTTGCGTCTGCCCAAAATGCCATCGTGCTCCGTACGTGGGTGCGATATTAAGTCAGGACACCGTTTGCCCAAAAATGAGACGAGGTGCATCCAGTGGCTGGCAGCAATTAACAACCCGATCTATCTGTTAAATTTGCCAAAAAAAGATTACGACAAAGTTTGTGTTTGTTCGAAACACTTCAAGCCAGAGGACTTCCAATGCGACTATAGTGCCGAATTACTGGGAACTAAATCAAAGAATTTGCTTGTCCAGAAATCCAACATATTGACCATCGGGAGCAGGGTATCTTTGACGTACTGCAGAGACTACACACTATGGCAGCACAACTCTTACACCTCTCCCCAGTCGTTCGCCATGGAGTACCCATTCCAATAGCCAACGATAAGCGGTCAGTCTGAATTGCCTAACGTTAAATAAAGGGGTGACAGAAAAAATTGGTTATAGTAATGTAATATCTGTTGTTGCACAAAGAATGCTAAATGAGCTGCTAGATAGCCATCTAGGTATAGCCAACAAGCGACTGATTCCGACAGTAGCCTAACTGACGTTACATGGAATGTCTGAATCTTGGTGTCATGCTGGCAAGCACAACAAGGTCGTTACACATTGTTATCACTTAAGTCACAATACAAGCAGCACCTTAGCGTATGGTTGTTTTTGGGGGTTGTTGCTGCTGCCCTCACTGCCATATCCATGCTTGCTTGCGTGGATTGGTGGGAGGGCTTTTTGAACAGAACCACACCGCCAAACCTAAAATGTATTGTTTTAAGAATGTCAATAAAGAATTTTTACTTGAACAACAGTGGTCCTGACTGAAATAGAGCATAGCGTTAGTTCAGGCAGGTCACGAGAGTGAAACCTGGCTAAGGGTGAATCAGCTGACAGCTCAGCTGAGTAGTGACGATTCACCAATCGCAGTCCATTCACATACAGACGTGGTCAAATTTGTTGGTACCCCTGGTAAAGATGAGTAAAAAGGGTTATAAAAAATTCACCGTTTGGTGAATTAGCTTAATCTCACAGGGAAAAAATTATAAAAATCCAACCTTTATTTGCTGTTTATTTATTATGAGAGAAAAAAATACATCAAGAAATAATTATTTTTAACAAAACCACGTTGGCCACAATTATTGGTACCCCTGCATTTATATATTGAATAAAGTAATAATTTTTTATATTTGGTCGCATATCTTTGCATTCCATGACTTCCTGAATATCTGTGACCCAACAACATCAAAAGACTCTTGATATCTTATTTTCTAGTACTCTTACAAGTGATACTATAACGTCTCTGCATTTGAATGGATCTCTATGGGAATTCTGGGGAGGGACTAGATTTAGCTGTAAATTATGCTGGAACAGTATGGAATACATGGTTGGTAAAATGGCTCTAAGTCATAAAAGGTCTGAGGTATCAAACAAACCTCAAACCATCACTCTGCTGCCAGATATGCAGTAGATATGGATGGATCACTTTAAAGGTTGTTTCACCTGACAAATTTTCCTATTAAACTCTATGGAAAAATAAGTCAGAAGAAGAAACCATTCAAGTTATCCATCCATATCTACTGACTTAGAGCCATTTAGCCACCATGTGTTCCATACTGTTCCAGTGTAATTTACAGCTAAATCTAGTCCCACCCCCCAATTCCCTTAGAGATCCATTCAAATGCAGAGACATTTAGTCTTACCGCCAAACTTAAAATGTATTGTTTTAAGAATGTCAATAAAACATTTTTACTTGAACAACAGTGGTCCTGACTGAACTTAACATTTTATATGAAAAGGAACGGTCTGATGGTACTAAGGTTTAGGAAAGCACTGTGGAAGTTTCAGTAATTATAAAAATAAAAATGTATTGACTGAGGGTGTGGTAACGGCTTGGAAGCCATAATAAAACACTTCTCCCGCCTGTGTCTGATTGTGTGTCTGGAACCAGGGCTGTGAGGCCTTGGGTCATGGGGGGCTGAGGAAGCTGAGGATGATAATGCGATGAGATGTTCCCAAAACAATCAACTGTGTGAGAGGAGGACAGTCTATCCTCTCAAAAAACCTGGTACTGACCCAGGCGACCTAAACCATTACAGGCCCATCTCCAACCTTCTGCATTCGACACCATCTCCCACCCACTACTCCTGGGCCTGGCTGGCATTGGGATCACTGGTGTTGCACTCTCCTGGTTCACATCATACCTCACTGACAGACAACAGTTTGTATAACTAAGGAATCACAAGTCAGGGTGTTCGGCTGTTTCACTGGGTGTCCCCCAGGGGTCAGTATTGGGTCCGCTCCTATTCATCATCTATCTCCTCCCCCTGGGCACAATTCTCCGTCACCATGGGGTCCACTTTCACTGCTATGCCGATGATACACAGGTCTACATTTCCTCCAAACCCACCACTGCCCTTCCCCCCACCTCCCTCACCACCTGCCTTGAGGACATCAGGAGCTGGATGAGCAGGAATTTCCTGAAGCTCAATGGTAGCAAAACCGAGGCCCTGCTCATCGGCTCCAAATCCGCCCTCACCAAATCACAAAACACCCCAGCTCCAAACATCATCATCGACGGTTTCCCTGTACCCTTCTCTTCCCAACTCAAAAGCCTCGGTGTCATTCTGGACGGCTCCCTCTCATTTGCACCCACATTAAAAACATCACCCGGACTGCCTTCTTCCATCTTCGTAACATTTTCAGACTCCGCTCATCTCTGTCCCAATCTAGCACTGAAATCCTGGTTCACTCATTTGTCACACCCCGGATCGACTACTGTAATGCTCTCCTAACTGGTCTTCCCACCAAACTCCTCAACAGACTCCAAATAATTCAGAACTCTGCTGCTCGGATCATCACCCGCACCAACTCATCCGATCACATCACCCCCGTGCTCATTCAACTACACTGGCTTCCTGTGCACTACCGGATTGAGTACAAAAAGCTTCTGCTCACCTTCAAAGCTCTCCATAATCTAGCCCCCATCTACATCACTGACCTCCTCCAGGAGTACACCCCCTCCCGCACCCTCCGCTCCTCCTCTGTCGGACTCCTAACCATCCCCAGCTCACGCCTCAGCACCATGGGTGCTCGAACTTTCAGCTGCTCGGCTCCCAGGCTTTGGAACTCCCTGCCAACACACATCCGACAGTCTGACTCCATAACAACATTCAAAACCCAACTCAAAACCCACCTGTTCAAACTGGCATACTCACTTTAACTGCACCCTCTGTATCACTCCATTATACTTCCTGTTGTTTGTTTTGTTTTAACTTTGCTGGCATTTTGCCAAGTCCACTGTTTT
The DNA here is from genome assembly GCA_029718625.1 of Synaphobranchus kaupii. Lineage (NCBI taxonomy): Eukaryota > Metazoa > Chordata > Actinopteri > Anguilliformes > Synaphobranchidae > Synaphobranchus > Synaphobranchus kaupii. Next base: position 70,435,919 of record CM056377.1, on the reverse strand, counting down.
TAATTTGACTGTCTTGTTTTATGCCCTGTAAGGTGTCCTTGGGTGTCATGAAAGGCGCCCCCAAATAAAATGTATTATTATTATTATTATCCTGTTTTGTATAATCAAAAGTGTGTAAGTATGAAGGCTTGTTTTGTGAAACTTCAGAATGGACACTGGCTGTGAATGATGTGTTTATTCTCCATGCATGAATAAAACTTCTTGAATATCACCATTCCGAACCTCAGAGTGGCTTTATTCCACAACAATTCTGGTGCCGAAACCTGGGATTGCAAGAGACTTCTGCATCACCATCCAGCATCTGGCCCAACGATCCTGCAGACACTGCCGGCATAATCGAAGGTAAGAGGGGCCTTTTAAATCCCTTGTAGTTGTGTCTGCTGATTGAAAGGTTATGATTCTGAATGATGCTGCCAGATGTTGACGCAATCCTCTTTAAATTACTGGCTGAGTTCAGAAGAAAAGAGAAAAATAATAATAAAAACATTTAAAACGTTATAAAATAATTTTTAAAAATAAAAAAAGCAGAAAAAAGTTAATTCACAAAACTTTTTTCTTCTCCCAGTATTCAGAGTACGCCAGAACTTTTCAATCGTTTTCAGAATGTGATTTGAAGATGTTGAATGAGGGTTTTGCGGTACAAGTGCACTTGTGAGGCTGTATGGTTAAAAAAAAAAAAAAAGGAAAACAACGATCCCTTGGGACAGTATTCCCAAACAAATAGCTATAAAAAGGGAGAGCGGTCCCTTGGTTTGTTTTCATGTTGATTTACTTTCGCTGTTACCCTCTTAATTGTATGGTTTTGTTTTGTTTTTTGTCTAGAAGTAATGGGAGGTAAACCCTCTATCGCAATCCCTCCTAAGGGTTCGCCTGCGTGGCATATGGACACTCATTATTCGCTAGAGACTTGTACATTTTTGGACAAATGGATTGAGTATACTAAGAATGATCCAAAATTACAGTTCCCTGATGGGGGTACTTTTGACATGGACAGGATAAAATACCTGAGGGATACCTTAGATAATAAAAAGAAGCCCACCCCTCAGGTACAATCGGCACAATATTTTCTGTGGTATGATGAGGCCCTGAAAAGGGTAGCTGAGTCAAAACAGAGAGGACACGTAGACACCCAAAATAAAAGACGAGGTTTGTGAATTAAGACAGAAAATAAATGAGAAAAATAGGGCTGAAATGGAGAGCGAATTACACCAGGCAACACCTAAACGGCCCGCTAAAACAAAACCTACGCCATCGCCGTATGTGAAGATTTATCCTAATCTTACAGTGAAAGGAAAGTCGGCCACTAAATCTAAAGCTACTAAAAGTAGTAAGTCCGACTCTGAATCTGAATGCAATCCAGAGAGTTTTGCTTCAATAGTACCACCGACACCGTTAGAGGCAGAATCAGAGTCAGACCCAGAAACAATTCCAGAATTAGAAGGATCAGAGGGTTCAGACACCTCTGAAGAACAGCCTAAACCTAAACTTAAAGCAGTGATCAAAGCTGCTCCCCCGCCAGCTATGACTACTAGGACTATTAATAGAAGTGATGCGGGAGATGAGAAAACAGTTTTGCAGGCTCCATTGAGAGTGATAACACAGAACGGAGAAGAGAAAATAATTCATACACCCTGGAAACCAGGGAATTTAAGAAATTTGGGCAAAACATTCCCTGACCCGAGAGAAAATGTAACAGACACCATAGATGAATTAGACATGATATATGAATGTTACAATCCAAATTCTGCAGATATGCATCAATTGTTACATGCATGTTTGCCAAAAGAATTGAGAAAGCGAGTCATAAAAAAATCCAAATTCCCCGGTAAAAATGTTTCCCCAGACTGAGCAGCAGATGAAAGAACTGCGTACCAGTGTTGAAGAGGCCCTTAAAGCCGCTTGCCCAACAAAAACTAATTGGGACAAAATAAATGCGTGCAAACAAAGAAAAGGTAAACAACCTGCAGACTACATGGATAGGGTCAAAGAAATATTCGAGCAACATTCTGGTATTAAAGATTCTGAAGTAAATGCCAAGGGGGCTATAGCAGTTGCTTTTGTGCAAGGCTTATTGCCAAAGATTGGTCAACATGTTAAGCTTATTTGTATTGCATGGCAATCTGAATGTACCGAGAGACTGATACAATATGCTGAACATTGTATGAATTGTCAAGAGCAAAAGAGAGAGAACGCTGAAGTAAAATTTATGTCTATGCAAATTACGCATTTTGAGGGACAACAAAGGGGCTGTGGTGGCCAGCAGAGGGGGGGTTCCAGAGGGAGGGCGAGAGGCAAAGGCCAAGGCAGAGGTGCGGGAAATTCCACTCCTGCCCCACAGCCAGAACAGTGGACAAACCTGTTAAACTTGTGGGCAGCCTGGACATTTTGCTCGGCAACTATTTCCCCCGCAACAAAACGCACAACTTAATGTTAACAGTGCACCTTTTACAGTGCAAAACCCCTTTGGTCCACAATAGAGAAGAAACCTGACATCATTTGTCCTTTCAAATTTCACTACCAAGAGATGAGCTATACATTAAATGTAAAATTGCGGGGAAGCCAGTAAATTGTCTTGTAGACACTGGAGCTTGTAGGTCCACTTTACAAGCAAAAGATTTTACAAATGTTCTAACTTCAGGCCGTGTTGTTAAAACCGTAGGAATAGCGAACCAAGTAATACCACATCCAGAATCGGTTCCTTTAAAATTTCAGATAGGGCCAGTGACTGCTGATCATGCCTTCCTTCTAAGCCTGGTTCCCCCTGTTCATTTGTTAGGAAGAGACCTTTTGTGTAAATCACGCTGTACCATTTCCTGTACATCAGGAGTGTTTCTGGATGTACCCAAGAATAATTATGATGCTGTTGAATCGGCAATGCAATTCTCTGAACCTGCCTCACCTCCTGCTTTAGTGTGTTTTTCAACAGAGCAGAGCTCACTGATACAGAGGGTTTCGGCTTCCTTGTGGTCTACGGATCCTAATGAAGTCGGTTGTATGTACAATGTGGAACCTGTGGTGATTACGGTAGACCCAAATAAAGATTTGCCCCGAAAACCCCAGTATCTGCTGAAACCAGAGGCTGAGGAAGGTATTGCCCCGGTAAGCATGGCCTTACTGGCACAAGGTATCATCATTCCTACCATTAGTAAATGTACCACACCTATCCTACCAGTGAAAAAGCCAGGTAAAGATAGATAGAGATTTAAGAGCTATAAATCAGGTTGTTATCCCTTCTTTTCCTGTTGTGCCTAATCCTGCTACTATATTATCTGCTATTCCAGCAACTGCTACACATTTCATTACACACTGTCGTTGATTTATGTTCTGCTTTCTTTTCTATGCATATTCATCCTAATAGCCAATATCTGTTTGCATTTACATACAAAGGGCGTCAATATACCTGGCTGCCAATATTCCTGCCACAAGGCTATACTGAATCACCGTCATTTTTCTCTCAAGCATTACAACATGATTTGTCCATAGTGGTTTTTACAGGAGGCTCTGTACTCGTACAATATGTAGATGACTTATTGTTAACCTCCCCTTCTTTGCAAGCTTGTCAGGAAGATTCTCTCATTCTATTAAAAGCACTGGCTGACAAAAGTCATAAAGTGAGCAAGGACAAATTGCAGTTATGCCAAGAGAAAATCACTTATTTGGGAATGACAGGATACTGTAGACAGTGGATTCCTAATTTAGCAGCATTAACTAAGCCCTTATGGGAAATAACAAAGCCTACCACCCCAGAACCACTACAGTGGTCTGAGGAGGGTTTGTCTTGCTTTACTGAATAGAAAACAGCTCTCACTGCCGCCCCTGCATTAGGGCTCCCAGATTACGATAAATCTTTTTCTCTGTACTGCCATGAGAAGGGGGGCATCGCTCTGGCAGTCCTGGCTCAAAAGCATGGGGACAAGCAGTGTCGGATAGCTTATTTTAGTAAACAACTTGATCCTGTGGCTGCGGCTCTTCCACCCTGTTTGAGGGCTGTAGCCGCCGCTGCTATAGCTGTTGAAAATTCTACATCATTACTCTTAGGAAACTCTCAAATTGTTGGTCCCACATGCAGTCGAAGCACTTCTGCTCATCGGCAAGACACAACATTTTTCTATTTCTTGCCTCACTCGCTATGAGAGTCTGCTCCTTTCATCCCCTCACATTTCTATACAGCGGTGTTTTAAATCCTGCTTCTTTATTCTTTATTACCCTTGCCGACGGATGGTGACCAGCATGATTGTGAAGCTGCTATTCATGCTGTCACTAAACCATGTCAAGATCTAGCTGATATTCCTCGGCTTAACCCCAAACTTATTTTATACATTTATATTTTATATGTGCCAAGGCCATGACAGCTGGGTCCACGCCTCCCACTGCAAGAAGGTTACGCCCCCTCCTGAATAAGGTACATCTTGGTAAGAGCAAGCATGATGCTCCTGAAATTAATGACAGCAACCCCAAGACGGGGACGTGTCAGGGGAACGGACATTTCAAATGAGGTGTTCTACTTCCTGGTGGCTATGTGCGGGGTGATGATGATGACAATGGATTTTGTCATGTATCACTTTTACTTCCTGGGATGTGGTCCTGACCCAGGGACCAATAGACCCGGAGATAGGTTCCGAGAGCAGATGCGTCCCATGCCAAGGGACCCAACGCAGGCCAAAAGAAGAAACAGAATGTAATGAAACGTACCTATACTTAAATGACACACACATACCTAATACAATTCTATTGAGAAGATATGCTGAAGCCGATAGTACAATTCACAAGAATATATACATGAACTATGCTCACACTTTAGCTAAATCTCAAAATGTGACTAAATGTTATGTGTGTGGATTAATCCCTTGGTCTTCAACTGCAGGTTTACCTTTCATGGGCCTCCAAGCCAGTACATGTCACCTCTGGCAGGTCGGAAACCAGTTTCAGGCCGTAGATGTCATGGTTTATGACCCTTTTCCCCTTGCGGTCGTGTTCCTCGGTTGCCACACGTAGGCGCTGCTCTGTTAGTGGAGTTTTGGCTCCATCTCGTCTTTTCGCGGAGAAGTCTCGTCAGCGTTCACAGGTGTGCGTGTTTGCCGGTGAGCTATATAAGCCCATGTTCCCTTCGTTCTGGGCTTCGATATTGATTGTTTGTTGATTTGTACTGTGGTGTATTGTCTGGCATTGTCTGTGCTGTTTTGTGTGTGATATAATTTCGCCCTTTTGATGTTTTTTTGTTTTAAAAAAAATTTTGTTTCTGATTTTTCCCCATTTTTCTCCCAATTTTAGTAGCCAATTGAACCCCTATTCTAATTCAATTCCCCCCATGGAGCAACCGCTAGAGAATCACCGCTACACAACCCCGTCACCTGGCGGTAGGACGGGAGGGTGCCACGTCCTCTACAGGGCGCGACTCCTCCGAGCTCCTGACCGTGATTCCAGCTCGCCCAGGGCCGCTATGTGTGCAGCGATTCTCTCCGAGCCCCTCCCCCCACCCGGAAGCAGCCGCCAATTGCTGCTCCCACAGGGCGTCGGCCATGCTCGGATCTGGCAGGACCGGGGCGCGAACCCCGATCCTCGGAGCACAACCGCACCGACTGAAAGTCGGCGCTTAAACCCTTTTGATGTTTAGCCAGTATGATTAGGTCTAGGTTTTTAAGGAGACCGTTTTGCTCCGTTGTGCTTTGTTGGAGTTGCGGGACTTGCCTTTGTGCTTTGAGCTTTAAGGTTGAATTCCTTTTTTGTGTGCTCGTTTCTGTCACCGCTTCTTGGTCTTTCCTTTTTTGACCGTTGCCTAGATCTTTTGCCTTCTCTGTCTCTTCCTCCTCTCTCTGTCTGCTTTCTTCCGTGAAAGCGAGAGGAGTCTTTGTTTGTTTGTGGGTGTATTTGTATAGTCATTTCTTACTAAGAGACTGGGCGTTTTTATCATACTGACTTTAGGGCTTTATTTATTCTTAGAGGCAGGGCGTGTATTTTCGATTAAGCTTGCGTTAGTCTGTTAGCCGGTAATTCCGGTGCAGCTGTCCTGTTTCATCCTTTTTACTTGTGGGACGATTGTGTTCGGAACTGTAGTTCTGTTCGTTCTCCGGGTATGTCTCTCCTCCTATGGAGCTTGGGGCGATTTTGCTGACATGTTTGTGTTTGACTGCAAGTCTCTGAAAGTAGCCTTGGAACGTTATCTCTGTTTCCTTTCGCCTCGTTACATTTCCCTTTACTGAGAGGCTAGGGCGTTTATTTTCTACTAAGCTTGTGTTAGTCATTTTGATATTAAAGTTATGGGACGGCGGTGCTCCGTCGGCTCGCCTGTAAAATGTTTCTCTCTCCTGGGAGATCGAGCATTTACACCTTTATGTTTTCTGCATGTGACTGCGAGCTTATGGAAGTAGCCATGGAACGTTATCTCTGTTCCCTTGCCTCCTCGTTACATTTCCCTTTACTGAGAGGCTAGGGCGTTTATTTTCTACTAAGCTTGTGTTAGTCATTTTGCTATTAAAGTTATGGGACGGCGGTGCTCCGTCGGCTCGCCTGTAATCTCTCTCCTGGGAGATTGGGCGTTTACCCCTTTATGTTTTCTGCATGTGACTGCGACCTTATGGAAGTAGCCATGGAACGTTATCTCTGTTCCCTCGCCTCCTCGTTACATTCCCCTTTATTGAGAGGCAGGGCGTTATTTTCTACTAATCTCGCGTTAGTCTTTTAGCCGGTAAATGTCCGGTGCAGCTGTCCTGTTTCGCCCTTTTTTCCTACGGGACGATTTTGTTCGGAACTGTAGTTCTGTTCGTTCTCCGGGTATGTCTCTCCTCATATGGAGCTTGGGCGATTTTGTTGACATGTTTGCGTTTGACTGCGAGTCTCTGAAAGTAGCCTTGGAACGTTAGATCTCTGTTCCTTTTCGCCTCGTTACATTCCTCTTTACGGAGAGGCAGGGCGTTTATTCTCTTTCAAATTTGCGTTAGTCTTTTAGCCGGTAAATGTCCGGAGCAGCTGTCCTGTTTCGTCCTTTTTACCTGCGGGACGATTTTGTTCGGAACTGTAGTTCTGTTCATCCCCTCGGGTATGTCTCTCCTCATATGGAGCTTGGGCGATTTTGTTGACATATTTGCATTTGACTGCGAGTCTCTGAGGGTAGCCTTGGAACTTTAGATCTTCGTTCCTTTCGCCTCCTCGTATACTAATTCGTATTAGTTTGCAGTGTTTGTTGGCTGTATGTTTTACTTGTGCCCTTACGCTACTCGCCCGTTCTTATGCGTCTCGTTACCGAGACTGGGCGCTTATTATTTCTGGCTACTGAGAATCCTGTCATTGCGCTTCTACTTATTGGCGTGTGACAGTGAGTCGGTTAGTAGCGTTGGTAGGTTTGTTCATTGTCGTGTCCCCCTCCCTTAACTACGGGGTTTCCCGTCTAGTGGCCTTAGGGCTTAATGAATCCTCCTTGCTGCGTTTGGCTCCTCCTACCTCACACGTCACGCCGCCATTACAGTAGAAGCGTTATCTGATCCCCAAGGGACTACAGGTAGTGTTTGGAATAACTACTGTTCTAACATTACCAAATTACCCCCCAGAAAGGATGAGGGAAAAAGGGGTTCTATACCCATACCATTGACTCTGTCCCCAAGTATTTTTACATGGTGTATTACATCTAATAATAAAACAGGAACTTTTGTGGGGTGGAGTAACTGTTCCCTTGTTTTTAACCCAGACAGATCTTTCTATTTCAATAGCTCCACAAAAGTTGTTACAGAGTTCTGCTTAGTCTAATGAAACTCAAAGATAAACAGATGTTGAATGCTTTTACATTGGAAGTTCATTTCTGTCCTATAAAAATTGAACTAGGTGGTGACACTTATACGTACCCAGCACCATATGGATTGTGGTGGATTTGTGGTCAAAATGCATATTCCAGTCTCCCTGTTCCGTGGGTGGGATATGTTTTGCCAGCCATGAGAGTTGAACCCTGTTTGTAATCATGCTTGTTATAATCTTCTGCATTAGACTTATGTGTACTGCATGCGTTAAAGGCTACGTTTGTGATTATTTCTCGGTGAGTCCCATATTATGCTGATTATCCTGAGAAGGGAATAAATTATACTTTTGCTGAACTTTGTAAAATTGAAACTGAACTTTGAGTGTTGTCCTCCGAAGGACAAAAGGGGGGAGTGTGGAAATTTCAGTAATTATAAAAATAAAAATTATATAACCTGTATAACCGGAGGTTATACAGGCCTTGCTTTTGGCTTAGTTTGTGTGCTGCCAGGAGCTGGAAACTTTGTGCAAGATAATTGACTGAAGGAATTGACTGAGGGTGTGAACTAAGGGAACTGCTTGGAAGCCATAATAAAACTCTTCACCCGCCTGTGTCTGATTGTGTGTCTGGAACCAGGGCCGGGAGGTCTTGGGTCAGGGGGGGCTGAGGAAGCTGAGGATGATAATGCAATGAGATGTTCCCAAAACAATTAACTGTGTGAAAGGAGGACAGTCTCTATCCTGTTTTGTATAATCAAAAGCGTATAAGTTTTGTGAAACTTCAGAATGGACACTGATTGTGAATGATGTGTTTATTCTCCATGCATTAATAAAATTTCTTGAATTTCACCAGTCTGAACCTCAGAGTGGCTTTATTCCACAACAGTACTATGCATGACACTAGCCTATAGGCTATTTAATTTTGCTTGGCCCAGTTTAGTAACTGTTGTGATATAGCAGTACATTTTGCCATTTTCATTTTGTAAATAAAGGAAAGGTATTAGGGTACCATGTCTGACAAAAACAATAACCTCATTAGAAAATACACTGTTAGTAATGTTCATTGCTGAATTATTTGCTGCAGACAGCAGCAAAATGTACGGCATGCCTTAATAATAAACATAATGCTGTGAACTAATAGCTTGCCGTAATGTTCTAATTGCATATTTAACTACTGCTAACTGTATCAGTATAAAATCACATTTGCAAACCTATTACAGTTTTTAAAAGTATCGAAATTAATCGAACCGAATTTAATTGAATCGAATCGTGGTCAAATGTAAGATTTTATGATGCATCAAACCTTTGCCTAAAGAATCGTAATCGAATCGAATCATTATGGGATTGAATCATCCCACCCCTAGTTGCTAGTCTATATTTTAGCAGACAAATGTTTGGCTAAATCATAAAACTGGACTTTATCCAAAATAATTGTCATCACGCACAGCTGGTCGGTTGCGTTTCCCATTGATGTAGCTGCTTTAAAATATTTTTGTCAACATTAAATATGTTGAAACAAAACAGAAACGCATTGCTGTTTTGATATAAATGGAATATAAGCTGGAAGGAAAATGTACTTTTTAAAATGTATGAAGCACCTTCCTCATGTACGTGATCTAACGGGAAGCAAGCAGCTGACCAGCTAATACACATCATTCGTTTCATGATTAACTATCTACTGTGTCTCCCTAGTGATGATTCGTCGACGTCCCAATTATAGTATTCACATTTCTCTGAAAAACTAAGAAAACCCCAAAATTCCCACGCAGGATTGTTAGCTAATGTTTGTTAAAAAGGGAAAGCAATGTGTGCACTAGCTAGACGCTGCTGCCTACTAACGTTAAAGCTCTTACTGATATGTGTCAGTTTTATGGAATACCTATCAGCCAAAAATAAATTTATAGATGTTTATTCTTTTGATCAAACTATATTGTCTGTCATGGTATTCAAGGTATACTGTGTGCTTTGGAATTCTCATGCTTAATTTCAATACCAAATTTTATCCTCACTTTTCCATGTATACACAGTGACATCACAGAATGTTTGGTCATGAAAATCTGCTTTAAAGTAATTGAGAATTAATGGAAATCCATTGGTCAAAATGTGTAATAACCCTGTACAGAAAATATTTTGTGTTTCTTCAGCTCCAAGCTATGTTGGTATTTCTTTTCATATCTTGTGTTTAAGATCTTAGTATCTTTACTTGACAAAGTCTTCTGAAAAATGCACACCTATTAAAACGTTTTTAATTCATTATTATACACAGTTAATTTTGTAACTACTGTATGTACATTGGTCATCTTGGAACTTTGTTGTTATTTAAATCAAGATTGAAAGTTTAACATTGGAACAATTTGACAGCTTAGGAGTTCAATTTTGTTTGATTTTAATTACAATTAGCTTTAATAGTTTTTTCCATCTAAGACATCACCAAGATGAACATTCTAAGTCTCATATTTATCAACTTTTAGGAGTTATTTTAGGGGTGATTTTTGCAAATATTTTCTCCGGGGGCCGTGCCCCCCCCTGGACTCCCCTCTTTGGGTGATATATATATATATATATATATATATATATATATATATATATATATATATATATATATATATATATATATACACTGTGGTCTATATGTATTCCGAAATTGGACGTTTGGCCATATAGCTGGGCTATATTTCTGCAGAATGCGATGTCCTGGAATAAGAAAGCTATGAGTTTGCGTTCATTATTACCCATTGTCAATTACGATTACCCTATCCACGGTGGTCCCCTCGTGGTAGTCGTTGACGCCCCAATTATAGTAGCCTATTAATTTTTCTCTGAAATAAAAAAAATAAAAAAAACCCTGACATTTTCACAACTCCTGCAGGCTATGATAGTTAAAAGGGTGTTTTACAAATGGGCTAGCTGTTCTGGGAAATTTAGGAATAAGGTAACCTGTTATGCAGACAATTCTCACGTTTATAACAAGTCAAATTTTCCACAAATTAGTTGAGAATTAAGCGAGTTATAGTAGCCTAGGCTATATTTTATGAGGGGAAGTCTGCATCTGTCAATACACTACCAAAATATGCTGATCTTGATAAATACGAGTGGAATAAATATGCCATGAAATAAATAAAAGATGTAAAATAATGAATAGATATTTATTTAATTGCTTATTTATTGCATTTCTTATTTAATTGCATATGTATTAATTTCATAGCTTATTAATTATTTCATTATCTATGTCATTGCTTACTTATTTCATTAATTCCATAGTTCTTAATTCTTACTAAGACTCAATAAAGATTGGATTGGTCAAACAAGATAGCCAGTTAGATTTGGGCAAGTGCATTTCCGGCTAATTCTTATTGCCTGGACTTTTGGCAATAATGTTTCAGCTGAAAAAGATCCGTAAGCGAGAGGATGTAGTTCTGAGCGTGAGCAGAAAATAACCCGTAAACAGGGCAAATCTGAGTATGCGGACTGAGTTGAGAGTGCTAGAAGAGCAAATCTGTAAGTGAGCAGAGAGGATTCTGCTGTCAAATTCATTTCTTGTGCGCTCTGACTTTTGGCGTTAAAGTAATGCCATACGTGGACTGCCCGGCCACCAGGCACTCACCTGCAAACACCACCCCCAGGCCTGGCTCCAGGGATGGGTCCCGGTGACCCTGTTTCGGGTAGGGTAAACTTGTTCTTTTTATTGTTTACCATGCTAGGGATCAATTTGGACTTTCGGTTGGCCCCAAGGTGCTTCTGGAAAACCATCCGGCATCTCAGGAGGGGAAAGCGGGACATGGTCCAGGCTGTTCTTAGGCGGTGAAACTCTGACCTCGACTGAGGATATTGTCAGAAGGTGGAAGGAGCACTTTGAGGAACTCCTGAATCCGACAGACGCACCCTCCTTTCAGGAGCAGAGTGGTGTCATGAATGTCCATTTTGAGAAACAACATCTCACAAGGAACTGCATTTCCAGAAAGACTACATACTCCAGCAGGTGTCACTGTCATGTGATCCTGGGAAGGACTCCCGGAACTTGACCAATCAGGACTGATTTCCAACTTCCTGTCTCTTTCTTCTTAGGTTTATGCTCTTACTCACTTGGCTTAGTTCCAAGATATACCCGTACTCCTGTCCACCTTCCCAGCCGGAGAATGGACAAGTAGGCCAAGAGAATCGTTCCGTCTCTCTGGTTATATCTGTTAGCATGTCCGAGAAAAGCCATTAGACTGCATCCAACAACTAGGGTCAGTCTAGTTAAGTTACATTGAGCTACCGTTGCGACGTAGCTGTAAAGTGACAGCCTGCGTTATTACACGCCACAAACCGCAAGGAACTGAAGGAAACCACTAGCCGAAGGACAAAGGAACAGCAAAGTTTCAAAGGTTTCCAGCAACGACTCACCAAAGGACATGGAAGCAAGCTAGCTGCTTGAAGGAAACAGAGCAAAAGTACAGTCCAACCCAGAGACGCTGCCAAAAGACAGAACTTTCCGAACTATCAAAGGCAAAGAACCAGACTGTGTCCTCCAGTACAGTAAGACTGACAATAGTCTGAAAAAATCCAGGCAATAGTTTAGGAAAACTTTTGTTTAATGTTTATTGTCAATGTAATTACATGTTTGATCGTATTCACTGTGTGTATTTAGAGTAACATTAACTTGTAACTTAACACATCGCTTGAAGGTTATCGACAGCCAATTAGCCTCGCATAAGCTAAAGTTACAGAGCCTACTCTAACTTACACCTAACACTAATTTACAAACCGCCTCCCTTTTAAATTGCGATCTGTGCATGCTTATACCAATACCTAACCCATTAGATATAAGATCCCGTGCCTGTAATTGGATAGATGTAGCTAAATTTCTGTAGCCTCATACACGCCATATTTCAAGCCACGTTAGCTTCATGCTGGATTCATAAGTCCCTCAAAAAATACCTCTGTACACCACGTGTTCTGGCATGAACCCAGACGCACATACAGAAACAGAACTGTGTATTCTAACATGCTTCATTAATTTTCTACACTTTGATTTTATTTCCTGTATCATAAACTCCATGTCCACAAGTTTTGCTAAATCTGAGGGTGATATGCAGAACTACTAAAGGTCTATGGTGCAAAATATAGGCAGTGTACCCTGTTTTCCATTAATGTCTCCAAATCTATCCAAATTGCTAAATTGTGCACTGCTCTAAATAAAAAAAATAATGATATATTTAATTACAAATCAACAGTTTTGGCTCATAAAACTCACTTTTGCATAATTGATTTTTTTATTTATTTTAGGGAATGACTATATTTTCATCAGTATAGGGGGGTACATATCTACGGGTCCAAAACCCCTATGCAATAAAATGAATACAATTAGTTTTGTCCATTATAAAGCATATACATTTGCTCCTTCTGATGGCTTAAGATAAAAAAACATTGATATCACAGTGTTACATACACCTAAATATGTTGCCTAATCATTCACTCTTCTACCTCAAAACATCACTTTTCCCTGTACTCTACAGTATGTATACGTTTGTCCTGGGATTGCAGTTTTCTGTAGTTTTTTAAATTTTTTTAATGTTCCTATTCATAATGACTCCAAGGAAATGTTTTACCTTCATCTACCACATATCAGCGCACAGTAAATTGGAATGAGCATTTGTCATGCCCTAAGAGACAAGTATATATGCCATAGCCTATATTTATGAGGGGCCGTTTAGGCCATAATTCATTTTGGACCTCTCACATACATATATTCTCACTCTCACATACATATATTCTCTCTCACATACATATATTCACACTCTCACATACATATATTCTCACCTTCACATACATACATTCTTACTTTCACATACATGTGTTATCATTTCCACATACATATATTCTCACTCTCACATACATATATTCTCTCTCTCATTTACATATGTTCTCACTTTCATATACATATATATATACACTACTCACAAAAAGTTAGGGATATTTGGCTTTCGGGTGAAATTTATGGAAAATGTAAGTTCACGCTACAGTGATATTATACGTATCATGAAAGTAGGGCATTTAAGTAGAAGCATGCAATGGTGATTTCCTCATCTTAAACAATTTATTGAAACAAAAGCCAACAACAGTGGTGGGTATACCACAACAAAAATGTCAATGTCTCAATAACTTGTCATGTGCCCTTGAGCATCAATTACAGCTTGACAACGACGTCTCATGCTGTTCACAAGTCGACTTATTGTCTGCTGAGGCATGGCATCCCACTCTTCTTGAAGGGCAGCCCTCAGGTCATTGAGGTTCTGGGGTACAGAGTTACGACCTCTACACGGTGAGTCAGCTGATCCCATAGGTTTTCTATGGGATTCAGGTCTGGAGAAAGTGCAGGCCACTCCATTTGAGGTACCCCAGTCTCCAGCAGCCTTTCCCTAATGATGCGACCTCGATGAGCTGGAGCATTGTTGTCCATGAAGATGAAATTAGGCCTGTGTTGTTCATGCAGGGGCACAATGACTGGATTAATGATGTTATTCAGGTAGTATGGGCTTGTCACTGTACCATTCACAAAGTGTAGGGCAGTTCTGTATTGACTAGACACACCTGCCCACACTGTAACACCGCCACCACCAAAGGGTCGTCTGGTGACAACAGTGGCTGATGCATAGCGCTCTCCTTGACGTCTCCAACATCGTTGGCGGCCATCATTTCTGCTCAACGTGAATCGACTTTCATCAGAGAACAGCACTGAGGCCCACTGGTCCCTCGTCCAGCGTAAATGCTCCCTGGCCCATGCAAGACGATGACGCCTGTGCCTGGTGGTGTGGTCAGGTACCCTTGCAGGTCGTCTAGCACGCAGACCACGCTGATGTAAACGGTTTCGAATGGTCTGACGTGACACTTGGGTGCCTCTCACCTCCCTTAAATGTGCCTGGAGTTGAGTGGCATTCATCATCCGGTTCCGCAGGGCACTGTTCACAATGAAGCGGTCATCAGTGTGGGATGTGGCCAAAGGACGTCCACTTCTATGCCTTTCTGTGACTCTTCCAGTCTCTCTGTATCTCTGTTGCAACCTGCTGATGACACTCTGTGACACTCTAAGCTCAGTGGCCACTTCCCTCTGAGAACATCCTGTTTGAAGCCTCGCAATGGCGAGGTACTGTTGATCAATTGTTAGGTGTCGTCTTGGTCTCATGATGTCAAAATGTGAACAGCATGATGAAGAGGACTGTTTAAATACCAATTCTAATTGAACCAGGAAATTTATTGGTCGATTCATGGATCAAACACCTGTTGTGAATTTTGCCGTTCAGCTCCTTGTTAGAGAACAGCAAGTTGTGCAAAAAGTACTGAAACATTGAATAGTTGGACATGTGCATTCAAAAGTTTAGAGAAGGTCAAATTAATTTCACCTGTAAAGGTTATAGTGCATTTTAGGTTCATCCTGAAATTTCACCCGAAAGCCGAATATCCCTAACTTTTTGTGAGTAGTGTATGTATGTGAGAGTGATAATATATGTATGTGAGAGTAGAATGTATGTATGTGAGAGAAAGTATATACGAAAGGTACTTACATGAAACGGAAGTCACTTACATGAAACGGAAGGAATTGTGTTTATGGAATTGTGATTGGCTCAGAAGCTGACTGGTACCATAGATAGATAACTCAGTTGCCCTATTCAAATCTTCACGGCCGCCAAGATCTGTGTAAAAACAAACGGTAGTGTATACAGGCACGACTTCACACCAGCGTTGCGTTGTGGGTATTATCGGCCATTTTTGCAGACATGCAAACTATAAACATTAACGGTAACGTTAACATTAGCTGTTACACCTTGTATTGGGCCCTATCTTACACCCGGCGCAAAGCGGCTCTAACCCGAACGCAAGTGTCTTTGCTATCTTACACCCGGCGCTAGGTTCATTATAACGCCTAATGCTTACGTCCTTTAACTACCATGTATTCTTACGCCCGTTGCAAGTGAACTGGGCGTGTTGGTCTTAAGATGAGGAGTGGCCAGGATTATTTTAGGCGTATTGCTATCTTGAGCCAGCAGAAAGCGTTTGCGCTAGAACCACCACAAACCTGGTCTAAAGTCATGTCGCAGTTGTTTACATGTTATTTTAACGGCGCATATAAGAGCGTCTACATAGGCATGTGCACAACGCGCGTACCCTCCTGTCTGTTACACACAGGGGCGCGCACAAGCATGACTAAAATATCTAGATCACAATGTGAAATTATTGTTATTGTGTAGGCTACATCAAAAATGCATAATAATAAAAGGTTCCACAGGTCCACATACCTTTCCCTCAGCGACAATTACATTGCTCTCAGCCCACTCCATCAAAATCCAGGCGATGTGCGATGGTACGGGACAATGGCTATCCATTAAAAAGGAGCTGATAACACCTATATGAAGCCTAATGCGCAAATTGTCATTTGCACCTAATGCGTGAATTGTCATTCAATGGAAAACTCGCGCACTGCAACAGACGGACATTTGAGTTCTGAAAATGCGCTTCAGATGTCATTACAATACAGCTCTGTTTATCTAGGAATACAGCCTGTAAGTAAATAGAATGGTTTGTGACTGAAAAAAGTTCAAAACCTTGTCCAGTGAATATTGCTTTTATTGTTTTTCAAATAGCCTAGGCTACAGCGGACTCGCTGTGCATAAGGTTTTTTCGATAGCCTATGATTAAAAAACGGAGATAAATGTCATCATGTTAACTGAATTGTAACCTTAGCTATTCTTCGTCCTTCATATTTTTTAAATTACAGTGACAATGTTTCCATACCCTCAGCTTATTAAAACCCCGCTGATTTCACCTGTTATTCCATAACTGAACAAAAGATTTTAAAGAGAACTAAGTGTCTAATTAGAAACTAAATTTGCAGCACGTTACACAATTAATTTACAATGAATTTTAATGCAATTATCTGCATGTGTGTTTTACAGGAGCAGGTCTGTTTCCCTTGCTGTAAATCGCACTTTTCACGGTCTTCCTGGGAAAGTGGATCGTTTTAAAGCAATACGCTACCAGTAAAACAGGTTGGTCACATTTCCATAAGCAAGACATTATAAAACAAGGGAAAATATGCTGAACCTATGGGTTGCCAACCTGACAGATTTATTGTATTTAGTGTCATCATTAAGGCAAAATAACAGTATTTATGTTATTAATCAAAATTAGAATGCAGGTAGCCTAATGAACTTCGGATAAAGCTTGAACATGAGTTCATTGCATAATCAAACGAAATTTGTTAAACAAGCAGGCTAATTTGGCGTTTTCTAAGGTGAGACGGAAGCAATTGGTCGCTTATTCTCAGCTGTTGCAGGTGCTTTTAACGAAATTTTACCGCATATATTTTGTAAACAGCACTGTCAGGAATTACCGGGAACTCATAATGGTTAGCCCGAATAATATTGATCATAGGCACATACTATTAATCCATATAGCCTATTCCTTGATCGCACTAAACACGCACGAGCATGTCTGTTTCGCCATCATAAGCAATCCGCCAAGGTGGAAAAGCAGGCATTTAAAGGGAATGGGATATGACATTTTGATTGGTTTATTGCATGTCACGCCCAAGACCAGGGCCGGCCGCTGGCATAAACACTCTATGCGGTTGTTTAGGGCCACGACTGCTAGGGGGGGGGGCCACACGATCCCATCCTTTAAAAAAAAAAATGTTTAAACCAGGTAACGTTATTAGTTGATATATTTTAATTATGTTATTTATCCCCTACCCCAAAACTAGTGTTATTAATTGAATATGGAAGGAAAAGAGAATATTTCATAACATGTAGCTAGTTAAAAGGATTTTATAAGCAACGTGCAGTTGCCCCCCCCCCCCCCCCCCCCCAGCCAGCACCTTCTCTCCCATTCACAACTTATTTTGATGAGCTAAGTAACGTTAGACAAATGGCTCCTAGTATACAATTTTGAACTGCCGCTCAATGGCGGTATAAGAGAAAATTGGGGAAGGACAAAAGAACACGGGATAAAGGTGTGTGATTGTTATGAATCTGTATCTACGTTAGTTAACCACCTAGCTAGCTTAACCCATGTTAGCCGACGTTAGCTAATGTTAGTTGTTGCTCAAAGTAAACTGAAGATAGCAACATCCAAAAGCAAATTTTAACCTGCCAAGTTGGAAAGTAATGAATGCATTATTCATTTTCGCTGAACCGTTTTTCATTAGAACAACTAGCTAGCACCTGATTGCAAGCATCCTTGATTGCAAGGTTAGCTTTGCTTGTTAGCTAGCTAGCTACCAGTCGTTTTTTCTTGCAACAATAAGTTGTGGTTTTGATTTTGAACATTAAACTGAACATAGCCAAAGTTCATCGAACATAGCCAAGCTGGCTAGAAAGTAATAAATGCATTATAACATTTAGATGCTGATTCTGTAACGTTTTTCATTAGAACATGCTCGTTTTTTTTCCACTGCTTGCTAGCCAACCTGAGTAGGATTGTAACCATCATTTAATGTTCTTGATTGTTAGCTACCTACCAATGTTTTTTCCCAACATTAAAGTCATGTTTTGATTTTGAACTAATAAAACTGAGCATAGCCACAACTAATTTTAACCTGGCAAGCTGGCTAGAAAGTAATGAATGCAGGTATTTGTAAAGGCTAGCTTTGCTTATTAGCAAGCTACCAATGTTTTCTTGCAACATTAAATGTGTGTTTTGATTTATTATTTAATACATAACATTTGAAATTGCCCCAAATAGTTTCAGGCTTACCATTTGCTTTCTATCTATGTTAAATTGTATTTGGATAATTGGATAATTTGTATATTTGTGTTC
This sequence comes from Synaphobranchus kaupii, assembly GCA_029718625.1. Taxonomy (NCBI): domain Eukaryota; kingdom Metazoa; phylum Chordata; class Actinopteri; order Anguilliformes; family Synaphobranchidae; genus Synaphobranchus; species Synaphobranchus kaupii. The sequence continues at coordinate 70,417,400 of CM056377.1, read as the reverse complement.
ATTCAGTTGTGAGCGATGTGTGTGATGTGGTGGTTGAGCTGGGAGTGTTCTGGGGCCACAACAAAATCTTGTTTAGGGCCACCAAAATCCTAGGGCCGGCCCTGCCCAAGACACACCTATAATTAATGAAGAGACTAGGTTCAGCCCATTTGGACGTTGCGCCGTGCTTAGCGCCCAAAAAACACGCCGTTAAAATAGCGAAAGTGGACTTGGACACGCCCTAAATGGACTTTACGCCATGCGCTTAGACCAAGCGCAAGATCACCAAGATAGAGCCCCTTATGTTATGTTAAGGTGTAACCACCTTGATTGTGTTGGATTCATGCACCTGCTGCAAACGACCCCTGGTTTTGTCACACATGCAAACGAGTGGAACAGAACTGTAACCAATGCTGAAGGCTTAAAGAAAGACTGACCACATTATGTTCTATGTTGTGCCTATTGAAGCACTTAATTGTTCAAGTTTTTGGGCGTTTTCAGCTCTTGGTTCTATTACTTTTTACTTATTGTTTACATTGTGCTTTCAACTTATCCCACAGGGATTTATGTGTGCAATCGTTTTTCTTAAATTACTTGAATGTAATATATTACTGGAATGTATCACTCCCACTACTACCAGTTGCACTGCGAACTTCATTGTAGTACTACCCCAAACAAATTATATTATCCATTTTGTACATTTCATGCAAGTCATTTCTTTTTTGCTAAATAAAGACATTCAGAATTGTATTCATTGTACATCGCTTATTGCATCTACACAACATTACAGTCTAGATACACTTGAAGTTTTCCATTAGAATCCACTATGCTCATTGTCATATTATGTAGGCTATATGCCGTTAGGGTTGCCAACCGTCCCTTGAAATAAGGGATCGTCCCTTATTTGGACAATAAAAGACCCGTCCCTTATTGAACTGATAAGGGATCGTCCCTTATTTCAAGGGACGGTTGGCAACCCTATATGCCGTGAGCACAACAGATGTGGAAATGTTGTAATATTCTTTACGTCTTACAGCCGATACCCATGCCATACGATGCCTCTTTGTTAGCTCGGCGATCTGACTTCCACCACTTTGCTTCCAAGCTGGAAAGCTGTAAAATTGCTCTCCATTTGCGATTAAAACTACATCCAAGATTTGCAGCTATGGCCAAATACGGTTATAATAATCAGAGCTACCAAGGTAATAATTAAGAACCACCCTCTACTGCTTTATAGCAGCTTTAAACAATAACATCACCATTAGCTCTGACAACATTTTGACAACTTATGCATAATAGTTAAAGGGCATTTTACAAATACGTAGCTGTTCTGAGATATTTGGAATTCAGGTTAACATGTGTTATGCAGACATTTATCACGTTTATAAAAAGCCAAATTTCACGAAAATTAGTTGAGAATTAAGCGAGTTACAGTCGATTTTATCGGAGGAAGTCTGCATCTGTCAATAGCTAGGCTACAGTACCGTTTATTTACGTGGATCCTGACCGCCCAACGGCGGCCAGGCTATTTGTAGACAACTCATTCCATAATGTGGATACTTTCACACAAAAAAAGCCATGCATGATTGTTTCTTTTTACAGAACGTAGCCTACTTTCAATATTAGTATCGCTGTAACGTTACACAGCGGCTGATGCAGCATAGATCTACGTTTTTATATCCATGGCTGGTAGGCTCTTGTCTGTGCACCATGGAGGGGGAAGACCAGTAACGTTAATAGCCTCCAACCGGCAATCGGAGTAATGCATAAATATTATATTATCGTCACCTGAAACAGTCAGTGCTTCTTGAGAGGCCAGCATCAGCCCTGTAGCCTAGCCTACTCAGCGCCTTCTCACAACACAACGGACAGTGAGATGAGAGCACTATTTACACCGTAATGTTCACTCTAGTGAGTGTAGGCTAATGTCCACAGACACACCTTGACTCTCGGCAGAGGAAAACGTAACAAATAACATTAGCTTACTACTAAGTTCATTCACTACGCAAACAGACCAGTGAACCGTTATAATTTGGTAATCATGTACTAGCTAATGCTAAAAAATAATCACATCACTTGCTAACGTTAGCTTGTTTAATGCAAGTCTAAGTAGCCAAGGCCGTTGCTATACGAAGCATTGCTTTTGTTGGTTAGTTAGCTAACGTTAGCAAGTGATTATCTTTTAGCAAAGTAATGTAGTACTACATGATTACGAAATGATACCGGTTCATTTGTCTGTTTGCACAGTGTGTAAACTTAGTAGCAAGCTAACGTTAGTTGTTACCTTTTCCTCGACCAAGAGTCCCAGTTGCCAAAGTGTTGTATCGTGCAGGACGGCAGGCTGTCTCCGAGCAAGTCCAAGCAGGTATGCTGAGGATTCTTAAGGTAGCTACATTGCAGTTCATGTTACTGGGAATAAATAACTCTCATCTCGCTGGGAGAAGGCGCAGAATGATATAGCGCTGACCTGGCCTCAAGAGATGAGGACAATACACTCTCACATACATACATTCTTTTGAATATATGTATGTAAGAGTGAGAATATATGTATGTGAAAGTGAGAATAGATGTATATGAGAGTGAGAATATATGTATGTGAAAGTGAGAACATATGTAAATGAGAGAGAGAATATATGTATGTGAAAGAGAGAATATGTATGTGAGAGTGAATATATGTATGTGAGAGGTCCAGAATGAATTATGGCCTAAACGGCCCCTCATATATATTATGTACAATAACATGAACATAAAATAGTATTCCACCATCTGCAAAATGCTGCCAAATGCTCTATCTTCAATGAACATCGGTAGCCTACATCAAAAATAAATTTAACAATTGCACTACAGTATGCGAAATGCACTCAAAATGCGAAAAATAACAATAGGGCTATCAAACATATTGGAAAGATAGTGCTCGAGTGGAAACACAAACGTAGATATGTAGCCAGCGAGACCATAGGCATTTTAGACGCAAAAATGCTTACATATCGGGAAAGGGAAACTCCCCTCCCTAATGTGTTTTCTATAGAGCTTGCATAATACCAGACCGTTAAAACGAAAACTGCCATTACGCTGGGCTGTAGTAAATTGTTCAAAGCACCCAAAAAGGCATAGACTGTTGCTAAGGTGATAATGTACTCTATTGGATAAAAAAGCCGACAATTAAACCAGAATGAACTGTAATGAATGAGACAGGCATAAATGTGTAAAACCAATGGTAAGATGTGTAAAACCAATGGTAGGATTGTATATTTATTTCATATTTAGTAGCATATATTGCTAGTAGAATACATGGTAGAACTTTCACAGTTTATTTTGCATTTGAGTGAGCAGGGCTTTTCACGGCTTTTCTGGCATACGATCAGGCTATTGTTGAGTTTATCTTGTTGCTATGACGGAATTCAAATTTTATATAATGAATAAATATAGTTATGAACTCACACATAGATACTATTATCCACTATGTCACGCATGGGTAGGTATAGACTAGGTGGGGGGTTGCTTGTTAAATGGACTTGCTACGGGGAAATAGTGACACTTATAAACTCGGTATTCAGCAGAAATCATCACGAACCGTCTACCAATAAAGTTAAAACACAGAGTATGTGATTTCCACTAATAGTTTGGCTGCAGTAGCAACGAATGTCTCAGTTGAGCAAAAAGGTCCCCCTGGCGTCACCTTCTACGAAAAGGAGTTAATAGTTAAAATTGAAATTCATAATCATGATTTCATAATTTTATGAGACTGATTAATTATACTTTTGCACCATTAGGTAATTTCATTTTTATTTTTTTCATTTTTATTTTATTAATACAGGGAAAAAAGATAATAGTACATAAAATTTCTAAAATCTTTGGGCCCTACTCAGTACATTACTGGTTTACAGAGGGTTCCCTGTTCTACAGCATAGAAAGAAAGAAAGAGATGGAAAGAAAGGAGATAATTTGTAAGATAATTTAAAGATAGTTGAGAAATAAAAAAGACAAGAGTAAAAAATCTATAGATATGAAGTAATTAAAATGTGAGAAATTTCAGAAAGAAATATGTAGAAAAAAAAAGAAAAAAAAAGTGAGTGTTTATGGAGCAGATACAGCGTGACCTGAAATTAATTATACTCTAACAGATTTGGTTATTTATAAGATGAGACTTGAGCTGTTTTTTAAAGTTGTAAAAATGTATATTTGTCCTTATATTTAATGGTAAATTATTCCATGATTCGTGTTTCTATTGAAAAATGATTTTTGACCAAAATAGTTTTTGTATCTTTGAAGTGGATTTAATGCGTTTGTAATGGAACGCGTTTGTCTTTGTTGTTGGTTATTGGATTGACGTGGCAATAGGTTGCTAATGATCTGAGGAAGAGTATTGTTTTGTATTTTATGATTAAATTTTAAATTCAGTAATATTTGGTAATTTTCAAAAGTGAGCGCGTTTCTTTGTTGCAAGGCAGTGCAATGATGTGTGCGAGATGGTAATTTCGTGTGAATTTTATACAATCTATTATGAAGACGAATGATTGGGTCTAATGTGCATTTTGTAGCAGATGACCAAATTGGTAAACAATATGATAATGTGGATAGAATTATGGCATTTAAATATGTATTTGAAACGGTTTGTGTAAGATATGTCCGAATTTTATTTAGCTGTTTTGCAAGATATTCAATATGTGGTTTAAACATCATATGATCGTCAAGCGCGACGCCGAGATATTTATAAGTACCCATAACAGTCAGGGGTTCATTTTTTAGTTGTATATGGGGCGGAGTCGAAAATGTTTTTTGAGAGGATCGAAAATACATACATTGTGTTTTTTTAATATTTAATATTAAATGATTTCTGTGAAGCCAGTGGTGAAGAGCTTGTAGGTCCAATGAAAGGTTGGAATAAATGTCATCTATTTTATGTGCAGAAGTAAAGATAGCGGTGTCGTCCACGTATAGAAGCACTTGAGTTGACGAGCATACTGAGGGCAGATCGTTAATATATAATATGAACAATAGCGGTCCTAGAATAGATCCTTGTGGTACACCGATATTGCTTGTAGTAGAAGTGGATTTAAATTGATCTATTTGGACCAGTTGTGATCTTGCTAATAGATACGATGAAAGCATGTTTATTGCAGTTGATGATAAATTGAACTTTGTTAACTTATTGAGAAGTATAGAATGATTAACGGTATCAAATGCTTTTGAAAAATCAATAAATATTGCACCTGTTATATTCCCTTCATTTAATGATTGTCGAATTGATTCCGTGAGATATAATACAGCGGATGTGGTTGATCTAGTCGGTGAGTTCAGTGGCTAGCACCTTTTCCATGACCTTTGACATTATAGGTAGAATAGATATCGGTCTATAATTCGATATGACTGTCGGATCTCCTGCTTTGTAAACGGGAATGATTTTAGATGTTTTCCATGCGTAAGGAAACCTGACTTTGCAATACATAAGTTTATGATATGATGGGTGACTGTTAATAAAGAATCAAAATGTGACAGAAAGAAGTCTGAGTTCATGTCGTGTGTATCCTTTGATTTAGTCTTCTTTAAAGAATGTATGATGTTTATTAAACACTCTTGAGATATCTCTGTAAAGGAGAAAGGTTGTGACTGTAAGGAAGAAAATTCCATTTGTTGCACAGATGGATCAAAGCGGGCTGCGAGCTCTTCTACTGATGAAATAAAAAAAGCATTAAACGCGCAAGCAATTTTTCGAGGCTCTGTTAGCAATACTCCATGTGAGAAAATGCTTATCTTGCCTTGGTTATTTTTTGTCCTTCCTCCAGTTATGGTGTTCAGTGCATCCCACAGCTTTTTGGGGTGCAAAGAGGCTTCATTTATGAGTTTCTTATAAGTTTTTGCTTTCTGTAACTCGACGGTACATTTATTTCTAATTGTCGCGAAAGCTTGTTTATCTGTTAATAATTTAGTACGGTAGTAGTTTTTCATAATTCTTTATTTTTGTTTGAGCAAACGTAATATATTTGGTGTAATCCAAGGTAAAGATAATTGTCGAGACTTTAGTTTAGAACGTTTTGTGTATTTTTTAGTTATAGTCTTAATTTTTTCATGCATTCTCGTATTTGCTCTGGGTTGTTCATCTTATTCTCCTCTTCCCAGTTAATGTTATTAATCTCGTTTTGGTACGTCTGTTTTTTGGAGCTTGGTATCATTTTTATAACATTAAATTTGTGTCCCTTGTGTTCTATAATTTTTTTTCTAATAGCAAAGGTAAGAAAATGGTCCGATATTGTTGTTTTAATAACCCCATTTATGTTATATTTTGTCGGTTCGTTGGAAAAAATGAGATCAAGAATTGTTTCACACGTACTACACACTCGCGTTGGTTCCTTTATCAATTGTTCAAGTCCGAATTTGGTTGCTACATGTTTGAGCGGTGTAGCAATAGTGTCATTCCAATTTAAGTTGAAATCACCAAGTAGTATGTATTCTTTTGTTTCTACCGACTCAAGAATAGTTGTTAGAGATGATGCATAATCTATTGGTGACGTGTTAGGAGGTTTATATGAAACAAAAATATCTATAGCATGCTGAGACGTTAAATAAAAAGTGATTTGTAACGTTTCGGATGCCGTGTCTGTTAGATTTTTTGTTGATGAGTACTTATTTGATAGATATATTGCTACTCCTCCTCCACGTTTCCCAACCCTGTCTTTACGAAATAAATTGTAATTCTCAATATAAAGGAGTCCAGAATTGTTAGTGTAAGCCATGTTTCCGAGACAGCAAAAATATCCATGCTATTATGTGTCAGCAGCATTTTGATTTGATCAAGTTTAGATACTAAGCTACAGACATTAAGATGAAATATTTTTAGTCCTTTAGCATTTTTAAGATGACTCACTGTTTTGGGGGTCTTCCAGTTTTGTTTATTTCTCTTTTTTCTATTTTTCAATGTACTGACAGGGCTGGAACCCTCGGTTCTAAGAACGTCGCTAGCAGGGGGGACAGTAGGCTGAGGTAACATGAACGGAAGAGGAATGATTTCCGGTGAGGGAGTGTGGGATGTAAATAGTCAGTCAGGTCACCGTATGAGGTTCTGTATGTGTATATTCTCAACATCTGTGTGGGGGTATGCGTGCATATTACCGATATAATTGGTAACCTAATGTGAAAATATACAAATCTATTTATATATTCTGCACATTCATTGGTGCCTCCATCTAATGACTGTTAAGACGTATACGTTTTAACTATCTGTCTTCACTACCAAATTCTTAATGTACCTAACAACACTAGATCATTCTGGGGGATCAGAACCCATCTGTGGCAGAAGTCACTTGGGTAGTTGGAGAGCTCCTCAGCAGCAGAGCACCAGGGTTGGATGAGATCCATCTGGAAATGTTGAAGGTTCTGGATGTTGTTGGGGTGTCGTGACTGACACATCTTCAATGTTCAAAGTACGGGGTACCGGGGTTGCTACTGCGAGCCATTCAGTCCCTGTACACTTGGAGCGAGAGCTGTGTTTGCATTCTTGGCATTAAGTCAAGCTCGTTCAATGTGGGTGTCGAACTCCGACAAGGGTGCGCCTCGTCTCCACTCCTGTCCGTAGTTTCCATGGTCCTTTTGGCCTCATCGCACTGTGACCTCCGATGTGCATTAGAATGGTTTGCAGCTGAGTGTGATGTGGTTGGGATGAGGATCAGCACCTCCAGGTCTGTGGCCATGGTTCACTCCCGGGAAACAGTGGTTTGTCCTCTTCAGGTGAGGACAACTTCCCCAGGTGGAGATATATAGTGATATATGGACTGTTTTTTGCGAATTTTCCCAACATCCCATCAATGATAAGAGTAGGACAGATCACCACTGTGTTATTTAGTTGTCTCGCCGTCATTTTGTCAGTTGACTTGTTCAACTGTCTCGCTGTCAGGTCAATATTTTCACTGGACACTCTGTATATCCCGCCTTATAACTTAAAAGTCCCAGCTTAAACTGGTTTAAACGGATTCTGAAGATTTCAGGCTCCAATCATGTTAACGTAGACAAGCGTAGGCTACTGTAATGTTTAGGTAGCAAATAACAATGCTGAATACTAACAATGCTGAATAATTTACATAGCAACGGTGTGCCCAGATCAAAGTGCTTCATTGTCAGTCGACCAAGGGAAATCTATCACAATTCAGAAAATGTATATTTGTTCACTTTTAAGGATTTAATTCCATCTTGTACTGGGACTTTTGCATTTATTGAGGGTGTGACAGAAATCTTTGGTGCTGCTGACCAGAATTGAACGCTTTCACTTTAACCATTTGATTGAACAACTAACGTTAGAAGTAAATTTTTTATGGGTTAGTGCTATTGGTTTCTGCTAGCTTCTTCATTCTAGCCTCATATGATAATCAATAAAAGCTAACAACACACTATCATTTACTTATTGTAAGTTTTATCACCACTGCAGTGATGCAGTGACACTCGTTAATCGTATTTAGTGATGCTGGTTAGTGCTGATTGGTGACACACATTAGTGGGGATTGGTTATGCTAGTTAGCGCTAGTTGGTGACACTGCTTAGTAATACTTATGAATCTCATTACTGCCAGTTTTATTTTGTTCCTTAGACCATTAGGGTCATCAATATGGATGGCCTTCTGGGGCCAGATGCATCAAGACTCTTATACCAGAATTTGTCATGACCCCCGCGTAGTGACGTAATTCCTCCCATAAAGAGGGAGCGTCACTGAGGAACTCCTGTTCAATTTTCTCGCCAATGCATATTTAGACTTGAGACTGTTTGTATCCTGTGTGAATCCCACAGCGCCTTGTGACTTCGGTTGGGGCTACAATTCTTATCGTTCAACACAATTTTTATCGTCCTCCAAAGGTAGTGATAAGCACTTACGAGCGATATCCGCGGATAGCCTTGCTATCTTGCACGAATATCGGCTCTTGGATACTGCATTTACTGTGTTCAAGTTATGCGGTGAACAGGTCCGTATGCAGTAAAGTACAGGTTTGCATCTTTCTGTGATTTAATTGATCGAACCTGGGTGGGAAGAGTGTACCCCAGTGAGATCTACTACCAAACAATCAGCGAGCTACAGCTCCAGTGATTGATTCTAAGTCTGTACTGGCTGTGCGAGCACATCAGTGAGACTTCCCAATTGGTTAGTGACGGTGCTACATCGATTGATTTACAAGGCAGAGTACGCGTGCTTCACTATACTATCTGCCTCGACTTTCCCTACTAAAGACCACCGCCCCATTCTATCGTCTGCGGCTGCTCTATATTTTGCTAACGCATGAAACATAGTTATGCGGCAGCGCAACAGCTGACTGTGATGGTTTTGATGCCCTTTCTATAGCAGCGTCAAACACCTACTTTAGTCAGAGTTGGTCCAAGACAACAGACTAATCTGACAGAGGGTTGAGAGGAGGCTCAGATACTCAGCCTCTCTAGAAACCATTCTCCGTGCGGCCTTGGCACGCATGGGTTGCGATATGCCACAGGCTAGCACTTCGAGGACGTCTAAGGTTTCACCGAGGGGCCCCTCAGAGGGCACAATTGGCTATGCCAGCATCAAACTATTTTCTGGCGGAGCTAAATAAAGGCTGGCCACGCCCTGGTATGTATCTGATGGCTAGAGATTGTAGGACGTTTGCGTCCATGTCAGACGTGGCGGTCCATAGGCTGGACCGAATGCCCTCTGTGGAACCTGCCATTGCGGCATTAGTAGTGTTCCCAGAAGAGGCGGTCCGGGCACACGCCCGTTGCCCTAGGCCACAATACAGAGCAACAAAGAATCTACTCTGTAAGGCTTATAGAGTGGCTGCCAGAGCAGCGCAAATTGGTAATTTGCTGTCATGGCTAATGCTCGCGCAGTCGCAGACAATGCTTGATGCAGAGGTCGATACCTCATTGAGCGGTGCGTCGCTGCAAGCGTTTGCGATTATGATCCGTGAGTTAGGCCGAGTAATGTCCCTGCTCATGGTGACTTGGCGTCAAGTGTGGTTGGCTCAGTCGCCCCTACCAGATGCCACAATCAGAAGAGAACAATCAGAGATCAGGTGGTTCCCGGCCAGGTTTTTCACTGAAGCAGCCAGACAGGCACTGGAACGGTCTGTAGAGGCATTAAGACAGGGAGCGGCAGATGCCCCCCCTCAACATTTTGATATGCTCTGGTCCCAACCAATAGTTAGTAGGGACGCACAACCTGCGTATGGCAGGGGAGCTTTTCATCGTCCGTCCGCCCGTGCACCGGTATCGGACTCACGACATAACCCAGTAGGTCCATCTGGCGGTCAGGTTGCCGACACCAGTTGGTGAATTGGAAGTCTCATGAGAGAATGGTACTGGATCTGAGAGACCTAAATAAAACACTTTCCGGATGCTCCGGACATTTGAACGTTATACACGCCGTACGAACAGGAGATTGGTTCATGGCTGTGGATTTGTGGATGTGTACTTCCACATCCCTATGGGGGTGGAGCATCATCATTCCTACGATTGGCATTCCAAGTTCAATGCCCTCCCGTTTGGTTTGTCTCTAGCCCTACGTGTACTTACTCGCTGCATGAGCGTGGTTCTATCAATTTTACCAACTACTCTGCCCATGGCGATGAGTGAGCCGCCTGAAAGAAGGGGTCCGGATGGGGGTTATACCTTCACGATGTGTGGTCGTTACGACGGACACTTCACTGAGCGGTTGGGGGGCTGTCTGCCAGCACCTCCCAGCTCAGGTGTTATGGTCCCAACAGCATCAGTCGGACAATATCAACGTGCTCAAACTCCAAGCAGTATTTCTAGCACTGAGACATTTCTTGCCCATACTACGGGGCAAACATGTGATAGTGAGGTCGGTCAATGCGTTAGCAGTATATCACATAAATCATCAGGGCGGTCTAAAGTCCCGCTGATCGTTGGAAGTGACCCAGCACCTGCTAACATGGGCACTTCCCAGACTTACCTTCCTGCGTGCCATTCACCTACCAGGTATTCGTAAGAACAAAGCAGATCTCTATCTGCTCCCTATCTCGCCAGGGGATTCATCCCGGCGAATGGCGTCTCCATCGTCGTCAGTCGTGCTCGTCGGTCGTGCTCAAACAGAGCAGTTCGCCTCTGAAGAGTCTACTCATTGCCCCCAGTGGTTCTCCCTGAATGAGTATTCGAGTCCTCTGGGGATAGACGCATTCGTGCACAAATGAGGAGCCCGACCCTTCGATAACGGAGTGCGGCTCCCCTGTCCAGCGGACGAGACTCAACTCCAGAGCCCCCTCTATGAGGAGGGCCTATGGGTATATGTGGCAGCTATGTAGCACATGGTGCTTAAGGGAAGGTGCGGATCCCGTACACTGTCTGATCCCTGTACTACTGGACTTTTTACAGTCCTTACTTGATAACGGGAAAGCAGCCAACACAGTGAAAACCTATGCGGCTGCCATATCCAGCAGGCATGTCTGGGTACATAACAAGCCTGCAGGGAGCCATTACCTTGTCAGCTGGTTCCTGAAGGGTGCCCGGCAGCTGAGACCTGCGAGGTCACTGGGAGCTCCCTCCTGGGATCTCCTCTTGGTGCTGAGAGCGCTCACAGTTCAGCCCTATGAGCCTCGAGACGATCAGCCTTAAGTGGCTCTCTTTTAAAACGGTGTTTCTGCTAGCGATGGCATCAACAAGACACGTTGGTGAGCTCTGCGCTCTCTCCATCAGCGCAGAGTGTCTAAGGTGGAAACCGGCCAACGCAGGAGTCACGCTGCGGTTTAATCCGTCGTTCCTGCCCAAAATCGTTTCGGCATTTCACATCAATCAGCCGATCAAGCTCACAGCGCTTCACCCGCCACCAGGCGAAGACCTGTGGGACGCACACCTAATATGTCCAGTGCGTGCGCTGCGATGCTACATCAAAGCTACCGCTTCCTTCAGACGTACAGGGCAACTGTCTGTCTGCTACGGCAAGACTAAAGGGACAGCGCTCTCGGCTCAAAGCCTCTCCCGATGGGTAATGAAGGTAATAACCACGGCCTATGAGGCTAGCGCTAAACCCTCACCTATTGATATCCAGGGCCGATCCACCAGAAATATGGCTACCTCATGGGCAGCCCTGGAAGGCGTACCTCTTAAAGAAATTTGTGAATCGGTGACGTGGGCGTCCCCCTGCACATTTACAAGGTTTTATCACGTCAATGTGGCGCCAGGCTCAACGGTCTGTGCAACCGTCTTACCTGCAGCCTTGGCATCCACGTAAGGATGATAGTCCCTCCTGACACCTCCTGGGTATTAAGTCATCCATATTGATGACCCTAATGGTCTAAGGAACTAAATAGAACGAACAGTTACAACTGTAACCATGTTCTATGAGTTCCGGATGACCATTAGGGATCATAGTCACACAGGACCTTTTAAGGGCGAGAAAATTGTTCCGAGGACTTCCGCAGTGACGCTCCCCCCTTTATGGGAGGAATTACGTCACTACGCGGGGGGTCATGTACCATGACACATTCTGGTATAAGAGTCTCGATGCATCTGGCCCCAGAAGGCCATCCATATTGACGACCGTAATAGTTATCCAGAACTCATAGAACATGGTTACAGTCGTAACCATTCGTAGTGTGCAGTTCTTACTGACCCGAGCAAAGTCCAGATATCTGTAGAGGAAACGGCGGCTGAGTGTGGTGATTCTGGAAAAGACCGCTCGCCAGACCACATAGTTGGCCACCGTCCTGGAACCACAGCACAAATGAGTGAGGAAGAGGAAGAGGGGGGGAGCAGGAAAGAGGTGGTGATTTAATTAGTTGGCAGATACCCAATAGCAGGCAGTGTTCAGCAGTTCTGTGCTTCTCATAGTCAATCATACACTCTCAGAAATAAAGGTACAGTGGAGGCAAATGTTTCTTCTTTAATGTACAAATTTCCCAAATGTACCCTGAAAGTACAATAATGTTCTATTTGGGTATTAATAATGACATTTTCACGCAAAAAAGGTACAAATTAATGATGTATTGCTGGCTAGGGGTACAATATTATGTACCCTATAGGGTCCCACCCCAGTGACAAGCATTGTACCTTTTTAGGTACATTTTGTACCTTTTCTTCTGAGAGTGCAGTAAGGACACCCAGAGGACATCAATACACCACAATGAGCATGTAACTACTAACCAAATATAGGATATAAGGATATAACAGGTTATAGGATAAATAACAGGGTCCTGATTGATCTGTGGCTACTGAGTATCACATTTATAAACCTGCTTGAAAATTATAATACATCTGCCGCAATGCATGACTGTGTGTAAGCGAACATCATGTTTTGAAGTGTGTGAGCTTCAGTGAATCTTCTCACCATCTACAGAAGATGGTAGACTAAAGTTTTTTAAAGCAGTTTAAGACAGTGTAACAGAATGTTACCTTTTCTTTGTGCTGTTAAGTAGTTTGAAGAGATCCTTGAAGTACTTGGGAGCGCGTACAATCACCTGCTCTGATGTGGACATGGACTTCAGCTCAGGATACAGAGATGTGTCTATAACAGCCTTCACAAACTCCAGCCAGTTAAACTACAGAGAGAGAGAGACAGGGTCAATGAGGGAGAGCAACAGAGAACACAGTTAAAGTGTAGGGACAGTGGAACTACATTTCCATTCATTCCACAGGAAACACAAGTGATATTTACAACACCGCCCCCAGCTTGACGTTCGTAATTAGAATAAACCAATGCTGTAAACCCTGGAAATACGCAACGGGCAATGAAAACTATACTGTATATAAAACTGAGGACAAGCTTTCTTCCCTCTCTTTTCCATCTTATCTTCGCCCTTCCACCAACTCTGTGAAACTCTGACCGCAATCTCTTTTGCCCCTCATGCAATGTGACCTGTGAGCTGCAGAGAGAGATGCAACGCATGGCTGGATCACACGCAACCCACAGCAACAGTTTGCCTCGTGGCATCTAACCAAATATTTTGGAAACGGAACTGAGCTAAACTTTCACATCCGATGTGCTCGCTGGATCGAACAGCAGAAACTCCTGGATCTCCCAGAAGGCTAATTTGTTTCCACCAGCAATGGCGATTGCTATGGACGAGTCACCTGCAACGTAAATTCCAACGGAACCTCACTAAGACTGAACAAACATCCCATGCATAGCTTAGGATGTTTAGTCTGAACTGTTTCTTGGTAATTTTATTGTATTGACTTGTAATTGTGTGGTAATAATAACAGTATCACACTGGCTAACAAGCTATCCGATACCCCTGTCATTCTATTGCTAATAGTAATAACTTACCCTGTCAAACTAATCAAAGCAGGCCTCACGGTTTGCTCATCTATTGTAATTTGACTAACATTCATATGATATGGTCCCTTTTGTAGAAAAGTCATTATATCCATTAGAATTGCACTCATTTCACACACATTTATGTAGGGGCTTTTATTTTGAAGAAGCTCAGAGAGAACAGGAGAAGTGGTCACTGTGGGGGGGTTTATAATGTTTCTTGTATATTCATTTTCTCCATTTATTTATTTATTTAGCCAACCGGGCTCTCCCTATGTTTGCTTTGGTCGGGACTTACATGTTAAAACACGATTTTCGACCGTCTCGTTCTCCGCCGTTACAGCACAGATTTTCAAAAGATTTGGCAGATATGGATGGATAACTTGAAGGGTTTCTTCCCCTGACTTATTTGTCCATAGAGTTCAATAGGAGAATTTGTCAGGAGAATCAACCCCTAAAGTGATCCATCCATGTCTACTGCATATCTGGCAGCAGAGTGATGGTTTGAGGCTCGTTTGATACCTCAGACCCTTGATGACTTACAGCCATTTCGCCAACCATGTATTCCATACTGTTCCAGCATAATTTACATTTAATTTTGCTAAATCTAGTCCCACCCTCCAATTCCCATAGAGATCCATTCAAATGCAGAGACATTATAGTATCGCTTGTAAGAGTACCAGAAAATAAGATATCAAGAGTCTTGATGTTGTTGGGTCACAGACATCAGGAAGTCATGGCATGCAAAGGATATGCGACCAAATATTAAAAATGATTATTCTATATATAAATGCAGGGGTGCCAATAATTGTGGCACACATGGTTTTGTTAAAAATAATTATTTCTTGATGAGGGATTTATTTTTCTAATAAATTTACTTCAATTAAAGGTTGGATTTTTCTCATTTTATCATTGTGACATTAAGCTAATTCACCAAACGGTGAATTATTTATAACCCTTTTACTCATCTTTACCAGGGGTGCCAATAAGAGCGTGTGGGTAATTCTGAAATGAGCGCACAGAACAGTATTTATCGCTGTTTTGAGCTTATTAAAATGGCATAAAAAGCGGCGAATTCGTTTGGTTGTTCTTCCATCACTTTCCCTTAAACTTATAAACACAATGCAGGTTTGGCTCGTTGTCATTTGCTTTGTCTTTGAATTCTTCATCGACTAATGATTAGTCTTAGTTGCCATGTGTCCACAATACCAATTACGAGCCTATTGATTCACCTCAGCCTTTATTTTGATCAGTTAAAAAATGTAGTTACCTCAAATAACCAATCAAATCAATAGCTAGTAAAATCAATAGGCTTGTAGCCTTGTAGCCCAGTGTAGTATAATGGGTAAGAAACTGGCCTTGTAACCGAAAGGTTGCAGGTTCGATTCCCAGGTAGGACACTGCCGTTGTACCCGTTGTACCCTTGTACGTGGTACCCGTTGTACCCTTGAGCAAGGTACTTAACCTGAATCGCTTCAGTATATATCCAGCTGTATAAATGGATACTATGTAAACAATGCTATAAAAAAAATAAAAAGTTGTGTAAGTCGCTCTGGATAAGAGTGTCTGCTAAATGCCTGTAATGTAACTGAAATGTAGCCTAATTGGTGACAGTGTGGACACATATGCCAATAAAACTAAGCATTGGTAGATAATGAAGAATTCAAAGATAAAGCAAATGACAACGTTCTAAACCTGCATTGTGTTAATGGGTTTAAGAGGGAAATGAAAGAACAGTTTTTAATTTGATCAGTTAATCTTTTTTAAATTATTTTTTTAAATGACCTCCTTTTTGTAACTGTTTGCAATAGGCCTATCACAATAAGGACAACGTGAACATGGGAGTTTTATTCTTCATTGCATGCATATTTCTGACGTAATGTAGCTGGAAATGATCCCTCAAGACGAAAAGCACATAATTAAAAGTATACTATGTAGTTTCATTGTAAACAACTCGTTCTTTATTTACATTAATAAATAAAGAACGCACGCCAATGATTGATATCGTGTGGCCCCCCCCCCCCAAAAAAAACTCAAAAAATAAATAAATCATACTGACTGCGCCTGGTGTTTGAATTCGTATTTACCTTTTAGGGTTGTTTTAACGCACTTGTTTCATGTTGGAAAATGCACTAATGTACGTCGCTCTGGATAAGAGCGTCTGCCAAATGACTATAATGTAATGTAATGTAACATTAAAATTTTCTCCCCAAAAAACATTCTGTGTGTCCTTGTGGACTAATAAACATGTTGAACGTATTTCCTACCTCATAAGTCATTCGCAGTGTTTTTTTGTTAATGTTTTGAATGTTACAATGTTGACATCCCGCCGCCATTGTTAAAGCCAGAAACAGGTAAAAAGGTGTAAACATAATGAATGGGCGGTTCCTGCTCATTTGATTGACATGGCCAGGCCATGTAGGCAGGCTTCCAGGTAAACTCTTATTTTAGCTTAGGACCGAAACATGCCTCACGCAAATACGCGAACGTGGATGCTTCGAACTACGCAAAGTTCTTTTTTTTTGCCAGAGCGTTGCAGCAAGGGACGCTGTAACAGCAACAACAGTAAACAACTTTCTTGTTCGATCTGTGCTTTCCTCCGGTTTGTCTTTCACAAATGTCATGGCAAAAGGAAAAACTGTTCGCATAGCTCGAAGCGTCCACAAGAGGTATGTTTCTGCCCTTACTCATTAGCAAGATGTTTTCAGTCGAGGAGGTAACAATATCATTATAAAAATAGCGCCCATTACATTACATTATAGTCATTTAGCAGCCGCTTTTATCCAAAGCGACATACAATAAGTGCATACAGAAATGTCATCGAAGTAACTACAGAACAGATAAGTCCCTCCCATAACGTAACAGCTATCGATAGCTAAGGCTATCTATTGTCGTGATGTTTGTTTATTGCCATCAACATCCAGTGGTCACGGCCCCAGAGTAAGGGTGAGGGGCAGTCATTACATAAACATTACATTACAGTCATTTAGCAGACGCTTTTATCCAAAGCGACAATCGTGTTTGTGGTGGGCGAGGCAGGGCCAGGGGAAGAGGACAGCTTGATCAAAGTGACCGTGATACAGTCAACAGACTCTGGGAGGAAAAACATTGCCATCTCAACGAAGTCGAGACGGAGCGGCACTTTATCACAAAATGCAAAAAATACAATCAAATCAGAAATAAATATTTTCCCAAAATAAATCAGAGATACCCTCAATTAAAATTTAACAGACATCCAAAAACTCCCCATCCTCTTAGGAGAGGAGAGGACGTGCTGTGACCTGGTAGCACAATATATAGCTGCCTGCCATGTCTTAGGGACAGTGAGTGACAGAGATCATTATAAACCAATTAAAATTTTTTATATGTATTATATTCACTTTATAAGATCATATGTGTCGTTCTCATCATCATTATTATCATTTCTATTGATAATAATAATTTTTAATTGTACTTCATTATTTTACATTATTGGCTACGTCCCAATCCAGTTTTTGCTCCACCCTCATAAAATTCACTTGTAAACTTCACTTGGGAGGATGTGACGCACATACCAATAGAACAGGAGTATACACTTGCGTTTAGCGAGTGGGAGGGAGCGAGGGCAGAGCGGGTTATTTGAATTGAGACGCACTTCACCCCATCTATACTCGGAAGTTAACCATGCTGCTGCACAGTGGCGTATCGTGGGATCGCGGATCATGTAAAATGTCTGTCACCGTAGCCTACCTTTAAACGGATGAAACTCTCAACCTGTTTACATTAATTATCAGTCAAGCAATTGATTTGCTGAATAACAAATAGCCTATCAATAAATACAGCAAGTTTTGTGGGCTAGCATATTTATTTGTGTCATAAAATCGTGTAGCATTAAATATGTAGGACAGCCCATACGCTGGAATAAAGCATTTAAACCAAACATATTCTCAACCTGTTTCCGTTTATTTTTCTTGCTTATGTCAATCAAACAAATTCCCTGAATAATCAAGAACAATTATGTAGCCTATAATGATTAACAAATGACAATGACAAAGAGATAACTAACGTGAGATTGTTTAATAAGGGTGGCAACAATTCTGAATAATTACTGGCAAAAAAATCCCAACGTTTTCTCTGAGTTGCACGTTTGCATTGCGTTTTCTCCTCATCACGTTAAAGAATGTAATTAATTTAAGAAGGCACTCGATTTAGTCAAAACGATTTAAACATTAGAAAGCATACATTTAAAAAGGAAAACCTCTTAAATTGCTGGAACCAGCATTGAATGCAATGCATGCTTTCAAGCTAGAAAAACGAATTTACCCAAATATTGCTGTTCATTGATCACTTAGCATGACATAGGCTATTAACCGATTTTGCGTCAGCACAAATGTGAATATAATAAAATGCTGCACACGTTTATTTACCTATTCGTCTTGGTTATTGAGAAATTCAATTGTTAGGCTAACAGGCAAATTATAGCCTACTGAAAAATATTGAGAGACGAGTAGCATAATAATACGTTTAAAAGCAAGATTAACTAGAGAACCTGGTAGGCCTACATTCCACAGTACGCTACTCTTTTGCTGCGTAACGCAATTTGCTAAACTATGAAATACAAAATAGCAAACTACTAGATTAACCTGTATTTATTAGCCTAAACACCGTCTTTTCCATTCTGTATGTATAATACCGCGATAAACATTAACGTGATTATCACTGAACAGGATGTTCGATGTGAATTGTGGGTAATATGAGCTTGCCGAGTCTGCTCTTTTGCAGACTCGTTCACTTGAGAAAAGTTGAGGGTGAAGGGGCTATGTCACAAACTTCACTTGGCTTTCTTACTGATTGGACTCACACTTAAAACGGAGACCGAGGGTGCATCCTGGTCTCAAAGGGGATTCCTCCAAGTGAAGTTTGCAAGTGAAGTTTACGAGGGTGGAGCAAAAACTGGATTGGGACGCAGCCATTGTTATTTACTTATTTTTCCATAGAGTTCAATAGGAAAATTTGTCAGGAGAAACAACCCTTCAAGTGATCCATCCATATCTACTGTATTTCTAGCAGCAGAGTGATGGTTTAAGGCTTGTTTGATACGTCAGACCCTTGATGACTTAGAGCCATTTAGCCAACCATGTGTTCCACACTGTTCCAGTGTAATTTAAAGCTAAATCTAGTCCCACCCCCCAATTCCCATAGAGATCCATTAAAATGCAGAGGTTATAGTATCGCTTCTAAGAGTACCTGGAAATAAGATATCAGGAGTCTTTTGATATCCTTTTATACAGTCATGATGGCATCACCTTTTTACCTGTGGAATACCTGTTTACCACAGAAGTTGTTTGAGAGAATGGCAAGAATGTGCAAAGCCATTATCAAGGCAAAAGGTGGCTACTTTGAAGAATCTAAAATATAAGACTTCTTTTTATTTGTTTAACTCTTTTTAGGTTTTTGCATAATTTAATTTGTGTTTTGATGTCTTTACTATTCCAAAATGTGGAAAACAGTAAAAAATAACGGAAAAAAACTTGGTTCTTCTATGAGTAGGTGTGTCCAAACTTTTGACTGGTACTGTATATAAATACCCTCCCAATTACACATAGTAAGGTGCACATGTGTGGGACTAATAGATCTTGTCATTGATTCCACATACATAATATTATTATAACAGGGTAGAGAGAAGACCGACAAATGTCACGGGTAAATAACCTGAATAATATCCTCTATGAGCATGGCATAAACAATATATAATGAAAATCAAATAGCCTATACACAAATTACAAAAAGCATGAAAGATTCAGAGACTCATTTAACCCATTGGGTTCCACACTATTAAGTGTATGTATCCAGTACGCCTCTCTGCGGAGCAATTGCTTAATAATATCTCCGCCTCTGGATAACAAAGTGACTCTCTCAATACCTCAAAATTTTAGAGAAGAGACAGAACCATGATTGGCTTCAGCGTAGTGTCGCGCAATCGCATAGTCCATATTCTTGGAGCGGATCGCGGTCTTATGTTCAGCAATTCTAAGTTTGAGGGCTCTCTTAGTCTGACCGATGTAGATTTTGGAGCATATAGATTTTCATGTATATTACATGGGTGGTGTTGCAAGTAATGAAGGAGGTTATTTTGAATTCCTTGCCCGAACGTGGATGACGGAAAACTTTAATGTCATTAGAATTAGAGCAATGGACGCAATGTCCACAGCGATAGAAACCTCTAGGGGGCGTAGGTAGCCAGGAGGATTTTGTCTGCGGACTACTCACCATGCTGTGAACCACCTTATCTTTGAAGTTATGTGGCCTTCTAAAGCACACTCACGGAGGTTCGGAGGTAAACTTATTCAAAAGAGGGTCACTCTGGAGAATGGGCCAGTGTTTACGGACAATGTTTTTCCAGCGACTGGATTGAACTCAGTGGAAACGCAAATACGAGGAGGGGTAGCACACTTAGGCTTTTTACAGAGGAGGGACTTCCTATCAGTATGGTAGGCACGGTCAATGGCGGCGGTAACGTCACCAATACTGTAGCCTCTCTGGAGAAATCTGCTACGCATCTGACAGATGTTGCTCTCAAATTCTGCATCCGTGCTACAGTTGCGTCTCAAGCGCAAGAACTGTCCAATCGGTATATTACGTATCAGTTGACGGGGGTGATTACTATCTGCTCTTAACAGAGTATTTCTGCTTAAGGGTTTACGGAAGGTGGTAGATCCAAGTTTACCGTCATCACCTTTAAAAATAGTCAGGTCCAGAAAATTAATGGATCTCACGC
Source organism: Synaphobranchus kaupii (assembly GCA_029718625.1). NCBI lineage: Eukaryota > Metazoa > Chordata > Actinopteri > Anguilliformes > Synaphobranchidae > Synaphobranchus > Synaphobranchus kaupii. Next base: position 70,396,443 of record CM056377.1, on the reverse strand, counting down.
CATGTTCCTCTGTAAAAGACAAATGACTGTTTCTAGAATTCACAAACCTCAAGAAATCCTCAAGTTCATGTACAGTACCATCCCACACGAGCAGTATGTCATCAATATATCTACGCCACAAGGAGATTTTGGTGAGAAAGGGATTGGTGGAATTATAGATAAATTTCTCTTCCCAGTGACCCATGAACAGATTAGCATAATTCGGTGAAAATGCTGCTCCCATTGCAGTACCCTGAGTCTGTAAATAATAACAGCCATTGTATTGGAAATAGTTCATAGTGAGTGCCATCTCCGTAAGGGTGATAAGGAAACTTGAAGGGGGTAATAAGCCTTCCGGGCGTGTGGAGAGGTAGTATGACAGAGCCTCCTGACCTCCTTTATGGGGAATGTTGGTGTATAAACTCTGTACATCTAGCGACGCTAGAATAGTAGCTGGATTCACATGAACACCTTCAATAGCCCTAAGTAGATCAGACGTATCACCTATATACGAAGGCAGGGTAGGAACCAATTTCTTAATAAAGAAGTCAACATATTGTGAGAGAGGTTCTGTAAGGCTATCATTGCCTGACACTATAGGACGTAGTGGAGGATCAAATATAGACTTGTGAATTTTTGGGAGGCCATACAATACCGGGCATATGGGGTATTTGGTAATTAAGAAATCCCTTTCATTTTTTGTGATCCAACCCGCAGACAAAGCATTCTCTATGGCAGTGTCAATTTCACATTTTATACGCTCTGTTGGATTAGCACAAAGAGGTGAGTAAAATAGTTTATTCAAAAGTTGTTTTTTTTATCCCCTTATCGTACTGCTCAAAAGCTAGAACAACTACTGCTCCGCCTTTGTCGGCGCTGACCAAATTGGAATTAAGCTGTAGATCTTTCAAGGGTTTGCGTTCTTCTGAATTTAAATTGTTCCTGTATCGAATATGTTTATTTGCCAAAACAGAAAGATCATTTTCCACCAAGCGACAGAATGGAGTGATAGTGGGGTTAAGGTTGGAGCTAGGCAGGAACACGGATTTACCTTTGAATGAGGTGTGTTCTCTCATTTCACTGCAACTATCAGTGTTGCTAGGTACAGTTAATACGTTCGTCTGTGCAGAGAAAATGTTTTTCAAATGTAATTGTCTAAACAACTTAAGAGTCCACTTTTACCTTAAAAACATCACATTGGTTGGTAGGAGAAAAAGACAGACCTTTACTTAGTACAGACATTTCAACCTCACTCAAAGGAAAGCCAGAGATGTAAAATATATGTAAGCGTGAGTAACAAACAAAAATGTACTTACTATATGTTAAATAGGGGTTGTTGTTGTTGAGAAATTATATGCTTTTGAATAAAAACAACCTTGCAATAATTGCAGGGAACATTTTAAGTTTGTAATATTGGTGGGCACCAAAATTATTTTTCTTTTTCAAGTCCATTTCTGCTTGATAATATTTAGTGCAGGCATATCTTGTGTTTTCAGTCAGACAGAAAAAAAACATAGTTTGACTTGGGTGGATCAGAGAGGTCTGTACAAGTTGGTCATATCTGGCATGTCAAATTTCAGTGTGTTTTTTTGTAAATTAACTTCAATAAATAAACTATGCAAATTATGTCACACACAAATGCTATCGTATCTCCTTGGTGCTTGAGCTTTATTTTCTGAAAATAAACACTTATAGACCCAGATTATATATTCATGAAAACAGAGTGCGTGCGTGCGTGTGTGCGTGCGTGCGTGCGTGTGTGCGTGCGTGCGAAAAAGAAATTGAGCTGCAGTTCCGAGGTAGAGACACTGGCTATTCATAGTATGTTAAAGAATTCTAGTGATGTAAGTTTAGTGGACCACACTATCTGCTAAATTGAAGGACTCCTGGTTAAGTGAATTATCACTTCTACCTCTAATCAGCAATCATAGGATTCATTCATGCTCCTTAGATGCCAGGTTAGGGTTCCACACTAATTTTCTGTCATGGTCTATGGACCCCCTGAAGTAGCCTTGGCCACCCCTGGCCACCCCATGTATAAAACTCTAGTTCCGCCACTGGTTCTGACCTCATGTAACCACACAGCATTCAGATACAACTTTACACATCCACACAAAGCCCCAAACCTGGGTTATTTTGCCAGTTTTTCTCCTTCCTCTTCTGCTTCTTCTTCTTCTTCTTCTAATTTTTCCTGCCTCCATACCCTCAAAGAATAATTATCCCCGTTGGATAACAACATCACATACCTGCTATCCCAAACGTATCGACCAAAATCACAGAATCACAGACAAAACCGCTATATGGCTTTGTGCTTTCCATGAAGCTACTGTGGCTTACTGGTTGGAGTTGGGGGGTTATTTTCAACAAAAACAATGTGCAACTGTTATACTTTTCATTTATTAGACTGTTATTTTCACATTAACAAACATATTTTTATTGCAAAGGCAAAAGACGCGTTTACAATATTAACTGTTCAATGTTTCACTTGTACTACAATGAAAGGGTGAAAGTCAGACGACACTACTTCAGGTAACGTTACGCAGTATGGAAACACGTTCCATTTGCCATATACACTGACAAATGGCCTATAGCCTATATCACGTAATTGCATCCAAGAAGCTTTGGTGTTGTGGTAAGCGTCAAGGCTTACCATGCGAGAGATCCGGGTTCAATCCCCGCCAGGTACTAATGTGTAATTTTATTTTGGACGAAAACAGTCTGCACATGTTATAGTTTTCCCCACATTAAAGAACATTTTAATGCAAAATATCATCTGGCTAAGATTGCGTTGTTGCATTCATGTAAAAACAAATTCTACAAATAACAGTGCCAGGCTACATTACGATAATATATTAAGAATTGATGATAGCCTACCTGTAACCTGCAAGCCCTTAAGAGATTGGGTTTATAAACCATTTATAAAACTGTATTTCCATATTTTACATATGCAAACTATTTAGGCTGTAGCTTACCTATTTAGGTTGTATGTCTTCCTTTCAGTTAGAATGTGTTTGCAGCTAGCCTATTGTGCATGCATGTCTCCATTGGCCTATAGACTTAGCTCATTCATTTACTCGCTTCTTCATGATCGATAGCCTAGGTGGTGCTGTTCATTGTATTTTATTAGACATTAAATACATAGCTCATATACAAACTTTTTTTACTGTAATTGTGGGCTATCGGTAATAGGAAAAAAGGTCTTATTCTCATCAGGAGAGGGCGTTATGGTTACGCGAATGTCTTCAGAAGGAGTCTGCATGTATTCGGTATGCATGTCTCTCTCAATGTCATTATCTTCATGCACTATCATCATTAGTTTATAAACCGTTTATAAAACTGTATTTCCATATTTTACCTAGGCAAACTATTTAGGCTGTATGTCGTCCTTTCAGCAAGAATGTGTTTGCGTCTAGTCTATTGTGCATGCCTGTCTCCATTGGCCTATAGACTTGGTTCATTCATTTACTCACTTCTTCCTGATCCATAGCCTAGGTGGTGCTGTTCATTGTATTTTATTAGACATTAAATACATAGCTCATATACTAACTTTTTTTTACTGTAATTGTGGGCTATTGGTAAATAGGATAAAATATTCTCATTCTCGTTAGTAGAGGGCGTTATTTTATTTATTTATTTATTTATTTTTTATACAGGGAAAAAAGATATTAGTACATAAGTCCTAAAATCTTTGGGCCCTACTCAGTACATTACTGTTTTACAGAGGGTTCCCTGTCCTACAGCATAGGGAAAGAAAAAAAATAAAATAAATTGAGATGAACAGAAAATGAGGAAAAAATAACAAAGACAGGGGGTAAAAGATCTATAGATGTACAGTAATTAAAATGTGAGAAATTTCAGAAAGAAATATGTAGAAACAATGAAAAAAATAAAAATTTATGGAGCAGACACAGCGTGATCTGAAATTAATTATAGTCTAGTGTTGACAGATTTGGTTATTTATAAGATGAGATTTGAGCTGTTTTTTAAAGTTGTTAAAATGTATATTTGTCCTTATATTTAATGGTAAATTATTCCATGATTCTGTGTTTCTATTGAAAAACGATTTTTGACCAAAATTGTTTTTGTATCTTTGAAGTGGATTTAATACGTTTGTAATGGAACGGGTTTGTCTTTGTTGTCGGTTATTGGAATGACGTGGCAATAGGTTGTTAATGATCTGAGGAAGAGTATTGTTTTGTATTTTATGGTAAAGTTTTAAGTTCAGTAATATTTGGTAATTTTCAAAAGTGAGTGCGTTTACTTGTTGTAAGGCAGTGCAATGATGTGTGCGAGATGGTAATTTCGCGTGAATTTTGTGCGATCTATTATAAAGACGAATGATTGGGTCTAATGTGCATTTTGTAGCAGATGACCAAATTGGTAAACAATATGATAATGTGAATAGAATTATGGCATTTAAATATGTATTTGAAACGGTTCGTGTAAGATATGTCCGAATTTTATTGTAGACGAAAAGTGGTTATGCAAATGAATTCAGTAGGAGTCTGCATGTATTCTGTATGCATCTCTCCCGATGTCATTATCTTCATGCCTTATCATCATTAGTTAGCTACCTAAAAGATGTGAAATCTCAACAAAATCGTTTTCAATGTAAAAAATGCCAAGTTACTCATGCATTAGCCTACAAAGCACTGTCTATAAGTCCTTAATTCCAACTTGCAAAAACTAGGCCTGCCTTTAAAAGTATTGATATCAAAATGTGGCCAGGTTACAACTAACAATATTGCCTATCGTAGCTCACACTAAATAAACTAGCTCTATTCCAAAGCAATGTTATCCAAACTTTCCTAAATTATTTAATGCAACTCGGCCCTGTATTTTTTCATCTTACCATCTCAGGAGAATGTGGTAAATGAAACTGTATGTGCCACATCAACTGTGAAAGGAAAATAATTTATAGTGAAAATACTGATTCAGAAGTGTTGCACTTAGAAATTAAAAAGAAAAATTACTACACTATATGGCATGTTTGAACAATTGTCTGCATCCACTGCTTTGGGTCTATGGAAAGCACAGAATGAATAAAATGTATTATTATTATTATTATTATTATTATTATATATTTATTGATTTATTTACCTGTGTGGTCCTACAGAGCATAGATATCCTTGTGTTCACAAAATTCTGTTCGCAAATATCACAACTATTGGATACGTTCGTAAAAATGTACGCTATTTTCTAGGTAAAAATATTACTCATTTTTATCTGCATTTATTTATTCATCCCCCCTTTCTACATGATGTTTCTTGATATAAATGTCTGTTTGTGAACTGTAATAAAATCTGTAGCAGCAGTTAGCATTTTAAAACCTGTACGTTTTCTAAAGTAAACTTGCCAAGAAATGTTGTTCCATGAGGCATAATCTCTTCACATGCTAAAATGAAAAAACACAGGGCCAAGTTGTATTAAACAATTTAGGAAAGTTTGGATAGCATTGCTTTGGAATAGAGCTAGTTTATTTAGTGTGAGCTACGATAGGCAATATTGTAACTTGGCCACATTTTGATATCAATACTTTTAAAGGCAGGCCTAGTTTTTGCAAGTTGGAATTAAGGACTTATAGACAGTGCTTTCTAGGCTATGCATGAGTAACATGGCATTTTTTACATTGAAAACATTTTTGTTGAGATTAGACAACATTAACTTTTACCATATCTTTAGACCTTGTAGCGCTTAACTGCTTTAGACCTTTTTTGTTTTGGAATGAACAAAATGCTTTCAAAACTTGGAATTATTGAATGCTTTAAAGTATTGAAAGCTTAAGATGTTCTTATACCATTATTATATGAAGTAGTTCAGTTTAACTGTAAATCTGTATATGTATGGGCATAGTCCTTTTACTATCTCTCTTCACAGTCTCTCACAGAATCTGTAGCATATGTACTTTTGGTGTGTTGTCAGCTTCCAATCTTGCCTCAGTGTTGGGTTGACAGCTTAATGTCAGATGAGTAACTGGGCATCTGGTGCTCTGGCGTCGACTTGTCGGAAGGGATGACAGCGCAGGATGGGTGGGTGTCTCAGATGTCGCGACGAGTTTTCACTGTAGCGGCCCTTAGCGGCCCTCAAACATGTGACTTTTGGTTTTATTTCCTTACTGTGTTGTCAAACACCATGTCTTGAGCACCGTGAAAACTCGTTCCGCTTACCAAGGTTGCTAAATTTAGGAGTATTAGAGATAGTTTTCCCAAGTTCACATTTCAGTGAGATTTAACGTTCTCTAGTTAGCTGCATGTTCTTCATTCTGATTTTGCGATGATAATAAACGTAATGACGTAGATCGCGAGCTGGCTTGTCAACGGGGTTGCCATCTCTACAAGTGGGCCATTAGTGACGCTCTGGCAGATCTGTCAGTTAATGAAACTACAGGCAACTCTACACATAACCGAGTTGTTAAAGGGATCAAATAAACACCACCGATACTGTTCTCAAATAGAATAAATGCAAGAGGTAGCAAAGGGGGTAAGCTATAAAATAAATGCATTTGTTGCTTCATCCGTTGCAAAACACGATTCTCTGTATCAACAAATTATAGAGCATTAGTTTAAAAACATGTCACTTACATTAAAGATAGGCGGGGGGATAAACATGGGATATTCAAAGAACTGAAACATGTGCATTGTTTCCTTGAAAACAATCGCTATATAAGGCAATATCAACTAGTGGTCATTTACAAGCTAGCCCCGTGTCCAAAGTATTAGCATTTTGTCATGATATTCCAATCTACCAGTCTTGTTTAACTAGCAGCATCTCCAAACAATGTATAATTTGCAAGCATGTTTGTCATGATATTCCTATCTATCTACAGGTATGTATCTTTGTTTAAAACAAACCAAGCCTTTGTTTGCTAAGCTAACTGTTTGGACACAGGGCTAGCTAGATAGCCAACTAAGTATAAGCATTTTGTCATAATATTCCTATCTACCAGTCTTCGTTTAACTAGCAGTATGTCCAAACAATGTGTAATTTGCAAGCATGTTTGTCGTGATATAAACCAATGTATTTTTTCCTTTCATGATCAGCAGAAATCAGCTCTCTGCCCTTCTTCAATCCTACAAGGAGTAGGCTACCGCACCAAAGGGGAAAACTACAAAAAGTTGTCTGCAAAAAGTGCCAACAACATCTGAGTAGCTACTTACGAAGGCTCCCACAGATTAAGAGTTACGAGCACTTCAGGTAATTGTCATCGTGTTATCTTTTCTATTTTATGAACATGGTAATGATAATGCCTGGCATTATAGCGCCTTTCTCACACTCAAAGCGCTTTACAATGATGAGGGGAAACTCACCTTAACCACCACCAAATGGTAGTCAGTGAGTGCCTAATGCAGTGTGCAATGTTTGATGTCCTGTCTTCTTTATATTACAGTTTTGATTCTCTGAAACCTGATGTGGTTATGGCCAGAGAGCATTGTGATGCAGAAGCAACAGAATTTCAGCTGCTGCACAACACTAATGTCTGGTCCCCCAGAGATGGTCTTCCTGTGCAAGCCCCACCAGGACTGGACTAGAAGAAATATCTTTTTGAAAAGATCAGAGAATTCTGCCCCGATGAGGCACAAGACATTACATGCCCCCCACCAAACTCCACAACAGCTCAGAACAAGACTCTCAGTTTGTAGATTTCACCCACAGTAGGTGATTTCACCCACATTTCGACTGTAGCTCCCCAGCTGCATTGGACATTGTAGAGGTGAACACATGTCTTTGTTAATAATACAATTTAGTTTATTTTAATGTTTTTATTTTAATGTTGTCATTTGCATTATCCTTGAATTCTTCATTATCTAACAAATGGTTAGTTTTAGTGGCCATGTGTCCACACTTTCACCAACTAGGAGCCTATTGATTCACCTCAGCCTTTATTTTGATAAGTTCAAAGATTTTTGCTACCTCTATGTAATTGTCTGTAATGTAGCACAATGTGAACATGTAATGTGGCTTAAGCGGGTAAATGATCCCTCTAACCATGAAAAGTACCTAATTAAGAAACAATTCTGGTATTGCAATTGTGGTTGGGGGTGGGGTTAGCCAGCTACTGTTCACGCCCATTAAGTTTGCCAGCCTGAGGTGTGAATCATTGCAAATTGTTGAGAGCTGTTTTCTCAGGAAAGTGTTTTAAGGTGTACCAACATTCAAAGAAGCATATCTTCTTCAAATATCTGCATATTGCAGTGCATGAGACATCATTTGAAAGCTCAGAATTTGTACTTTCATAAACTATAAAAACTGTGCTACTTGTGGACCGTTTTACCAGCACCTGTGACAAATGTGTCACTGTACTAACACTTTTGGAGTGCACTGTATATTTCTGGCACCCCATGTAAGAATTTATATGTATATTCCCTACATACTGTAAGTGGTACTCGATGTAACCATAATGATTTCTACATAATTGGTGCCCCATTTGAGGACTGTTAAGATGGACATGGTTTTATTTATCTATCCTCACTACTACCAAATTTACATGTAAACAACCTTACAAAAGTTGTCGACAGAAAAACATAGAGGTGTGTAGGTCACTTACCTCTGGGATAGTCTTCTGTAGGCGATACAGGCTGTACTTGTTGTATAGGTTCTCACTGGTCCGATTTTCAAATGGAATCATGATCTGGGGACACAGCAGCAGCACATCTTATAGATATACTGTTGCACACACCTCCATATCACCCCATACCACACACAACCCTCCCAATTATCTCCATAATACACAGTGATTTCCCTGTTACCTCCATAACACACAGAGATCACACCATCACCCAAAAAATGTCACTGCAGGGCGGTTAATCCTGTTAAGGTACTGTTCTAGTTTGTGGATAGGCCCCAATGTCTGGTGTTGAGTCTGGACAATGCTGGTGCCAACTGGGGCTGGTAGTCACCCAGGGCGATGCATAATTAGCACTTGCATCAACCAGGGGGGTTTGAGTCAGTTCACTGGCATGACTATCAGAAACTAACGTCCTGTGTCTCTCCTGCCCTTTCTGTCCAAAACTCTTGAATGAGCTGCCCTTAACCAACTGTCTGTTTTTCTCCACCAGAACAACCTGCTCGACCCTCATCAGTTCGGCTTCAGAACCGGGCACTCAACTGAAACTGCGCTCCTGGCTGTGACCAAGGCACTCGCCACTACCAGAGCCTCCTCCCTCTCCTCTGTCCTGATTCTCCCTGACCTGTCTGCAGCGTTCGACACGGTCAACCACAAACTCCTGTTCTCCACACTGGCTGAGATGGGCATCTCTGGAACTGCCCTCTCTTGGTTTACATCCTATCTCACAGATAGAGCCCTTCCAAGAGACTTGGTAGGATCTGTCTGTGCACCTCATCCCACAGGGATCTGTACTGGGTCCTCTGCTCTTCTCCATTTACACTGTCTCTTGGTTTGGTTATGAATTTACATGGCTTCTCTTACCATAGTTATGCTGATGACACTCAACTCTTCCTCTTTCCCTCCCTCTACCCCACAGGTAAAGGAAAGAATTTCTGCTTGCCTGGCTGACATCTGTGTGTGAATGTCTAGCCATCACCTGAAGCTCAACCCTGACAAGACTGAGCTGCTCTTCATTCCATACAAGACCTCCCCGCTTCTAGACCTGTCCATCACCGTCGACCGAACCATGGTGACCGCCTCCCGCTCTGCAAGGAACCTGGGGGTGGTCCTGGATGACCAGCTGGACTTCAAAGAACACATCAAGGCAATGGCATGGTCCTGCAGGTTCCTCCTGTACAAGGTCCTCCTGACAACTTCGCTCTGCTGCTGCAGGGCGACTTGCACTTCCCTCCCTCTGTGTTAACAGCTCCCGCTCTTCCTGACTGCGGAGCTTTTTCACCCTAGCTCCCCAGTGGTGGAACGAACTCCCCACACCGCTGCACTCAGCTGAAACACTGTCTGTTTTCCGTCGTGGTTTGAAAACGCACTTTTTCAGACTCCACCTCGACTAAACTACCTATATAGGGCCATTCTATATTCTATAGTACTCACTTCCTGTTTTCTATTTAACTTGTGTTTTCTTTGGTTATTTTATAGTTCAGAATGTATAGCTGTCTGTGTGTACTATTCATGTGCATTACTATGGATAGCTCCTATGTTGTAAGAAAGTTGTGCTTTGTTGGATCTGCTTTGTAGTCACGTCAATGACCTTCAATCTGCACTTATTGTACGTCGCTTTGGATAAAAGCGTCTGCCAAATAATTGTAAATGTAATGTAATCATGCAACAGCGACCCCCGCATGAACAATGGGGTGCAAAAATTTGGGCACCTCTGATCAAAATGTTTTTTACAATTAATATCTAAGTGAACAGAAGCTAACCTGACCACTAAATAGTACAAAGTTAAACATGACAAAATTCTTCTAATTTTCCTACGTTATGAGAAAGTTGTGCTTTGTCGGATCTGCTTTGTAGTCGCTTCAATGACCTTCAGTATGCACTTATTGTACGTCGCTTTGGATTAAAGCATCTGCCAAATGACTGTAATGTAATGTAATAAGACATTGCACCCACAGTTGGGAAGCTCATAATGTCCTCTATTGGATAAAAGAGTTGTCAATCAAACTGGAATGAATTACAGCTGCCTGAACAGCTAGTGGGGTTTTACACGTGGGGTTTTCAGAAGGTGTACTAGCATTATAAATGGGTGAGTATTTTGGGTTGTTCAAGACAACAAATGACCACTGAATCTTGAAAGACACATCTATTTGTGTAAAAACCAATGGTAGGATTCAGGGGCGCCTGAAAGGGGGGGGCCAGGATGGGCCCCCCCACTTTTACCGACCTCACGAATTCCTGTATCCCCGCATATAATCGCAACACTTAGCCTACGGTAAAAAGACGTTGCCTGCATTCCCGTCCACTCTAAGACATATGATTAATTATGCACGCAAACATAGAAAATACAGACTAGGCTAACCTCACAAAGTCCGTTGTTACACAAATCAAATGCATGCAGTGTACATCAACCAATAAAATTGTTTCAATGATGTGATCACGTCGTCTGTTCAGCCGTTAAAGTTAGTTCAGCTCAGCTCGCTATCAATAGCCCTGTAGCCTATATTGCGAAGATGCTCAAAAGAATCAGAGCATAAGAAAGTACAGTACAGTCAAACAAAACTAAACATTAATGTTACATCGCTGCCACCACAACTGTTTGAGTTTGAGTAAAGGCAATCAAAATGCGCCCCAAGTTTATTTAGGATAGGCTATGAATGACATCTTCAGTCTTCACAACAGCAGGGCACGCTAATAATTTACCAGTAACGTTAGCCTAGAGGCTAAATCATTTTGGTGAATGTGAAGATGAAGAAGTAGCCTAGGATGGTCAGTTTTTAGTTTATGGGATAGACGTTACTTTGGGATAGAAATTGTAGCTACATTAGTTCTTGCTACTCGGCGGCCGTGTAGTTGTCCTATATACTCGTCGTTTCTGCTAATTGAACAAATAAATGGTTGTAGGCTATCTTGCATATTTTGACTTTTAACGTCAGGATTATATACAGTGTGTGAATTCCTCTCCTTTTACTTGACCAATCTTCATCCCAGGCTGGGATGCTATCACCCCCCCCCCCCCCCCTCTAAATCTGAGACTATGATTTAGTTCAGAAGTTATGTTCGCCATCTGCACTGCTCTTATCAGGTGTAGCCTAACGGTACCATTTACGCGTTTTTATTAATAATCATAGGTATATAACGCCAAATGGGTCACATTTCACCTGCCCACACACGCGTTTCCTTACACTCTGACAACATGTTGACGACTCCTGTATGCTAAAATAGTTATAATAGAGACCAGAGCTACTTTCAAAGTAACAGCTGGAAAAATAAAACGAATAATGGAACAACAGTTTAGGCAAACAGTTAAGGCAAAAATTCACGTAAAATCTGTGGTGTCAGGGACAGATGTATAAAAGGAACCAACAAAACGATGTGCAGTGGAAATCAAGTAATTATTAAATATAGCTAATAGGCGGAAAAGGAAATCATAAAACAAATTGACGATACCATCCCTACTATAATCTCTCTGCATTTTAATGGATCTCTATGGGAATTGTGGGGTGGGACTAGATTAAGCTGTAAATTACATGGGAATAGTATGGACCACATGGACCACATAATTATTAGCGTGCCCTGCTGTTGTGAATGACTGCAAGTCATCAAGGGTCTGAGGTATCAAACGAGCCTCAAACCATCACTCTGCTGCCAGATATGCAGTAGATATGGATGGATAACTTAAAGGGTTGTTTCTCCTGACTAATTTTTCCATAGAGTTCAATAGGAAAATAAGTCAGGAGAAACAACCCTTAAAGTGATCCATCCATATCTACTGCAGCAGAGTGATGGTATGGGGCTAGTTTGATACCTCAGACCCTTGATGTCTTACAGACATTTAGCCAACCATGTGTTCCATACTATTCTCATTCTCTACAGTTTAATCTAGTCCCACTCCCCAATTCCCATAGAGATCCATTCAAATGCAGAGAGATTATAGTATCGCTTGTAAGAGTACCTGAAAATAAGATAGTCTTTTGATGTTGTTGGGTCACAGACATCAGGAAGTCATGACAAGCAAAGGATATGCAACCAAATATTAAATATAAATTAAATAACTTTTGGTTCCCTAAATTGGGGGGACTATATATAAAAATGGCTACATTTGCTACACCGTTCACCCTATATGGATGCAAAAACAGTCAAATTAAAGCTGAAAGTCTGCACTTTAACCTCATAGTCACTGTTCCATTTAAAGTCCAATGTGCGGGAGTACAGAGCCAAAACAACAAAAATTGTGTCACTGTCCAAATACTTATGGTCCTGACTGTAGCTATTGCACTGCAGCAGGTTGTAGGCTATAATGCAATAAAATGAACATTATTATTAAAGTTTGGAGCAATAACTGCTCAGTTATTTATGAAGTGCATTTGTATAGGCTATCATATGCCATGTAGTCTAGCATTATTAACCCTCCACTTAGAGATTTAATGCATTTACCATATCTTGTATCATAATCAGCTCTGACAACATGTTGACGACTCCTGTATGCTATAATAGTTAAAAGGGCGATTGACAAATAGCCTCGCTGTTCTGGGAAATTTGGAAATAAAGTAGTGCTATGCAGACATTTTCCACGTTTATAACAAGCCAAATGAAATAAAAATGAAAACCTAATTAAAATATAGGTTACTTGCTGCTCAAACTGAGAATGTGAGTAGGCTACATTAGAAGTAAATGAACTTACTATTATGGCATAAATACAATATCTCCATCAACACACATCAGCAAATATATAGCCTATAGCCTATGTATACCATTGTGAAATGAGGGACGTTTAGCTGTAGGCTACGAGTTGGTAAGAAAAACTAAGGTATCTAAAAGTCAAGTCAAGTCAAATTTATTTATATAGCACATTTCATATGACAGGCATAGACTCAATGTGCTTCAAAATAAAAACACCATACATAACAAATAAGAACATATAAGATAAAAAGGTATTACACATATAAAAACATATAAGATAAGTAGGTATTACAATAATACTTATTGGAACAATAATAATTTTTAAACGTGTAAAAAGCAACGTGGAATAGGCTACTTGAAACTTGCTCAAATAATCATTTTGTAATTATATGGGCTATATTTCTGCAGAATGCAATGTCCTGGAATAAGAAAATAGGTGTGGCTCGGTCTAGGTCCATTAACGTACGATACGCTAATACCGTTGTCTGCTTAATTAAGAATTCAGAGCGACGGCGAAGTTAGATATTAATTTATTTTTTATTAAATCACGTTCTAAAGCGATTTCCTCAGTAAATTTTGAACGTAGCCTATAGTGTTTTACAGTTTTGTATACAATAGCTATACAATTTCGATTCAAAATCATGCGGCTGTTTAAAACGACTTTTGTTAAGATTTGAAGAGAATAAAATAGAGTTGCATCTGATAAAACTTTAATTGAGTCCCAAAGGATCCGAGGATCATCTACTGAGTTTTTATTAAACTTAAAAAATTCGGTCAGTTTCTCCTGAAATTGTAACTTGAATGATTAGCCTAATTCATGAGAAGTGATGGTATTAAAACGCCGGCTAGTGGCCCAGCTACGAACCTCGTCAATAACACCAATAATGTGTCTCTAGTGATTAAGTTGTAACGTACCGTTCCCATCCTGTCCGTTTTCCGTGTTTTGCCCTCTCCCTCCGTGTCGTGTTTGACTTCCTTGTCCGTGTTTTTCCCTGTGCTGCAGACTGGGCGTGTTCCCTCCGTTTGTTCTACTCCGTTTCTCCACTCCTGTCTCAGCCTATCCCCTCTTTCCATTTCTGCATGCATTCCTCTCACTCCGCTGTTTAATTAAACACTCACACACTCGCATGCTTTCCTAGATTGGTTCCAATTACACTCCCTATTTAACCCACCTGCTGTCTGCTATCCAGGGCCAGTTCATTAACTTTGTTCAACTTGGTTCGTTTGTATCCTGGTCATGTCAATCCCTTGTCTAGTCAGCTTGCACAGTTTGGTTTCGTATTTGGTGTTCGTTCACCCTGCTTAATCGTGCAACCACTTTTCAACAGTTTGGTTCTGTCTCGGTGCTTAAGGCACTCTGCCAACTGCTGATTGTTAGTCTGTCCTGTTTGGTGCGGTCCTACCTGCTGCGCCTTACCTGCCTTGTTAACCACTACTCTGTTGTTTTCTGCCAGTCTGCAGTTGTTTGCTATTCCCTGTTTCTGTTGCAGTACCCCCGCTTCCCACCTGACGTTGTGCCCGCAGCGGGGTACTCTGCTCTCCCACTCTACAGCTGTTCCTGCGTCCGGCCGTGGCTACCGCCAGTTCTACAGTTACGGTTGCGCCTGCTGCTGTTGTCCTGCTGGCACATCGGGGCCGACCCGAGGTCCGCTGCACTGTCCTGCCCTGCCGTATCTGCTGCTGCCCCATCCTCTGCTTCTAGAACCCGGTTACCTGTTACCAGTAACACCCCGGTCATTCCTACTCCAAACTTTCATGCTTACCATAACCGGATTTTTGTAATTTGTGTCCTCCCTCGCTTCAAGAGACAAGTCCGAAGCGTGGCTCATTGGACACCTAGCTTTCCCTCTATCTGTCCTGTCTGTCCCGTCTGTCCAGAAACTCCAAGTCCAGCTCCGGCTTGGAACGATTCCTGAGCGACCCGCAAAGTCCAGTTCCGGCTTGGAACGACTCCCGGGTGATCCGTCTAGTCCAGTCCCGGTGTGGGATACTCCTGAGAGACCCGCACAGTCCAGTTCCGGTTTGGAACGATTCCTGAGCGACCCGCGAAGTCCAGTTCCGGCTTGGAACGACTCCCGGGTGATCCGTCTAGTCCAGTCCCGGTGTGGGATACTCCTGAGAGACCCACACAGTCCAGTTCCGGTTTGGAACATTCCAGTGTTCCAGTCTAGTCCAGTTCCGGTTTGACCCGATCCAGTTCCGTCCTGTCCAGTTCCGGTTTGGAACTTCCAGGGTTCCAGTACAAAGTCCAGTTCCGGTTTGGAACATCCTGCGTTCCAGTCAAGTCCAGCTCCGGCTTGGAGCAAACTGTAGTCCCGGAGATTCTCCGGACTTAATTATAGCTGTGTATATTCTGTGTACAGCTTGGGACTGCCCCAAGCTATAATAAACTACCTTTTCCTGTATCTCTGCCTCCTTGTCGTGCACTTAGGTTCAGCCCCCTGTTCAGGGTCGTGACATAAGTCTCTAGTTGCGGCAACTTGCGGGATGAATATAGTGCCATGTCATGACATGCATGTCTTAGTGCATGAGAAGCCAGTTTCTGTATAGATTCCCTAAAACTTCCTTAAAATTGCAACCAATTATTAGTTTAAATCCGGAGAGGTCGATCATAAACTTTGCCAGTGAGCTATAAAATTCTTTATCAAATGAGATCTCGCCCCAAGTTGTTATCCTACCCAATTGATCGTGTCGAATAGGCTACGGATACTTTGAGGTTGCGTCGTGAAACTATTGCCACCCCCTTTGTTCTACTGGAAGCAGATGAAGACGCTTTACTGGAAGCAGCAGCTATGTAATATGAACATATTGCGCATGATAATGATCGTTCCACATCGTCAAATCCCACCCACCCGTCCACTATATGGCCCGTTTCTTTTTAAAATGTTGCTTATGGTTATAGTTTGCCTTGGCTACAGCCAAGATGATTATCATGCTACTTTTTGTTTTTTCTTTTCTAGCGAAACTCTGTAACATCATTTGCATAGGCTACAAACGCTACCTATAATATCAGTGCTGCCAACTTTCATATTTCAGCAAGGACATCGTGAATTTTATCACCACAGATTTTACGTGAATTTTTGCCTTAACTGTTTGCCTAAACTGCTGTTCCATTATTTGTTATATTTTTCCAGCTTTTACTTTGAAAGTAGCTGGTCGGGTCTCATAACGGACGTCTCCTTCATACAGAAACGTCTCTGAAAGTCAGATAACACCACTTCTCCAAAGTATGGAACGCCGTTTGGGCCAAAACCTGTAGTTCGGCGTCCGCATTAAGATGTCAAATTTGTTCGTCTTAAGACATCAATTTTGAACGTCTTCGTCTTAAGACGACAGAAAATATCCTCTTAACACGTCCATTTTGAACGTCTTAAGGCATTTAAAATTGGGTGCTACCACTACCCTACATACAAACCTACATACAATCATTGCAAGAGAGAAAACAATTCCCCACTCAACCTACCTTGTATGAATTGAGGTTAAGAAATAATATTAATTGAATTGGGCTTAAGAAATAATATTGATTTACGGTGACATTATTAACATCTGCATTTTTCGGCTACTGGTTACTTATTGAGAAACTGTAGCTTGTATACAATATCATAGCTACTTGACATATTCATCTAATGTGGTGTGTTCGCCTAAGTGCCCACTAGATGGCAGTATTAGAGCACAAATGGCAATCTGTTGAATTTTGAGTAGATTGGGGGAAAAGAAAGAATTTGGTGTTCTGCAAGCCATTGATTAAACTTGTTAAGATCCTTTCTGATTAATGGCGAAATTTTTAGTGCAGCAAGGGGTATTTTTTTATTTAATGGTGGTGTGAATTATATTTTACATTGTGGCTATAAATGTTCAAATCCCCACTTTGACCACCTGTTGTGATTTTATTAATTAAAGCAGGCTATTATTGGACAAGGTTTCACTATCGCCATGATTCCTTCCTTTCCCATGTCCTAAATGCATAAGGGTGATAACCTAGTTAGCCTATTTTTCTGTTTTCCTTCAGTAATCGTCCCTATAATTAGGCTATAACAGTTTTTTCTTTTTTCTTTAGACAACGTGTCCATTACACACACATTTGAGTATTGTTTGTTGTATTCCTTGTTATTTAAATCTAAAATAGAAACTTTCCATAATTTGTGGATAATAATCCCTTTGTTGAATATTAGTAACAATCGCATTCGTTTAGACTATCATCTTTTCCTGTTGTAGTGAATAAATAGCATGAGCTGTCCAGATTATTGGAATAATTTGATTCAAAACACTAGTTTTTTCGCTCAACTCTGCTCACACGCTCTGGTGGCTATGCAAATAAAGTTTGAGCATAATATTTTTTCAATTCAAAATCACTCTTTAATGAATGCGGAGGAGACCATTCATCATTAATTGACAACCTCCCTAAATGCATATCTGTCTGCAAGGTGCAGGTATTAAGAATACACTCTCCATGCTGTATGGTTGGTGTTGGCATTCATCCCCGTTCCCCAGTAGAGGTGTGCAACTTTCTCCCTTTAATTACCCAGATAGCAAGCGAACGTTGAATCGACGCAGATACAATGTGGAATTCCGACGTTGATTCAACATCAATTTGCTCATCGAGATCACATTGAATCAACGTCAGAATACCGACAAATAGGCCTATTGAATAATCATAAAAATTGGATATTTTTTTCGCCCACATTACACTCACTGCAATGAAGTTCTATTTTTATCCATTTTATTATGTCTTCAGCTGGCAAAGCAACTTATGACATTAGGCGAATTATTTAGGCTACAGTTACTACTGACATTATCGGCTACTAACTAGTTCAGTTAGCTAATGAGTCAGTGATGGCGACAAACATTAAAACTTTTAAATATCATGTTAATATTTAACCTTGATTATTCAATATTTGTCGTTATTCTGACATTGATTCAACGTGATCTCGATGAGCAAATTGATATTGAATCAACGTCGGAATTCCACATTGTATCTGCGTCGATTCAATGTTCGCTTGCTATCTGGGTAATTAAAGGGAGAAAGTTGCACACCTCTACTGGGGAACGGGGATGAATGCCAACACCAACCATACAGCATGGAGAGTGTATTCTTAATACCTGCACCTTGCAGACAGATATGCATTTAGGGAGGTTGTCAATTAATGATGAATGGTCTCCTCCGCATTCATTAAAGAGTGATTTTGAATTGAAAAAATATTATGCTCAAACTTTATTTGCATAGCCACCAGAGCGTGTGAGCGGAGTTGAGCGAAAAAACTAGTGTTTTGAATCAAATTATTTCAATAATCTGGACAGCTCATGCTATTTATTCACTACAACAGGAAAAGATGATAGCCTAAACGAATGCGATTGTTACTAATATTCAACAAAGGGATTATTATCCACAAATTATGGAAAGTTTCTATTTTAGATTTAAATAACAAGGAATACAACAAACAATACTCAAATGTGTGTGTAATGGACACGTTGTCTAAAGAAAAAACTGTTATAGCCTAATCATAGGGACGATTACTGAAGGAAAACAGAAAAATAGTAGGCTAACTAGGTTATCACCCTTATGCATTTAGGACATGGGAAAGGAAGGAATCATGGCGACAGTGAAACCTTGTCCAATAATAACCTGCTTTAATTAATAAAATCACAACAGGTGGTCAAAGTGGGGATTTGAACATTTATAGCCACAATGTAAAATATAATTCACACCACCATTACATAAAAAAATACCTGCCTCTCCGGGAACCATCACCTTATCGTAGTGGAGAGGTTTGTGCGTCCCTATGAACCTGGGAGCTGTGTTATCTGGAACCTTGTGTTCCTGGTAGGGACTCCCATGGCAAATTAGTCTCAGGCGAGGGGCCAGACTAAGAATGGTTCAAAAAGACTCCATGGAACAACAGACAAAGAGTAAAGTGACCCTGCCCGGAGGAAGCCCGGGGCCCACTTCTGGAGCCAGGCCCAGAAGGAGGACCCGTCAGCGAGCGCCTGGTGCCCGGGCATGCCACGGAGCGGGCCAGGCACAGCCCGAAGAAGCAACGTGGCAACCATCACCACTGTAACTCCGTCATCCCGCCTACGGGAAGAATCACTGGGGTCGGGTGCGCTGCCAGACAAGGTGGCAGTGAAGATAGAGGGTCTCGACGGACCACACCCGGGCGGCAGAGGCTGGCTTTGGGGACGTGGAACGTCACCTCTCTGAGGGGGAAGGAGCTGGAGCTTGTGCGGGAGGTGGAGCGCTACCAGTTGGATCTGGTGGGGCTTACCTCTACGCACAGCCTTGGCTCTGGAACCTTACTCCTGGATAGGGGTTGGACACTATTCTTCTCTGGAGTTGCCCAAGGTGTGAGGCGTCGGGCGGGGGGTGGGGATACTCACAAGTCCCCGGCTGAGTGCCGCTACGTTGGAGTTCACCCCGGTGGGCGAGAGGGTCGCCTCCCTCCGCCTAAGGGTTATGGGGGGGAAAACTCTGACTGTTGTCTGTGCTTATGCACCGAACAGCAGTTCAGAGTATTCGGCCTTCTTGGAGACCCTGAATGGAGTCCTACATGGGGCTCCTGTAGGGGACTCCGTAGTCCTGTTGGGAGACTTCAATGCACACGTGGGCAATGATGGAGAAACTTGGAGAGGCGTGATTGGGAGGAACGGCCTCCCTGATCTGAACCCGAGCGGTGGTTTGTTATTGGACTTCTGTGCTAGTCATGGATTGGCCATAACAAACACCATATTCGAACATAAGGGTGCTCATAAGTGTACATGGTACCAGAGCACCCTAGGCAGAAGGTCGATGATCGATTTTGTTATCGTATCATCGGATCTGAGGCTGTATGTATTGGACACTCGGGTGAAGAGAGGGGCAGAGCTGTCTACTGATCACCATCTGGTGGTGAGTTGGGTCAGGTGGGCGGGGAAGCCTCTGGACAGACCTGGTAAGCCCAAACGTGTAGTGCGGGGTGAACTGGGAATGTCTGGAGGAGGCCCAGGTCCGGGAGACTTTCAACTCACACCTCCGGCAGAGCTTTTCTGGCATCCCTGTGGAGGCTGGGGACATTGAACCAGAGTGGACAATGTTCAAAGCTTCCATTGCTGAAGCTGCGGCTGGGAGTTGTGGTCTCAAGGTCTTAGGTGCCTCAAGGGGCGGTAACCCTCGAACACCCTGGTGGACACCGGTGGTCAGGGAAGCCGTCCGACTGAAGAAGGAGGCCTTCTGGGATATGTTATCCTGGGGAACTCCGGAGGCAGTTGCAAGGTACCGACAGGCTCGAAGGACAGCAGCCTCAGCCGTGGCAGAGGCAAAGCAGCGGGTGTGGGAGGAGTTCGGAGAAGCTATGGAGAAGGACTTTCGGTCGGCACCAAAGCGGTTCTGGAAAACCGTCCGACACCTCAGGAGGGGGAATCGGGGAACCATCCAAGCTGTTTATAGTAAGGATGGGACGCTGTTGACCTCAACTGATAAGGTGATAGGGCGGTGGAAGGAACACTTTGAGGAACTCCTGAACCCGACTAATCCACCCTCTGTAGTAGAGGCAGAGCTGGAGGATGATGGGGGATCAACATCGATTTCCCTGGAGGAAGTCACTGTGGTAATCAAACAACTCCACAGTGGCAAAGCCCCAGGGGTTGATGAGATCCATCTAGAAATGCTGAAGGCTCTGGGTGTTGAGGGGCTGTCATGGATGACACGTCTCATCAACATTGTGTGGAAGTCGGGGGCAGTACCTAAGGAGTGGCAGACCGGGGTGGTGGTTCCCCTGTTCAAAAAGGGGGACCAGAGGGTGTGTGCCAAATATAGAGGCATTACACTACTCAGCCTCCCCGGGAAAGTCTACTCTAAGGTACTGGAAAGGAGGGTCCGGCCGATAGTCGAACCTCAGATTGAAGAGGAACAATGTGGATTCCGTCCTGGTCGTGGAACAACGGACCAGCTTTTTACTCTCGCAAGGATCCTAGAGGGGGCCTGGGAGTATGCTTATCCGGTCTACATGTGTTTTGTGGATTTGGAGAAGGCTTATGACCGGGTTCCCCGGGAGATATTGTGGGAGGTGCTGCGGGAGTATGGGGTGAGGGGGTCACTACTCAGGGCCATCCAATCTCTGTACACCCAAAGCGAGAGCTGTGTCCGGGTTATCGGCAGTAAGTCGGACTCGTTCCCAGTGGGGGTTGGCTTCCGTCAGGGCTGCGCCTTGTCACCTATCCTGTTTGTGGTATTCATGGACAGGATTTCAAGGCGTAGTCGTGGAGGAGAAGGGTTGCAGTTCGGTGGGCTGAGGATTACATCGCTGCTGTTTGCAGATGATGTGGTCCTGATGGCACCATCGGTCTGTGACCTTCAGCACTCACTGGATCGGTTCGCAGCCGAGTGTGAAGCGGCTGGGATGAGGATCAGCACCTCTAAATCTGAGGCCATGGTTCTCCGCAGGAAACCGATGATTTGTCTACTCCAAGTAGGGAATGAGTCTTTACCCCAAGTGAAGGAGTTCAAGTATCTTGGGGTCTTGTTCTCGAATGAGGGGACGATGGAGCGTGAGATGAGCCGGAGAATCGGAGCAGCAGGAGCGGTATTGCGCTCGCTTTACCGCACCGTTGTGATGAAGAGAGAGCTGAGCCAGAAGGCAAAGATCTCGATCTACTGGTCAATCTTCGTTCCTACTCTCACCTATGGTCATGAAGGGTGGGTCATGACCGAAAGAACGAGATCGCGGATACAAGCGGCCGAAATGGGTTTTCTCCGGAGTGTGGCTGGCATCTCCCTTAGGGATAAGGTGAGAAGCTCAGTCATCCGTGAGGGACTCGGAGTAGAGCCGCTGTTCCTTTGCGTAGAAAGGAGCCAGTTGAGGTGGTTCGGGCATCTTGTAAGGATACCACTTGGTCGCCTCCCTAGGGAGGTGTTCCAGGCACGTCCAGCTGGGAGGAGGCCACGGGGCAGACCAAGGACCAGGTGGAGGGATTATATCTCCACGCTGGCCTGGGAACGCCTTGGGATCCCCCAGTCAGAGCTGGTCAATGTGGCCAGGGAAAGGGAAGTTTGGGACCCCCTGTTGGAACTGCTACCTCCGCGACCCGACTTCGGATAAGCGGTTGAAGATGGATGGATGGATGGACAACAGGTGGTCAAAGTGGGGATTTGAACATTTATAGCCACAATGTAAAATATAATTCACACCACCATTACATAAAAAAATACCCCTTGGCTGCACTAAAAATTTTGCCATTAATCAGAAAGGATCTTAACAAGTTTAATCAATGGCTTGCAGAACACCAAATTCTTTCTTTTCCCCCAATCTACTCAAAATTCAACAGATTGCCATTTGTGCTCTAATATTGCCATCTAGTGGGCACTTGAACACACATTAGATGAATATGTCAAGTAGCTATGATATAGTATACAAGCTACAGTTTCTCAATACGTAACCAGTAGCCTACAAAAAATGCAGATGTTAATAATGTCACCGTAAATCAATATTATTTCTTAAGCCCAATTCAATCAATATTATTTCTTAACCTCAATTCATACAAGGTAGGTTGAGTGGGGAATTGTTTTCACACTTGCAATGATTGTATGTAGGGTTTCCCCTCAGAAACTGATGAAGTGGTAGCACCCAATTTTAAACGCCTTAAGACGTTCAAAATGGACGTGTTAACAGGGTATTTTCTGTCGTCTTAAGATGTAGACGTTCAAAATGGACATCTTAACACGAAAAATTTGCCGTCTTAATGCGGACGCCGAACTAGATTTTGGCCCAAACAGCGTTCCATAGTTATGTAACGTCAGAGACGTCTCTGTATTAAGAGACGCGCGTTATGAGACCCGACCAGCTACTTTCAAAGAAAAAGCTGGAAAAATATAACGAATAATGGAACAGCAGTTTAGGCAAACAGTTAAGGCAAAAAATCACATAAAATCTGTGGTGATGAAATTCACGATGTCCAGTGGAAATCAAGTAGGCCTAATTATTAAATATAATAGGCGGGAAGGGAAATCATAAAACAAATTGACGGAACCGTTCCTGACTCCTTGTCTCATTGCCTACTCCCTCTGAAATATCGTACATCTGTTGACAATTTTCCTGTTTCTTTTTACTGAAGACAATCCTATTATAGGTTGCGTTTGTAGCCTATGCAAATGACGTTACAGAGTTTCGCTAGAAAAGAAAAGAAAAAAGTAGCCGAGGCAAATGATAACCATAAGCAACGTTTTAACAAGAAACGGGCCATATAGTGGATGGGTGGGTGGGATTCGACGATGTGGAACGATCATCAGTAGCTCAAAGTAGCTGGTCGGGTCTCATAATGCGCGTCTCCAAGTCAGATAACGTGCGTCTCTTAATACAGAGATGTCTCTGAAGTTACTTAACACACGCGCGTCTCCTTATTACAGAGACGTCTCTGAAGTTAGGCCTGGTACATACTATACACGCGTTTACCGGCTTCTTTTCGCCCTGTCCGCTAGTTGGCAGCCTAAGCTAATCTGGTTGGAGCAAGTAACCTTACACCGGAAATTATTACTTCTTTGTGTGTAGTTGTTTATTCTGCAGCGATTGAACAGTATTTACATTTAGCGCCTCTAACAGAAACGCATGGAATTTCAGCACACATTTGCGTCACGTTACAAAATTTGGACTGCACATTTTGCCACGCAAGAACGCGAGAAACGCCCTCTGCGTTGCGCTTTGCGTCGTTGCACGCGTTCCTTGCGTAGAGTATGTACCAGGCCTTACTTAACGCGCGTCTCTTAATAGAGAGACGGCTCTGAAGTTACATAACGCACGTCTCCTAAATAGAGACGTCTCCAAAGTTACATGACGCACGTCTCCTTATTACAGAGACGTCTCTGGAGTTACTTAGGCCTGGTACATACTCTACGCAAGGAACATGAACGCCAACGCATATTCGGGACATACTCGAGGTCTTTGCTTACATACTATACGCGCATTTACCGGCTTCTTTTCGCCCTGTCCGCTAGTTGGCAGCCGAGGCTAATCTGGTTGGAGCGAGTAACCTTAAACCGGAAATTATTACTTCTTTGTGTGTAGTCTGCAATTCTGCAGTTATTGAACAGTATTTACATTTAGCACCTGGAATTGCACCACACGTTTGCGTCACGTTACAAAATTTGGACTGCACATTTTGCTACGCGAGAAACGCCCCGTGTTGCTCTTTGCGTCGTTGCGCACGTCCCTTGCGTAGAGTATGTACCAGACCTTACACATACGTCTCTTAATTCACAAAATGCCGTTTCCTTGTTACACATGCCTCTGTGTAAGGGAACGTGAAATGGCGTTTTCAAATCGCTGTATGGCGTTAAGGAAGCGTCGTAGCTACGACGTTAAGGAAATGCGCAATGTGACACATTTCTATGGGACATTTCCATAGTTCTCATCCAGTGTAGGCTACTCAACTATCATAACATTACTCAATAGTAGCCTATAGAAGGATGTTGAATCGGACACAGCCTAACCTTCATGCACACTCGTCTTTACCTGAATCATGTTGATTTGCGAGGCATTTCTGAGAATCATAGCCTATGCTAAAATTAGGCTAATAAAGTGCCTGAAACTTTATTTAGGTCTACAGCATTTAGATGCCGCTTTTCTGAATTTGGCTATGGATTTGTATAATTTAACAACAAACTTTAATAGAGAGACGTCTCTTTAATATGTATAATTTAACAACAAACAATACGAGGAGTGAGCTTTGTTAGCTCAGCTACCTCTTTACAATAATGCATAATGGAAGTAGCTTAATAGGCTACCATTTTCGTTTTCTCATATCCCCCTATCAATTCGCACACTGTAGCCTAAGCTATATATAATTGTATAATTGATTAGGTAACATCAGAATTCATTATGTAGGCCTACAAGATAGTAGCAAGCCTTTCTTTGTTAATTAACCTAAACTAGGCCTACGAGTTTACAGAACAGTAACACTGCCACGGCCACACGACGCTGAAGTTGGCTCCCGATTCGCAGCTCCCGATTCGGAATTGCCGGTCCACCTTAAATCGGTCGCGAAAAGCGATTTGTATGCTTTCACGGTCATCCTTCCGCTTTTTTCTCCGCTAAATCTAATTGGCTCAACATTCTGACAGCCTAGTTGTGTATATATATATATATATATATATATACACTACTCACAAAAAGTTAGGGATATTTGGCTTTCGGGTGAAATTTATGGAAAATGTAAGTTCACGCTACAGTGATATTATACGTATCATGAAAGTAGGGCATTTAAGTAGAAGCATGCAATGGTGATTTCCTCATCTCAAACAATTTATTGAAACAAAAGCCAACAACAGTGGTGGGTATACCACAACAAAAATGTCAATGTCTCAATAACTTGTCATGTGCCCTTGAGCATCAATTACAGCTTGACAACGACGTCTCATGCTGTTCACAAGTCGACTTATTGTCTGCTGAGGCATGGCATCCCACTCTTCTTGAAGGGCGGCCCTCAGGTCATTGAGGTTCTGGGGTACAGAGTTACGAGCCTCTACACGGTGAGTCAGCTGATCCCATAGGTTTTCTATGGGATTCAGGTCTGGAGAAAGTGCAGGCCACTCCATTTGAGGTACCCCAGTCTCCAGCAGCCTTTCCCTAATGATGCGACCTCGATGAGCTGGAGCATTGTCGTCCATGAAGATGAAATTAGGCCTGTGTTGTTCATGCAGGGGCACAATGACTGGATTAATGATGTTATTCAGGTAGTATGGGCTTGTCACTGTACCATTCACAAAGTGTAGGGCAGTTCTGTATTGACTAGACACACCTGCCCACACTGTAACACCGCCACCACCAAAGGGTCGTCTGGTGACAACAGTGGCTGATGCATAGCGCTCTCCTTGACGTCTCCAACATCGTTGGCGGCCATCATTTCTGCTCAACGTGAATCGACTTTCATCAGAGAACAGCACTGAGGCCCACTGGTCCCTCGTCCAGCGTAAATGCTCCCTGGCCCATGCAAGATGATGACGCCTGTGCCTGGTGGTGTGGTCAGGTACCCTTGCAGGTCGTCTAGCACGCAGACCACGCTGATGTAAACGGTTTCGAATGGTCTGACGTGACACTTGGGTGCCTCTCACCTCCCTTAAATGTGCCTGGAGTTGAGTGGCATTCATCATCCGGTTCCGCAGGGCACTGTTCACAATGAAGTGTGGGATGTGGCCAAAGGACGTCCACTTCTATGCCTTTCTGTGACTCTTCCAGTCTCTCTGTATCTCTGTTGCAACCTGCTGATGACACTCTGTGACACTCTAAGCTCAGTGGCCACTTCCCTCTGTGAACATCCTGTTTGAAGCCTCGCAATGGCGAGGTACTGTTGATCAATTGTTAGGTGTCGTCTTGGTCTCATGATGTCAAAATGTGAACAGCATGATGAAGAGGACTGTTTAAATACCAATTCTAATTGAACCAGGAAATTTATTGGTCGATTCATGGATCAAACACCTGTTGTGAATTTTGCCGTTCAGCTCCTTGTTAGAGAACAGCAAGTTGTGCAAAAAGTACTGAAACATTGAATAGTTGGACATGTGCATTCAAAAGTTTAGAGAAGGTCAAATTAATTTCACCTGTAAAGGTTATAGTGCATTTTAGGTTCATCCTGAAATTTCACCCGAAAGCCGAATATCCCTAACTTTTTGTGAGTAGTGTATATATATATATATTTTTTTTTTTTGGGATACTGCACCGTTTTGAAATAGTCGCACTCCAAACTTCCTTGTCCACCAATGTAAATCGACTGAAAAAGGTGACATTTTGAATAGGATTTTCTTGCCAATTGTAGAACGTCTCAAACTTTTGACACTTGGTTATGAGAGAAGAGGTCCTCCAGCACCTCTGACTCGAGTTGGGTGAAATATTACTGTAGCATTTTCAAATAATCCCACTTCAAACTTTCTATGTAATCCAATGTAAATCGACTGAAAAGGGTGATATTTTGAATAGGATTGTCTTGCCAATTTTAGAACGTCTCAAACTTTTGACACTTGGGTATGAGAAAAGCGGTCCTCCACTATATCTGACCCGAGTTGGGTGAAATATTACTGTAGCATTTTGAAATAATCCCACTTCTAACTTTCTATGTAATCCAATCGACTGAAAAAGGTGATAATTTGAATAGGATCTTCTTGCCAATTTTAGAACGTCTCAAACTTTTGACACTTGGGTATGAGAGAAGAGGTCCTCCCCTATATCTGACCCGAGTTGGGTGAAATATTACTGTAGCATTTTGAAATAATCCCACTTCAAACTTTCTATGTAATCCAATGCAAATTGACTGAAAAAGGTGATATTTTGAATAGGATTTTCTTGCCAATTGTAGAACGTCTCAAACTTTTGACATGTGGTTATGAGAGAAGAGGTCCTCCCGCACCTCTGAATCGAGTTGGGTGAAATATTACTGTAGCATTTTGAAATAATCCCTCTTCAAACTTTCTATGTAATCCAATGTAAATCGACTGAAAAAGGTGATATTTTGAATAGGATCTTCTTGCCAATTTTAGAACGTCTCAAACTTTTGACACTTGGGTATGAGAGAAGAGGTGCTCCCCTATACCTGACCCGAGTCGGGTGAAATATTACTGTAGCATTTTGAAATAATCCCACTTCAAACTTTATATGTAATCCAATGTAAATCTACTGAAAAAGGTGATATTTTGAATAGGATCTTCTTGCCAATTTTAGAACGTCTCAAACGTTTGACACGTGCTTATGAGAAGCGGTCCTCCAGCACCTCTGACTCGAGTTGGGTGAAATATTACTGTAGCATTTTGAAATAACCCCACTTCAAACTTTCTATGTAATCCAATGTAAATCGACTGAAAAGGGTGATATTTTGAATAGGATTGTCTTGCCAATTTTAAAACGTCTCAAACTTTTGACACGTGAGTATGAGAAAAGAGGTCCTCCCCTATATCTGACCCGAGTTGGGTGAAATATTACTGTAGCATTTTGAAATAATCCCACTTCAAACTTTCTATGTAATACAATGTAAATCGACTGAAAAGGGTGATATTTTGAATAGGATTGTCTTGCCAATTTTAAAACGTCTCAAACTTTTGACACGTGAGTATGAGAGAAGAGGTCCTCCCCTATATCTGACCCGAGTTGGGTGAAATATTACTGTAGCATTTTGAAATAATCCCACTTCAAACTTTCTATGTAATCCAATGTAAATCGACTGAAAAAGGTGATATTTTGAATAGGATTTTCTTGCCAATTTTAAAACGTCTCAAACTTTTGACACGTGAGTATGAGAGAAGAGGTCCTCCCCTATATCTGACCCGAGTTGGGTGAAATATTACTGTAGCATTTTGAAATAATCCCACTTCAAACTTTCTATGTAATACAATGTAAATCGACTGAAAAAGGTGATATTTTGAATAGGATTTTCTTGCCAATTTTAAAACATCTCAAACTTTTGACACTTGGGTATGAGAGAAGAGGTCCTCCTCTATATCTGACCCGAGTTGGGTGAAATATTACTGTAGCATTTTGAAATAATCCCACTTCAAACTTTATATGTAATCCAATGTAAATCAACTGAAAAAGGTGATATTTTGAATAGGATTTTCTTGCCAATTTTAGAACGTCTCAAACTTTTGACACTTGGTTATGAGAGAAGCGGTCCTCCAGCACCTCTGACTCGAGTTGGGTGAAATATTACTGTAGCATTTTGAAATAACCCCACTTCAAACTTTCTATGTAATCCAATGTAAATCGACTGAAAAGGGTGATATTTTGAATAG
The DNA here is from genome assembly GCA_029718625.1 of Synaphobranchus kaupii. Classification (NCBI taxonomy): domain Eukaryota; kingdom Metazoa; phylum Chordata; class Actinopteri; order Anguilliformes; family Synaphobranchidae; genus Synaphobranchus; species Synaphobranchus kaupii. The sequence goes on along the minus strand of CM056377.1, from coordinate 70,367,479 downwards.
GATTGTCTTGCCAATTTTAGAACGTCTCAAACTTTTGACACTTGCGTATGAGAGAAGAGGTCCTTCACTATATCTGACCCGAGTTGGGTGAAATATTACTGTAGCATTTTGAAATAATCCCACTTCAAACTTTATATGTAATCCAATGTAAATCGACTGAAAAAGGTGATATTTTGAATAGGATTTTCTTGCCAATTTTAGAACGTCTCAAACTTTTGACACGTGGTTATGAGAAGAGGTCCTCCAGCACCTCTGAATTGAGTTGGGTGAAATATTACTGTAGCATTTTGAAATAATCCCTCTTCAAACTTTCTATGTAATCCAATGTCAATCTACTGAAAAAAATTTTGAATTTTGAATCGGAATTTCTTGCCAATTTTAAAACGTCTCAAACTTTTGACACTTGGATATGAGAGAGGAAGAAGGTTCTATTTCATATTGTTCAATACGGCATGGTATGGGAGGAGACTGAATAGCAAATTAACCACCACTACGGGAGGAACCACGTCACGCCATAAATATGGCGCTTGTACGCCATCCGGCCTTTTTTTGTCTCAGTTTGAGCTGAGACTGGTTTGTATGGTACCTTTTATAATTTCTTGCCTCTCCCTATTGCCCGGAGCTACGTCCTGAACGGAGTATGCTTTCTGGGGCTTTCCCTCCCCAGCAACATGGAATCACGGTTTGTTGCTGTTTGTTTGGCTACCATTACTCGGTAGAGTTGTTACCTTTTGTTAGGCAGTTCACTGCCTTTTTTCCTTGCAGAAGTAGATTGGGTTATGCCGATATCTTCTGATTGTATTTTGTCCTGTTGAGGCATTGAATTTTCTTTCTCCTTGTTGTTACTAAGAAAGGGAAAAGGGACAAGCCGGAAGTAGCCTCTGTGTCAGTGGACACACGCTACCTGAGGTTTTAGCGGTCTCTGGCGGCCCTTCAGTGCTACTGATTCGGGCCTACTGCTAGCCACCTGCGCCAGCCTACTAGGCCTCTGCTTGGTTGGCTTAGCTAGCCGACACTACGCTGCCTGTGGTGTGTTGGAGGGATTTCCGCAGGATATGTCCTCCGCTACCCCCAGTAACCTTGCCATGGTGCCTACGTACCTGATGTCCTTCAGTGCTCAGCACCTTGGATTCCCCCCCCCCCCCGGGGTTATCCCAAATCAGGAGAAACTGTCTACTGCGTGAACTCTCCTAGATGAGATTCTGGTGTTTCTGAAAAGGGAGCAATAACACCCCTGCCCTAGGTGGCAATGGGATTTATTTTACGTATTTCCCGGCACCTGAGATGGATGGGCTTCCGCCCCATCTTAGGCCAGAGAGGGCTCAACTGCTTCCTAAAGCGCCTGCCCTTCCACATGCTCCGCCATTCCAGTCTCCCCCTACTGGTGGGAGACAGCGATTGGTTCACTTCTGTGGCCCTGCCGGATGTATACTTCCATATCCCCATACACCGGGATCACCGGAAGTACCTCCGCTTTTCCTTCCAAGGCAAAGGGTACGATCACTTGGTCCTCTCCTTTGGCCTAGCCCTGGCCCCACACACTTTTTATGAAGTGCAAGGAGACACGCTGATCCCACTCTGTCACTAAGGGATTCGCATTGCAAACTACCTGGACGACTGGCTAATCTGCGATCCTTCAGAGGAGCAAGCCAGAAGGGATACAAGGTCAATACTGGCCCACTTAGCTAGCTTGGGCCTGACCCTGAACAGGGGAAAAGAGCCACCTCACCCCCTCCAGAGAGAGGGTTTTCCTGGGCCCGGTTTTGGACTAAATGTCCATGCAGGTACCTCTGACCCACAGAGGCAGCATGTTTTTGATGGACAGTCTGTCCCACTTTGCTGCAGCACGGCAGGTGACAGTAAACATTAACCGGAGGTTGCTTGGCTTGATGGCTTCAGCGGCCCAGGTGGTGCCACTTGGGCTGCTGCATACGTGTCCATTACAGCATTAGGCGGCAGCACAGGGAGTAAGCCCACACGAGGACAGGCGGCGACTCCTCCCTATTTACCCAGTGTGTTACCTAGGGTGACGACCACCACGGACGCCTCCAAGACTGGCTGGGAGCGGTCGGAGAGGGTAATTCCCTACAAGGGTTGTGGAGCCACTCATGGGTCGGGAAGCACATCAACCTGCCATAAACGGAGACAGTGCATCAGGCATTGACCCATTCCTCCCAGTGGTCCGACACAGACAGGTTCTCGTCCGGACAGACAATTCCACTGTGGTCTCCTACCTCAACCAACAGGGTGGGCTTTGGTCTTCAACTCGACATGCAAAGCATGTCAACTCCTGCTGTGGGCACAGGCCTAGGGTATGTTCCCGAAGGCAGTACATGTACTGGGCACAATCAATGTGGAAGCCGATAGGCTGTCCAGGGGTGGCCTGAGAGCGGGGAAATGGTGCCTGCACCCAGACAGTGCAGTTCATTTAGGGAGTTGCTAGTGGGCACCCCGTCGCGCCTCCCGACCAGAGCGGATTTGCTGCCGCAGGCCTGCTATGGCAACCAAATCCACAGTTGTATGACCTGCTTGGCCCCTAGATGGGAGTGGCCACAGGGCCTGGGGCCAGCAGTACTGGAAACATTTCAGGCATCAAAGCCCCATCTACGAGGGAACTCTACGCTGGGAAGTGGGCAGGTGTTAGCTGCTGGTACCACAATAATGGGTTTACCCAGTTATGACAGTTCAGTCATTTTGGCATTCCTCCAGTCCCTCTTCAAAGAGGGGCTAGTGGAGTCCACGCTAAGGTGTTATTTGGCAGCCATATTTGACAGCCATGAGCGTATTGAGGGCCTGATGGTGGGATCTCACCCCCCCCGCCAGCCAGTTTCCCTGAGGAGCCAGGTGGCTTTGCCCACCCAGGTCTAACTTAGTCCCTTCGTGGGACTTACAACTGGCTTTGAATCCACTCACTGAGCCGCCCTTCGAGCTGGACGGACTCAGTCTAACCTTGAAGACTGCCTTCCTGCTCGCTATTGCCTCCGCGAGGCGTGAGAGCGAGCTGCATGCACTGTCAGTAAAACCCTCCTGTATGTGGTTGGGTGACAGTAGCTCATTGGTCTTTCTGCTTCTTAACCTTGTGTTTCGGCCTAAGGCCCTCTCGCGGTCGTACATCTCTGTCTATGGTGTTGGAGCCGTTTCACCATCCTCCCCACGAGACCCCTGAAGAAGCCAGGCTGCACTCACTGTACCCCGCCCGGGCTCTACGGTCTTATATCTCCTGCACCAGTGCAGTGAGGAAGACCAAAATCCTTTTATTGTTTTGGAGGGGCTATGAGGGGCTTTGCCCTATTGTACAGCGTGCGGCCCTCTGGATCATAGAGATGGTTCCATGGCGTACAGCAGTTCTGACGCATCCCCTCCCACAGGCGTGGTAGCTCACTCCACTCGGGGCGCAGCTACCTCCTGGGCCTTACTACGTGGCCTTAGCGGGCTGGGCCTCATCACTCACTTTCAACAGGTTTTATCACCTGGACGTAGCGTCATTGGCATCAGTTGCCTCCTCTGTCCTCAGGGCAGCGGAGCAACCTTGTATGTAATTTTGTGATGATTTAGGGTTTCTATCACCCGGTGGTTATTTTCCACGTTTCCCACTTGAGCTTGCTCTTCTGGTAAGAACAGCAACTAATAGTGCATTTTGTTTTTTACAGGATTCGCAATAATGCAATGACCTGCGGTCCTGGTACCCCACTACATACCACGCCCAATGTTATTTGGTATTCTGTGACCAATATCGTGGTCAGGCGGGGAACCTTGCACCCTCAAGTCGGCAAAAGAGGCCGGGCGGCGTACAAGCGCCATATTTATGGCCTGACGTGGTTCCGCCCGTAGTGGTGGTTAATTTGCTATTCAGTTTCCCAGCAGCTCTTCCTCTCGGCGAGGATGCCCCATAGTGTGGCGTGTTGACCGATATGAAATAGAACCTCGTTCGTCTGTCATATCCAAGTGTCAAACGTTTGAGACGTTCTAAAATTGGCAAGAAAATCCTATTCAAAATATCACCTTTTTCAGTCGATTTACATTGGATTTCATAGAAAGTGTGAAGAGGGATTATTTGAAAATGGTACAGTAATATTTCACCCAACTTGAGTCAGATGTGGTGGAGGACCTCTTTTCTCATACCCAAGTGTCAAAAGTTTGAGACATTCTAAAATTGGCAAGAAAATCCTATTCAAAATGTAACCTTTTTCAGTCGATTTACATTGGATTACATAGAAAGTTTGAAGTGGGATTATTTCAAAATGCTACAGTAATATTTCACCCAACTCGAGTCAGAGGTGGTGGAGGACCTCTTCTCTCATACCCAAGTGTCAAAGGTTTGAGACATTCTAAAATTGGCAAGAAAATCCTATTCAAAATATCACCTTTTTCAGTCGATTTACATTGGATTACATAGAAAGTGTGAAGAGGGATTATTTGAAAATGCTACAGTAATATTTCACCCAACTCGAGTCAGAGGTGCTGGAGGACCTCTTCTCATACCCAAGTGTCAAAAGTTTGAGACGTTCTAAAATTGGCAAGAAAATCCTATTCAAAATATCACCTTTTTCAGTCGATTTACATTGGATTACATATAAAGTTTGAAGTGGGATTATTTCAAAATGCTACAGTAATATTTCACCCAACTCGGGTCAGATGTGCTGGAGGACCTCTTCTCTCATAACCAAGTGTCAAAAGTTTGAGACGTTCTAAAATTGGCAAGAAAATCCTATTCAAAATATCACCTTTTTCAGTCGATTTACATTGGATTTCATAGAAAGTGTGAAGAGGGATTATTTGAAAATGCTAAAGTAATATTTCACCCAACTCGAGTCAGATGTGGTGGAGGACCTCTTTTCTCATACCCAAGTGTCAAAAGTTTGAGACGTTCTAAAATTGGCAAGAAAATCCTATTCAAAATGTAACCTTTTTCAGTTGATTTACATTGGATTACATAGAAAGTGTGAAGAGGGATTATTTGAAAATGCTAAAGTAACATTTCACCCAACTCGAAGTCAGATGTGGGGGAGGACCTCTTGTCTCATACCCAAGTGTCAAAAGTTTGAGACGTTCTAAAATTGGCAAGAAAATCCTATTCAAAATATCACCTTTTTCAGTCGATTTACATTGGATTACATATAAAAGTTTGAAGTGGGATTATTTGAAAATGCTACAGTAATATTTCACCCAACTCGGGTCAGATATAGAGGAGGACCTCTTCTCTAATACCCAAGTGTCAAAAGTTTGGCACGTTTTAAAATTGGCAAGAAAATCCTATTCAAAATGTCACCTTTTTCAGTCGATTTACATTGGATTACATAGAAAGTTTGAAGAGGGATTATTTGAAAATGCTACAGTAATATTTCACCCAACTCGAGTCAGATGTGGTGGAGGACCTCTTCTCTCATACCCAATTGTCAAAAGTTTGAGACTTTCTAAAATTGGCAAGAAAATCCTATTCAAAATTTCACCTTTTTCAGTAATTTACATTGGTGGACCATGAGTTTGGAGGTGCGACTATTTCAAAACGGTGCAGTATCCCAAAAAAAAAAAAAAAAAAAAAAAAAATATATATATATATATATACACACAACTAGGCTGTCAGAATGTTGAGCCAATTAGATTTAGCGGAGAAAAAAGCGAAGGATGACAGTGAAAGCATACAATCGCTTTTCGCGACCGATTTAAGGTGGACCGACAATTCCGAATCAGGAGCTGCGAATCGGGAGCCAACTTCAGCGTCGTCACGGCCACCGAGGAGCAGCAAGCAATCAGTAACTTGGATGTGTTCAGTCAGCAGCGCACATCTATCTCAAAATCACACAAAAAAACAGAACAGAAAGTTTCTGTTAATAATGTCTTAATTAAGCGATCGCATATAGGTAGGCTACGCCAGAATAAAAGCAAGTAGCCCAAGGGAAGGAATCTGTAGTAGCCTAGTCGTTTAATAAGATCTATAATATATCTATAACAAGCATATAGTCTTGCTTCGGACAACAACGTCAACCGAGCCATAGCTCTAGACTGAGAATACTAAAAGGGTAGCCTATTAATCCACTTCCTTCATGAACTGTTTTAAAGGGGAATATGTAGCACAAAGCTTATTCACTCCACGTATTGTTTGCAAACTTCTGCCATAGCTCTATGCAGGAAAGCTACATCAAAATGATGTAGACCTAAGTAAAGTGCATGGTAATTCCTGTACGTTATTAGGCTTTATGGGCTAAGTAGAACATAGGGTACGATTCTCACAAATGCCTCGAAAAATCAACATGATGTTCCGCATATTCCGGTAAAAGACTTGCGTGCAGATGTTGTATAACCTACGTGTACATGTGCGCGGATGCCTCCTCTGTTTTCTTCACAATTCAGCCGCACGGTTTTGTATATACAGTTCAGCTCAAAATTATTCAAACCCCTTCACTTTTTGCATATTGTGTTGTAGATTTTATTTTATTTTTGCCCATCAATCTACACTCAATAACCCATAATGACAAAGTGAAAACATGTTTTTAGAAATTTTTGCAAATGTATTAAAAATCAAAAACTGAAATCTCTCATGTGCATAAGTGTAATGTTTGGAGTTTTTTGTTTCGGAGAACCAAATGCGACTGATAGGGAATCGGGAAAGCGAGTTAAATACAAACTCGCCACAGAAATGGAAACTAACCCGCAGGGGAAGGAGTAGAACAAAAGATAGGGAACAAAACCTCCCTGGCTAAAGCCAAAATTATAACCAACCTCAAAAGGAGGCGGATTTCGAATAAACAGCGAGAATAATAAACCAACCAAAAAGAAACCTCACGCACTACCTAGTAGGCGTAGACAAGAGGTAACTAGAACGAGGAGAGAAAAAATAAAGACCCGAAGAAAACGGGAAAAGGAAAAGGAAATAAATATGCGAACCTGTATCTTTAAACTCTGTAGAGAAAAAGAGTTTAAAACCAAATGATACAAGGCAGCCAAAACAAAGAAGGAGAATCAGATAAGTAGAAAAAGAACGAACCTATCTAACCCTATATTGATAATCTCTTAAACGGACTTGCTGCGTTCTCTCTTAAGACAAACCAAGAAAGCAGAGACCGACAATCCTAAACCTTTACCGACTTCGTTGTCAACATAACAACCGACAATATCGAAGTGCGAAAATGCGGAAGTGCTGAGCATTTATAGCCGGCGGAAACACCGTACAGGTGTGGGAAATAATTGTCGGGCGAAAAGCAAACACCGGAACGGAGGCGGAAAAAATCCGATAGAGCGTCGCGACAACGCCCAAATGAGAATTCAAACAGAGAATCGCAGAGGCAGCAATAACCATGACACATAAGTATTCAAACCCTTTGCTTTAATGTATTTTTAAAGCATCATATTTCATATTTGGTCGCATATCCTTTCCATGCTGTTACTTCCCGAAGTCTGTGATCCATCAACATCAAAATACTCTCGATATCTTATTTTCAGGTACTGTTACAAGCGATACTATAACCTCTCTGCATTTGAATGGATCTCTATGGGAATTGTGGGGTGAGACTAGATTCAGCTGTAAATTATGCTGGTACAGTATGGAACACATGACTGGCGAAATGGTTGTAAGTCATCAAGGGTCTAAGGTATCAAACGAGCCCCAAACCATCACTCTACGGCCAGATATGGAGTAGATGTGGATGGATCACTTTAAGGCAGGGGTGTCCAAACTCCAGTCCTGGAGGGCCGCAGTGTCTACAGGTATTTGTGGTTTCCTTTCAATCAGCACCCAGTTAAAGCATTGAGAACAAGGTGTGTGGACTTCTTAGCCAATTAGTGACTTAAATGAATCACTTGTGCTTAAACGCACCAAAAACCAGCAGACACTGCGGCCCTCCAGGACCGGATCTTGACACCCCTGCTTTAAGGGTTTCTTCTCCTGACTTTTTTCCCCATAGAGTTCTATAGGACAATGAGTCAGGAGAAATAACCCTTGCAGTGATCCATGCACATCTACTACCATATCTGGCAACAGTGAAATGGTTTGGGGCTCGTTCGATAGCTCAGACCCTTGATAACTTACAGCCATTTTGCCAGTCATGTGTTCCATACTGTACCAGTGTAATTTACAGCTGAATCTCGTCCCACCCCCCAATTCCCATAGAGATCCATTCAAATGCAGAGAGGTTATAGTATCGCTTGTAACAGTACCTGAAAATAAGATATCGAGAGTTTTTTGATGTTGATGGGTCACAGACTTCAGGAAGTAACAGCATGCAAAGGATATGCAACCAAATATGAAATATGATACTTTAAAAATACATTAAAGCAAAGGGTATGAATACTTATGCACATGATAGATTTCAGTTTTTGATTTTTAATACATGTTCAAAAATTTCTAAAAACATGTTTTCACTTTGTCATTATGGGTTACTGAGTGTAGACTGATGATTAAAAATGGCAATTTTATCCATTTAAAATTAAATCTACAACACAATAAAGTGCGCAAAAACTGAAGGGGTTTGAATAATTTTGAGCTGAACTGTATAGCCTATAGTCTACTATATATAATATGAATGAAAAATTATTTCTTGGCCCCCGCACTTTTGAAATGATTCCGGCGCGCCTGGTAGGATTGTATACTTATTTCAGTATTTAGTAGCAGATACTGATAGTGGAATGATATGGTATAATTACACAAGAATTTCACTTGCTTATTTTGCTGTTAAGTGAACAGGGCTTTTCACGGCTGTATTGGCAACATTCGGGCTATTGTTGGGTTTATCTTGTTGCTATGACGGAATACAAATTCTTGGTGGTATTTTATATTCATTAATTCCTCGCCAGGTTCAAACATGTAAGCCTGGCTCTATCTTGGCGATCTTAGTCCTTGGTCTAAATGCATGGCGTAAAGTGCATTTAGGGCATGTCCAAGTCCACTTTTGCTAGTCAGACAGCATGATTTTTGAGCGCTAAGCATGGCGAAATGTGCAAATGGGCTGAACTTAGTCTCTTCATTAATTATAGGTGTGTCTTGGGGGTAACATACAATAAACCAATCAAAATTCCCTTTAAAAGCCTGCTTTTCCACCTTGGTGGATTGCTTATATGATGGCGAAACAGACATGCTCGTGCGTGTGTAGTACGAGCAAGGAATAGGCTATATGGATCAATAGTATGATCAATATTATTCAGACTAACCATTATGTAGCGTTTTGATATACACAACAATAATCTTTAACATTAGGGTTTAACACCGGCACGGGTAATTCCCGACAGTGCTGTTATTTTAGAAAATATGCTATAAGTTAAATTTCGTTAAAAGCACCTGCAGTAGCTGAGAATAAGCTACCATAATATGGCTTCAATCTCACATTAGAAAACGCCAAACACATTTTTTTGATTATACTATGAAGCATTGTCAACATCAATGCCATGAGGCTGTTCTCATGGAGTTCTCAAAGTTAAAGCTTCATCCGAAGTTCATTATGTGCATTGTAATATTGATTAATAACATAAATACCATTATTTTGCCTTAACGACAACACTAAATACACTAAAGCTGTCAGGTTGGGAACCCATAGGTTCACGCATATTGTCCCTGTTTTACAATGTCCTGCTTATGGAAATGTGACCAACCTGTTTTACTGGTAGCGTAATGCTTTAAACCAAGTCCAAAGTGTGTGAAAAGTGTGATTTACCATAGGGGAAACGGACCTGCTCCTACATGAAGTTAAAGCGTACATGCAGAGAATAGCATTGACATTAATTGTGAATTCATTCTGTAATGTGCTGCAAATTTGTTTTCGTCTCAAATTAGTTCTCTTTAAAATCGTTTTATTCAGTTATGGAGTAACAGGTGAAATCAACTTGGTTTTAATAAGCTGAGAGTATGCAAACCTGGTCACAGGAATAAAAAAAAATGAAGGACGAAGAATAAGGTTAAAATTCAGCGAAATTTAAATTAATCTATGTTTTTTTACTGTAGGCTCTGTAAAAAACCTAATGCACAGCGAATCTTGGGGACTGTAGCCTAGGCTATTTGAAAAACAATAAATGCAATATTCACTGGACAAGGTTTTGAACTTTTTTCAGTCAAAACCTATTTACATCTATTTACTTACAGGCTGTAGGCCTAGATGAAGATAGCTGTATTGTAATGACATCTGAAGCACATTTTCAGAACTCAAATGTCCATCTACTGCCGTGCGGGAGTTTTCCATTGAATGACAATTCATGCATTAGGTGTAAATGACATAGTCTATACATGTAACCTTACACGTACCATCGCACATTGCCTGGATGTTGATGGAGTGGGCTGAAAGCAATTTAATGAAGCATTCCCCTTCGCTGAGGGACAGGTATGTGGTCTTTGGTCTATGGACCCTTTTATTATTATGCATTTTTTGATATAGTAATATAATAATATTTCACATTGTAATATTTTTAGTAATGCTTGTGCAGGCCCATGTGTGTAACAGACAGGAGGGTGTACGCTCATTGTGCACACGCCTAAGTAGACGCACTTATATGCGCCGTTAAAATAACAAGTAAACAACTGTGACATGACTTTAGACCAGGTTTGTGGTGGTTTTAGCGCAAGCGCTTTCTGCTGGCTCAAGATAGCAATACACCAAATATTATCCTGGCCACACCTCACCTTAAGACCAACCCACCCAGGTCACTTGCAATGGGCACAAGAATACTTGGTATTTCAAAAACGTGAGCACTAGGCACTATAATGAACCCTGCACCGGGTGTAAGATAGCAAAGACACTTGCGTTGTGTGTGTAAGAGAGTTCATTAGCTGACTTTGAGATATACGGTATATTAAAGGGGTAGGAAACACTAAAACACATTTTTTGAGATGTTAACTAATATCTAGGCATTGCCTCAGATGGAAGAGAAAAATAGTATGCATTATATCTACAATTTTGGGCAAAATGTTGAATTTCAGTATTTTAGCCGTTACATTGCCTATTCTTCTCCTTCCAGGGTTGAAAATGAAAAATGGGCTATATAATTTTGTGTACTTTTGGTACGCTTCTACGTAATCAGTTTCACACTTTGTTACCACCCTCAATATAAATGCATTCCTGAGAAGGCGTGGTCAATGGCCATATCCATTTGACAATCAATATTGTTGTAGCCTTTATCAATGTATTAGCTTTTTTCCAATTATGCTAGTTATATTAACAAAAGTTTGTTTTTTCAATTCCAGTAGTTTCAATTTACAAGCAATGACCAATGGGTCGCAATTGTGCTTTCTCTGCGTGCAAGAGCATTAACGTTAACGTTACATGCTTTCCTGAACAACCCGAGAGCTAGCTAGGCTACTCTGACTGTGCATTTTTGGTCTGGCGCCAATGATCAGCACTGCTGGCAAGTTTGTGTGCAACAAATATTTCCCGTGGGACTGTTACAAGAACTATGCCCAGGTTGAATTGGGGTATACTAACCAAAGGAAGATGTGGTAACGTTACCAAGCCCTAATGATATTTCTGTCCCTCCAAATACGGTAAGTTAAGTGTACAGTGTCACCAGTAAACGTACAGTTGTAGATAACCAGGATAGGTTAAAAAAAAATTTAAAAAGCCAAACGCCTTTCAGTTTCACTTGACATTCATTAGCCTATGTGTTGTATTTTTTCATGTTTGTATAGGCTGCAGGTAACGTTAGGTCAGACTGAATATTTGCTGACAAACATTAACTTACTGGTAGGGATGGGAATCGTTAGATTTTATTGATACCGATGCCATTATCGATTCCGCTTATCGATCCGATTCTTTATCGATTCCTTAAATATTATTTGCTCCCAGGCTATTAAAAGACCAACTATTACTATTGGGTGGTAAATCTAAAATGGATTCAATGACACAATATTTATAAAGTATAAAGCATTCGTTTTTCATTCATATTTCTTATTCATATCATGGAAAATATTTATCTGCTATATGTATGCCTGCACAAGTGGCAGAGCATCCAATAAAAGTATGAATTGTATAATTCTGTAAATTGAAATGGCATTATAAATGTCATTTGGCTTGATCAATATGAGTGCTTAAAAATATCAGACATCAAAGAAAATAAAAGACACCAGAAAATAATGAAAAAGGACATGAGAAGAGAGGATAAATTATCAGTTTAACGTTATGTCAAAAAAGATGGCTAAAATATTGTTGTTTAACCGCTGCTCTGTGATTGTGATATTTAGTAGTTTCATTCTCTAACGAAGATCGCAAACTTTACTTATGAGTTAGTTGCACTCCTAGGCGTGTTTCATAAAGCTGCACCGTAACGTTTGCGTTGGTTTCTGTATTATCAGAACAGTTTCAACTGTCACCATTCTCCCCTATCTCATTTAGCTTATACATTTACATGGAAGAAAGATGAGATCTTTAACGTTACCTGAGGCAAGCTGGCTTCTCTTATTAGCTGAAGATGACGAAGATTGAAGATTAACATTTAGCTAATTTAGGTTAGTTTTTCGCTTTCCAAATCTAGGCTACTCATCTGTGCGTCGACAAGCAGGCAATCTTTGTCAGATTAGTCTACCGCCAATCAAAACACTGTACTTTTATACTTGTAGTTGGTTATAGACTCCCGAGGGAAGTCCACACACTCCACAAATCTGTTATAGTTCTGAATAGTTGATCATTTCCGAAGACGGATCACAAAATGGAGCTTACACAAACACATTTTCTATTGATTTTTAAATGATAGTAGCAGTAGTATTAGTTTTAAAAAAATGACGTTTACATTTTATATTTTTAGACGGGGCGCCAAACGGGGTGCCTGCCATCATGCGCTGACTGAATGAAAAACGACGGCGCGCACGACGTGACGTTGTTTTGCTATGCGTAGCTGTCGGGAATACATGCTGAAATCGATAAGAGAATCGATAAGCTCGAAGGCGTATGATTCCGAGGAATCGGACAACTTGGAACTGGTTCCTAACGGGAACCGGTTCTCGATTCCCACCCCTACTTACTGGGCAGAACATCGATTTGAGCAGATCGTGAAGAATCCCGTAGCCTAGCCTTACATATTACATATTTACATATTTTATTGTCATGTTCGTGTAGCATACAGGTAGGCTACGTTAGATGTAACGTTATAGATGGCTAAAAAAGCGAGTTAGTTTGACAATGGAGTGATGGTGTGACATGATGCTTCGTATTTACAGAGTAACTTAACAGCCGTTTATTTTCACTTGGCATTAATTACCTATTTTAGTTATTAATTGTTCATTTATTTATTTTATTAATTAAGTAGTTTGTGTACAGGTAGGTTAGACTTAATATGTGCTCACAATACTGGGCATAATATCAATTTAAGCAGAAGGAGATAGTCGAGTTCACAAGTGGGATAAAAGATAATTAGATAGACTACCACGCAGAGACTTCTCCCAACGGCTCAAACTGATAGGGCTCTGGACCATTTCCTCCTTAATACTCCTGGTCGATGGAAAGTCCTCCACCTCAAACTAGCCATTGATTGATACCGCAGAATTAGTCAGTGATTGATAAAGACTCCGTTTCACTCTCCATCTTTTCCCTAGTGGGCGTGTCTTCAGGTGGCGATAGCCTCTCTCCTCGCTCTCGCCCCTTCCCCTCCACTGCTGCTTTCGCCATTTCATTGCATTTTTTGAATTTGTGGTGTGGGCGGAGAGAGAATGTAACCGAGGGTTTCATAACCCTTTAATATATCTATTGACATTTGCTTGAAAAGATATTTGGTTGGTGTGTAGTGGATACATCCTCTGTGATATGTTCTGATTATTTGAAGTTTTTAGAATCCCTTGTCCATGATTTAACCTGATCAGATTCGTTTAGATTCTCAAAAAATTATTGTGACCCGCGCCAGAGAGGAAATAGCGTTAATCACATGAAGGCGTGTAGCTACTCCGAGCAACCAATCACAGCTTAGACCTTCAATTTACCGGCCAGGGGTTCATTCCAACTGCTTATTTTCACTCGTTGCATCCTTTTCCTCACATCCTTTCCTCGCTCCTTAGCTCCACCCAACGGAGGACGCGAGGAAACGATACAAGGATCAGATACGAGGACAGAGGAATGAACATTGGGAAACAATAACTCAGATAATATGAAGTGACAAATTAATTTCACGAATCTACGGAAATGTTTCTGAATTAGCCTATACGTGAGATGCAATGAACAGGCACTAGAATGTAGGTTGTCACAGTATGTAGCCTATTTGAGGTCACTTAGTGCTCTTTATGTTCAGACATCGGGCACATCGGGATTCTGGAAAAGTAAATTGTCATGTTTGTGTATACTATGAGATGTTTACTTTGATCTAATGTTACTGATTAACGTGTCTCGATGCGAGCCATAGCCTACATTCCTGTCAGGTAGCCTACATTTTTATATTGTAAGTACTGAAAGCATGCAACTACTTGTAGTACTTGAAACTTCCAAGATATTTTGCAGTTTTAAATGGGCTTACCACGTGTAAGATCTGTGACTGGCTTTGGGACTATTTGTGGGTTCTGTGCCAGTCAAAGTTAGGATAGTGTCATGGTTATTAGCAGCCTTTGCTGTTTCACCATTTGGTTTTCCTTTTGGTGTTGTCGGAACGCTCTATCGGTTTTTTTCCGCCTCCATCTCGCCCGGCAATTATTCTTTGCACCTGTTTTGGGTTTCCTGCCGGTTATAAATAGCCCAGGACTTCCGCATTTCCAACACTTTGATATTGTCTTTGCTATGTTGACAACGAAGTCGGTAAGGTATAGGAAATTCGGTCGCTGCATTTCTGGTTCGTAGGAATAGGAAACGCAGCAAGTCCGGTTAAAGAAATTAGGATTAGATTGGTTTTCTCTTTTCTTTCCAATCGTTTTCATTATCTTTATTCTTTTTACCTGTTACCCTTTGTTTTCAAGCTCTTTTGCCTATAGAGCTTTGGATTCTTTCAGTAGTTTTTTCGTGTTTTTGCTTTGTTTCTCTAACCTCCTGTTACGCCTAGTGTTTTAGTTTGTGAGGTTCTTTTGTCATTTATTCTCGCTGTTTATTGAGATACACCTCCATTTTTGAGGTTGCTTTGATTTGCCTTGTGCTAGAGAAGTTTTGCTCCCGTTCTTTTGTTTATCTCCTCCCTGGTGCAGTTCTTCTGCTTTTTTCCGCTTTCTAGATACGTTTTTAGAATTCTTATCGGTCACGTCTGGTTCTCCGAACCTTACTCTAACCCTCACAGATAGGGCAACTTCATCAATAATCAACGGCGATTTTCATGAGGGAGAAGCAGATTAGCTGTCCCAATTTTCTTCACGGCTCCTTGTTCTCATTTCCTCCACTCGTCTCCTCCCTTCCTTTCCTCCACATATTTCCGGGGGAGATGAGTGGTAGTGAAGGAAAGGAGAGAAGTGAATAATATTCCTTTCCACAGCCAACACCCAGCACCCTATTTTCTCAGAATTGGCCCTGCACGTTTGGCTAATCTGAGAAGGGTTTGCTGGAAGGTTCGGGGTCCACTGAAGATTCAGCAGACTACTCTGCCTCTTTAAAAATGATTCTCCGTTCGGCCTTAGCACGCATGAACTGCAATGTGCCCCAGGCTGTTCCAAAGGAGACCACTAGGTTTCATTACCATGCCTGCGTCTTCCAATTTTTTTGGCGGAGCTAACTAAGTGCGGGGCACACCCTGGCTCGCAGTGGGTGGCCACGGAGTGTGGGACGTTCGCGTCCATTTCGGACGCTGAGGTCCATGGGCTTAACCATATGCCCTCTGTTTGTTGAGCCTGCCAGCGTGGCGCTTGTGGTATCTCCAGAAGAGGCAGTTCAGGCAGATGCCCTAGACTACAGTGCAGAGCAAATGATGATCTGCTCTGTAGGTCATATAACGCGACTGCCAGGGTGGCATGGATTGGGAATTCGCTCTCCTGGCTGATGCTTGCACAGTCATGAACGTTGCTGGATTTGGGGGTGGACACCTCAATCAGCGACGCATCTCTTCAGGTGTTTGTGTTCATGACACGTGAGCTTGGTTGTGTGCTGTCCTTGCTCACGATGACCCGGCGTCAGGTGTGGTTGGCTCAGTCCCCTCTTCCTGACGCGAGGAGAACCATTCGAGACCTGCCGGTTATTCCCGGCCAAGTCTTTACGAAGGCAGCTAGACAGACGCTTAAGCGCTCTGTGGAGGTTTTGAAATACACGGAGCGGCAGATGCCCCCCTTCAACACACTACTGTTTGTTGGACCCAGCCTATGGCTCGTGGTCACGTACAGCCCTCGTCTAAGAACCAGGGAGCCCCTCGTCGTCCGGCAGCCTGTGCAGCGGCGTCTGATTCACGACACAATCCCATGGGTCCACCTGGTTGTCCAGCTTGGGGATGTAGAAGTAAGTCATTTTTAGGCTCAAAAGCCACATATGCAAAAGCTACAACTATATGAAAAATAAATATGGAGTGTGAGTGAAAAGCACTGAAAGTGGGTAGAAGGTCAAGGGAGGCAGAAGTTTTCTGTCTCCCAGGCTGTCTGAAAGCAAAGATAGGAACATATCATACGCAGGCTGGGCAACGGGCTGTGACGCACGACAGAGATAGGACAGATCATGGGTAGGCTGAGCAATGGGATGTACCAATGACAAAGACAAGATAGATCATGGTGACTCAGATAAAATTGGGAAATATGAATAACAAGACATGGTCTGATCCGATTTGGACAGAGGCATGCAAAACAACTTTATTTAGTGGACCATGAGTGTCCCTAAGCGCATAGGGTAGGAACTGATTATATAATCACCTTAACTTTGCCTTTTCTTTGCCTATCTATTGGCTAAAATAAATTATGATGGAAGGATGTCACGTTAACTCATTGGTTTATTAGCTAGGAAGAGGAGAGGTTATGAAAGTATATAAGCAATTGTTTGTTTTTGTTAGGAGAGCTCCTGAAAACCTCTGCGTAGGAGAAAGGACCTCCCGCTGGTCAGTGCTCAATAAAAGGGTAAACTGAATACAAGACTCTGCAGGATTATTTCCTTCATCTTCATCCAACCAAAGGCGAGAATTCTCCAGCTTAAAACCCACCTCAAATTGAGCCTGATGAGGAGAAAGTAAAGACTTATCTCCGCAGGGACAGCAGAAGGTTACTGCCTCCAGTTCAACCTTCGGCCCCCAAAGATGAGTAAAAAGGGTTATAAAAAATTCACCTTTTGGTGAATTGGCTTACTCTCACACTGAAAAAATTAGAAAAATCCAACCTTTTATTGAGGTAAATTTATTCTGAGAAAAAAAAATCCCTCATCAAAAAATAATAATTTTTTATCAAAACCATGTGTGCCACAATTATTGGCACCCCTAGAAATTCTTATGAACAAAATGTAACAAGCATTTTTTACATTTATATTTAACTTTTTAAAGTTTATCAGTGTTTAGGAACTTTCAAGTAGTAATCCATGACTTCTTGTTTCACTGGGGTATATAAATATGAGGTGACAACAGGGTCGGAAATGAGTGGGGGCTCGGGGAAAAATGCCCTTAAAGAATGTAAAATTGCCCTTGGAATTGGGATAACGGGGGCTTTTAAATGCCCCCGTAAAATAGTGTTAACATCCTGTAATTTACTTTGTAAAAAGCGTGTCGGGATTTTGTTCTGTATTTGCAAAGTGCGACTGAAAAAAATCAATCTAGGCACAGTGACAGGCAGCCGCGCAAGCGAGCTTGTCAGTTACTTAACGATACTTTAGTTTTCACGGTAACATTAACCACCAACATGGAGCATTTTCTAATTAGAAAACAACCAGCTAAGTCACAAAATGAAATCGAAACAATCGCTGACCCTCCCCCGGTCTGCTCTGTGCCTAAAAAGGCTGTCAAAGTCAAAGAGTCTACTATTTCAGGTTGGAGGACGGACTGGGTAGCAACATGTACCGACGACAGTACCGCACCGTAGACACTTTTTTATACTGTCAGGCTTGTCGAGAGACAACCCTCCTCCAAAAAAGTTGTCGGGAAACTCATTGACAACTTCATCAGTGGGACGAAATACACTGCTGAAAGACACCAAGTGAGTAAGGCTCACAAGATTTCATATGGTGAGTGAGTACGACTATATAATTTAAGTAACATTAACCTGTTCCAAGTCATGCTAGTCTGCTAACGTTAGCTAGTGTAACGTCAGCCAGATCTTAGCGTACCAGCGTTCTACACTACAGCAAAGAGATTTGAATGTCATTCTAATCTCTTTGACTACAGCTAACGTTACACGGAGCTAGCTAGCCTGCTAATGTTAGCTAACCTTAGCTACTCTGTGTAATGTTAGCTGTAACGTTAACTTTAGCTGGGGTATTCGGTGTCATTTCACAGATTTGGACCACATCGTCACGGATTTTGATTCGATTCGGTATGCTGATTTCACTATATAATAAACCCCTGGAAGCGAAATCGCACACTTCTTGGATTAACGTTATTCTACAGTAATGTGTAACATTAGCTGTGACGTTGTTTTGAAATGGGTTGTATTTTATTTCCGAAGTAAGGTTACAATGTCATCAACACCTCCAGAAAGTTTAGTTTTGGGTATTTGAATCGTTGCCAAGATATCATTACTAACATTATTTTGATTCTACCTGCTTCTGGATCAGCACTCATTCATGGAGAGCTCTAGGGTGCTGTTCTTGAATCAGTCATGAAAAGCAGGTAGAATCAAACTGGTGGCCTTAGTAATCATATCTCGGCAGCAATTCAAATATCCAAGAATAAACTTTCTGGGAGTGTTGATTACATCGTAACCAAACTTTGGAGAAAATAGTTTGGTTACCCATTTCAAAATATATATTTTCATTGAATTGACGGTAACTGTCATAAATTAGACAGTAATTCCATGCAGATTGCGAACGCACCACCATAGCTACACTCCCCAGGCCGCTATTTGCGCTGCAAGTTTCATGCAGCCTACGTACATCTGGCGCTGTATGTTTATTGTTATGTTAGAAGTTTTTTGTTGTTGTTGTGTGATTGTTTGTTTAAAAAACTTTAAAAAATAAAATATGCTTGAATAAGTGTCATTCAATATTAGCCTGTCATGCCACATAGAAGAACTAAGGTATTTCCCAACATTTGGTAAAATTGCCCTGGAAATTATCCAAAATGCCCCCGAAGCATACAGGGTCTTTTGATATCTTTTTACAACCAGTCATGATAGCATCACCTGTTTACCTGTGGAACGTTCCAGTGTTTTTTTTTTACTTCCCAGTTTTTTTTTGGCCCTGTCCCAACTTTTTTGGAACGTGTTGTAGGCATCAAATTCGGAAATAGTGTAGCCTATATTTACAAAAATCAATAAAGTTGATAAGGTAAAGTTGATAAGGTATATCTACCGTTAGGGCAATACTTAAAAAGAACTGGAAGTGTTCCAAACTTGCCTGGAAGAAGACCCAAGTTTATTTTGCCCCCACGCACAGTGAGGAGGATGGTAAGAGAGGCAAAAAGAATTACAGAGGAAAGTAACATCTTGGGGTCATCAAGTCTCCAAAACTACCATTAGACATCACCTCCATGCCAACAAATTATTTGGAAGGCATGCCAGAAAAAAGCCTTTCCTGTCATTTCACCACAAACATAAGTGCCTGGAGTTTGCTAAACGCTACTGGAACTTTGACTGGAACCGTGTTCTATGGTCAGATGAAACGAAAATTGAGCGTTTCGGCAACCAACACTCAAGGTGGGTTTGGCATAAAAAGAAGGATGGCTATATACAGTGCATCCGGAAAGTATTCACAGCGCTTCACTTTTTCCACATTTTGTTCTGTTACAGCCTTATTCCAAAATTGATTAAATTCATTTTTTCCCTCAAAATTCTACACACAACACCCCATAATGACAATGTGAAAAAAGTTTTTTTGAGATTTTTGCAAATTTATTAAAAATAAAAAAATAAAATTTCTCATTTACATAAGTATTCATACCCTTTGCTTTAACGTATTTTAAAAGTATCATATTTCATATTTGGTCGCATATCCTTTACATGCTGTTACTTCCTGAAGTCTGTGACCATCAACATCAAAAAACTGTCGATATCTTATTTTCAGGTACTGTTACAAGCGATACTATAACCTCTCTGCATTTGAATGGAGCCCAAGAAGTGTTGTACTTGCTTTACCGAATTGGGCGTAGGCCAGTTCTTCACCGCTGAAATTTTCTCTGGGTCCATAAGTACCTTACCATTCGCCACAATGAACCCCAAAAAAGAGACAGAGCTGGTGTGAAAGGCACACTTCTCAGCCTTAACAAATAGCTGGGCCTTAAGAAGTGCCTCCAGAACCTGCCTAACGTGGATGATGTGGGATGAGAGATCCGGAGAAAAAATTTAAATATCGTCTAAGTAGACGAAAACAGATTTCTCCAGCATTTCTCTCAAAACATCGTTCACTAGCGCCTGTAAGACAGAGGGGGCGCTAGTGAGGCCAAAAGGCATGACCCGGTACTCATAGTGACCGTGGTGCGTGTTAAACACTGTCTTCCACTCATCGCCCTCATGCATGCGCACAAGGTTGTAGGCGTTGCAAAGGTCGAGTTTGGAAAAGACAGACGCCCCCTGTAAGTGCTCAGATGCGGAGTTCATGAGTGGGAGAGGATACCGATTTTTTATAGTGATGTCATTAAGCCCTCAGTAGTCTATACAAGGTCTCACCCCCCCATCTTTCTACGCCGGCTAGAGACGTAGATGGTGTGATAAAACCATTAGCCAAAGATTCCTCAATATACTGCTTCATAGCAGCACTCTCAGGGACCGATAAAGAATACAGTGAACCCCTGGGAGGAACAGTACCCGGGTACAGCTCAATGGCGCAATCATATGGTCTATGTGGCGGAAATCTGGTGGCGCGTTGTTTACTAAAAACCTCGGCGAGGTCTAAAAACCCAGCGGGTAGAGCAAACTCGAGCCCCCCTACCACCGGAGGAAGTGTCAGACAACCTGTCCCACTCAAAATCAGGTGGAAATATCCCCCTCCTCCATGGAACCCCCTTCCACAAAGTGGTCCCAGGAAAGACTTTCCTCTCTACTCTCAGTGAGGGAAAGAGAGTTCTCCGAGTTGTAGTGAGACTCCGCTTCCTCTGAATCACTGTCAGAGCCGAACTCTGAGAGATCAGGGGCGTGGCCCAATGAAGAGAAGGCAGCTGAACGACAATGTGGCTGGCACTGAGGGCCCCACTGGCGAATAAGTTTCCTATCTGTACCCCAACAGATATGAGGGTTATGTAAGCCTAGCCACGAATGTCCCAGTACCAGTGGGTATGACGCAGAGTCAATTAAAAATAATTCTATTCTCTCCGAGTGCCCCTGGAGAGAAATGCGCATCTCTACTGGATTAGTCCTCTGCTTAATAACTCCAGAACCCAAAGGATGACTATCAAGGGCAGTAACCTGACGGGCGCTTGTAAATAGATTGGTGGGGATTTTTTATTTCCTAGCCCATTTGGCATCAATAAAAGACTCCACGGCCCCGGAATCAATAAAAGCGTTAACGCTTACAGAGCGTCCCTCCCAAAACAGTTGAACGGGTAATAGGGTCCGAGAGGGAGTACTATTTTGTTTCACTGGAGACCTCGGTTTTCCCTTTGAGACCCCCTTGTTTCCCGTCAACTTAGGGCATCGATCCTTTGTATGGCTCTTACGCTTGCAGTATTGGCACCAGTATGCCCGCGGTTTCGCTCTCCTAGGTTGGTGGAGAGACGACCCATCCACCTGCATAGGCTCCTCCTGATCAGCGGAGGGATAGGTGGGGAAACTGGGCGGAATACCTCTATGCAAGGCGTATTTAAAACTGACCGAGTGATTGCTACGCTCACGTTCACACTCTCTGATCCGGTTATCTAGGCGTATAGCCGTGATGACCAGGTCATTGAATGTAGCGGGTGGCTCAAGCATAGCTAACACGTCCTTAATGGGGTTGGGCGACGCTTTTAAAAATAAGGATTTTAGCAGACCGTCCGACCAACCTGTCTCCCCAGCCGATGCTCGAAATGCTATGGCAAAGGCCGCTACTGTATCAGTTCCCTGGCGCAAACTGGTCATCTCCTGGCTGCCTCTTCACCTGAGACCTTGTGATCAAAAACCAGCTGCATCTCATTCATGAGCTGGATTGAATCACGAATAACAGGAGTGTTGGCCCGAATTAGGGGGTCAGGCCAAGCGAGAGCCTGATCAGACAGAAGTGACAAATTAAATGCTACACGGGATTCTGGTGTAGTGAAGCGGGAGGGTTGTTCTTGAAAAAAAATAATACATTGTATCAGAAATGGTCTGCATTTTCCCGGTTCCCCACCATAACGAGGCGGTAGTTGGAGTTTAGGCTCTTTAAGGGTACGGGGCACGGGAATGGGAGGAGTTTGTGCTTGTGTAACTGAGGGGGGATTCACTGTCACAAAAAGTCTATGCAAACTTTCAGTAACTTTCTGTAGGCATTCTCCCTGGTTGTGCAGTTGTTCTATCAACTGGTCTTGTCGAATTTGCAGGGAGAAAATAGCCTCCTTAACAGTAGCGCCCTGGCTAGGCAGCGTTTTGTAAAAATCGGTAGAAGTCGCTGGTTCTTCCATACTGACTTCGAGATTCTGTGAGGGGGAGTGTAAGGTTCGGAGAACCAAACGCGACCGATAAGGATTTTTAAATTTATTTATTTTACGTTTATTTATACAGGGTAGGTTGACTGAGCACACATGCTCTTTTGCAGCAATGCCCTGTTAACGCCCCCCAATTAGCCTAAACCTGCATGTTTTTTTTTGGATTGTGGGAGGAAACCGGAGTACCCGGAGGAAACTCACACGGACATGGGGAGAACATGCAAACACAAAGAAAGGTCCCGTCTGGGATTTGAACCTTCTTGCTGTGAGGCAACAGTGCTATCCACTGCACCACCGTGCCTCCCGGATTTCTAAAAGTGTATCTAGAGAGAGATATGCCACAAAACGCGGAATAATCCGCACCAGGTCTGGGATAACACACAATCGGGAGCAAAACTTCCCTAGCACAAGGCAAAACAAAGCAACCTCCAAAAACTGAGGCAATCTTGATAAACAGCGAGAATAACTAACATAAGAACCTCACCCACAAAATAATTAGGCGTAACAAGAGGTAAGACAAAACTCGAAAAAACCTGTTAGCCAAAGCTCTTGTGGCAAAAGAGCTGAACACAATTGGCAACAGGTAAAAAGAATAAAGGATAAAGAAAGATTGGAAAGGAAAGAGAAAACCAATCTAATCCTAAATCTTTATAACCAGACTTGCTGCGTTTCCTATTAGTAAGAACCAGAAATGCAGCGACCGAAATTCCTATACCTTACCAACTTTGTATGTCAACATAGCAAAGACAATCTCGAAGTGTGGAAATGCGGAAGTACTGAGGTATTTATAGACAGCAGGAAACGCAAAACAGGTGAAGGGAATAATTGTCGGGCAAGACACAAAAACCGGAACTGAGGCAGAAAAAATCCGATAGAGCATCTTGACGACGCCAAAAAGGAAACCAAAAACGTAGAAAAACAAAGGCTGCAAATAACCATTACAAGATGAAAAAAGAAAAAACTACAAGTTACATTAAACAATTTAGGAAAGATCGCATTGCTTTGGAATAAAGTTAGTTTAATCAGTGTGAGCTACGAGAGGCGATATTGTGAGTTGCAACATGGCCACATTTCAATATCAATTCTATGTTTAAAGGCAGGCCTAGTTTTGCAAGTTGTAATTAATTACTTACAGACAGTGCTTTCTAGGCTATATGCTTGAGTAACTTGCCATTTTTTTGATGCCATTTTTTTTACTCAGCTACAGTTAAAGTCGGAAGTTTACATACACTTAGTTTGAAGTCATTAAAACTAATTTTTAACCACTCCACAGATTTTATGTTAGCAAACTATAGTGTTGGCAAGCCAGTTAGGACATCTACTTTGTGCATGGCACAAGTTCTTTTTCCAACAATTGTTTACAGACAGATTATTTCACTTTTAATTCACTATATCACAATTCCAGTGGGTCAGAAGTTTACATACACTAAGTTGACTGTGCCTTTACATTTTTTATATTTGGTTGCATATCCTTTGCATGCCATGACTTCCTGATGTCTGTGAACCAACAACATCAAAAGACTCTTGATATCTTCTTTTCTGGTACTCTTAGAAGCGATACTATAATGTCTCTGCATTTGAATGGATCACTATGGTAATTGGGGGGTGGGACTAGATTTAGCTGTAAATTATGCTGGAACAGTATGGAATACATGATTGGTAAAATGGCTGTAAGTCATCAAGGGTCTGAGGTATCAAACAAGCCTCAAACCATCACTCTGCTGCCAAATATGCAGCAGATATGGATTTCATTGAAGCCAGTTAATAGTCGCTGCTTTTGTTTGATATACAGAGGCTTGCCAGTGGGAAATAGGCAAGAAATAGGCAGAGAGAGGAGGGACAAAATACACCAGAGTGAATGTGAATAATTAGCTGAAAGAGGAAGATGAAAAACCGCCCAATATAACAAAAAATTGCCCAAATTCTGACAAGCTGCAAAAAGTTTCCGCCACACAATAACATGAAAACAATAGCCCAATTGGGCTGGAATAGGCTACGCCCAATCTGGCAACACTGAACACATACGTTGTAAGGGTGTGAATGAGGCAAACTTAGTGGGTGGAGCAAAGCAAGTTGATTGACAGATTGTGCTTGTTGGGAAATCGGTAAATATATATGGAAATAAATAAGTAAATAGGGAAATAAAAAAATGTGTTACGGCTTGAACCGAAACGCAAGACAATTCAGGTGCGGGAAAGGGGAGACACAAAATGGAGGGAGAGAGGGAAAACACGGAACGGAATACACATAGAAAACCAGGAAATCGAGACAGGCACGGGACGTGACAAAATTAATATTTGTATATATGAATATTTGGAAATATTAAATTAAATTTGCAAGTTGCAAAGGACCTTTACACAATTATGAAAAAATGTCAAACGAAACATAAAACTATTATAAACTCTTATCTAAGCGATTAGAAGCATTCAGAAAGCCAAAGGGTAAACCAACAGCTAAACTATTCACAATTACATTAGCAAAGCTAAGCAAGGAGCAGAACAATTACCAAAGCAAATAGCTAAGCCATTCACAATAGGCTACCATTTGTAGGCTATATCCAGTAAGCGAGTAGCAGAACCAGGAGTAATGTACATAGCCAGTAGCAAACGAGTAGCAAAACTATTCGCTAAGTCACGCTATGTCATTCGCTATGTCATTCGCTAAGTCATTCACAACTAGCTCTGCAGTTAGCTTCGCAGCTCGCTCAGCAAGTGGTTCAGCAGGTAGCCCAGCACATCACAAGACCAATTGCATTGCACAACGCATGTAGCTCAATAGGCTAAGTAGCAAAGCCAATCACATTGCACAATGCAAGTGGCCAAGTAAGTAGCAAAACAGATTGCACCACACAATGCAACTAGCCAAAGCAGCCGCATTGTAAAATGTATATAAACAAAAAGGGTTGTTTTTCAACGTAAAAAAAAAAGCCAAGTTACTCAAGCATATAGCCTACAAAGCTTTGTCTGTAAGTAATTAATTACAACTTTAAATGTAGTATTGATATCAAATCAAATCAAATTTTATTTATAGAGCACATTTCAGGCAGAAAGCAACTCAATGTGCATTACACAAGCAAATTACACAGAAACCATACAACAAAGAAAATAAAAGTAACATAAGTACATTAAGTAAAACCATTAAAAATGTTCTTAATTAAAAGCTGCAGTGAAGAGATATGTTTTCAGTTTTTTCTTACAACTTTGTACTGATTCCGTATTTCTAAGGTCGACTGGCAGGTTATTCCAAAGAGAGGGTGCGTAAAAACTAAAAGCTGCTTGCCCTACGGTTTTGGTTCTGACTCTTGGAATAATTAAAAGACCTGTGCCAAATGATCTAAGGGATCTAATAGGCTTATAATCTAAGAGCATATCACATATGCACTGTGGTGCTAGGCCATTAAGAGATTTGTAAACCAATAAAAGTTTTTTAAATCAATTCTGTACCTAACAGGTAGCCAGTGTAATGATTTTAAGACAGGTTTAATATGTTCATTCTTTTTTGTCTTTGTTAAAACTCATGCTGCTGCATTTTGAATTAGCTGCAGACAACCAATCATTTTCTTTGAAAGACCTGAGAAAAGGGCATTAAAATAATCTAGTCTGCTTGAAATAAAAGCATGCAAAAGTTTCTCTGCATCGGCCTGTGAAACGAAGCTCCGCACTTTAGCAAAGTTTTTTAAATGATAGAAGGCTACCTTCATCACATTTCTTATATGAGCCTCAAAGTTAAGGTCAGAGTCCTATGTTTCTTACTTGCACCTTGCTATTAAGGGACAAAGAGTCTAGATAGCTGCAGAGTTTTACTCTCTGAGCCTTTGCACCAAGGACTAAAATATCAGTTGTATCCCTATTTAGTTTTAAAAAGCTGTGGGACATCCATAAACGTATATCTTCCAGACAATGGATTAAAGAACTCAGAGGACCGAAGTCATTGAGTGATAAAGAAATAAGAAAACAGTATCATCAGCGTACTTGTGAAAATTTCTGTTGTAGAGATGTTTACTCTAATGTCTGCAATCTTGTCATTAAAGCATGCCGCAAATTCATTACACTTGGCAGTAGAAAGAAGTTCACAAGATGTTATGGAGGGGGGATTTATCAGACTATCAACGGTAGAAAAAAGGGTTTTTGAATTATTTTTGTGGTTGTTAATAATGTTTAATAAATGTTTGTCTGGCATACTTCAATTTCCTATTACCTATTAAGGCCCTCTCTATAGATATCAAAATGCACTTGAAGGTTTGTTTTTCTCCATTTTCTCTCGCTTTACGGCAGTCCCTTTTTAGCTGTCTTATTTCATTTCCATTTCTCCATGGAGCTTTTTGTTTACCAGAAAGAATCTTGGTTTTAATTGGAGCAACACTATCAATACTTTTTAAAAACCTTAGCGTTAAAACAATCTACTAAAACATCACAGGAGAAGGAATAAGTGGATGGGCCAATTGGTGACCTAGACAATAGATTCATGAACACTTTAGCTGAACTGGCATTTAGATAGCATTTTTTTTATCACCTTATCAGTGCTGAATTCATCAATAATTAAGCCCATATCAAAAAGAACATGATAATGATCAGAGATAGCTACATCAAGAACAGAGCTGACATTGATATCAATACCATAAGTGATAACCCAATCTAATGTATGGCCATGTTTGTGCGTGGGCCCAGAGACATGTTGGGTAAAATCAAAAGAGCTTAAGAGACTTAAAAACTCACTGGCTTTAACATCAGTAGGATTATCAATGTATATGTTAAAGTCCCCAGATATAATCACACTATCAAAGTCAGTGGACACTTTAGACAGCAGTTCAGCAAACTCATCTATAAACCCTGAGTTACATCTTGGTGGATGATAGATGGTGATGAGCAGAACAGATATGTTGCATTTTAAAATCACAGCAAGGTGTTCAAAAGTTGAGAAATCACCAATATTCATTTGTTTATAGGATCCAGAGTATAAGGTTGCAATACCACCACCCTTTTTGCCTACCCTATTGGAAAAATAAAAGTTATACCCTGGGGGGCAGGCTTCAATTAAGATGGCTGGGGCATCTGATTTTAGCCAGGTCTCTGTTGAAAACAGGTAGTCAACCATATTATCAATAATAAGATCATTTATAAGAAATGTTTTACCTGAGAGAGACCTAACATTCAAAAGTGCCATTTTTAGGTTCAATGGTTCATTAGAAACAGACTTAGGTTTAAAAGTAGTCTGAATCGTATGTAAATTATGAGTAGATCTGACAACATCAGTATAGTTTTTACTAGGCCTGTTATCAATAATCACCGCAATGGCTGTATTATACTGTTCAGTTGTTCTAATATTGCTGTTCGACAGCATAAAACATCCGGGCCTGCCGGGGGAGCTGGAAGTACGACAGTGAACTACGGACTGAAAAGAGGACATAGCTAAGGCAGGATTACATCCGGTGGAGTATCTAAACCGTCATCCACATGGGATAACCAAGGGGCTAACAAGGGTGTTGTAATGTATGTTTGCGGACAACATACGTGAGCCCAATCGGTTTAGGTGTAGACCATCCCCTTTATAAAGTGCAGAGCGCTCCCAAAAAATATTAAAATTGTCAATAAAACTGAAGACCTGTGACCTACATTGAGACTGAAGCCAGGAATTAAGACTCAGAAGTCTGCTAAAACGGCCAATCCCACGGCCTAGCGTAGGGATGGGCCGGAGATAAAAATGTATTTACCACTTTTCTTTAAAAAATTAAAAAGACTAAGAAAGTCATTTTTCAGCAGCTTGGCTTGTTGCCGAGCAACGTAATTTGTACCAACATGGATAATGACATTTTTAACAGTGGAATACTGTGTGAACAGACCAGGAAGTTCAAACATTAAATCACAGCCTTTAGCGCCTGGATAATACACAGTTACTGCCAACTTTGTCTTTATGTCTCTGACAACGGAGTCACCGATAATCAACATTTTTGGAGACGGGGATGGTGAGGTCAGTGGTGGTGATCTTCGACTCCGGAATGCCGGAGCAGCATCCCGGGAGCTAACCCGACAGCAACCCCGCTTGCGGTGCAGTGGAGACGGAGAGAGAAGGGTACCTGGTGGTGGCCATGCATGACGGACAGCAGATGGTGGAGATCGCCTGGCTACAGTTAACTGTGATCCATGTTGCACAGGAGGTAGGGAAGGTTGTGACTGACCGGCCAGGGTGGGGAAATCCTGTTCGCCCAGGATGTCAAATTTGTTCTCCAGTAAAACGTCCTGAGGAGGAGGGAGATAGACAGAGCGCTTGTCGCCGTGTTGTCCCCAGCCAACAATCGACCAGGACTCAACTCGACTAGGAGTTGAGCTAGCTGCAGCCTTGGGTCTAGCTCCTTGGAGGGTCCAAGGATTATCAGGCTGGACTGGGGCAGCATCAGGACACACAGCGATGGATTTTGGACGGTTCCATGGGACAGTGGCGTCAAACTCCCCTCCTGTAACATTAGTGGCGATGGTACCAGGACCCGCGGCGATCAAGGAGTCGAGGAGCAGCTCATCATCTTTAATCTGGTGGATATTCTGCCCTCCAACTCAGAGGTTTTACGGCTCAGACGCCGGCAGGCATCACATCCAGGTGGAGAGGTGAGTGGTGGCATATTCAAGTGTATAGTCAATAAACAGTAAAATAAAATAATAATATAAAATAATAAAAAGCTAAAATCGTACTAAAAATAATAAAACGATAAAATAATGATAAAATGCCAAAATTGTGGCAATTATTTCAAACTCCGAGCTCTGTCCCGCGCAAACTGTCAGTAGACTCTGACGTGCTCTGACGTATGCTCTCAGGGAAATGTGATGTCACATGAAGGTAAATCTCCCATTGACTTGGTAGTTCAAAATTTGGCAACTCACAATATCGCCTATCGTAGCTCACACTAATTCAACTAACTTTATTCCAAAGCAATGCAATCTTTCCTAAATTATTTAATGTAACTTGTAGTTTTTTCATCTTTAGTTTAACGTAGGGCTACCCGTCAGAGTGCAGAGAAATGATAGAAACACAAAATTAGACCAACACTAAAGCAAGAGGCTGAAGTTGTTTTTTTATTTGCAGCTTCTTATTCGTAATTCCCGGTCCACCTTAAATTTTCGGAACTGGTTTCTTATTTGCGGCTGCTTGTTCGCAATTTCACAGGCTGATTCAGAAGAGTTTTAAAGGCTTAAATCATCTTGGTCTGCACATTACACACATTATATCAATGCAAAAATACATAGGCTATATACTTTGTATAAAATGTTATTTCTGTCTGGCCCAGTACATGTTTCATGCTCAAAAACAAATAAAAAATGAAGCTGAAGTTGGTTTCTTTTTCGCAGCTCTGGACAAATTACGGTGAAGGCTTATGCGGTCCATAGCGAGGTCAGGGCAGCTTTTAGAGGGTTTATTCGTTTTGGCCAGTCATATTGCCACTCAGTCTTGAAGAGAGGGTCCTCCCCTATTCAATCAGTTTAATTTCTCCTGGCCCAAATATGTTTTCTATGCCAAAAGCGGTGCCGAAAATGGGTCTGCAGCCTAATTTAGCCCCATTCACAATACCAGTATGCTAGCTAAACAAGTAGCAGAACCGGTAGTAAGCTAATGCACATAGCCAAGCTAGTAGCTAAACGAGTAGCAAAGCCATTCGTAAAGCCATTCGCAAAGCCACTCGCAAAACCATTCGCAAAGCCATTTGTAAAGCCACTCGCTAATCCATTCGTAAAGCCATTCGCAAAGCCACTTGCAAAGCCATTCGTAACGCCACTCGCTAAGCCATTCGTAAAGCCATTCGCAAAGCCACTCGTAAAACCATTCGCAAAACCATTCGTTAAGCCATTTGCAAAGCTACTCGCTAAGCCACTCGCTAAGCCATTCGCAAAGCCATTCGTAAAGCCATTCGCAAAACCATTCGTAAAGCCATTCACAAAGCCATTCGTAAAGCCATTCGTAAAGCCACTCGCAAAGCCATTCGTAAAGCCATTCGTAAAGCCACTCGCTAAGCCATTCGTAAAGCCATTCGCAAACCCACTCGCAAAGCCATTCATAAAGCCATTGGCAAAGCCACTCGCAAAGCCATTCATAAAGCCATTGGCAAAGCCACTTGCAAAGCCATTCGTAAAGCCACTCGCAACTAGCTTTGCAGTTAGCTTCTATTATAATTAGCTCAGAAAGTGGTTCAGCAGATAGCCCAGCAAGTAGCTCAGCAAGTAACAAAACCAATTGCATTGCACAAAACATGTATCTGAGTAAGGAGCAAAGCCAATTGCATTGCACAACGCAAGTAGCTGACTAAGTAGCAAAACCAATAGCACCGCACAATGCAAGTAGCAAAACCAGTGGTATTGGCCCTAACCACCCCCCATACTCGATAGCCAAAGATTCAAGCCCCCTGGGGGTAGACGCGTTAGCGCACGAATGGCCAACCGGCCTACGGCACGCTTTTCCGCCATTGCCTCTGCACAAGGTGACCTTGCACAGGGTCATCACAGGCCACCACAAGCTTCTTCTTTATTATTTCTGCATTTCTGAGCAATTGAACAAGCCCCAAACCATCACTCTGTTACCAGATATGGAGTAGATGTGGATGGATCACTGCAAGTGTTATTTCTCCTGACTCATTTTCCTATTGAACTCTATGGGGAAAAAAGTCAGGAGAAGAAACCCTTACGCCGCGTACACACAGCGAGCAACTTCGGTCGCCCAGTTGCCGGAAGTCCATTCATTCTCTATGAAGCTGAGCGACGTTCAGCGACCTGAGCAACTAGAAAACTGAGCGACCAAAATCGGCCGATAAATGTTGCCCACAGTTTAACTTTTTGGCCGACGTCGGCCGTAACAGCCAATCAGAATTCCGCGTTTCATATTTCTCCAACCGACACGAAACCATTTCGTGAATAATTGTTCCGTAACCTAGCTAGCTACGTAGCCTAATATTGCCTATCAAACTAAGCTAGGCGAAATAGGGTTAGCAGCGGTAACAGTGAATAATTTATATATTATCATTGTATAATTATCAATGTCATAACATAACCTTAAAGGATATATGTGGCTTGTTTTACCAATATCACATTGATCCCAAACTACGTGTTGAGTTTTATAGCTACATAAATCTATCTAGATAGATTGATAGATTTATGTATAAAACCGCCGGTACTTGCAATTACGTTCGAGAAATAAAAGGGTCTTGAATCGGTTTCGATGATGAAAGACGGTATAGCTTCTTTATTTGTATACAGTTCAGCATGATGTTGGTCAGCTTTCCAGTCTAACATGCCCTTACACTCCAAACTGGCCCAGCATTTACTGTAAAACCGAATAATAGATAGATAAAGATCGCCAGCTCGCAACGAAGATGGATATAGCCTATCGCTAGCTAGCGAGAACACATAATTATCAGTGTCATGACATAACTATAAAGAATAGGCTGCATCGCAAATATGTCTTTCTTATATGTAGGCTACCGCCGTTGTCTCTCTTCATCAAAAAATTGTAGCTGTACGAGCAGACTTGGATGACACAACGGGAAGCTCTTGCCCCGCCCCCAGCCTAGTAGACTTGACCGACCCAGCAACCAAGTTGCTCGCTGTGTGAACGCGGCGTTAAAGTAATCCAGCCACATCTACTCCTGGCCGCAGAATGATGGTTTGGGGCTCGTTTTAACCTTAGACCCTTGATGACTTACAGCCATTTAGCCAGTCATGTGTTCTATACTCAACCAGCATAATTTACAGCTGAATCTAGTCTCACTCCCCATTTCCTATAGAGATCCATTCACATGCAGAAAGGTTATAGTATCACTTGTAACAGTACCAGAAAATAAGATATCGAGATATCTTTTGATGTTGATGGGTCACAGACTCAGGAAGTAGCAGCAAACGATATGCGACCAAATATTAAATATGATACTTTAAAAATATGTTAAAGCAAAGGGTGTGAATCCTTATGTAAATGTGATATTTAAGTTTTTTATTTTTTATATAATCCTTAAGATATCTAAATACTTTATTTAATTTGCACATTGTAGAGAATTACTTATACAGGAGTAGAACAAAATCAGATGTAACTATGTTTTAATTTGACATTGCAACACAGGAAAATGAGAAATAATCAATGGGGTATGAATACTTTCTGAAGCCACTGTATATTGTTAATTATAGCTATTTATTATTATACCTCCTATATTTCAGCAATGCAGAGAATTATTGGTAATGATTATCTGTATACTTTGCTTTGTAATTCCGAGAATCCAGCTCATCTATGTACAGCACTGATCTCAAGGAGCATTAAAGGGAAACTTTTCTGGACATCAATTGTTGTGCGTTCTTACCAGCGCCCCGTGGCGACCACAATTAGGAGTAACCTGCATTTACAGCCACTCCACTCCAATCCAATTTTAATATATTGTGTTTAATTTCTGTTTATTATTACTATTAGGGCTATGGTTAATTTCTGCATAATTTCTTGTTAAAACTTATTATTTATAATACATGCTTGGTTTTGATTCATCTCTCACGCTGACGGAGTGATCCACTAAAGAAGTCAGATAGAGACATCTGAATACAATACAGTAAGTATCGAGGGTGAATTCCCTCACAATATAGCAATATTATGTATTAAGGTTGATAAAGTGTGATCTGCAGTTCAGCAGGGTTCAGTAGACGTATTCAGAGTGCTGAGCCACTAACAGGGTAACTGAAGTTGATCCCTGATTATTAAAACATTGAGTTACAATTGAATTTAAAATTAATTTAATTAATTAATTTAAAATTAATAAATAAAGATAGTTGAACTGAGTATTATCAATCTGACAAGCCCATGAGTTTTTGTTTTTAAATTTCAATAAACACCACATTCTCAGATAGCCAAATGGTCTGGCCAAGATTGGACATTCCGGCTCAGTGTTGGCCTTGAATTACGGAATGATTCTGTACTGTACTCATATGTTATTATGCATTCTAAGTTATAATAAAGAAATAGCCAATTATTTTTTTACATGTATGAAGACTAGCCTACCATTTGCTGCAGGTGGGGTTCAGAGTTGATTTAAATGATGAGCCACTCTAGCCAGATCTTGTCCGGATTTGGCCCAAGCTCGGCAGCATGTGGCCCAGTGCTGGTGCAGTTATGGTATGTACGGCACATGCCATGATTTGGCAGCCCAAACTCATCGTCACATTACTCAGCCCAGAATCATGCCATGATTCAAGGCCGACACTGAGCCGAGTTGGAGTGGTAGACCAGGGCAAGATCCATTTGGCTAACTGGGTTTAAATGAAGAGGCTATACTATTTTAATTCTTGACTGTAACTAAGCAAAACAGTTTTTTATGACGAATAAGGTTAAAGTAAGGTAGGCTACCAATAATTAAAGAAACTATAGGCTTCTGATGTAATTGCTTTGTAAGATTGATACCTCTGTCTTGCTTTATGAAAACCATGAATTTTACCAATAACTACATTTTTAAAATTCACTTATCATCGTGTAGCTAAATTATTTTCTTGTTTGCAGAGCACGTCCTGTGATTTCATTGACTTGTCATTCTTACTTTTAAGTAGGCTACATAGCAACTTTCATTTAAAATTATATCAGACCAGTCAATACATGAAGTAAGTTCACGTTAATGTTGAAACATTAACATTAGAACTAGTTGAAATTGAATTCTTGATATCAATAATGTGTATTATAACTAGTTCAAATTGAGTTCTTCATATCAAGAATTTGAATTATAACTAGTTCAAATTGAATACTTGATATCAAAAACAATAATAAAAGCTTAAACGGTTTGCAATACACATGTCTGCCTGTTAAGTGGTGTATGAAGTGTCTTCTTACGACTTATGTCAATGCGAGGACTGCAGTGTGATAAGAAGTGGTGGGTGGTATCACATACTTCAGAGGAGTATGGCAAGCCGTTTTATCATTTATTCAACTAGCTACTTTTTTGGCCTAACTAGCTGGCCATTTTCATAGCTAGCTGGCCATAAAACCTAGCTAGCTGTGTCAAAAAAGCCAGCTAGCTGCCCCCAGAACACAGCTAGTTGCCGCTTTTGGCAGCTAGTTACCACAAAAGTGCAGCTAGTTTAACTAGCTTGGTCAAAAGTGCAGCTAGTTAAGCTAGCTATGTTTTACTTTGCTTACTAGTTAAGCTAGCTATGTTTTATTGGGTCACTAGTTCAGCTACCTCAATTTTACCGCGCAGCTAGCTAAACTAGTTGATCCTAATGGCCAACAAGCTGAACTAGTTAGTCCTTATGGCCAACTAGCTGAACTACAGTGAACACCATATATCATTAGTCAGTGACATTTTTGTTATTTTGGATCTGTACTCTAGCACTTTGAGTTTGAAAGGATACAATGACAATGAGGGTGAAGCTGTCAGCTTTAATTTGAAGGTATTTTCATCAATATCGCATGAACCATTTAGAAATTATGGAACCTTTTGTACACAGTCCCCTCCATTTTCGGGCATCAAATAATATTGGACAGATTAACATAATGTAGTAATCATTTTTAATATTTGTTCGCATATCCTTTGCATGCCATGACTTCCTGATGTCTGTGACCCAACAATATCAAAAGACTCTTGATATCTAATTTTCTGGTACTCTTACAAACTTCTCTGCATTTGAATGGATCTCTGTGGGAATTGGGGGGTGGGACTAGATTTAGCTGAATTATGCTGGAACAGTATGTAATATATAGTTCGCGAAATGGCTGTAAGTCATCAAGGGTCTGAGGTATCGAACGAGCTTCAAGCCATCACTCTGATGCCAGATATGCAGTAGATATGGATGGATCACTTTAAGGGTTGTTTCTCTTGACAAATTTTCCTATTGAACTCTATGGAAAAATATGTCAGGAGAAGAAACCCTTCAAGTTATAACTCAAAGTGCTAGAGTACAGAACCAAATAACAAAAAATTTGTCACTGTCCAATGAATTATGGTGCTCACTGTAGTTGGTGCTTATGGCCAACTAGCTGACCAAGCTAGCCCTTATGGCCAGCTAGTTGTAGTAGCTACATATAATATGCAAATTTTCTTAAGGGGGCGGTGGGAGTGACCAAATATATTTTAGACTGCTGGTGCTGTCAAATATGACTTAAAGTAATATAACAGAGGTTATGTTATGTTAAGACTGTTTGCTGTTCAAAGTCTCTTTTAAAACATAGCCTACATTGTTATTTAGGCTATATGAATAAAAACAATGCAAAATAAATTGACCCGAGCATTTTTATTTTTCCGGACCTTATGTGACAGCTAATGAAAAATGCCAATTTACGCCAGTAAATGGGATCCTCGTAATGTTTCTTAGTAGGTCTACCGTTTGGGAAGAATTTGAATTTCAAGAATCGCAGTTCATTTTATTTTGAGGTTGTGTCTAGCAATAAACAACAACAACAAAACAGTTTGCAATGAAGTCCACCTCGCTTATTTTTTGGATGCCATGTAGCTACTGCACATCTGTAATACAATTCTTGGAAAAAGGTTTGATGAATTCCAATGATTATTTAAAAATAACTAGATTTTTATAGCTGCTCCATGTCTTGGATGAATACCCTGTTAGAAAAAGTAGCTATGCAAAAAAAATAGACAATACAGGTAATGAATTAAACTTGGAAATCTTATAATCCAACAATGATCATTGCTGTTGCCCTGCTTATGCGTGTGAACGCTCATAGTTTACTGTTCTGTGCCGTTTTGAGGTACTGTCAGTACAGGATCACTCTCGTGGTTGTGTGCACCCCTCTCCACATCTTTTATTTATGCTGCTATAGTAGCCTATGCCCTGGAAATTTCCATGTGGCCTCCACATTTGCAGTTACTCTCCTAAGTCTATAAGTGGCTAACCTTCTCCTGTTTCTTTTCCCGTAGGGCTTAGCCCTTCCCTTAGTTTGTGGACCGCTCCAGTCCTGTCACTCCCCTGGCTCAAGCCCACACCTTGACCCAGCCTAGAGTCCCCAGATGTTTCACTCTGCCCCTCTGAATTGCATATTGTACATCTCTTCATTGGACTTTCTAGCCTACTTGCCAGCTAGTTTGATCAGACTTTAAACTGCTCAGTCCATATGATTATTTGCTGTGATATGCCTAAAAAACAAAAAATTTTGTTACCATCCATTCCTTTTGATCTTTCAGCTAATTCTGGCCCTCTCTAGCCAGGTTCCTCCCGAGATTTCTTCTGATTGGGGAATTTTCTCGTCGCTGTTTGAGTATTTTTCCCCCACTTAGGGTTTTTTTTTTCAATTTAATTTAAAATTAAAATTAAAACATTTTTTTACCTCATTTGCTTCAGGCCTGTTTTTTGGGCAATTTTCCTTCTGTTTCTCTGTAAAGTCTTTGTGACAGTTCTCTGTATAAAGCGCTATTGGCTACAAATAAAATTGAATTAATAATTATTATTAGGCTAATGTGCTGTTACTGCTAGGCTATAGGCTATATGTTCATTTACAATTTAGCATTTATGTTGTAACCTATAGGCTATTGATATTTAGGATTTTATATTTTTTGTAGTCTGTAGATTTTAGTTAGGCCTATGTGTGCTGTTTCTTTTGCTTTTAGTGTATAAAATATCAAATCAAAAACATCTACGATATAAAAAAAAGCCAAGTTACTCATGCATAGCCTACATAGCGCTGTCTATAAGTTCTTAATTCCAACTTGCAAAAACTAGGCCTGCCTTTAAAAGTCTTGATATCAAAATGTGGCCAAGTTACAACTAACAATATTGCCTATCGTAGCTGACACTAAATAAACTAGCTCTATTCCAAAGCAATGCTATCCAAACTTTCCTAAATTATTTAATGCAACTTGGCCCTGTGTTTTTTCATCTTTGCATGTGAAGAGATTGTGCCTCATGGAACAACATATGATTTCAATGAATGTTTTTAACAGTTGATGAATAATTACACTCCAGAAAGGATATGATTGTACTTTGTTGGCAAGTTTACTTTAGAAAATGTACAGGTTTTAAAATGTTAACTGCTGCAGAATTCTTTAGAAATTCACAAAAAGACATTTATATGAAGAAACATCATGTACAATAGAGAAAGGGGTGATGAATAAATGCAGATAAAAATTAGTAATATTTTTACCGAGAAAATAGCGTACATATATCATTTTTACAAACATATCCAGACATGTTTGTGGGTCAGATGGTGGCAAATAAGTAATAGTACCAATTTTCTTAACATAATAGTATTTATGATATTTGCAAACAGAATTTTGTGAACACAAGGATATCTATGCTCTGTAGGACCACACAGGTTTTAATAGAAATCCAAATAAATAAATCAATAAATACATAATAATAATAATAATAATAATAATAATAATAATAATAATACATTTTATTAATTCTGTGCTTTTCATAGACCCAAAGCAGTGGATGCAGACAATTGTTAAAACATGCCCTATAGTGTAGTAATTTTTCTGTTTAATTTCTAAGTGCAACACATCTGAATCAGAGTATTTCCACTATAAATTATTTTCATTTTGCAGTTTGATGTGGCACATACAGTTTCATTGACCACATTCTCTTGAGATGGTAAGATGAAGAAACACAGGGCCAAGTTGCATTAAATAATTTAGGAAAGTTTGGATAGCATTGCTTTGGAATAGAGCTAGTTTATTTAGTGTGAGCTACGGCAATATTGTTAGTTGTAACTTGGCCACATTTTGATATCAAGACTTTTAAAGGCAGGCCTAGTTTTTGCAAGTTGGAATTAAGATGTTATAGACAGCGCTATGTAGGCTATGCATGAGTAACTTGGCTTTTTTTGACGTCGTAGACGTTTTTGATCTGATATCACTTATTTTTTTATAGCTAACTAATGATGAATAATGCATGAAGATAAACACGAGAGAGACATGCATTCCAAAGAAATGTAAGCAGACATTCGCGTAACCATAACGCCCTCTATTGACAAGAATGAGAACAGTTATCCTATTACAGACAGCACACAATTACATTAAAAGAGTTTGTAGATGAGCAGTATTTAATGTGTAATGAAATACAATGAACAGCACCACCTGAGCTATGGATCATGAAGAAGCATGTAAATTAATGAACCAAGTCTATATGGAGACATGCATGCACAATGGGCTAGACGCAAACACATTCTAGCTGAAAGACATACAGCCTAAATAGTTTGCATCAGTAAAATATGGAAATACAGTTTTAAAATAG
Source organism: Synaphobranchus kaupii (assembly GCA_029718625.1). Lineage (NCBI taxonomy): Eukaryota > Metazoa > Chordata > Actinopteri > Anguilliformes > Synaphobranchidae > Synaphobranchus > Synaphobranchus kaupii. The sequence continues at coordinate 70,328,774 of CM056377.1, read as the reverse complement.
GGCTATTAGTATTCTATGAAATACATTTAACGTTAGGCTATTCAACACTGGATTGCCAGATGCGTAACTCCAACCTTCCATGTGTGGGCTACGAGCTAGCGAGCGAGCTAGTGAATTTCTGCACAGCAGAGTTTTTTTTCCGGTAGTGTAGAACGTTACCTGCAGGAAATGTTTTTGGTACCGGACGGGTAGGTTTAGTTTAGTTTTCTGTAGTGCAATGAATGTAGGCTATAATGCATGTTGATTCGCTTCGTAGTAGCCTAGCTTGTATCTGCTTCCTGACGAGAAGCAGACTGACGTTTCTCTGGCAACAGTAACGTTGGCTAACAAGCTTAATTGGACAACGCATATTTCCCAGGAATCTTAGCCAGAAAGAAAACAATAGATACTTCTAAGAAAGTACATACCAGAGATTATTCTTCTTATTATTATTATTATTATTATTAAAAGTGCTTGCAGTAAGCTACATTATCTGCAGAGTAGTGTAGACTAGAGCCACATTTGGAGGCTATTGTTTTTTTTATTTTTAAAGTGACTAACCATGAATCAGATATGTTTGGGGAATTGGTGGTTTATAAATCCGATCTCTTAAAGGCTTACAGCTTAAAAGAGGCTATCATCAATTCTTAATGTAGGCTACTATCGTAAATTCTTAATTTTCCTAGTCGTTAATTTTTTTGGTGACATTGTGTTATGTGTGAAAAGGATAAAGTGAACAGAGCTGAAGTGAAGAAATTAATGAATAAAGAAATGTTGGCCGAGGCAAGGGTACGCTGAGGTTCGGTTTCCACAGTCAGTCATGACCGCAAGAGCAGAGCGTAACATCCTCCCCAAACCAGACAAGAGTGAGCATCCGGTTTGGGGAGGGTGTGATATAGTACAAGTGAAATACAAGTGAAATATTGAACAGTTAATATTGGAAACCTCTTTTTCCTTTGCAATAAAAATACTTTAATGTGTTAATGTGAAAATAATAACAGTCTAAGAAATGAAAAGTACTTAACAGTTGCACATTGTTTTTGTGGAAAATAAGCATGTGCCCTGCTGGGCTCGAACCCACAACCCACTGTGTGAGAGACTGCAGTTCTAACCACCAGGCCACAGTCGCTTCTTGGAAAGCATGAAGCCATTAGCTACATTAACATTAAAAAACATTAGTATGAAGCATTTTATTGGACGATAAGCTTGATGAGCAGGTATACGGACCATACCCTCAAATAATAATTCTCCCCATTGGATAACATCGCAACGGAGGCAGGCAGTTTGGCAGGAAAAATGTGAAGAAGAAGAAGCGGAAGAGGAAGGAGAAAAACGGCAAAATAACCCAAGTTTGGGGCTTTATTGTGTGGATGTGTGAAGTTGTATCTGAATGCTGTGTGGTTACATGAGGTCAGAACATACAGAAGTTAATGTTTTTAAGGGCTGAGAGTCTATGGTCATTGTGGTTACTTCTGTAGGAAACCCTGAAAAGTGCCAAACTCTCGGTGCTGTATAGGTATGGGGCATGCCCCACCAAGCCGTAACTTGGCGGATGGCATACCTGCCATCCCAATATGTAGCCTGCATTCTTGTCTAATTTAACTCTATAAACTTTGAGACGTATCTGTCTCAATTACAGTATTCATGTTTGTCTGAAATTATAAACTAGGCTACAGCTTTAAGAGAACCCTGTAAATTTTGATGCAGTATTGTTTAAAAGGGTAGCCGCTTGCGAAAACCTCAGCTTCTCCAGTTACACTTCTGTGCAATAAAATAGAGGAGGGTGCTATTAATAGCCCAAAGCACTTACGACCCTCCTTTTGCCACAGCCACAGACTGTAAAATACATAAAATGCACCGTTTATACACGCTAAGAAAATCATGTTCATGTATAGAAACAATAACATTTTTTTAAAACGTTGTACAAATGAGCATTCGCCGTTTTCCCTTGCTTATTGTTGGGATGGCAGGTATGCCATCTGCCAAGTTACGGATTGGTGGGGCATGCCCCATACCTATACAGCAGAGAGGTTGGCACTTTTCAGGGTTTCCTACAGAAGTAACCACAATGACCACACACTCTTAGCCCATAAAAACATTAACTTCTGATGACCTCATAGAAATATGACCTCATGTAACCACACAGCATTCAGATACAACTTCACACATCCACACAATAAAGCCCCAAACTTGGGTTATTTTGCCGGTTTTTCTCCTTCCTCTTCTGCTTCTTCTTCTTATTCTTCTTATATTTCCTGCCTCCGTAGCCTCAAATAATAATTCTCCCCATTGGACAACCGCCTTTAATCCACTTATCAGAAGCTCTGTTTAAAATTGCCTTGTCACATTTACATGCTTCTATACAAACTGTGAAAGTGTCTGTAGCTTAGTGGTTACAGTGCTGCTCTAGCATGGAGCACATTGTTGCTTTGATTATCACCTGAACCTAGCATTTAATTTCGGTACACAATTTCTGGTACCGCAAGATAAAAGTTTTATTTGGTCTGCCAATTTCTGTTAAGTTCTTGCTTTTCCATGCGTAAGGTCAGTGGTTCGATCCCCCGCCAGGTACCAAAGTCTAATTTCATTTTCAACTAAAAATGTGTGCACATGTATACTCTTTCTCATACAAGAATGTTATTTTCACATTAAAGAACATAGTTTTCTTACAAATGCTAAGAAATTGAACAGTATTAACTGTTCACTATTTCACTTGTAGCCTACTTAAAAAGAGGTGAATGTCACCCGACATGGTCTGGTAGCCTAACATTAGTCTACTTGCTACAAACAAAACATTCACCGCAGGTTCGTATTTACGCAGTAGGCTACAGGAACACAAATCCTATTTCTCAGGCACAGACAATACAGTTCTAACGCAAAATATGGTATTTCATTAATGTAAAAAAAAAAAAAAAATTCTATAAATAACTGTGCCATTGGCTACATGTTTTAATCTCACACAAATGCAGACAAAACAATTTGTCTGTGTGGAGCTATGCTGTGCTCTTGCGGTCATGTCTGAAACCGAAGCTTCAACGCTCGCCTCGGACAAGATTTCTTTATTATGTCTTCATTCATTTCTTCACTCTCTGTTCAGTTTATCCTTTTCACACATAACAAATGTGACCATAAAATTAACTACTATGAAAATTAAGAATTTACGATAATATAACCTAGAAATGGGTTCGGGTTTATATACCAACAATTCTTTAAAGACATCTATTTCATGGTTAGTTACTTAAAAATTGTTTTACAATAGCCTCCGAACATGTCATAGTCTACTTCTGCAGACAATGTCTACTGCACACTATATAATAATAATATAACATAAATAATGATTATTTGTGGTAGGCTACCTTCTTTGACAATAGTATTGTCTTTTTTTCTCATGCAAAGATCTCTAGCTTTGCCAGAGAAATTTGAACGTCAGTCAGCTGGTCAGGAAAACTAACCTACTAAAGAGTGTAGTAAAAGGAAACTACTACTACAAAGCGAGTCAAAATGCCTTATTATACGTCCATTGCGGTACAGAAAACTAAACTACACCTGCATGGTACGGTTGGTTACCACGAAGACCAAACGATTTACCCCGGAAAAAATATAGCCCACACTGAAGCTGTACTGGACATAGGCATAGCCTATGTGCAGCTACGTTATGGCCTTCTGTTTACTGTGCCTGGCTTTGATGCAGGAATTCCCTGGTTACAGCCTCTGTAAAGATTTATTTATTTATTTTTCTTCACGCTACTTTTACTAGGCTAGGCTATTGCAGCTATGCAAAACCAATTACTTCGTTACCTACAAAATAGTGCTTTGTAGGCTATGCATGCGTTACTAGGCTACGTCTACCGTGTCGATGATACAACCCTTTAACCTTATTTACTTTGGCCCTCCAGAGGCAATTTCCACGTAGTTTGTAGGCCAGGCTACTAGTTTAATTTAAATGTGAATATATAAAAAAATATTCCATGCATCCATGGTTTACATGGATTACTTAAAGAAGAAGCTGTATTCAGATATTTGCAACAAAATACATTTATTTATTATTAAATACATTTATTAATAGTCACTAGTAGCTATATGCATAATAACCATGTGTATTTAAATCCGTTTTATTTTTTTTAAAACATACAAAAGCGCATGTGTTTCTACAAAATAACAGCAAGCCCTAAGTGAGATAGATGGTCGCTGTGGAAATGTCGTCTGTAAGTTACGGGACTTTGGGGAAATGTAACATGATAAACTCTTCAGTTTTAAATTAAACTCTTCATTATTAGTTAGCTACCAAACACATTACATTAGTACACAAAAAGAAGTGATATCTCACCAAAAAATATGTTTTCATTGTAAAAAAAAGTTACTCACGCATAGCCTACAATCCCAACTTGCAAAAACTAGGCCTGCCTTTAGAAGTATTGATATCAAAATGTGGCCAAGTTACAACTAACAAATATTGCCTATCGTAGCTCACACAAATTAAAGGGATAGTTCGGAATTTTGGACATAATGTCTGAATTACGACTTACCCATGATATAGTTGATTGATGGAAACCATTTTCAGCTAATTCCATGCTGTCCCTTCTTTCGGACATATACACGTTTCTAATGCTAGCGCAACTCTAAGGTAACTGGCAGCATCCACTACCAAACGCACTTAAACACTCCACAGTGCACCCAAAGCAAATAAAATACGATGACAGTCTATCGGGGTTATTTTGAGTGTTTATACCATCATTTTTTAAGTCAAACTATCGTTGAATCCTTTATTTTGTGCTGACCTATATTCTCTGTGGAAGTACGGCAGCGGAGCGATACTTTACGTTACCTATGAATGTAGTGCCGGCACTGGTCGACTACAACAACAAAGAAGAGATACAAGTTGCAATGGCCACATTCGCTCCGCCGCCGTACTACCACAGAGAATATAGGTCAGCACAAAGTAAAGGATTCAACGATAGTTTGACTTCAAAAATGATGGAATAAACACTCAAAATAACCCAGATAGACTGTCGTCATATTTTATTTGCTTTGGGTGCACTGTGGAATGTTTAAGTGTGTTTGGTAGTCGATGCTACTGGTTACCTTAGAGTTATGCTAGCATTAGCAACGTGTGTATGTCCAAAAGAAGGGACAGCATGGAATTAGCTGAAAATGGTTTCCATCAATCAACTACATCATGGGTAAGTCGTAATTGAGACATTATGTCCAAAATTCCGAACTATCCCTTTAAACTAGCTCTATTCCAAAGCAATGCTATCCAAACTTTCCTAAATGATTTAATGCTACTTGGCCCTGTGATTTTTCATCTTACCATCTCAAGAGAACATGGTCAATGAAACTGTATGTGCCACATCAAACTGTGAAAGGACAATCATTTATAGTGGAAATCTGAAATTCACACGTGTTGCAATTACTACACTACAGGGTATGTTTGAACAATTGCCTGCATCCAGTGCTTTGGGTCTATGAAAAGCACAGCATAAATAAAATGTATTATTATTATTATGTATTTATTGATGTATTTATTTATTTGGAATATTTAGATTTCTCTAGAAACCTGTGTGGTCCTACAGAGCCAAGACATTCTTGTGTTCACAAAATTCTGTTCGCAAATAACATAACTATTATTATGTTAACAAATTAGTACTATTACTTATTTGGCATCATCTGACCTACACACAAACAGTAGGCTACATTGACAGGGCGAACATGTCTGGTTCTGAGCACACCAGTGAGGCTTCCCAATCGGCTAGCGTGGTGCGGTAGCAATTGGTTTGTAAGGCAGAGTGCGCGTGACTCACTACACTACCTGCCTTAACTTTCCTTACTAAAAGACCACCGACACGTTCTATCGTCTACGGTTGCTCTTTGTTTTGCTAACGTATGACATTTCTGTTGATCGAACCTGGGTCTGAGAGTGTACTTAAGTGAGATCTGTTACATTGATTGGTTTGTAAGGCAAAGTGCTATAATGGAGTGAGTTGGTTGGAGGACCAGACGCGACAGAAGGGGTTTCAGACAAGTGACTCCGGAGAGACACCTATAAAACGGAGCGGACTCCATAGGAGGGAGAGGGAAAAAAGGAAAACAGAAAGGCTCCAGCTCCCAGTACGAGGGAGTGAGAAAGGAGACTTAAAAGGGGAGAAAAGGAAAACAACCCAGCGAATCGGGCGAACTGACAAAAAAGTGAGAGAAAATACTTAGAAAAACAAAACCTCTGCTCTCAAGATAAGAGAGGAATCTAAAGAGGCGACAGAAACAAACAATAAGGAAAACAACTCGACGAATAGGGCGAACTGACAAAAAGTCAGCGAGAGAAAATACTTAGCAAAACAAAACCTCTGCTCTCAAAATAAGAGAGGAATCTAAATTCTTGATTCACCAAGAATCTTCCTAGACCTGGCCGCCTGGCCAAACTGAGTAATCGGGGAAGACGGGCCTTGGCCAGGGAGGTGAGCAGGAACCCGAGGGTCACTCTGACAGAGCTCCAGCCTGTCCTTGTGGAGATGGGAGAACCTTTCAGAAGATCAACCATCCAGGAGGCACTCCACCAATCAGGCCTTTATGGTAGAGTGGCCAGACGGAAGCCCCTCCTTAGTAAAAGGCACATCACAGCCAGCTTGGAGTTTGCCAAAAGGCACCTAGAGGACTCTCAAACCATGAGAATCAAGATTCTCTGGTCTGATGAAACCAAAATTGAACTTTTTGGCCTGAATACCAAGCGTCACGTCTGGAGGAAACCAGGCCCCGCTCATCACCTGGCTAATACCATCCCAACAGTGAAGCATAGCGGTGGCAGCATCATGATGTGGGGATGTTTTTCAGCAGCGGGAACGGGGCGACTAGTCCTGATAGAGGGCAAGATGAATGCAGCTAAGTACACCGAGATCCTTGAAGAAAACCTGCTCCAGAGCGCTCTGGACCTCAGACTGGGGCGAAGGTTTACCTTCCAACATGACAACGACCCGAAGCACACAGCCAAGAGAACAAAGGAGTGGCTTCGGAGAAAGTCTGTGCATGTCCTTGAGTGGCCCAGCCAGAGCCCAGACCTGAATCCAATTGAACATCTGTGGAAAGAGCTGAAAATGACTGTGTACCGACGCTCCCCATCCAACCTGACGGAGCTTGCAAGGATATGCCAAGAGGAATGGGCAAAAATGTCCAGAAACAAGTGTGCCAAGCTCGTAGCTTCTTTCCCAAGACGCCTTGAAGCTGTACTCGCTGCCAAAGGTGCAGCAACCAAGTATTAGGCTAAGGGTGTGTACAGATATGTAACCCCTAAATAACCTATTTTTGTCAGTAAAATAAAATTGCATATTTTCTAAAAACCTGTTTTCACTTCGTCATTATTGGCTATTGTGTGTAGATGTTTGAGGCAAAAAATGAACTCAATCTATTGTAGTATAAGTCTGTAACGTAATAAAACGTGGAGAAGGTGAAAGGGGTGTGCAGACTTTCCGGCTTGACTGTATATATAGAGGCATATTCCTTACATTTATGGCACCCCGTCGAGGATATTCTCTATATTTATGGTGCCCGGGTGAAGACTGGTAAGACGAACATGTTTTAATTGTCTATCACCATTACTGCTAAATGTATATGTAAACACCTTGCATGAGTAATACTCCACATATAGGAATATAGAGGCATGTTCCCTACAGGACCATGTATAAAAATGGCGACAATTGCTCAAAATAAAAACCCTCAAATTAAAGCTGAAAGTCTTCACTTTAACCTCGTAGTCACTGTTCCATTTAAAATCCAATGTGCTGGAGTACAGAGCCGAAAGAACAAAAATTGTGTCACTGTCCAAATAGTTATGGACCTGACTGTATACACACAGTCTGAACCCCGCCCAGTTGAGAAGCCTGGGACAGGAGATTACAAGCCTCCTGGAAAAGGGCGCCGTACTATCACTAGTACCGCCATCCGCTCAGTGCTTTTTATTCAACCTATTTTCTAATACCGAAAAAGGTATTAGAGTAACGGGTCAATTTTGCCGGCTACTCCACCCAAGGCAACGAGTGAGCTGCCGGAAAGAGGGGGTCCGGATGGGGGTTATACCTTCACGATGCGTGGTCGTTACGACGGACGCTTCACTGAGCGGTTGGGGGGGCTGTCTGCCAGCACCTCCCAGCTCAGGGGTTATGGTCCCAACATCACCAGTCGGACAATATCAATGTGCTCAAACTCCAAGCAGTATTTCTAGCACTGAGACATTTCTTGCCAGTACTAGGGGGCAAACATGTGATAGTGAGGTCGGACAACACCTCAGCAGGATATCACATAAATCATCAGGGCGGTTTAAAGTCCCGCTGACTGGCCGAGCGCCTGCTAACATGGGCACTTCCCAGACTTACCTCCCTGCGTGCCATTCACCTACCAAGTATTTGGAACGGCACAGTGGATGTACTATCTTGCCAGGAGATTCATCCCGGTGAATGGCGTCTCCACCCCGAGGTGGTGGAGGAGATATGGCGGCGCTTCGGTCGTGCTCAAACAGACCTGTTCGCCTCTCAAGAGTCTACTCATTGCCCCCAGTGGTTCTCCCTTAATTAGCATTTGAGTCCCCTGGGGATAGACGCATTAGCGCACGAGTGGCCTGCTATACGTGTTTCCACCCGAGTCGCTGATCAAGGTGACTCTGCACAGGCTCAGCACAAGTCACCACAAACTTCTGCTGGTAGCCCCCTGGTGGCCGATGAAACCCTGGTTTCCCATGGTCCTCTGCCTTGTTTGCGATCCACCCTGGAAAATTCTATTTCGGGAGGATCTGCTACCGCAACAGAACGGCACTGTTTGGCACCCTCGACTAAACATGATGAGTCTCTGGGTGTGGCCACTGAGGAGCCCTACCCTTCGATAACGGAGTGCGGCTCCCCCGTCCAACGGACGCTACTCAACTTCAGAGCTCCCTCTACGAGGAGGGCATATGGATATATGTGGCAGCTATTTAACACATGGTGCGTAAGGAAAGGTGTGGACCCCGTACACTGTCCGATCCCTGTACTATTGGACTTTTTGCAGTCCTTACTTGATAACGGGAAAGCAGCCAGCACACTGAAAACTTATGCAGCTGCCATATCCAGCAGGCATGTCTGGATACATAACAAGCCTGCAGGGAGCCATTACCTTGTCAGCCAGTTCCTGAAGGGTGCCTCGCGACTGAGACCGGCGAGCTCACTGGTAGCTCCCTCCTGGGATCTCCCCTTGGTACTAAGAGTGCTCACGGTTCAGCCCTTGAGCCTCTCGAGACTATCAGCCTTAAGTGGCTCTCTTTTAAAACGGCGTTTCTGCTGGCCATGGCATCAGTAAGACGTGCTGGTGAGCTCTGCGCTCTCTCCATCAGCGCAGAGTGTCTAAGGTGGAGACCGGCCGACGCAGGAGTCACGTTGCGGCCTAATCCATCATTCCTGCCCAAAATCGTTTTGGCATTTCGCATCAACCAGCTAATCGAGCTCGTGGCGCTTTGCCCCCCGCCAAGCAAGGACCTGCGGGACGCACACCTAATATGTCCAGTGCGCGCGCTGCAACGCTACGTTGAAGCTACCGCTTCCTTCAGACGTACAGGGCAACTTTTTGTCTGCTACGGCAAGACTAAGGGGAAAGCACTCTCGGCTCAAAGCCTCTCCCGGTGGGTTGTGACGGCGATAGCCACAGCCTATAAGGCTAGCGCTAAACCCTCGCCTATTGATATCCAGGGCCGATCCACCAGAAGTATGGCTACATCATGGGCAGCCCTGGAAGGCGTACCGCTTAAAGCAATTTGTGAAGCAGCTACATGGGCGTCCCCCTGCACATTTACAAGGTTTTATCACGTCAATGTTGCGCCAGGCTCAACGGTCAGTGCAACCGTCTTACCAGCGGCTTTGGCATCCACGTAAGGATGATGGTTCCTCCTGACACTTTGGGTATAAGTCATCCATATTTACGACCCTAATGGTCTTAGGAATTAAATAGAATGAACGTTTATGGCTGTAACCATGTTCTATGAGTTCCGGATGACCATCATGATCACTCGGGACCTTTTTAAGGGCGAGAAAATTGTTCCGAGGATGTCCGCAGTGACGCTCCCCCTTTTATGGGAGGAATTGCGTCACTACACGGAGTCTCGATGCATCTGGCCCCAGAAGACCATCCATATTGATGACCCTAATGGTCATCCAGAACTCATAGAACATGGTTACAGCAGTAACTGTTCGATAGGTTTGTAAAAATGCTGTATCGTCGCTGTCGGGCGAAAAGCACGTATCTCCAAAACCGTTACTTTTCAGGAAATTTAAAAAACGTTATATTTTTCAAAACTAATAAACACAGCGTCGTGAAAGTTTGTATGTTTTCTACATATGAGGTCAGATACTCACATGTCAATACAAAATTATTATTTTATCAGAAATCAAGTAAAATGGAGTTACGAGGTTTAAGGCTACATATATAAGGCTACAGATGTGTGAGTATTACTGTGCACTCGATGATAAGACTCACATGGTAGGCTACGCAAGTTCTTAGCGAAAGTCCGCTATGAACAGGTTTTTGAAGAGGTGAAGCCTATGACTAAACAGCGATTGCTAGGCTATCCTTATTCCAACCTAGCGTGATGCGCCAGCTCCTCTCTCCGCTCCCAATTTAACTTTCCGGTAGACATAGTTTCAAGTTATCCAACATATAGTTACATCTAATGAGTGCAAAAAGAGCCCACATTTGTGAATAAAGATTTGTCTGACTAGTTCTTGCTTCGCTTGTCCTCTCCGATTGTGTCTCGACTACGCTAATAAACACACAATCCACTTTGACTCGTCGTAAGAATAGTTAAACCGATACTAGCATACCAGCTGACCTTAAGTACACACACAGAATCAAACATCTTTACCTATGATTAATGACTCAGATCAATGGCTAGGCTAGGCCCACCGTGATCAGTTATTTTGTATGATAAAGGTTATTCAGTTTAATTCACTTGCTAAATGGTTTAGCTCTAGTCAAACAATCAAACATTATGTTACTGGCAATCATGCAGTCAAAGATACAATGTGATGTGTTTTATCACAATCTAGCATAGTGTGCACTTGTTAGTTATTTTATTACATAGGTTGGACAGACAATGTTTTGTGAAAACATGTATTTAATTCATAGTTGCACTCCACCAGCCATTAAAAGATTAGGTGTAATGTTAGTAGTAGATGAGATCCAATCAACTCGCACGACTTGCTACAAAGCTTTCCTCAGATTAAAAGTAGCTCCCGCACTTCGTCCGAATGAGGATGGGATGGGATGGACATAGGAGGTTTTTGCCGACAAGTTGAAGAGCCAGTGGAGATACGGGTTTTAATCACAAGCTATTTTGATTTACAGCGTGAGTAACTTGGCATTTTTTACGTAGAAAATTAATTTTTTGGTGAGATACTATATACAGTACCTGATTTTCTGTTTAGAAGACACCAAGTTTTTCTCCAAAATCTCTCGTATAAATATGTTTAGGAAACCAACTACTGACCAGTATATTCAGCTACAGCTGTTTTCTTACTAACCCTGAGAGTTTATCTTGTTGCATTTCGCCAAAGTCCCGTACAGTCAACATTTCCACAGCGACCACCTATCGTACTTAGGGCTGAATACGTTGCTGTTGTTGTGTAAAAACATACATGCTTTTGTAAGTTTTTTTTAACATATTTAAATACATTAGGCGATGTATGTTATGGTTATTATATATATACAGTATGTGACTATTTTTAAATAAATGTATTCTGTTTCAAATTTCTGAATGATACAGCTTCTTCTTCAATTCAAACTTTAAACCATTGATGTGCAGGGAACATTTTTTGAGATATTGACATTTAAATAAAACTAGTACAAACTAGGTGGAAATTGCATCTGGAGGGCCAAAGTAAATAGAGTTAATATATTTCTGCTGTTAGCACCAATCCACCAGGTTATATTCATGGTAGGCTACTGTGAAGTTTTGGACAACAACAGTCGTTCTGGTTCTGGGTGGATCAAACTAAGTTCTCAAATTATGCATTTAGGCTATGTCACAAATGGCCGTAGCCCCACTTTGTAGGCTAGGCTACACCCTCTCCTCACAAGGATATCACAAACAATCACTATTGCGTTGTCTTCTGAGTTTTACTATATCAGTGAACAGTGGGGAAGGGAGGCAGTTGAAACTTTACAAATTCTTTAGCAAGGCGCTCGCGGCGCATGGTGCTACAGTTGTTGTGACAGATATTATGTGCAATCAGAGGAAATAATTGAATAATTCGTAGCGGTTATTAAAACATAATGTGCCACATGACGTTAGAATGACAAGCATTAGGTCTCGCGATTAGCTTCATGTTAATATTTTTAGCTGACAAATTCTAGAAGCGCCGAGTGTCCTCCCTACACTGAAATGGAAAAACAGGTGGATGTTTTCATTAGTAGGCCTATCCTATGCAGTATACATCGTTTATAAGTGAATTTATATAAACACAGTTTCACATCCCTTTCCAGAACAGACGGCATTTTTTTCGGTAGTATTTGTAGCTAGTTCAACTAGTTGGCCATAAGGACTAACTAGTTCAGCTAGTTGGCCATAAGGATCAACTAGTTCAGCTAGCTGCACGGTAAAATTGAGCTGGCTCAATAGTGACCCAATAAAACGTAGCTAGCTTAACTAGTAAGCAAAATAAAACGTAGCTAGCTTAACTCAGTGGCGGATTAAGGGGGGGGGGAGGCTGACTGGGCTGAAGCCAGGGGCCCCCAAAATGAGTTAACAGAAAAAAACAATTGTTTGCGTGTAAAATAAATTTTAGGGATGCACAATATATATCGGGCCAATAAATTATCGGCAGATAATGGAAAACTTATATTATTATGTATTATTCCGATAATTTAATTATAGCCGATAAATAGAGCCGATAATACGAAGCCAATATTGCTTTCATTGACTTAACAAGCGCAGCACACTGTTGTCGCGCTCATGACGTCAAACTGCTGCACCTGGGTCGAGCCACGCAGTGTAGACTAGAGAGCCAAACATGTCATCGCCGGTGTGGACGTTTTTCACAGTTTCAGAAGAAGACAACACGATTGCAATTTGCAATACATATTCCGCAAGGGTTCAGAGAGGAGGGAAAAGGTCTAGGGCTGCCCCCAAATAGTCGACTAAACCATTAGTTGATCAAAAGAACTTAGTCGACCAAAATTTTAATTGGTCGAATCGTCGCAGTGTGAAAAAAATGTGAGTGGAACTATTCATTCCGGACGTGCGCCTTGTGACAAACTATTAATTGTCTATTAATTAAGGATAGATCAGTTGTATAGAATGTCTGAGAGAAAATTAAATGCAAGCATTTTGAGCGTCAAAATGATGACCCCAAAAATATCTTATTTTCTGTAAACTCTGCAACAACAATTTGCCTATATCATTCAGCGCATCTTCTCAAAGGCCGGCTTCATTATCAGCAAAACGCGGACCTCTCTTCTCCTGAGCAATGTCAACAAACAGCAAAAAAAAAAAAAAAACAGCAGTGAGTAGGCCTAATGTGATGAGGTTTGCTGGTCACAAGTAGGCTAAAATACACTTTTAGTTGCTAATATAGATTATAGCCTAATGAATCTTTCGTTTGGGCTGTTGTTGATATTTCTCTTAAGTGTTTCACTTTGCTGCATTTTTTATTTAGTCGTTTGTTTATATAATTTATAGCCTATTTATTTGCATTTTAAAAATAAAATATACATATTTTCTCCATCTAGTTTTGATAAAGTTGTTAAATTATACATTGTTTTTGCTCTTTCGTATCACCAGACAAAAGGCTGCTTTTTTATTTAGTTATTCAGTATTTTTAAGTTGTGTGTTATAAAGAGTGGAAATAAAAATAACAATGTTAAATGTCGTAGGCTATTGCTTGTTGTTCCGACACATTCATTTACCACTTTGTCAATGCCGTTAATACAGACACCTGTGACTGGCATACACCTGCCAGCACTTGAAGCTCAAAACGAGAGTGAATACCAACAGAAGAATATTGCAGGGGATTTTGACACATTTTTTTGGGCCGCTACCCACACGGTTAGCTGTGTTGCTCATTCCACGAATGCATGATCCTTACAAGTTGTACCTCGTTGTAAAGGTGACTAATCAGGCTTTCCAACGATATAAAATACAATACCAATTGGTATTATTAAAGGGGAGGAATAATCGACCGAAATAACGTTTCCGAACTTTTTTTGAGGAGTTTATAAAATGATATAAGTGACCTGAAAGGTCGTCATCGCAACGAAGATGGATTGAATGAATATGAAGCACTAGCAGCCAGCGTTGGCACACAAAAAAGCGAGTGCGGTAGTGCCTATTCAACAGGCATTTGAAAACTGCAGGAAGTTTACTTGAGACAGCCCTTCACTTTTGTATTGAGTGATGCACTTTACTACTAATAACCTGTATTTAATACATTGACATGTCTAATTTGACAGATGATTAGGCAAAATGCTCTATAAAAGCCAAAGTATGTTTGTGAACTTTTTTGATGTACTTTACTAGAAAAAATAAATGAACATTTGAAGAGTCAGAACTGTACTTTGTTTTTGTTGTGTTAACAATAGTGATGTCAGTTGGTCATTTGGTTAGGTCAGAGCTATGGAATATTAAATCATCCATCTTTGCTCACTACATCTTAGCCTTTCTTACCCTCAGGTGTGCATAAACTACAGGTTATGAACTTCTTTTTAAAATACAAAAATGTGGAATTTTCGGTTATCTTATCGGTATCGGCCATGAGAAGCAGGTAATTATCGGTTATCAGTATCGGCTGAAAAAAATCCATATCGTGCATCCCTAATAAATTTCATACCTAGATAGACCAGATGAGGAGGGAGGGATGCCGACTGTCAGCAATGCGGTGTGTGTGGGATAACTAGACCTTGTACTGAGATCTTATTTGATGTTACAGTGTGCAAAAGTTTGCCTGAATGCCTGAAAATCGACATGTAGGGAGAACCGGGACGAAATAAACACTTTTTACATTCATCCGGTTTACTCAAAAGTCAGTAGAGATAGAGAGGCCATATTTTCTGACAAACAACGTGTCTGTGTCCCTCACTAATAGCATCTGGAATTTTGTTTCCAGCATAAACGAGTTGGATATAAATTGGCCGCAAACCGGATGAGTGCAATCATGGAAGGGCCCCTGTTTGAATTACAGCCAGGGGCCCCATGCAACCTTAATCCGGCTCTGGTTTAGCTAGCTGCATTTTTGACAGAGCTAGTTAAACTAGCTGCGTTTTTTGGGGCATCTAGCTGCCAAAAGCGGAAACTAGCTGTGTTCCGGGGGCAGCTAGTTGGCTTTTTGACACAGCTAGGTAGGTTTTATGGCCAGTTAGTTGGCACAAACGGCAGCTAGCTAGGAAATTGTGTTAGCTAGCTAAGTGATATGGCCAGCTAGCTATGAAAATGGGCAGCTAGTTAGGACAGAAAGATAGCTAGCTACAGAAGTCGAATAAATGATAAAATGGCTTGCCATAGAGGAGAGCACACGCTTGTCTACATTCTCACAAATCAATAGTGGCGGTTGCAGCAATGCACACTGGTAAATATGGTAATTAACCTATAACTTTAGCATTTTACTGCCATTGTGTTAATTAAGGTGTTGATATTTGTCAATATAAAAAAGCATAAATATAGACATAAAGTTCCAAATATCTTTTTTACATATTTCCTAATTCTGCCTTAAAGGCGTTTGCTGAAGAAAATCACCAACTTGAAGTCATTTTACAGATCCAAACATAATAGGAAGGTTAAAAAATCACTTGCAAGTTCATTGCCCTCTGTTGGGGCTGACATCCTCTGGCTCAGGTTCACATTTTATATTTACAATGAAATCAGGGAAACTCTTTGACACCACCCCACCTCTGCCAACTTTATTTCAAAGGCCAGAATATCCTTCATCTGGGCCTGCGCAGACCGCTGATTTGCTCCCAGCATAACCGCAATGTCCACCATCAGACTTAGCAGGGCCTCACGGTACTAAGAGAGAAAGACACAATGCTATATCACTACAGACCCAGAAAGACATGGGTAGATATGCACATATACCATAAAGAGAGAGAGAGAGACACGAAGGTAGATCCTGTACTGGGTGTATTTACAGAGAAGACATTGTGAAATGCCCAGGTATTTAATAAGTCAATGATTAGTATAAAAGAGGTATAGGGGGGCCTCTTGGGATGCTGAATGGAGTCGGTATGCTATGAAGATGTTAACTCCGGTTAGAGAGTTGAGGCGGGAGAGGAGCTTTGATGTTAGCGGGTCTTTATTGTCATTTCTAGATGGAGGATTTGTATGTATGTGTGGTTGTTCCTCAGAAACCCCCCAAAAAGGGAATAAAGAAACTCTGCTCCTAGAACGTTTACTTGTAGAGACCTCTGTTATCTTTGTATATTGATGAAAAGTAACCATAAAACTAATGCGTCCCCCCCGTTGCTAGGCAACCAATGCAGGGAACGGGAAGCTCTCGCATTAAGAGACAAATATAAACAGAAAGGTGGGGGCTATTACTGATACAGTTGAAGTCGGAAGTTTACATACACTCAGGTTGAAGTCATTAAAACTCATTTTTAACCACTCCACAGATTACATGTTAGCAAACTACAGTGTTGGCAAGTCAGTTAGGACATCTACTTTGTGCATGACACAAGTAATTTTTCCAACAATTGTTTACAGACAGATTCTTTCACTTTTGATTCACTATATCACAATTTCACTGGGTCAGAAGTGTACATACACTAAATTGACTGTGCCTTTAATATTTTAATATTTGGTCACATATCCTTTGCATGCCATGACTTCCTGATGTCTGTGACCCAACAGCATCAAAAGACTCTTGATATCTTATTTTCTGGTACTCTTACAAGCGATATTATAACGTCTCTCTGCATTCTATGCGGTGGAACACTAGCCAGTCTCTGAGGCACAGTATTCCCTATGTTATCTCTGATAGCCTTAATTTTATTACTAAAGAATGCCGCAAACTCATTGTATTTATCAGACAATAGGAGTTCAGATGAGATGTGACAGGAGGTGTTAATCAGTCTATCAATAGTTGAAAAAAGGTATTTTGGGTTGTCTTTGTGATTATCAATCATCCTTGAAAAATAAGATCTCCTTGCTAGCTTCATTTCATTATTAAACTTTTTCTAAATATTTTTTATAAATATCCTGGTGTACTGTCAGCCTGGTACATCTCCATTTCTGTTCTGCTTTTCTGAATTATCTTTTTAGTTCTAAAATAGCATTTAAGTTCCTCCAGGGGGCTTTGCTTGTGATAGTCTTGGTTTTCAGTGGGGCAACAGCGTTAATACAGTGTGTCAGTCTAGAATTGAAATTCTCAACTAAAGTATTACAGGAAGGGGAGGGGAACATGGGGAACTGGTTGCTCAGTATTCAATTGGCAGTTTACAGTTATTAAGTTCTGCTTATTAGAGCCCTGCATCATTTTCTGACTAGGATCGACATGCCGCCGGCTACTGCAAATGACAGGAATGTTCTGAAAAGTGGCATGGTTGCCTACATGTGGCCTACAAGGGGGGTTAGAAACAGAAGTAGAGTCAGAGCACATAGTGGGAGGACCCACAGGTTGTAGGGGAATCGTGACTAAATTTGAGTATTTGCATACTGTATTGTAGCGTTTGATTGGTCTATTATT
This sequence comes from Synaphobranchus kaupii, assembly GCA_029718625.1. NCBI lineage: Eukaryota > Metazoa > Chordata > Actinopteri > Anguilliformes > Synaphobranchidae > Synaphobranchus > Synaphobranchus kaupii. Next base: position 70,311,114 of record CM056377.1, on the reverse strand, counting down.
AGTTTTAACTGTCATGGATTTTGACGCCTTTTTCCCATGTGGTCGTTTTCCTCGGTCGCCACGTGTGGGCTCTGCTCTTTTAGTGGAGTCTTGCTCCGCCTCTTCTCTTTTGCGGAGTTCTCTCTTCAGCGTCCACACATGTGCGTGCTTGCCTGAGAGCTACATAAGCCCCCGTTTCCTACTTCTATATTATTTTGCGTTATTTGCACTGTTTTGTGTTTTTTTTTTTTTTGTGGTATTATTTTGCCCTTTGTTTGCCTTAGCCGGTATGGTTAGGTCTAGGCTCTGTAGGAGACCTATTTGCTCCAATGTGTTTTATTGGAGTAATGTGGGACTTGCCTTTGTATGTAGCTATTAGGACTCATCGTCCGTGGCTCTTTTCTGTCTCCGCTTCCTGGTCTTTCCTTTCTTTCTTTGCCTAGACCTGTTGCCTTTTCTGTCTCTCCCTCCTCTCTCTGTCTGCTTTCTTCCTTGGAAGCGAGAGGAGTCTTTGTTTGTTTGTGGGTATATTTATATAGTCATTTCTTACTAAGAGTCAGGGCATTTTATCATACTGAGAGGCAGGGCTTTATCTATTCTGAGAGGCAGGGCGTTTATTTTTTACTTGGCTTGCGTTAGACATTGAGCCGGCAAATGTTGAGAACAGCTGTTCTGTTCGTCCTTCGGTACCTGTCTCCTTAAAGGGAGATTTTGTTTGGAACTGTAGTTCTGTTTGCTCTTCGGGTACGTCTTTCCTCACAGGGAGACTGGGCGATTTTGTTCAGACAGTTGTTCTGCATCTCGTTTGTTCACTGTTTTGTATACGTTTGAGTATTCAGTGTTTTTTAGCTCATTGTGTTTTCCGAGCTTGAGATTCTTTGCTTTCGTGTGACGTTCGCCCGGTTATACGGCTTGTTTTTAGTTACGCCCCTTTTCCCTAGTTTCCCTTACTATTTCCCTCCAGTTGAGAGTGGGAACTAGGTTATTTGAGGTTAGTCCTTTATATTTCCCTATATACGGGGCCTCTCCGTCTCAGTGGCCTTAGTGCTTAATGAATCCCCTTGCTGCGTTTGGTCCCTCGAACCTCACACGTCACGCCCCCATTACATTAACAGCATTGTAGCGTTTGATTGGTCTATTATTAATGACAACAGATATGGTATTGGTGGAGGAGGCTAGTCAAACACGAGGGGCATTATTAACTGAATAAAATATGTTGTTTGCTAAAAATCGAGCACCCAGAGTATTTGGATGTTGTTGGGTCACAGACATAATGGCATGCAAAGCACATGCAACAAAATATTAAATATGATGACTTTAAATTTATGTTAATTTGGCCAATTACTTTTGTTCCCCTAAAATGGGGGGACTATGTATAAAAAGGGCTAGAATTGCTACACGGTTCACCCAATATGGATGTGCACACCCTCAAATTAAAGCTGAAAGTCTGCACTTTAATCTCATAGTCACTGTTCTAATTTCAAATCCAATGTGCTGGAGTACAGAGCCAAAACAACAAAACATGTGTCCCTGTCCAAACACTTTTGGAGTGCACAGTATGTTGTACTGGAAATATATGCAGAGAAATAGAGAGTATTAGGGTATTCCCTGTACAGAAAGCAAGATGTTTACTGTCTGGACCTCTGTGGTAGCTTAGTCAGGACTTACTGTCTGTGCTTCTGTGGTGTTGGTGAGAAAGTCCTCTCTAGAAGATAATGACAGTGTTGCCTGGTCCAGCTAGAGAGAGAGAGAGAGGGGGGGGGGGGGGGGGTTACCATGTATGCGGCATTACCAGGCAATATAACATTACTGTTTAGGTTAGGGTTCATGTGTGAAAAATTGTTCTACCAATTTCTGGCTCAAGACCTAGCAACATTTCTGGAAATATTCCATTTTGACGTTGGTGTGACTAACTATATACAGCTTTATACCATGGTATGGGTGAATACTCCGACCAACTCTGACTGCTCAATGAGTGGTGGTTATTATGTATAATCCACAGTCATCCGGGTCACAGGTTTGATCACGGTTCTAAATTAATGCACTGCCTGGCCAGGCGGCCAGCTACACAACGGGAATGGCAAACTATGCTCCATGATTAATTAATTCAAAGTCCAAAACGTTCAAGAAAATAAGTGGAATAAATAAAGTGAATTAATAAAGTAAAATAAGCAGAATGTAGCCTACCTACTTTCTTTCCCTCAGTAACGTTACTGGACGGCAGACGGCTACTCCGCCTCGTAGTCTGCAAATTAGGGGTGTAACGATTCTCCAAATCCACGGTTCGGTTCAGACCTCGATTTTTGAGCCACAGTTCGGTTCATACCTCGGTTTTTTTTGTGTAATGTGTAATATTTACAAAATATACAGCTCAGGGTTTTTCTTACATAGTAAATTATTTGGCGGCCGCCAAAATGATTTCACGGACCGCCAAAGGGACATCGCAACCGCCAAAATTACAATAACTGACAAAACGGCAAATAAAATCATATCCGAATGAATTTAATTAAATTTTTTTGGTGCAATATGGTCTTTCAGCCAGCAGATGGCGATATATATTGTACTAGGCGCCTTCAATATGTCAGTACTAGGAGACGAGTAGAAGAAGCATAGAACCATAGACCGTAGCCTACAGAAATGCGGCTCAGCTATTCTGTGGCAAAGTCAGAGTGCGACTCGGTAGAAAGACATAGCGTGGGCAGCGAGTTGGATGGAACACGCTCCAATTTTGAATTAGGCTACCTTTGAAGCCCTAAGTTCTGAAAAGGTACAAACGTTGGCGCCCCATAACTATAGTGGTAGACTTATCGGTCACAATTACAGTAGCCTATTCATGTTTGCCCAAATTATAAACTAGGCTACAGCTTTAAGAAAACCCCAGGATTGATACTACAGTGCAATAAAATAATAGGGTGCTGTTAATAGCCCAAAGCGCTTATGACCCTCGTCTTGCCACAGCCACAGACTGTAAAATGCACCGTTTACAAGAAAATCATGTTCAGATATAGCTAGAAACAATAATATATATTTTTAAAACGTACAAATAGGCCTACGCATTCTGCGTTTTCCATTGCTTACTGTAGGCTACTATACAGTAGGCTACCTGATGCACTTTCGGTTTAGAAGACACCTCATTTTTTTCCTCCAAAATCTCTCGTAGCTATAAATATGTTAATGAAACCAAATATCTTACCTGTAGGCTATATGCAGGTAGGCTACCACTGTGTTATGATTGACCCTGAAGAGTTTATCTTGTTACATTTCGCCCAAAGTCCCGTACAGTCGACATTTCCACAGTGACCTATCGCATTTAGGGCTGAAATAGTGTACGTTGCGGTTGTTATGTAAAAACACAAATGGTGTTTTTGTACGTTTTTATTTTATTTTTTTTAAACGTGTAGCTACACTTATTTTTTATTTCTATTTTAGAGTGTTGTTTATTTATTCTTCTATTTGTGTGCTATCAAAATAGCCTAAATGGTGTAATATTCAAATATTCAAAAAGCTTCAAGGACCTTTGATTTCTAAAACCTAACTCCTAAACACAACCTTACTGGTACTTTACAACCAAGGCCTACATGGGCTCTTTGTACTCCAAAAACTGTATCTACGGTAAAATTAATGCAAAAAATGCGCTCGCATTGGTACCGCCAAAACCCATTTCTCTGCCAGGAAAACCCCTGCAGCTTGCCCTAACTTTAAATAGAATAATAATTTTGTGATTTACATGTGTTATAATGTTAATTGTGAAATGAAAAATTAGTTTTCTTACATTAGTAACGTAATGAGCTCAACAGGCTGCACCTGCAGTGGTGGCAGCAGGTTGGGGGAGGGGGTGTGTCGCGGTTCCGTCTTCCAGAACCGCGACACAAGACCGTGGACGTTTGTATCACGGTTTCGGTCTCGGTTTCAGAACCGTTACACCCCTACTGCAAATAGTAGCCTAATTTATGCTAGCCTACTGCATAGCTGGGCTATGATAAACTTTTGTCATTGTTTTTTAAGATAATGTATGTGGCTAGGTAACTATATAGCTAGGCATAGTTACATTATCATGGAGTTAGCAAAGCGCAGTTTGGTTTTTAAATGTGCAATGTTTTATCTTTTTTTTTTACTGCGAGCCGGATCAGTCTCTTCTATGTAGCCTAGGTAAAAATTACCGTAGCAACAGCATAGGCTACAGCTGATTTATAAAATCGGTAAATAACATTAATCTGCAGATAGAAAAAGTTTGTATTCAGCAAATATCTAAATTACAACAACTTTAATCTAGCAAAACATTTTTGTGGTCAAAGGTGCAATATTTATTCAGTTTGGAAATACAAATTTATCATAGACTAGTAGGAATTTACCTGTAAATTAACGTCAGCAACACACTGACTGCTTGTGAATGCAAGCTACTTCATGCAAGCACGTTAATCTGAGGCTAGCCTATAGACCGATTTCTCAGCAACGTCACAGTTGAGGTCCGCACGCACCACTGGGTGGGGCAGAATATTCAATATTGCAAATTAAATGAACATCAACTTGTAATTGTAGAAGCTGAAATGGATGATGAAAGACACTTGTTTGACATTGAATATCTTAGTTGCATCAACACTGAGATAGCTAAGCAGTTTGGTGTAAATATGTGTAATATTTATTCAATTTAGTAAATGTCCTGAAGTAGGCTATGGTATGCTGTGCCACCTCATCATATAAATTAGGCACTCAATTGAATTAAAACAGCTGACTCTATAGCTGTGATTTTGACGCAAATGGAGTAAAGTTAGGTGGGCTAACCATGACAGAACATAGGCCTATGTGAGACTATTTTGACCCAATATCAAATAACGTTAGAATTTAATACTAAGTTATGCAAGTGACAGCGAATCTAGCATAATGACTTGGTAATTAATGTGCTAACAATGTAGAAATGGACACCTACCATTTTAGCTAGTTGGCCATGAGATATAAAAAGTAAAAGGTCTTGCAGCATGGTTATATGTTCATGTCATCATGACACAGGTCGATATTTATCACAAGCTGCTGTTATTGCTAGTTACCTGTACCCGGTTTGACAACAGGCGCTGTGCATTATTTACTTTAGCGTGCTAATTGGGTGGACTAACCGTAATGTTAGTTTGCCAGCAGAGATGAGCTGAGGTGGGTCTTAGTCACCTTTTTTTTTGGGAATACCCTGTGATTTGTGAACCGGGGGCATGTGGTCTGTCTGTGTCTAGACTAGCGTTAGCTAGCCACTGTAATGTTACTGTCTTGGTTGTATCTCACAGGAACATTAGTTTGCTAACATTTGCTAAATGCTAGATTGCCAATGTTAATTTTGTAAAATCTAAAGAAGTAACCAGCCTAGAGCCAACGTATTTCCCGAAAAAGCAAGTTTCCACCAGTGAACACTTGGATAAAAGAAATAAGATGGATAACGTTAAGAAACGTAGCTAGATAGCGCCCATTATCGGGCACGCCCACGTTCAACCATATTTTAACTTCCTCGAGAGCTGATTTGCCAATGGTAAAAAAAGAAAACCAGTAGCTACATCTATAATGTTAGCACATTCACAATATTAGAAAAATGTGTGTTGTGTTCGAATTCCTTGTAATCAATTCATGAAGAAGTGCCATTTTTATATGTCCACTCAAGGGCGCGGGAGGTGGAAAAAAAAATCCAATGAGATGGACAAATGGACTGCCATGTAAAAAATCTAGTTAGCCAGGCATCTTACCAACATATCGGGGATTCAAAAGGTATATTTATTGATTAAATAAACTAATAATTGATTATTAAAACAACAAAAAATCTTGAGCTTCTTTATGCACTGCAAAAGCCACCTGATAATCGGCTCCCTTTTTTTGGCAGTACCGTTAGCCTAATCTAAAAGTCGTTAACACACTACCGGTCACGTCTAAATTACATGTTTATTGGCTTAAAAGTAATCTTATTGTTTTTTAAATCTAATAAATATAATATATTCAATAGTAACATTATGTGCCCAAATAATATCAGTATCGTAGCTTTGTTGTTCACAAAAGTTTCAGTTTTTCGCCCGATAACAGGGTTCGGTAGGCTCCGCAAGCTAGTTCACCATTACAGAAGAAAACGCTGGTGGTAGCCTACTGGTGCTTTTTCTGTTGTGGCTGTAGATAAACATTAAGTTATCAACACATCATCACACAGACAATTTACTGACACAATAGTTGTCAGCTGCTCCACCTTTGTGTGTGTTAAGTAACGTAGCTGCTAGACAGGCTATGTAGAGTCATCCTATCTGGCCAAACACGTTAATAACAGCATTAACAGAAGTTACACTAGGCTATATAAACAGACTAACGTTAGACTCATTTTTAAAAATTGTGAATGTGGTGTATCCTGTATGTCCGAGTTATTGAATTGGACTAACATTAAAAAATAATTTAACTTGTCGCTGTCAAACATTGACAGTAAAGACGGTTAGCTTGCACTCATTTATAACGTAAGTAAGCTATAGCTAAATATGCTAGCTTAAGTTAACGTTACAACAAAAAAAGTTACAGAAAAGTTGTAATAAGACTAACGCTAGCTATAATTTGTATCGCTGTGCCAAGATGAAAGTGAAATAAAAGAACCAGAAACAAAAGTAGATGTCCGTTAAATCGTTGATGATCAAGTCCACCGCATTATGATAGCCTGCCAAGGTAACACTGTGGAAGTACGGCGGCGGAGCGATACTTTATGTTACCTACTAATGTAGTGCCGGCACTGGTCGACTACAACAACAAAGAAGACCAACAAGTTGCAATGGCCACGTTCGCTCCGCCGCCGTACTTCCACAGAGAATATAGGTCAGCACAAAGTAAAGGATTCAACGATAGTTTGACTTAAAAAATGATGGTATAAACACTCAAAATAACCCAGATAGACTGTCGTCGTATTTTATTTGCTTTGGGTGCACTGTGGAGTGTTTAAGTGCGTTTGGTAGTGGATGCTAGCAGTTACCTTAGAGTTGCGCTAGCATTAGCAATGTGTGTATGTCCAAAAGAAGGGACAGCATGGAATTAGCTGAAAATGGTTTCCATCAATCAACTAAACTCCTCAAAAAAAGTTCGGAAACGTTATTTTGGTCGATTATTCCTCCCCTTTAATAATACCAATTGGTATTGTATTTTATATCGTTGGAAAGCCTGATTAGTCACCTTTACAACGAGGTACAACTTGTAAGGATCATGCATTTGTGGAATGAGCAACACAGCTAACCGTGTGGGTAGCAGCCCAAAAAAATGTGCCAAAATCCCCTGCAATATTCTTCTGTTGGTATTCACTCTCGTTTTGAGCTTCAAGTGCTGGCAGGTGTATGCCAGTCACAGGTGTGTGACTGGCACCTGATTGGCACCTAATTGACAGCACTTGTGTGCATGGGTCCTGCAACTTTGGTGAGTTTGTGTGTGCTCCAAGCATAAACATGCCACGTTTGTCCCTTCAGGATAAGGCCCGTGCAATAGGGCAAGTGGAAGCTGGTGTTCCGGTACGCAGAGTGGCAGCATTATTTGGTGTCAGCCCTGGTACCATTTCCAAACTTAGGACCAAGTTCCGTGAGACTGGTGAAGTCAAAGACAGACCACGAAGTGGCCGTCCCAGGAAGACAACACCCCAAGAAGACCGGTTCCTCACCCTTGCTTCACTGAGGAACCGTAGGCTTTCTTCCAGAGATTTACAGGCAAGATTTGCACAACGGTACCACAGACAGATCTCTGATCAGACGGTGAGGAACAGACTGCCCATGGCCGGTCTTCGTGCTTATAAGGCTGCCAGGAAGCCTGCAATGACTGCCCTTCACCGTCAGGCCCGTTTGCGCTGGTGTCGACAGCACCGACAGTGGAACCTAAGAATGTGGGGCAACGTCATGTTCAGTGATGAATCAAGGTTCTGTCTGCGGAAGCTGGATGGCAGGATCAAAGTATGGAGACGGCGTGGAGAACGCTATGCAGATTGCTGCACAGATCGCATGACACCTTTCAATGGGGGCAGTGTCATGGTGTGGGGCGGTATCTCTCTCACAGGCAAAACAGAACTTGTCATCATTGAAGGCAATCTCAATGCAGTGAGATATCGGAATGAGATTCTGGAGCCAGTGGCGATCCCTTATCTCCAGAATCTAACCTAACTCCATCCTCCAGGATGACAACGCTCGCCTCCACAGAGCCAGGATCATTACAGAGTACCTCCAGAATTTAGGAGTGGAGAGGATGGAATGGACTGCCGTGAGTCCAGAGCTCAACCCAATTGAACACCTGTGGGATTAGCTTGGGCGTGCTGTACGTGCCAGAGTGACCAACACAACCATGTTGGCTGACTTGCGGCAAATCCTGGTTGAGGAATGGGATGCCATCCCACAGCAGTGTGTGACCAGGCTGGTGACCAGCATGAGGAGTTTGTGCCAAGCTGTTGTGACTGCGTATGGATCTTCCACACGCTACTGAGGTCCCTGACAGTGTAAAATGAATAAAGTGTAAAAATGGCCAATATGTGTTGTTTTTTCCTTATTACTGTGGGGAGAGTGCAATCATCCAATCCACCAAGCAACTCAAAACGAGAGTGAATACCAACAGAAGAATATTGCAGGGGATTTTGGCAAATTTTTTTGGGCCGCTACCTACACAGTTAGCTGTGTTGCTCATTCCACGAATGCATGATCCTTATAATTTGTACCTCGTTGTAAAGGTGACTAATCAGGCTTTCCAGCGATATAAAATACAATACCAATTGGTATTATTAAAGGGGAGGAATGTAATTAAGATGTAATTAAAAATGTAATTAAGCCGTGCCACTGCATTTTGTGTCAAAACAGAGCTGATATCCAAACTGAAAAGTTGAAAAGTTTAGTTTGAGCCACGTCCCTATTCGGGACCACATGGTACCTCATGGTACTAGTTCCCTGCGTTTTCCTGTCTGTTTGTTATAGTTTATAATAGTATTTAGAATAGAAGTGTAGTATAGCTGATTTACCCACAGCTTATTGTGAACTACATTCAACGTTCATTACTAGGGATAGCTGCTACATTATGGGAAGGATGTGCTTTGTCTTGTCTGTTCTGTAGTGACTTCGATGACGTTTCTGTATGCACTTATTGTATGTCGCTTTGAATAAAAGCGTCTGCTAAATGAGTGTAATGTAATGTAATGAATGAATGGAAAATAATGTAGGTACTTCGGGCGTGGTCAGGGGACAGCCCGTCGTGGTTTATTCCTTACGTAATTCACACCTCGTCATGGATTATTGCTTACATATCATTGCCGAATTTATAAGCACGCAAAATTCAACTAGTTTTACTCAAGCTACATTTTTTCTTACTGCAAAAGAATAAATAAATGTGGCATGTGTATGAAATAAACTAGCTACACAGTACATGCTGTCATGTCACACATCTGTCCGTTCATAGCCTACAAGTTATACAAAAGTTTCCAATAGTGTAGCCTACAAGCACATTAAAATTTGGGAGGACATTAGCGGTTATGATTCACTTTTTTTCATGGCAAGCTATTTAGCAAACAATAACTAGCTTCTCTGGCTAGTAGGCTACACCAGTGCTAATAAAATCATACCTCCAACAACAATTAATGGGCTGTCACTGTCATGTGTGAACGTAAAAGTCCTTGGCCACTAGATTGCCGGAACAGTTAATATGTCAGTGTTCCGTGTTTTATATGTGAAAGTGGCTACGGTCTCCTGCTGTGGGTAAACTAGGGAGACAGTATGCAAACTACAAATAAAAGATCCAGAGAAGTTGATAAGACTCTTTGATAAGATTCCTGGATGTGTCTTTTAGGGTTTTACACATTAACGGAGCAATGCTTCAAATAATGACCACCCCTAACCACGGAGGGAGAGAATGGGGGACAGAGATCTTACTAACTTATATATCCAATAAGTACAGTCAAGCCAGAAAGTCTGCACACCCCTTTCACCTTCTCCACGTTTTATTACGTTACAGACATATTTTACAATAGATTGAGTTCATTTTTGTCTCAAAATTCTACACAAAATAGCCCATAATGACAAAGTGAAAACAGGTTTTTAGACATTTGTGCTAATTTATTAAAAATCAAAATGTAAAATATCATATGTACACAAGTGTGCACACCCTTTGATATGACACCCAAAAGTGAGCTGAGGTGCATTTTGTTTCCACTGATACTGCTTGAGATGTTTCTACAACTTAATTGGAGTCCACCTGTGATAAATTCAATTGATTGGACATGATTGGGGATTGCCAACACCTGCCTATATAAGGTCCCACAGTTGACAGTGCATGTCAGAGCAAACTCCAAGCCATGGGGTCAAAGGAATTATCTGCAGACCTCAGAAACAGGATTGTGTCAAGGCATAGATCTGGAGAAGGGTACGGAAAAATCTCTGCAGCTTTACAGGTCCCAAAGAGCACAGTGGCCACCATCATTCGTAAATGGAAGAAGTTTGGAACCACCAAGAATCTTCCTAGACCTGGCCGCCCGGCCAAACTGAGCAATCAGGGAAGACGGGCCTTGGCCAGGGAGGTGAGCAGGAACCTGAGGGTCACTCTGACAGAGCTCCAGCGTATCCTTTTGGAGATGGGAGAACCTTTCAGAAGATCAACCATCCAGGCAGCACTCCACCAATCAGGCCTTTATGGTAGAGTGGCCAGACGGAAGCCCTCCTTAGTAAAAGGCACATCACAGCCCGCTTGGAGTTTGCCAAAAGGCACCTAGAGGACTCTCAAACCATGAGAATCAAGATTCTCTGGTCTGATGAAACCAAAATTGAACTTTTTGGCCTGAATACCAAGCGTCACGTCTGGAGGAAACCAGGCACCGCTCATCACCTGGCTAATACCATCCCTACAGTGAAGCATGGCGGTGGCAGCATCATGATGTGGGGATGTTTTTCAGCAGCGGGAACGGGGCGACTAGTCCTGATAGAGGGAAAGATGAATGCAGCTAAGTACACCGAGATCCTTGAAGAAAACCTGCTCCAGAGCATTCTGGACCTCAGACTGGGGCAAAGGTTTACCTTCCAACATGACAACGACCCGAAGCACACAGCCAAGAGAACAAAGGAGTGGCTTCGGAGAAAGTCTGTGCATGTCCTTGAGTGGCCCAGCCAGAGCCCAGACCTGAATCCAATTGAACATCTGTGGAAAGAGCTGAAAATGGCTGTGTACCGACGCTCCCCATCCAACCTGACAGAGCTTGCAAGGATATGCCAAGAGGAATGGGCAAAAATGTCCAGAAACAAGTGTGCCAAGCTCGTAGCTTCTTTCCCAAGACGCCTTGAAGCTGTAATCGCTGCCAAAGGTGCAGCAACCAAGTATTAGGCTAAGGGTGTGTACAGATATGTAACCCCTAAATAACCTATTTTTGTCAGTAAAATAAAATTGCATATTTTCTAAAAACCTGTTTTCACTTCGTCATTATTGGCTATTGTGTGTAGATGTTTGAGGCAAAAAATGAAATCAATCTATTGTAGTATAAGTCTGTAACGTAATAAAACGTGGAGAAGGTGAAAGGGGTGTGCAGACTTTCCGGCTTGACTGTATATATACACACGCACGTGCGTACACACAAACAAAACACATTCTTGCGTCAGACATGAACCTTTCTCTACCCTGGGTAGAGAAATACGTACATTCCAAGAGGGGCAGTGTGTTTGCAGGTTTTTGTTTCCACAAATTATCCTGACTCAATGAGCTACTGAGCTGTCTACTGTTAATTTATTTGCAGATGAGATCACAGTGAAATATTTAATATAGGTACAGTCGTCATCTGTTCCTGTCTCCAACTGTCATTCATGGCCTTATGAAGAAATGTAGCTAAAATGTCAAATCATGTTAAACATTGAGTTAATAAAACAAGTAAGCGGCTGCATGAAATCCAGAAAGAGATACAGCCCTGTATATCCCCCCCTACAATAGACCTACCAGATACTCAGCTCTGTATTCTTAAAGGGTAATTCCACCCAAAAACAACATTAACCTTATCTAACAGATCAAGGCGCAATAATTAAGTTTCTCTTTGTGGCTGGCCAAAAAAAAATTCTGTCCTGAGATATTTGAATATAAAGTTGAAAATTCGGTAGAGGTATACATCATTTTGACGTATACCGCTACCACTTCCTCGTTTTTAAAAGACTACAGTTTCTGAAGTGGGCGTGTAAATTACATAGGCACGTAGGTGGAGCCAGCGAGGGAAGAAATGCTCCATGACTATCTGTCACTGTTCTGAGTACTGTGGTAGGGACACATCGTAGATCAAGCCAGCTATCATTGCTATTTTAGTATAATGTCAGAAAATTACATTGATAGGCTACGTTATTTCCTAAAGATTTTGGGAAAGTAAACCAAACAGGACTCGAGGGCTGTCGTGTGCTTGAATTTGTTGTGTTTGAACTAGACAAGCAGTAAAATTCCCCTGCTCCAGCCCTCCTGTCCACCTGCCCTTCCCCCTCCTGATCCCCTGCTCTGACGGATTCCCCGGTTCTGACCCCTGCCTGTTCCTGGTCTTCGCTTTTGCTTATTCTGCATTGCCCTGTTCACTGGACATTGACCCCTGCCTGGATTTGACTATGTTTCTGCCTGCCCTCTATTGCACTGTTTGCTGGATATTGACTGGCGTTTGTCGACCACAAATAAAGCCTATTCCTATTTATTCTGGTGTCTGCGATTGGTTCCGATCTGCTCGCGTAACAACCTGGCACATGCACAGTAGTTTTGGGCTATATCTCTGCTCTCAAGACAGGTATAAAGTTGGCTGAGAGCTCATTTTAATCAGGAGGAGAGCTACTTTTCTATAAATCAAACATCATTTTTGGGTGGAATTACCCTTTAACATGAAGATTTGCATATTCCTACCATTAAATCAGAAACATTATAGTGACATCTATTATAAATATTGTCCTTGGTGTGTCCTTGGCACACCTTTTCGGAGACATTCATAAACTAATACTACACCAGAAACTCTTGTTACCAACCAGAATCTCTTGCCATTAGAAAGTACAGATGACAGAAGGAATGCAGAACCATCTGGTTACGCTATAGAATCTGTGGTGACTGATGAAGGTCTTAGGCTCATATTGACAATGTATTGGGTATGGTTTGGGCGCATAATGATAATGTATTGATTATGGTTCTCGGCTCATCTTAATGATGCACGTACTGGTTATGGTCTGCGGCTCACCTTGATGATGTACCGATTGGAGTTCTTGTCATCGGGGGAGATGTAGAGTCTCACTAGGACGGATTTGCTGAACTGGGTGCGGACATTGGCCATGGACTGCAGCAGACTGAACTGGGTCTCCTCCCATTGCCAGGCCGGGCCCAGAGAGTCCTCCAGAACTGGCCAGTGCAGCTCCTTCTGCTTTAGGACCTTCAGCAGAGGCTTTGCATCCTCCACCTCCAGTGCCGCTGCAGGTTGGAGTCAGAGGAAGGGCCAGGCAAGGATAGATGGTTACTTTAAAATGCGGTTGCCAAGCTGGACTACCAGCAGTTCGTTTTTGGTTGCCAGAACTTGCTAAACTGACAAGATGGTAGCCCCAAGGCAAATTATGTTTTTTTTTCTTCATGATGACCGCAGACATTTGATTCCAGAACCTTTAATAAAGCAATTAATTACAGCACTGACATTTTGTACAAAAACACAACAAAATAACAAAAATGCAACCCAAGTCATTGCCACTTCAGTTGTGCATTATTTGTCATAGGCTATTGCAACAACAAACAGTCCATAACGTTAACAGCATGATATCCCGGTAGCTACCGGTCATCGCTAGAGAGCGCAGCTATCCCAAATTAATCGCAACAATACAGTTATGAGGAAGGGCAAGTAAAAACCGTGGCTCTGGCTATGAATGTTAAGATAACTTTGATTTAGCTGACTAACTATATTTATTTGATATGTATTATTTTAATAGCATAGCCTAAAAATGTGCAAAGTAATATGAAGTTTAGTTAAACCTATAAATAGCCTAATCAATCAATAAATAGCCTACTGTACATAAAATTACACATGTAAAGGTATGTTCATTTCATTGGCTTTTTTAGTTCAGCCTATCAATAATCAAATCAATTAATACATAAATGCATAAAATTAAACAACATTTCAACATTATAGAAAGGTTCATGTTTTATGTTAGTGGGCCCTATCTTGCACCTGACGCTAAGCGGCAGCAATCCAAACTCAAGTGTTTTTGCTAGTTTCAGACCGGCGCAGGTGTCATTTTAACGTCCAGCGCTCACATTGTTTAAATTGCAAGTGAACTGGGCGGGTTGGTCTTAAGATGTGTGGCCAGCATAACTTTTTGTGTATTGCTATCTTGAGGCACTAGGGAGACAGTAAGCACTATGCAGTCCCCAGTTGTTTCAATGTTATTATAAAGGTGCAATGTGAGTGCGTCTACATTGGCTTGTGCACAACGCTCGTAGTTTAGTGTATGTAGTATCATCATTAAGGCAAGATAACGCCATTTGTAAGCAATAATGACTGAGGAGCCAGTCTTTATGCAAGGAATAAACCACGACGGGCCGTCCCGTTAATGTAAAATAAAGTACGACTTGTGTGGTGATGTGGCCGAGGCGAAGCCGAGGTCACTTACCACAGCTGAAGTAGGCCCCTACATTATTTTCCAATAATGGGACAGCCCGGAGTGGTTTATTCCGCTTATACCCCGGTTACCAACAACAAATAGTTACTTTTATATTTATTGATTTTATCGACTTAATCAGCTGAAACTGAAAAAAAACTGCTGGTTAATAGTTTTATTTGAACAGAAAACATCTCGTTGCTAATTCTATTTCTCGTTACTATTTTGTCCATAGTTATGCAAAACCTCTCGTTGTTAGTTCTGAAAACAATTGATTCTATAAGGAAAAAAATAGTTCCTTCTCATCTTTATTGAGTGTAAGGTTCGGAGAACCAAATGCGACCGATAAGGATTTCTAAAAGCATATCTAGAGAGATACGCCACAAAACGCGGAAGTAGCCGCACCAGGACTGAGATAACACAGGATCGGGAGCAAACCTTCCCTAGCACAAGGCAAAACAAAGCAACCTCCAAAAACTGAGGCGATCTCGATAAACAGCGAGAATAACTAACAAAAGAACCTCACGCACTAAATAATTAGGCGTAACAAGAGGTGATGAAACAAAACAAAACTCGATAAAATGAGTGAAGGAAAAGAATAGAAAAGACCTGTTAGCCAAAGCTCTTGTGGCAAAAGAGCTGAACACAACTGGCAACAGGTGAAAAGAATAAAGGATAAAGAAAGATTGGAAAGGAAAGAGAAAACCAATCTAATCCTAAATCTTATAAATCTAAATCTATTCGTACGAACCAGAAATGCAGCGACCGAAATTCCTATACCTTACCGACTTCATATGTCAACATAGCAAAGACAATCTCGAAGTGCGGAAATCCTGAGGTATTTATAGCCGGCAGGAAATGCAAAACAGGTGAAGGTAATAATTGTCGGGCAAGATACGAATACCGGAACGGAGGTGGAAAAAATCCGATAGAGTGTCCTGACGACGCCGAAAAAGAAACCAAAAACATAGAAAAGCAAAGGCTGCAAATAACCATGACATTTATACCATAAAATTAGCACTGATTTAGGTTATTTTTGTCATTAGTTACATTATTTAAGAAATTACATGAAACAGCAACTCAATTTACCTCCCTCTCTCTGTCTTGTTTTTTAAAAATGGTTTGCTCACCAGTCTATTTTAAACAGCCTAACCTAGGCTAAGGAAATAAAGAGTTTGTTACTGTTAGATGTAACTTTTCATATCTAAGACATTTTGCGGGATAAAATGTTTTTTAATACACAGATTAACTTGCTTTGTGAAGTAACATGTACGCATTCGCAACCAGCATTGCTCACGTTAACGTTACATTAGCCTACACTAGGTAAAGTCCTACTATCTTATGTTAATATTTCCAAACTGAATAAATACTGCACCTCTAACCACAAAACTGCTTTGCTAGTGTAGGGTCATCAAACTACAATTCCAAACAGTCCACAGGAAACCCCTCCTCCACGTTGCAAGTGACGTAGGACTTTGTCCCCGTTGTTATTTCCACACTGTAATGCCCCGAACCCACCAGACGCTTATTGCGCGTGCAGATTTGAGCAGAACTGAACCCACCAGACGCACAAGGGCACAGCTTTTTCGGAGCGCATTCCGTGAACGACAGAGACGCGCTATACAAACAAACAGTCTACATACCGGATTTGTGAGCTTCACTTAAGCTATTACACGTCTTACTGCTAGACAGGTTAAGTAAAATGAAAACTTGCATACTGTCTATATATTAGTACATGGGAAAATAGCTACACATGAATCAAACCAACAAACAAATCTTCAGTGGCTGGCAGCAAATGGCCTACTTTAGATTTTTACTTTGTAGCTTGTAATTATGTCATTATAACGAAATCAGTTGAGTGATTACCTTATCTCGCAATATTAATAATATAGTACTTTTTTTTTTCAGTAGGAGTTGTAAACAGGAGGAAGGCAATTGCAGTTTACCTCTTGCTCCAAGGAGAATAATGTTTTATATTAAAACAAATATCTAAACTATATTGAATGTTGTTTTTTAAATCTAAATGTAGCAAACAAGACAATGCCTCCTTTATAAAGTTCACTTTATATTATTTATTTATTTATTAATTTGAGACAGTAATCAATGTTCTAAACATTTAATTATAGGAGAATTAGCAGCTGTTTTGATTCTGTAGTACCTTAAATCGATACAGTGATAGCAGTATAATAAAAACAGAAGTAAGCATAGTCTTAATTAATTGAACAAATATATATATATATACGAACCTGACGAAGACACGCCGAAACGCGCGTTGTTCGTTCCACTTGTTAATAAACCTTTTTTTGCATCTATATACTTTTTGCCTCTGAAGGTCAGTCTTTTAACTTTTTCGTTTGAGTGTGCGGATTGAACATTGGAGCTGGGTATTGCAGATTTTCGCCCTGGTTTTTTCTCTTTTTTCATATATATATATATATTTGTATACTATAATGAAGAAAGAGCATTATAAAAACGGGAATAACTGGTTATATGCAAAATCTATGACTTCATTTTGTGACGCTCTCCTTCCCGTCCCCTTTGTGTCCCGTGTTTTACCTGTTTCCCCATGTGTCCTGTTGTTTTTGTATTCCTGTTTGTTTCCCCTCGTGCTGCAGGCTGGGCGTGGTTTTTCCCTTTCGTGTCACTCTGTTCCCTTGCTCTGTGTCCGCCTATCTCTTTCCTTCTCTCAGCATGCATTCTTCACACTCTCTGCTCTGCTAATCACTCACGCATACATTCGCATGCTGCACATTATTGATACCTATTAACTCTTGTATTTAGTCTCCCGCTATTCTTTGTCCTGTGCCAGTTCATTAAGTCTCGTTGTAGTAATACTCTGGTCTTGTCTCGTCTGATACTTTGTATCTAGCTCTGTCTTGCTTTGCTTAAATGAACTCTTGCTAAAAGCTGCGTTAACTTGCCGCTCATCCAGTCTTGCCTTGCTGTCAATTAACTGTTGTCTGCTTTCCAAGTCTACCAGTCTGCAGCTGTTCGTGCCTATCCTGTCTGTGCTCCAAGTCTACCAATCTGCAGCTGTTTGTGCCCACTCCACGCTGTCCAGTCTCCCGCTCCCCGCTCCTCCTCTGCTGCACCTGCCCGGATTCCTGCCACCATCCAGTCCCTGGCCTCTCCCGCTGCTGATCCATTACTGGTTTGTTTGTCTATCTAAACTCTCCCTATGCTTCAGGAGTTCTGGTCGAAGCAATAAATTATTGGATTATTGGAATCCCTTATGTGTGAGTCGTGCATTTGAGTCCAGTCCCTGCTCGGAGTCGTAACAGAACGAACTGGCCTTACAATGGACTCAGCCGACTCGGAACAGATCCTTCACGCTCTTGCCTGCCAGGGCGCTGTCATCGATCAACAGGGCCACCGCCTGGAAGACGTCCAGGAGACTCTCACGGACCAAATGAGTCAGATGGGTTCGATGATTGGCCAGCTGGCGGTTCATCTACCTCTCCCGAGGGTTCTCACCAGTGCTGCACCACCAACCCCGGAGCCGCAGCCCGCAGCGTCACCACCTCTCTCTGGCAGAGAACCACTAGTGCCACACCCTGAGCGCTACATGGGGGACCTGTAAAACTACCGTAGCTTCATCCTCCAGTGTGACATCGTGTTCTGCCTACAACCTGCCTCCTACGCCTCAGATGCAAGCAAGATTGCCTTTGTGATGGTCTGTTTGGGAGGGAGTGCACAGGAGTGGGCTACAACACTGTGGGACAGCCAATTACCCGCCTGTTTCCATTTCGCTTCCTGCACCACTGAGATGCGTCGGGTGTTCTACCATCCGGTCTGTGGGCGAGCCACCACCCAGCCCTTACTCCAGATTCGCCAGGGCAACCGCAGTGTCGCGGAAATGGCGGTCCAGTTCCGTAACTTGGCAGCGGAAGCGGGATGGAACGACACCGCCCTCCAGGGGTCCTTCATGCAAGCCTTGAGTGAGGAACTGAAGGATGAGCTGGCGACCCGCGAAGAGTCCAGTTCACTAAATAGCCTCATCACCCTTGCCATCTCCATTGACAACCGTCTCCGGGCCCGGGAGAAGAAGAAGGGCAGACTGAATACTTCACACTACCCTTCACGCTCTCAAGCATCGCCACCTCCAGGGAACCAGTCCTCCTCCACGCTGGACCTATCGGAGGAAGAACCCATGTAGTTAGGCAAAGTGTTCGTGGATGCGGAAGAACGGCGCCGGAGAATTCACACCAATTCCTGTCTGTATTGTGGCGGTCCTGACCATCACTTAGCCACTTGTCCGATTCGCCCAAAAGGGGGTGGCTCGCCGGTAAGACTGGGCGTACTGGCGAGCCCTATCTCCACCACTCACTCCGCTCAGAACCGGGTTGAACTGAAAGCAACCCTTTTGTGGAACACCCAAGCCTCGTCGCTGTTGGCCCTGGTCGACTCAGGAGCCGACGCCAATTTCATTGATTCAAGTTTTGTCAAGAAAGCCGGAATTCCGGTCGAGCCGCTGACTAACCCTATCACTGCACTCGCCTTGGACGGAAGAGTTCTGGTTCGAGTAACTCACTCTACTATTCCTCTCCAACTTGTGTTGTCAGGAAACCACCGAGAGAATATTCAATTCTACCTCATCCACTCTGTTCGGACTCATAATCCACACATTAACTGGCGTACAGCTCAAGTTCAGGATTGGAGCTCACACTGCCTTGAAAATTGCCTGCGCTCTGCCCTACCTCCATCTGGGTCTGCCAGGGCTTCCTTTATTGCTCCTAAACCTTATCTTGTGTACCTCAGCAGTATCACGATTTATCACAAGTGTTCTGTAAATTCCGTGCTGTCTTTGCCTCCCCATAGACCCTATGACTGCTGTATTGATCTACTGGCTGGTGCGAAACTGCCATCGGGTCGCCTCTACAGCCTGTCTGGTCCCGAAAAAGCTTCCATGGAAGCCTACATCCATGATTCCCTGGCGTCAGGTATTATTCGACCCTCATCATTCGTGGCAAAGAAAGACGGTTCGCTCCGACCGTGCATCGATTACCGAGGGCTTAATGAAATAACAGTACGTAACAAATATCCCCTAATAAATTCTGCCTTTGAACCCGTGCATGATTCCACCATATTCACGAAACTGGACCTTCGCAATGCCTACCACCTCGTCCGTATCCGGGAGGGAGATGAGTGGAAGACAGCGTTTAACACCCCCCTCGGACACTTCGAATACCTGGTGGTCCCGTTCGGTTGAACTAACGCTCCAGCGGTGTTCCAGTCCCTGATGAATGATGTGCTACGGGACCTCCTGGGTCGGTCAGTTTTCGTATATATTGATGACATCTTGATATTTTCTAAAAATCCCCAGGAGCATGTAATTCATGTCCTCCAGGTTCTCCAGAGGCTGCTGGAGAACAAGCTGTTCGTCAAGGCTGAAAAGTGCAGTTTTCATGCCTGGTCTGTTCCGCTCCTGGGTTTCATTGTGGAGGAGGGGTGGATCCGGGCTGACCCCGCGAAGATCCAAGCCGTTGCTGACTAGCCCCAACCGGCCACATGTAAGCACCTGCAGCAGTTCCTGGGCTTTTCCAATTTCTACCGCCGGTTTATCCGGAATTACAGTTCTATTGCCGCACCTCTTACTAACCTAACCTCCACTTCCATTCCCTTCTGTTGGAGTTCCGAGGCCAACCAGGCCTTCAACACTCTAAAAATTAAATTCTCCACGGCTCCCATCCTCTGTCACACGGACCCCGATCGCCAGTTTGTCATCAAGGTGGACACCTCCGACACTGGCGTTGGGGCTGTTCTGACGCAGCGCTCAGCCCAGGACAACAAGCTACATCCCTGTGCCTTTTTCTCCCGGAGACTCACCCCGGCGGAACATAATTATGACGTCGGGGACTGGGCGTTACTGGCAATAAAGCTCGCATTGGAGGAGTGGCGGCACTGGCTGGAGGGGGCAGGTAAACCTTTTCTTGTCCTGACTGACCACCGCAACCTCCTGTACATCAAATCTGCTAAAAGAATGAATGCCCGTCAAGCCCGCTGGTCATTTTTCCGTCACGTTCCGACCTGGTTCCCGCAATGTTAAACCCGATGCCCTGTCTCACATTTTTTCCCCTCATGCCAGATCTGCTGATCCAGATCCCATCATCCCTCCATCCTGCGTGGTGGCTGCGGTCTCCTGGGAGATCGAGGGTATAGTGAAGGCCGCCCAGGCTACCCACCCGGACCCCCTCAATAACCCTAACTCTTGTCCGTTTGTCCCTTTGTCCCTGATTCCGTCCACTCCCAGGTCCTCCAGTGGGCCCACGCCTCCTGTCTGGCCTGTCATCCGGGGGTCCTGAGGACCACCGCCCTGGTCAGGAGGAGTTTCTGGTGGCCCACCCTGAAGGGGGATACCCGTGCCTTCGTCATCGCTTGCCCGGTGTGCGCCAGGAGTAAGGCCTCCCACCAGCCCCCCGCTGGATCCCTTGGCCCCTCCCCGTCCCGTCCTTGGAGCCGCATAGGGGTGGACTTCGTCACCGGTCTGCCCCTGTCGGATGGCAACACGGCCATCCTGACCATTGTGGACTAGTTTTCCAAGGCGGCCCACTTCATCCCTCTACCCAAGCTCCCGTCCGCGTTGGAGACAGTGGAACTCCTGGTGTTGCACGTGGTGAGGCTGCACGGGATCCCCTGTGACATCATCTCGGACCGTGGGCCCCAGTTCTCCTCCCGGGTTTGGAGACCCTTCTGTGCTGCCCTGGGCGCTTCAGCCAGCCTGTCCTCAGGGTACCATCCTCAGTCTAACGGCCAGACGGAGCGGACAAACCAGGACCTGGGAGCTGCCCTGTGGTGTGTGTCAGCTCACAACCCCTCCTCCTGGAGTAGGTTCCTGCCGTGGGTGAAGTACTCCCACAACTCCCTGAGGAGCACTGCCGGGATGTCCCCGTTTGAATGCTCCTTGGGGTACCAGCCACCCGTTTCTGGCCCAGGAGGAGGAGGTTGCCGTCCCATCCGTACGGTCCCACCTCCTCAGATGCGTGTGTGGAGGCTGATGCGCACCGCACTCCTCCACACCACCTCCCATACCTGATGCCTGGCGGACCTTCACCGGACTGCAGCCCCGCAGTACACTTCCGGACAGCAGGTCTGGCTGTCCACCTCCACCATCCCACTCCAATCCACATCCAACTCCAGCCCAGGTTCATTGGTCCCTACCCCATCCTCACCGTCATCAATCCTGTCACTGTGAAGCTCCAGCTTCCCGCCTCACTCAAAATTCACCCCACCTTCCATATCAGTCAGGTCAAGCCTGTTGCCTCCAGCCCCCTCAGTGCTCCCGTTGATGCCCCCCCACCCCCCTGGATGATTGACGACTCCCCGGCTCCGGGTTTCCAGTATTTGGTGGACTGGGAGGGTTACGGTCCAGAAGAGCAGTCCTGGCTAAACAAAAAACTAATTCTCGATCCCTCCCTCATCCGCCAGTTATTGGATTATTGGAATCCCTTGTGTGTGAGTTGTGCATTTGAGTCCAGTCCCTGCTCGGAGTCGTAACAGATTTAACTTCATTTATCCCACAATTGTGATTGTCTCTGTTCCCTTTTTCATTAGGGCCTATATTAAAATATAACATATTAAAATAATGAATAACAATAGTAAAACTATTAGTATGTTGAAAAACATTAATATGTGGTGATATGATGCAGATATTGTGCAGATACAATGTATTTCTATGAGATTGCTCATGCGGACGCCCAGAAAATTCCGCTCCACGTCCGTGAGCCGTCCACCTGCCAGCCGTGTGTGCATGGCCGGTGAGAACCATGGCAATTCGTTAACATGGGAGTGGAAGTGAAGCGCAGCAGCGCGCGTTTGCGTGCGCTTGCGCGTCTGGTGGGTTCGGGGCGTAATGCGATACTGCGCAGCGGAAATGCGCAACTGGCAATAAAGTTTATAAAAAGGGTAACACCACCCCTCTCCCCAGTCCAGTTCAGTTGTGTCCGTTCGTGCTAGGCTCGCCAGGGCCTTCACTGGCTCGTCTCACCGCTCCGCTCCCGGGGAAGAGCCCTCGCTCCACAAGGAAGCATCGGCCGTCCGTGATGCCGACCCAACTGAGTGAGGTGGGCTCATCTACCCCCGGCTATCGGCCACAGAGGACCGGAGATGAGACGCAAGGAGGCACACACCCACTGATCCTGAAACAGAACACTGCCGGTGAGTCCCCTAGAGTTAAGCGGTCTGCATAAGGATCACAATGCATATTTAGAGATAAATAATGTAACCGGTTCCTTTATTAACTACCCTGAGAACTTGCAATGCTAACGATGGAAGGAACCAGTTCAAGGGACCCCAGCATCGGGCGACCAACTTTCCCCTTTCCAACGTGACCCTGTGAATATGCAATTCGACGGAGGAAACGATTCAAAGGACTCGACTCAAGTAAGGCTGTAATACAGGGCATAGCATATTCGTTAGCAACCGCAACAAGTTTGTGACTGGATGTATGTAACCGCTGTTGAATGGTTAACGTAAAAGTTTTGTGTTATCATTTTATGTGCATCATGCACAGAAAATATCTTGCATGTGACCTGTCTTAAACACTAACCGGTCGTAGTTTTAACACTGCACGCTGATCTCAACGCAGATGCACCGATAACCTTACGCCGTGTTCACAACTCATCCGTTGTTTTTACGTACCATAAATTCTTAACGCAATCCCCGCCCCCAGAGCAACGCAGCGCCATAACAGATCTGACGGAAACAACTAACATAGAGAAAATACCATCTGAACTCCTCGCCGTTTAAGTTGGAGTTTAAGGAAAAGTCTATGATACTCTCCCCGCATCTCAGCAGTGGGTGAACCCAGTTGTTTCTTCTAGAGCTAACCTTAGTAGCAGAACTTTTCGAGTCTTGCCTCTCAAGTTAAATGAAAGAAATAGCCTAGGCTAGGCTACTTCCCAAAATAAGCTACGGTAGGATGTCATACCCTTGATATAAAGATTCATTTTGGATGGAGAATACGTTAATTATTTGCCTAATAAAATTTGTATAATTTTTATAAAACAAACCTTTCACAATGAAAACGGATGTCATTTAATATTGTCTGTAAACAGTTTTATTAGTTTGGTGGAAAATAAGAGTGTTTACAAGCTTCAAAAATCAAAGATACAAGCAGTGAAATTCCTTTTTTTTCTACTTCTGCCAATTCCGATGGTCCGCTTAGCAACGCTGAGAATCATCCGTTGGCCAACGGAACCATCAGCCACAAGGGGACGCACATCTGTAACGGTCCGTTAATCATCCTCCATTAGAATGAATGACTTCCGGTGTCCATCAATCCGATGATGCGTTGAGTTGTGAACATGGCGTTATGGCTATCCCTTATGCGTTTGGTATGGTTCATGCGCCATTGTTAACTAGCTCCAGCTAAAGTTCAAACCTCCCTCCATTTTAGGTTATTTTTCTCTCTGAACTAGAGTTCTCAGTTTCAGCCCGAGCCCGACGGGGCCTGAAAAAGCCCTTCGGGTAGGGCCAGGTTCGAGCCGACAATTTATGCCAATTGGTCGAGTAGGGCTCGGGCTGCGCAAAAAAAAAGAAAAGAATGTCTCTGTGTGTGTATTTACAGTAGGCTAATTTGCATTTTTACATATGGTGCTGATTGCTAATTTTGGAGTCAATCAATTGTCAAGACTTTCTCTACTTGTTAAAATGTAGCTATTTATTTTATTCATCCAACATCTCCCGTTTGCTGTAACTATACGGCGAATGTAGGTGTTCAAGTTGAAGTATCGTCTGCTGTGTGATAAATGATAATAGGGCAATAATAATGAAGCAAGAACATGCAAAGTACACAACAATAAAAAAGTTGAATGCCGTTCTAACAAAAAAACACTACTAAATTCTATTATAGCATGGCAAACATTAAAATATTCGTACAAATCTAATTGCTTGCTTTCGGCAAAATTGGTTTACTCTGCTGCTCTCAATTACTAAATCTGTTAACAGTAGGCTAAAAACACAGCTAGTTTGTGGCGTTCCTGCTTGCTCGCTCCTTCTCTCCCTCTCTCTCTCTTGCTCTCTCTCACTCCATTGTGCTATGTGATTTGAGCTGCCGCCTACGTAAATTGTGCAGCCTTTCCTGGCAATAACTGACTCGTTTTTTTTTGTTTTTTTCGGGTTTGGTCGGCCTCGGGCTCAGTATTGTATGTGATGATCTCGGGTGAGCCGGGCTCGGGCTTCAACTCACTCGGGTCGGTTCGGTTCAGGTTTGAATTTTCAGGCCCATTGAGAACTCTACTCTGAACATGTGTCCGAGGCAAGCACATGCAACCCCCCACACGCAGGAGATTGAGGAGAACATGAAAACCCCCACATGCGCCCAATGCATGCACACACACACACACACACACACACACACACACACATAGTTTGTTGTACATTATAGAAGTGAATCATGCTTTGCTCTGTTTGTTATTTTGTGTTCAATAAACTTTATTACATTTTCCAAGATTGTCTGTATTAATCTTGCTCTTGTGTTGAATTGAGTCTGGCAATGCTAATCGCAGGGATTCCCCCAAATGCCTTCACCTTTTAGCTGAATCATTTATATTAATTTGGTATCAACTGAGTACATAATATTGTGATTTTGTTAAGATAATTATTAATGTGTAATTTTATTGATAAATAATTATTAATTGAAGTTTCCCATTTTTAGTTAGTATATTCTGTTTTGAGAATAGTATATAAAATTTTATGAGACTGAATTATTATACTAAAACTATGCCACCAGTTGTATAAGGATGGTAGAGGCGTGTCCCCTACATTTCTGGTGCTGCCCATGTGAGGACACTGATGACTCAGAAATGACTAATCATCTTGCTCCCTGCTACCAGATTTGTACATATTCCCTACACTATATTAAAGTCGTTGTAACTAAGATATTTGGCGAATACAAACTTTTTAATCTGCAGTTTTAGCGTTATTTACCAACTTTACTAATCAGCTGTTTGTGTTGCTATGGTTACCATTCATAAAAGAAGCAACTCTATGGCTCTGGCAGCAGATAACATCCCAGGTAACAAGGAACGTTTGGGATCTTTAAAGAATGTTCCCTATACAGCCCTGTAATGTCATTGCAGAACATTACATTGGGAACATTCTGCGGTGTATAAGGGAATGTTACTCCAAGATCACAAAAGAACATTCCAGGAACATCCCATAAATGTCACAGACTTTGCAATGCGTTCCCTGGATGTCATAATGTTGTGTTCCTCTCAAGTCCTCAGAACATTCCTTCAGCTTGTTTGTGGAACTTCCCCTTCACATTACAGGAACATTCTATGTAACATTAAGGTAATGTTCTCGTAATGTTAGTAGAAACGTTCCCTTTGGGTTTCTCTAATGCTTGGATTTAACGTTCCCTTACTGTGAGACCGGAGTACATTGCTAGCATTCCCCATACATTCTTGCCACGTCATTACAAAACGTTATTTTGGGAACATTCTGGGGTGTATATATAGGGGAATGTTACTCCAAGATAACTAAAGAACATTCCAGGAACATCCCATAAATGTCACAAACATTGCAATGCGTTCGCTGGATGTCATAATGTTGTGTTCCTCTCAAGTCCTCAGAACATTCCTTCAGCTTGTTTGTGGAACTTCCCCTTCACATTACAGGAACATTCTATGTAACATTAAGGGAATGTTCTCGTAATGTTAGTAGAAATGTTCCCTTTGGGTTTCTCTAATGCTTGAATTTACCGTTCCCTTACTGTGAGACTGGAGTACATTGGTAACTTTCCCCATAAATTCTTGCCATATCATTACAAAACGTTATTTTGGGAATATTCTGGGGTGTATATATAGGGGAATGTTACTCCAAGATAACAAAAGTACATTCCAGGAACATCCCATAAAAGTCACAAACGTTGCAATGTGTTACTTGGATGTCATAATGTTGAGTTCCTCAAGTCCTCAAAACATTCCCACAACTTGATTGTGTAACTGTTATTAGATCTTAGGCCTGTTCTTCAGCTGCCAAGTAGATGGTGATATGTAGTTCCATTTAAATATATGCTTGTAGCATTTTGGCTTTATTGGACAGTAATCAATGAGAGACTAGAAAATCAGAGGGAAAGAGAGAATGGCCTTTGAGGTTTATCTTGAGCTGGATTTGAACCCATGTTGTGGAAATCCAGAATCGCTGATGACATGCGACTTACCTGGTTGAGCTACTAGAGGACCTTGCCCTTCCCTGCGAGCAATTTTCAGGCTAAAAGCCCTAAAATAAACGTCTATTGCAGTCAGTGAAAGGACCTCTTAAAATGGTTCCAAAGTAAAAATGTTTCTACATCAATTTGTAGACCTCTTTCAAGAGTTCTTGTTTAGACCACGTTTCAACCAAATTTTTTTATGTAAATAAACACCACAGCAAGCAGGAATCAAACTCACTAACCTCAAATCTGAAGACAAGTGCTTTTCCACTGAGCCATCAAGGCCACGTGTTTACCCGTGTGTTTTAGTGTTTAATGAATGATATCACAAACGAGCATGAACAGGCAAGTTGTTGACTCTCAGGTACAAGTCCACACACATGCGCATAGCAGAAATTCGTGCAACATTATTTTTGGGTAAAAACTCTGTCTGCCTATGATAGAAACTTGTGCCATGTTGTTTGCCCAAGCTTCTTGTCGCAACAAATTGGCTAAATGTTTTGACATTTTAAGTGATACACTTTTATATTGTAGATTTTAGCCAGTCTAAAAATGGCCAAATGAGTTGTAGGACAATTATCATTCTGTGTTTCTTTTCCCAGTCCTCTTTCTGAGTAGGAAACTCTTTGTGCCTGCATAAAACCCTATGTCTGTGTAACATTCAAATACTATCTTTCACTTCCCTTCTGGATCTCCAGGCTCCGGGATCAAAGCGCTAGATAACAATAGGAGGGGGGTTAACAACCACCTAGCATAACCCCAGACGATTGCGCATCGCAAACCACGAGCGAGGTGTGAACCCTTCTATCAGATAGCCTCTGAACGCGCCAGCACGGCGCCCAAAGAATCAATCGGCTTTCTTATATTCTGCGTAGAATATTACTGACGCCTAGCGGGCGTCCCCAGTATTTCAATGCTCATGAATGGAGAAAGTAGCCTCTTATTCGATATCACCAATAATGCAGTTTCTGATACCTAACGGAGCCGAATAAATAAAGCTGTGTCCAAGGTGAGTTTGAGAGTTATCTAACCTAATCACATTCCCTTACTAATTGGTTAAAATTAGTGTGACCTGCCCCGGGCGGGCACTATGGCAAAGGAGGTGAAGGCGGATACTCCAAACAACCAATAGCAGCGTAGACCCCCCCCCCCCCCCCCCCCCCCAGCCTGTCAGGTATTTTAGGGGGGTGACCTCAGGCGCTCGTTCTCTTTTTCTTTTTTTTCTTCTACGACTTCACCTGGACTCCTGCGTCTTTTGGTTAATTCCCGCGACCCACGCCTCCGATAGAAAGACTGAGCATCCGAGTTTTCCGTTCGGCTCAGAAGCTGCATTATCCCGCGTTGGGCATCCACTGGGCCTTGGAGATCCTTCTTCTTCTCTTCACCTTTTTCCTGGTTCGCGCTCGACTAGTAAGTAACCCCATCATTCTGCTCAGTTACCCACTACCAGTCGAGTCGTACCACTGCTTTTCCGGATAATACCGTTCCTACATTGTGTGGTACCGCATTCCTTTTGTTGAGTGTGATTGTATAGTTTTAGTAGCTTAAATATAGTAGCGATGTGTGTGAATAGTAATAACATCAGTGCCTTGGTCTTCCTGTAACCCACTACAAGGAAACGTGATATCGCAATTCTATTTCACGCTGAGTGTATGTGTAGTTTTAATTACGGCTATATATTGTAACATTGATATCGCTATATCCCCGTGTCTGTATTTGGTTATATTGTGTTGAATACTAGTAGTTTAATACTGTTAGAGTCCCGGCAGATTCCTGCATCACCCTATTAAACCTCATTGATTAAACTGAATGTTTGGACCTGTTTCCTCTCTCACGCTGACTGAGTGATCCATTAATAAAGTCACATCGAGACATTTGAATCGTATAAGTGCCGAGGGTGAATTCCCTCACGGTACATCACGTGTTTAAGGTTGATAAAGGGTGATCTATAGTGACTTGGGTTCAGTATTCAGAGTACTGAGCTGCTAACAGGGCAACTGAAGGTGATCCCTGAACAATAGTCCACAAGTATTGTGTTGTAATTTAGAGTAAATTGGTTAATTAAATTAATTCTAATTTAAAGGATAAAATCATTCTGAATTACATACTATCAATCTGACAGAGTGCTTGGATGGTATTCCATATTTCACCAACATTTTAACGTTTATATAGGTTGAAAGGGGTATGTTCAGCTATGATCATTGTTTGCTCAGTCCTTAAATATAAAAAAACTAAATACCGCTCACTTATGCGTTGTTTTATAGGTTACATATAGGCTAATATAATACATATATAAGTCATATAAAGATCAGCGTATTTTGGTAGTGTAATGCGGCGTGACGTGTGAGATAGGAGGAGCCAAACGCAGCAAGGGGATTCATTAAGCCCTTAGGCCACTAAGGCGGGATACCCCGCAGATAAGGGAAGGAGACAAAACAACGCACACACACCACAGCTACAGACCGGCTCACTGTTCCCTACCAAAGAGTGTAAACACAAATGCCTGGTTTCCTAACCAGAAAACCCAACAAGGCGAAAGGGAACAAAGAACTGCTACCCCATACTTCTACAAGCTAAGTAAGCAACGAGTAAGCCGGAATAACAAACGCCCTGTCTCGATAACGAGACACATAATAACAGGCGAGTAGCACAATGGCACAAACAAAAACACACAGTAAATAAACACAGAAAACTAATACCTATTGATATAGGAGGAGGCGAAGGAACAGAGATAACGTTCCGTGGCTACTTCCATAAGCTAGCACTAACAGTCATATGCAGAACCTAAAGGAGGGTAAACGCCCGATCTCCCAGGGGGAAGAAACATTTTACAGGCGAGCCGACGGAGAACCGCAGTCCCATAGCCTTACCAGCAAAATGACCAAGCTTAAAACAGAGCCACGCCCTAACCTCTCAGACAGGAGATGTAATGAGGCAAAGGAACAGATAATGTCCCAAGGCATAGATTGAGGCTCGCAGTCACACACAAACATGTCTACAACATCGCCCGGTCTCCCTAAGAGACGAATTGCACCGAAGGGCGAACAGAACTACAGTTCTGAACAGAATTGCCCAAATCTCCATACCCGGAGAAAAAGCACAAAAGACGAAAGGACAGCTGCACCGAAACTATCGGCTATTTGACTAACAAGCACAAACACAAATACAAGCTCTG
The DNA here is from genome assembly GCA_029718625.1 of Synaphobranchus kaupii. Lineage (NCBI taxonomy): Eukaryota > Metazoa > Chordata > Actinopteri > Anguilliformes > Synaphobranchidae > Synaphobranchus > Synaphobranchus kaupii. Next base: position 70,281,221 of record CM056377.1, on the reverse strand, counting down.
CCTCTCAATAAGGGGAAATGTAACGAGGCGAACAGGAACAGAGATTTAACGTTCCATGGCGATATTAATAGGCTCGCAGTCCAATGAAGAAAACAAAGGGGTAAACACCCGATCTCCCAGGAGAGAGAAACATTTTACAGGTGAGCCGACGGAGCACCGTCGTCCCATAACGTTACTATCCATAGACTAACGCAAGCTTAAATTGGAACAACCGCCCTAGCCTCTCAGTAAAAGAATGTAACAAAGCGAAGGAACAGAGAGCTAAAGTTACCATGCTACGCGCAGTCACACAAACATGTCCACAACCTCGCCCAAACTCCACACAAGGAGAAACACACCCGGAAAACGAACAGAACAATAGTTCCGAAACAAAATCATCCCGTAGGTAAAAAGGACGGAGGACAGCTGCAACAAAGACCAACGCAAAATAGCACGACAGCCTCTCAATATAAATAAAAACCCTGACTCACAACAAAGGGGAACGTAGTCCACGAGAAGGAGAACAAAACAGGGAATAAACGTACCGAAGCTACTAACTGGCTTACCGTAACCCGGAAATGAGTAGAAGCTAAAACGCCAGGTCTCTCAGTAAGAAAACCAATCAAAAGGCGAACAAATGGACCAGAGAAACTGCTACTCTATACTTCTACGAGCTAATAAACTAAGTAGAAGCGAAAACGCCCGAATCCCCTATGGGAAGACATGTGCCGAAGGGCGAACATTTTCTACGGTCCCGAACAGAATCGCCCAAATCTCCATACACGGAGAAAAAGCACAACAAGGCGAAATAGAGCAGAGATTTACAGTCCCAAACTTCTACGAGATAATGAACTACCAAGCCAGTAAGAAATAAGCCCTGCCTCAACAACGAGACGTTAAAAATAGGCGAGTAGCCAAAAACGGTACGAGAACTCACAGCCAACAATAACACCACAGTACAAACAATGAACAATGAACAATTAATGTCGAAGCCCCGAACGAAGGAAACGGTAGGCTTATATGTCTCTCAGGTGACTACGCACAGGTGTAAACGCTTAACAGGAAGCTCCCCCAACTCAGCAGGGCGGAGCAAGCATCTACCAAAAGGGCAGCGCCCTCGCGTGGCCACCGAGGAAAACGACCGCATAGGGAAACAGGGTCAAAACCATGACAGGTAGTGTATGACTTCCCCTGAGAAAATATGCTTGGTCTATAACTCCCTTAATGCTGAACTAATTTTCGTGTTATAAACGTCAGAAATATCTGCATAACACAGGCTACCTTACTGCCAAATTTCCCAGAGCAGCTAGCATATTTGCAAAAGGCCTTTTAATGATTATAGCCTACAGGAGTTCAAAATGTTGAGGTTTTTTGTTGTAAATTAATTTATAATTTCAGAGAAATTATATGAATAGGTTGAATATAATTGTATGAATAGGTTGCTATAATTGGGACGTCAACAACTACCACTAGGGGGGCACCGTGCATAGGGTAAGCGTCATTAACAAGGCGTAGCCTAATAATGAACGCACACCCACAGTTTCTTACTCCAGGACATCGCATTCTGCAGAAATATAACCCAGTTATAATTAGCCTACAAAATGAGCTGGAATTCTTAGAGCAAGTTGCAGTAGTCTATTCCACGTGGCTTTTTACACGTTTAGATACCTCCGCTTTTCTTACCAACTGGTTGCCTACGTTTCAAACTAGGCTATGCAATTTTACTGGGGTTAACCTACTCGTAGCAGGGGGAAAATAGCTTCGTTATCCAGGAGATCAGCTTGACTGAGAATATAGTGTTATAGAATTAGATGTGCGCCAAGTCATATAGCGAGGCTATATTGAACTGCGACGTGCTATATAATGCAATAAAAATGAATATTATTATAAGTTTGGAGCAATAACTGCTCAGTTATCTATGAAATACATTTGTATAGGCTATCATATGTCATGCAGTCTAGCATTATTAACCCTCCACTTAGGCCTCGTCCACACGTAGCCTACACGGATATTTCTAAAAACGCATTTTTTCCCCCCCTCCGTTTAAAAAAAATTCCCGTCCACACCACACCGTTTTAGAAAATCTCTCCGTCCACACGACAACGCAAAAAACTAAAAAATACAATTTTTTGAGTACAAGAGCCCACGTAGGCTTTGGTTGTAAAGTAGTCGTGTATCGGGAGACATAAAACCATCCACGAAAATGACAAGCAACAAGTCTATAACGTAATTCTGTGCGAGATTTTCTAAAACAACAGTCGTTTTTTTTTACCATGATACGTTGATAAAAGATGGTATCAATGACAAAATATAGTCAGTAAAAAAATTATAAGTTCACTAAAATAAGAAAATAACTATTCTAATGGTCTGTGTCTCTTGGCAAATTGACATATAACAACATTTGCCACGCGCAAATTGAGGTCATGATGTCAGCGTTTTCCAAAAACTCCGGTTCACCCGTACACACGAATACACGTAGAACGGAGTTTTTAAAAATCTCCACCCTGGAAGGTGTTTTCCAAAAGCTCCGTTTTCAGCGACCTAAAACTAGTTTTCGTGTGGACGGGAGGCCAAAACGCAGAGAAAATACTACGTTTTTAGAAATATCCATATACGTAAATATCCAGTTCGACAACTCTTGTAGGCTATGAAAGGACGTTTTACAAATAGGCTAGCTTTTCTGGGAAATTTGTAAATAAGGTGTTATGCAGATTTCTCACATTTATAACACGAAAATTAGTTCTGAATGAAACGAGTAATAGGCCTATATTTTATCAGGGGAAGTCTGCATTTGTCAATACACTAGCAAAATACGCGGATCTTGAGGTTATATGATTACAAAATGGGCATTTGAAGACTAAATAACCATAGCTATTTTCTGTTACCCAGTGAACATTTTTGTGTTGAAAAGTCGGCGTGTAGCGGTGAATGCTAATAAGGGTTAACGTCCGTTTATGTCAAAACGTCTCTCAACCTAGATTTCTCCAGTCCGAGGTCTGGATTCCACCTAATTGAGGTTGGTTTCGTGAGTTTGTTTTAGGCTACGGAAATCCTTCTCCAATGCCAGTGCTAAGTCGTGCGTACGACTTAACGTAGCCTACTACGGCGGAGGCCCCAAAAGGCAAGTTACATTTATTTATTTTTTATTTTTAAAAAAAAGTGTATCTCGTAGGTACGTACACATTTTTTTCACCTTGCTTTTCAGGGCTTCTGTAGGTTTTAGTTAAGGGCCAGAAATATAGTTTTAGCCAATTGAACACAATTAAACCCAATTCAAGTGAAAGCAAAAAATAATCAAGATAAAAAAACCTAATTTTGAAATTTCCTCTAAAAGGGACAGCTAACAACATCCTTTAAAAAGTCACTTATAAGATACTTGCAATATTTCTTTTGCACAGATAGATGTCATTATGATTTGAACATTTTCTACCCTATAACCCACTAGCTCCAGAAAATTACATCACAAACGATTTAATTGCTCATTAGTTCTCCTATTTGGTAATGTCATATTTATGAATACAATTGAAAATACAAGCATTCTTTGGCACAGGTCTGATACAACCAAAGTCCTACGTTATTGGTAGTGTGTTTTCGGAGCAGAGCTCTATCGTCACAAGACCGTGGTGTAATCGGCAGAGGCGTGAGCTCTTGACGAAAGGATCACAAGTTCGAGTCCCGGCATCGGCTGGGTCTAAATTGGGTAAGTGTTGATGTTGTATGGAAATTGTTGTAGAACTCCCTTTCCTAGACGTCATCACTAAATACTGTCTAATAAAGCCAAAATGCAAAAGATTACTGATGTTGAGCCCTTATGTTAGGCACTTAGAGCCTGCATTTAAACCTTTTAAATGAGCGTCCCCCTAATGTTATATATAATGTTCCTGACACGTTCCTGGAACGTCATATTGAATGTTTGAAGAACACAAGAGGAAGGTTCCCAGAACATTCCCCCTATGTTACATGGAATGCACCTAGAATGTTGCACTGATGTTATATACAATGTTTGTAGAGCGCAAGAGGAAGGTTCCCAGAATGTTACCCTCATGTTGCGTAGAACGATGCCCTAATGTTTTATGGAATGCCCAGAGAATGTTCCCCTCATATTATATAGAATACTCTTACAACGCCAGAGGAAGGTTCCCAGAACGTTACATAGAATGTCCCCCTGGTGTTTCATGGAATGCTCCTAGAATGCTCCCCTGATGCTACATAAACTGTTCGTAGAGCGCAAGAGGAAAGATCCCAGAATGATACTCTTGTGTTACATAGAACGTTCCTCTGATGTTTCATGAAATGCTCCTAGAATGTTCCCCTGATTTTATAGAAAATGTTCGTAGAGCACAAGAAGAAGGTTCGCAGAATGTTATCCTCATGTTACGTAGAACATTGCCCTGATGTTTTATGGAATGCCCAGAGAATCTTCCCCTCATATTATATAGAATACTCTTAGAACGCCAGAGGAAGGTTCCCAGAACGTTACCCTTGTGTAACATAGAATGTTCCCCTGATGTTTCATGGAATGCTCCTAGAATACTCCCCTGATGTTACATGAACTGTTCGTAGAGCGCAAGAGGAAGGTTCCCAGAACGATACCCTCATGTTACATAGAACTTTGCCCTGATGTTTTATGGAATGCCCAGAGAATATTCCCGTGATGTTACATGGAATGCTCTTAGAATGTTCCCTCGATGTTATATAAACTGTTCATAGAGCAAAAGAGGAAGGTTCCCAGAAAGATACCCTAATGTTACTGTAGAACATTCCTCTGATGTTCCATGGAATGCTCCTATAATGTTCCTCTGATGTTATGTAAGCTGTTCGTAAAGCGCAAGAGGAAGGTTCCCAGAATGATGCCCTCATGTTATATAGAATGTTGACCTGATGTTTTATGAAATGCCCAGAGAATGTTCCCCTCTGATGTTACATGGTATGCTCCTAGAATGTTCCCCTGATGTTATATAAACTGTTCGTGGAGAGCAAGAAGAAGGTTCCCAGAGTGATACCCTCATGTAACATAGAACATTGCCCTGATGTTTTATGGAATGCCCAGAGAATGTTCCCCTGATGTTATATAAACTGTTCGTGGAGCACAAGAGGAAGGTTCCCAGAACGATACCCTCATGTTACATAGAATGTGCCTAGAACCTAAGAGGAATGCTCCTAGAATGTTTCTGGAATGTCAAAGGGACGTTCCTCAGAAACGTTGTGTGAAAGTTCTTAGAACCTGAAAAAAACTCAACATTGCATCAACCAGGGAACGTTTAGAGCAACCTTAATAACATACAGGGAACCTTCCTAGAACGCGATTTCGTTAGCTGGGATAGATGGCATATTCATTTGGAATGGTGATTAAGCCTCTTAGTTGGAACTACTTCATAGGTGTCCCTTTACTGGAAATTAATTCAGTCTTCAGCTAATCAGAAATGAGAATTTATCCAGACCGGGGTATAAACAGTTTGAATGTCCAACGTGGAGGTAGTAAATTTCCCTCCGCGAAGGGAATTCAAACTGTATAATGCCCGGCTCCGAGGTCATTATTGCGCTTATACCATGGTTGCCAACAATGATTATATATAGTTACATTTATATTTATTGATTTTTGTAGACTTAAGCAACTGAAATTTGAATATCCTTTCACGGCCCTTTTGGCATGTTGTTTTACAATGTCAAGCAAAACTCTGGTTGGTAGTTCCAGAGCCATAGGCAAACCTCTCGTCGCTAATTCTATTGCTGGTTACCAGTTCTATTTTAGTCCGTAGTTATGCAAAACCTCTTGTCGTTAGTTCTGAAAACAATAGATTCTATGAGGAAGAAAATAGTTCCTTCTCATTTTTATAGCCTACCATTGTCATGGTTTGTGACCTTTTTCCCTTGCGGGCGTGTTCCTCGGTCACCACAAGTGGGCGCTGCTTCGTTGGTTGAGTTTTGGCTCCGTTCCTTCTTCTCGCGAAGAAGTCATCAACGTTGCACAGCTGTACATTGTTGCCGGTGAGCTTTATAAGCCTTCCGTTTCCTTCATTCGGGGCTTCGATATTGATTGTTTGTTGTTTGTGCTGTGGTGTGTTGTATGGCATTATTTGTGCTGTTTTGTGTGTGGTTTATTTTTGCCCTTTTAAAGTTTTAGTCGTATGATTGATCTAGTGTTTTAAGGAGACCGTTTTGCTCTGTTGTGCTTTGTTGGAGTTTTGCGGGACTTTGCTTTGTGCTTTGAGCTTTCAGGTTACATTCCTGTTTTATGTGCTCATTTCAGTCGCCACTTTCTGGTCTGTCCTTTGTTTGTCGTTTTGCCTAGATCGTTTGCCATTTTCTGTCTCTTCTCCTCTCTCTATCTGCTGTCTTTCATGATAGCAAGAGGAGTTTGTTTATTAAGAGACAGGGTGTTTTATCATACTGACTTTAGGGCTCTATTTATTCTTAGAGGCAGGGCTAGTATTTTCTATTGAGCTTGCGTTAGTCAGATAACCGATAATTCCGGTGCAGCTGTCCTCTCGCCCCTGTGTGCTGTAGGATATCTAATATTTAGATATATATGTCAAGCACCCCCCCCCCCCCCCCCCCCCCTGCTCTCTATCTCTGTCGCTCTCTGTCTCTCTCTTACACATGAACCCCCACCAACATCAAAGATAAGCCAGTCTTTGTCATAAATGACCCCCCCCTCCCTCCCCCACACCTGCTACTGCAGACGCAGCAGCCCAGCCTGGTGAGGAGACCGTTGAACTGCAGGACGCGGAACCGGCTTCTACAGGCCCATCAGCCCTGCCAGGTGGAGAGGTCTACGCACCCCAACAGGTGGAGTCAGCCCCCACAGACCAGTCCACCCAGGCCGAGGACCCCACCCCACCCCTTGTGAACTTTTCTTCCCCTCCTGCTGCTTCCCCTCCTGCTGAATCCGGGGAACCTCTGCCTGCTGCACAGACAGAAGGGGTGTGCTCTGTGGACTCTCCCACTTCCACAGTTCCTGTGATGGAGGAGATAGGGGGACTTCTGCGAAAGTCTCGCTCCCCTATCAGAGCTGTAAAGAGACCCCGGGAGAAACGAAGCAGGATGCCAACCCCCGGCCATTTTACGACTCCTCTGGCCCTCAAAGTCTCCGCCAGAGTGTTGTCTTGCACTCCAAAGCAAGATGAAAGCAGCCAATTTAGAACAACAGTTTCCCCCACCCTTGTCTCTCCACCCCCGAGCCACACCTGCAAACTTCGCACACACACGTCATCCAGGGAGAGGGCAAGAGCCCCTTTCCGACGTCAGAAGTGTTCGGAGAGCAGTGATGGACTGGATGCCTACGATCAGCCCAGCTGCCCAGAGAGGGAACCAAAGCCAAAACTGGCATAGACCCCTGGACAGAGATGAGACGGGCGTGGTTAAGGGGCATCCACGTGCGGAAGAAGCAAGATGACAGGATGCCTCCTGTCATCCCGGTTTGATGAACGCTGTGGCCCTCCGCAGCCAAAGGACTGCCAGTAACCACACTGGGGTTCTAGGAGGTAAAACTGGCAGTCTGCCTGCCCCTGCCCCTTCACATGTTGCTATGAGTGATAATGCCTAAGCCCTAAACTCCCACAGTCTTGTCCTGCCATTCCCTAAAGGACACCCACAGACACAAGTGCAAACGGTCCCACACCCTGCCGCGGGAAGCTAGCCTAAGCAACTGGCGTCAGCAGTCCACCCAATTGGATCCAGGCTAAAGGAGCCAAAATGGATTCCGACAGGGAAAGAGGCGCTTCCCCGCCCGTCAGAAGAGAGGTCCTGACTGCACTTTGCCACCTGTGGATCGTCCAGCTTCCTGTCACAGGAGACAGAGCCCCTGCACGCCGTGCAGAACTGGTAGAGACACTGTGGAGTAGGTTGCATTTCACTCACGCAATTGCAACATTAATGGAAAAAGCACTGCATGTACCGCATCTCTTGTCCCTTGCCAGTCTAGATACCCAGACACTGGAGAAGGAAGAGACTGAACCAGGGTGTCATAACCGCAGTGACACAAAAAGAGTGTCTAATAGAGATATCTCTCCGCACCACACTGGATCATCGTGGGACATACGTCAGTGTGTCCATATATCTGCTGGCCAGCAGATCACAAAGGGACTATTAAACTGGGCATGGACTAAATGTTTTAAAAATGGTTGGTGAACCATTTGGACAGTTGTTTTTGTTGTTAGCAGGTAACTGCATCTTCAATGTTCAAATGTGTAATGTGATTCCTATTTGGTGATGTAAGAATAGGTTTTTAGTGGGTGCATGCACCTATTCTTACAAGAGAGGGATGTAGGATATCTAATATTTAGATATATATGTCAAGCACCCACCCCCCCACCCCCCCCCCCCCCCTGCTCTCTATCTCTGTCGCTCTCTGTCTCTCTCTTACACATTAACCCCCACCAACATCAAAGATAAGCCAGTCTTTGTCATAAATGACCCCCCCCCCCCCCTCCCCCACACCTTAACCCAATCAGGGCATGGATCCCCTCCCTGTCAAGGTACTTTATGAGTGTACCGCAGAAAAATAATTTAGTCAGTTTGGAGTTTGTTGGTGAAGAAGTCATTCTTTTTGGTTCCTCGTGCATTTCCGTTTGTTCCTGTTCAGCTGGAGGGTAAATAATTTGGCAATTCTTGGCTTATCTCTCTCTTTACTGGTATTTCCTAATTAATGTCTGGTTTAATGCCTTCACTTTTGTGAATTATAAGTAGTCAGCCTACATTCCTTAGTGAATGCATGATTTCAATTCATTATTCCAATTGACTGTTTTCGCTTAATAAAATTACTTAATCTCAAGACCTGATTTAGACTTTGTTTTGGCTTGTTGGTTGATCCACCAGGTTACTGTTCGACTTACCTATTAACGATTTAATTGATGATTGTAATTTTTTATAATAATAATTAAATTAAATCACGTAAAACTTATTTTGAATGTAGGTTAAGTGAGGGGTTCTAGCACGCAATATCGCTTGTGTTCAGTATTCAGAGTGCCGAACGTTTTAACAAGGGTATTGACTGTTGGAACCGCTGGATTCAGAAAATACACATTTTACCTAGTCCTCACTTACCCGACAGTGCCTTTATCCGTATATGGAGTTTGACGATTTTGTTCGGAACTTTAGTTCTGTTTCGTCTGTCGATGCATGTCTTGTACCTTTATCCATGTATGGAGTTTGACGATTTTGTTCGGAACTGTAGTTCTGTTTTGTCTGTCGGTGCATGTCTTGTGCCATTATCCGTATATGGAGTTTGACAATTCTGTTCGGAACTGTAGTTCTGTTTCGTCTGTCGGTGCATGTCTTGTGTCTTTATCCGTATATGGAGTTTGACGATTTTGTTCGGAACTGTAGTTCTGTTTCATCTGTCGGTGCATGTCTTCCTGTGGGGAGGATTGGGCGATGTTGTGGACATGTTTGCGTGTGACTGCGAGCCTCTATATAAGCCTTGGAACATTTATTATTGGTTCCTTCACCTCGTTACATTTTCCCTTACTGAGAGGCTAGGGCGTTTATTTTCTATTTAAGCTAGTCATTCTGCTAGTAAAGTTATGGGACTGCGGTGCTCCGTCGGCTCGCCTGTAAAATGTTTCTCCCTCCTGGGAGATCGGGCGTTTACCCCTTTATGTTCTGCATGTGACTGCTAGCTTATGGAAGTAGCCACGGAACGTTATATCTGTTCCTTCGCCTCCTCCTATACTAATGAGTATTAGTTTTCAGTGTTTGTTGGTTGTGTGTTTGATGTGTACCTTTTATGCTACTCGCCTATTCTTGCGCCTCATTACTGAGGCAGGGCGTTTATTATTGCTGGCTCGTTTATTAGTTACTTCGCTCGTAGAAGTATGGGGTAGTAGTCCTTTGTTCCCTTTCGCCTTGTTTGGGTTTCTTGTTGTGAAACCAGGCGTTTGTGCTTCTACTCATTGGTGTGTAACAGTGAGCCAGTCTGTAGCTGTGGTGTGTGTTCCTTGTCTTGTCTCCTCTCTTATCTGCGGGGTTTCCCGCCTTAGTGGCCTTAGGGCTTAAAGAATCCCCTTGCTGTGTTTGGCTCCTCCTACCTCACACATCACGCCCCATTACAACCATAGGCTACAATTGGCACCAATTTAGGTTATTTTTGTCATTAGTGATGTTATTTAAGAAAACTGCTTGAAACCGCAACTCAATTTACCTCCCTTTCTCTATATTACTTTTTAAAAATGGGTTGGTCACGCTGTGTAACGTAACGTTATTTTAAACAGCCTAACTTAGGCTAACGTTAAGGAAATTGCATTTTAGATTCGCATCATGAGATGGGAACATCTGAAAAAATACGATAGATATGGAGTTTGTTAGATGTAACTGAATATCTAAGAAATTTACCTGATACACAGAAATGTCCAATATACAAGCCAAATCATCATCCTCACAGTCACCAACACACACCACAACCATAGCCAGTCAAAATCATGATCCTCACACTCACCCACACACACCGCAACCACAGCCAGGCAAAATCATCATCCTCACAGTCACCCACACACACCGCAACCAGGAAAAATCATCATCCTCACACTCACCCACACACACCGCAACCACAGCCAGGCAAAATCATCATCCTCACACTCACCCACACACACCGCAACCACAGCCAGGCAAAATCATCATCCTCACTGTAACCCACACACACCACAAGCACAGCCAGGCAAAATCATCATCTTCACACTCACTCACACACACCGCAACCACAGCCAGGCAAAATCATCATCCTCACACTCACCCACACACACCGCAACCACAGCCAGGAAAAATCATCATCCTCACACTCACCCACACACACCGCAACCACAGCCAGGCAAAATCATCATCCTCACACTCACCCACACACACCGCAACCACAGCCAGGAAAAATCATCATCCTCACACTCACCCACACACACCGCAACCACAGCCAGGCAAAATCATCATCCTCACACTCACCCACACACACCGCAACCACAGCCAGGCAAAATCATCATCCTCACACTCACCCACACACACCGCAACCACAGCCAGGCAAAATCATCATCCTCACTGTAACCCACACACACCACAAGCACAGCCAGGCAAAATCATCATCCTCACTGTAACCCACACACACCACAAGCACAGCCAGGCAAAATCATCATCCTCACACTCACTCACACACACCGCAACCACAGCCAGGAAAAATCATCATCCTCACACTCACCCACACACACCGCAACCACAGCCAGGCAAAATCATCATCCTCACTGTAACCCACACACACCACAAGCACAGCCAGGCAAAATCATCATCCTCACACTCACACACACCGCAGCCACAGGCAAGCGAAATCCTCATCCACACTCTAACCCACACACCACACTCAGCATTATGAAAAAATGTCTTCATCACCTCAACCTACACACCATTCTCAGTATAAGGTACAACTATCATCCTCAGTCTCACCTGATACAAAGAAATGTCCAATATACAAGCCTTATGTTAATACATCTTCAAGTATGACTAGAACTCCACAGTCAGCTTGTTGTTGTCTCTTATTTCAGGTCTTTGTTGAGTTGAGATTGAATTAAGCCTGAAAATAGGAGCATGAAAGCTGCGTCACTGCCTCAGGAACTCTCTTCTCTATGCCAATGTCAGGCCAGCTCATCCAGTGCAAATATTCCATTAAAGGTGCACTATGCAGGATTTTTTACTTTAAAATATTATAAAAATAACCATGCTCAGTCATCTATGATGCACTAGCAATCTCTGTTGAAAAAGAAAATTGCCAAAACCTTGCTCCTCTGCCTGTATTTATTATTCTAATTTGTGTTCGGGACGTTTCTGGGCATGGAACTCTTTTCTGTGTGGGGAGGGGTGTGTGTGGCTACAGAGCCTGTGGTGTGGGATCCGGCCTATAGCTTTGTTGCCATTGCCAGCTAGCTACTGCAATGGCAGAGGTGAAGAAGAGGAGGTACAGCAAAGCAACTAGCCTGCAGGGAAAGTTCAAGAGGTGGAGTCAACCTAGGATTTTCTTTTCCTCAAATTTAGCAAGGGAATGAAAAGTGAGTGTTTTCTGTTGGACGTGTAAGTAGACGACGTTACCTCTAGCTATGCAGCAAGCTACGTTAGGTAAAAAGGTGGCTGAAGTCGGGTACCTTTTGAATGAAATTAATATAAGGATGTAATTTTATTTTGTATTTCAGAAAATAAATAATATTTGTATACAAATATCTTCATGAAAAAGTAATAGCTAGCTATGATAGACAAGATTATGGTCTGCAGATATATATTTTTTAATAATTTGTTTTCAGATTTTTTTCCCCTTTTTTCTCCCAATTTGGTAGCCAATTGAACCCCTATATCATTCAATTATCCCTGTGTGTAGCAACCGCTAGAGAATCGCCGCCACAAGCCCTGTCAGTCGGTAGTAGGAGAGAGGATGCCCCGCCCTCTTCAGGACGCGGCCCCTCCAAACCTGACCGTGATTCCAACTCGCCCAGGGCTGCACTTGCGCGCGACGACTCTCCGAGCCCCTCCCACCGGGAGCAGCTGCCAATTGCTGCTCCCTCAGCCACCGGCCATGCTCGGAACTGGCAGGACCAGGGATCGAACCCCCGATCCTCGGGGCGCAACTGCATAGACCAGGGGTGTCCAATCTTATCCGGAAAGGGCCGGTGTGGGTGCAGGTTTTTGTTTTAGCCCAGCACTACACCTGATTCAACTAATTAACTAATCATACTCTTCAATCAAGACCTTGATAAGTAGAATCAGGTGTCATAGTGCTGGGCTAGAACAAAAACCTGCACCCACACTGGCCCTTTTCGGGTAAGATTGGACAGCCCTGGCATAGACTAAAAAGTCTGTGCCTTTGTCCGCTACGCCACCGCGGCGGCTACGCAAACCATTTTTTAAGCCAGACATAGGGAGGTCAAACCCGTTTTCGTGATTTTTCAGAAAACATATTTTGCCAGCTTATTTTTCATGTATATTATCCTAAATGCTACAATATAATCAAATAACAATATATAAATCGCTAGCTTGTCAGAAAAAGGACGTTTGTTCGCTTTAAAATAATTTTTTTAATTAGCCCGTTTCACTTCCGTGTAATCACTCTCGTTGGATGGAATCACATCATCATCTGTGCTACTTTTAGGATACCGTTATCCTTATTTTTTCAACAACAAGAACCGATATTTTGTGGTATTCGTACAGGAAAACTAATATACTCTACACATTTACTCACATATATTGTCATGGCGTGTTGTATTTAATTAAATATGTACTCCCAAAACGCCATACGTGCCAAACGTCTCAGTTTCAAACTTGGCGGGTCCCGCGGCTTCAGAATTCCACTGTATTCGCGACAGTTCTTCTTCTTCTTTTGGTTTTATGGCGGGTTGCAACCATTACTTATAAGGTGCATACCGCCACCTACTGTACCGGAGTATGTAGTATGGTATATTTTCAGAACCACTTTATATCATTAGATTCAAAAAAATAATAATAATTAAATGATATTCAAAAAAATAAAATACAAAATAAAAATAAGATAAAATAAAATAAAAATTATATATATATATATTAAAAATTAAAAATAAAAAATCTTATTTTTATCTTATTTCTAAAATACATTTATTTTAAAAATAAATAAATAATTAAAAATTAAATAAAATTGAATAAATAATAATAATAAAATAAAAATAAATAAACTCTAAATCACAGAATCACTTACTAAATTCTATGGTATAATCCTATCTCCTTCAAATATTCTACAACCGCTTTCTGTGTGTCCTGTACCCCATCTCCTGTTGTTCCCAGAATACCCACAAGATTCCATTCTCTTCCTGCCTTACCTATCTTTTGCGCTAGTCTTATCCTCTCTTCCCTATACTTTCGACATTGCATGAGTACATGTTCCGCATTCTCTGTCCTATTCGCAACAGTAACATTGATTAGCCTACTTAATGCGTCCGGGTCTGACCCATTTTGACATTGCGCGGCTATTTCATAATTTGTTTATTAAACCCTATTGGCTTTGTTCAGGTAATGCATATGACGTTCTCCACCTGAAAACAAATTAAAAGTAAATCATTATGCCTCTTAAAAAATTTTTTTGGGTGCTGCTGATACAGTCTCTCAGTACACTTTGCTAATTTAGACTGTAAGCCCTTAATTTTAACCTCTGCCTCATAAAGTTTTCTATTTGTTGCTTTCTTTTCTTCATCTAACCTGTCCCTCTCTTTACAAAGAAGCGCAAACCCTCCCTGTAGCCTGGTTTTATCTGCCATTTCTTGTTGCAAATCCCCTACAATCTCACTAACATCCCTCACAGAAGCCTCATGTGCACTGTCGTGAGTATCTTCTTCACTTCGCGAACTTGCCTGATCAAGTTTTTTTGGCAGCTTAAAGACAGACCTTCCAAAGGCTTCTCTCTCACTGCACCACAACATTCTGGCTTTAGAAAAAGCCCTACGCACGTATGTCCTGAGACAACGGAGAAGTACATCATGATAATCATCATCTAGCTGAATGGCAAAGTTGTGACACAGAATGTCAACTAAACACTTGTCTTTGCAGGGCACATCCGTAAGTCTAGCATACTTCTCCATTTCAAACATAACCATATTGGTTAACAGATTAACATCTAATTTGTCTACCCTCTCGACAGAAGTGTTGAATTCTACCCCCAACCTCTTGCACTCCCTATACACCATACCACTCATCTTGCTGCAGCTCATTGTGTTCTCTTCTTGGGTCCCAAGCAGAAATAATTTTTTTAAATATTAACAGCAACAGTTATGGGAAAAGGGTAGGGGGTGGGGGCCTTTGATTGGAAGCTGTATGTTGCATGTTGTTTTGTAGAACCAATTACACAGCAAACAGAATTTAAAAAGTCATAAACAAAGTGTTTAAAGCCCCACCTTCCATTCTCTCAGTTTTTGGATTCGGAATCTATAAGGTGCATGTTCCCTTTTCATGTTAATTAAAAAAAACAACCATTCTCAATATTAAAATGCTTTATACCATACTGTAGACGAGATTTTGATGAAGATCTACATGTAAAAATGTCGTTGTTCATCTGGAGTTTACCGGCGAAATGGACCAGAGAAAAAACATAGCAGCTAGCGACTTTAGCTGGCACTGGTTAGAATTCTCAGTTTTTGGATTTGGAATCTATAAGGTGCATGTTCCTTTTTCATGTTAATTAAAAAAAACACCCATTCTCAATATTAAAATGCTTTATACCATACTGTAGACGAGATTTTGATGAAGATCTACATGTAAAAATGTCGTTGTTCATCTGGAGTTTACTGACCTAGCCACATCAGAAAACATTTCAGAGCGCCTCTTTGCCAGCATATCTTGGACCAATCGGATTTGAACAATCGGCATGATGTCAAGACAGGGGTTGGCCACAATTTGAATAACATTTCATTTCACTATTACAAAATCCCTTCTGGGGTTATTTCGATTAAGGTGGCGAGCGCCTTATTTTTTTGGTGCCATTTTGCTTCTGAAGTGGCTGTAGAATTCTAAGTCCCGCAGGACGCGCAGCACATGTAACGTTTTCAGGACACCTAAATAGACGAAAGTATCGATACATACCGATCGATTAACACCTAAAACATTTCACAGTGAGTTTTTCTTGTAATAAAATGTGTATTGACGACTTCAATGTGGTTGCATGTTTTATAATGACCCCATTGATTTCGGTACAGCGTTAAGTATAGGCACAAATGCTCGTAAACAGAGTCAAATTAGCATAATAATTTCTGGGTTCTAAAGTAAAAAAATAACATTGTTGAAGTGTAAGTACACTTCTGAAACAAATGAATAGCTTCATCTACTCTCGTTTAGTAGATTTCCTTGTTAAATGACATGTTGAAATGAGCCCAGACGTCAATTTTGTTTTTTGTTTTGCGTGTGGAATGCCCATTGTGATTACATTGCGAGCAGAACGTTCGACCTCCCTACAACATTTAGGGCACTGAGACGGCTGAATTTCTCACTGCCATGGTTTAAAACAGGAAGCGGTTGTGAGATCACAAGCTTAAAAATAGATTTTATACAGTTATAGGCCTATAATGAAATAAAATCATTCTTTAAAACTTCTGATTTTCTCAACCTGGTGTAATTTCTGCCCGCATGACTGAGTGTTTTTTAATGATCTTTATCTTGATGTAGCTTGATCTTGTAGCCTATGTCATCCATGGGGCGGAAGTGTAGTATAATGGTTAAGGAACTGAACTTGTAACCCAAAGGTTGCAGGTTCGATTCCCAGGTAGGACACTGCTGTTGTACCCTTGAGCAAGGTACTTAACCTGATTTGCTTCAGTATATATCCAGCTGTATGAATGGATAAATGTAATAAGATATAAGAAGTTGTGTAAGTCGCTCTGGATAAGAGCGTCTGCTAAATGCCTGTAATGTAATCCACTCTCGTACCAGGAAATCAGTAGGTTACATGTTAAAATCCTTGAAACCACATTTACATTGCAAACATAGAATCCCCAATTACAAATGTTGTCGGAGACGGCAGTAACGATGAGCCAGATACTTAGCAGACGCTTTTATCCAAAGCGACGTAGCCTACAGTATATGAATGCATACTACATTATGAAGCAGGGTTCGATGTTAGGGACCTGAGGACTTCAAAACGATTTCAAGTGTTCATTTAATCCTTATAATCATTGCTAAAAATGTTATTTCAATTTTATCTTCACTTGATTGTAAACACAGGACCACAGCAAAGCTAAAAATCATGCATAGCGCACCTTTAATTGAAGAAAGGGGGCAGTGGCCCGTCACCTAAAATCAGGTAGATGTACTGTATAAAAGCAGGGTTCGTACAGATCCTTGAAAGTGTTGAAAATGCTTGATTCTGAAAGCTTTGTTTTCAAGGTTAGAAATATGCTTTATTTTTGAATAAACAAATTGAAAATGCTTAGGTTTTCCATAACTTGTAGACAAAGTAATTGTTGGGAGGAAACAAAAAATGA
This sequence comes from Synaphobranchus kaupii, assembly GCA_029718625.1. NCBI lineage: Eukaryota > Metazoa > Chordata > Actinopteri > Anguilliformes > Synaphobranchidae > Synaphobranchus > Synaphobranchus kaupii. The sequence continues at coordinate 70,264,284 of CM056377.1, read as the reverse complement.
TTAATATTTGTTCATTAAAACATAAACAGTTTTCCTTGTTGTGAATGAGGTTATCTGTGATGTCTTGCGTGCACTGTATTACCACAGAACAGGCTACAGTGTCCACGACAGGCTCCTGCTATCACACCCGGCTGCCGGTTCAATGAAAATGGGTTTCAAAATGAATGTTACAGGCTGTGGCTACAGCGAGGGCCGGCCTCACGCAAGGCCTACTGCAAGTTTTGCAGGAAAGACATTGGGATGGCAGGTATGCCATCCGCCAAGTTACGGCTTGGCAGGGCATGCCCCATACCTATACAGCACAGAGAGTTTGGCACTTTTCAGGGTTTCCTACAGAAGTAACCACAATGACCCAGACTCTCAGCCCTTAAAAACATTAACGTCTGTATGTTCTGACCTCATGTAACTACACAGCATTCAGATACAACTTTACACATCCACACAATAAAGCCACAAACTTTGGTTATTTTGCCGGTTTTTCTCCTTCTTCTTCCCATTTTTCCTGCCTACCCAGAGACCCTCACTACCTGCCTGCCTCCTTACCCTCAAAGAATAATTCTCCCCATTGGATAACAACATCGCATACCTGCTCTCCCAACCGTATCGCCCAATAAAAATGCTTAAAACTAATGTGGATACATCACAGAATCACAGACAAAACTGCTATATGGCTTGGGCTGTGTTCGGAATGGATCACTCATTCACTCCCTCCCTATAAACTACTTAGGGAAATCTACATAGAGCACTAGATAGGGATTCACTGGTGAAAGGAGGAGACGATTTCGGACACTACCGTTTCTGAGCAGGTTACTTAGCAACGCTTGTATGACAAGGGTCACCGGCTTGGTGAGAAAGCATGCAAGAAACGGTAAAAAAGTTTATTTTATTTTATTTTGAACAAGGGTTTTGTTGTCTCGTTGTAGGTAGATAGGTAAGTTAGGTAACTAGGTAGCTAGCTAGCTAATTAAGTTGCATTTTCCATTAAACAGTAATAATTGTTAAATTAAAAAAATAGTTAACACTTTGTAATAAATTCAATCTACCGCATTTATTTATATTTCGGTTATAAAGCCGTCTAAACTGATTTAATATAGGCTACAAGATGAAACTTGCATTTATATTTACATTTGTAGACCAGCGCAGGCTCAGTCGTCGCCATCTTGACAAAAAAAATGTCTCCGGTGATGTAGTGTGCATCGTTTGTACCCTACATTTTGTGGTGCATTGTGGGGGATATTAAGTGACCTATTTAGGGTGTCAAATTTGACATTTAGAATTTTGAACACCTTACAAAATGGCCGATACACTAAATAGTGCACTATATAGTGAATAGGGAGCGATTCTGAACACAACCTTGGTGTTTTCAATGAAGCTGCTGCGGCCTACTGGTTGGAGTTGCTACCTAGAGCATTGGGGGTAGGCCTATGAGCCCAACAGGGCACAAGTTTATTTTCGATAAAAAAAAATTTGCAACTGTGAAATACGTTTAATTTATTTAGACTTATTTTCACATCAACAAAGATATTTTTATTGCAAAGGCAAAAGACGTTTCCAATATTAACTGTTCAATGTTTCACTATAGCGAAATGGTGAAAGTAAGACGACACCACTTCAGGTAACATTACGCAGTATGGAAACAAATGTTCAATTTGCTGTTCACACTGACAAATGGCCTATAGCCTATGTCACGTGACTGTACCCAGGCCCTTTGGTGTAATGGTAAGTGTCCAGCCTTACTATGCGAGAGACTTGGGTTTCGATCCCCACCTGGTACTAAAGTGTAATTTCATTTTGGATTAAAACAGTGTGCACATGTTCTGGTTTTCTCATTCAAGAATGTTTTTTTTATTGCAAAGGCAAAGACATATCACAATATCAACTGTTCACTTGTAGCCTGTTATTTAAACAATTCAGTCACTGGACACCATGGCAATTATGCAATAGCTAATGTTATGGGAACAGGTATCCCAGGGCCATTTGTCAAGCAAAGAAAAAAGTTTTAACGCAGAATATCATCTGGTTAAGATTGCGTTGTTGAATTAATGTAAAACAATCAATAAATAACTGACAGGCTACATGTTTTCACAAACGTTTGTTTTAAAGACGGTCATTACAAAAAAGCCAACATCGTTTGGTAGGTTATCGCTACCACTGCAGTGCACATACAGTTACAGTAGGCTACCGGGAAAAACATGTAGGCTATGCGTTGCGTAGGCCTACCTATGTTGTCATTTCTTTATTCATTTGTGACAAATAAAACATTTTATACAGTTATAGGCCTATAATGAAATTAAATCGTTCTTCAAAACTTCAGATTTTCATGCCTCTATATTCCTACATGTGGAGTATTACTCATGCAAGGTGTTTACATATACATTTAGCAGTAATGGCGATAGACATATAAAACATGTTCGTCTTACCAGTGTTCACTCGGGCACCATAAATGTAGAAAATATCCTTGACGGGGCGCCATAAATGTAAGGAATATGCCTCTGTATATATATATATATAAACTCTTACATGGGATGGCTGAAATATAGGCAATAACTATGGAATAATGAGGTTTACCCTTATTATTCTTAAATTAGGTTAAAATTAAATCAGTCTCATTTGATTGTTATGAATTATAATTACTACTACTTCAAGTTACCATCAAAGCACTAATAACTAATAATTCATAAGGGTTGAAGGTATTACGTTCTAATGATTAGGTTTGACTCAGCTTTCTTGTTCATACGACATCAAAACAGACACCAGGTTTAACAAAAATAGATTTATTAAACAAGGAAAAACATAATTACATTCTACTAAATAGACTATTGTGTGGTGTGCATATTGTAGCATTTATATGTGTGTATGCACATATGGGTGTCTGTGTGTGTCGGTGTGTAGGCCTATGCCACATGTGCGTTCAGGGAACAAAGGAATCACGTGGTGCTAACTGTGTCGCAGCACGATGGTGATTATTGATCTCAAATCTGACGTTACTATAAATAAGTTCACGCACTTCGTATTTAACGTACTTCGGAAATAACGTATTTATCTACAGTAAGCTAAAATGAGATCACACGAATGTTAGTTAGTGTTAGGATAGAGGGGCAAACCAGTGAGGCCTGCTCGGGTTAGTTAGTAGTACCACATTAGCAATGAAACGGTAGGCCAGCCGGCTGGCTTGCTAACCAGCGCAACACGTTTATTATTATCGCACAAAGTCGAGATGCAATCAAATTACCGATAAACAGTTCAGACTAAAATCCTAAACTATGCCTGGGATGTTTGATCAGTCTTACTGAAGTTTGCGGTGAGTCGATTACAGCTGGCTTGTCCGTGAGGGATGTTCAGGGCATCTCCTTTGTCTTTCTCCTGGTTTGCGTCTTTGTCCGATGACGTCTGGTTATGGCATGCGTCTTTGTCCGTGGCTGGAACACACTGTCATGGTTTATGACCCTTTTCCCCTTGCGGTCGTGTTCCTCGGTCGCCACACGTGGGCGCTGCTCTTTTAGTAGAGTTTTGGCTCCGCCGCGTTTCTTTCGCGGAGTTCTCATCAGCGTTCATAGGTGTGCGTGGTAGCCGGTGAGCTACATAAGCCTCAGTATTCCTTCGTTCGGGGCTTTGATATTAATTTGTATTGTCTGGCATTATTTTCATTATTTTGTGTGCGATATTATTTTGCCCTTTGATTGCTTAGTCAGTACGATTAGGTCTAGGTTTTTTTTAGGAGACCATTTTTGCTTCAGAGTGTTTTATTGGAGTAGTGCGGGACTTGCCTTTGTGGATATATTAGGACTTTTCCCCCCTGGCTCTTTTCTGTCTCTGCTTTCTGGGTTTTCCTTTCTTCTGTTGCCTAGACCCTTTTGCCTTCTCTGTCTCTTCCTCCTCTCTCTGTCTGCTTTCTTCCATGTAAGCGAGAGGAGTCTGTTTGTTTGTGGATGTATTTGTATAGTCATTTCTTACTAAGAGACCGGACGTTTTTATCGTACTGACAAGCAGGGCTTTATTTATATTGAGAGGCAGGGTGTGTATTTTCTATTAAGTTCGCATTAGTCTTTTAGCCGGTAAATGTCCGGTGGCGATTTTGGTTCGGAACTGTAGTTCTGTTTCGTCATTCGGTACATGTCTTCCTATAGGGAAGACTGGGCGATGTTGTAGACATGTTTGTGTGTGACTGCGAGTCTGAGAGTAGCCTTGGAACGTTAGATCTCTGTTCCTTTTGCCTCCTCATATACTATCTCGTATTATTTTGCAGGGTTTGTTGGCTGTGTGTTTTATTTGTGCCATTATGCTACTCGCCTGTTCTTATGTGTCTTGTTACCGAGGCAGGGCGTTTATTATTGCTGGCTCTTTAGTTACTTAGCTCGTAGAAGTATAGGGTAGCAGTTCTTTGTTCCATTAGCCTTATTTGGTTTTCTTATTGAGAAACCTGGTGTTTGCGCTTCTACTCATTGGTGTGTGACAGTGAGCCGGTTATTAGCTTTGGTACGTGTGTTCTCTGTCTTGTCTCCCTCCCTTAACTGTGGGGTTTCCCGCCTTAGTGGCCTTAGGGCTTAATGAATCCCCTTGCTGCGTTTGGCTCCTCCTACCTCACACGTCACGCCACCATTACACACACCTCTGTCTGAGCTGCGTTAATTCAGTTCTATGGTTAGATGCCGTAGGCAAGCTAACCCGTTTGCGTCTCTCTCCGCGGCCTTTGATGCTGCTGCCGCGGTGTTGCTGGTGCAATGTGTACCTACAAAAGCGGAGAGAAGTTCGAGTGCTGCCTCTAGTGCAGCACGATCGAGGAAGAGTGAAGTGAATAGGGTTGGAGGGACAGACTGGAATGCGTTCAGTCTTATCTGTTTTAGTTTTATGACCCTTAGTATTTCCAAGAGACATGATTGGCTGTGGCTGTGTCTTAAATGTCTTTTGGGTTTCCTGTGAAATTAATGGAAATGTAGTCCATTGTCCCTACAACGTGCACTTCAGCTCTGTTCACTTTATGCTTTTCACACATAACACAATGTGACCATAAAATTAATTAATAAGAAAATTAAGAATTTACAATAATATAACATCAATTCAGTAAAGACATCTGGTTCATGGTTAGTCACTTAAAAAAAAGTTACAATAGCCTCCGAACATGTCATAGTCTAGCAGACAATGTCTATTGCAAACATTTGGCCATATAATAATAATATAACATAAAACATAATTATTTTCTCTTATTTTCTCATGCAAAGATCTCTGGGAAATAACTGCCAGAGAAATTTGAAATTCAGTCAGCTGCTCAGGAAAACGAACCTGCGTGTGTAAAGGAAACTACTACTATGAAGCGAGTCAAAAATATATAATAAAGTTTACATTTTGAATTGAAGAAGAAGCTGTATTCAGAAATTTGACTGTACAGGACTTCAGCCGAAATGTAACAAGATAAACTCTTCAGGGTTAATCAGAAAACAGCTGTAGCTCAATATACTGGTAAGTACTTGGTTTCCAAAACATATTTATACGAGAGAGTTTGGAGAACCAAAATTAGGTGTCTTCTAAACCGAAAGTGCATCAGGTACTGTATACACTGCCTGGCCAAAAAAAAAGTCGCCGTTGCACCCGTCATGCATAGTGCCCACTGTACAAGCCTCTGGAGGCAGTGTTATGATCTGGGGTTGCTTCAATTGGTCAGGTCTAGGCTCAGCAACATTATGCAGCAATAAAATGAAGTCATCTGAGTGCCTGAATGTACTGAATGACCAGGTTATCCCATAAATGGGCATATTCCAGGACGACAATGCCAAGATTCATCGGGCTCAAATTGTGAAAGAGTGGTTCAGGGAGCATGAGGAATCATTTTCACATATGAATTGGCCACCAGAGTCCTGACCTTAACCCCACTGAAAGTCTTTGGGATGTGCTGGAGAAGGCTTTACGGAGTGGTTAGACTCTCCTGTCATCAATACAAGATCTCGGCCAAAAATGAATGCAACTCTGTACGGAAATAAATGTTATGACGTTGCATTAGGTTGTCGAAACAATGCCACGACGAATGCCCGCCGTAATCAAAGCTAAAGGCGGTCCAACGAAATATTAGAGTGTGCGACTTTGGCCAGGCAGTGTATAGTACAGTCAGCAAGGGAAAACGGTGAATGCTTATTTGTACTACAACATGCTTTAGGCTACTAATATTATTGTTTATATACGTGAACATGATTTTCTTAGCCTGTATAAACGGTGCATTTAATGCATTTTACAGTCTGGCTGTGGCGAGAGGATCGGTCGTAAGTCCAAATTTACGGGATTTTCTTAAAGCTGTAGTTCATAATTTTAGACTAACATGAATACTGTAATTGAGACGGATACGTCTCAACCATTACATTACATTACAGTCATTTAGCAGATACTTTTATCCAAAGCGACGCTAGTAGCTCTATACATAATAACCATAACATAAGTAGCCTAAGGGGCAAAGTTTATACAGTTCAAATAGGCTACATACCATCATGCAGATAAAATGACTGCAAACACTTTAATTTAGTTGTAGTTCATGGTAGACTAAAGCACGCCTATGTTTTTCTTTGACCTACAATGCATGTGTGTCTGCATGTATTCTGTATGCATGCTCTCTAAATTATTTAATGCAAATTGGCCCTGTGTTTTTTCATCTTAGCATCTCAAGAGAATGTGGTCAATGAAACTGTATGTGCCACATCAAACTGTGAAAAGACAATAATTTATAGTGGAAATAATCTGAGATTCACATGTGTTGCAATTACTACACTGAAGAATTGTCTGCATCCAGTGCTTTGGGTCTATGAAAAGCACAGCATGAATAATATGTATTATTATTATTATGTATTTATTGATGTACTTATTTATTTGGATTTCTATAGAAACCTGTGTGGTCCTACAGAGCCTAGATATTCTTGTGTTCACAAAATTCTGTTTGCAAATAACAACTATTATTATGAATGAACAAATTAGTACAAATTAGTACTATTACTTGGCATCATCTGACCCACAAACATACAGTAGGCTACATTGACAGGGCGAACATGTTTGGATAAGTTTCTAAAAATGCTATATGTAGGCTATTTTCAACGTCATAATATTTCTATTTTTATTAGCATTTAATTATTCATCCCCCCTTTCCCTATTGTAAATGTCTGTTCGTGAATTCTACAGAAACAGGGGCGCCGGAATCATTTCATAAGTGCGGGGGCCAAAAAATAAATTTAATAAAATAACCTAAATGTATAGGCTAAATCTCCGGTCTACCTACTGGTATTTTTAGGGGACCGAGCAGCGTAGCTGCTGGTACCCTATAGTATCTGTTCAGATTCTTTTTTTTTTCTTTCTCAGCTTTCACCTAAAATTCCCGTGAGCTGGTTTGGCTTAGAATCACCAAACTTGGCAAGCGTGTTGGGATTGCCAAACTCTTGGATCATCTATATTATGACGCAGATTTAACATCTGGTGGCGCTGTAGTGCACGTGACAAAATGTTGACATTGACACGCCCACTGCCGATGCCCCGTTTCACCTAGAGTCACAAGATTTGGTATACAGGTCCCTTTCCTCATTCTGAACAAATCTGCCTCAAGGACCCATAAAGTCCGCCATATTGGATTTTTGGCTAATTAGCATTTTTTGTAAAACACTTAAAATGCTACTCCTCCCACAATATTTGGCCAATTTACATGAAACCAGGTAGACGAACTCTTTAGACCATAGACTTCATAAAAGTTATTTACAGAATATTGATATTTTAAAAGATGGCCGAATGACGAGCCAATGAATTTTCAATGGGCGTGACTTATCACAAAAATGCTGATAATTCCAAAATCATTTGAAAGAAAGTTATGAACCCTGGTAGATCTACTAAGAGTAACATGAGGAATTTACCTCTACAGTTTCAACCCAATTGAGCCATGTGGTGGCGCTATAGAGATCCAAATATAAGAAAATATTAAAAAATTCACTAAAAATCATTGACACGCCCACTGCCGACGCCCCGTTTGATCTACAGTCACAAAATTTGGTGGATACATCCCGTTATTCCTGCCCAACAAATGTGCCTCAAGAAACCATGAAGTCTGCCATCTTCCATTTTCCGCTAATTAGCATTTTTTTAAAAACACTTAAAATGCTACTCCTCCTACAGAATTAGACCAATTTGCACCAAACCTGTTAAAGGGACTCAACCCGCATCCCTACATACATGCATTACTTTACAAAGGCGTATGTCAAAAATTGGCCGAATGAGAAGCCAATGAATTTTGCATTGGGCGTGGCTTATCGTACAAATGCTAGTACTTCTAAAACCGTTTGATAAAAAGTTCTGAAACTTGGTGGGTTGATTGAGAGTTAGATCAAGACTTGAGCCCTGCAGTTTTAACCCAATCAATCTGCATCTTGGCACTAAATAAATACAAATGTTGGGATGGCAGGTATGCCATCCGCCAAGTACACTATCTCTGCTCAACAGGCCGTCTACCTTCTATACCAACTGTGAAAGTTCCTGTAGCTTAGTGGTTAAGGCATTTGACTGCCATGTAGTAGGTTGGTGGTTCGATCCCCACCTGTTCCCACGTTTTTTTTGAGGCACATCATTGTAAGAATGTTCTTTTTATTGCAAAGGGTAGGATATTTCACAATATTACCTGTTATCTGTTTGAATTATGAAGTCAGTAAGCCAAAACAATCTGATACCGCAACACACAAGTCTTATTTGGCCTCCTCATTTATGTTAACTTGCTTTGGCCTAGTGGATACAGTATTGGCTTTCCATGTATGTGGTCAGCGGTTCAATTCTGGCTTGGTACCAATGGCTAGGTTAATGTTTGGCAAAACTATTGTGCAAATGCTATGCTTCTTTTAATGTTGTTTTCACATTAAGAAACACCTTTTTATTGCAAAAGTTAAGAAATTTAACAGAATTAACTGTTCACTGTTTCACTTGTACTTAAAAGACTTAATACGCAAGGCCTTACTGGATCGGGTTAAGATACCATCAACAATGGCAAAAGTCCTGATTAGAAACAAATATTTGTCTTTTGGGTCAACCCTGTCTAGAGTTGTCTACCATTTTGCAGTTTCTGCATTTGACAAATGCTGCTAATGCCGCTCGGTCCCCGGGAATCGCTGCTTGCAGCTATATTTAGGGGACCGAGCAGCGTAGCTGCTGGTACCCTATTGTATCTGTTCAGATTCTTTTTTTCTTTTTTTCTTTCTCCCCTTTCACCTAAAATTCCTATGAGCTGGTTTGTCCTAGAATCACCAAACTTGGCACGCTTGTTGGGATTCCCAAACTCTTGGGTCCTCTATATTATGACGCAGATTGAACACCTGATGGCGCTGTAGTGCACGTGACAAAATTTTGACATTGACACACCCACTGCCGACGCCCCGTTTCACCTAGAGTCACAAAATTTGGTATACAGGGCCCTTTGCTCATTCTGAACAAATTTGCCTCAAGGACCCATAAAGTCCGCCATATTGGATTTTTTGCTAATTAGCATTTTTTGTAAAATGCGTAAAATGCTACTCCTCCTACAAAACTTGACCAATTGAGATGAAACTTGGTATGCACACTCAGTAGACCATGTCTCATAAAATTTATTTTCAGAATTTTGATATTTTCAAAGATGGCCGAATGACGAGCCAATGAAATTTCACTGGACGTGGCTTATCACAAAAATGATAATAATTCCAAAACAATTTGACAGAAAGCTATGAAACTTGGTAGGCCTGTTAAGAGTACCATTAGGACATGACCACTGCAGTTTTATCCCAATCGAGCCATGTGGTGGCGCTATAGAGTTCCAAATATAAAGAAATATTAAAAAATTCACTAAAAATCACAGTTCCTTTGCAGAGATGTATAACTTGCTACAGTGACATAGAGCCAGATTTGGATCATAGATTTTTATTAATTTTGTGGGCGACGTCTTGAATTTGCCGACATTTTGGCTTAAATGTACTCATTTATTACTTCTTTGTGTTTTTCCTTAACCGCTTGGCTGATTCTCATGAAACTTGGCAAATAGTTAGAAGTTGTCATCTCACAAGATCACACCAAATTTGGTGGCGATAGGCCAGTTGGTGGTGCTGTAGTGCGCGTGTAAATATTGTGACATTGACACGCCCACTGCCGACCCCCCGTGTGACCTAACGTCACAAAATGTGGTATAGAGGCCCCTCTGCTCATGTTGAACAAATTTACCTCAAGGATCCATGAAGTCAGCCATATTGGATTTTCCGCTAATTAGCATTTTTTGTAAAACACTTAAAATGCTACTCCTTCTACAAAATTTGGCCAATTTACATGAAACCAGGTCCACGAACTCCTTAGAACATGCTTCATAAAAGTTATATACAGAATTTTGATCATTTAAAAGATGGCCGAATGACGAGCCAATTCATTTTCAATGGGCGTGACTTATCACAAAAATGCTGATAATTCCAAAATCATTTCACAGAAAGTTATGAAACCTGGTAAGTCTATTAAGAGTAACATGAGGAATTGACCTCTACAGTTTCAACCCAATCGAGCCACATGGTGGCGCTATTTAGATCCAAATATAAGAAAATATTTAAATATTCACTAAAAATCAATCTGATACCGCAACACACAAGTCTTATTTGGCCTCCTCATTTCTGTTAACCTGCTTTGGCCTAGTGGATACTGTATTGGCTTTCCATGTATGTGGTCAGCGGTTCAATTCCGGCTTGGTACCAATGGCTAGGTTAATGTTTGGCAAAACTATTGTGCAAATGCTATGCTTCTTTTAATGTTGTTTTCACATTAAGAAACACCTTTTTATTGCAAAAGTTAAGAAATTTAACAGTATTAACTGTTCACTGTTTCACTTGTACTTAAAAGACTTAATACGCAAGCCCTTACTGGATCGGGTTAAGATACTATCAGCAATGGCAAAAGCCCTGATTAGAAACAAATATTTGTATTTTGGATCAACCCTGTCTAGAGTTGTCTACCATTTTGCAGTTTCTGCGTTTGACAAATCCCGCTAATGCCGCTCGGTCCCCGGAAATCGCTGCTTGCAGTGCTGGAACCCTACTGTAATTAGGGGACCGTGCAGCGAAGCTGCAGGTACCCTATTGTTTTTGTTCAGATTCTTTTTTTTTCTTTCTTTTTTTCTCCCCTTTCACCTAAAATCCCCGTGAGCTGGTTTGTCCTAGAATCACCACACTTGGCACGCTTGTTGGGATTCCCAAACTCTTGAATCCTCTATATTATGACGCAGATTGAACACCTGGTGGTGCTGTAGTGCACGTTACAAAATTTTGACATTGACACGCCCACTGCTGACGCCCCGTTTCACCTAGAGTCACAAAATTTGGTATAGATGTCCATTTGCTCATTCTGAACAAATTTGCCTACAGGACCCATAAAGTCCGCCATATTGGATTTTTTGCTAATTAGCATTTTTTGTAAAACACTTAAAATGCTACTCCTCCTACAAAATTTGACCAATTGAGATGAAACTTGGTATACCAACTCCTTAGACCATGTCTCATAAAAGTTATATTCAGAATTTTGATATTTTCAAAGATGGCCGAATGACGAGCCAATGAAATTTCACTGGGCGTGGCTTATCACAAAAATGCTAATAATTCCAAAACGATTTGACAGAACGCTATGAAACTTGGTAGGTCTGTTAAGAGTGTCATTAGGACTGGACATGTACAGTTTTATCCCAATCTATCCATGTGGTGGCGCTATAGAGTTCCAAATATAAAGAAATATAAAAAAATTCACACCGAAGTTCGTGGCGATAGGCCAGTTGGTGGCGCTGTAGTGCACGTGTAAATATTGTGACATTGACACGCCCACTGGCGACGCCCCGTTTGACCTAGAGTCACAAAATGTGGTGTACAGGTCTCTCTGCTCATGCTGAACAAATTTGCCTCAAGGATCCATGAAGTCAGCCATATTGGATTTTCCGCTAATTAGCATTATTTGTATAACACTTAAAATGCTACTCCTCCTACAAAATTTGGCCAATTTACATGAAACGAGGTACACAATCTCGTTAGACCATGCTTCATAAAAGTTATATTCAGAATCTTGATATTTTAAAAGATGGCCGAATGACGAGCCAATTAATTTTCAATGGGCGTGACTTATCACAAAAATGCTGATAATTCCAAAATCATTTGACAGAAAGTTATGAAACCTGGTAGATCTATTAAGAGTAACATGAGGAATTGACCCGTACAGTTTCAACCCAATCGAGCCACGTGGTGGCGCTATATCGATCCAAATATAAGAAAATATTAAAAAATTCACTAAAAATCATTGACACGCCCACTGAATATGCCCCGTTTTATCTAGAGTCACAAAATGTGGGATAGAGGTCCGGCTGCTCATACTGAACAAATTTTCCTCAAGGAACCATCAAGTTAGCCCTATTGGATTTTCCGCTAATTGGCATTAATTGTAAAACACTTAAAATACTACTCCTCCTATAAAATTTGACCAATTTACATGAAACCTGGTAAACACACTCCTTACACGATGCGTCATAAAACTTATATACAGAATTTAGATATTTTAAAAGATGGCCGAATGACGAGCCAATAAATATCCAGTGGGCGTGGCTTATCACAAAAATGCTAATAATTCCAAAACCATTTGACGGAAAGTTATGAAACTTGGAAGTTCTTTTAAGAGTAACATCTGGACCAGACCTCTCCAGTTTCAACCCAATCGAGCCACGTGGTGGCGCTATAGAGATCCAAATATAAGAAAATATTTATAAATTCACTAAAAATCATTGACACGCCCACTGCCGACGCCCCCTTTGATCTACAGTCACAAAATTTGATGGATACATCCCGCTACTCCTGCCCAACAAATTTGCCTCAAGAAACCATGAAGTCTGCCATCTTCAATTTTCCGCTAATTAGCATTTTTTGTAAAACACTTAAAATGCTAGTCCTCCTACAGAATTTGACCAATTTGCACCAAACCTGTTCAAGGTACTGAACCCGCTTCCCTACATACACGCATTACTTTACTAAGGCGTATGTCAAAAATTGGCCGAATGAGAAGCCAATGGATTTTGCATTGGGCGTAGCTTATCGCACAAATGCTTGTACTTCTAAAACCGTTTGATATAAAGTTCTGAAACTTGGTGGGTTGATTGAGAGTTAGATCAAGACTCGAGCCCTGCAGTTTTAACCCAATCAATCTGCGTGGTGGCACTAGAGAAATACAAATGTTTGGATGGCAGGTATGCCATCCGCCAAGTACACTATCTCTGCTTAACAGGCCGTCTACCTACTATACCAACTGTGAAAGTTCCTGTAGCTTAGTGGTTAAGGCATTTGACTGCCGTGTAGTAGGTTGGTGGTTCGATCCTCACCTGTTCCTGAGTTTTTTTTGAGGCACACAATGTGCACGTCATTGTAAGTATGTTCTTTTTATTGCAAAGGCTAGGAAATTTCACAATATTACCTGTTATCTGTATGAATTATGAAGTCAATAAGCCAAAACAATCTGATACCGCAACACACAAGTCTTATTTGGCCTCCTCATTTCTGTTAACCTGCTTTGGCCTAGCGGATTCAGTATTGGCTTTCCATGTATGTGGTCAGCGGTTCAATTTCAAATTGGTACCAATGGCTAGGTTAATGTTTGGCAAAACTATTGTGCAAATGCTATGCTTCTTTCAATGTTGTTTTCACATTAAGAAACACCTTTTATTGCAAAAGTTAAGCAATTTAACAGTATTAACTGTTCACTGTTTCACTTGTACTTCAAAGACTTAATACGCAAGCCCTTACTGGATCGGGTTAAGATACCATCAGCAATGGCAAAAGCCCTGATTAGAAACAAATATTTGTATTTTGGGTCAACCCTGTCTAGAGTTGTCTACCATTTTGCAGTTTCTGCATTTGACAAATGCCACTGATGCCGCACGGTCCCCGGAAATCGCTGCTTGCAGCTATATTTAGGGGACCGTGCAGCGAAGCTGCAGGTACCCTATTGTTTTTGTTCAGATTCTTTTAAAAAAAATTTTTTTCCTCCCCTTTCACCTAAAATTCCCGTGAGCTGGTTTGTCCTAGAATCACCAGACTTGGCACGCTTGTTGGGATTGCCAAACTCTTGGAACCTCTATATTATGACGCAGATTGAACAGCTGGTGGCGCTGTAGTCCACGTTACAAAATTTTGACATTGACACGCCCACTGCCGACGCCCCGTTTTACCTACAGTCACAAAATTTGGTATACATGTCCATTTGCTCATTCTGAACAAATTTGCCTACAGGACCCATAAAGTCCGCCATATTGGATTTTTTGCTAATTAGCATTTTTTGTAAAACGCTTAAAATGCTACTCCTCCTACAGAATTTGACCAATTGAGATTAAACTTGGTATACTCACTCGTTAGACCATGTCTCATAAAAGTTATATTCAGAATTTTGATATTTTCAAAGATGGCCGAATGACGAGCCAATGAAATTTCACTGGGCGTGGCTTATCACAAAAATGCTAATAATTCCAAAACGATTTAACAGAAAGCTATGAAACTGGGTAGGTCTGTTAAGAGTGCCATTAGGACTAGACATGTACAGTTTTATCCCAATCTATCCATGTGGTGGCGCTATAGAGTTCCAAATATAAAAAAATTAACTAAAAATCACAGTTCCTTTGCAGAGATGTGTAACTTGCTACAGTGACAAAGAGCCGGATATAGATCATAGAACTTTACTAATTTGGTGGGCGCCATCTTGAATTTGCCGACATTTTGGCTTAAATGTACTCATTTATTACTTCTTTGAGTTTTTCCTTAACCGCTTGGCTGATTAGCATGAAACTTGGCAAGTAGTTAGAAGTTGTCATCATACAAGCTCACACCGAAGTTCGTGGCGATAGACCAGTTGGTGGCGCTGTAGTGCACGTGTAAATATTGTGACATTGACACGCCCACTGGCGACGCCCCGTTTGACCTAGAGTCACAAAATGTGGTGTACAGGTCTCTCTGCTCATGCTGAACAAATTTGCCTCAAGGATCCATGAAGTCAGCCATATTGGATTTTCCGCTAATTAGCATTATTTGTATAACACTTAAAATGCTACTCCTCCTACAAAATTTGGCCAATTTACATGAAACGAGGTACACAATCTCGTTAGACCATGCTTCATAAAAGTTATATTCAGAATCTTGATATTTTAAAAGATGGCCGAATGACGAGCCAATTAATTTTCAATGGGCGTGACTTATCACAAAAATGCTGATAATTCCAAAATCATTTGACAGAAAGTTATGAAACCTGGTAGATCTATTAAGAGTAACATGAGGAATTGACCCGTACAGTTTAAACCCAATCGAGCCACGTGGTGGCGCTAAATCGATCCAAATATAAGAAAATATTAAAAAATTCACTAAAAATCATTGACACGCCCACTGAATATGCCCCGTTTTATCTAGAGTCACAAAATGTGGGATAGAGGTCCGGCTGCTCATACTGAACAAATTTTCCTCAAGGAACCATCAAGTTAGCCCTATTGGATTTTCCGCTAATTGGCATTAATTGTAAAACACTTAAAATACTACTCCTCCTATAAAATTTGACCAATTTACATGAAACCTGGTAAACACACTCCTTACACGATGCGACATAAAACTTATATACAGAATTTAGATATTTTAAAAGATGGCCGAATGACGAGCCAATAAATATCCAGTGGGCGTGGCTTATCACAAAAATGCTAATAATTCCAAAACCATTTGACGGAAAGTTATGAAACTTGGAAGTTCTTTTAAGAGTAACATCTGGACCAGACCTCTCCAGTTTAAACCCAATCGAGCCACGTGGTGGCGCTATAGAGATCCAAATATAAGAAAATATTTATAAATTCACTAAAAATCATTGACACGCCCACTGCCGACGCCCCCTTTGATCTACAGTCACAAAATTTGATGGATACATCCCGCTACTCCTGCCCAACAAATTTGCCTCAAGAAACCATGAAGTCTGCCATCTTCAATTTTCCGCTAATTAGCATTTTTTGTAAAACACTTAAAATGCTAGTCCTCCTACAGAATTTGACCAATTTGCACCAAACCTGTTCAAGGTACTGAACCCGCTTCCCTACATACACGCATTACTTTACTAAGGCGTATGTCAAAAATTGGCCGAATGAGAAGCCAATGGATTTTGCATTGGGCGTAGCTTATCGCACAAATGCTTGTACTTCTAAAACCGTTTGATATAAAGTTCTGAAACTTGGTGGGTTGATTGACAGTTAGATCAAGACTCGAGCCCTGCCATTTTAACCCAATCAATCTGCGTGGTGGCACTAGAGAAATACAAATGTTTGGATGGCAGGTATGCCATCCGCCAAGTACACTATCTCTGCTTAACAGGCCGTCTACCTACTATACCAACTGTGAATGTTCCTGTAGCTTAGTGGTTAAGGCATTTGACTGCCGTGTAGTAGGTTGGTGGTTCGATCCTCACCTGTTCCTGAGTTTTTTTTGAGGCACACAATGTGCACGTCATTGTAAGTATGTTCTTTTTATTGCAAAGGCTAGGAAATTTCACAATATTACCTGTTATCTGTATGAATTATGAAGTCAATAAGCCAAAACAATCTGATACCGCAACACACAAGTCTTATTTGGCCTCCTCATTTCTGTTAACCTGCTTTGGCCTAGCGGATTCAGTATTGGCTTTCCATGTATGTGGTCAGCGGTTCAATTTCAAATTGGTACCAATGGCTAGGTTAATCTTTGCCAAAACTATTGTGCAAATGCTATGCTTCTTTTAATGTTGTTTTCACATTAAGAAACACCTTTTTATTGCAAAAGTTAAGAAATTTAACAGTATTAACTGTTCACTGTTTCACTTGTACTTAAAAGACTTAACTTGATTGTGCGAGCCCCTAGTGGTAGAGACGCAGGCGTCTACATTTTAAAAACATCACATATGAGTTTCTAGTTCCACGAGAATACGGATTTCATAACCATAAACCACATATCATCGTAATTAGTACTTAATATCCTATCAGCGTGCGAGATATCACGTTCCTATCTGCCACTATTAGCTTGTAATTCATGAAAGTAGCATGCTATGCTGCTACACTGTTATCTACAATGGACCCGACCACATGTAAGATAGCAGCCATTTAAACATATTTGAGAGTTAATTAAAGTTTTTATTATATCACCAAAAAATCGTTTACTATCACAGCCGCAAGAAACACCTTCCAAGATCCTGAATACACACAAGCAAAACTGTCAACATGCCTACTCACTCCACAGGAAAAAAAACGAGTGGTATTTGTTTGTCACCACATAACTTTCGTTTGCTATAAAAAGCTCCGGTAAAATATGAAATTAAGTCGTAACCTTACCTTTGGTTATGAAGATTAAGATGTCCCCTGCAAGAATCTGAGGTTATTTTTTGCCTTGGTTGACCCGTTTTTAAGATTCAATCCTTGTTTCAACATGTGTCCATGCTCCAAAATAGCCGTGCGTAAATGATCACATTCAAAAGAAGCGCAAGTAAATCCTTCAGACAAACTTGATTTTAATTGACACTTATATCATCCAATAGAGCACATCCTAAGCTTTCTAAAATGGTATGGCATTCCCATAGATAGATTTAACCAGCTGATCACTATCCACGCGTAACACAGGACTAGGTTGCACACATTCGGAAGCCATTTTGGATCACAATTCGGCCTGGTTCATGCGCGCACTGCGTCATCATTATTACACGGAGATTCGAATAATTTTTTTTTAAAACAACACAGCCATTTTCGAACTTGTAATTTTTATTATATATAAATATATATATGATGGCGAAAAATATATGCCCCTGTCGGATGTAGCGGAGGAGATTTTTAGGAGTGAGTCAGAGGGAGGAGTGAAAGTGGCTCTGACGCTGAAAGCAAAGACTGTTGTCGAAGATGCTTTTGCCCAGGGCGAAGATGTGGCTGTTGACATGTAAGTATTAACTGTATTAAATTAAGTAATAACTTTATTTGTGCATAGGTTTAATTTTAGTCACAGTAGCCATGTAAAATATAGCATTTATTATCTAATTTCTTGTGGCTAAATGGCATAAGTCATATCATGTATTGTATAATTATATACGAGGGATAGCTGCTACATTATGGGAAGGATGTGCCTTGTCTTGTCTGTTCTGTAGTGATCTTGATGACGTCTCTGTATGCACTTATTGTACGTCGCTTTGGATAAAAGCGTCTGCTAAATGAATGTAATGTAATGTATAATTAGGCCTGTTGATACATAGCTTAGCCATGCATTAGCATGCATCGTATCTTTAGCACACCAGCATAAATGGGCCATAAACTAACCTATGACATTGTTGCTGGTTGTCAATGGTAATCAATTTTTCAATTACATTTTTTTAGTTATATAGCGCTTTTCACAGGACTGTCACAAAGACGCTTTACAGAACACAAAGGGGAAATAGGAAATGCCAGCTCTAAGCCCCCAGATAGCAGAGGTAAAAACTCTCTAGTAGGGAGAGAAAACCCTCATACAGTGTCACTGGTTGGAATTGATTTTTGTGATATTTATAAGACTTAAGAACTTAATTTAGAAAAGAATTACAAAAAGTAATTATTTTTATAATACATTTTTGTAATTCTTAAAGGGGAAAATGTATATTGTAAGAAGGGTAGGTCAAATAAGCTAAGGCTTCTTCCTACACCTTTTCAGTCAAATTACTTATTTAATTATATCTTTGTACACACATCTTTGTAAAGAAAATGTTAATAACCGAATTAAACTAAACTAACTTAATTTAGGGTAAATTTTAATCACAGTCTCTATGTCAAATGTAGCATTTATTAAATTTTTTTGGAAAAGCCTAGCATTTTCATTTTTGATTTGCAACATAGTACATTATGTGGCTCTTATTGTACACTTTATTTTGATTTCTTTTAAATAATTCAGGGTAGAAGATGCTTCTGCTCTGGACAGTCCTGGACCCTCTGCTCCTGCTCCTGCACCTGCTCCTCACCCCCGCACGACTCACGTCAAGGAGGCCCTGCTCTCGTTCACCGCGAGGAGCTAAAACAAGACCAAGCGAGCCAGAGCCCGAGTCTGAGGACGGATGGCACGACATGGCGGATGAGGATGAAGAGCCTCATCAGTTCCCCTTCTGCCCCCGGAGGACCCCAGAAGTGCAGCTGGACCTTCAGCAGGACTACAGCCCCCTGGATCTCTTTCGGCTGTTCTTTAGCACAGATGTCCTCAAGCTCCTCTGTGACTACACAAATGGCAACACAGCCCGCAAACATGCTCAGGGACTGCATACGCCATGGTCTGATGTGGATGCTGAGGACATGCTAAAATATCTGTCCATCATCCTGTACCTGGGTCTTGCCCCTCGTCCACGTCATAGGAGGTGGTAACAGCACACTATATCCTCTCCAGTCAACGCTGCAACATACATTTTCTATTCAAAATTGTGCTGGCTAGTGGGGCTCCGGTGGAAAAATAAATTTTTGGAACCACAAACTGAACTAGAGCTAATAAATGTATCACCCTCTGAATGTGAAGTGATTGTAATTATCTCATACTACCACAAAGGACATAATAAAATGCTTCATTTGGATAAAAAAGCATTGTATTCATTTTCGGATAGGTTTTTGGACCCTTATATATCCAAACCCAAATTATTTGGAAAAAGGTGAAAATTCCCTCATGTAGTTGATACAAACATGTTTTTCTATGAGCCAGAATACTTTATCTGTTGAAAAAAACTGATTATCTCTTGATTTACTGTGATGCACATTTTATCCATTTGGATAGATTTGGAGACCCTAAGGGACACCAGGATACACAGTTTACAAATTAGCTTATAGAACCTGAGTAGATTCACATATCCCCCTAAAATTCTGTACACATGTTGACAAGTGGTGTGTGCACCAGGAAATGGAAAGTATGACCTGTTTTACATCTTTGCCTTTCAGAGGTTCACTGTAAACTAAGAATTACAATCTCGTTTTTTTTTTTTTTGCAAAAAGTTTGTGCATTTACAGCCCATAATGTATGTAAAGATTATGAAATGTAATTATTTTAAGCTAAGACACACAAAGGTACAGGGGTCTTCTTCAATTTAAGCAATAAAACAAGTGTGTGTGGTGAGCATAACTGTAGTTATAAAGGCTTAAACAGAACAGTGAAAACAGGCGAAAATTGGCCTGTGCACTAACAGGTTAATACGCAAGCCCTTACTGGATCGGGTTAAGATACCATCAGCAATGGCAAAAGCCCTGATTAGAAACAAATATTTGTATTTTGGGTCAACCCTGTCTAGAGTTGTCTACCATTTTGCAGTTTCTGCATTTGACAAATGCCACTGATGCCGCACGGTCCCCGGAAATCGCTGCTTGCAGCTATATTTAGGGGACCGTGCAGCGAAGCTGCAGGTACCCTATTGTTTTTGTTCAGATTCTTTTTAAAAAAAAATTTTTTCTCCCCTTTCACCTAAAATTCCTGTGAGCTGGTTTGTCCTAGAATCACCAGACTTGGCACGCTTGTTGGGATTGCCAAACTCTTGGAAACTCTATATTATGACGCAGATTGAACAGCTGGTGGCGCTGTAGTCCACGTTACAAAATTTCGACATTGACACGCCCACTGCCGATGCCCCGTTTCACCTAGAGTCACAAAATTTGGTATGCATGTCCATTTGCTCATTCTGAACAAATTTGCCTCAAGGACCCATAAAGTCCGCCATATTGGATTTTTTGCTAATTAGCATTTTTTGTAAAACGCTTAAAATGCTACTCCTCCTACAAAATTTGACCAATTGAGATGAAACTTGGTTTACATACTCCTTAGACCATGTCTCATAAAAGTTATATTTGGAATTTTGATATTTTCAAATATGGCCGAATGACGAGCCAATGAAATTTCACTGGGCGTGGCTTATCACAAAAATGCTAATAATTCCAAAACGATTAGACAGAAAGCTATGAACCTTGGTAGTTATGTTACGAGTGCCAATAGGACTAGACATGTACAGTTTTATCCCAATCCATCCATGTGGTGGCGCTATAGAGTTCCAAATATAAAAAAATATAAAAAAATTCACTAAAAATCACAGTTCCTTTGCAGAGATGTGCAACTTGCTACAGTGACAAAGAGCCGGATTTGGATCATATAACTTCACTAATTTGGTGGGCGCCATCTTGAATTTGCCGACATTTTGGCTTAAATGTACTCATTTATTACTTCTTTGAGTTTTTCCTTAACCGAATTTCGTGGCGATAGGCCAGTTGGTGGCGCTGTAGTGCACGTGTAAATATTGTGACATTGACACGCCCACTGGCGACGCCCCGTTTGACCTAGAGTCACAAAATGTGGTGTACAGGTCTCTCTGCTCATGCTGAACAAATTTGCCTCAAGAATCCATGAAGTCAGCCGTATTGGATTTTCCGCTAATTAGCATTTTTTGTATAACACTTAAAATGCTACTCCTCCTACAAAATTTGGCTAATTTACATGAAACGAGGTACACAAACTCGTTAGACCATGCTTCATAAAAGTTATATTCAGAATTTTGATATTTTAAAAGATGGCCGAATGACGAGCCAATTAATTTTCAATGGGCGTGGCTGATCACAAAAATGCTAATAATTCCTAAACTATTTGACGGAAAGGTATGAAACTTGGGAGGTGTGTTAAGAGTAACATCTGGGCTAGAGCTCTCCAGTTTCAACCTAATCGAAGCACGTGGTGACGCTATCTAGATCCAAATATAAGAAAATATTAAAAAATTCACTGAAAATCATTGACACGCCCACTACATACGCCCCGTTTTATCTAGAGTCACAAAATGAGGTATAGCCGTCCTTCTGCTCATACTGAACAAATTTGCCTCGAGGAACCATCAAGTCACCCGCATTAGATTTTCCGCTAATTAGCATTTCTTGTAAAACACTTAAAATGCTACTTCTCCTACAAAATTTGACCAATTTACATGAAACCTGGTAAACACACTCCTTACCCCATGCTTCATAAAACGTATGCTGCCCAGCCAAAAAAAAAGTTGCAGTTGCACCAGTCATGCATAGTGCCCACTGTACAAGCCTCTGGAGGCAGTGTTACGCCGC
The DNA here is from genome assembly GCA_029718625.1 of Synaphobranchus kaupii. Classification (NCBI taxonomy): domain Eukaryota; kingdom Metazoa; phylum Chordata; class Actinopteri; order Anguilliformes; family Synaphobranchidae; genus Synaphobranchus; species Synaphobranchus kaupii. The sequence continues at coordinate 70,242,182 of CM056377.1, read as the reverse complement.
GTTCTCACAGCGAGCAACTTGGTTGCTGGGTCGGTCAAGTCTACTAGGCTGGGGGCGGGGCAAGAGCTTCCCGTTGTGTCATCCAAGTCACACACATGATTAGTAACTGACTAACAAATTATTGTTAAAAACGCCTATTTTCGGTCAGCTCTTGGGGTGAATTTGGTGGGACGGACTTCCGGTGATGTGGAATTTTCACCATTTGCATATATGATGTGTCGAACAGTTGAATGATGTACAAACCCCAATTCCAAAGAAGTTGGGATACTGTAAAATGCACATAAAAGCAGTAATTTGTAAATTCTGAATTCAAATTCGGAATTGGCGTATATATACACAAATGTCAATAAAGTTGACAAGGTAAAACATTAAATATATTTTCTTTGTACTGTTTTCAATTCATGTAAAAAAAAAAAAAATGTAAAAGAGAATTTTAAAATCACTGCTTTCTGCTTTTATCTGCATTTACATACTATTCCAACTTTTTTTGGAATTGGGGTTTGTACTTCAAACTGCGTTGAAATGGCTTTGTAACCCCTCCCAGTCTCATGAGAATCAATAATCTTTTTTGACCTAGGCATAATATGATAGCACACACCTCGATGCTTAGGTCCAAACCTGACTGATTGTCTTTTTTTATGTAAGTATAGAACTTCCAAATTAAAATCTAATAATTGGACAATCATTTACACCTGTTTTTGTGCACCAGACATCAATTTTAATCAATATATTTGATAGATAAGGTAGGGGTGTACTTACTTTTTCCTCACGAGGAATTAGAATTTGTTTATCTCAATCAATCCATATGGTTGAAATTAAAATAAAATAAACTTGTGTCCAGATCAAAAAGAACTGACTGCCATTTGAGGGTGTACTTACTTTTTCACATGACTGTATATGTCACGATTCTAGCCTGTCATGTCATGTTTTATGTTTCATTTCTGTCTTAGTTAGATTTCTTGTTAATATCACATATTGTGTTTAGTCTAGTCACGCCACGTTTTATGTTTAATTCTTGTTACGTTTCATTTTCATGTCATGTCACGTTTATTGTTTGATTATTGTTACGATTTATTTTCTTGTCATGTCACGTTTTATATTTTATTCATGTTACGTTTTCCGTTCATTGTTTAGCATACACATTTCCGTGTTTTTCCGCAGCCTTGCGTTCATGCTGTTTCCCTCTCTCTCTCTCTCTCTCTCTTGCTGTCGCTCACGCTTCCCTAATTGTTTCATTCTCCCATGTCTATTTACTAATCTACTAACATTAGATCAGGATTGGGTAATACTAACTCTCTAACCATGTGTTCATGTTTACCTTACGTTTCTCGTGCATGTCATTTACTAATTTACTAACGCTAGGTCAGGATAGGTTTATTACTAACGATTACTAATTATCTTGTTACCTTGTCAGCCTTCCACACCTGATTTCCATTCGCATGCTGCTCTCAAGCTAATTGTCTGCACCTGTCTACACCTGCATTTAAGCTGTGTTCATGTCTTGTCTTTGCAAAATTGTTGCCTTCTGTTTACAGTGCACTCTTGAGCGGTTTTCCAAGCCTGTCTTTTGTTTACGATCCAAGCCTGTTTTTGACCACTGTTACTGACTTCTGTTTTGTTGACCACTGCCTGCCTGTACCATGAGTTTTTACCTGCTGTCTTTTGTACTTTTGCCCCACGGAGCGGACTCCGGTCTTGACTCTTGCGTCGTCTTCGACCCCGAGCCTGCCTACCGTCTGCTGTACTTCTGCCCCGCTGACAGCTACTCTGGTTACTGGACTATTGCATGGTGTACCGATTCTGAGACTGCCTTCTCCCTCGGTACTGTACATTTGGCTGGATTTTTTCGTGTATGAACTTGTTTTTTGACCACGCTCTTTGGACATTCCCCCATTAGAGCCCTCATGGGACTTTATTTGCAACTACTGTTTGAGTCGTGCATTTTGGGTCCTACCCTCACGCACCCGTCTCAGTATATACAGTATAAACATGTCTTCATCCATAATGTTTTGGGACAAAGACATACAGTGAGCACCATAATTAATTGGACAGTGACATATTTTGTTATTTTGGTTTAATACTCTCAAATTAAAGCTGACAGTCTGCACTTCAACCTCATTGTCATTGTATCCTTTCAAACTCAGTGCTAGAGTACAGAACCAAAATAACAAAGTGTCACTGTCCAATGAATTATGGTGCTCACTATCTTTTTCTTTATTTGGCTTTATTTTATTATGCTCCACAGTTTGTAATCAAACAAATCATGCTAACCCAAATGCAAGTGTCTTTGCTATCTTACACCCGGCGCATGGTTCATTATAACGCCTTGCGTTCACGTTGTTTAATTACCATGTATTCTTGCGCCCGTTACAAGTGAACTGGGCGTGTTGGTCTTAAAATGAGGAGTGGCCAGGATTATTTTTGGCGTATTGCCATCTTGAGCCAGCAGAAAGCGCTTGTGCTAAAACTACCACAAACCTGGTCTAAAGTCATGTCGGTGTTGTTTACATGTTATTTTAACGGCGCATATAAGTGCGTATACATAGGCATGTGCACAACGCGCGTACACCCTTCTGTCTGTTACACACAGGGGCACACATAAGCATGACTAAAAATATCAAGATTACAATGTGAAATATTATTGTGTAGGCTATATAAAAAATGCATAATAATAAAAGGGTCCATAGGTCAAAGACCACATAGCTACCTGTCCCTCAGCGAAGGGGAATGCCGAATTAAATTGCTTTCAGCCAACTCCATCAACATCCAGACGATGTACGTGTAAGGTTACATGTAGGCTATAGACTATTCGCAATTATCCTGGATCAAGCTATGACTTAGCCTATATTTGCCAAAAATCCCTGTAATCTTCTGGGAGGACAATCTTCTGTTACGGGACAATGGCTATCCATTAAAAATGGCTTTCCATTTGCTGATAACACCTATCAAGCCTAATGCGCGAATTGTCATTCAATGGAAAACTCGCGCACTGCAATAGACGGACATTTGAGTTCTGAAAATGCGCTTCAGATGTCATTACATTACAGCTCTCTAGGCCTACAGCCTGTAAGTAAATAGAATGGTTTTGACTGAAAAAAGTTCTAAACCTTGTCCAGTGAACATTGCATTTATTGTTTTTCAAATAGCCTATAGGCTACACCGGATTTGCTGTGCATAAGATTGTTTCAATAGCATACGGTTAAAAAACGGAGATAAATGTCACCATGTTAACTGAATTTGAACCGTATTCTTCGTCCTTCATATTTTTAAAATGACAGTGACAAGGTTTCCATACTCTCAGCTTATTAAAACCCCACTGATTTCACCTGGTATTCCATAACTGAACAAAACGATTTTAAAGAGAACTAAGTGTCTAATTAAAAACGAACAAAATTTGCAGAACGTTACACAAGTCACAATAAATTTTAATGCCATTCTCTACATATGTGCTTTAACTTCATGCATGAGCAGGTCTGTTTCCCCTGCTGTAAATCACACTTCACTGTCTTCCTGGGAAAGTGGATTGTTTAAAAGCATTAGCCTACGCTACGAGTAAAACAGGTTGGGCACATTTCCATAAGCAGGACATTATAAAACAAGGGAAAATATGCGTGAACCTATGGGTTGCCAACCTGACAGCTTTATTGTATTTAGTGTCATCATTAAGGCAAATTTATATTACGTTATTTATGTTATTAACCTCTTAATGCCAAACGCCCCCTAGCGGTAACGCGGGCGTGACGGAAATTATTAAATTATACATTTCATTAATTTAATAATATATAATAAACTGCTCACCTCAATATTTTGATTAAATATCCTTATGATATATCCATTCCTTCTGGGAAAGTGGTTTTTAAGCCCAAAACGTTGAGATAAAACTTTGTAAATAACGTTGGAAACTCTGACCTAATTCTCAAACATGTATTGCAGCTTGATGTCACACCATAAACAATGTGCTGGTAAACTGTTCTGCTTAATTGTATTTCACAAAACTTTGGTTTAAAAAATCATTATACCTTTAGGCTTCAAGAAAAAATACTTTAAAACTTTCATACGGCTGTACATTATTTTTTTCCAATTTTAAACGACTCGTTCGGCTGTGTTCACTTTGGCGTTGTGAAACTCAGCCAGTTTCTGGAGTACCAATCCCATGGCTTAGTATATGTTAGCCAGAGTAGTTTTGAACATGCTTGCAGAGATTTATGCAAAACCGTCGTCAATTGGGTGTATTTCTTTGACTGATAGCACAATAGGCCTATCTGAAGTGGGAAAAACCGTCTTCCACCCGCCTCCACTCTGAGTATTATTTGCTTTCCATTGGGTTTTAAAACTGTCTGTCAAATATTCCAGGCAATAGCCAAGACTCTTATCTTTGAAACAAGCCGGCTATTGAATACAATAGCCGTCGTAAAAAAGGAAATCCTGCCCTGCGTATGAGGAAGTGCCAACCCACGCGTAATTATCGAACCAAGATGGCGCAGTGTTTTTACCTTGTAGCGTAGCTCGCTACATTCCGTTTAGCAAAGCACAATTAATTAGGTAAGGCCCGCAGTTACATTTTTTTACTTTAGAGTATTTTTGAGACAGTTTTTGTGTAGTTATGTCGAGATTTTTGAGGCGTTTATCCGTGCACCAAGTGCTAGACGAACTGGATAAGCCAGAAGATGTTTTTGCCGAGGGAGACTCATCCTGTCTCAGTGACGCTGAATCCACTGATGACCGAGATGATGTTGCTGACATGTAAGTTGTTTTATCATACTAACAGTTTTATGCTATAAACGCATTGAATTTCGCCATGGCAGGTAACGTCGTTAGGGCTGGTGGTATTACAGATTTTCTCGATATACCAGTGTGAATTCACGCAATGCCATGCGCGTTCGTAATTACATTGTCAACTGTATTTTATTGTTTTTCATACAATTAATATTACAAATTGCACATTCCAACGGTATGATAAATAATTTATGAAGTAAACTTAGGGTGTATTGTCTGTGTTGACAAACTTGCACGTGTTACGTGGCGTTGCCAACAACACAGATGTTGTAAGTTTGGTGTAAGCATCGAAGGAAATGTGCAATTTAGCTGCAATGCGTGAATCCCTGTGTTTCTTCTGTGAAGCTAACTAACCTTATATACTTATGCATAAAATCGGTCCCTCTCAGCTAAATTAATATAGATAGTATTACCTTTACAGTGGCAAGCTAGCAAGCAAAATTACAGATAACAAGCAGCTAGCTATCTATTTGTGTCTGAGATGAGCTACTAAATCGATTTTTTTGAGTGTGAAATGGCTTCTGGAAGTGTTTAGTAAAGTCATTGTTCCACATGAGTAAATTGTTCTGTATGCAGTACAGAAGGCTGTGCAGGTAAACAAAATGGCAATTTATGCATGGTATGAGGGAGAGAACATGATAACATGAGGGAGTACTTGTTTATTATTATTATTGTTGATTGTTGTTGTATAAGGGGGACTAATGGGTATATCAACATGGTGGACAATTCCATGGACAGGGTTAGTGGGGTTTGTAATGATGCAGATTGCTCTCCTGAGGGAATGTGTAGTCTAAATCGCTTCTGTATGAATGGTTAAATAATCTCTCCTCACCGTCCACCCCCATGTTTTGATCCTTTGCCTTTTTTTGTTTTTAGTTCATTTTTTTTAGCTTTTTGGACCCTGCCATTTTGTACTTTCTTTGTGTAAATATGGTAACTTCAGCAATTAGAGGGCAAGGATCTTTTTATTTGTTACAGCAGGGGTGTTTTTATTTTTTATCTAGGAAACTAGTGGACTTTTGATTTTTTTATCCACTGCACTTTTAGTAGTACACCTTAGTGCACTTGTATATAGTTGATATATGTTTGTCATGTATAAAGTTTTGCCTCCTAAAACCCAACCCCAACGTCCCTGTCATAGGAGGTGGCAACAGAATAAAGGACAGGACTGGCAAGCAGTAATGTGTAGGGAAGTTTCATACTATTCCCATTATTCATTTGAAAACCTGTTTGCACATTCCTGGACTCATTTCTGGCTAATGGGGCTCTGGTGATATACACAAGATTCACTGTGCTGCTACATGGGTTTTGACAGCTTTTTGTAACCTTGGGTAGTTAGTTGTGTAATATGAAGAGCACCAAGAACACGTCTAAAAATGAACTTTTATTGCCAATATTGACAAATTATCTCATTTTATTGTAAAAACCTAAAAAATAAATCATATTGAGACCTTTCTGGAACATTGCCATTTTTGGCACATTTGGCACCATTTGGATAACGAAAAAGGTTCACCTGAAAAAAACCCTGTAAAATTTGAATGGTTTGAGATATTGACACCAGATTGTTACCAGAGGTAGGCAGCATATTGATGAATCAGATAGAGGAGTCATTTCCTCCATAGCATTTGTAGCTCCTCAGGTAAAAATATCAAAAACTGGATTTCTATGAGTTCTCACTGCTTAGTTGTAATACTGCAGGTGTCTGCTTTAATAAAAGCCATGAACCATATTTGTACCATTTATAGTTTTTGAGATAACCACCTTTGTTTGTCACTAGTGAAAACAGGCAAAAATTGGCCTATTTTGCCCTCGGTAGGAAGAGGTTAATCAAAATTAGAATGCAGGTAGCCTAATGAACTTCGGATGAAGCTTGAACATGAGTTCATTGCTTCATTGCGTAATCAAACAAAATTTGTTAAACAAGCAGGCTAATTTGGCATTTTCTAAGGTGAGACGGAAGCCATTGGTAGCTTATTCTCAGCTGCTGCAGGTGCTTTTAATGAAATGTAACCGCATATATTTAGTAAAATAACAGCACTGTCAGGAATTACTGGGAACTCATAATGGTTAGTCCGAATAATATTGATCATAGGCTACTGTTGATCCATATAGCCTCTTCCTTGATCGCACTAAACACGCACGAGCATGTCTGTTTCCCCATCATATAAGCAATCCGCCAAGATGGAAAAGCAGGCTTTTAAAGGAAATGGGATATGACATTTTGATTGGTTTATTGCATGTCACGCCCAAGACACACCTATAATTAATGAAGAGACTAGGTTCAGCCCATTTGCACGTTGCGCCGTGCTTAGCGCCCAAAAAATACACCGTTAAAATAGCAAAACTGGACTTGGACATGCCCTAAATGCACTTAACGCCATGTGCTTAGACGAAGCGCTAAGATCGCCAAGATAGAGCCCAATGAATCCAAAAAAATGAGGAATCCAATGACCCACCCCAAACCTCACCCCCAGTTCCACCACAACAAAATGGTATATAACATCAGTTCTCTGTCAGGGTTATGCTCAATTTGGAATTGACTCCCATTCAATTCATGAGTTGTAATTTTGTTTCACCTAGAGTCACAAAATTTGGTATACAGGTCCCTCTGCTCAGGCCGAACAAATATGCCTCAAGGACCCATAAAGTCCGCCATATTGGATTTTCCGCTAATTAGCATTTTTTGTAAAACACTTAAAATGCTACTCTAAATTTTTCATCTAAATTTGAAGAATTTACCAATCCATTTATACAGTCGAAGTCGGAAGTTTACATATACTTAGGTTGAAGTCATTAAAACTCACTTTTAACCACTCCACAGATTTCATGTTAGCAAACTATAGTGTTGGCAAGTCAGTTAGGACATCTACTTTAAGTAATTTTTATATAAACACTCAAATTAACCCCGATAGACTGTCGTCGTATTTTATTTGCTTTGGGTGCATTGTGGAGTGTTTAAGTGCGTTTGGTAGTGGATGCTACCGGTTACCATAGAGTTACTCTAGCATTAGCAACGTGTGTATGTCCATAAGAAGGACAGCATGGAATCAGCTGAAAATGGTCTCCATCAATCAACAACATCATGGTTAAGTCGTAAATGAGACATTATGTCCAAAATTCCGAACTAACCCTTTAAAGTGATCCATCCATATGCAGAGAAGTTATAGTATCGCTTGTAAGAGTACCAGAAAATAAGATATCAAGAGTCTTTTGATGTTGTTGGGTCACAGACATCAGGAAGTCATGGCATGCAAAGCCAAAGGATATGCGACCAAATATTAAAAATTTAAAGGTACATTCAACTTAGTGTATGTAAACTTCTGACCCACTGGAATTGTGATATAGTGAATTAAAAATGAAATAATCTGTCTGTAAACAATTGTTGGAAAAATTACTTGTCATGCACAAAGTAGATGTCCTAACTGACTTGCCAACATTATAGTTTGCTAACATGAAATCTGTGGAGTGGTTAAAAATTTGTTTTAATGACTTCAACCTAAAGCTGATGATACATGGGCAATATTTTCAGGCAATATTGCCAGGCAATAATTGCTGGAAATGTTCCTATTGACAAATCAATATCTGAACAAGTTTGATCGAGGCAAGCAATATTTTGCTACCATCCAATCACAGATGAGATTTTGGGTCACATGACACCTGAGTCTTCCAAAAATAAATTTCAACAATGGCTGCCAAGTGGTGCGAGGAAACCGAAGGGATGCTGATCTCTTATAACTTTATTTATTTATTACTCAGGTAAGTTATATTGATGTATTAGTGTAATATTGAAATAAAGACCAACTTTTCATAAGTTATGGTATTCTTGACTTTTGATTGTAAATAATTGGTATTATTACTCACTCACCGCCGTACTGACGAACCGAGTGACTTTTAACTAGCTAGCGAACTTTACTCAGCAGACGTAATCAGACCACCTGCTTTACTGGTGAATACATTCATGAATCCTTCCGTAAAATTTAGAGATACGGTCGATTAAATTACATTGGCGGAAAGCTGTGGTTCTTGCCGTTCCGGGCACATATATACCTTTGTGGTGAGATGACAGTAAAGGTTTGAAACAGAGGTTAAAAACAGGATCCGCAAAAAATCTTTTTTCAGTTATTGCCCCATTGCATGGCAATATTGTACAATATTGCTGGCAATATTGCCTGAAAATATTGCCCGTGTATCATCAGCTTAAGTGTATGTAAACTTCCGACTTCAACTGTATATAAATAAGTCGAAAATTAAATGAAATCGTGATCTTTAAATGAAATCGTGATTTTGAAAGTCAAATCGAATCATGGATTGAAGAATTGTGAGACCCCCAGTTAATATGCAGTACATTCTGTTGTGATTTACCACTTTATGGTAATTGCGTGTCTGTTGTTTCTATTTGCCTTACAATGATTTAGGCATTCCCTGGGAAAACTGCATAGACTTCGCTAGTGACAACTGCAATGTCATGATAGGGAAAACAAATTCTGTTCTTTACCGAATTCGAGAAAAGCAGTCTTCAATATTGGTTGCATCTGTCACCTGGCCAATCTCTGCATTGCAGCAGGAATCAAGCAGCTTTCAGTCCCTGTTGATGAGGTTTTCATTGACATCTTTTGGCACTTTGACCATAGGTGAGAATATAATGTATTTATCAGCGATATACATTTGGTACATACAGTGGTTCTCCTTTTAAACAGTGGTTGCCCCCCCCCCCCCCCCGCCCCACCACACAGACACACACACGCACACACACAAGCCCTCTTGTCTTTTTTCTACAGTGATAACAAACGTGATCTCTTTCAAAAACACATAGTATGTGTTGTTAAAATAAAAGTGCTTGCTGTTGGCTAGTGCCATTTCATGATTTGACTATTGTAGCAATCAAACAAATGTCATCTTTCAGTAAGATTTACTTATCCAAGCATGGTAAATGCAGAATAGCTTACTTTGTGTAATTAGTAGATTTTTGTACTTTTTCAGTTCCAAAAGGAAAGAGGCCTTGAAGGAATTCCAGGACTTTGTCCAGGTTGATCAGCTTGAAATGCTGAAGCATTGTCCAACACGGTGGCTGTCACTAGAGAGAGTTGTGGGAAGGGTTCTTGACCAGCTCACAGCACTCAAAAGCTACTTTGCAAGCCATGACTCAGAGAGGCCAGGCAGGGTGAAGCATATCGATGAAAGGCTTGCAGACCCTCTCACTGAACTGGTCTTGCAATTCCTAAAGTTCATCCTCCCTGTGTTGAATGATTTCAACAAGCTATTTCAGGTAAAACTATTGCAAAATATATTTGTAGGAGATTTACTTCTAGACTGTATACCATACTACTTGCATTGCTTAAAGGAGCACAGTCAGGCAATGCATGTTTTCTGCATTCTAATCTACTATTTAATGTTTAATATTTTCCAAAAAATCATAAAGATTGGATTTGTGGTTTTTGAGATATGGGCCCTCAAGAACAGCTCCATCTCCAGAGCAGCTCCAGCCTTATTTACCACATTTCCCATATCTCCCTGCGCACGCTTAGGTTTGGTGTACATGAATATGTAATAGGGGGCGTACACGCCACTGCTGCGAGCACGTGACGAGCTAACTGTTCAAGTCAAGATACCGCAGAAAATTATTGCGTGTCTGCCCAAAATGCCATTGTGCGCCGTACGTGGGTGCGATATTAAGTCAGGATACCGTTTGCCCAAAAATGAGACGAGGTGCATTCAGTGGCTGGCAGCAATTAACAACCCGATCTATCTGTTAAATTTGCCAAAAAAAAGATTACGACAAAGTTTGTGTTTGTTCAAAACACTTCAAGCCAGAGGACTTCCAATGCGACTATAGTGTCGAATTACTGGGAACTAAAATCAAAGAATTTGCTTGTCCAGAAATCCAACATATTGACCATCGGGAGCAGGGTATCTTTGATGTACTGCAGAGACTACACGCGATGGCAGCACAACTCTTACACCTCTCCCCAGTCGTTCGCCATGGAGTACCCATTCCAATAGCCAACGATAAGCGGTCAGTCTGAATTGCCTAACGTTAAATAAAGGGGTGACAGAAAAAACTGGTTATAGTAATGTAATATCTGTTGTTGCACAAAGGATGCTAAATGAGCTGCTAGATAGCCATCTAGGTATAGCCAACAAGCAACTGATTCCAACAGTAGCCTAACTGACGTTACATGGAATGTCCGAATCTTGGTGTCATGCTGGCAAGCACAACATATCGACTTTAACATAAGTTTAGCAAACGTTAGCTAAATTACAAGATTTTGATACAGCTTGTTAGCTACTCACTCGCCCTCCTGGACCCCTTGGTTGTGGATACTTCTTCCAATTAATCCTCCTATTGCTGCATAAGAAGTTGGTAAGTACTGCAGGATGTAGCAAGGGTTCTAAGTTATTATTGGCAGTGATGCAACTCCGTGTTCGGTTTCTGCCAACGGCCGTTGCCCTCGATCCCATTCGCGGCAGCAAAGGCTCTCCGTCTCGGTAGGCATGGGTTCACAGTTCCCACACTGGCACCAATTTATGTTCCCACTTCTCTGCTCTCTGTTAGCTTCGACTGCCTCGTCCTCCGCTCTCTGTCTCTCTCTCGCTCACGCAATTCTTCCTCTGTAAATTCCGGTTCAAAACTGTAAGGTTGTATTTCTTCGTCAAAATCGAAAAGCTCGTCCTCTAACTCGGCGAACTCAGAGCTGTCCGCCATATCTCTCAGGCTATCGTCGTCGGCCGACGCTAACGTTACCGTATTTTCGTGGGAGTGTCATGTGATCGCCTGGATGGGTGCCCGCCCATAAACCAGTCTCTGCGTTCAAGGGTGGAGTTTGAGCGCCTTCTGGGAAACACTGGCCGGATATTCAAGCCAAACACGTCCAGTGACGTCACTGGACTTGTTTGCCCTTTGAAGTTTTGCCGCCGTATTTCCCATAAATAGGAAACGGCTGCACTGACGGTGATTTACCCTAACGAGGGAGCTGTGTAACCTTTTGTGAGGATAAAGTTCTTTGGGTAAACCTCTAATTTGCAACTTTCAACTTTAACATTAAATATATTACTCTTTTCTGTTGCTCTAATAGTTGCTTAATTAATTGCTGTTTGTTAATTTTAATCAGCGAGGTTAGGGACTTCTACTGTGCTGTGGTGGAGAAAATGGTCCAGAACTTTCCTTTTGAGGACAAAGTCCTCAATTACCTTGTCATTCTGGATCCTTCCAGAAGACACAATCTCACATATGAGCCTGGTATGTTAATTTCCATGTTCTTTTGATTACACAGCTACACACTGTTGCTAGTTAAGTGCCAATAAAAGATCAAGCTATTAACTAACTCCAACAGTCCATTCTGCTGACACAAAGCACGTTGGGTGCATTTTTAATTAATCAAAGTTACTTGAGGTTTCGTTACTAAAGTTAGTTCTGTAGGATATCTAATATTTAGATATAAGTAAAGTACCCCCCCCCCCCCCCCCCCTCTATCTCTGTTGCTCTCTCTCTCACTCACCCACACAAACATCAAAGATAAGCCAGTCTTTGTCATACAGATCCTTTCCAAAAAATTAGAATATCATGGAAAAGTTGTTTTTTTTTCCATAATTCCATTCAAAAAGTGAAACTTTCATAGATTATAGATTCATTACACACAAAGTGAAATATTTCTAGCCTTAATTTGTTTCATTGTTCATAATTTTGGCTTACAGCTCCAGAAAACCCCCAAAACAGTATTTCAAGAAATTAGAATAGTGTGTCGAAAATCAGCATTTACTTCAGTTATTTCAGAGAATGAGTGGAGTGGCTTGACTCGAGGAATCCGACAGTTGTAGCCCATGTCCCGGATACGTCTGTACGTGGTGGTTTTTGAAGCACTGACTCCAGCCTCAGTCCACTCCCTCTGCATCTCCGCCAAATTTTGGAATCGTCTTTGCTTGACAATCCGCTGAAGCCTACGGTCATCTCCTTTGCTTGTGCACCTTCTCCTGTCACATTTTTCCCTTCCACTAAACTTTCTATTGATATGCTTGGACACTGCACTCTGAACAGCCAGCCTCCTTAGCGATGACCTTTTGTGGCTTACCCATCTTCTGGAGGGTGTCAATGATGGTCTTCTGGCCAATTGTCAAGTCTGCAGTTTTCTCCATACTGAACCAAACTGAGAGAAACTTTGCAGGTGTTTTGAGTAAATTAGATGATAGTGTGACACTCAGTCTAATACATTCACGAATTCGGCGATTTAATTGATGATTGTCATTTTTAATAATAATAATTAAATTAAATCACGTAAAACTTATTTTGAATGTAGGTTAAGTGAGGGGTTCTAGTACGCAATATCACTTGTGTTCAGTATTCAGAGTGCCGAACGTTTTAACAAGGGCATTGTCTGTTGGAACCGCTGGATTCAGATAATACACATTTTGCCTAGTCCTCACTTACCCAACAATTCAACATAGTGACTTTGTTTTAAGTTGTGAAACTGGCTGCAAGATTCACTCCAGAGGTGGATGCTGAATCTGTCAAAGATAAAATTGAGGAGCTGCAGGTGCTTGACAATGAGGATTTGCCCAACATGGAAGTGGATTGGAAGCCCAAGAGGGTTGATGTTTTCTGGGCGGAGGTGGGAAAGATGAAAACAGCACTAGGAGAGTTGAGATTCCCATGCCTCTCCAAGGTGATGAGAGCTGTACAGCTCTTCCCCACAGCAATGCAGACTGTGAGAGAGTGTTCTCCATGGTCAGAAAAATCCACACGGAGAGCAGGAAAAGCATGGGGACTGACACACTGACTGCATTGCTGAAATGCAAACTGAACAGTGACAGCAACTGCTTCAATTTCCAGGTCATGCCTGAAATGTTAAAGAGTGGAAAGCAGGCTGCATACTTTTACAACAAAGAACACAGCACTGATGCCTAATTGGCAAGTGGAGAGTAGGATCTGATTTACGTTCAGGAATGGTACACACATGTAAAGTACATGGCAGTTTACCAGGATATGTGTGTTACAGGATATAGTTTTTAATGTGTTTTATTGTGGTTACTACAGCTTAAGAGGTTTGAATAAAAAACTTTAGAATTTTTAATTTTCATAATTTTCATTTCCTTATTTACTTGATCAATTGAATAATATTCTCTAAGAAGTCACTAGGATTAATGTTTTTGTAGTGATTTTACTAAAGATTTTCTCGGGGTGGCATGCCATGGGGGGAAGATCCCCCCCCCCCCCTCTCCACGACTGTGCACAAGTATGCACAGGTTTACACAGGTTTTCACTCTGAGATCTCACTAGTCTGATTGCTGTTAGGTTGGCAGGTATGGCGATTGTTGTCTTAGAAACAAACCCTCTGCAGCTCATAATGTTCCAATGCACTCTAGCAGCCTCTGCAGCTGATGATGTCACAGTAGCTACCCTCTAGCCGCTTCAGATTATATCCTCCTACAGATTTTTAGGACAAATAGCTTCTTTTCTGGAGAACAGCTCATCCAATCAACTTCACAGTCGGCACTGCACTTTCTTGGGTCCCGAGCAATACATCTAGCGAATTTCAACTTCATACAGTGCCCGGTTGTCGAGCAAAGTGAAATACAGACAGACAGAAGGACAGAGAGGATCCTCTCCAGAAAGCTGCAAGCATCAATACCGGGGCCCAAGCAATTGCCTCGTTCCGAGTGGGCACGTTTTGTATGGGCACGGGCACTGCCCTAGTATTTAATAATTCTCTGATTTCCCTTATCTCCTCCAGTGGCCATCATTTTGGTGGGTCCTTTGTTAATCTGTCCCTCACACCTCAGATTGTATGTTACGTTTTTCCTTAGGATAAATTTCAGTTGAAACTGTTGATACAAAGTAACTCATGTGGACAGCTGACAGCTGATGAAATGTTGATGTGGCGCATTGCCATGGCAATGCACCGGCATTGCTCCGGCTTTACTTACACAGAAGAAATGCCGGGTCAGGTCCGGCTTTTTTCCTATGTCCTGAGGTGGGTCAGTGCCGGGTTACTTTAACCTATGGCAAGCCGTTTTATCATTTATTGCACTTCCGTAGCTACAGTCAAGCCGGAAAGTCTGAACACTCCTTTCACCTATCCACGTTTTATTACGTTACAGACATATTCTACAATAGATTCTACAATTTTAGACATTTGTGCTAATTTATTAAAAATCTAAATGTAAAATATCATATGTACACAAGTGTGCACACCCTTTGATATGACACCCAAAAGTGAGCTGAGGTGCATTTTGTTTCCACTGATACTGCTTGAGATGTTTCTACAACTTAGTTGGAGTCCACCTGTGATAAATTCAATTGATTGGACATGATTGGGGATTGCCAACACCTGCCTATATAAGGTCCCACAGTTGACAGTGCATGTCAGAGCAAACTCCAAGCCATGGGGTCAAAGGAATTATCTGCAGACCTCAGAAACAGGATTGTGTCAAGGCATAGATCTGGAGAAGGGTACGGAAAAATCTCTGCAGCTTTACAGGTCCCAAAGAGCACAGTGGCCACCATCATTCGTAAATGGAAGAAGTTTGGAACCACCAAGAATCTTCCTAGACCTGGCCGCCCGGCCAAACTGAGCAATCGGGGAAGACGGGCCTTGGCCAGGGAGGTGAGCAGGAACCTGAGGGTCACTCTGACAGAGCTCCAGCGTATCCTTGTGGAGATGGGAGATCCTTTCAGAAGATCAACCATCCAGGCAGCACTCCACCAATCAGGCCTTTATGGTAGAGTGGCCAGACGGAAGCCCCTCCTTAGTAAAAGGCACCTAGAGGACTCTCAAACCATGAGAATCAAGATTCTCTGGTCTGATGAAACCAAAATTGAACTTTTTGACCTGAATACCAAGCGTCACGTCTGGAGGAAACCAGGCACCGCTCATCACCTGGCTAATACCATCCCTACAGTGAAGCATGGCGTGGCAGCATCATGATGTGGGGATGTTTTTCAGCAGCGGGAACGGGGCGACTAGTCCTGATAGAGGGAAAGATGAATGCAGCTAAGTACACCGAGATCCTTGAAGAAAACCTGCTCCAGAGCGCTCTGGACCTCAGACTGGGGCGAAGGTTTACCTTCCAACATGACAACGACCCGAAGCACACAGCCAAGACAAGAGAACAAAGGAGTGGCTTCGGAGAAAGTCTGTGCATGTCCTTGAGTGGCCCAGCCAGAGCCCAGACCTGAATCCAATTGAACATCTGTGGAAAGAGCTGAAAATGGCTGTGTACCAATGCTCCCCATCCAACCTGACAGAGCTTGCAAGGATATGCCAAGAGGAATGGGCAAAAATGTCCAGAAACAAGTGTGCCAAGCTCGTAGCTTCTTTCCCAAGATGCCTTGAAGCTGTAATCGCTGCCAAAGGTGAAAGGAGTGTGCAGACTTTCCGGCTTGACTGTAGCTACCTTTTTGTCCTAACTAACTGTCCATTTTCATAGCTAGCTGGCCATATGGCTTAGCTAGCTAACACAATTTCCTAGTGTTTGTGCCAACTAGCTGGCCATAAAACCTAGCTAGCTGCATCAAGAAGCCAGCTAGCTGCCCCCAGAACACAGCTCGTTGTCACTTTTGGAACTTGTTGCCACTAGCTTGGTCAAAAGTGCAGCTAGTTAAGCTAGCTATGTTTTATTTTGCTACTAGTTAAGCTAGCTATGTTTTATTGGGTCACCAGTTGAGCTAGCTCGATTTTACCGCACAGCTAGCTAAACTAGTTGATCCTTATGGCCAACTAGCTGAACTAGTTAGCCCTTATGAGCAACTAGCTGAACTAGTTGGTGCTTATGGCCAACTAGCTGAACTAGCTACATATAATATGCAAATTGTCTTAAGGGGCGAGCAGTGGGCGTGACCAAAGACGTCTATTTTAGACTGGTGGTGCTGTCAAATACGATTTAAATTAATATAATAGAATAGAATAACTTTTATTTTCCTGTTTGGGAACTTCAGTTGTAGCCCCAGCAACAACAAAAAGACAGAGACAGTGGGGCAGACCCACAGCACACAAACAAACATATCAAATATCATTTCATTAATCAAGTGAATTAAAGTGGAATACAGCCATGCTGCCATGATTAAAAATGGTCCCCGCTGTCCTGAGATGTCCAGTGGCATTAAGCAGTTCAACACATCCAATTGGATGAATACCCTGTTAGAAAAAGTAGCTAGCCTATGCAAAAAAAATAGACAATACAGGTAAACTTGGAAATCTTATAATCCAACAATGATCGTTGCTGTCGCCCTGTTTTTGCGCGTGAACGCTCGTAGTTTACTGTTCTGTGCCGTGTTGGGGTACTGTCAGTCCATCACTCTCGTGGTTCTGTGCACTCCTCTCCACATCTTTTAGTTATGCTGCTATAGTAGCCTATGCCCCGGGACTTTCCATACTATATTATGGCCTCCACATTTGCAGTTACTCTCCTAATTCGATAAGTGCCTAACCTGGCTTCTCCTGTTTCTTTTCCCGCAGGGCTTAACCCTTCCCTCAGTTTGTGGACCGCTCCAGTCCTCCACTGGCTGAAGCGCACGCCTTGACGCAACCTGTCCCCAGATGTTTCACTCCGCCCCTCTGAATTGCATATTGTAGCTTACATCACTTCATTGGACTTTCTAGTGTAGGCTACTTGCCAGCTAGTTTAATATCTTAGACTTTAAACTGCTCAGCCCATTTGATTATTTGCTGATTATTTGATATGCCTATATCCCTCAATAACTTTTGTTACCATCCATTCCTTTTGATCCTTAAACCGGCCAGCCAGCGGAAGATGGGCTCCCCGGTCCTATCTAGCCAAGTTCCTCCCGAGATTTCTGCCCATCTGGGAATTTTTGTCTCGCCACTGTTTGAGTATTTTTTATTTATGTATTTATTTTTATTTTTTACCTCCTTTGCTTTTTGGGGGTTCAGGCCTGTTTTTAGTGTAATTTTCCTTCTGTTTCTCTGTACAGTCTGACAGTTCTCTGTAGGCCTAGCTATTGCGCTATTGGCTACAAATAAAATTTAACTGAATTAATCATTACTGTTAGGCTAACGTGCTGTTACTGCTAGGCTATAGACTGTGGATATTCAAATCTGGACCTCGAATCCAAGTCTGGCCCTGGTTTTCTATCTGCCAGGTAATTAACTGAACAATTAGTGCTAGTTATTGGCCAGACTGTCTTCACACCTGACTCCCAGGTAAAGGGAGGATAGAAAACCTGCAGATCTCGGACCTCGAGGACCGTGATTTGAATACCAGGGCTATAGGCTATATGTTCATTTACAATTTACCATTTATGTTGTAACCTATAGGCTATTGATATTTTGTATTTTACATTTTTTGTATTCTATAGGATACATTTTAGTTAGGTCTCTATGTGTACTGCTGCTTTTGCTTTTTATTGTATAAAATCATGTATTATATGTAGCCTGCATTCTTGTCTAATTTAATCTATTAAATTAGTTATATCCACCAGGGGTGCATTTCCCAAAAGCATCATAAGGCTAAGACAATCGTAAAACCCTTCTTACAAAGCTTCTTAACTAGGCTATAGGATGCGTTTCCCAAAAGCATCCCCTCGTAGAAATCGCACTTAACCCTAAGATTGATCATTATCGGGAATCGCGGCCCAGGTCATATTCCTGGTAGGCTAGCCTACTGTGAAGTTCTGGACAGCAACAGTCGTTCTGGTTCTGGATGGATCAAACTTTACTTTCTCAAAGTATGCATTTAGTCTATGTCACAAATGGCCATGTCCCCACTTTAAAGGCTAGGCTACAACCTCACAATGATATCACATTCACTATTTCGTTGTCTTCTGAGTTTTATTATATCAGTGAACAATGGGGAGAGCAGTCGGTTGAAACTTTACAAATTCTTTAGCAAGGCTGCTCGTTTTACAAAATCAAATCAAATCAAATTTACCTATCGCCGGCGGCGCATGCTGCTACGGTTGTTGTGACGGATATTATGTGCAATCAGAGAAAATAATTTATCATTCGTAGCGGTTATTAAAACATAATGTGCCACAAGACATTAGAATGTTAGGTCTCGTGATTTAGCTTCACGTTAACATTTTTAGCTGACAAATTCTAGAAGCGCCCAGCGTCCCTACACTGAAATGGAAAAACAGCTCAACGTTTTCATTCGTAGGCCTTTCCTATGCACTATTAGCGAATTTATATAAATGCAACTATAAAGAAGAAACATAATCAATGTTTTTATTTACAAACAACACCGTTTCACATCCCTTTCAACTATTCAGATCACATGCCATTTTCGTCGGTAAAATCCCAGACAAGCCCAGTCTGCCTGCCCCCTATGAAAATTATATTATTTGTAGCTAGTACAGCTAGTTGGCCATAAGGACTAACTAGTTTAGCTAGCTGCATGGTAAACTTGAGCTAGCTCAACTAGTTACCTAATAAAACGTAGCTGGCTTACTAGGTGGCCTTTGGGAAGCAGCTTGTTTAACTAGCTAGATGTCAATTTTAATGTAGCTAGCTCAACTAGGTGACTTTTTGGCACAGCTAGTTAGGTCACCTGGCCAACTAGCTAGGCATAATACCTAATAAAGTTGGCCTTTTTGCACAGCTAGTTGGCTTTCTGGCCAACTAGTTAGGTCTTATACCAAGCTAGTTGGTCAGGCGACCTAACTAGCTGTGTCAAAAAGCCACCTAGTTGAGCTAGCTACATTAAAATTGACATATAGCTAGTTAATCTAGCTGCTTGCCAAAGGCCACCTAGTTAAGCTAGCTACGTTTTATTAGGTAACTAGTTGAGCTAGCACAAGTTTACTGTGCAGCTAGCTAAACTGGTTAGTTCTTAAGGCCAGCGAGCTAAACTAGTTGGTGCTTATGGCCAACTAGCTGAACTAGTTGGTGCTTATGGCCAACTAGCTGGCCCTTATGGCCAGCTAGTTGTACTAGCTACAAATAATATGCAAATTTTCATAGGGGGCGGGCAGAGTGGGCATGTCTTTTCGATTTTCTCTGATTGCGCATAATATCCATCACAACAACCGTAGCAGCATGCGCCGCCAGCGAAATTTTGTAAAACGAGCAGCCTTGCTAAAGAATTTGTAAAGTTTCAACCGACTCCCCTCTCCACTGTTCACTGATATAATAAAACTCAGAAGACAATGCAATAGTGAATGTGATATCATTGTGAGGTTGTAGCCTTGCCTTCCAAGTGGGGATACGCCCATTTGTGACATAGCCTAAATGCATAGTCTACTTTGAGAAATTAAAGTTTGATCCATCCAGAACCAGAACGACTGTCGTTGTCCAGAACGTCACAGTAGGCTAGCCTACCAGGAATATGACCTGGGCCGCGTTTCCCAATAATGATCAATCTTAGGGTTAAGTGCGATTTCTACAAGCGGATGCTTTAGGGAAATGCATCCTATAGCCTAGTCAAGAAGCATCGTAAGAAGGGTTTTACGATCGTCTTAGCCTTACGATGCTTTTGGGAAATGCATCCCTGGTGGATATAACAGTAGAAATAGATTAAATTAGACAAGAATGTAGGCTACATATAATACATGATTTTATACAATAAAAAGCAAACGCAACAGTACACATAGAGACCTAACTAAAATAGAATACAAAAAATGTAAAATACAAAATATCAATAGCCTATAGGTTACAACATAAATGGTAAATTGTAAATGAACATATAGCTTATAGCCTAGCAGTAACAGCATATTAGCCTAATAATAATAATTAATTCAGTTCAATTGTATTTGTAGCCAGTAGCGCAATAGCTAGGCCTACAGAGAACTGTCAGACTGTACAGAGAAACAGAAGGAAAATTATGCAAAAAACAGGCCTGAACCCGCCAAAAAGCAAAGGAAGTAAAAAAAATAAATGGGGAAAAAAATACTCAAACAGTGGTGAGAAAAATCTCAGGAGGAACTTGGGTAGATAGGACCGGGGAGCCCATCTTCCGCTGGCTGGCCGGTTTAAGGATCAAAAGGAATGGATGGTAAGTTGGTAACAAACGTTATTGAGGGATATAGGCATATCACAGCAAATAATCAAATGGGCTGAGCAGTTTAAAGTCTGAGATATTAAACTAGCTGGCAAGTAGCCTACGCTAGAAAGTCCAATGAAGTGATGTAAGCTACAATATGCAATTCAGAGGGGCGGAGTGAACCATCTGGGGACAGGTTGCGTCAAGGCGTGCGCTTGAGCCAGTGGAGGACTGGAGCGGTCCGCAAACTGAGGGAAGGGTTAAGCCCTGCGGGAAAAGAAACAGGTTAGGCACTTATCGAATTGGGAGAGTAACTGCAAATGTAGCATGGAAAGTCCCAGGGCATAGGCTACTATAGCAGCATAACTAAAAGATGTGGAGAGGGGTGCACATAACCACGAGAGTGATGGACTGACAGTACCGCAACACGGCACAGAACAGTAAACTATGAGCGTTCACACGCAAAAGCAGGGCAACAGCAAAGATCATTGTTGGATTATAAGATTTACAAGTTTAGAGATAAACTCATTACCTTTATTGTCTATTTTTTTGCATAGGCTAGCTACTTTTTCTAACAGGGTATTCGTCCAATTGGAGCAGGTTTGACATAGCTTAATTTAACCCAGACCTCTGGTGCATATTTTGTCATGTCCTTGAAATGAAAGTAATTGCTTGTTGGAGCACATGTAAATGTCCTTCTCATAAAAATCTAGTTTGTTTAAAATAATCATTGGAATTCATCAAACCTTTTTCAGAGAATTGTAGGCTATTACAGATGCACAGTCGCTATATGGCATCCAAAAAATCAGCGAGGTGGACATAATTGCAAACTGTTTTGTTGTTGTTGTTTATTGCTAGAGACAACCTCAAAATAAAATGAACTGCGATTTTTGAAAGTCAAATTCTTCCCCAACGGTAGACCGACTAAGAAACATTACGAGGATCCCATCTACTGGCGTAAAATGACATGTTTCATTACCTGTCATATAAGGTCCAGAACAATAAAAATGCTTGGATTAATTTATTTTGCATTGTTTTTATTCATATAGCCTAAATATCAATGTAGGCCATGTTTTAAAAGAGACTTTGAACAGCAAACAGTCTAGGAAAAAACATAGCCTCTGTTATATTACTTTAAATCGTACTTGACAGCACCAGCAGTCTAAAATAGACATCTTTGGTCACGCCCACTGCCCGCCCCCTATTAGGGGCTAGTACATTATTATTATATGCAGTCATAAGGGCCAGCTAGTTCAGCTAGTTAGCCATAAGGACTAACTAGTTCAGCTAGTTGGCCAAAAGGATCAACTAGTTTAGCTTGCTGGCAAAAAAGGATTAACTAGTTTAGCTAGCAGCGCGGTAAAATCGTGCTAGCTCAACTAGTGACCCAATAAAACATAGCTAGTTTAACTAGTAGCAAAATAAAACATAGCTAGCTTAAATAGCTGCACTTTTGACCAACCTAGTTAAACTAGCCGTGTTTTTGTGGCAGCTAGCTAGGAAATTGTGTTAGCTAGCTAAGCCATGTGGCCAGCTAGCAATGAAAATAGGCAGCTAGTTAGGACAAAAAGGCAGCTAGCTATGGAAGTGGAATAAATGTTAAAACGGCTTGCCATATTAACCCGCCTTTGTTACGGCTTGACATCTTTACACAGACATCGATACCAGGTCAGCTCCGCCAATTAACCGGTATTTATGCTCTTTGTAAAGACGGCTCAAGTTCAACGTGTTTGATTCAACATTTTTAAGTTCAAGTTGGCCAACGTTAGTTTACAATTTGCTTTAAAAATCTCGCTTAAGGATAGAACACCTGCTTTGCCATAGGTAAGTTCTGTAAGAATAATAATAGAAAATGTTGACGATACTATTTCATATTATTTCAAAGTGACAGTGGACAGGCTAGCTTGCATTGCAAGCTAAAGTAATATGCTGCAGTTAATGTAGTTTGCTAGCTAAAAACTTAGCTAAGTATAAAGCTAAGCTGTAGACAGTTGTGTACTATTTTTAATTATATAGCTAGTTAGTAAGCAAACTTCAACGTGGGTTGAACAAGAAATGTTGCCAGATACTGATTCCAAACTTTTAATTCCAAATTTTAATCAAACGTCCTCAAGTTGAGGTTTGCTAATAGATTACCCATCATACACAACACAGAGAGACAGGCCGCTGTCAGCGAGCTCCAGAAACACACACAAAGCTATATTTTTCAAAGAAAATTATTTTTAAGCTGGACCATTGTAACAGTTCAGTTTGTTTACTTGATTGATTTTTCTCTCTCGCTCTCTCTCTCTGTCTCCCCCCTCTCTCACTCTCTGAAACACACACGCATGCAGACACACACTCACACACAAGCACACACACGAAAACATACATTCACATGCGCACACACACACTCACATGCGCACACGCACACAAACACACAGGGGCGCCGTATGAGGGGGAAAGATTAGAATGATTCTAAGGGCCCCTGACTGACAGGGGTCCTAAATAATTATTCGAACATTCTGTAATTTTCTTTCAATATTAAATTATTAACTGACGCGCTTTTTTGGGCCCCGTCGGGCTCTGGCTGAAAACTGAGAACTCTACACAAAATCTGATTTTTATATGGAAGTGTGAACAGCGAAAATCACATTGAATCTGAAATTACCAAAAAAAAAATTTGGGCCACTTTTCAATGTGGTATTAGATTACGATACCTATCGGATTGTGTCAAAGCGACCACAGACTGAACAGTCAGATCGGAATTCATGTGACTTTTTACGTCATTTTTGATGTAGCAGGGCATTAGAACGTAGCACACGGGCCCAAAATAATTTTGCATTGTTTTTGGGGCTATTTCTTCTGGTACTCACATGCTATTTAAAAATCACACCCAGGTGGTGAAGTAAGCGGTGCAGGTTTATGAGCAATCATATTAAAAAATGCAATAGAAAATGTGTGTTATTTACATGTACAAAAATAATGGCCTCTGGTTTGGTGATATTGGAGATAAAAGGACAGCCATTGGTATTTCAGAAGAAACAGGAAATATGACAGTACTCTGATAACAAACAGGAAAGATTATTACAGTTATTACTTGAACAATAATAATGGAATTCCAAACTCAACAAGAGGGTGCATGGATTGTTGGGCCGTTCCATAACTGACTGGGTCCAGCAGAACACTGGTGGTAGATTTTGTATTGATTTTGCTTTGGGGGGCGACTCACCTTGCTAACAGGTGGAATGTTCAAAACTCCACTCTAGCGGCAGTTGGTAATTTCAATTTCAAACCCATTTTCTAACTTGTGATGACGACTACAGTTTTTAGGGTACACAGACATAATATGTATCAAAATGTTCATGTGGTTCCCAGGATATCTACGGTGTAAATATTTAAGCTGTGACATTTTTAGTTTGTAAAATATTCAGTGTTGTTTGAAAACCATGCTCCCCATTCACACAAATGGTGGAATGTTCAAAACTCCACTCTAGTGGCAGCTGGTAATTTCAATTTCAAACCCATTTTCTAACTTGTGACCACGACTACAGTTTTTAAGCTACACATATTATATACAGATGTGCATCTGGTTCCCAGGATTCCTACGGTGTGAATATCTAAGCTGTGACATGTATATGTTTTGAGATAGAGCTGTCTGAAGCTGGGCATGGTTTTCTCAAGTTACTATTGTATTGCCGGGCATGTGACGCATAGGCGACTCCTGATTGGTTTAAATCTCATGCTACGGACAGACGGACACATGTCACGTATAGAAGCGGCTGCACCGCTTAAAAATCTAACTAGACCATTCCCTGTTGAGCTACCATCACTAGATCCAATTGAGTCTCCAATTGGTAAGGTTTGCTTCTCTCTGGTTCCAAAAAACAACAACAGAGCCATCCATACTCTTTTTCAAAGAAACATGGTATCTAAATCCTATCTGATATTCTATTGGAATTCCATTATGAGTGATACGTTGGTATGCTGGAAGAAAGTATTGGGATGGCAGGTATGCCATCCGCCAAGTTACGGCTTGGCGGGGCATGCCCCATACCTATACAGCACCGAGAGTTTGGCACTTTTCAGGGTTTCATACAGAAGTAACAACAATGACCATAGACACACAGCCCTTAAAAACATGAACTTCTGTATGTTCTGACCTCATGTAACCACACAGCATTCAGATACAACTTCACACATCCACACAATAAAGCCCCAAACTTGGGTTATTTTGCCGGTTTTTCTCCTTCCTCTTCCGCTTCTTCTTATTCTTTTTCTTCTTCTTCCCATTTTCCTGCCAAACTGCCTGCCTCTGTCGCGATGTTATCCAATGGGGAGAATTATTATTTGAGGGTATGGTCCGTATACCTGCTCATCAAACTTATCGTCCAATAAAAACGCTTCATACTAATGTTTTTTAATGTTAATATAGCTAATAGCTTCATGCTTTCGAAGAAGCAGCCGTGGCTTAGTGGTTAAGACTGCAGTCTCTCACACAGTGGATAGTGGGTTTGAGCCCAGCAGGGCACGTGTATTTTCCACAAAAACAATGTGCAACTGTTAAGTACTTTTCATTTCTTAGACTAAGTACTGTTATTATTTTCACATTGACACATTAACATATTTTTATTGCAAAGGCAAAAGAGGTTTACAATATTAACTGTTCAATGTTTCATAATGTTTCATATTGAAAGGGGGGATGAATAAATAAATGTAGATAAAAATAAGTAATATTTGTAAAATAGCGTACAATGTCTTTTGGTATTGATTTCATATTCACTAAGGACAAGTGACAGGCATTGCCAAGTAAGTCAACATGCTCTCAAAAAAATAATAATAAATAAATACTGTAGCACATTGATGTCAAATATAAATGCACCTGATCTTGCTAATGTGTAATGGCTTTTCAGTAACAAAAAGCAGTATTTTGACTTTAGAATTAATCGTGCCTTTTCATTGAAAAGATTATCTTTTAATTGGACAATGTTGAATTTAAATGCTGATATGCTTGAAAATTCACATTATTTACATTGAAAGTGCTGGAAAAGTTCTTGAATTTCACTTTAGCAAAGCTGTATGAACCCTGTAAAAGGCTTTACATAGGTGTGGAACAATTAAAAAAATCTGTCTGTTCAACAAATCATTTACTGAAATTTTGATTTCAGTAAAAGATTTTTGTATGCATTGAAATAGCAGTGGATGCTTCTATTATGAGAACTTCCTGCGTTGATGTAAACTGCAGGGTTTGACTCGGGTGTCTGTTGAGTGTAATGCGTGTCACAGTGGCTTCCCACGACCTCTCCAGACTGATTAAGATTTAAACATCTTGTAGCATTTGACCACACTTGCCCGGTCTATTTATTTTACACCCTGAGAGAGACAGCAGATAGAGAGAGGAGACTGAGATGAGTGCAATCAGGGAGGAGGAGTTCTCTAATTGCTCTGAGAAGCTTGAACAACAAGTCCAGGAAACAAACAGTGCTTCACAGATCCTGAACACGCAGCAGCACAGAATCTGTGAAGACTTTTACCCACATGCTCCCT
Source organism: Synaphobranchus kaupii (assembly GCA_029718625.1). Taxonomy (NCBI): domain Eukaryota; kingdom Metazoa; phylum Chordata; class Actinopteri; order Anguilliformes; family Synaphobranchidae; genus Synaphobranchus; species Synaphobranchus kaupii. The sequence continues at coordinate 70,215,950 of CM056377.1, read as the reverse complement.
CCCTATGATATTTTTTATGACCCCTCCATTAACCTATTTTAATCTGCGACTTCCTGTTCATTTATTACAATAGATCTGACAGACATTTCATGAGGAATTGTGCATTTGCATTTAGGTCACGATGGTACCACACTAATTGATCGCTTACTTTCATTCATGCAGGATCGGTAGAGCACCTTGGCCTTTATCACTGCTTCAATGTCCTCTGGTAGTATAGGACTCTCCAGCAACTCTGAAAACAGCACAAAATCATAAAAAACTGTAGAATACAGCAGAGTTTGTACATCAGCTACATGGTATAGCTAACAGTAGTAGTGAATAATGCAGTGGGACACAACAGCTGTCAGTATAACTGCTGTAGGGCAGAGGAAGGGTAGGGAATATCAGAAATAGGGTATAGAAAACATAGGACATAGCTGCAGTATATGCAGCTATATATTGGGATGGCAGGTATGCCATCCGCTAAGTTACGGCTTGGTGGGGCATGCCCCATACCTATATACCACAGAGAGTTTGGCACTTTTCAGGGTTTCCTACAGAAGTAACCGCAATAACCACAGACTCTCAGCCCTTAAAAACATTCACTTCTGTACGTTCCGACCTCATGTAACCACACAGCATTCAGATACAACTTCACACATACACACAATAAAGCCCCAAACTTTGGTTATTTTGCCAGTTTTTCTCCTTCCTCTTCTGCTTCTTCTTATTCTTCTTCTTATTTTTCCTGCCTCCGTACCCTCAAAGAATAATTCTCCCCATTGGATAACAACATCGCATACCTGCTATCCCAAGCTTATTGACCAATAAAAACGCTTCAAACTAATGTGGACACATCACAGAATCACAGACGAAACCGCTATACGGCTGTGTGTTGTAAGTTGCTGCCTGTCACACAGGATTGGGGATTCGATCCCCACCAGGGTGCAAGTTTATTTTCGACAAAAACAATGTGCAACTGTTATACTTTTCATTTATTAGATTTAAATGTTATTTTCACATTAACAAACCTATTTTTATTGCAAAGGCAAAAGACATGTTTACAATGTTAACTGTTCAATGTTTCATTTGTACTACAGTGAAATGGTGAAAGTCAGATTGCATCACTTCAGGTAACGTTACGCAGTATGGAAACAAATGTTCCATTTGCTGTATACACTGACAAATGGCCTGTAGCCTATATCACATAACTGTATCCAAGAAGCTTTGGTGTAGTGGTATGTGTCAAGCCTTACCATGTGAGAGAGCTGTGTTCGATCCCCGCCGGGTACTAAAGTTAATTTTATTTTGGACTAAAACAGTGTGCATATGTTATGGTTTTCTCAAACAAGAATATTTTCCCCACATTAAAGAACATCTTTTTAAAGAGTTTTCCCCACATTAAAGAACATCACAAACTTTTGTTTTAAAGGCGGTCATTACAGAAAAGCCGACATAGTTTGTTAGGCTATCACTACCACTGCACATACAGTTACAGTAGGCATAAAAATGAAGTAGGCCTACAAGGAAAATTAAGAATTTACGATAATATATTAAGAATTGACGATAGCCTACTATAAGCTGCAATCCCATAAAAGATCGGATTTATAAACCGTCAATTACCCAAACATATCTGTTTCATGGTTAGTCACTTAAAAAAATTACACTAGCCTCCGAACATGGCTCTACGCTACTCTGCAGAAAATGTATCTTATTGCAAACACTTTTAATTATTATAATAATCAGAAGAATAATCTCTGGTAGTGTACTTTCTTAATAGCTATTGTCTTCTTTCTGGCTAAGATTCCTCGGAAATATGCGTTGCCCAATTAAGCTTGTTAGCCAGTGTTAGTTTTGCCAGAGAAACTGCCAGCTGCCAGTCAGGAAGCAGGTACAAGCTTGGCTAACGAAGCAAATCAACATGCCTTATACGTCCATTACAGTACAGAAAACAAAACTAAACCTAGCTACATGGTCCGGTACCAAAAGATTTCCCACAGGTAATGTTACACTACCGGAAAAAAACTGCGCTGGAATTATGCTGTGCTCATTATGAACTCGGCAGCTCTTAGCCCAGACAGAAGCTCGGAGTTACGCATACGGCAAGCCAGTGTTGAATAGCCTAACATTAACATGTATTTCCATATAATACTAATAGGCCTATTTTAAAACAGTATGTCCATATTTTACTTATGCAAACTATTTAGGCTGTATGTCTTTCTTTCAGCTAGAATGTGTTTGCGTCTAGCCTATTGTGCATGCATCTCTCCATATAGACTTGGTTCATTCATTTACATGCTTCTTCATGATCCATAGCTCAGGTGGTGCTGTTCATTGTATTTTATTAGACATTAAATACCAGTGTTGTGCATGAACGCGCTAATGTTGTTCATTGAACGTGCTCATGTTTTATCACAGAATGTCAGTTTGCCACTAATGAATGTGAACGTGAGCTCACATTGAATGTGAGCTCGTGAACTCTCGCAGGAGTTAATGACGCTCACGCACTGTGTTTTACGGCACCCGAGTGGTGATGGCAAAGAGGGTAGTGGTGATGGGCAGTTCAGCTCTTTTTTCTGAGTCGGCTCTTTCCGTACCGTTCAGTTTGAAGAATCGGAGTCGCGAGTTTTTGGTTCTTCCAGTCCCGTTTGTTTGTTTAATTCTTTCGAACTACCCGAGCAGCATCTCTTTCTCCCAGTGGCGCGAGCTGGAATTAGAATAACAGAATACCCTTGTCAAGGTTTCTGGTTGATCCACGCTGAGTAGCTAGGCCAAACCCGATTATTAATGGTGTAGGCTACAGCATTTTCTCTCTGTTAAAACTCAAAAGAACTTTGGTTTGTGTCACGGCTCTGGAGCCGTGGAATATTGCCGCAGCTCAGGGCTCTGAGTCGAGTTGATTTTGTGCTGAGAGTTGGGTAGTAGGCGACTGTAGGTACAGTACATCTTTTAACCATTATCAGTAGTAGTATTAATCACTTTGGAATGAGCTGGGGCGATTATCTAATTCACAAAAATGTGTGCAATATTGTTAGATCGGAGCAGATCATTTAAGAAAAACGAAAGAAATGAACGTGAACTAGTTCATTTTTTTGGGACTGTGAACTTAGTTAAAAATTCTAAATTGTGAATGAATGTGAACTAGTTCATTTTAATCTGTGTGAACTGACCTGAGCTAGCTCTTGTGAAGTGTGAACTTGCACAACACTGTTAAATACATAGCTCATCTAAAAACTCTTAATGTAATTGTTGGCTAATCGGTAATAGGAGAAATGTTCTCATTCTCGTCAGTAGAGGGCATTATGGTTACACAAATGTCTGCATGCATTTATTTGGAATGCAAGTATTCTGTATGCATGTCTCTCTCAATGTCATTATGTTCATGCATTATTCATCATTAGTTACCTCCCAAAAATAAGTGAAATCTGTACAAAAACTTTAAAAAATCCAAGTCACTCACACATAGCCTACAGAGCGTTGTCTATAAGTCCTTAATTCCAACTTGCAAAAACTAGGCCTGCCTTTAAAAGTATTGATATCAAAATGTGGCTAAGTTACAACTAACAATATTGCCTATCGTAGCTCACACTAAATAAACTAGCTCTATTCCAAAGCAATGCTATCCAAACTTTCCTAAATTATTTAATGCAACTTGGCCCTGTGTTTCTTCATCTTAGCGTGTGAAGAGATTGTGCCTCATGGAACAACCGTTAAGTTATTTTTTCTGACAAAAACTATGTGCACATGTTATGCTTTTCACATGTAAGAATGTTCTTTTCACATAAAATAACATTTTTTTTATTGCAAAGGCAAAGAAATTGAACAATATTAATTGTTAAATGTTTAAATTATACTTTACACAGTATATTATACACTCTACACAGAGGTCAGAGTAAGCAGACATGGTCCGGTACTTGCTACCACCAAAAGATTTACTGTAGGTAAATTTGCACAGTACTAGAAAAAATATAACATTTGTCAGGCAGAGAAAATTTAGTTTAAACACAAAGGAAGCATTTTCTAGCTCTCTGTCACTTTCCACAGTAGCTTATATAGCTTTCCCATTTATAGCTAGCATAAGTCATACAGTATATTGTTTGTGTTTTTATGAAGTTATTTTATGTACATATTAATCCTGAGATCAAACTTGACCTTTGACCCTTATTCTGAAGTTAAGGTATTTTGTCCTTGTATGGTCTACAGAATATATAGGGTTCATGCCAAAGCAAAAGGCCGTAACTTCCATTTGATCTCACTTTGTTGTTGAAACTGTCCACTTAATATAATATGAATGAGATCAATCAATTTGTAGGATTTTTAAGAAGTCCATTACTTTGATTGTCTTTCGATAGTGCATTACAAACTCGCATCATTAGGCCCAGGATTGACTTGAAACAAAACCTTGCAATATTTTCTTTCCTACCCCTTAACATGGCAAATTGCAACTCAATTCTGATTTATCATTGTCAATAAGAGGCAAATCATGCCCTACGTTAAATAGATTAAATAGAGAAATGTTTCAGATTCAATTTCATTCTGTGATAAAAGTTGTTGATGTTGTATGTAGCCTAAGTTTCAGTATTTATTAGTCAAATATGTACTAGATTGTGAAAAATGTGTCACTATGATATAAAGACAAAAATCTGGCTAAATGGCTACACATTGACAGATTTAGGACTTGAATGATTGAATGTGATTGGATGTATTATTTTGGTGACTAGACATGGAAAATCCAGACATAGATGACATTGATCTAAGCATAGTTTTTGCATGCCCGAGAACTTTTTGCAACCAAATTATCGAGTGCACCGTGCAACGCAATAAGGTAGTACATGGATACTCTACTCACGTACCTTGCTGAATTTAAGAGCACTGAATGTGAGAGAGAGCCTCCTCAAGACTCGTCATGTTTTGGATTTAAATTATTGAACGTGAGAGAAGGGCATCCTTGTGCTTTGCAATGGATATTTTACTGGGCTATGAGAAAAGGTAGGCTAACATTTTCATTATGAATACTGTTGTGTGTTGCTTGCATGCGTGTGTGTGTGTGTGTGTGTGTGTGTGTGTGTGTGTGTGTGTGTGTGTGTGTGTGTGTGTGTGTGTGTGTGTGTGTGTGTGTAGCCTACTTCGCACAAGGAGGTGTGTCGATTCGGTAATCGGTTAACGTTACCACTGTTATATTCGACTGTCAGACATTCAGCCGTGTTGTGTTCTGGATGCTTTGAACTCAATTCTAATTGCATATGGGAGCAGTTTTCCAGTTCTCTCATTTTAGCTAGCTGGCATGTAATGTTAGCTAACATTTGTTCGTGGAAGCTAGTCATTTTGTAGATTGCCTATCTAATTTATATTCAGTAATCTTTCTTACCTTTGCCTTGGTGTTTCAAGCCATTTACACCAACATTTTCTCTCGAGAGCAATGGGCCATTCTGATATATGCTAAGGCTAGGTTAAACTCATTAACAACAAGAACAACAATATGTTTTCACTTTATTCAGTCTGCCTATGTGTATCTGAAATGCCTCAGTGATTGACACATACAACACCAAGGCAAAACACCATAACGTCAGCATGGTAAACAGTAAATGCACTTTGCTGCACGACAAAACAAAGGCAGAGTAGCTACGGTAACTTCACTTGAGCGCTCCAAAGCGCAGTCAAACAAAGCACCGTAAGTGAAGTTACGCCCTTTTGCCTTGACTTCTAATTGAGCTTTTTGAAGTTACGGCAAATACAGCCCACTATTTTCTCAAAAAGAACAACACAGTGACACAGGATATTTGTCCACATGATAAAGCAGGTCTTTATTGTTCCGAAAATGTAAAAAACTCATTTTCGACCAAAGATGAAGTTACGCCCCTTTGCCTTTGCACGGCAGTGTGGCGTTCTGAGTGTTTTATTTAGTTCCTCCAACCATTAGGGTCGTCAACTTACAAATTACCTTCTTGATGCCGGATGCATCGAGACTCTTATACCAACCATTTGTCACGGACATGACCTCTGGGTGATGATGTAATTCCTCCCTATAAATGGAGGCGCGTCAATGCGGAAGTCCTCTTCTTCTTCTCGCCGATGCCGAATGGAGAACAAACTTGTTTATATAATTGTGCTATCCCCTGCACCTTGTGACTACGGTCGGGGCTACGGTTTTTGCCATCCTCCAAAGGCTGTGATAGCACTCTCATGCGGTAAACCACTGGTAGCATTACTGGTGGCCCTATCTTACACCCGTCACTAAGCCACGCTAACCCAAACGCAAGTGTCTTTGCTATCTTAAACCCGGCACATGGTTCATTATAGCCCCTAGCTCTTACGTTGGTTAAATACCAACTGATATTGTGCCCATAGCAAGTGAACTGGGCGTGTTAGTTTTAAGATGAGGTGTGGCCAGGATTATTTTTGGCGTATTGCTATCTCGAGCCAGCAGAAAGTGCTTGCGCTGAAAGTCATGTCGCAGTTGCTTACATGTTATTTTAATGGCACATATAAGTGCGTCTACATAGGCGTGTGCACAAAACGCGCGTACACCCTCCTGTCTGTTACACACAGGGGCACGCACAAGCATGACTAAAAATATCAAGATTACAATGTGAAATTTTATTATTGTGTAGGCTATATCAAAAAATGCATAATAATAAAATGGTCCATAGATCAAAGACCACATACCTGTCCCTCAGCGAAGGGGAATGCCGCATTAAATTGCTTTCAGCCCACTCCATCAACATCCAGGCGATGTGCGATGGTACGTGTAAGGTTACATGTATCTCATAAAAAAATGTCTCCAACTTTTAAAAAAAAGCCAAGTTACTCACTCACGCATAGCCTACAGAGCACTGTCTATACAGTTGTGTTCAAATAAATAGCAGTAAAACATCAGTAACCTGATGAACCACTGTTATTAGTAGTACTGATATTTCTGCATGGCAAATAATTTACTTGTAGATGTAGTAGTGTAATAGAAAAACAACAGACCCAACTGTCATGACATGCACGCTGCTTGTTCTGAGTAATTGACTCATTCATTGAAAGGGGCGTGTTCAAAATAATAGCAGTGTGGAGTTTAATTAGAGAATTCATTCATTCTGTGAAAAAACAGGTGTCATTAATTGTCCTTTATTAAGGAAGAAGGGAAGCAAATGTTTCACACATTGTTATAAAATATATTTCCTTCTGAATTGCTAAGTAAAATGGGCCGTTCCAAACATTGTTCGGAGGAACAACGTAATTTGATTAAAAAGTTGATTGGAGAGGGGAAAACGTATAAAGAAGTGCAGCAAATTATAGGATGCTCAGCTAAAATGATCTCAAATGCTTTAAAATGGCAACAAAAACCCGAAACACGCGGAAGAAAATGAGCAACTACTGTTAAAAAGGATCGAAGAATAGTCAGAATGGCAAAGATTCAGCCAATCATCACCTCCAGAAAGATCAAAGATGATCTAAAATTACCTGTAAGTGCTGTTACAGTCAGAAGACGTTTGATTGAAGCTAAGCTATCAGCAAGAAGCCCCCGTAAAGCACCGTTGTTGAAAAAATGGCGTAACATTCTGTGGACTGATGAGAGTAAAATTGTTCTTTTCGGGTCTAGTGGTCATCGACAGTACGTCAGACGACCCCCGGGTACTGAATTCAAGCCACAGTACACTGTGAAGACAGTGAAGCATGGTGGCGCAAAAATCATGGCATGAGGATGTTTTTCACACTACGGTGTTGGGCCTATTTATCGTATACCAGGGATCGTGGATCAGTTTAAATACATCAAAATACTTGAAGAGATTATGTTGCTGTATGCCGAAGAGGAAATGCCCCTGAAATGGGTGTTTCAACAAGACAATGACCCCAAACACACGAGTAAGCGAGCAACATCTTGGTTCCAGACAAAAAGGATTGAGGTAATGGAGTGGCCAGCTCAATCCCCCGACCTCAACCCCATTGAAAACTTGTGGGGTGACATTAAAAATGCAGTTTCTGAAGCAAAACCCAAAAATTCACAGGAACTGTGGAATGTAGTTCATCCTGGGCTGAAATACCTGTTTCTAAAAACAATGGTTATGCAACTAAATATTAGTTCAGTAATTTAAAGTAAAGTTAAATCTTGAAAAATTTCTTCAGTTTATACAGTAAGTGTTTGAGTTTGAAGAGAAAAATGTCGACTGCTATTTTTTTTATAATGCTTTGATTTGGAATTGAATGTGTAATGTTTCCACTACATTTGAAATATGGAACTAAAAGCTATTAAAAAATATTTGCACTTTATTCACTTTTTTTAACACACTGCTATTTATTTGAACACAACTGTAAGTCCTTAATTCCAACTTGCAAAAACTAGGCCTGCCTTTAAAAGTATTGATATCAAAATGTGGCCAAGTTACAACTAACAATATTGCCTATCGTAGCTCACACTAAATAAACTAGCTCTATTCCAAAGCAATGCTATCCAAACTTTCCTAAATTATTTAATGCAACTTGGCCCTGTGTTTCTTCATTTTAGCATGTGAAGAGATTGTGCCTCATGGAACAACATATGATTTCAATTAATGTTTTTAACAGTTGATGAATAATTACCATAGACTGTATAAAAATATGAACAAAGCCACTGTGACGTCACCCATTGCCTTCCCACGGCCTCGTAAAAACCAAATTGAAGCTCCGGATGCATTTTTCGCCGCCTGTTTGTACAAACTGCTCCGTGGAGCCGAAGTGACGTTGTCGGGAGCAGGGTCAACCGGATATGGCCCGGGCACAGTATGATTGACAGTTCGGGGTGGAGAAGCCACAGAACTATAAAGCCTATGACCTGACCACCATTTTGCAAAACAAACTCGTGGTAAACTTCCTTAAGTTGCTAATGTTTTATAATATAACATTTTATTTTCATACTCGATTTTACTGTGTCATTTATTCACATTGAATGTGTGGTATTCGTCACATAATTAACGTTCATACAGTTATCTTCAATTTATATTCAGCTAACATCAGCTAATTTGATTAGCTAGATAGCATACCAGCTGAGGATAACTGTTTTGCATCACACATGGACGAACATAAGGTAACGCTACTGCCATCAACTATATTGACGGTCAATTAATCACGTTATTTTGACAAGACTACTTTTATTATAAATGTCCCTAGCGCCGGTAGAAAGGTAGCAAGCTGACCCCATAGTCTTAAATGAGCAAACCACCACCGTATTTTTGGCTAACCGCTAATTAACTTGACTGTGGCAGAGCAGTCTGTCACGGTTTGCCGCAGCATGAAACCCCATTCTGAAAGCTGTTCCAGATAAAGTTGGGATTGTAGGTTAATGGGTTCACGCAGTCTATGGTTCACACGTTAGCTAAAGCACAGTAGCTACATTAGCTACATTGTAGCTGGCATTAACTTTCATCTGCATCCTGTAACCTAGTTGCAAACATTTACAAACGCAGACTCCGTATTCTTTTCCGATAAATTATTGGTTTTATTTTAAACATCCCCGTATTGAGTCAGTACAAACATAGCATACCGCTAACACTTTGGCTCTATTCCCCGCACATTTTCTTAATTTTTGGGACCGAAAAAAATAATCCAAATGTAGAAATGTCCGGTTAGGGTTCTAGCTGGAGCAGCTGGCTAACGTTAGTAACGTTAGCTAGGCAATCATTGTAGCTAGCCAACGTATATGGCCAGCCAGCAAGGATGACTTTAAGGAAGTCGAATAACTGTTAAATTAAAATGGCTTGACATTAGCTATCGTTAGCTTGCTAGCTAAATGTTAAAACGACTTGCTGTGAGCTATCGTTAGCTAGCTAACCCAGCAAGAGTGGTTATACCGGTATGGAGCAATTGATTTGAGATACATAACCCACAGTTTGGTTGCTTGCTCCGAGACGCTGGGCCTGTAGTGTAGCTGCAACATCCCCTTCTGTCTCATCTCACGAAACAGTATTTTTTTTCGTTGTAGACACATCATAGCTTGCTCCAACCAAAATGAATATGTGATGACAAACATGTTGAAGATGAACGGGTAAGGCAGTCCATTTATTATGTTATGAACTGCGTCCACAAAACAACAGCTTGTTCACGGTAGGCTACTAAGGGATGTTTTCCATCGACTTCCACTCAAAAATACAGCATGTCTCCCTATCCCAAGCATAGACTGTATAAACTAAGGTCCCAAAATGCCAGGGTGCATTTTAGACTAATGATTCTTGTCTCCTGTGGAAGTAAGCTGTTTTGTGAAACTGTTCTGTGGACCCAAGAAAGCCTTAATAAGCAAACTTTTATAAATAATTAAATAATACAGTCAAGATCTAGTGGAAAAGTACTGAGATGGGGGGTTGTGAGAGGGTGCAGGATAGCTCTCTGTCAGCAAGGACGAGGGCATCTAGCACACCAGTCAAAACAGGAATGTTTTCCTCCTGTGTTCCATAACTAAGCAGGAGTTGTACTTATAACAATGGATAAGATAGATCGTGCTGACCGAACAGGTGGGAGAAGAATAAAAATAAGGGGAATTATGGAGAATTTCATGGTCTGATTAAAAAGCACGGGGGGAGAGTTCACAAACAATTTTATTTGATAGATCAAGAGTGCCCCCAAGCGCATAGGGTAAGAACAGGTCATATAACATATTTATTTTTTGCCTAATTTGTTATTGGATAAAATAAGATATTATGAAAAGGTGTTACCACATATCATTGGTGTATTAGTAACGTAAAGGAGGAGTTATGATATTGTATAAACTAATGTTTGTTATTGTTCGGGGAATTCCGAATCCTCTGCGTAGGTTTGTGGTTTTCCCATGTTGAATCAACGTTTGAACGTTTAATAAAAGATTAAATTTAATAGAAGACTGCTATTTCCTTCATCTTTATCTTGAGAATTCTTCCACTCGAAAACCCATCTCAAATTGAACTTAATGAGGAGGGAGTCAAAGGACTTCCCTCCACACTCCCCCTTCTGGTCCCGCCCCTCCGAGTGAAGGCAGTGAACAAATGTTAATACCCTGTCCAAACAACACAATATTTTAAAAAATCAGCACATGCAGAGGCATTAGATTAAGGAAAGGCACCTATTGCAATTAAAACATTTTTGTGGGAAAAATCTATTGACTGAGTATATTGACCACATTGCTGCCATTGACTTACATGGTGAAAGACCTATACTGGAGCCAACCGCAGTGGCGCTAGTGAGCAACGGCACCAGGAAGTGAGCTTCAAAATGAAAGCCCAGTCTTGGCCCTTTGATAATTACACTCCAGAAAGGATATGGTTATACTTTGTAGTGGTGGGCATTACGGTTGCTTTCAGGGACCCGGTTCCTTTGACTCCGTTCACTAAAAGGATTCGTTCCTCTCGGATTTGTTCATTGATCTAGTTCAGACTCTCGTTCGCCACTCTTGTTCTCGTTCACTGACTCATTCTCGTTCACCGATTCCTCTCGTTCGCGAACGAGAACGAGACGCGTGCACATGCAGTGAGGGGACTCCCCGGACTGAAGGTAGAACCCAACTTGAAATTGAAAAACTGCTCAGAAATAATCACCTGCTACTGTCCTTTGTAGGTGAATTCCTACAATAGCCTAGCATCCACTGTTATTATGTTATTAACAGATAATATTTAGCCTACATTTTTAAGTATATACAGGTTTGTTTTCGTGCAATTTAGGCAAGTTAGTCTGTAAATAGGTGGCCTGGTGCAAGTTACTAAATCGGCAGTTTGCCTATAGATTAAAACCTTTAGGAGCCATTTTATTTTATTAAAAAGGAGCATAGCCTAATATTTATCATGTGGGACAATTATAAATGTGCAGGTTATCTTCTAGATGTTAGGCTATATCATGTTATCATATAATGTTCTCTAAATGTAGTGTAGCCTACTTAAATTATATATTTCCGGATTTTCGCTGATAATATGGAGTATATTTTTCGCATAGGTAGCCTACTGCATGTCACTAAAGAGGACATGCTAGTAGGCTACACAGGAAACAGTAGGTTAGATAGGGCAATTCTGAATTTCGGAGCCATGACCTAATTTGCGACTGTCTTTAAAAAATATGACGTCTCCGTTGGGAAATGCAATAATGCGTCCACCTGAAAATGTAGGCTACTCTTTCCTTCACATTTTATTTGCTTCGCGCAAAGAGCTATAGCGTTTCTCAGATGTAGCTGGGCGCTTAGAAAGCTAAATGCTTTTAATTATACTCAGACAAGTGTTCAGTGCAATACGAAGATTCAGCTTTGAGCTGCAGCGACTGCGTATTATTGTGCCAAACTCGGGAGAATCCTCCGGACCCAGTGAACGTCCCTACAGCATGTATGGTTCCTTCACGGAATCGTTCCTCTCGTTCACGTAACTTTCCACCGCTCTCTGTCACACACAGACAGGAGGGGCTCGGAGAGCATTCCCACTCAAGCGGATCAATGCTGCCATTGCCTAATGGCTTGTTAAAGGTTGTATCAGCGATTTTGGGTGGAAACATAAATGATCACATTCATCTGATTTTTCCTCACGATCCGCTAGCTGCCCGCCCCATAAGCAGGCCGTCAAAAAACCGCGTCTCTGTAGGCAGCCTATGCTCCGAGATCGTACACAAAAACAAATGGTACTACCAACCACTCAAAACCAAAATAAACAGTATTCCAACCAATCACAATGATCTGCACAAACGCTAATACTCTTATCTCGCTGAAATCTTGACGGATTTACAAACGGTTTGGTTTCTTACAAACGTTATTAACGTGGTTATAATTCTGGATGCTTGAACACTATTTTTTAAAACATAACATAATTATTCATAAGTATGTTTGTTTGGGATTTCGCTTCAGAAGTGACGTCACGTTTGTGCAGATCATTGTGATTGGTTGGAATACTGTTTATTTTGGTTTTGAGTAGTTGGTAGTACCATTGTTTTTGTGTACGATCTCGGAGCATAGGCTGCCTACAGAGACGCGGTTTTTTGACGGCCTGCTTATGGGGCGGGCAGCTAGCGGATCGTGAGGAAAAATCAGATGAATGTGATCATTTATGTTTCCACCCAAAATCGCTGATACAACCTTTAAATAGAAGTAGCTGCAAGTTGGGAATTGGAAGCTCGCGATTGAGAGAGGAACCAAAGGAACGAATGCGGACACGGTGGTGAGTCAGTTCCTTTCTTTTCACCATAAGGATTCGTTCAAAAGGAACAAATCGTTCAGGAACGAAACACCACTAATACTTTGTTGGAAAGTTTACTTTTGAAAATGTACAGGTTTTAAAATGTTAACTACTGCTAAAGATTTCTTTACAATTCACAAACAGACATTTATATCAAGAAAGATCATGTACAATAGAGAAAGGGGGGATGAATAAATAAATGCAGATAAAAATGAGTAATATTTTTACCTAGAAAATAGCATACATATAGCATTTTTCAGATGATGGCAAATAAGTAATAGTACAAATTTTCTTAACATAATAATAGTTATGATATTTGCGAACAGAATTTTGTGAACACAAGGATATCTATGCTCTGTAGGACCACACAGGTTTTGATAGAAATCCAAATATTCCATATAAATAAATCAATAAATACATAATAATAATAATAATAATAAATATAGCTGCAAGCAGCGATTCCCGGGGACCGAGCGGCATTAGCGACATTTGTCAAACACAGAAACCGCAAAATGGTAGACAACTCGAGACAGGGTTGACCCAAAATACAAATATTTGTTTCTAATCAGGGCTTTTGCCATTGTTGATGGTATCTTAACCCGATCCAGTAAGGGCTTGCGTATTAAGTCTTTTAAGTACAAGTGAAACAATGAACAGTTAATACTGTTAAATTTCTTAACTTTTGCCATAAAAAGGTGTTTCTTAATGTGAAAACAACATTAAAAGAAGCATAGCATTTGCACAATAGTTTTGCAAAACATTAACTTAGCCATTGGTACCAAGCTGGAATCGAACCGCTGACCACATACATGGAAAGCCATGATTGTATCCACTAGGCCAAAGCAGGTTAACAGAAATGAGGAGGCCAAATAAGACTTGTGTGTTGTGGTATCAGATTGTTCTTAGCCTTTGCAATAAAAAGAACATTCTTACAATGACGTGCACATTGTGTGCCTCAAAAAAACTTTGGAACAGGTGGGGATCGAACCACCAACCTACTACACGGCAGTCAAATGCCTTAACCACTGAGCTACAGGAACTTTCACAGTTGGTACTGTAGGTAGACAACCTGTTAAGCAGAGATAGTGTACTTGGCGGATGGCATACCTGCCATCCCAACATTTGTATTTCTTTAGTGCCACCACTCAGATTGATTGGGGTAAAACTGCAGGGCTCAAGTCTTGAACTAACTCTCAATCAACCCACCAAGTTTATATCAAACGGTTTTAGAAGTACTAGCATTTATGCGATAAGCCACGCCCAATGCAAAATTAATTGGCTTCTCATTCGGCCAATTTTTGACATACGCCTTAGTAAAGTAATGCATGTATGTAGGGATGCGGGTTGAGAACAGGTTTGGTGTAAATTGGTCTAATTCTGTAGGAGGAGTAGCATTTTAAGTGTTTTACAAAAAATGCTAATTAGCGGAAAATCGAAGATGGCAGACTTCATGGTTTCTTGAGGCAAATTTGTTAGGCAGGAGTAGCGGGACGTATATACCCAATTTTGTGACTGTAGATCAAACGGGGCGTCGGCAGTGTCAATGATTTTTAGTGAATTTTTAAATATTTTCTTATATTTGGATCTCTATAGCGCCACCACGTGGCTCGATTGGGTTGAAACTGGAGAGGTCAGGTCCAGATGTTACTCGTAAAAGACCTTCCGAGTTTCATAACTTTCTGTGAAATGGTTTTGGAATTATTAGCATTTTTGTGATAAGCCACGCCCACTGGATATTTATTGGCTCGTCATTCGGCCATCTTTTAAAATATCAAAATTCTGTATATATGTTTTATGAAGCATGGTGTACGGAGTGTGTTTACCAGGTTTCATGTAAATTGGTCAAATTTTATAGGAGGAGTAGTATTTTAAGTGTTTTACAAGTAATGCTAATTAGTGGAAAATCCAATGGGACTAACTTGATGGTTCCTTGAAGCAAATTTGTTCAGTATGAGCCGAAGGACCTCCATACCACATTTTGTGACTAGATAAAACGGGGCGTATGCAGTGGGCGTGTCAATGATTTTTAGTGAATTTTTAAATATTTTCTTATATTTGGATCTATATAGCGCCACCACGTGGCTCAATTGGGTTGAAACTGGAGATGTCAGGTCCAGATTTTACTGGTAAAAGACCTTCCAAGTTTCATAACTTTCTGTGAAATGGTTTTGGAATTATTAGCATTTTTGTTATAAGCCACGCCCACTGGATATTTATTGGCTCATCATTCGGCCATCTTTTAAAATATCAAAATTCTGTATATATGTTTTATGAAGCATGGTGTCCGGAGTGTGTTTACCAGGTTTCATGTAAATTGGTCAAATTGTATAGGAGGAGTAGTATTTTAAGTGTTTTACAAATAATGCTAATTAGCTGAAAATCCAATAGGGCTAACATGATGGTTCCTTGAGGCAAATTTGTTCAGTATGAGCAGAAGGACCTCTATACCACATTTTGTGACTCTAGATAAAACGGGGTGTATGCAGTGTGCGTGTCAATGATTTTTAGTGAATTTTTAAATATTTTCTTATATTTGGGTCTATATAGCGCCACCACGTGGCTCGATTGGTTTGAAACTGTAGAAGTCAATTCCTCATGTTACTCTTAATAGACCTACCAGGTTTCATAACTTTCTGTGAAATGATTTTGGAATTATCAGCATTTTTGTGATAAGTCATGCCCATTGAAAATTCATTGGCTCGTCATTCGGCCATCTTTTAAAATATCTAAATTCTGTATATAACTTTTATGAAGTATGGTCTAAGGAGTCTGTCTACCTGGTTTCATGTACATTGGCCAAAGTTTGTAGGAGGAGTAGCATTTTAAGTGTTTTACAAAAAATGCTAATTAGCGGAAAATCCAATATGGCTGACTTCATGGATCCTTGAGGTAAATTTGTTCAACATGAGCAGAGGGACCTGTATACCACATTTTGTGACTCTAGGTCAAACAGGGCGTCGGCAGTGGGCGTGTCAATGTCACAATATTTACACATGCACTACAGCGCCACCAACTGGCCTATCGCCACAAAATTTGGTGTGAGCTTGTGAAATGACAACTTCTAATTATTTGCCAAGTTTCATGAGAATTAGCCAAGCAGTTAAGGAAAAACTCAAAGAAGTAATAAATGAGTACATTCAAGCCAAAATGTTGGCAAATTCAAGATGGCGCCCACCAAATTAGTAAAGACTTATAATCCAAATCCGGCTCTTTGTCAGCGTAGCAAGTTATACATCTCTGCAAAGGAACTGATTTTTAGTGAATTATTTTATATTTCT
Source organism: Synaphobranchus kaupii (assembly GCA_029718625.1). Taxonomy (NCBI): domain Eukaryota; kingdom Metazoa; phylum Chordata; class Actinopteri; order Anguilliformes; family Synaphobranchidae; genus Synaphobranchus; species Synaphobranchus kaupii. The sequence goes on along the minus strand of CM056377.1, from coordinate 70,199,557 downwards.
TTATATTTGGAACTCTATAGCGCCACCACATGGCTCGATTGGGATAAAACTAGAGATCAAGTCCTAATTGTACTCTTAACAGACCAACCAAGTTTCATAGCTTTCTGTCAAATCGTTTTGGAATTATTAGCATTTCTGTGATAAGCCACGCCCAGTGAAAATTAATTGGCTCGTCATTCGGCCATCTTTGAAAATATCAAAATTCTGAATATAACTTTTATGAGACATCGTCTACCGAGTGTGTACAAGTTTCATCTCAATTGGTCAAATATTACAGGAGGAGTAGCATTTTAAGCGTTTTACAAAAAATGCTAATTAGCAAAAACTCCAATATGGCAGACTTTATTTGCCTTGAGGCAAATTTGTTCAGAATGAGCAAAGGGACCTGCATACCAAATCTTGTGACTCTAGGTGAAACGGGGCGTCGGCAGTGGGCGTGTCAATGTCAAAATTTGTCACGTGCACTACAGCGCCACTAGGTGTTCAATCTGTGTCATAATATAGAGCATCCAAGAGTTTGGCAATCCTAACAAGCTTGCCCAGTTTGGTGATTCTAGGCCAAACCAGCTCACAGGAATTTTAGGTGAAAGCTGAGAAAAAAAAAAAAGAAGAATCTGAACAGATACAATAGGGTACCAGCAGCTACGCTGCTCGGTCCCCTAATTATCAATAGAAATGACAATAATGATGATGAGAATGACACATATGATCTTATAAAGTGAATATAATAAATATAAAAAAATTTAATTGGTTTATGATCTCTGACACTCTGTCCCTAAGACGATGGCAGGCAGCTATATATTGTGCTGCCAGGTCACAGCACGTCCTCTCCTCCTAATAGGATGGGGAGTTTTTGGATGTCTGTAATTTTTTTTAATTGAGGGTATCTCTGATTTATTTTGTGAAAATATTTATTTCTGATTTGATTGTATTTTTCGCATTTTGTGATAAAGTGCCGCTCCGTCTCAACTTCGTTGAGATGGCAATGTTTCTCGTCCCGGAGTCTGTTGACTCTATCACGGTCACTCTGATCAAGCTGTCCTCTTCCCCTGGCCCTGCCTCGCCCACCACGAACACGATTGTCGCTTTGGATAAAAGCGTCTGCTAAATGACTGTAATGTAATGTTTATGTAATGACTGCCTCTCACCCTTACTCTGGGGACGCAACCACTGGATGTTGATGGCTCCAAAATGAACCGAGCAGAATTGCAAAATTATGATTTTGAATTATTTTATGAAAATGAACAGTGGTCAAATTTACAGAGCAATAGCTAAGATTACTAACTTATATGCTTTGAGCATGGAACGTAGCCTCCATTTACATGATCAAGGTTTGGTCAAACATGATAGACTATTGTCAACAATAAACAAACATCACGACAATAGATAGCCTTAGCTATTGATAGCTGCTACGTTATGGGAAGGATGTTCTTTGTCTTATCTGTTCTGTAGTTACTTCGATGACATTTCTGTATGCACTTATTGTATGTCACTTTGGATAAAAGCGTCTGATAAATGACTATAATGTAATATAATGGCCGCTATTTTTATAATGATATTGTTACCTCCTTGGCTGAAAACATCTTGCTAATGAGTAAGGGCAGAAACATACCTCACGCAAATGTCATGGCAAAAAAAAACTGTTCATGTAGTTCGAAGCGTCCACGTTCGCGTATTTACGTGAGGCCTATTTCGGTCCTAAGCTAAAATAAGAGTTTACCTGGAAGCCTGCCCACATGGCCTGGCCATGTCAATCAAATGAGCAGGAACCGCCCATTCATGACATTTACACCATTTTAGCTGTTTCTGGCTTTAAAAATGGCAGCGGGATGTCAACAGTGTAACATTCAAAACATGAACAAAAAACACTTTGCGAACGACTTATGAGGTAGGAAATACATTCAACATGTTTATTAGACCATTTTTAGGGGAGAAAATTGGAATGTAAACAAAGAACGAGTTGTTTACAATGAAACTACATAGTATACCTTTAAGGACTTATGGGCAGTGCTCTGTATGCTATGCGTGAGTAACTTTTTGATCAGATATCACTTATTTTTGGTAGCTAACTCATGATGAATAATGCATGAAGATAATGACATCGAGAGAGACATGCATACAGAATACATGCATTCCAAATAAATGCATGCAGACATTTACGTAACCATAACGCCCTATACTGACGAGAATGAGAACATTTCTCCTATAACTAATAGCCCACAATTACATTAAAAGAGTTTGTAGATGAGCTGTATTTAATGTCTAATGAAATACAATGAACAGCACCACCTGAACTTTGGATCATGAAGAAGCATGTAAATTAATTAACCAAATCTATATGGAGACATGCATGCACAACAGGCTAGACGCAAACACATTGTAGCTGAAAGAAATACATACACCCTAAATAGTTAGTACAGCCTAAATAGTTTGCATAAGTAAAATATGGAAATACAGTTGTAAAATAGGCGTATTAGTATTCTATAAATTTAACGTTAGGCTATTCAACACTGGCTTGTCGGATGCGTAACTCCAAGCTTCCACGTCTGGGCTAAGAGCTGCCAACTTCAAAAGCACAGCATAATTCCTTCACAGTTTTTTTCCGGTAGTGTAGCCTAACGTTGCCTGCGGGAAATCTTTTGGTACCGGACCATGTAGCTAGGTTTAGTTTAGTTTTCTGTAGTGCAGTGGATGTATAAGGCATGTTGATTCCCTTCGTAGTAGCCTAGCTTGTACCTGCTTCCTGACTAGCAGCTGACTGACGTTTCTCTGGCAAAACTAACGTTGACTAACAAGCTTAATTGGACAACGCATATTTCCCAGGAATCTTAGCCAGAAAGAAAACAATAGATACTACTAAGAAAGTAGCCTACCAGAGATTATTGTTATTATTATTATTATAATTAAAAGTGTTTACAGTAAGCTACATTGTCTGCAGAGTAGCGTAGTAGACTAGAGCCATGTTCCTAGGCTATTGTAATTATTATTATTATTTTAATTTTTTTATTGTAATCTTTTTAAGTGACTAACCATAAAACAGATATGTTTGGGGAATTGGAGGTTTATAAATCCAATCTCTTAAGTGATTGCAGCTTGTAGTAGGCTATCATCAATTCTTAATGTATTATCGTAAATTCTTAATTTTCCTAGAAGTTAATTTTATGGTGACATTGTGTTGTGTGTGAAAAGGATAAACTGAACAGAGCTGAAGTGAAGAAATGAATGAAGACATAATAAAGTTGGCCGAGGCGAGCGTGGAAGGTTCGGTTTGCACAGTCAGTCAGACATGACCACAAGAGCGCAGCAGGCTCCACACAGACAAATTTTTTTGTTGGTATTTGTGTGAAATTAAAACATGTAGCCAATGGCACAGTTATTTATTTATTCATTTTTTACATTAATGCAACAACACGATGTTAACCAGATGATATTTTGTGTTAAAACTGTTTTCTTTCCTTGACAAATTGCCATGGGATACCTGTTCCCATAACGTAGCTATTGCATAACTGCCATGGTGTCCAGTGACTGAATTGTTTAACTAACAGGCTACAATGAACAGTTAATATTGACGCTTACCACTATACCAAAGCCTGTTGGTACAGTCACGTGATATAGGCTATAGGCCATTTGTCAATGACATTTGTTTCCATACTGCGTAACGTTACCTAAAGAAAATAACCCCCAATCCTCTGTGTGAGAGACAGCAAAAGCTAACCAGTAGGCCACAGTAGCTTCATGGAATGTGTCCACATTAGTTTGAAGTGTTTTTATTGGTCAATAAGATTGGGAGAGCAGTGTTGTTATCCAATGGGGAGAATTATTCTTTGAGGGTACGGCAGGAAAAATGGGAAGAAGAAGAAAAAGAATAAGAAGAAAAAGAAGCAGAAGGAGAAAAACCGGCAAAATAACCCAAGTTTGGGGTTTTATTGTGTGGATTTGTGAAGTTGTATCTGAATGCTGTGTGGTTACATGAGGTCAGAACATACAGAAGTTAATGTTTTTAAGGGCTGAGCGTCTGTGGTCATTGTGGTTACTTCTGTAGCAAACCCTGAAAAGTGTGAAACTCTCGGTGCTGTATAGGTATGGGGCATGCCCCGCCAAGCCGTAACTTGGCGGATGGCATACCTGCCATCCCAATAGACTATTTGCAATTATACTGGATCAAGGTACGACTGAGCCTATATTTGCCAATAATTCCTGTAATCTTATGGGGGGACAATCTTCTGTTACGTGACAATGGCTATCCATTAAAAAGGAGCTAATAACACCTATATCAAGCCTAATGCGCGAATTGTCATTTACACCTAATGCGTGAATAGTCATTCAATTGAAAACACGCGCACTGCAATAGATTTGAGGTCTGAAAATGTGCTTCAGATGTCATTACAATACAGCTCTGCTCATCTAGGCCTACAGCCTGTAAGTAAATAGAATTGGTTTTGACTGAAAAAAAGTTCAAAACCTTGTCCAGTGAATATTGCATTTATTGTTTTTCGAATAGCCTAAGCTACAGTCCCTGGGATTCGCTGTGCAAAAGTTTTTTCGATAGCCTACGGTTAAAAAACTGAGATAAATTTCACCATGTTAACTGAATTTTATCCTTATTTTTCATCCTTCATATTTTTTTTATTATAGTGACCAGGCTTCCATACTCTCAGCTTATTAAAACCCCTCTGATTTCACCTAAACAAAATGATTTTAAAAAGAACAATTAATTCACAATTAATTTTAATCCCATTCTCTGCATGTGCACTTTAACTTTATGCAGGAGCAGGTCTGTTTCACCTACTTAAAAATTGCACTTTTCACGGTCTTCCCGGGAAAGTGGACTTGTTTTTAAAGCATTAAGCTGCTAGTTAGCTAGTTGGTCACATTTCCATAAGCTGGACATTATAAAACAAGAGAAAATATGCGTAGACCTCTGGGTTGCCAACCTGACAGCTTTACTGTATCTAGTGTCATCATTAAGGCACAAATAAGGGTATTTATGTTATTAATCAATATTAGAATGCAGGTAATGAACTTCGGATGAAGCTTGAACTTCGAGAACAGCCTCATGGAATTGATGTTTGACAATGTTTTATTGCATAATCAAATGAATTTTGTTAAGCAAGCAGGCTAATTTGGCGTTTTCTAAGGTGAGACGGAAGCCATTGGTATTTTATTCTCAGCTGTTGCAGGTGCTTTTAACAAAATTTAACGGCATATATTTTGTAAAATAACAGCACTGTCGGGAATTACCGGGAATTCATAATGTTTAGTCCGAATAATATTGATCATACTATTGATCCATATAGCCTATTCCTTGATCGCACTAAAGACGCACAAGCATGTCTGTTTCACCATCATATAAGCAATCCGCCAAGGTGGAAAAACAGGCTTTTAAAGGGAATGGGATATGACAATTTGATTGGTTTATTGCATGTCACACCCAAGACACACATATAATTAATGAAGAGACTAGGTTAAGTCCATTTGCACATTGCGCCGTGCTTAGTGCCCAAAAAACACGGCGTAAAACTAGCAAAAGTGGACTTGGACACACCCTAAATGCACTTTACGCCATGCATTTAGACAAAATGCTAAGATCGCCAAGATAGAGCCCTGGTATCGTTTGTTATTTCTAACGCTAAACTTGGCTAATTGTTTTCCTATAGCATATAGTGCTGTTGGGCACTCGGTGCTGCCATGGTTATTACATTTTAGGAATTTTTGTATTCCTTTTTTGGTTATTTGTACTTGAGAAGTATTTCAAGTGTTTGCTGATTCTGAATTTACCCTGGGTGTGGTCGCACCCCAGTGAGATTTTTCCCAATCTGTGAGTGTGTGCGCTCCGTTGATTGATTTAAGTGCTGAAAAAAGTTTGCTGATTATGAATCTATCCTGGGTGTGGTCGCACCCCAGTGAGATTTCTCCCAATCTGTGAGCGTGTGCCCTCCGTTGATTGAGGTAAGTGCTGCAAGAAATGTTTGCTGATTCTGAATTTACCCTGGGCGTGGACGCACCCCAGTGAGTTTTTTCCCAATCTGTGAGCATGTGCGCACCGTTGATTGATTTCAGTGATGCAAGAAGTGTTTGTTGATGCTGAATCTGCTCTGGGTGTGGTCGCACCCCATTGAGATTTTTCCCAATCTGTGAGTGTGCGCGACGTTGATTGACTTAAGTGCTGCAAGAAGTGGTTGCTGATTCTGAATCTACCCTGGGTGTGGTCGCACCCCAGTGAGATTTTTCACAATCTTGTGAGCGTGTGCGCTCCATTGATTGATTTACAGACGTGCTCAAATTTGTTGGTACCCCTGGTAAAGATGAGTAAAAAGGGTTATAAAAAATTCACCATTTGTTGAATTAGCTTAATCTCACGCTGAAAAAATGAGATAAATCCAACCTTTAATTGACGTTCATTTATTATGAGGAAAAAAAATCCCTCATCAAGAAATAATTATTTTTAACAAAACCACGTTGGAAACAATTGGTATAATATTGGTACCCCTGCATTTATATATTGAATAAAGTCATAATTTTTAATATTTGGTCGCATATCTTTGCATGCCATGACTTCCTGATGTCTGTGTCCCAACAACATCAAAAGACTCTTATCTGGGGAGCGATACTTTACGTTACCTACGAATGTAGTGCCGGCACTGGTCGACTACAACAACAAAGAAATTGCAATGGCCACGTTCGCTCCGCCGCCGTACTTCCACAGATAATATAGGTCAGCACAAAGTAAAGGATTCAATGATAGTTTGACTTAAAAAATGATGGTATAAACACTCAAAATAACCCCGATAGACTCGTCGTATTTTATTTGCTTTGGGTGCACTGTGGAGTGTTTAAGTGCGTTTGGTAGTGGATGCTACTGGTTACCTTAGAGTTGCGCTAGCATTAGCAATGTGTGTTTGTCCAAAAGAAGGGACAGCATGGAATTAGCTGAAAATGGTTTCCATCAGTCAACTACATCATGGGTAAGCCGTAATTGAGACATAATGTCCAAAATTCCGAACTATCCCTTTAACAATCAAGCCTTCCATTAACCCACTGATCTGACCAGTGTTGAATACACTCGGTTGTGAAGTGGCCCAAATTACAGTGCTGTACAGGTTAGCCAAGTCCTGTGTGTGTGTGTGTGTGTGTGTGTGTGTGTGTGTGTGCGTGTGTGCCGTGTGTGCCGTGTGTGCAAGTATATGTGTGCGCATCGGGGTGTATGCCTGCATCCAATATGGGGCTGAGGTGCTCTTAATTTTCACATATTTTCATTATCTTTGCTTTCACTTAAAACATGATTATGGTTATTATCGCTTTCTGTGGGTGGGGCTGGGGATAATTACATAATACCCATGGCGCAACATTCCTTTAAGATTGAGGCTACTTTACGCGGTTCTTGTGGAAATGTTGCAGCAACATTGCAAAAACGTTGCGGAATGAAAAGTGGAGCAGGACAGTCGGAAGCCTGTGGGTTTTTTTCCTGCAGATGATTCCTCCCACTCTCTCTCTCTTTATCTCTCTGTACTAATCCGGCCCTCTGTATTTAAGTATAGCCCACGCTAAGTAGGTGTGTAGTGCGGGGGGGGGGGGGGGGGGGGGGGCAATTCTCAGGTGGTACTTATTCACTGATCTAGTGCTAAATTAAAATCTTGGGGGGGGGGGCACACGCCATGTACAGTGTAACGCCAGCATAGACTAACCACCCTGCTGGTGGGCACTGCTCAACTCATCCACATTGAACTGCTGGAATGTTTAAGTGCTGTTAACAGGTACTTGACTGTATGTTTTTCGAGTAAAGTAGTGGCTTATTGTCTAGCATTTCGTTTGCAGAAATAACAGGATACCGAGTCGCTCCAGAAAAAACAATCATCACGTTTGTCAAAATAACGGTGTGGGGGGGTGGAGTGGGGGCAGGTCACGCACCTTTGAGTTTTAGGTCTACATTCTGACGCAGCCAGGGGTAGATGCCATAGCTGGAGGAATCTTCTGGAATGGGGTTTTCCCTGAGCCACCCTCCACAAGCATAGTGATAGAAATCTTCACAGGGATCTACTGAGCGGTCCATCTTACTCAGGATAGAGCCAGCTGTGTGGCATTCAGACAGGCAGACAGAAGGACACATATACAGTTACTGCAGTGGCTACCATAGCATGACAGCCACCTCTTTTTCATGTCGCATGAGTATCACATGTCGTTGTTGGGCTGCTCATTTCCTCTACTGTACCATGACCTTGTCACACACTGTCTTACTATTTGCGGGACCTTGTCTTACTATATGCGGAAAAAAATATCTTAGTTCAGGAACAATTAATTAATTAAATCAGACCTCATCTAATCTACTGTGATTCATAGAATAAATCAACCATTCCCGCACCAATCAAACCGTGACCAAATCAGTGGAAACTCAGTTTGGATACAACACAGATTGTCATTTTTGTCAGAGGGGAAGGGATTGTGACCTTGAATGATCGCAGCTATTGCCAGAGGGGAGGCTGGGTGAGAGATTTGTTCTGGTTGTGTCACAGAGATTAAGAGATCTGGGTTTAAGAGCGAATATGGCTCAGCTGTAGTGCCAATGATACATTCTGAATGCCGCCGTTGTGTTACAGGGATTGTAAAACCAAAGAATGTGAGAGTGAAACAAATCGGCTGTCTCTCTTATGGGGGAGGGGTAGAGATTTTGCCTGGGTGGGGGAGAGGGCTTTGTGGGATGGGAAGGGATGGGGTTGTTTTCTATTTAATTTTCTTTTTTTCTCTCAGACGAGCAAAGGTTAGCATGGGAACCTAAGATGGAAGCAAACTGTGTCCCTCACTCATTTCCCTCCTCACCACTCACTCTCAGTGAATGGGAAGAGGAATGAGGAGAAAACCTATAACATTCTCTGTGCTCCAGCTTACAGCTACCAGAGATATGCAGGTATACAGGTATACATATTTACAGATACACCATTATACAGGTGTTTCTATGAGTCGGAAGTAGTCTGATCTACCCCAGGTGTTATCCATGATTGGCTAACTAACACCATGTTATCTCTGATTGACTAATTAACGTAGTGATATTTCTGATCATTCTGGAACCTGGTTATGAAAGTAGCTGATGAAGTTTGGAGCCAGTGATGAAGAGAAGAAGGCCTACCTGCTTCAATGCATTCTTCAGTCAGACAGTACTCCGCTTCCCTTGACCTTTGGGACACTAGGAGGAAAAGAGGTAGAGCATTGATGAAGGTAGAAATGCAACACCCCCCCACACACACACACACAGACACAGACACACACATTCACACACACTCTTATAATTCATAAATACAAACTCACATGCGCACGCACACATACACACTAATATACACACAAAATGCACACACATGCACATAAAAAATGCACACACATGCTCACATATGCGTACATAACACACTCACACACACATACCCCCATACATTATGATCTCTGTCCTACTATGACCCCCAGCCCCCCCCCCCCACACACACACACACAGCACCATAACTCCCAGCTGGCAGGGGTTTCAATATCACTGACTGTGCTGACTCAATCTCCCCATGAGACAACACATGCACACACACACACACACACACACACACACACTCTTACAAGCTGCCAGTGAGATTTAATTCAGCAGTTGCACAAGAAGCACAGAAGACATGTGTAGAAATCATCCTGAATGTGTTCCCACACTGAGTATACCCATTATTCCAGCTGGGTAAGAGTGAATAAGTCCACTGCAGCAGTGTAGGTATCTCAGAAACATGCTCCTCTCTACACGGACCCCAGTGAAACTCAAGAGGCCAAACTTTTCTGGATGCCTCTGACAGTCAAGTGCGCCTACACTCTAGGGCTGGGTACAGGATGGAGCAGCAAGAGTGAGCCAAGCACATAAAGATTCTCAACTCAAGTTACTTCGGTAAATAACCAGCTATATAAATATTCAAAAATAATACATATGCAACAAACGGAAGGCTATCTAAAACACCCTGGAATTACAGTAAGCAAACCAATAATTATGTATTTTAATAAGAAATTATTTATAGTCATTTTTTTCCTGTTTTTAATTAAAATAGAGGGTTTGGGAAGAGCCTTCAGTACATGCTGTTGCAGTGTTCCTGAATTCAGTTATGAATGCATATATCCCTGTGCCACATATTCCCACAGGAATTCTGGCTTTCTTCAAAAGTAAAACATACCAATAGTCACCCACCCTCCAACCACTTGGCTGCTTGGCTGGGTTATGAAAACGAGCAATTTCTCTTTATGGATTCATCAAAAAAGTCATACCATGGCCTGTGTGGGTGCCCTCGTAGAGCCATTAGACTAGGGAAAATGCATCCTGCATTATCAAAGTGAAGTGATGACTTAAACATACCAACATAAACAGTAACAGTTATTACAATGCCAGCCACAACAATAATAAGGCTGGCAAATGAGATTCATTATTTTAATGTTATTTTAAGTTTTATTTACTCAGGTAAACTGTATGTTTCAATTGCACTGACAGTCTACTGTTGTTCTGAGGTGTATTTCTCACCATTTGAAAACAAAGTATTTTTGTTATTTTTTCATGGAATTAGGGTGGGATATTTCAGTCTTATCTGTGTGTTCAGTAGTTTTTCTCATTGCAGGAGAAAGTTCATCTGTCTCTACTTGTCTTCTCACATTGACCACTTTCCTCTTTCTGCAACCATGACTTTCTATTCTATATCAGCACCTCTCTCTCTCTCTCTCTCTCTCTCTCTCTCTCTCTCTCTCTCACTCACTCACTAACACACACACGCACACACACATTTTCTGTGAGTCTGAGACAGACCTGCTTTTAGTATGACAGGAGCCATAATTCTTCAGTACATGAACATACTTTATAAGATTTATAAGACAGAAAAAAATTATGCTAAAATCTCTCATACACTAACATGCACACACAGTAACACGTAAAAACACATCACACATGCAATTCTCCAAGAGCTCTCTCTCTCTATTTCTCTTTCTCGCAGCATGTGTCCACCACCCTGAGAGCAGTCTTCCACTCAGCTGTAATGATATAATTACAGTGTCCTGCTCTCCTCCTCCTGTTTTAAAAACCCACACGGTTGACCCGCTGTGGCCATATGCAGCCTGAACTAGGGGTACTCACCCAGGATCAGGGCCAGCAGCAGCCCCAGGCTGAGGCACAAGGAGACTACCAGCCCCACCTTCAGCAGCCAGGATACTCTCTGGGCTGCCATCTCAGCTCCTCCAGCGCTGTTTTCCAGACCTTTCCCACCGTTCTCCACCTCCATGCTGCCCTCTGTGCTCCTGACACTTCCCGGACTTCAGCCCAACTGGAGATGCTGAGGGATAAGTCCAGCGTGGGATACCCCCCCCCCCGCCAAAAAAAGAAACCACCTCTCTGTGGCTCCGCCTCCTGCCCTCCTCCCGCCTCTCTCTGGTTCTGTCCCCTGCCCTGCTTTCCTCAAGGAACCTCTCCTGATGCTGTGCGGAGGCCTCAGACAGAGCAGCCAGCTCAGTCCTCTGTGCAAATAGATCAGGTGTGTTCAGAATTGTTGAGAGAGAGGTTGTCGATGAGATTCTGGGAATGCCCTTTGGGTGTCAGGATGGGACACACTTCCTTACTTTGCCTCAAGGGTCCTATCTGGATCCTGCTTCTGCTCCAGCAACCACCTGCACTACTAAGTGCATAAGAAGAGAAAGATATGGTGGATATGGAAGCAGAGCTGAGAGAGAGAGAGAGAGCAGCTGGAGCAGTAGTGTGTGTCGGAGGAAGCATGGCCAGTGGAACTGAACATTCACAACACACACAGGGAGAAAAAGCAGGAGAGAGGGAGGGAGCGAGTAGGAGAGGGATAAGTCCCATTCCTCTGATCCACAGGAGCAAGAGAGATGAAAAAAAAAACAAATGAGGAAGGACGTGTTCCTCTTCTCTGCACAGACAGGTTTTAACTGAGCGCTCTTCTTCCTATCCCTCTTCTCTTTTCCTGCTCCTTCTCTTTTATCTTCCTTACTCGATGGTGAAAAGGATAAAAGCTTTAATAAGAGACCCGTCTAATTTGTCACAGTCCCTACATTGTCTTCACTTCAAATTATTTCCCTGTTATGACACGGTTCGTATTGTCGTTACCTGCATTATGCATGCAAGTCTTTATATATGATATTTTCATTGAATACATTCAGACACAAATGTGTATATGAACATAATTATGATTATTTATGATCAATGATGTTTACATAGAAATACCACTGGAAAATGTGATGGTATATCTCATCCATTGCAGATGTAGAGGTAAATTAATTTATTGAAGTTCGGCACCTAACTCCAACCTGTAGCCTTCAGGATACATGTCCTGTCTGATCCTATACCCTTGCTGAACCTCAGCCCAGCTTGTCTCATCCCCAGAACTACTCATGCCACAGCTCCACTCTGCTTTCAGAGTTTTGTTGTGTTCACACTGCATTTGGAGCATGTCTGTTTAGTATCAGTTGTATAGGTTCCTTTGAGGACTTCCTTGGTGGCTTATCGTCTTGGCATGAATTCTCCGTTTTCTTCAGGGCAGCAGAGAGAAGGAGGCTGTTTTCTGAAGCAGCTCACATGCAGCATTTTTTATGCTTTAAGGGAGACTGACCCCTTATTGGGAGAAATGTCAGAGGTCAAAGATTGTAAATGAATGTAGGGGTTAAAGGTGAGGAAGGACCTAGTTGGGGGACGGCTCACTGAATGAAAAGCTGCGTTTAAGGGATGGACACAACTGTGCACAAATTCGAAAATGGACTGTATCTGATCATTTGCGGATGGCTGTCTGCTGTTGGAAATGAACATAATCTCGTGCACAGCGGTGTTATTGCCCAGAAACTTGCCATACATTACTAGATATAGCCGTCCACCTCTCCTAATCGAAATATCAGTCCAGAAATCCCCGAACACAGACGTAGCTCGGGAGTGTGCAGAAGTTTCTGGAAGTATACAGACACATGGCAAATTTTACTGAAATTTAACAGGTTGGATATCTTCCAGAAACTCTGGTCCCGGAACTTGGCACAGGAGGGGATTCAGTCAGCATGATCATATTATCATTCTATGCAACCAGATATTACAGTTACATTGATGTCAACTGTTATGCACATTAATAACAGTCTACATTATTGTTTGTTTTGGGTTAACCTTTCTGATTTTTATATGATAAATGCGTGCATATACAGTGCTCCCCGTAATGGTTGGGACAAAGAAATTGTTTTCTTGGTTTGGATCTGTATTCCACAATTTTCAAACAATTCACATGTGGTTAAAGTGCAGATTTTTAACTTTTATTAAAGGGTATTTTTATACATTTTGTTTTCACCATGTAGAAATTACAGCACGTTTTATACATAGCCCCCCCCTATTTCCTATTTCAGGGCCCCAGAATGTTTGAGACAACTGGTTTCACAGGTGATTCCTCAGGTGTGTTCAATTGTTTCTTTAGTGCAGGTGTAAGAGAGATTTCGGTATCATTCTAAGCTTTTGATTGTCTTTGGAGTCTTATTGGTGTTTGTCAACATGAGGACCAGATTTGTGCCAATGAAAGTCAAGGAACCCATTATGAGACTGAGAAATAAGAAAAACAGTCAGAGACTAAACCTTAGGCTTACCAAAATCAACTGTTTGGAACAGAACAAAGGGAGCACTGTGAGCTCAGTAAATGCAAAAGGCCAGGTAGGCTAAAGAAGACATCTACAGTTGATGACTGAAGAACTCCCACCAAACCCCTGTCCGACAGATCAGAAACACTCAGGAGTCACTTCAGGAGTCAGGCATGGATGTGCCAGTGAGTACTGTCCGCAGAAGACTTTGCGAACAGACCTACAGAGGCTACACTGCAAGATGAAAATCACTAGTTAGCTGCCAAAACAGGATGACCAGGTAACAGTTTGCTAAGAAGTACCTAAAAGAGCCTGCAGAGTTCTGGAAAAATGTCTTAGGGACAGATGAGACGAAAGGTTCATTCCAATCACTTATTTTATCCATCCTCTTCTCCTCGGTACTCGCCTAACCCGAAAATCGATTGAGGTTCGCCATCTTTAACTCTATAAACTTCACCCCTAGTGGTTGAGACGCATGCGTCTCAATTACAGTATTCATGTTCATCTGAAAATATAAACTACAGCTTTAAGAAAACCCAGTAAATTTTGACGCAGTATTTTTTAAAAGGGTAGCCTCTTGCGAAAACCTCAGCTTCTCCAGTTACACTGCAGTGCAATAAATTAGGAAGGCGTTATTAATAGCCCAAAGCACTTACGACCCTCCTCTGGCTACAGCCACAGACTGTAAAATGCACCGTTTATACACGCTAAGAAAATCATGTTCACGTATAGAAACAATATTTTTTTTAAACGTTGTACAAATGAGCAATCGCCGTTTTCCCTTGCTTACTGTAATATATACAGTACCTGATGCACTTTCGGTTTAGAAGACACCTAATTTTTTTCTCCAAAATCTCTCCTATAAATATGTTTAAGAAACCAAGTACTTACCAGTATATTCAGCTACAGCTGTTTTGTGATGAACCCTGAAGAGTTTATCTTGACTTCGCCAAAGTCCCGTGCAGTCGACATTTCCGCAGCGACCACCCCTCGCACTTAGGGCTGAAATACGTTGCTGTTCTTGTGTGAATACACACAATACAATTTCATACGTTCTTTTTTAAACGTATTTAAATACATTAGGCGGCGTATGTTATGGTTATTATATATATACTGTATGTGACTATTCTGAAATAAATGTATTCTGTAGAAATTTCTGAATGATACAGCTTCTTCTTCAGTTCGAACTTAAAACCATGGATGTGCAGGGAATATTTTTTTAGATATTGACATTTAAATAAAACTAGTAGAAACCAGGAGGAAATTGCCTCTGATGGGCCAAAGTAAATAGGGTTAAGGACATTCCAAACCATCATGGAGGAGCGAGGAGTGGGGAACAAGGAGGCTCCCGGAGGATGCTTCAGTGAGGAAGCACAAGAGTAGCCTTTGCCGAAGGCTTTTCTCTGAACACATGACATGTATAAATTATCCACCACTCTCTTATGGAAGGTCAACGGTGCTAAAACGTCTTTAAAAGTACATCTCAACACGTTAAATAAAATTCTTAGTGTGTTAAAATTTTTAGCGTGTTAAATTTTGACATGTTGACACGTCAAAAATGAACGTGTCAACAGGCTTAAAAGAACCCCAATAAAAATGCAGGAATTCTGTGCTAATTTTAAACAAAGCCCAGATTTTTATTGAACAACAGTCGAACATTTTCAGAATGCATTAAAAAAAGAGGACACGAAAAATGAAATAGGCTATAGGCTAATAGTCTGTTTTCAAACGTAGCGACATTTACATTTTTTAAAAACAGCGACCAGTTGGCCTCTTGCCAGATGATAATTCCGTGTAAAGAATATCCTTCAGGATTCGTCCGTCGTCCATCCGCCAGCGGAGACATCGCTGCCTCAGGAGAGAGTACATACTGGGAAGCTGTGCTCTCTACAGGACTGCAGTGTGTGTGTGATCCTGTCGCTCCAGGTGATGCCCAGTATGTACCTCAAGCAGCGCAGGTGGAAGCTGTTTATTCTCCGCTCTTGATGTAAATATGTGGTCCAAGCTTCATTGCCATATAGGAGTGTGCTGATGACACAGACTCTGTACACCTGTACCTTTGTGTGGGCTGTGAGTTTGCCATTGTCCATACTCTGGCTTTGAGCTTCCCAAAAGTAGAGGCTACTTTTCCAATGTGGCTGCTGAGTTCAGCATCGAGTGACAGGTAAGTGAAACTGCTGACAGCTTCCAGTGTGGAGTTGTTGATAGTGATGGAGAGGGGGTTGTCAGTACCCTGTCCTATTGACTTAGTTTTGTTCAGGCTGATGGTCAGGCTGAAGTCCTGGCATGCTTGGGTGAACCGGTCCATGAGGGTTTGCAGGTGCTCCTGGGAGTGTGCTGCCAGTGCTGCGTCATCAGCGAACAGCATATCCCGGATGATGAGTGTTCTGACCTTTGATTTAGCTTTCAGTCGAGCGAGGTTGAATAGTTTTCCATCTGTCCTGCCATAAAAAAGCCAGACTACAGTTTGCAACTGCACATGGGGACAAAGGTCTTACTTTTTGGAGAAATGTCCTCTGGTCTGATGAAACAAAAATTTAACTGTTTGGCCATAATGAACATCATATGTTTGGAGGAAAAAGGGTGAGGCTTGCAAGCCGAAGAACACTCCCAACTGTGAAGCACGGGGGTGGCAGCATCATGTTGTGGGGGTGCTTTGCTGCAGGAGGGACTGGTGGTGCACTTCATAAAATAGATGGCATCATGAGGAAGGAACATTATGTGGATATATTGAAGCTCAATATCGCAAGACATCAGCCAGGAAGTTAAAGCCTGGTCGCAAATGGCTCTTCTAAATGGACAATGACCCAAAGCATACTTCCAAAGTTCAGTCAGGACCACTGTTGTTCAAGTAAAAGCTTTATTAACATTCTTAAAACAATACATTTTAGGTTTGGCGGTATGGTTCTGTTCAAAAACCCTCCGGTTAATCAACGCGAGCAAGCAGGGGTATGGCGGTGAGGGCAGCAGCAACAACCCCCAATAGGGTTGCACTTAGAACAGAACCGGCTGCACTGAGAATGGTTTTTTACAGATTCCATTCAATCAGTTGTATGTATATGGCACTTTTAAGTGTCATTATCACAACAATTTACAAGGAACCGGGCCTGAACCCCCGTAGAGCATGCCTAGGGCGACAGTGGCAAGGAAAAACTCCCGGCTGTTAGCAGGAAGAAACCTTGGGCAGAACCTGACTCTGAGGGGGGAGTCCATCCGCCGCTGACTGGCACCGGTTAACTGAATAGCTAATTACAGAATAGAAAAATGCAAGACAGAACATATGAAAATGTCAATATATAATGAGCCGGTGGTGGAAGGCGGATTGAAGGCCAGCAGGTGGCATCATCAGCTGGGGACGGCGTGGAGCTGAGCTGACCGGCTGCTTCTGGAGAACAATGTTTGTTGATCTATAGCTACCGCTCCGGTGGTTGCCGAAGAGGGAAGGCTATCCCAAGGGAAGAAAGAAGGGAAGAAATCAGTAGGCACTCAAACATATTAGTGAGCCATGCAGGAGCGATATAGGCTAGGTGTCAGTGCGCAAAGGGGAACTGAAGAGGATGGAGCTGGGGTGGAGGGGGGGGGGGGTTGTGTGCAGCAGGCGTGCCTCAGAGGATCCACCATGTTAGGGCGAGGCGGTTAAATAGACCGCCTTGATTCACCAATCAATCCATTCAAGTAGCGTCACTACTCAGCTGAGCTGTCAGCTGATTCACCTATGGCCGGGTTTCACTCTCATGGCCTGCCTGAACTAACGCTATGCTCGATTTGTGGCAAAATGGCTTAAGGACAACAAAGTCAAGGTATTGGAGTGGCCATCACAAAGTCCTGACCTCAATCCAATCGAAAAATTGTGGGCAGAACTAAAAAAGTGTGTGGGAGCAAGGAGGCCTACAAACCTGACTCAGTTACACCAGTTCTGTCAGGAGTAATGGGCCAAAATTCCAGCAACGTATTGTGAGAAGCTTGTGGAAGGCTACCCAAAACATTTGACCCAAATTAAACAATTTAAAGGCAATGCTACCAAATACTAACAGAGTGTAAACTTCTGACCCACTGGGAATGTGATGAAAGAAATAAAAGCTGAAATAAATCATTCTCTCTACGATTATTCGGACATTTCACATTCTTAAAATAAAGTCATGATCCTAACTGACCTAAGACGGGGAATGTTTACTAGGATTAAATGTCAGGAATTGTGAAAAACTGAGTTTAAATGGATTTGGCTAAGTGTATGTAAACTTTTTACTTCAACTGTATATTTTTCCATTAGCGCAATTTCAGTCCCCCTAATAGCTATAGGCTTGGGGTCAGGGAAAGACTAAATCTGAAATACCAATATCACTTAGTCTTCAAAGAATATTTCAGTGATTCCAAGATCTTTTGTCATAATTAACAGGTCATGTTACTACTGGGGTGTTCACACAAGTCTAGATGTAATGTATAGTTTCTCCTATAACAATTATTTGTTAATTTAATCCAGTATGTAGCGTGGTCTTAATGTGGTGTGGCATGATTTACCTATTGTTATGAAAATGAAATGTGCATATCATTCACGTGTTATTTGAAAAGAGTATGAATACAGAAGGAATGCATTCTGATTACCTAAAACCTTCTGCTACAAATAATTTTATTGTGTAATATCGAATAGTCATCACAGATGATTGCCATTTTAGGCTGGGTTTTAATTGTTTAGAACGTAAATTAGCTCAATTAAGTTCTATAATCTATTACTTGATAAATGTGTCCAATATACAGTATAATGTATGAAGCATCTCAGTGGTTTTGAGGTATGTTGAAAACATTGGACTCATTAGTACAAGTGAATGCATGACTCTTCTGCCTCCCCTAGACATACTGTCCCCGTGATATGGGGGTATTTTGAAAATGTACAACCCTTCACTACATTGATATGTCACTTATATCAAATAATCATGATAGAAAATGTTGCTGCGGTCCAACTGTGGTACGCTGAATTCAATTACAATGTATTCCTATCTATTGCTCATGAAAGGAATTTAAAAAATCACTTATATCATGCTCTCCTACCTCCCCTGAACATAGTGTCTCAATGATTTTTGAGTTTGAGTGTTTTGAAAATGGGGAAATGTTGCTGTGGTTCAACTGTGCTATACCTAGGTGAATCCCAGTATATTTGTACTGCTAGTGTAAGTGAAAGCATCACATATATTCCTCCTCCTCTGTACGTAGTGTCTCAATGATAGCAATGGGGGTGTTTAAATTGTCCAGTTGATGTAAGTGTACCTGTACATGCAATATGCACTAATACACTCTAATTCGCTGTTTCAAACCAATAATACCAGACATATTTTAATGTTTATTTGACTTACGCAGTTGACGCTACAAGGTTTTCACAGAATGGATTAAGTGATGTATTTCAAATTACATAATTTAAACTTTCCCTCGATGTCTTTGTGCAAATGAAAAATATTTTAAAAACTGAAAAAAAACAAGCCAATTATGCTTACTTTTCCAACAGAAATAAATTTTTTCAGAACGCATATGTTTGAAATTTAAGTTGTCATAATCTAGTTCAAGCAGAAAAGGAATAGGAACTGTTGTATGATTATAGCTTAATTAATTTTATTATACTAAACGTAATTTTATCTTTTGGCACTTTTATGATGAAATTTTCAGACCCTCATGAAAGTTCTTAATGTTGCTAGCTTCACACTGCAGTATGTCACTATAGAAATAGTATCACTATAGTATTTTCACCCCCTATTTATTATTTATCGCTGTAGGACAATAGAATCACTATAGTATGTATGAAAAAACTAAGAAATTGTATAGTAGGCCTATATGCTGTAGTCATACTATATTTTTACTATAGGCCTAGTTAATTTTCATTAAGGATAAACTCAGTAAAACAGAGGGAAATACGAAAGTATTACAGAAATGGCAACAACACTGGGATAAAGGGTAGACTTAGATTCATTACAAATTAAGGGTGGAATCGTGAGGGATAAAGAGAGGAAAAAGGAGGAGGTTATTAGCCTATCTCTAATTCTCTATCCACGGTGCCCCCCTAGTGGTCAGTCGTCGACGTCGCAGTTATAGCCTAGTATTATAAATTAAGATAAGAAAACCCAGAAACGCATGGTTCTTAAAAGGTGCGAAAACACCGACCTCTCAGTTGTACTGCATGGCAATAAAACTAATAGCCCAACCCATTGTCCTTCACCTTGCCACAGTCACAGACAATGAAATGCATATCAAACAAAAATAATTTCAACACGCTAAAGTATCACGTTACGATATATCACAACAATATATTTTTCAAAAGTTGTAGGCTATAACATTCAGTGTTTTTCCCATTATTAACTTTCACTACTATGGAGTGAAATGCCTACTTCCAGTTTAGTAGAAATATGTAGGCTATAGTTTTCCACAAAATCGCTCGAAAGTATACATACCCCTTCACTTTTTGCCCATAATGACAAAGTGAAAACATGTTTTAGATATTTTTGCAAATGTATTAGAAATCAAAAACTGAAATCTCATACCTTTTGCTTTAATGTATTTTTAAAGTATCATATTTCATATTTGGTTACATATCCTTTGCATGCTGTTACTTCCTGAAGTCTGTGACCCATCAATATCAAAAGACTCTCGATATCTTATTTTCAGGTACTGTTACAAGTGATATTATAACCTCTCTGCATTAGAATGGATCTCTATGGGAATTGGGGGGTGAGACTAGATTCAGCTGTAAATTACACTGGTACAGTATGGAGCACATGGTTGACTAAATGGTCAAGGGTCTGAGCTATCGAACGAGCCCCAAAACATCACTCTGTTGCCAGATATGGCCTTTCCGCATGCATTCCGCACACTCCCTAATCCGTTTATCACTCATGCATACATTCGCACGCGGCACCTAATTGATACCTGTTAACATTTGTATTTAGTCACCCGGTGTTCTTTGTCCTGTGCCATTTCGTTAAGTCTCTTTGTGGTAACACTCTGGTCTTTGTCTCGTGGATATTTAGTATCTAGTCCTGTCTTGCCTGACTTAAAAGCCTCACCTTGTGCTCAGCGTTTACTCGCTAGTCCTGCCCTGTCTGGTTTGATCAGCTCTCGCCTGGAACGGCGTCGCCACGCTGGTCATACTGTCCTGCCTCGCTGTACTAACTCAGTTCTGCTATAGTCTACCAGCCTGCAGCTGTTTGTCTGTATCCTGCCGTTGTGGAAGCATCCAGCCGGTGCTCCAGCTCAGCTACCCTGCAGCTTAGCGTGCCGCCTGCGTGTGCCGCTGCTTACGCCAACCTGCTGCTGGGTGTGCATCCAGCCGGTGCTCCTGCCCTGCTCGTGCCATTCCACTCTGCCCTGCTCGTGCCATTCCACTCTGCCCTGTCGCCTGCTTCCCGCTCCTCCTCTGCTCATCCAGCCTGGATTCCTGTCGCCACCCAGTCCCTGGCCTCTCCCGCTCCTGCTCATCCCCTGCCTCGTCCATTCCTGGTAGTCTGTCATAATTAAATATTCTCCCTATGCTTCCGGAGGGATTCTGAGTGAAGCAAATAAATTATTTGAAGTATCTCTGAAACTTCCTGTGTGTGACTCGTGCATTTGGGCCCAGTTCATACTCGGAACGTAACATTACAGCCATTTCACCAGTTATGTGTTCCATACTGTACCAGCGTAATTTACAGCTGAATCTAGTCTCACCCCCCAATTCCCATAGAGGTCCATTCAAATGCAGAGAGGTTATAGTATCGCCTGTAACAGTACCTGAAAATAAGATATCGAGAGTCTTAAAATGCATACACATAATGCACTTGCCAAGCTATGCTATGAACGGCATGTGCTTCTCTTTTGCTTGATTTCTCCAATCAAATTTAAAACGATAGGCTAATACTGTGGCTTGTGGTACGAGCATACTCAGCATAGCTATGAAATATTAATTCAATTCAATTTCATTTGTATAGCACTTTTTACAGAGAACTGTCACAAAGACGCTGCAAAATTGTTCTTATTGATTGAGGTGGACCATAAAATAAAGAGGTAAAAAGCAAGCAGAGGGTGGGATATTCAAGTGTCACGATTCGAAGCGACAGCATAGTATGCTATTAAATAATCGCATATTATTAAGCGACGTGATTAAGACATCATAGGCTACTGTAGGCTAATTTTGTTGAGTGTCAGACCTTGCACTTTGCTTCGTGACACTTGAAAGATATCCCACCCTCTGCTTGCCAGTGAAAAAGTTGTGTTCAACATCGTTAATCTCTACATTATGGAAAAATTATTTACAATTCATGGTTCATAGCTCGTACCACAATCCACAGTATTATTGTTTACATTTTAACAGGAGAAATTAAGCAAAAGAAAGGCGAAGGGCGTTCATCTGCAGTGGAGTCGAAAAACGGCACACACACAACATATAAAGTATGTGAACCCTTCAGAATTTTCTGTATATCTGCATAAATTCGATCTAAAATGCGATCACATCTTCATCTAAGTCCTAAAACTTGATAAAGTGAACCCAACTCAACAAAAAACACAAAAAACATTATTCTTTTATAATTTATTTATTGAGCAAAATTATCCAACATTAAATGCTTTGTTGGAAAAAGTATGTGAACCCTTGGATCATACGTATTTTTAAAGTATCATATTTAATATTTGGTCGCATATCCTTTGCATGCTGTTACTTCCTGAAGTCTGCGACCCATCAATATTGAAAGGCTCTCAATATCTTATTTTCAGGTACTGTTACAAGCGATACTATAACCACTCTGCATTTGAATGGATCTTTATGGGAATTGGGGGGTGAGACTAGATTCAGCTGTAAATTACACTCGTACATTATGGAACACATGACTGGCTAAATGGCTGTAAAGTCATCCAGGGTCTGAGGTATCAAACAAGCCCCAAACCATCACTCTGTGGCCAGATATGGAGTAGATGTGGATGGATCACTGCAAGGGTTATTTCTCCTGACTCATTTTCCTATAGAACTCTACTCTCCTTTTATTGAGCCCATTAATGAGGTAACAGGCAGCAGCTGAATTGATTACATTCATTACAGCTACTGCCATACCTGTGAGTAGGGCCGGTGCTGCTGTCTGGTGGACAGCACGCCAACTTCCTTCCTGGCACCACAGTATAAAAATTCCTTTTAATAAAAGCTGAGAAACTGTGTGTATAGACCATAGTTGTGCCCAAGTAATTTTGAGCAAGTCCAAGTCAAGTCCCAAGTCTTACAGGGAAAGTCCGAGTCAAGTCTCAAATCTTAGAGGACAAGTCTCAAGTATTTTTGTAGCTGGCGAATAGATAATTACTGCAAATGATGTTGTCTCCTCAAAATGCGTTCTGGCCCGCTGGCTTAGCTGAAGCGACGGTGCAAAGTGGATGGCTAACTTATGTTTATTATGAGAGTAAAAAGGAACAGTTTAGCTTCATTGTGAAACTGTGGTGAAACAAGGGCTACTACAGTTTAGTTACCTGTACGTAATATCGCACGCCAAACCAAAAATAAAACTTTAACAATTATATTTCAGCCATAATTTTACAAACAGGCATACGATTTGCCCTGCACTAATAACCAGTGGCGGCTGGTGATCAAAATATAGGTTGGGGCGCTAGCATGGTCTTAGTGTCAGAAAAATTTTGGGCATTTGTTTATAAATAAAAAAGGGAAATACATCTGACTTTTGACTTTAAACAGGAAAAAAATAAGCAATCTTGTGTCTCAGTTGCATAAGACAGTTTAATTCACATTTCACATTAACATTTTGGGACAAAGACATGTTAATTAGGCTACATATCTAAACATCCTGGCAGCACTTATGACACCAACACTAAAGATTAATTGGCCCATTACAACACACTAATGTAGCCTAAAACCACTACTTGAACATAAATTTTGCCCTTCTTTCTTTCAGTCCTGCAAATTTCTCAATGACTTTCTGGTTAAAGTCAGTCATGTCAGTCACCAGTCTCTTTTCCATTGACAGCATGGCCAATGCATTCAGCCTGTCCTGGGTCATGGTGTTTCTGAGAAAAGTTTTCATCCTTTTCAAGGTTGAGAAGCACCTCTCAGCTTCTGCTGTGGTCATGGGTGTGGTGATGAGGATCTTTAGGAGAGTGACAGTCTCTGAAAAGACTTCTGCAACATTATTCTCCATGAACAACTGGAACAGGTCCACCGCAAAGCCAACTCAAAGGCGCCACAAAATTTCACACAGTCTATTATTCTGGACAGGATGTGTCGATTTTTTGTCACCTCTTCGTTATGCTTTCTAATGCCAATTCTGTAGCCTTCATCTAGTTGTTCAGCAATGCTAAGCCTACCAAAAAAGCTCAGCTTCATACTGTTGTCAAGATGGCTGCGGCTACTTTCGTGTCGTTTGCACTTTTCATCAAGATGTTTTAGGTCCCGTACCCCCGTTGTTGTCCATAACGGTTCGGTGCCAGCAGTTTGAAATAGCAAACAGGGAAAGCAATATAATGCATTACCCACAACACATCCAGCTAGCCAACTCCGTTTGTCGTAACACGAGCGAGAGAAGCTCCGTGTATAAACCCGACCGCGATCACTTGCTTGCTGGTGAATGTCCAAATAAAGTCGCTGTGGTCCAAGCTCCTTCACTCTTTTCTTTTCTTCAAATGAACGCCTTGAAAAAGGCTCTTTTTGCAAAGAAACAACCAAATTTTCTTCGTTTTGTGTTCTACTCGAAGACGCCATTATTCCACTCGAATTCCGTGCCCTAGTGCTCGCGGAGTGATACACGTGCTGCTGCGTCCAATTAAATACTATCCTAAACCATGAGAACTAATCAGAAAACGGTAGGAGGGTCCGGGGCGCACAGGCCTGCGTCCCGGGGGCTTCTTTCTTGGCAGCGAATCAGACAACAGAATCAGCGGGCTCGCCTGAAAAAGTATGAGTGTTCTGATTCAGTTAACGTTACCGGCGCCCTGCGTATTATACAATACATATTCAGGGGTTCCTGTATTATACAATACATTTTCAGGGGTTAATGTGCCGATTGCAGGGCAACTTTAGACAACACAAGACCAACATATTTATATGTTGTAACATGTTTGAGCTACATTTGTATTCTTTTTATTTTACTTTTTTATTTTTTATTTATTTATTTATTTTATAATTATTTTTTTTTTGTATGTGGGGGAGTGGGGGCGGCGCCCTAGCGCCCTCTATAGGCCGGCCGCCACTGCTAATAACTAGCAGTAGTTGGATGAACCGCGGCATTAAAAGACACGCATTGTGCTGAACAGCTAATCTCCTCTTGTCCGTAGCCTATCACTTCCGATTCAGATACGGTAGTGAGCAGCAACGTCAAGTTAACACACTTGACAGAGTCTGAATGAATGGACGTTGTATTTTGCCGAATTTGCCAGAACACTGGATGTTGCAGTTCAGCAGCCTACATGGCGACACACACAAAACTACATAATTGCATTGGTTGCTGCATATCCCCCATTACACTTATCGATACTGAGACGTAGGCCTATCACTAACTATTTTTAGGTGAGTTTACGGTAAATCCGTCCATGCAGATGTGCGCCGTAGACGCACCACTACACCACTTGCTATTTAGCTAGCATGAGCTGTCTTTAGTTCAGCTTCCGTACCAACTATGAGAGCGTTAGCTAGTCAAGTCTGATCAGTGACCACTCTGAATGGGCAATCTGATTTACTAACCTTGCTTGGTGGGGTTTCAAACACCTAATAAAATTTGAAATTCTGTAACCTCCATTGTAGATCTTTGTTCCACACGTTTTGCATAGGGCCGTTCTTTATATCCAAACGCAATCACGCGTTGTGCATCGCTTATAGACATGGCGCTCAAAATTATCATAGCATGGACACCACAAAACAGTTATGTGACAGACACACATGCGAACCATGGCTACATTTTAACTAACGCGAAGTAGCCTAATGCAGCGCTCATGCTTTGTGAACGTTAGGTAGGAATATCACAAAAATATAGAAGAAAATTCAGTAGTCCCGCAAAGGAATATCACAAAATGCTGACAAAATTGTCCTTTTATTAACATTGTGCCACGAGTCTTTAAGTGCAAGTCACAAGTAAGTCGCAAGTCAATTCAGCTAAGTCCAAGTCAAGTCGCAAGTAATTTTTTTGGCGACTCGAGCCCAAGTCGCAGACTTGAGTCTCCAACTCTGGTATAGACGTAATTAAAATGGTGATGTCTGCTTTGTATCAGCAAGGCTCTTGGATCAGTTGCAATGTCTTTTGGGATAAATTATTATTAGGAAGAGTCCGTTCAGAATATGAGGCACTGTATCTCTTGTTGCCTCATGCACTGTCTACTCAAAAGTCAGTGACACCAAGGTCCCTCTCCCCCAGCGGTACCATTCCGTGATACCTCATTTAAATTCTAGCTCCAATTTATCCAGATACATTTAGTTTTATCTGTAAGATCCGCTGTTTCCCTCCAGTCCACCTTTCGTTTCTCCTGTTTTCCCATTCCTCTTGTTTCATGTCATGTTTTTCTGTTCACCCTGTCTGTCTTGTTCCGTGTTTGTGCAGGCTGGGCGTGGTTTCCCTGTTTTGTTCCTCGTTTTCTGCCCGTATCATTTAGCCTATCATTCTCCCCCTCAGCTTACATTCCGCACACACTCTAATTATTTCATCAGTACTCTCACCTGTTCCTCATTCTACTTATACTCCCCAGTTTCATTCACTCACTGCCAGTTCGTTGTTTGTCTCAGCCCCGTCTAGACATTCCACGGCATTTCTGTCTGTTTTGCATATCTGCCTAACCTGTTTGTTTCTCTGTTCCTCGCTCCAGCCTGTCCAGCCTACTTCCCGTCCTGTTCGCTCCTGCTCCGTCTCCTGCCCAGCCCAGTTAGTTTTTGCCAACCCTGTTTCCAGTCAGTTACCTAGCCTTCCCTGTTCCACTGTCTTGTTGTTTGCTGATTCTGCCAATAAATTATACTCCTTGTGGAGTTTTTGCCTGAGTTTGCCTCCGAGTCCTGCATTTGGGTCCATACCAGTGTTCTAAACCATAACATTATCAACAGAAAAGGATTACAGTGGGTTTACAGTATCAGTGTTACCTCCAAACAAGGGCGTCACTTTCTGTTGAACATTGGGGGGGACTGCATCAGAACGTAGTGCCCTGAGATTTATGTTAGGGTGAGGGGGTGGGGTGGGGGGGGGTGGTTGGTGCATGTTAGCCAATAGTGATGTCACCGTGCATAGCCTATGCATTAAAGACAAGAGTGTTACATGTAGGAATTGCAATACTGAGGCGACAATAAAAAGTAGGAAGGTCAGTGCATATATGATTTTTTGTCAAATATGGCTTTGGGATAGATGTGCGCTGCTGACTGAATACATCCACATTACCATTGCTATTGCTTGCTTGAATGTGTGTGTGTGTGTGTGTGTATGTGTGTGTGCGTTTGTGTGTGCATTTATGTCCGTGTGAAGGGGGGCACTGTGGCTAAGTGGAGAGTTGAATTGGGGACAGGACATACAGGATATCAGTACCAGATGTGTCAGAGTGGGTGTAATCTAGTGGGCTACACACTTATCTGTAACACTGCATGCATATATTATATACAATATTATACTAATGTGCTGAAGGCATGACACTTGTTTATGCAAATGCATATTTTTTGGGAGTCTGTGTTTACCCCAGCTGTTGCCTTATTTTACACAAATGTTACAAAAACAGTTAATGCCAGAAACAGTGTGTTTATACAAGTGCAGCCCCAGAATCACTGACATACATGTGAGTGTGTGTGCATCCTCACTAAGACTGCTTCAGAGCCTTCACACATAGTATGAGGCGCACTGCCGCACACATGTGCCTCACATTATGTTGTATTTTAGCCTTTATTTCGATTCAGAGAGCACTGTCATGAAACCAACTGATGCCCCTGCCAAAACAATATTTAGCATTACCACCTTTAGCATTACCACCTATGCCTTCATTAAAAACAACAAATGCCTGCTTTCAGTTCTTTCAGTAGCACTAAGTCAGAACACACAGCATAAAATAGAAAGTGATTATGCACCTGCTCTTACGGGCATAGGGATCATTACCCACAATTCCTCTCTTTCTTGGACGGGAAAGTCCATTGCAGTGGGAAATTTCATCCCCCAAGGGTGTAGGGCTATGTCTGGGCCCAAAGCTCTAGGAGGCCCAACCATCAGGCCCTTTAATTCCCTCTGCAGGCCACTACACCATCTTCACTACTCCAGTGTTTATTTCTCATTACCGGGATATGGGAAAATCATCCTAGCAACTTGAACAATTTGGCAAGTTGTATGGGCAGAAATTAGTGCCAGCAGATAATGAATTTGAAAGAAATTTGTAAAGCTTGGTAACACTAGTTGGATTAGCCTTGACATCACGTGGCGCTGTAATGGCAACATGTAGTCCAGCTGTCTCTCGTGTTCTTGTTTGTTAATTTGAATGCATTTTGTTGTGTTGCGCTTTTGTCTTTTGTTTTTTTCATGTGCTGTGTGTCTGTTGTGGGACGGGGATGCGGGCTGGAGATTTTTCAGGTCACTCGTTTTTATAATATTGATGAATTGTCTAGTCAATATTATTTTGTTTGTGGTCATCACCATGGAGAAGCATTCGCAACATATGTTCGGGAATGTCCGTTGGATCGGCAGCAACAAAGTTTACCATCGGGAATGGAAGGAAAAGATAATGCGGGGGAGGAGTGAGGCGACGACTGGGAAGGTTGACTCAGTTCGGTGGATCCGTTTCGACAGTGTACAGAGACCGCAACTGTCAGGTTTGGGTTCTAAAAATAGACACGCCACAGAAGCGGAATTAAACCGCACCAGGGAAAAAAGGGAAACGGAAAAGCGGGAGCAAAACTTCCCTAGCACAAGGCCAACACAAAACAACCTCAAACGGAGGCGATTATCGCTAAAACAGCGAGAAGCAATAAAAGAAAGAACCTCATGCACTAATTAATCTGCGTAGATCAGAGGTAGAGAAAACCAAAAAGGAATGAACAGAATAGCAAGCCTGTATCTACAGCTCTGTAGGCTAAAGAGCTGAAAGGAAGATAAACAGGCTGCAGGCAAAAAAAAGAATAGAGGAAGATAGGACAGAAAATCAGAAAATCTAGTCCTATCACTAGTCGAAATAGTTGCATCTCTGTATAAAGCCAAACAGAGATGCAGTGCGCGAACTTCCTATACCTGTACCTATACCGGCTTCCTAGTCAAATGGCAATGACAATATAGAAGCACCAGAAAGCGGAAGTAAGCGTTATATATAGCCGAAGGAAACACAGGAGTCGGAGATAATGACCAGGAGAGATCCAAACACCGGGACGGAGGCAGAAAAAATCAGATAGAGCATCAGATGACGCCAAATCGGAAAACAATCGTAGAAATGACAGAGGCAGCCACTACCCATGACAGTACCCCCGACTAAGGGACAGTTCCAGACGATCCCTAAGCTTTGCTGTCTCGGAAGTCCCTAATGAGAGCGGGGTCCAAAATATTCTTGGAAGAAACCCAGCAGTGCTCCTCGGGGCCATAACCCTCCCAGTCCACCAGGAACTGGTACCCTCTGCCCACACGTCTCTCGGGCAAAATGCGCAGAACGGTGTACACTGTACCTCCCTCCAAGAATCAAGGAGGAGGCTTGTCAGCCGGAGCGAGAGCGCTCACGAGCACCGGTTTCAAGCGTGAGACATGAAAGATGGGGTGGATGCGCATGGAAGATGGTAACTCAAGATGTACCGTGACCGGGTTGAGTTTCCGCACGATCTTAAAGGGACCCACGAATCGAGGCGTGAGTTTGCGGGACTCAACTCGCAATGGCAGATCCCATGTGGAAAGCCACACCCGTTGCCCCACCCGGTAGGAGGGAGCCAGATGGCGGTGCCTGTCGGCCACCACTTTCTGTTTAGCCGAAGTGCGCAGTAACGATGCGCGTACTGTAGGGAACATGCCTCTATATTCCTACATGTGGAGTATTACTCATGCAAGGTGTTTATATATATATATATTTAGCAGTAATGGTGATAGACAATTAAAACATGTTCGTCTTGACTTCCGGAACGTCACCAACCTGATGGCAGCGTAAAGAAAAGGTCTCCCGACACTTTGAGTAAAAAAAGCCCTTAAAACTTCGAATTGAATATCTAAAATATAATTACTAAGAACATGGATGACGGGGCGTTAACTAGGAAAAAGAAAAAGACAAACACAGAGAGAAAGCAGACGATGAAGATGTTGACAGTCGTAGCGTCTCCTCAACTAGCCACCATCTTTTACATGATGGAGCTAATGCTACAGAGACGGTTAACTTGGGGGTGATACTTCAAGAGCTCAGAGATTTTCGACAAGACAACAAAAAACAGCTCAAAGACATCAAAAAAGAGGTACACAAAACAAACAAAAGACTCGATGAAGCAGAAAGCCGAATCGAGGAAACAGAGACGAGAATCCAATCCACGGAGGATGTCGTAGCGGAGATGCTCAAGCTACAAGCGCAGCTGGAGGCTAGGATAACGGATCAAGAGGACTGCAGCAGATGAGAAAATATAAGAGTCTACGGCATCGCAGAAGGGTCGGAGAACGACTCCCCCATGGTCGGTTTTGTTGAAGGACTGCTGAAAGAGAAACTAGACCTTCCTCACACTACAGACCTCCATATTGAAAGAGCCCATTGAGCACTTGCACCAAAACCTCCTGACGATGCTCAGCCACGATCCATCTTGGTAAAATTTAGTAGCTACAAATTAAAAGAAGAAATTTTGAAGCTGGCCTGGCAAAAGAAGGGTTTCATGTGGCAGAACAAACGTGTTAATCTGGACCACGACTACGCACCTCAGAAAAACAATACGGAGAAGCAAGGAAAATCCTGAAAGAAAATAAGATACGATTTCAGACTCCATTCCCTGCCAGGCTGCGAGTGTTTTACCAAGACGGGACCCGGCTGTACAACACGGCAGAGGAAGCAACAAAGGATATGTCAGAGAGGGGTTTCCCAGTCAAGATAATCAAACCACCTGAGAGTCTGATGGCACGGATCCAGCGGCTAACCTGGCGTACAGCTGGGAGACAAAGAGGACGAGAACGCAACCCACGACCCGGACCCAAAGCTAGCTACATAGAGAGGCTACAACCTTTCAGACGGCGGTCAACATCTGCGCCAGAAGACTGATCAAGTGGGCTAAAGTGTGAACGATTCTTGCTGTGAACTCGTCTACATAGCCGATCTTAATGCTTTTAAGCAAATAATCCAATAATTTATTGGAAATTATCAGGTTAGTGGGTTGACTGTGTGTTTTCTTTATATGCTTTCACTTTGAATTACCAAACTAACACCTAGTTTAATCATGGTAACAGTGATAGGATAGGTCGGGACACCTAACTGTCAGACCGACATGGGAGACTTTTCTTGTGTTTTTGCCATCACCGAGGGCCCTCCTCTGGTGGCAGGGGAGAGAGGTTTTCCCTCAGAGCCTAGACATCCCGGCTCACATAAGGTCCTAGCAGTTCTTTGTATTGTTGTATTACTGTTTTCACGTTGCCATTCAAAGCAACAAAGGGGAAGCTTTACTTACAAAATATGTTTGAGATGGAGATTATTGGTATGGAAATGCTCACGTTAGATACAGATGCAAAGTAACTATAGTATACAAATAGTTTCATTTAATGTTAATGGAGTACTCAATCCAATTAAAAGAAGTAAAATTTTAACTAAATTGAAAAGGGATAAAGCTCTAATAGCGTACCTACAGGAGACTCACCTGACTGAGGTGCCAAACTGAAAAGAATGGGTTTCAAGTATCTGTATTCATCCTCCTATAAATCGGGACATAGGAGAGGAGTGGCTATATTGATATCAAATAAGGTGAATTTTGAACATCTGTCAGAAATAAAAGACAAAGAAGGGAGATTTATTATGGTTAAGGGTAAAATTGAGGGCGCTCTAGTAACTCTGTTTAATATCTACGCCCCTCCAGGATCTGATTGGAGTTTCTATAGACAAATGTTTGATATGATGGCAGCTGAGACGCAGGGAATCTTGGTATGTGGGGGGGACCTGAATATACATTTGAATCTTGACTCTTCAGGAATAGCCTCAATACAATCAAAGCCTACAGTTAGGAAGATTAATACATTTATGGAAGAAATGGGTATTATAGATGTCTGGAGAGATTTTTTTCCTACCAGCAGAGACTATACACACTTCTCTTCCCCTCATTCAGTTTATTCGAGGATTGATTATTTCCTCATCTATAGTAAAGATAGACATAGAATTGAGAAGTGTGATATAGGAACCTCTCAGATCATTCCCCAAAATACATGTCTCTGTGTTTGAATACCAGACCAAGATCTTCCTTGTGGAGGCTGAACTCGAGTATTTTGAATGACCCTCAGAGGAAAGAACAAATGAAAGACGAAATTAAAACATATCTGGAGCAGAATGATAATGGCGAGGTGTCTCCGTCTGTGCTCTGGGATGCATGTAAGGCTGTGATGAGGGGGAAAATCATTGCAATCACTTCCCTTTAAAAAAAGCTTAGACAAGAAAGACTAAATAAGCTGCAGTCACAATTGAAGCAACTACAGAGAGACCATAAGAATACTCTAGACTCAAAAGTGAAATAAGAAATAAAAAAGATTAAGAATGACATTGATGATATATATACAACAGAAACACAAAAAAAGCTCCTGTTTCTTAAGCAGAGATATTATGAAGTGGGCAGCAAATCCATGAAGCTTTTGGCTCATAGATTGCGAAAACAACAAGCTGATAACACTATTTATAAGATACGAAACCCCCAAACCAAAATCATTCAGCATAAAATAGAAGACATTCAACAGAGCTTTGAAATGTTTTACAAAAATCTATATACCCAGCCACCCAACGACAATGATTTACAAATTGAAACATTTCTGAAATCACTAAATTTGCCCACCATCACTGAGGAACAAAATAATAAATTAATATCTGAAATAACCACAGAAGAAATATTTACAGCTATCACTAAATTGAAAACAAACAAATCCCTGGGCGCAGACGGTTTCACCTCTGAATGGTACAAATTACTAAGGGAGCAGTTGGCTCCGACCTTACTAGCTGCATGTAACTGGGCATTACAGAAGGGTGAAACTCCTCCTTCATGGAGAGAAGCTATTATTTCAATTATACCAAAGGAAGGGAAGGATAAATTAGACTGTGGATCATACAGACCTATTTCGGTCCTCAATGTGGACTATAAACTGTACACCTCTATCCTAGCCAGGAGAATAGAAGAGATACTGCCTGAGCTTATTCATATAGATCAAACAGGCTTTATCCGGCAAAGGCAAACTCAGGATAATATCAGACGGACTTTACACATTATGAGACATATACGAGAAAATAGGGTAGCAGCCATTCTTGTGGGATTAGATGCTGAAAAGGCATTTGACTCGGTCAGATGGACTTATCTATATAAGGTGTTGCAACAATTTGGATTCCATACGGTCATCATTAGAGCAATTCAGACACTGTACGATCGTCCATCTGCCAGAATCAAAGTTAATGGTGATCTCTCAAATTCGTTTATATTGGAGCGGGGGTGCCGTCAGGGCTGCCCGGCCTCCCCGCTCCTCTTTGCCTTGTTTATTGAACCCTTGGGTCAGTGGATCAGACAAAACGATAACATTAAAGGGATTGACATGGCAGGAAGACAGCAGAAGCTGGCATTATTCGCGGATGATGTGTTGGTCTATTTGGAAAATCCCATGCAGTCATTTCCGGAATTGATGTCCTTATTAGAGATGTATGGATCCTTTTCAGGATATAAATTGAATGTACAAAAAACTCAGGTTCTCACCTTTAATTATAACCCCCCGAGGGGCATCAGAGATAGGTATTATTTGGAGTGGGAAGCAGAGTCAATGAAGTACCTCGTGTTCATTTGCCTAAAGACATAGCAAGACTGTCGATTGTCAACTACGGGCCTCTAAATTCTAAAATCAAGGAAGACATTTTGAGATGGAGTCTCATTCCCTTCCTGAGCATGAGCTCTAGGATTGAGTCAGTTAAGATGAACATGTTGCCACGGCTATTATACATTTTTCAGACCCTCCCAGTGGAAGTGCCTGTGGAGCAATTTATCGAATGGGACAAATTGATCTCTAGGTATATATGGCAGGGGAAAAAACCTAGAATCAGATACAAAACCTTACAATTATCCAAGGAGGGTGGAGGAGTGGCCCTTCCGTGCTTAAGAGAATATTATTATGCAGCTCAGATCAGGCCATTGGTGTGCTGGTATAACCCAGACTATACAGCTAGGTGGAAAGAAATTGAATGCTCAATGACAGAAGGGGTCCCAATCCAAGCTATGATCGCAGACAGGGGGCTGACAGACTGCCTTATCGATAAAAATAACCCATGGATTAAGGTACCATTGGGGATATGGGAGGAGATAGTAAAAAGGTATAATTTGAAAGATGCAGAGAAAATACTAAGGTGGTGCGCATATGACACTGATTTTGCACCTAACAAAATGGATGTCAGGTTTAGAAGATGGGCCACAAGAGGCCTTTCGGCCTATTGCACTTTTGTACGGAGGGGGTCACTCCAAAGCTTCCAGGCGCTTAGGGAGGGCTACGGTCTGGATAATCAAGACTTTTATAGATATCTGCAAATGCGGCACCAATTTAATCAAATCATAAAGAGTGATGAATTGGAGACCATGGAAAATGGCATACTGAAGGTGCTCTTTTCTGCCTATAAATCAGAAATATGTAGCAAAACTATTTCTAAATTATATAATGGCTTCCGAAAGTCCAAAACTGAAAATACTTTATATATTAAGGATAAATGGGAAAAAGTAGGTAATTTTATCCTTTCTCTTGAGGAGTGGGAGTCCTTGTGTCAATTACAATGGAAATCAACAAGTTCCTTGACTTGGAGGGAATTTTGCTGGAAAAATATCACTCGTTTTTTTATCACTCCTCTGCAGAAAAGACATCAGGCAAATGGCACGGGATGTTGGAGATTATGTGGGACTAATGATGCAAACCACTTTCACATATTCTGGGACTGCCCCACCCTTTCTCCATACTGGCAGGCCATACATAACTGCATGGAAGCCATATTTGAAGTTGTTATCCCATTCAGGTGTGAGGTCATGTACCTAGGAAACATTACCTTTGACTTTAGGGAGAGTACAGACAAGCACTTATTTATGATGTTACTAGCTGCAAGCAAGAAAGCTCTAACTAGAAGATGGTTGCAATCGGAGGTACCCGTGGTTGATGATTGGTTGGATGTAGTGCGTGAAATTTATGTTATGGAAAGGCTGACCTTTTCTCTAAGACTACAGAAAGGAAAATTTATAAGGGCTTGGTCAAAATGGATTGAGTATATTACACCTCTAAGACCTGAATTGGTATAAGTAAAATAAAGAGACAATAATTGGCATTATGTAATCATCCCCGTTTAACTGTAAATAGTTACCGTATATAAACATGAAAGGGAAATCGATCTGGAGGAGCGGTGGAATGAGACGGGGGAGCTTTCCTTGGGGTACACGACTATGGAGTTTTTGAAAACCATAGTCAAAATAGGACTATGGAAATATGAGTGTGGTCGTATACTTTCGACAACTCATGTGGTTTGTACATGATTATAGCATGTTGTGATGCTTTGTGGATGTGTGCCTTAGGGAAAGTTATTAAGAATGCAATTGTGCTGAAATATTGAAGCTCTTGTATCCATTGGGGATGTTTTTATTATTATTATTATTCATATTATTTTGTTTTGTCTCGTATTTTTATATTATTATTTCTTTTTAATTTTTGTGTGTGTGTGTGTGTATCGATGCATGTATGTGCATATGTACGTGTGGAGATATGTGAATGTAGACATGTAAGTGTATGTGTGGCCGTACAGTATATACAGATGCAGTACTTGTATATGGGTATGTATGTGTATATGTATATTTCTATTGATCTTGTTTGCTATTGTACATTTATTATTATCATTATTATTATTGCCATCACTAATTTATTTTATTTTGTTAATTTGTTTTCAGTTATCTATTATGATTCCAAGACATTCTTTAAATGGGTTATTTTTAAGTTGTGTATGTGAGTGATGACTCAATTGATATGCATGATTGTCATTCATTCCTGTTGAACCCTGCTCTTTCCCAATAAAAACAGAACATGTTCGTCTTACCAGTCTTCACTCGGGCACCATAAATGTAGAGAATATCCTCGACGGGGCGCCATAAATGTAAGGAATATGCCTTTTTTATATATATAAACTCTTACATGGGATTCCAGAAATATAGGCAATAACTAGAGGTTTACCCTTATTATTCTTAAGTTAGGTTAAAATTAAATCAGTCTCATTTGATTGCTATGAATTATAATTACTACTACTTCAACTTACCATCAAAGCATTAATAACTAATAATTCATAAGGGTTGAAGGTATTACGCTCTAATGATTAGGTTTGACTCAGCTCTCGTGTTCATACGACATCAAAACAGACACCAGGTTTAACAAAAATAGATTTATTAAACAAGGAAAAACATGAATATTACATTCTACTAAACAGACATGTTTTGTGTGCGTATTGTAGCATTTGTGTGTGTGTATGCACATGTGTGTGTGTATGTGTCGGTGTGTAGGCCTATGCCACGTGTGCGTTCAGGGAACAAAAGGAATCACGTGGAGTAAGCTAACTGTGTCGCAGCACGATGGTGATTATTGATCTCAAATCTGACGTTACTATAATTAAGTTCACATACTTCGGTCAGGAAATACTGTTAACCATCTACAGTAAGCTAAAATGAGATCATATCACACAAATGTTAGTCAGTGTTAGGATAGAGGGGCAAACCAGTGAGGCCTGCTCGGGTTACATTTACATTTACATTTTAGTCATTTGGCAGACGCTCTTATCCAGAGCGACGTACATTAGTGCATTTTCAAACTAGGAACAAGTGCGTTAAAACAACCCTAAAAGGTAAATACGATTTCAAACACCAGGCGCAGTCAGTGTGATTTTTTTTTTTTTTTTGGGGGGGGGGGGGGGGGGACCACACGATATCGATCATTGGCGTGTACAACAGTAAGCCAATAAGTAACCTTAAGTATTAAACTAGCAGCTTGAACCACTTAAACAAGGATTCAGAAAAACACAATCAAGGGAGGTCACAAGGAGGTTGGGAGGGGTGGAGAGAGGTGCAGCTTGAAGAGGTGAGTCTTCAATCTGTGCTTGAAGGTGGTCAGACTTTCTGTTGTTCTGACCTCCACGGGGAGCTCATTCCACCACCGTGGGGCCAGGACAGACAGACGTCGAGACCAGGTGCTAGTATGAAGTGGGGGGGGGGTACCAGTCGTACTGAGGAGGCGGAACGCAGGGATCTGGTAGGTGTGTAGGGTCTGATGATTTTGGAGGTATGGAGGGGCTGATCCTCGGACTGCCTGGAAGGCGAGCACCAATGTTTTTAATTTGATGCGAGCCATCACAGGTAGCCAGTGGAGGTCAATGAGCAGGGGCGTGACATGGGAGTGTCGGGGGAGCTGGATAAGCTGAAGGGGTCTAATGGCCGATGCTGGCAGGCCAGCCAGGAGAGAGTTGCAGTAGTCCAGGCGGGACAGCACCATCGCTTGGACCAGGAGCTGGGTTGAGTGGGTGGTGAGGAAGGGACGGATTCTCCTGATGTTGTACAGGAAGAACCTGCATGCCCGGGTTACCACTGCGATGTTCTTGGAGAGGGTTGTCCATCACCACTCCAAGGTTCCTGGCACAGGGTGTTGGGGTCAGTGGAGTGTCCCCTAGGGAAATGGAGAGATTGAGAGGGGGAGAGGTTAGAGCAGGAATGTAGATGAGCTCAGTCTTGCCTGGATTGAGCTTCAGATGGTGGTTGTCCATCCAGCTCTGGATGTCTCTCAGGCAAGCGGAGATGCGGGCTGACACCTGAGTGTCAGAGGGTGAGAAGGAGAGAAAGAGTTGAGTATCGTCAGCATAGCAGTGGTAAGAAAGACCATGAGCAGTGATAACAGGGCCAAGGGATTTGGTGTAGGTGGAGAAAAGGAGGGGACCAAGGACTGAGCCCTGGGGGACTCCTGTGGTAAGGGGACGGGGTGCCGATACTTTACCAGCCCAGGCAACCTGGGAGGAGCGCTCCGAGAGGTAGGACTCAATCCAGGCCAGGGCCGAGCCGCCGATCCCCGCTGCAGACAGGGACGACAGGAGGATGGAGTGATCTACGGTGTCGAAGGCGGCAGAGAGGTCTAGGAGTCTCCGTTGAGTGGCCAGGTCTGAAGCCGGACTGGTGGGGGTCTAGTAGGTTGTTCTGGGTAAGGTAAGAAGACAGTTGGTTAGAAACAGCACATTCAATAGTTTTAGAAAGAAAAGGAAGAAGATCTTAGTTTCTTAGTCTGTAGTTTAGGATGTTGGAGGGGTCCAGCGTGGGTTTTTCAGGATCGGGGTGATATGGGCTCTCTTGAAGGATGAGGGGAAGCAGCCAGAGGTCAGGGAGGAGTTCACCAGGGAGGTCACAAACGGGAGGATATCTGGGGTGATTGCCTGGAGGAGAGATGAAGGGATAGGGTCGAGGGCACAGGTAGTGGGGCGATGGGAGAGTAGGAGGTGGGATACATCGGTATCAGACAGGGGAGAAAAGGTGGAGAAGCAGGGGGGGGGACATGGAAGGGGTAGAGAGAGGAGGAGAGTGGAAAACAGTGTCCGTGAGGGGAGGGGGAGTGGGGAAACGGGGGGGGGGGGCATAGAGAGAGGGGCTGAAGGAACTGCGGATGTCTGCGATCTTCTCATCAAAGAAATCTGCGAAGTTGTCTGTAGTGAACGAGGATTGAGGAGCAGGGGGGGATTTGCTGAGGAGGGAGGAGAAGATGGAGAACAATTGACGGGGGTTAGAACTGTATTTGTGAATTTTAGTGTGATAGTAAGTTACCTTGGCAGTGGTGACTGCTGTAGAGAACGCTGCTAGGAGGAGAGGTCTGATGCGTCTCTGGATTTCCTCCACGTCCTCTCTGCTGCGCGAAGACCGGCCCTGGAGGTGCGCAGGGCATCGGACATCCACGGGCAGGGAGGAGATGGGCGTGTGGGCCTAGAGACAAGAGGGCAGAGAGAGTTAAGTGATGTGGAGAGAGCTGTGAGCAGGGTGTCGGATGCAGAGTCGATGGGGAGTTCAGAAGGATTTGAGAGGGGGGAGGGAAGCAGTGACACAGGGAGCAAGAGAGGAGGGTGAGAGGGAGCAGAGGTTACGGCGGACAGAGACAGTGGGGGTGGGGGGAGGGAGGGGGGGGGGGGCGGTGTGGAACAAGAGGAAGAGAGAAAGAAATGAAGTGGTGATCAGAGGTATGGAGAGGGGTAACAGTGAGATCAGAGCAGGGGCTGTTCCTCTGGAAGACCAGGTCTAGGAGGTTGCCAGCCTTGTGGGTTGGGGGGGAGGGTTGGAGGGTGAGATCAAAGGAGCGGAGAAGTGGTAGGAAGGCTGCAGACTGGGAGGCATCTAGATGTATGTTGAAGTCTCCCAGGAGGATCAGCGGGGTGCCGTCCTCTGGGAAGGAGCTGAGCAGGGTGTCGAGCTCATCGAGGAAGCACCCCAGGGGACCTGGAGGGCGATAAACAACTATAATGTACAGGTTAATAGGCTGGTTGATTAACACAGAGTGGTATTCAAAACTAGTAATAGATATATCAGAGAGGGAGAGAACAGAGAATGACCATGAGGGGGAGAGTAGCAAACCAGTACCACCTCCACGACCAGACGGCCGGGGGGTGTGAGAGAAGGAGAAGGAGAGGGCAGCGGGAGTTGCCGTGTTGTCCGGTGTGATCCAGGTTTCGGTGAGGGCGAGAAACTGGAGGGACAGGAAGGAGGCATAGCCGGAGATGAAGTCTGCTTTCCGTGTGGCAGACTGGCAGTTCCAGAGCCCCCCTGCGATGGTGAAGTTCTCGCAGGGAGTCAGCGAGGGGTAGCGGAGGTTGGACGGGTTGCGTCGCCGTGGAGGGCCACATCGTTGGAAGCGGGTTCTAAAAGGAAGAGCGCAGACAGGGATAGGGAGAACGCACTAGTGTCGCTCTTCCCGATGTCTTTTGAAATGCACACAGCTAATTGCAATTGGCTAACAGCTGTGTGAGACACTTCGCAAGCACGGATAAATAAGTACTACCAATTAAAAAGCACAATAACGCAAAACTAACAGCCTAGTCAATCTAACAATCTAACAAACAGCCAATTGCGGAACAAACACAAACTAGCAATGCAAATAATATGATCAGAGTTCAATCTAACAATCTAACAAACAGCCAATCGTGGAACAAACACAAACTAGCAATGCAAATAATGTGATCAGCGCTCAACAAGGTCTAATTAAAATCACGCCTTGACCCGCATCAGTCTGGCTTCAGAACCGGCCATTCCACTGAAACTGCTCTCCTGGCTGTGACTGAGGCACTCGCCACTGCTAGAGCCTCCTCCCTCTCCTCTGTTCTGATTCTCCTTGACCTGTCTGCGGCATTCGACACGGTCAACCACAAACTCCTGATCTCCACACTCGCTGAGATGGGCATTTCTGGAACTGCCCTCTCTTAGTTTGTATCGTATCTCACTGATAGATCCTACCAAGTCTCCTGGAAGGGTTCCGTCTCTGCTCCCCGTCCCCTGTCTACAGGAGTCCCGCAGGGATCTGTACTGGGTCCTCTGCTGTTCTCTATGTATACTAAGTCTCTTGGCTAAGTAATTCATTCACATGGCTTCTCATACCATAGCTATGCTGACGATACTCAACTCTTCCTCTCTTTCCCTCCCTCTACCCCACAGGTTAAGGAGAGGATATCTGCTTGTCTGACTGACATCTCTGAGTGGATGGCTACCCATCACCTGAAGCTCAACCTTGACAAGACAGAGCTCCTCTTCATGCCGTACAAGACCTCCCCACTACATGACCTCTCCATCACCGTTGATGGGACCGGGGTGGCTGCCTCCCGCTCTGCAAGGAACCTGGGGGTGGTCCTGGACGACCGGCTGGACATCAAAGAGCACATCAGGGCGACGGCACAGTCCTGCAGGTTCCTCCTGTACAACATCAGGAGGATTCGACTGTACCTGACCACCTACTCCACCCAGCTTCTTGTCCAGACCATGGTCACCTCACGCCTGGACTACTGCAACTCCCTGCTCGCAAGCCTACCGGCCTGCACCATTCTGCCTCTTCAACTGATCCAGAATGCAGCTGCCCGGCTTGTGTTCAACCTCCCGAAATTTTCCCATGTAACCCCCCTGCTGAGGTCTCTCCACTGGCTGCCAGTTGCAGCCAGGATCAGGTTCAAAGTTCTGACCCTGGCCTACACTGCAGCCAATAGGACAGGCCCCGCCTACCTGCAGGACTTAATCCAGAACTATGTTCCTGCTCGACCACTTCGCTCTTCTACAGCAGGGCGACTGGCACTTC
The DNA here is from genome assembly GCA_029718625.1 of Synaphobranchus kaupii. NCBI lineage: Eukaryota > Metazoa > Chordata > Actinopteri > Anguilliformes > Synaphobranchidae > Synaphobranchus > Synaphobranchus kaupii. The sequence continues at coordinate 70,158,518 of CM056377.1, read as the reverse complement.
CCCCCCTCCGTGTCAAAGGCTCTCGCTTGTCCCGACTGCGGAGTTTTTCCACATTAGCTCCTCAGTGGTGGAATGAACTTCCCATTCCCCTACGTTCTACTCCAACCCTGCCTGCATTCCGTCGAGGCCTGAAGACACACCTCTTCAGACTCCACCTTGACTGATATCCTCACCTAGGAATATCAGTTCCCGGTTTACTAGTTCCCTGTGTTTTCCTGTCTGTTTATTATAGTTTATAATAGTATTTGGAATGGAAGTGTGGTGTTGCTGATTTGCCCACAGCTTACTGCAAACTACAGTCGACATTCATTGCTAGGGATAGCTGCTACATTATGGGAAGGATGTGCTTTGTCTGTTCTGTAGTGATCTTGATGATGTCTCTGTATGCACTTACTGTACGTTGCTTTGGATAAAAGCGTCTGCTAAATGAATAATGTAATGTAATGTAATGTATATCAGGAGAAGGTCCTGTATCCAGGTTTTAAGCTAATGGCTGTGTCATCAAGACGGAAATGAAGGTATGATCTCATTTCTAAATGACGGTATAATTTGTTGCTCCTATGTGGTACAGTAGGTGAGCTAGGGGTTGAGCTAGTATGATGTCCTACATAATACAATAATGCAATGGGAAGTTGTGTAACAGAAGATAGGGACACGGCGTGTCAATACATCTGCAAATGTTGCACTGTAGTCTCTACTTGCACTAATTTAACCATGATTCAACCGATTTTTGAGGGAAGCAATGGTAATGTAGGTGTTAAGACAGAGCATGTAATTTTACAGGATCTGCTTACGATCTGCGTTTGCTGCTGCTACATACAAATCTAAGTGACTGCTGTAAACCGCCTGTAGATTACGCACCCCCCTTTTTCCGGTGGAAAAGGTGTGCGGAAAAGTAAAAAGGAGTGGAAGTGAGCCTGTGAGGCTACCATGGCTATCAATCATAACTCTACTCGACGTCTTCTGACGGAGACTGACTAAGATTGGATAGCCTTGTGGAGTGGTTACTCATGGCATGCTTGCTATTGAATTGATTCAAATGTCCAAGTTGTCCTCAGAAGAGTTGAAGAAACTTTCTTCAGGTGCGGCATCTTCCCTATCAGAGTCATGCTTGTGACTCTCAAGCTTTGGCGTACCTGGTCTGTCTTCTCTCCAATTCTGGCTAGAATCGGAGCATGAGAAGCGACCACGGTGGCCCTTAACTGGGAACCTATTGTTTAGCCATCTTTTTAAGTCCTTAGATTTAAAAGTGGAAATCTGGAAAGTGCCAGGGGGTTTAGTTAGAACATCCTGCTTAGATGGTTCTACCCTCTCGTTCTTGGGCACAATCCTTAATGTGTCCCAGACTGTTTGAGCCTCATTGCGTAGTTCAAGAGCTGAACACTGGCCTCTTGAAAATAATGAAACATGGGTTCATACACATGGGTGCAGGTTGTGCACGAACAGGGATCTAAAGGCTTGATCTTCATCTAAGCCTGGCCCGTTTCTACCTTGGAAGAACGCATTTTTGAGACGTTGGTAGTAAATGCGGGGTGGTTCTGTGCGACCATGTTTGATGTCCACAGCTTTAATCATGGCTGATGCCTGATCAAGCTGGGGCATGTATTCTGCTACTAATGCTTCACTGAGCTTAGGGTAGCTAGAATGAACAGTGGATGGAAGTTCTTCCATGAATGTATGCATCTCTCTGGTAGAGGTTTTCCAGATGAGTTTGACCTTCTCTCGATCGGTTGCTCTGGGCAGATCAGAGAGGCAGTTGTCAATTTCTCTCAGGTAACACTGAATGTTGTATTCAGTGTTCTGAGGGTTAAAGTGTTGAATATCCCTAGACATGGATTCTAGCTCTTCATAGCGAAGACCATGTGAGGTTTCGCGAGTCCGCCTGTTTGGGGAAGGCGAGACTGACGTCACATTTGAACATGAGCGCGTTTCATACTGAGCTCGACGTCCTCTGTTTGGTTGTGAGGACAGAGCAGTAAGGCAATCATCATTTTCTACATGGCTCGAAGCTGAATTGTCGCTATCTGGGCAGTGCACACAATTGCTATATGTTCTTTCTGTTTTAGAGGGAAAACTAGGGGCATGAGCATTGCGCTTTATTTGCCTAAGAGGTGAAGTGGAACCTCTTTTGCCATTTTCTAAGTGAGATTCTCTGGTCCCCCCTTTGGAGGGAGCAGGGAAGGTGCAATCTTGAATTGGCCTAGCTGTCTCTCCTTTGCGGAGAAGGACAGAAGTTGAAGTTCTGTCCCCCCTTTCCCTGTCTAGGGAGGAGGTGGACGAACCATCGCAAGATAAATCTGAAGCATTGCGATCTGAATAGTCTCGGTCAGAGCGAGCTATCTGACAAACCTGAATCAAGACTGGGCATCACTTTCCCCACCTTGTGGTGTAAGGGGGAAGTGACAGTGCCAGAGAAAGCTGAATGAATGAGCTCTGGGAGATTTCCCTTGTCTGTGTATTTTGAGGTCAAAGTAGGTGGCAAGGTGCTTTGGCCACTAGGGTCTTCCTGCTGGGAGGAATTAAGAAAACTTTCGGATGGGAAAGCCTGAGAAAGCAGGTTCGGAGATAAGAGTGGATGCGGTAGCATGAGATGTCCACTCTTAAGCCTGAATAATTCCTCTCGGTAGGAACTGAGATCTGATTCGGCCGAATGCAGATCATGCAAGTACCGTACTGCTTTCTTACCCACAGTCTGGAGCTCAAGTAGAAGGTTAGCCTGTTGTGCTTTGAGGCATTCCATCTCTGCTCTAATTTCATTGTTGATCTGAAGAGCAAGACTAGTCTGTCTGGAGAAATTCAAGATCAGACAAGAAAGAATTGGGTCTTGTGACTGTGTGAGGGAGTCACTCTTCTCATTGATCAATGAAAGAACTTCTCTCCTACTATCAGTGAGGTTCAGCTAATTCAGGAAACCTACGTAGCCAGGTGCTAAGCCTTGGGCTAAAATGGAAAGGTAGGCTTCAGTAGATATGGGTTCCATATCTAATGCACTGAAAGCTAAAGGCTGAATATTAATAACTTGAGGGGAAACTCGAAGTTAGCTATTACACAAGGGCCTTGAGTGCCTAAAGGTGCAGTGAAAACTGATTATACACCAAAGTGTGCAAATCACAATCCAACATACAAGTTGTGATGAAGGATAAGAAAATTTCTAGGAATGTTTTCTAGCTATAGTACAAGGTAGCTACAGCACCACAGAGACTTATGTTACACTAGCATTAATGCACTGTAACGACAGCAAACTTACAGAACATAAAGTTTATGTTCAAGTTTTCCAGCGAACAATTTGGAATTGTGATGAGAATCACATATCAAATATCAGAATGTGAAATTGTCTGAATTACAATTACTACTAAATTTCCGATTTAATAGTAAAATGCAATTAATCAAATTTATTTAAATTACTGTGATGAAGTAATCAATTATTAATTCAGCATGGTTAATAATACTATTATTGATAATAGGTATTATACCAGAATGTAAAGGCAATTAACAGACCACAGCACCAAATGCAGGTGCAATAACACAACCATACATGAGGGGGCAGTGTAGCTGGGCAGGCAGACTTTCAGATATGCTGCGTGGGGGATATCTGTTGGTCGTTCGGGGAATTGCACTTTACGTTTATCTAGCTGAGAATGGAGAACGAATACTCTGAAATGAGTTTTGATATCATAAGAACACGGATTTTGAGTCAAATACCAATCATCCTCGCACCGGGCGCCAGTAAATATAGGGAACACGTACGAATCTGATAGCAGTGAGCAAGATGATTAGTAATATGATTTCTGAATCATCAGAGTCCTCACACGGGGCACCAGTAATGTAGGGAACATGCCTCTATTTTCCTACATGTGGAGTATTACTCATGCAAGGTGTTTATATATATATTTAACAGTGATGGTGATAGACAATTAAAACATGTTCATCTTACCAGTCTTCACCCGGGCACCATAAATGTAGAGAATATCCTCGACGGGGCACCATAAATGTAAGGAATATCACTGCAAAAAATGAAATCTGAACAAGTGAAAATATCTTGTATTCAGGCTATAAATTGTAAAAAAAATTCGGATAAGATAAATTCACTTACATAGCACTGTATGTGAAAGATTGTTTAGCTTGTTTTAAGAAAATGTGTCTTGTCTTATCTTGTTTAGAGTTTATATCTTATTCTAAGGATTGTAAAAAATGAAACAAGTATTATCTATGGGAGTAAAACTGTGAGGCAAAAATCTGCAGGGATATGACGATATTATTTCTTGTTTTAAGACTCCAACTTTTCTTGAATTAAGTTTTAAGTTTTTAAGAACCAGAAGAATGAATCGGCTAGCCAAGAAAATTTGCTTAAAGAACTGCTAGAACATCGGTTTGAACACCCAGGAAATAGCAATTTCCCGGTGTCCAATTTTGTCTGAATGCATAGCCAACTCCATTGTAAAAAAATTAAATAAAATAGATAAAAGTCGCAAACTAGATGAACATAAAGATACGTTTATTCAGAAAATAATATTTTCAGTGATGACAGCCATAACACAGAGATGCCAATTAATGCGGAAATAAACAGGCCTTTATATAGCAGACTTTTTTGTATTTAATGTTTTGCCCCTATTGAATACCTGTTCAGCAATATATCTAGGCCTTCACATTCACATTAAATTTTACTTATAAACAATAACAATTCCACAGAAGGTGTTGAATATACAGTATTACAGTAAATCAATGACAAAAACACAATTGTTTCTTTTAGAAACAAATATTCTTTTTTAAATTTTGTCAAATATTTATATACATGCGGTGTGACTGTAAACATGGGCTTAAAAAAAAAGAAAAACGAGTCAAATGAAGAGGAAATAAAAACAGCAACAAAAGACTACCCGTTTTCCAGACCCCTTTCTCCTTTCCATCCATTCTTTGTTTCTCTGTCAAATGCACCTCCAATGGTCAGCTGACTAGCTGTTACTGGTGCACCTGTATAACTCAATGACATCACCAAGATAATACTTGAGAGGAATATAGGTGTGGTTCTTAAAACTGAGTGCATAGTATGATGTATAGTCCACCATCTTATCTGCAACCACCAGCTCAGTAGCTTGAGCAAGGTTTGGCACCTCAATTTCATAAGAAAGAAAATCACGACTGAAACCCACAGTGTCATAAACCTGATATTCAAAGCAATACAATGAAGAATTTGCAATGAATATGTCTTTTATGAGCCCAAATATAGGGGTACCTTCAATGACTTTAGTTACAATCACTGACTTCTGGCATGTATACTTATTGGCATTTAGCTCAAGCCATTCCACAGACACCAGATGATGGACCTTTTCTACACCCAAGAAGTCTCTCATTTTATCCTGCACATATTGCATATTTCTCACTTCAGATACTGGACCCATTATGATCTCCTTTGAAAAAATTGGGTGCTCCACATTGCTGACATTTTGACAACACTCAAACAACTGATTGTGCTTGACCAAGGACTTGCAAACATTCTTGAAATGTAACCTGGAAGACCACTGTTTGAAAAAACAGTGCTTGGATTCAAATCTCATACACATATGTGACGCGGTATGTCAAAAGCAGGCGGAATTGGGCAGAGCTACGAACGGAGGAAAAGCTGCAAAATGCCTTGGGGGTGAATTTTAGCGTTTTTGAGATTTTTGAACATTTATGATGCTACAAATATTAAAAATGTTCTGTAAAAGTTTCAAACTGAAATTTCATCGACAAAGTATTTTTTTAAGCAGTTTTAGAGAGGCATGTCATTTCACAAAATGATGCCTTGTTCGAGATTTTGCTTGGAAATGACGCCAAATTTAGCGTAACTTCTAGCTCACTTGCTAACGTAAAATCGCATGATGATATTTTGCCAACATATTGGTTATTCAAACGGTATCTTTCTTGATTAAATAAACTATTAATTGATTATTAAAACAACAATAATCGTGAGCTTGTTTATGGATTACAACAGCCGCCCGATAATGGGCGCCCTTTCTTTGGCAGTCTCGTCTCATCTTAAAGACGTTAAAACGAGAAAAAAAAAACACGTTATTGGCTTAAAAGTTAACATCGTTTTTGTAAAGAAATAAATCCAATGCGATTGAGCCTATCTCTTTTAAGCCAATAAACGATAGTTGTCTCCCCTTTTTTGACATTACTGTCTCATCTAAAAGACGTTAAAACAAAAAACTACCGGTCACGTCTACATGTTTAATATTGGCTTAAAACTTAGTTTATCGTTTTGTGAAGAAATAAACCCAATATCGACATCTTTCGGACTGTCAGGTAAACTATCCAGTTAGCCAGCTATTTTGCCAACATATTGGTTATTCAAACGGTATCTTTCTTGATGAAATAAACTATTAATTGATTATTAAAACAACAATAATCGTGAGCTTGTTTATGCACTACAAGAGCCGCCCGATAAAGGGCGCCCCTTTTTTGACAGTACTTTCTAATCTAAAAGACGTTAAAACAAAAAAACTACCGGTCACATCTACATGGTTATTGGCTTAAAAGTTAGCTTATCGTTTTGTGAACCTAATAAATATAATATGTTCAATGGTATGTGCCAGAATAATATCAGTATCGTATGTTGATCACAAAAATGTCTGGTTTCCGCCCGATAACAGGGTTCGGTACGCTAACATTGTTAACCAACTTGTTTTGTTTAAACTCAAACTTTAAAGGGCTATTTCTCAGTTTCGATGTTTCAGACGGTCCAATTTAAAATCTTAATAACTTCGCTTTGGAATATCCGATTTGAAAAAAGAAAGCGGAGTTGTAAAGTGCAAGGTCTATGTTTTACTAATATACCAATAACTCAAAATTGACCTCTTGCCCAATTCCGCCTGGTTTTGACATACCGCATCACATATGAGGATTACACAGTTCTATTTCATCGGTGTACAATATCAGCTGTAGGGCATTGGGTCTCACAGAGAATAGTGGATGTGATTTCAAAACATCACTATCAACAATGTCATTTAAAAATCCAGACTTGCACTTCTTAGGTCCATTGTCAATCATGGCTAGAACCACTGGGTGTGAAAGTAATTGTTCCAAACTTTGGACTAAAGGTATGTAGTAAAAACATTGGGTTCTTAAGGTCAGAGTTCGAGAGGCTCCCCGTCTCACAAAGCATGCCGTCTGAGCGATCTCAATTTCCTCTGCTTCAACTACTGTAAACTGCTCCTTGATAGTAGAGTCCTGCATATATGTAGTCGAAACTCTGACAAAAGGGTCCTCAAAATTATCAAAGACATCTAGGGCTCTATTTTCAAACCGGCGCAAACCAGCGCAAGGGGACAGTATAGTCAAACGCAAGCTTGTTGACAGCATCAACGTCTTAAAACTGGCGCTATGGCGTTTCTCAGCAATACCGCTAGGATCAACAAATTCTCAACATAACATCCTTTCGCTTGCGCTGCAGTGGAATGGGTGGCGCTGTCTGGGGCGTGTTCTAAAATACTTTTGGCGTAGTGACAATTTGAACCAACGAAAACCCATTGCGTTATGATCAGCTGGAACCACCTCTTAGCGGCAACGCTCTGGCAATTTGGCAACTTATTAGTCATGTAGTTCTATGTAGTGTCTATAGGTGATGCCAACATTACACTTCCATTTAATGAACAAATAGCCTATAATTATTATTATTAATTAATTTTAATTTAAACTACTAGAATAAAACAGGACAGCTTACAAGAAACTTGCGATCATGTAGGCCAATAGCCTATAATATATAAATTACACATTGGCACAGTTGAATCATAAGCCTACCACTACACAATACACAGAAAGGATATCCCAGATAGCAAGCGAACGTTGAATCGACTTAGATTCAATGTGGAATGCCGACGTTGATTCAACATCAATTTGCTCATCGAGATCACGTTGAATCAACGTCAGAATACCGACAAATATTGAATAATCAAGGTTAAATATAGCTAAACGTGATGTTTAAAAGTTGTAACGTTTGTCGCCATCACTGACTCACTCCATTAGCTAACTGAACTAGTTAGTAGCCGATAATGCCAGTAACTGTAGCCTAAATAATTCGCCTAACGTCATATTGCTTTGCCAGCTATTTGGTAGGCCTAGACATTAATTACTGAACACGTAATAAAATTGATAAAAATACAACTTCATTGCAGTGAGTGTACTGTGGGCGAAAAAATAATCAATTTAGATTATTATTCAACATTTGTCGGTATTCTGACGTTGATTAAACGTGACCTCGATGAGCAAATTGATGTTGAATCAACGTCGGAATTCCACATTGAATCTACGTCGATTCAACGTTCGCTTGCTATCTGGGATACTTTCAGCGGGTGTCCTTCCTCAACTATACGGACAATGAATGCAGTAAACAGTCAAAACTCGCATTTTTTCTCAAGTGTGGGTTCCCCGGGGTGCTTGGTGCTATCGACTGCACGCACATACAAATCCGCGCACCACCCGAGCATGCAATAGTTTTCGTCAATCGCAAAGGAACACATTCCATCAATGTCCAGGTGACATGCGACAAAATTAGCTTGCCCCACCTGCACCAGTGATCGCGGTCCCCATCACAGCCAGAGCAAAGAGAAATCAACTGGCTGAGCGGTTTAATAGGGCTAGATAAATGGTAAGTATTGGATCAGCTTTTAAAATGAACATTTCAATGCATGTTCCCACGTAGAATCATACACACATCCAAGTTGACGGTCCAGTGCGTTTGGGTTGCTCATTATGAAATTGCATGGAGCGATTGTGTTCCAACTGGCTTTTTTTTAAAGCATGAGAACAACAATTTGATTGGCTACCATAGAGACACACCTTGGACATTTAAACCCAGCCTTTTAGCAATACCGCCATAAGGTGCGCCAAGATTGCCGTCATGAAATTACCAAATTTCTCGCCGACACGCCCTCAGAGCGATACCGCCAAGCGATTACTCTTGCGTTCACCATTGCGTTTGGTTTATTAAAATAGAGCCCCTAATGTCTCTCTCAGCAGTTGACCTGTGGCTCCAGAATGTCTCTGAAAAACCACTCTCATTTGATTCCTCAGACTGTCAATGTCAATTGGCTGCGTGCTGGGGAGAAAAAAAAACCCATTATTCAGATGCCAACATTCCTCCAACTAATGAATCCTATGTTTCTACTGTTGGACTATGGCACTTTCCACAACATTCTATGACGCCAGATTTCAATTTCCATGATTTATGCCAACATACAGTTATAATGAGACCTTCTTGAGTTCTCATATTACTATCAAAATATTTGTTCAATTGCCTGATTTTCCAGGTCTGCAATGCAAAAATTATATAACTTTGCAGGTTTTCTCTGAACTAAACATACTACATCAACGTAATAATATTTATTCACCGATTACTTTATTTAGAAACAAACTGGTCATCACAGAATTTTTTGTCTTCACTATGGTGTCCTACCTACCTGCGAGAGGCGGTGTTTCTCTCTTGCGCTCAATACAAAGGCACTGGCATGTTTCCTCAGTCCACTGACCTCACGCTCTCCGTGCAGGGCACCTTCTTCCAGCTGGAAATGAACCCCCCCCCCCCCCCCCAAAAAAGTAAAAAAATTTAATGTTCAGATTAAAGCACTTGCAATATAGTAAATTATTCTTCTAATGTTGGACATAGCTAAATAATCAATACACAGAAATAACTGCCCATTTAACTTACATGTATGGCTTCGTGTAGTGGTTAAGTCTGGGGTGAGCTGGAGGGATCGTTGACCATGTTTGACAATGTGTGGCCCAGGACATTTTCAATGCAGCTCGAGTTCAAAGCCTCATCTTGGGTAGCGTGGTCTATGTTGGATGTAGGCATAGTAGGTTCGCCTGCCACAAATCCTGATTGAACTGAAACGTCGAAATTCTCGAAATATCTCTCTCTCTCACTTGAATTTAGTCCAGTTTTGGATACACATGCCCGTGCATTTTCCCCCGTAGTAGCTTTATCTTTTCTTCGGCTTCCCCTTGACCTGACACATTCGCGACTGATAAGATGGACATGAGCACCGATTCCGAATCCTCATCCACGTCGGGGCGTTTTTTACGGCCGAGACTCCCCACTCCACAACAACCCGTGAGGGGGCGAGGGGGCCGCAGGAGAACTGGCGGCGAAAACGCAAGACGCGGAGGAGTACTAAGAAAATAAAAAGTCACAAAGAGCCAGCAACATCCAGCGTAATGAACATTTCAGGAACTGAGCTAAGTGATAATGAAATCAAACTGTTGTCCAAAGGACTGTCTTTTGTGCCAGTAAAACACACAGACTCATTCACTACGAAGGTGGAAATGTACAAATTCTTTAGATCAGTCAAATTAAAAGCGTACTATTCAAAAGATGCTGTAAAGAATCCTAGGGTCTCATTGAATAGAATACCTCAGAATATTGACACTGCCCCAAAAGAAAGAAAGATCTTCAAACCTAAAAGCAAGTTTGTTCCTCCTGTTACCAACTCATCTGTAGATACTTTCTGCAGACTGGTTGAGCAGGACGTTACAAACCTGTGTGCTCATGCCCCTGTGTTCCACTCCAATCTGTTACAATCGGAAAGAGACGCTTTAACCCAACTACTCGCAAACGAAAATGTGGTTATTAAGCCCTCACACAAAGGCGGTGCCATTGTTGTACAAAGCAAAGAAAAATACATTAAAGAAATCAAAAGACAATGGCACGATCATGATTCATACCGCTCTTTACCATTTGACCCCACAACAAAATTTAGCGATGACATCAAAGCCACTTTAGAACGGGCTTTACAAAAAGAATACATTGACAAAGATGAACACAATTTTCTGTTTCAGAACCACCCAGTACGGCCTGCAATTTATACTCTTCCCAAGGTTCACAAAGATACTGAGAATCCACCGGGTCGCCCAATCGTGGCTGGTATTCAATCTTTAACAGAACCTCTCTCTCAGTATGTTGATTTTCACATAAAGAATTTGGTTTACAAATTACCCTCATATCTCAAAGATACCACAGATTTTTTGAACAAACTTTCAACAATCGGAGATTTGGGGGACACTGACCTACTTTGTACAATGGACGTATCAAGCCTGTACACTAGCATACCCCATCAGGAGGGTTTACAATCGTTATGTTATTTTCTAAAAACAAGAGAGGAGGAGAATTTTTGATGGAGTTAACAGAAACAATATTAACGAAAAATTATTTCAAATTTCAGGATCAATACTTCTTACAAATTCAAGGTACCGCAATGGGCTCCCCCATGGCGCCCAATTATGCCAATTTGTTCATGGGAAAATTTTTATTGGATTTTATTTACAATGACAACCCATATCTCAAATACATAAAGGGTTTTTACAGATATATCGATGATGTATTCTTCATTTGGAGTGGGTCAGATGAAGATTTACAGCTATTCCATATACATGTAAATACGAGGTTGCCTACAATTAAATTTACTTTAGAATCTGATAGTCATTTGATCGCGTTCCTAGACGTTTCTGTTAAGAAAGTCGTTAGACACTTACAAACTGAGGTCTACCGAAAAAAGACTGATAGGAATACATTTCTTCATCACAGCAGCTTCCGCATTCCCTCACTACGCCGTAGCCTACCATATAGTCAGCTCTTGAGAATTAGACGCATTTGCAGCAGTGACATCACTTTTGAGAAACATGCTATGGATCTGTGCAAACGTTTTGAGGAAAGGGGGTATAATGTCAAACAGCTGAACACTACATTGGAAGAAGTACGGAAAATAGAACGAGAATGTCATGGTTTCTGGCAGCCTGCTGTTGTTTCTGTGGTCGTTCTTTTGTTTGACTACATCGGGGCGATCTATCGGATTTTTCTGCATCCGTTTCGGTGTTTGAATCTCGCCCGGCAATTATTCCTTTCACCTGTTTTGGATTTCCAGCCAGTTATAAATAGCACAGGAGTTCCGCTTTGCAGACGCTTCGAGATTGTCTTTGCTTTTGACTATCGGAGTCGGTAAGGTAAAGGATTGCGGTCTCTACGTTTCTGGTTGTTACTCGTCAGAAATGTAGGTAGTCCGGTTAAGGAGTTAGGGTAAAGATTTAATTAGTCTTTTTGTTTATTTTTCTATTACGTTTCTTTCGCCCTTGTTACACGGGCTTTCTTTTGTTTTTCTCTGACCTCTAGTAATACACCTCTTGTGTGAGTGCGTGAGGTTCCTTTGTTGTTTACTACTCGCTATCGCCGAGTTTGCCCTCTTTTGGGGTTGTTTTGTGTTTGCTTACGCCGGGAGGTTTTTATTCCCATTATTTTGTTTAATTTCCCCTGTTACTGCGGAGCTGTCTGCTTAGTGGCGTATTTCTAACGAATTACGTTTTCAGATTCCTTGGTTGTGGCGTTTGGTTCTCTGAACCTTTCACTCCCCCCTTACAGAATCTCGAAGCCTTATGGAAGGACCAGCTAAACCACAGGTTTCTGATAAAGGACCGCCCAGTCAGGGCGCTACAGGGGTTACCCCCAAGGAGGCTATTCTCACATTAAAAACACAACAACACTAGTTGATGGAGCAACTCCAACATCAGGGAGAATGCCTTAAAAAATTTATGGAGAGTCTCCACAGATTCTCTGTTGCTGTCAATCCACCCCCAGTTGCACAAGCACCTACACCTCCCATACCAGCTCCTTGCACCCTTAAAGAGCCTAAGCTACAATTACCGGATCGCTATGGTGGGGAATCGGGAAAATGCCGGCCATTTCTAACGCAGTGCCGGGTAGCTTTTATCTTGTCATTATTAAATGACCAGGCTCTTGCGTGGGCGGACCCTCTTATTCGTGCCAATGCCCCTGTCGTTCGTGATCCAGTTCAGCTTATGAATGAGATGCAACTGGTTTTTGATCACGAGATTTCAGGGGAGGAGGCGGCTAGGAGACTCACCAGCTTGCACCAAGGCACTAGGACAGTAGCGGGTTTTTCTATTACATTTCGAGCGCTAGCCGGGGAGACGGGATGGTCGGACGGCCCTTTAAAATCATTATTTCTCCAAGCATTATCTAATCCCATCAAGGATGCTTTAGCTATGCTAGAACCACCCGCTACCTTAAGTAAACTGATAACTACTGCTATTCGTCTTGATAACCGGATGAGAGAACGTGAACATGTGATTAAAGATCAGTCACCCCGTTTAAGATCCGTGTTATCAAGAGACACTCCACCTACTGTGCCCACCTACTTCTCCGTGGATCAGGAGGAGCCCATGCAGGTGGATGGGCTGTCCCTCCACAAATCTAAGCGGGTGAAACAGCGGAAGCACTGGTGCCGTTACTGTAGGTGTAAGGGTCATGTAAAAAGTCAGTGTCCCAAGTTGGGGAGGAAACGAGGGTCCTCACTGAGGAGACCGAGATCTCCAGTGAGACAAAATAGTACTCGTTCTCGGACCCTTTTACCTGTCCGGCTGCTTTGGAATGGGCGCTCGGTTGGCGTAGACGCCTTTATTGATTCTGGAGCAGTTGAGTGTTTCATTGACGCTAAATGGGCTAGGGAATTAGAGATTCCTACTCACCGACTCACTAGTTCCCGTCAGGTTACGGCTCTCGATAGTCGCCCCTTAGGCTCTGGGATCATTGAGGAGATAACTGGTCCGTTAATTATGCGCATTTCTCTCCAGGGGCACTCTGAGAAAATAAAAAATGTTTTAGTTGAATCTCCGTCGTATCCACTCGTTCTGGGACATTCATGGCTGAGTTTGCATGACCCTCATGTTAATTGGGGCAGAGACAGGGATCCTATTCGCCAGTGGGGTTCCCAGTGTCAAACCCACTGTCGAACTTTCATTTATCCCTCCTCGGGCTGCATACCTGACGGTTCCGATTGCAGCTCTAATAGGGAGTGGGAGGAGACGGAGTCTTGCTCTGATCAAGATACTCCCTCCGTCCTCACTGGGAATGGAGTGGAGAGTCTGTCCTGGGATCACTTTGCTGAGGGGGGTTCTTTAGAGGAGGATAGCCTTTCTTTTTCTGAGTTCGAGTGGGAGTGAGTGACGTTCCTTCCGAGACCCCGGAAGTGGTAGGGTCGCTCGAATTTCGCCTGCCCACTAATGTACCAGGGGAATATTCTGACCTTGCTGAGGTTTTTAGTAAACAAAGCGCTACTACGTTACCTCCTCATAGGCCGTATGACTGCGCGATTGAGTTGTACCCTGGCACGGTTCCCCCCAGGGGCTCACTGTATTCCCTGTCGGGTCCTGAAAGCACTGCTATGAGGGAGTACATTGAGGAGTCGTTAGCTAACGGTTTCATCAGACCTTCCACTTCACCGGCCGGTGCTGGATTTTTTTTTGTTAAAAAAAAAGACGGAGGTCTGAGGCCCTGTATAGATTATAGGGGTCTCAATGACATTACCGTTAAGAACAGATATCCTCTTCCACTCATGAACTCCGCATTTGAGCGCTTACAGGGGGCGTCGGTCTTTTCCAAACTCGACCTTCGCAATGCCTACAATCTTGTGCGCATGCGTGAGGGCGATGAGTGGAAGACGGCATTTTACACACACCACGGACACTACGAGTACCGGGTGATGCCTTTCGGCCTCACTAGCGCCCCCTCTGTCTTTCAGGCGCTAGTGAATGATGTTCTCAGAGAGATGTTGGAGAGGTTTGTCTTTGTCTACCTCGACGATATTTTAATTTTCTCCCCTAATCTCTCCTCTCACGTCGGCCATGTTAGGCAGGTGTTGGAAGCGCTCCTTAAGGCGCGGCTATTCGTTAAAGCCGAGAAGTGCTCGTTCCACACTGATTCTGTTTCTTTCTTGGGTTTCATTGTGGCAGATGGAAAAGTCCTTATGGACCCAGAGAAAGTTTTGGCAGTCAAGAACTGGCCCACTCCAGCATCAGTTAAACAGGTGCAGCGCTTTCTGGGCTTTGCTAATTTTTATCGACGGTTCATCCGCAATTTTAGCATGGTAGTCGCACCTATCACAGCCCTTACAAAAAAAACATCATCCTCGTCGTTCCAGTGGAACTCTAGGGCTGAGGCAGCGTTCATAGAGCTAAAAAACAGGTTTAGCTCTGAACCCATTTTAATAACCCCCAATCCCTCCCTCCCCTTTGTGGTAGAGGTGGATGCTTCAGAGCTGGGTGTGGGAGCCATTCTGTCCCAGTACTCCCCGCTGGACCATAAAACGCACCCATGCCAATAGAGTCTTCCTGCAGACATCCACCGTTAAGCCCCACGTCCACCGCCAGGCCCCTCGGGGCCTGAGCATGGACCTGGAAGTTGCGTCATGTGCCCTGGCGTCACTTCCGACCACATGCATGGACCTTTTCGTTACTTCCCCATTCTGTTTGCGAACACAACAAATGAGCCGGACACATCACCTTTTGTCGATGCAAATTTGTTCTGTTCGTAATAAATGGATTTCAACGAGCCGACAACTCCCACCAAGGTAAATGATGCCAATGTTATGTTGAAACCAATAACGTTAACGTTAAGCAGCAGACAACAACTTAATACTAGGAGTTGGCTAGCTAGCTCACGTTAGCAAATTAACACTAATGTGACCAAATTGTATGTTGTTTTTTCGATTGCTGTTTATTTGTAGCGCAGCAAACGTTTGCAATCGTGATAAGTCATGAATCATAATGTTTGTGTAACGTAACTAGCTAACGTAAGCTAACGTTAAGTAGTAACTAGCTTTCTAACCATTAGTGTTTGTCCAATGGCAGTTAAGTAACGACATACTTTATATATTGTTTGTTTTACAAATATTAGCACTAAAATGAACGTCAGTTTTATGTGTGTTGCTAATGTAACGTTAACGTTATGTATGTAACAGATAGCCAACATGTAATGTTATTATTGGCAATCATTATTTGTAATCATTATTTGTACAAACGTGTTAAGTTATTGTACTTATTCTGTTATGTTTTTTTTTTTTACAGATGCATCATTCCATTCTACAGGGAAATTCAAATTTACAACTTGACAGATGCACAACCTGCTGCAAATTGTATCACTGTCCACTTTAACAAAAGAATAGCTGATCCCTTCTCTGGTCTGGCTTCCCTCTAATAATGTACACGTGTTATATTTACTGTGTATTACTGGAGTGTAACGATTGAAGAAGAAATTTCCCATTGTGGGATCAATAAAGTACTACTACATCCTCAGTGCTTTCAACACGATTCAACCACACCTACTATCAGTCACTGCAAGTCTACACTACAGCTTCATCGACATTATTGATGTATCCAACTATGGAGTCGTCACAGTTCCAAACTTAATTTACAAACTCAGTAGTGATCTAAGGGTTTATATGCATATTATGAACCTTGCTAGATTTTTGAAAATGTTATTTTGAGGTATAATAGGCATCTCAATACAAGCCAGCAGACTGTTCCCAATGTTGAACTCTTTGTCCATACCATTAAACACTGTGCAACACTAAATACAAATGATTGTGCAGCACTGTACAATTTCTGGCAGAAGGCATGTTTTAAACATTGCAGAACCATGGACAGATTCCATGACCTTATGCAAGGTTTATTTGTGCTGAGGTGTATGTGTGATATAGGAATAGGGAATATGGCTAACATTTTCTTCATCACTTTATATGATAGTCTACCAGGGAACTTTAAAAGCACAAATAACCCAAAATGATGGAATGACAGAACAGATTAGGCAGCCATAGACTTTAGCAACCACACAAATTAATAATTTGTAAAATTATTTTATTTTTTTGGAATATCAAATAGTCTAATAAGAAAATAACAAAGGGAAAAAAGGACAACCAATAAGAACTTACACGACACACTGAACACCCATGCAATCTAAAACTATATATATATTTATGTACACTATATAACATGAGTAGTACTTACTAGTAGTCCTTACAGGCTGTAAGGGAAGAAGACAGAAAATTATGTAACGCCTGTGGTCCACAATTTCAATTAAGAATCGCTCCATATCCTGCTGGTTACTGAAAATAAAAACAAATGGTCCCACAATCTCGTCGTGCCCTGCTTCCCCAACCACGTCAGCGAGCCGGGTGTATGCAATGAGGGCCTTAGCCACCTCGCTCTCCTCCATTCCCAGGACACGGGGCAGCTGGAAAACTCTTTTGGACTGTCTTGCATGAAAGTGTCCACTAACTTACAAATGAACCATAATGCATCTTGTTGACAGTACGAATATCTTACACCATCTAATTGTTTAAATGGTGAAGAATTGCTTTGTATTTCTCAATGACACTTCTGTTCGTTGCCGGTACTTGCAATTATGTTAGAGAAATAAGGTTCTGTGATGAAAGACAGTAGCTATAACTTCTTTATTAGCATGATGTTTATGTCAGCTTCTAGTCTAACATTACTTACACTCCAAACCGGCCCAGCATTTATACACAGAAAACAGGAAATGTCATGTAGGTGATAACAAAAGGTAGGCTAGACAGGGAAGTCTTGTGGCTATGTTACTTCACTCCTATCTCTGGTTCTTCTTCCTAGTTTCCTGTCTCAGGGCTTAGATCAATAACTTTATTTCACATGTTATTCTACCAGGCTAGGATTCCCAGGAAACTCGGGGGGACATTCATGCAGGTGACAATGAGTACTTAACACTTACTTAACTTACTGAACTGCCGTTCAGCACCTAAGTCTCTAATATGGTGGGGCATACAGATTCTACTTTAAACTGAAACATGTTGCTAAACACACTCTGAAATCTAACAATTGTTTAAACAAACATACCTTTGAAAGCCAGTGCATGTTTTAGATGGAAATATACATGAGACTTTAATCGATTAAGTTTTGTGGGTTTGAAGGTCAGGCAAAGTGGACAGTGATATAAATTGCAGCAGGTTGTGCATCTGTCAAGTTCTAAATTTGAATTGCCCTGGAGAATGGAATGATGCATCTGTAAAAAAAAAAAAAAACATAACAGAATAAGTACAATAACATTTAAAATGGCTCTATTTAATACAGTACAATAACTTAATATATTCGTACAAATAATGATTGCCAATAATAACATTCCCCCCCCCCCACAAAAAACAATTGTAGCGAGTAAGCAAACGTTAAAAGACCGACTTGAGAACAGAGAGCTGGCATCTAACTACAGTAGGCGGCTAACGTTACATACATAACGTTAACGTTACATTAGCAACACACATAAAACTGATATTAATTTTAGTGCTAATGTTTGTAAAACAAACAATATATAAAGTATGTTGTTACTTAACTGCCATTAGACAAACACTAATGGCTAGAAATCTAGCTACTACTTAACGTTAGCTTACGTTAGCTAGTTACGTTACACAAACATTGTGATTCATGACTTATCACGATTGCAAACGTTTGCTGCGCTACAAATAAACATAGCAATGGAAAAAACAACATACAAGTTACATTAGTGCTAATTTGCTAACGTGAGTTAGCTAGCCAACTCCTAGTATTAAGTTGTTGTCTGCTGCTTAACGTTAACGTCATTGGTTCCAACAGTACATTGGCATCATTTACCTTGTTGGCAGATGTCGGCTCGTTGAAATCCACTTATTAGAAAAAAGAACAAACTTGCTTGGACAAATGAAGACACGTCCGGCTCGTTTAGTGTGTTCTGCAAACAAAATGGGGAAGTAACGAAAAGGTCCATGCACGTGGTCGGAAGTGATGCCAGGGCACATGACGCAACTTCCAGGTCCATGCTCAGGCCCCGAGGGGCCTGGCGGTGGACGTGGGGCTTAACGGTGGATGTCTGCAGGAAGACTCTTCTCACCCATGCACGTATTTCTCTCGTGCCTTACCACCTGCCGAGAGACCGGGAGCTGTTGGCGGTCAAATTGGCGTTGGAAGAGTGGCGTCATTGGTTGGAAGGAGCCGAACACCCATTGACGGTCTGGACTGACCACAAAAATTTAGAATATATCCAGCAGGCCAAGCAGCAGCAGCAGCAGCAACTCCCGTCAAGGCCGATGGGCATTATTCTTCGCCCGGTTTAGGTTTATACTGACCTACCGACCCGGGTCGAAGAATATTAAGCCGGATGCAATAATGTCGCGCATCTACGACCGCACCGATAAGGACCCATCGTGCCGACCGCTCAGATTGTTGCCGGTGATGTGGGAGATGGTTGAGGCGGTTGTTCAAAAGGCGTTACGCTCAGACCCGGGCCCAGGTGGGGGTCCGTCTCATTGTCTGTTCGTTCCGCCCGTATCAGATTGCGGGTTCTCCAGTGGGGCCACTCTTCACAGCTGGCGGGCCATCCTGGCGTCCACCGGACTAGGGAATTTTTGTCGCGGCGCTTTTGGTGGCCTAATATGGAGAGCGACGTGCGGGAATTTGTCGCCGCTTGTTCGGTCTGTGCCCGCAGCAAGGGATCTCGGCTCCCACCCTCTGGCCTCTTACGTCCCTTACCCGTTCCCAGCCGTCCTTGGAGCCATGTCGCTCTCGACTTTGTTACTGGGCAACACGGTGATCCTGGTTGTGGTCGACAGGTTTTCCAAGGCGGCACACTTCATCGCCCTACCCAAGCTGCCATCAGCACCAGAGACCGCCCAACTGATGGTGGACAATGTTTTTAGGGTGCACGGCCTTCCTCTGGACGTGGTGTCTGACCGCGGCCCTCAGTTCACCGCTAGGTTCTGGCACTCTTTTTGCGCCTTACTTGGGGCGTCGGTCAGTCTGTCGTTCGGTTTCCACCCGGAGACTAATGGTCAGACAGAGCGCACCAATCAGTCCCTGGAGAACACCCTCCGGTGCTTGGCCGCCTCCAAACCTACATCATGGAGTCGCCATCTCGCCTGGGTGGAGTACGCCCACAACACGCTGCGCAACGCTTCCACAGGTCTCTCTCCCTTTGAAGCTCAGCTGGGGTATCAGCCTCCCTTATTTCCTGAGTTGGAGAGAAATGTGGAGGTACCATCAGCAGAGTCATTTGTTCGGAGGTGTAGAGCAGTCTGGAAGCGTGTGCGCGCTTCGCTCCTTCGCGCTTCAGCCAAACAGAAGGTCGCTGCCGTCAGGCGTCGTCGTCCGGCTCCCTATTATCGGGTTGGTCAACGAGTATGGCTAGCTACACGGGACCTGCCTCTGCGAGTGGAGTCCCGCAAACTCGCACCGCGATTCGTGGGCTCTTTTAAAATAATCCGTAAAATTAACCCTGTTACTGTGCGCCTTCAACTGCCACGCTCTATGCGCATCCACCCGACCTTCCACATCTCCCGGTTGAAACCGGTGCTGGTTAGTGCTCTCGCCCCGGCCGACAAACCGCCACCTGCTCCCCGGATCATGGAGGGGGGTCCGGTATATACCATTCGGCGTCTTTTGGCAGAGAGGCGTGTGGGCAGAGGATTCCAGTTTTTAGTAGACTGGGAGGGTTATGGTCCTGAGGAGCGTTGCTGGGTCTCCTCCAAAAACATCTTGGACCCTACACTTATTAGGGACTTCCGCAGAAACAGGGCTGAGGAATCGCCTGGGGTCGTTCCTTAGAAGGGGGGTCCTGTCATGGCTTCTGGCAGCCTGCTGTTGTTTCTGCGTTTCGGTGTTTGAATCTCGCCCAGAAATTATTCCTTTCACCTGTTTTGGATTTCCTGCCGGTTATAAATAGCACAGGAGTTCCGCTTTGCCGACACTTCAAGACTGTCTTTGCTTTTGACTATCGGAGTCGGTAAGGTAAAGGATAGCGGTCTCTACGTTTCTGGTTGTTACTCGTCAGAAACGTAGGTAGTGCGGTTAAGGAGTTAGGGTAAAGATTTAATAAGTCTTTTTGTTTCCTTCTCTCTTTATCCTTTTATTTTCCTCTACCTGTTACCTTTTGTTCAGCTCGTTCACACCTAGAGCTGTAGGTAACAGGTTATTTTTCTATTACGTTTCTTTCGCCCTTGTTACACGGGCTTTCTTTTGTTTTTCTCTGACCTCTAGTAATACGCCTCTTGTGTGAGTGCGTGAGGTTCCTTTGTTGTTTACTACTCGCTATCGCCGAGTTTGCCCTCTTTTGGGGTTGTTTTGTGTTTGCTTACACCGGGAGGTTTTTATTCCCATTATTTTGTTTAATTTCCCCTGTTACTGCGGAGCTGTCCCCTTAGTGGCGTATTTCTAACGAATTACGTTTTCAGATTCCTTGGTTGTGGTGTTTGGTTCTCCGAACCTTTTACTCCCCCCTTCTCTTCTCATGAGAAACTCTGAGAAACTCTTCTCATTCCTAAACCTCGATATACCACTGTTCCTTCTATCACTTGTGTCTCCACCTATAGCCCAATCTCTAGAGATGTCAAAAAATCTGTCAACCGACATTGGCACATTTTAAGTAGTGACCCTAATATTGGCGAAACTTTTGCTACACGTCCCAGATTCACCTATAAAAGGTCGAACAATTTGAGGGACTACTTGGTCAAGGCGGACATTTCAAAAAGTCTGACTCACTTCCTTTCCAATGTTCCCCAAGGTAATTTCCCTTGCCATAATTGTATCAGTTGCAATGCCATGATTAAAGGTGACACTTTCTACCATCCCCACTCAGGGGCCAAATTAAAAGTAAGTGGAACTGTGTTTATATTCTGAAATGTCTATGTGGTCTTTTTTATGTGGGAAAATGCAAGAGAGAGCTTCGTTTAAGAATATGTGAACATAAAAGCACAATTCAGAATAATGACGAGAAATCACCTGTTGCCCGACATTTCAATGCCTTTAAACACGAAGTAAGTTCTTTGCGGTTTATGGGCATTGAACATGTAAAAAGCCCACGCAGGGGCGGCGATAGAGATAGATTGCTCCTTCAAAGGGAGGCCTGGTGGATACACCATCTATCCACGGCCTCCCCTAGAGGGCTTAATGACTCTCATTCCCTGTCGTGTTTTCTTTAAGACGGTGACTGTTTATCAATTGTTTTTCAAAACAAAACACATTACTCTTTTGAAAGATTGTCCCACTTTGTGAAATCCAAAATCCATTGAATGAGTGAAATGCAAACACCTTTTTTCACAATGAAGTGGTTTATAGATTCTTATATAGGAAACAATTCTTAAAAATACAACATGCCATACATTGTGTGGTTCCGGCTACAAGTGTGTTTATAGTCGTATTATTCCATGTGTTTGTTTAAAGTGAACCAATCAAATATCTAAATTAAAATAGACATAAAATGAAACGAAATTGCTTTGATCGGTGTTCACATTATATTAGCTTTTTTATGTTTTTCAAGGTTTGCTATTCTGCAACAATACTGACACGCAGATGATGTTCTATACAAATGTGGTATTATATCTTACAAACATTCATGTAATGTTTGATTGATTGATTGATTGATCGATTAACTGAATGTTCGAGTTGATTGACTCACGTCATGTTATATAAGCCCTATACCTGTCCTTGTTGTTTATGCACGCTGACGAAGGCGGTAAGCCGAAACGCGTCCGTGCCCAAATAAAACAATAGACTGTCTTTGCTTTTGACTATCGGAGTCGGTAAGGTAAAGGATAGCGGTCTCTACGTTTCTGGTTGTTACTCGTCAGAAACGTAGGTAGTGCGGTTAAGGAGTTAGGGTAAAGATTTAATAAGTCTTTTTGTTTCCTTCTCTCTTTATCCTTTTATTTTCCTCTACCTGTTACCTTTTGTTCAGCTCGTTCACACCTAGAGCTGTAGGTAACAGGTTATTTTTCTATTACGTTTCTTTCGCCCTTGTTACACGGGCTTTCTTTTGTTTTTCTCTGACCTCTAGTAATACGCCTCTTGTGTGAGTGCGTGAGGTTCCTTTGTTGTTTACTACTCGCTATCGCCGAATTAAAATAGACATAAAATGAAACGAAATTGCTTTGATCGGTGTTCACATTATATTAGCTTTTTTATGTTTTTCAAGGTTTGCTATTCTGCAACAATACTGACACGCAGATGATGTTCTATACAAATGTGGTATTATATCTTACAAACATTCATGTAATGTTTGATTGATTGATTGATTGATCGATTAACTGAATGTTCGAGTTGATTGACTCACGTCATGTTATATAAGCCCTATACCTGTCCTTGTTGTTTATGCACGCTGACGAAGGCGGTAAGCCGAAACGCGTCCGTGCCCAAATAAAACAATAGACTGAGTTGCTGTCCTTCTCTTTTTTTTTCTAAGGTCAAAAGAAAGCCATTAGTCAGATGCCAACATTCCTCCAACTAATGAAACCTATGTTTCTACTGTTGGACTATGGCATTTTCCACAACATTCTATGACGCCAGTTTTGAATTTCCATGATTTATGCCAACATACAGTTATAATGAGACCTTCTTGAATTCTCATATTACTATCAAAATATTTGTTCAATTGCCTGATTTTCCAGGTCTGCACTGCAAAAATTATATAACTTTGCAGGTTTTCTCTGAATTAAACATAGTCCTCAGTCCACTGACCTCACGCTCTCCGTTCCAGCTGGAAATGAAACCCCCCCCCCCCTCCCCAAAAAATTAAATAAAAAATTTTATGTTCAGATTAAAGGACTTGCAATATATTAAAATGCTGTTTTTAATATTATTCTTCTCATGTTGGACATAGCTAAATAATCAATACACAGAAATAACTGCCCATTTAACTTACATGTATGGCTTCGTGTAGTGGTTCAGTCTGGGGTGAGCTGGAGGGATCATGTTTGACAATGTGTGGCCCAGGACATTTTCAATGCAGCTCGAGTTCAAAACCTCATCTTGGGTAGCGTGGTCTATGTTGGATGTAGGCATAGTAGGTTCGCCTGCCACAAATCCTGATTGAACTGAAACGTCGAAATATCTCTCTCTCACTTGAATTTGACCAGTTTTGGATACACATGCCCGTGTATTGTCCCCCGTAGTAGCTTTATCTTTTCTTCGGCTTCCCCTTGACCTGACGCGTTCGCGACTGATAAGATGCGAAGAATGGTATCGTTTGATACGATAGTAAAAAGAGTTGTACACTCTATATTCCTGAATGCAGCCATCAATGCCGCAAATCACACGGAAATCCGTGCTACGGCTATGCACAGTGTTGATGTGGCTCAGCAGTGCTCTTAATGTCAATGCCACAAACAGGCAGCAAATAATGCAACGCCAAATCATTTTTAATATGAAAATAATTGCACTTACCGGACACTAGCTAGGCTAAACCACTTAATGTCTCTGCATCCCGCCAACTCAGTTCATTATATTTAGTGGCGGAGGATTAAGCCATTATCGAAAACATAGGGGTGAGGGCGTAAATAACTTTTAGTCAGACTCGGTATTATATAGATGTTTTATAAATACTATATTACAGGGTGTCCGCGGGTCATTAAAAAGTCTTAAATAGTCTTAAATTCATATTTATTAAAAAAAGGCCTTAAAATGTATTAAATTGTATTAAATTCGTTTTTGAAAGGTCTTAAATATTTTTTGAGGCGATATGTTCCCAATCTCACTATACGGTGTGATTGAGTTTTGCCAAATGATAAACTGAAAGAAAACCAAATACGATAGAAACTGGATTTTTTTTTTTTAAATACGCAAGGATTCTTTTTAGGTGAAGTCACGTGACCGCAAGAGTTCGCGGTTGCTTCTACGTTACCAAGCAATCTAAACTGTTCCACAGTAGTAGGCTACTGTCAGTAGGAGCGATTCTGACAAGATTACTTTCTGCTAAATTTCTGCTTCGGATTCAGTCAAGTGAGGTAACAATCTAAGTTCTATGTAATAGCCAAGCTAGCAAACTAACGGATTCATGGGTAAATGCAAGTTTAACGATAAATGGCTTGAGAAAAGCGAATACTCATGGTTAAAACCCATAACATGGTTAAAACTCGTGCCCGGTAATGTCTCCGAAGCCCGATGCAGTATATGTCGCAAATGTTTCAAGCTTGGCACAATGGGATTCAGGGCGGTAGAATCCCATATGCAAAGCGAACAATATTCAAGAGCACGCCAGCAGACAATTGCTCCGTTCTGCACAATTATACGATCCCAGATTTATGCGTTTTAAACCAATTTCGGTACTTTCCTGTTCTTTATCCTGCTCTTAGTCTTTTAATGTTTATTTGTTACAGGGATCACTCATTGGCAGCTGAAGGTAGTGGCGATTCTTTTTTTATTGTATAGCTGATTATCTCGCGAAATTCGTCTGTGTGCAAAGCTATTTTTCATTGACCGCGCAGTTTATTTTAGCTGTTTTGGCGTCATGAACGGGTTTTCTTTGCAGCGCTTATTTGGAGTTACAGCCCACACTCGTGTTGCCGCAAATTCGAACATCTCTTCTTGTATTTGCCCTGTCAAGTCAGGATTGAACTGACCACAGTGTGTACGTGTACAGTCCTTACACACCAATAACCACTTTCCTGGGATGAAGGAGAATTATTCTTCGTTGTCCAAAGAAGGGCATAATTTTTTTCCGTGCCATTTGATGTTTGAGGGCAATAATGTAGCCTAGGCCTAGCGATTGATTCATTAAACGGGAGCACTTCCTTTAACAGTGTGACCTTTAGGACAGAGAGTGGGTTTATAAAATGCTTGCTTTGTTGTCTAATGGTTTAATATCTATTTTCAGCTTCATATTACCATCATATATCCAACCCCCGCCCAGTCACCATAGCTAGCTGCATAGCTAGAGGTAACGTTACTTACAGGTCCAACAGAAAACACGCCAACTCCACATCGCTCTTCATCCCCTTGCTGAACTTCAGCTGTTGCCATCGAGGAAAAGCAATTCCGATTCTGGTTTTTGAACGAGCCCTGTCGGCTTGTCATTTCACTTCACTGAGCTTCTTCACCTCCGCCATTGCAGTAGCTATCTAGCTACAAACCCTCCGCTGAAACCTGATCCCACCCCACAGGCTCTGTAGCCACACCGACCCCTATTTCACTGTAATAAACATTTGGACAAATGTCCTTAAACTCAAGTAATTAGTGTTGTTTTGCCTCAATGTTGATTTAGAACTGCATTCATCAAAAGTTTGACCTCGATGTAAATTAATTGTAAATCTAATCTACACATTTATGTTCCCATTTACGATCAAATTTGTACTTGAATGAGGCCCAATTGGGTGCTGAGGCCCAGTGGGTGCTGTTTTCAGGCTCTTACTCCAGTGCGCTGTGCACTAAGACAGGTGGTGTGGCGAAAATGTGGCATGGAATTGAATGCAGTACACATGCAGTAGACACAGCATTCCATTCCATTACACATTTTTGCCACACCGCCTGTCTTAGCGCACTGGAGTAAGAGCCTGAAAATATCGCCCATTGTCTTCTCCAGTTAGGCGTACTGCTCCCTTTCAAGAGCATCCGGTGGTTTGTGGAATACTAGAACCACTTCTGCTAACTTCATTCTTGACAATATTACATACTCAGTTGCGAAGAGTGTATACACTTTTCATGTTTATTTTTGTTGCAAGTTTGGTCTTAAATTTCATTCTAGGTGGCATTAAAAATGTCTTAAAAAGTCTTAAAATTAACTTCTTGATACCTGCAGACACCCTGTCAGTCATGGAGGACTGGCTGATGTTAAACAACATGCATCAGGTGAAAACCACAAGCGGAGCGAGAGGCAGCGGAGAAGTCAGGGAGCAATTTCACAGTTCCTTGTTCGCCAAGCGACTCCAGAGGCTAATATGGTATGTAAAATGAGCATGGTGATTTTTTAAAAATGTTTTAAAAACCCCAACTGGTTGTTAAACCTCATACCTGAAATCATTTAGTGCATAAATTTCTGAAAGTGGCGGGATCAAGTGGGCGGGACAAAAGAGACAAAAACCACTACATCAGTGTACAGGTCATTTCAACTAGATTCCTCCACCAGGAATATGAGCAAAAGATTCAGTTGATTCAGCAAGATAGGCTAGCAGTTAGGGCTGGGCAATATTGACAAAAACATACATTGCAGCGATATAATCTTTTGCATATATATTGCGATATAAGGACTTCAATCCGCGCGCCCCCTCTCCAGGGGGCTGCGTGAGACGCGTGCACGGACAGATGATCTATGCACACGCTAGGAAGCACCAATCCTAACATGTAGCATATCAAAATGACGGAGAGGAACTCCGCTAAAAGGCTTTAACAAGCATTGCCACCCAAATGAAACACAATTCAAACCCCAAGACATTATATGGGCATGTGACAAAAACACGAAAACAGCGCATGTCCACATATATCACAATATAACATTTGGCTCAAAAAAATGTGAGGAAATATATGAAGGAACATAACCTTTTGAAATGTATTTCATTAAATTAAATGGGGTGCAGTGTTCACCCTGTAATTGTAAAGGTCCAGTGGGCCACCGGGCTAACGAGAACATGTGCTTAAAAAGTATTTTCTTTTTTAATAATAATAATAATCAATAATGCATTCATTTTGTCTCTCTCTCTCTCTCTTTCTCTCTCTCTCTCTCTCTCTCTCTCTCTCTCTCTCTCTCTCTCTCTCTCTCTCTCTCTCTCTCTCTCTCTCTCTCTCTGTCTCTCTCTCTCTCTCCAAATGTTCTTTTGTTCAGAAGATGTTTGAGTTCTATAGGAGTTGTTGGTAGGCTACACAAGTGTAGTCATGGCCTTTGAAGCAAAAAGTGTTTTTGTTTACAGTTAAGATATGATTTATGTTAAACATTTCTGTTTTGCACTGACCAAAGATGTTTGCACTACTACTAATGTTATGTTTTGTATTGTTTGTGAAACAGCTTGTAAAACTGTTATTTGTTATTTAATTTAAAGTTCAACATACAGTACTGTTACTGTTATTTTGCTCTGTTATTGTTATTTTGCACTGACAAAATAAATTCTTTAATGATGATCTGTTTCCCATGTATTCATCAAAAATACAAAAGACAAAGACAAAATTATTAAATAAAAAAGAATAAATTGAAGAATTGCAAAAAAATAAAATAAAAAATTCGGCCTGCGCAGGCCGAATTTAAAAAATCAATTTTTGCACTATACGGGCCTCCTAGGGTGTCCCTTATTTCAATTTCTAATAGTTGCCAACCCTAAGTAGGCAGGACAACCGAAAAATTTATTTCCGGAAATCAACATAAAGTTTGTGATTAAAATATCAGTTTAACTTTCAATAAACGTATTATGGACAATAACTGTCCTTATATGAAATTTTTATGTGATATACTGACTGTTTTTGCGACTTTTAAACTCACATTTTCCCAACATTCCACCAATGATAAGAGTAGGGCTTCGACGGCACTGAAAACATCACCACAACCAAGTATTCTATTGTAGAATTCCATTCTGGAACTTCAGTCCGTGTACGTAAACAAAAGCCATTGTTTTAACATTCCACCACTAGGGGGCCACCGTGGATAGAGTTAACATACTGATTACATGTTACTGAAGTAAATTCATACTGGCTCCACAAAAGGCTGATTATTCGCGCCCTCATAAGGGAATCTATAGTGGCAAGTTGAGCTATATTGACAA
Source organism: Synaphobranchus kaupii (assembly GCA_029718625.1). NCBI lineage: Eukaryota > Metazoa > Chordata > Actinopteri > Anguilliformes > Synaphobranchidae > Synaphobranchus > Synaphobranchus kaupii. The sequence goes on along the minus strand of CM056377.1, from coordinate 70,130,178 downwards.
CAAACTGCAACGTTATATCCACAATTAGGATTAGCTACTCATCGATGTAGCCTAAGCAACCCGTTTTAGCCTACACATTTTCTGCAACAACCAGCGAGCACAATAACTGGCCTAATATCATTAGGCTATTTAGATAGAATTTCCTTTCCTGGGCAAGGAGGAGTTAACATTTATCTCAATAGGAAATTATTGTCAAAATACGCATTTATTTTCCATACCCTTATTTAAAAATTACGTTGATGTACTTCGATCTTTCAGGGTTCATTTTAATGACTTCCAGGTCACATTGACTATCATCATATTGGATGGCTAATGTCATATTAATGAAAAACAGCCTTTATTCAGATGCTGAATATCGTAAGGGATAGTGCTTATCAGTTTTTCGTTTTTAAATCTGCTGGGTCCAGATCATCTTGTCTTGCGGTAGGCTACCTGTTGAAATAGTGAATGCCATATTAAAAATACGTGCAAATAGATTGGGTGTTTAAAATGATGGTGGGGTTAATGGCACAAGGGCAACACGCTAATAAGTAAAATCTTTGAAAAATATAATTTTGTCTTGCCGCCAAACCTAACATTTCATATTTAGCTTAGGCCTATTGCTACCTCTGCGGCGGGAACTGGGTGCTAATTTAACACAGCTAACGGTAACAGGAATACAATATAAATTGTGCTTATTCATATGAATTCAGTTAAACTGTAAATTTTTGTATATTATATATTAATTATATTTTATCGTTATATTCATTACCCATGCTGCCTGCTCTCCATGCACAGTCCTCGCGCCAAAATGCTCAGAATGAGGAACATCTGGTGCAAAGTATCTTGAACTTGAAGACATCGTTCTAGAAGTGATGACGAGCTCGGAAAGAAACCTAATTTATAGGGCAAATTTCAAATAAATTACAGTTGACTGGATAGTTAGAAAAACCGAGGGCCACACGTCATGTCCAGCCAATCAAAGTAGTTGTTAGGAACTGATTTTGCTTACATTTCATTGGATTTATTAGATCAAATGCAGGGGGTAAGACGTACTGTCAGAGACCCTTAAGAAAATCTCTGGTACTGTCTCTACTCTAACGAGAGACCCTTCCCCTCCCCCCTCTGGCTCTGACCAGTTTCCCGCTCTGCGCTGCCCAGCAACACCCAGAGGGCCACGATCCCTCAGAAGATCCCGACACAGGGTGCAGGGACAGTTTTCACAGTAAAGTGGGGGGAGGGGAGAGTTCGTGGAGTACAGAGAATGACAAGGTAAAACTGGCCAATACAAATGTCGATACTATACATTGGAATGTATAAAATCATTAAATTGGATATTGAAAATCAGTACTACTACTACTACTAATAATAATAATAATAATAATAATCATATATTTCAGTACTATGTAATTAAAATTGCCCTCAGAAAACGTTTCAAGTCATAGGTCTTTGACCTCATTGATACATGCTCCTTATAATCACATTGGCTGCATGTTACTGTCATCATCATTGGGCATTCTGTACTATAATTTCATACATTCATATGTAATAATTAATGTACATTCATATGTAATAATTAAAGTGCATTCATAAATAAGAATTTGCCAAAACAAAGATGGCCCAACCCCACCGTAAGTAACACCATCACAGAACAGAATGGGTAAAGCAGGTAAATCACATTGATACATGCTCCTGGGAATCACATGATTGGCTGGATGTTACTGTCATCATAATTAGTAATACATTAGTAAATAAATTAGTAAAATGGAACACAGAACTTTAACATTTTTATTTTTTTTGTGTAGTGGAATATGGAGTATGTGTGTGCTTGTGGTGAGTATGTGTGTGTGGGGAGATGTGGTTTGGGGGAGCAGCTATATACTGAGTGCCTACCCTAAAGAGCTTCTATCCTATACAGAGTAACCACGGTTCACGCCTATTAAGGACTGACAGCTGGCTTAACAGGGAGTCACCCTCTCGGGCGTGACGTTTTTTGTGTTATAAGAACTTAGTTAAATCTAATCAGGACTACTGTCCACCTATTTAGAACCGCCTATTTTGAGTCTCCTATTTTGTACTATTTAGAATCACCTATTAAATGCTGCCTATTTGGAATCGCCTATTATTAAATGCTTGTTCAGAACCACCTATTTAGAACAACAAAAAATTTATGTGATTTAAGTGAGTTAAGCATCTTCCCCTTCAGAGCTTTTATCCCAGGGGTAGGGAACCCTGGTCCTGGAGAGCCACAGGGTCTGCTGGTTTTAGTTGTTACTCGCCACTTAATTGATCAATTAAAGCAGTTGATTACAGTTAACTCACCTCTTCTGGTTTCTTTGGTCTAATTAGTTGCTGTATTTAAGGTGAAAACAAAAACCAGCAAACCCTGCGGCTCTCCAGGACCAGGGTTCCCTACCCTTGTTCTATCCTATACAGAGTAACCATGGTTCACGCCTAAGGACTGACAGCTGGCTTAACAGGGTCCCTCTCGGGCCCCCTGTCTCATATCACCAGTTGACAGTCCATAATAATTTTGTTGTTGTTTTTAGTGTTATGAGCACTTAGTTAAATCTAATCAGCAGTACTGTCCACCTATTTAGAACCGCCTATTTTGAGTCTCCTATTTTGTACTAACTATTTAGAATCAGCTGTGTAGAATTTATAACTTAATTTAAGAATTTAATACAACCTATTTTAACCCGGCTATTTAGTATCACCTATTTAAAATCACCTATTAAATGCTGAATATTTGGAATCGCCTATTTTGAAATGCTTGTTCAGAACCACCTATTTAGAAAAACACTTAAATGTGTGTGATTTAAGTGAGTTAAGCATATGTTTACGATACAATTCTAACTTCATTTTCAAAATAATCTAGTAAAAGTGGGTACTCTGCTACAGAAATACCAATTTCATCATCCTCCTCTTCTTCATAGTCTATGAGGAAGGAGTCTTTACCATTAAAACTAATTACTTTACCTGGCCACCAGCAAGTGCTACCATCTTCAGTGCTCATAAACATGTGTTCGATTTTCTTCCCAACTAAGTCCTCTGGACTCACCGAAATTAACTTTAGACGGTTCTCCTGATAGTCGGACCATAAAGGAAACCAGTACATTTTTCTGTAACCGTCATATTTTATTCTATATTTTATGTATCATGTACCTGTCTAAGGTCTATTATGGTGGCATTAAACCATTTAACTATTCCTTTCTCAGTGAATGCATGTTTTACACGCTTCCCCAGTAATTGTGTGGGACTCAAAATACTTGGAATTCTAAAGACACCTGTAACGGGGCGTGACGTGTGAGGTAGGAGGAGCCAAACGCAGCAGAATAGCCAGAAATAATACGCGCCCTGTCTCGGTAACGAGACACATGGGAAAGGGCGAGTAGCGTAAAGGCACAAATAAAACACAACAATAAGTACACATAAAACACACAACAAACCCTGAAAACTAATAAGCATTAGTATACGAGGAGGCGAAAAGGAACGGAGATCTAACGTTCCAAGGCTACTCTCAGACTCGCAGTCAAACACAAACATGTCCACAACATCGCCCAATCTTCCCCACAGGAAGACATGCATCGACAGACGAAACAGAACTACAGTTCCAAACAAAATCGTCAAACTCCATATAAGGATAAAAGGCACACAGGGACGAAAGAACAGCTGCACCGGAATTATCGGCTAGCTGACTAACACGAGTATAGAGAAGAAAAGCCCTGCATCTTGGTAAAGAGGAATGTAAAGAGAAGGCGAAGGAACAGATATAACGTTCCGTGGCTAGTTTCATAAGCTCACAGTCACATGCATAAATAAAGGGGTAAACTCCCGATCGCCCAGGAGGGAGAAACATTTTACAGGAGAGCCGACGGAGCACCGTAGTCCCATAACTTTACTACCAGAATGACTAGCTTAAATAGAAAACACACGCCCTAGCCTCTCAGTAAAGGGAAATGTAACGAGGCGAGGGAACCAATAATTAAAGTTCCAAGGCTATACTGAGGCTCGCAATCACACGCAAACATGTCCACAACATCGCCCAATCCTCCCCACAGGAAGACATGCACCGACAGACGAAACAGAACTACAGTTCCGAACAAAATCGTCAAACTCCATATACGGATAAAGACACAAGTCATGCACCGACAGACGAAACAGAACTACAGTTCCAAACAGAATCGTCAAACTCCATATAAGGATAAAGGTACAAGACATGCATCGACAGACGAAACAGAACTAAAGTTCCTAACAAAATCGTCAAACTCCATACACGGATAAAGGCACACAGGGGCGAGAGGACAGCTGTACCGGAATTATCGGCGATCTGACTAGCGCAAGCTCAAACACTAATACAAGCCCTGCCTCTCATTATGAACAAATGAAACGTACCAAGGCTACTAACTGGCTCCCTGTAACACGGAAATGAGTAGAGGCTAAAACGCCAGGTCTCTCAGCAAGAAAACCAATCACAGGCGAAAATGGAACAAAGAACAGCTACTCCACACTTCTACAAGCTAAGCCACCTAGTAGAAGCGAAACGCCCGATCTCTCATGAGACGACATGCACCGAAGGGCGAACAGAACTATAGTTCCGAACAGAATCGCCCAAATCTCCATACACAGAGAAAAAGCACAAAAAAAGGCGAAATAGAGCAGAGATTTACGGTCCCAAACTTCTACGAGATAAGTAACTACCAAGCCAGCAAGAAATAAGCCCTGCCTCAACAAAGAGACGTTAAAATAGGCGAGTAGCCCAAATGGTACGAGTAACTCACAGCCAACAAAAACACCACAGTACAAAACAATGAACAAACAATGAACAATTAATCTCGAAGCCCCGAACGAAGGAAACGGTAGGCTTATATATCTCTCCAGGTGACTATGCACAGGTGTGGCGCTAACAGCAGCTCCACAATCTAAACAGGGCGGAGCAAGCATCCACCAAAAGAGCAGCGCCCTCGCGCGGCCACCAAGGAGAACGACCGCATAGGCAAAAAAGGGTTAAAACCATGACACACCTAAACCGGCTCGCTTCCGTCCCACATCTTGAGCTTTGAGGTGCTGTTTAGCAGCATCCTTCAAAAACTCTTCTTTTTTCTGCACAACTAAACCTACAGGTGCAGCAGAACGTGTTTCATCTAACCCTGTGTCACACGGTTCATAAGAGCACGATACCACACTCTTCAGATTACTGATGAGTTGGTCTAAACTGAGCCTTTTTCCATCTTTGGAGATGTTGAAAATGCCTTTCTCGTTTTTCTGACACATAACAAATCTTCTAAACAACATTGCAATTACAGCTGGAATTTTAGAAGACTGATCTAAAACGTCAATTTTCTCATTTATTTCCGATACAGTTGCCCAGAGCCCTCCATATTTACCTAACTCAACTGTGATTTTTTCTTTTTTATGAATATCCTTAATTTCTTTTTGTGTTTGACGATCATGTTTTTCTTTAAGCGCTTGCAACCGGTTTTCTCTAATTTTGAACATTCGTTCACAAAACGTGGCCCTCTGCTCTTTTACAGATGCTTGTGAAGTTGCAAGAACCTCTGACCTATTTTTGGAATTTAATTTTGAAAGCCACTCCCACGTCTTATTTTGTTTGAACATGATCATGCCTTCTAGAGCTATTTTGCTGGCTCTGGATTTTGTTTTAATCAAATTATCGAACATACCGAAGTCACGCTCGCAAGAAGCATTTGTTTTGGGAGCTGATGCCATTGTGTTGTATACATCATATGGCACATTGTCATACCTCCCATGTTCAAGATGATCAGCGACCATCCTGCAGCACACTTTAACAAGACACGTAACTTGTTCTGTAACTTGCTGGGTCATGTCATCAAACTCGGTTGTTGTCTTATCAGTGAGTTTTTGAAGGATAAGCCCTCTGTGGACATTTATGTCATCAAACAGAGTGACCTCCCCCTTAATAAAGTTGCTGCTGTCTGTCTGCCACTCTAAGTTTTGAGACTAGTTCTCTGTAACGCCTGTTCATTTGAAGAACATGCTCTTTTTTAGAAAGAGCAGTCCAAAGTGGTTCTGTAATTAGTTTAGATATGAAGCCTAATGCTCTACATCCTGCAATAAAATACCGAGGTTTTTTTGCATCCGCGTTCTTGTACAGCTTTACATACTGTTCTAATTAACCTAACTGTGCCACTTTCTCCTGATATTTTGTGTGTGATTCTGCGCAAAGCTACCTACTTTTTCATCACCGAAAATCATTGATTCCCAAATGTCTAATGTAACACCCGCCTGATGGGCCAGTCCATCAATTACGTGCATACCACAGAACAGTTCATTGACCACAGAAAGCTTTCTTTTTTCAGTGTCACTGAACTGTTCAAATCCGTCTACTATTTCGGGTAAGATTTCCATTCTATATTTAGACAGAATTTCATTTAATTTTTTCTCGGTGCTCGCTCTGTCACCGACTAGATTTGTGATTTTTACAAATATGTCTTTCTCACAATGGTCATCATTAGTCTCGCTCGTGCTGTTAACAACGTCGTGCACCATTTCACCAATTGTGTCGAATGTGCATTGAGCAGAGCCTGACGCGGTGTGTAACACGCAATCTACGACCTCGGGCGCTTTGGATGCACTAACCCCCAATGCAGAAGTTAATTCCAATATTGTCTGATGAGTTTTGTCATTATATTTACCGTCTTCAAATAACGTTAATCTTTTGTTTTGAAGGGACTCAATTTCTTCATGCAGTTCAGTGCATTCTGACTGCCAGTATTGCACCTCTTTGTTAAAAGTTTTTATTTTTCCAGGCAGATCTGATTTCTCAAATTTCCTTTTAGTGTAGGCTATTTTTTTGGATTGTTGTTTGTTGGCGCATCTAAGTTCACAAAACTTTTGACGAAGATCATCAATGCCTGTCTCCAGACGCTCTTTTTCAGCACTTAGTTTCTTTTTTTCCCTATCCATTTCGCGCATCAACACCATGTCCCGTTCGACGATTTTTTTCCAAGGCATTGATTTTTTCGTCCTTACGTTTTAATCTCTTATTTATATTTCGTACATTGAACGTGCTTATTTCTCAGTTTCTTTGTCCAATTAAATTTTTAGATGTTTAATTTCAGTCTGAGTGGCATATAACATTTTACCTCTCTCTTTACGCTCTGATATTAACCTGTCCATTTTATCGTCCATTAACTTGCAGTCCATCTGAGCACATTTATAATTATCTAGTTTGTTTCCTAAACCGATGATGACTTTGTTGGTTTTCTGTATAAGATGGATTTCATGGACTGAGTCTCTGTCTGAGTCCCTGTCTTGGGGCAAACTGGTTTGCGGGTCGAGCAATGACGTAACTGACCCTGAAGTCGAAGAGACTTTAAATGTCTGGTGATTGAACGATTCCCTATCAGCACTTTTCAAACTCCGTTGTTTGTTGTACAGCCGCAAGACTTTTCGAAATATTGCTTTTTGAACAGCTAATGTGTTACTATCATTAACCTTAATTTTGCTGAAGTCAAAATTAAAATTTAATATGTCATAAATGCTTTCTGTAGTAGGCCTATGAGGCAGTTTTTGAGCGCGCAAAAAGTTCAAAATCTCTATTACAGCACCATTTGTCAACAAATTAATATCTAATTTATTATGTAACCCCTTTTTCCCAGTGTGCTAATAATCATACACTGGGGTCACACTAATAACAAACAGGATCCTGGGTTTCCAGCTGGTGATGGTGAATTTACTGGAGTTTCTGTTTATCATTTAAGTTAAGAACTGTTAAGTTTTACAATTGGAGATAGTAGGTGTTGTATGTGACTTATAACCAACTAATGTGTAAAGAAGAATTAAGTAAATAACTAGCGCGGTGCCTCCACTGAAGAAATACTGTACCACTTTCCCTGGCATAAAATGTAATTCCTCAGAAACTAAGTATAATAAGATTAGTTATAAATCTTAAACCTCTAGTAATTACAATGCAACACATCAGATGAAATGTAACAAATTGGTGACATTTATTCTTACTTAATGTATGCATAAACAAAAGAAATAACTCTTGTCACCTTGACTCAGTTTCAGGAGGGTATAGCTAATATCACAATGAGTACCCTGTCAAACAAACATATTCAGCAAACACAGTCCCAGAATAAGTTCAGTTCAAAAAAAATAATAGCAAACTTGCAATGAAATCGTTGGGGCCCGTTACGTTGGTGCACATGAAAAATCAAAAGATGCCAGGTGACATCCAACCGAAACAAATGTACCGTTCACTCACGAGGTTACCGTCCCCGGTAGATGACGATGCAGCAGGTCGGAAAGGACAGGCAGTTGGAGAAGGGTCCATCTGCAGACCCGCAGACCTGGCCTCATTCGTGATCGGCCTCAATCGTGATCGGCCTCATTCGTGATTACAGGAAGTTCGCAAGTGCGCATGCGCTTACAAGACGAAGGGGGAAAAAATAGAAAGAGCAGCGTGCAGGTAAAGCCACACTGAAATAAGGTTATGGAACCTTCTGAATTTCAAAAGCAATGGTATCTAGCCTACTGAGTGAAAGATTGAGACTTATTCAGCTGAAGTTTGCTCGGTTGCCAGTTAGTGATAATATGCTAAAATGTACTCATTTTTATGTGAATGGTGCGTGTTGGCTCGGCTTCAGATTGTCGAAACAGCTATTAGCCATTAGTGTTAGCTATGACGTGTTACGTGCTTTATTGTTGTAATAAAAGAAAACAAAAAAGTCCCTAACACTTTGCAATAATGTTACATGAATTGAATTGTCTCTTAATAAAAATGTAAGGTGAAGATTACTGACTCAAGTATCATTCTTTCTTACATATTCCTCACGTACACTCAAAAACCTTGTGGGAGTATTGTGTTTGACAGCAAGCTAGAAGCATGCTTGATTGGCTAAAAAGCCACAATGGGGCATTTAGTTTAAAGCTGCAATTAATGAAAAAGGCAATACATACAACATTAACTATATGGATTAAGAGTGGAAAACAAGAGTGCATCAGATATGTTTAATGATATTAAATCCAGGCTAATGATCTGTATGACATATTTACAAGAGGTCCATTGATGACATAACTCAAATTCAACATTTGCTTTATCTTAATGGTTCCTTAATTTCCAGCCCTAGATCAGGATCATTGTAGGTCTTATCCCATAAAGACTGCCCACCAATAATGTAATGTAATAATCACATTCTCTCAATTCGATTGAGTCGATTTTGGCCTTTTTTGTTAAACATCTCCATTCGTCTCAAAATATCGATTCAGTGGAGAAATGCAAATGAGCATAAAATAGTTTAAAAAATTTGATCCAAGGCATTTGAAATAAGCTTATATACTGTACACATACCAATCAAAACAGTGTAATTACCCTGACTGGTGTGCCAGAAAAGCATGCATGGTATCAAGAGGTGATTTAAAACACTATGGGACAGATCCAAACAAACTCTGATAAACTATAACATTTTATGCATAGTTGTATGCTAAGGAAGAAAATTTGCTGATGAAGTCATCAGATAGCAGTCTGACACCGGGTCCTACTTCACAACCTGGACAGGCCGCTGATGGCCTCATGACACAGGTTCTCATTCCACTGGGCATGGCTGCCAGCTTGAGCTGCTGCCTGGGGCCAGGGATGACGGGCAGCCGGCCCATTGTTTGGCCTTGGATGACCACCTTCAGGCCCTGGTTCGAGAGAGCTCCAATCAGGGCAACTATCTACAAACAAAATATCCTCCCTGTAGAATAAACCCCTCCATCTCTGCATGTGCACGGAGCAAAATTTGGTGGGAGGGGCTTAGGAGAGAGATTGGAGGGAGGAGAGCAAAAGGGAAGTCTTTTAGCCTTCTGTATTTTCAAACTTGCCTACTGCAGCTTTAATCCTATTTCCCCAATATTTTGCTTGTAATGACTAAGTTTATTTAATTTATCCAATTTGTTGCCATTTCACATAAAACATTTGTATAGATAGGCTATGCTAATGATCCAGTGTACTCATTCTGGTTTCATTATGGATCAAGCTATTTTCTCTTTTAGATCAATTTTGTTCATTGTATATTAAAAAAGTCTAATTTGCTCTATTCATTACTTTTAAAAAAATGTGGAAGAATGAATCCTATCCAGGATTGTTAAGGCCAGGGCTGGTGACTGAAGACAAAAGGGACAATAGATAACAAGGGTAGTGGATCAAAAAGTTTTAGTTTATTTATAGCAGTCCTGTAACAGGACATGAATGATGAATATATGAATGATGGAAATAAGGTGGCTCTGGAGAGAGGTTGTTCGGCACACACTGAATGTGAGGCTGGAAAAAAGAGACACGAGAAATCGATACTCTACATCAGGAGTATGTTAAAATCAGCAATAATTGTTCATCACTGGTAGAACAATAGCAGTCAGGCGGAAAGTTTGACAATAGAGCAGAACAGAGCCCTTGGTTTGACTACCAAAGACTGGCCTATCTGGTAACACTTTACAATAAGGTTACATGAATTGGCATTAACTAATGTAGTTGTTAATATGAATTAATGATGTACAAACATATTAAAGTATTTTCAAACATTAACAAATGGTTTGAAATGACAAACCATTAGTTAAAATGTATTTGTCAACTGTTTATTAACAGTAGGCTACAATCCGTAATGTCTGCGCCGCGCTGTGTTTAGCTGAATAGTACAACACGAGCTACTACTGACAACAACGTTTCGTCCTCGGTGGCTCATCCGAAGTTGATTCAGAAGCTGACATGATGTTTTCTAGCTAAGAAAATGATTAGCTAGCTAGACCACGTATATACACGTCTGACCAAAACAACAGCAGCAGTAGTGAAGCGGAATTCGATTAAGATTGTAGCATTAACTAATGATAAATTAAGTCCATTATCATGGGCTAAACTTAATTACCATTAGTTAGTTACCGGTTGACAAATTACATTACAGTCATTTAGCAGACGCTTTTATCCAAAGCGACATACAATAAGTGCATACAGAAACAAATACATTAGCTAAAGGTTTGTACTTTCAATAAGGGTACGAAATAATGAAAAGTTAATCGAATGCTTTGTTAATGGATTTGTACATCATTAATTCATGTTAGCAACAACATAGCTACATTAGTTAATGTCAATTCATGTAGCCAAACATTATTGCAAAGTGTTACCGACTTTTTTTTTCTTTAATTACAACAATAAATAACGTAACACGTAATAGCTAACACTAATAGTTTATCACTAACTGGCAACCGAGCGAACTTCAGCTGAATAACTCTCAGACTTTCACTCAGTAGGCTAGATAGCATTGCTTTTGAAATTCAGAAGGTTCCATTAATTACGAGCGATTGTTTTATTTCAGTGTAGCTTTATGCTCTTTCTGTTTTTTATCTTCGTCTTGTAAGCGCATGCGCACTTGCGAACTTCCTGTAATCACGAATGAGGCCGATCACAAATGAGGCCGATCACGAATAAGGCCAGGTCTGCGGGTCTGCAGATGGATGCTATTGGGCAGTTGAGAGAGCAGGAGATCCACGCAGGCTTCTCACGAGCGGTGATGCAGGCGACGAGACGATGACGGTGAAAGCTAACTGTTAACAGCAGGTAGCAGCAGGCAATCCGAAGTCTTTGACGAGCGAGCAAGCAAGCAGTTCTTCAAGACGTGGCTTTGGTAGCTTGGTCAGAGTTCTTGTTAACTCAGTCTAGTATGTTATTGCAATAAAGAAAGTTCAAACCTGACACCTTTCTGCAGTTATGGTATACTATAGTAGGCTACTTGAAGCGAACTATACCGGGAGGGAAAACGCGAAAAGTAGGCTAACTTGCTAGAACACTTTTAAACATCAGACAAAGTAAATTCTCTTTGGAAACTATCCCCGCATTAGTAACATCCGGGCCAACAGCTTAAATTAGCTGTGTTCAGTCTCCGATATGTACAATAACTCTTAAATGAACTCGGTTGCCTCAGCTCACTTTTCTGTGTCCTTTCACTTCGTAGGCCAAACGTATTCTGCGATCTCCACCTTCACATTCTGTATCAGCAGATTCTTGATTCAAGCATTCTAAATTCTAATTGGCCAGATACTCGTCTCTGTTCTCTCAACTCACACAGGATTGGTTAAAACAAAAAAATGCTTTCAGACATGTCAGTGAAAAAGAAAGAAAGAAAAATACATCATGTCCAAATAAACCAAAAGAAACCAATGCATTATGGTGATTGCAGTCAATTTGGATAAACAAACAGAATATATTAATTCACCATATTATTAATAAAAGGTTACTAAAAGGCCTTATTTAAATCATTGCTATTTATAGGGCCTTACACACTCCCCCCACCAAAAGAACGCATGCCCCCATGCTGTCCTATAAAGCATGTACAACTGGGTTGAAATAAAACAGTACAAAACAGGGACAGTACTAGGGATACCCCGTTTGCTAAATTTAAGTACAAAGGTTTAGCACACTAATACAGGTGCTGCATAAAGCTTGAGGAGAGCACCACCATGCATGTGATCTATTACAGCGATCAGAAAACTGAGCATTTCCTATTTGCACTGCTGAGTGGGCACAACAGTTCTTAGGGGTCAACACCATTTCTCTGGTCGGGTCTCCTAAAGTATCATATGTAAGCCTTTCAGTGGGCTTCCTGTCTCGTTCTGATCTTCTAACTACAGTAGGGGGATTGACGCTCTCTGCATTTAACTCTTCTGCAGGCACACACTCTAAGACACTGTCTTGGTTCCCCACAGTGTCTTCAGAAACTACCTCAGCATCCTCATCTTCTGGTAGTTCAGTAGCAGATTCATACTCGTCAGCCTCGGATTCAGCCTGCTCAGAGTCCATTTCTGATAACTCAGCAGCGAGATCAGACACTATGACTGGTGGCTCTGCCACGACTACAACATCGGACTCATCGGGCTCCACATCTCGAGTATTCTGTCTCGCAGCCTCATTCATTTCAGGCTCTGGCACATGCAAGATGGGTTTGAGGTAAGTCCCAAATTCAGATTCTGAATCAGAGTCTGAGGAACATTCTCTCTGAGATTCATCAACTATGAAATCAGACATCTGTGGGACTGAATTGTTCTTTTCCTTAGCCCTCCTTCGCCTTGTAGCTCTGGGAGAACAAGCAGGTTTGGGGTCACTCTCAGTGCTCAGTCTAACTTCTTGTCCTAACAGAATGTGATTTCGATGCATCACCTTTACTGGTCCATCACTATTCACTGGTTTCAGTCGATATACTGGGAGGTCAGACATCTGGCTGTCAACCACATAAGGCCTTGCACTCCAGCGATCAGCTAACTTCTGTTTTCCTTTTAGGCCAAGGTTACGAATGAGGACTCTATCTCCCGGACTCAGGCAGTGGTAGCGCACTTTCCGATCATATCTCTCTTTATTTCCTTGATTCATCTTGGCAGTAGTACTCTGGGCCAACTTGTAAGCCGCTTGAAGTTCCTGCTTCATTTTGGATACGTACTTAGTGTGTGAGGCTATTGACGTGCCATCCACAGACACACCGAAACACACATCCACTGGCAGTCTTGCTTCCCTGCCCAACATGAGGAAGTACGGCAAAAATCCGGTGGCCTCATTTGGAGTACAGTTGTACGCATGCACAAGGTGGGCTATGTGTTGGCTCCATTTCTGCTTTTGACTTGGGTCTAATGTCCCTAACATATCCAAAAGTGTCCGGTTAAACCTTTCCAGTTGTGGATCCCCTTGGGGGTGATAGGGGGAAGTTCGGGATTTTCTCACACCTAACATTGTCAACATTTCCTTCACTAACTGGCTTTCAAAATCCCTCCCTTGAGCCGAATGTATGCGTGTTGGAAGACCGTAATGGATGAAATACTTCTCCCAAAGTGTTCTTGCTACGGTTATGGCTTTCTGATCCCGTGTGGGGAATGCCTGCGCGTAACGCGTAAAATGGTCAGTCACAACTAGCACATTGCATACATTGCGGCTGTCTGCTTCGACAGATAGATAATCAATACATACAAGGTCAAGTGGCCCAGAACTGTGCATATGCGACAATGGCGCCGCTTTCTGTGGCAGCGTCTTTCTCTTTATGCACCTCTCACACGTCTTACAGTATGACTCGACATCGACTTTCATGCGTGGCCAGAAAAATCTGTCGCGGACCAGTGCATAGGTCTTGTCTAATCCAAAATGCCCATTTTGGTCATGCAGGGATTTCAGGATAAAACTGTGGAACGGTTTGGGCAACACTAGTTGCTTTCTTGTGCGTCCATCAGACAACTTTAATGTTCTGTACAGGAGATCTTGCTCAACTGATAACTTGTCCCATTCTCTTTTAAGGTGTCTGATGTCTGGATGGTCTACTTGGATAGTTTCAACAGGTTTATGCTGCTGCACTGCAAACAACACTTCCCTTATGCAGGGATCAGTCCGCTGGGCTGCAAGCAGGTCACTTGGGCTGAATCTGGGCAGCTGATCTGTCACTAGGGCTGCTGTATGACAGTATGTTTTTGGCAGGGCAGAGACATGAGCCCCAACCTGTTGAATGACGCCGGGGTAGGGTAGGGGACTTTGTCCTGTCCCTGCCGTCACTGACTGGCAGAGTGCTCGTACTCCAGGAACTGGTATCTCAACCCATTCATCAGCAGATGACGAACCTGGATGTGGGCGTCTTGACAGTGAGTCGGCATCGATGTTGTTCCGCCCTGGCCTATATTTTAGACTGAAGCTGTATGTTGACAACGCAGATAACCATCTGTGGCCGGTGGCATCCAACTTTGCTGATGTCAAAATATAGGTTAAGGGATTGTTGTCAGTTCATTGTTGTCGAGGCCCCATACAGGTAGTCATGTAATCTGTCCACCACGGCCCATTTTAGAGCTAAAAACTCTAGTTTGTGGGTGGGATAGTTTTTCTCTGATGGAGACAAACTCCTGCTTATGAATGCAACCGGCCGCAGCCCCTCTCCATGTTGTTGGTACAATACGCCTCCCAGGCCATCCGTACTAGCATCAACATGTAGAACGTAGGATTTCTGGGAGTCCGCAAAGGCTAACACTGGTGCCTGAGTCAACCTGATCTTCAACTCTTGGAAGGCGCTTTCGCAACGTTCACTCCACCTGGAGCCGAAAGGTTCTGAAGGCTTGAAGAAGATTTTATGTGCGACTGCCTCTCCACTGTTGACTTTCCTTAACTTCGAATGAGATGGATACCCTTTAAGCAGTTCATTTAAAGGGCGACACAATCTTGAGAAATCCTTCACAAATTGTCTGTAATAGCCGCAGAATCCCAAAAAGGATCTGAGCTCTGTCACAGTGTGGGGTCTCGGCCAGGAAACGACAGCATCTATCTTTGACGGATCTGTGGCAATTCCATCTTGGGACACTATGTGCCCTACATAAGTGACTGATGTTCGGCCAAATTGGCACTTATCCAGCGACAGTTTTAGACCTTCTTCTTGCAATCTGTCAAGGACTTTTAGCAATCTTTCTTCATGTTCCTCAATGGTTCTCCCAAAAACGATCAAGTCGTCCAGATAGACCAGCACTTCCAGGAAATTCATATCTCCAATGGTTCGTTCCATCACTCTCTGGAAAGTCGCAGGTGCTCCAGATATTCCTTGAGGCATGCGTTCAAATTGATAAAAGCCCAGTGGACAGATGAATGCGGTCTTTTCTCTGTCAGCCTCACTCATCGGGATTTGGTAATATCCGCTCCTCAAATCCAAAACACTGAACCACTTACTTCCAGACAATGAATGGAGATCATCTTCGATTCTTGGGACGGTATACTGATCAGGTATAGTTCTCTGATTGAGAGTTTTGTAATCGACACACATCCTTACTTTCCCAGACTTTTTGCGAACAACCACAATTGGTGAGGCGTAGGGGCTTCGGGATTCAGAGATGATACCATTCCTTTGGAGGTCCTGCAGGTGTTGCCGGACATCCTCCAGGTCAGCAGGTGGTAAGCGTCGAGATCTCTCTCTGAAGGGTCTCATATCTTGTTAGTCTTATCTCATGTTTAGTACTCTTGGAACACCCCACATCCCACTCATGACATGAAAAGACATCTTTTCTCTCCATCATCCTTTCACAGAGACGTCGGTTGGCATCTTCTGGCATTTGAGAGTTTCCAAAATCAAAAGAGGAAAAAGTGAGGGTGGGAGGTGGTTCAGAATCAGTCTTAGCAGTCAGTTGCGGCACTAAAACAACAGGAAAGACATAAGCAAGAGGGGATCCTCGTTTCAGGACTATCTCCTTTGCTGATATGTTCTTAATTGTCACTGTGATGCGTTTGTTGGACACAACTGATGAGGATTGCACTTCAGGCCTCACCAGGAGCTCGTCCTGCTGCAACTGGTCATTAGCCTGCTCTATGAGTGCTAACTTATCATTGAAATCACCAGGAAACTTGGTTATACCAGTAACATGCAGCGTTTGGCCTGAGCGAAGAGCCAAAGGTTTCTGTTGCATGAACCATACCGTTCCATGCTTTTCAGTCTCTGCTGCCTCTGCACTTGTCTGGCTGACGAACCTATAAGCTTCTTTCATCACGGGATGGATAGCTAAAGTGCTTAAAAATCCATCTCCAGCTTTCTCTCTGCATGTGTCAAATAGCCTCTTCACTAAACTGGTGTTTGTCCCTACTAAAATGGCTATGCCATCATCTTTCACTGGATCTGGACAAACCAAGGCTAAAGTGTCAACTGTCTGAGGCACACCAGCCACTGATTCTGTGAACTCAAGTCTGATAGGAAGATAACCATCATAGGGGTATTTGTGTGAACTTAACCCCCATATCTCTAGGTTTTCAACAGGCTGTATGGTTAAGTGTTTCAAGTAAGTATTGTAAAAACTCCTATACAAAATAGTGACTTGGGAGCCACTATCCAGCAAAGCTCTTGCATACACTCCCTCTATCTGGACAGGCACCATAGAGGTAGGTCCGACTAAACCTACAGGCAAGTCAGCATTAACAGCAGGAGAACAATTTGTGGAACGCAAGTTCTTGGGAGCCCCGCGCCGTTCCCTCACTGGGCTCCAGCGGAGTTTCCCTGCTTCTTGTACATTCTCAACAGCTTCTGGTTGACTTTTCTCAAATCTTCAGAGCCCTGGCATTCAGGCTTTGTATGCCCATCCTCACCGCACTTGTAGCAAAAGATTCCAGGTGGATGGGATCTTAGTGTATGAACTCTAGGTGGAGCACTCTGAACAGCGACTTCAGACACTCGGACATCAGGGTCAATCTTTGTCTTTGACACTCCAGCACTCGAAGTCACTGTAGCAACATTCAATAGTCTGGACACTTGAGAAGACAATTCCCTGAATTCCTTCCTCAGACTATCCAATTCAGGAATAGTAGATGCCTGAAGAACAGTGGACGTAGCTACTTTAGCTGTCGACCTCACACCCTCTCTGGCACTAACCCAATTCTCTTCTTCTCTCACTTCTTTCATCAGTTGGGAAAAAGAGGGGGGTTTTTGCAGAGTATGGCTCAATCGAACATGCAATGCAACCATATCATTGGTCAGAGCACCTTTAATCAGCTGCTCCATTCGCGCTCTATTCATGCCTTCAGCATCGATTCCTCCTTTTAATAGAGCTCGATGAAGCAGTTTATCCAACCGATACAAGAATACAGAAAGCTTCTCTCCATCCTCTTGATAGGTGTGGCGGAATTTAGCCATGAGATCAGGCCCACTCTCTGTAGTGCCATAGGCTGTCTCCAAAGCAACAAGATAATCTGTAGCAGTAGCAGAGGAATTGCTAACTTTTAAAAACCTAACAATGTCAGCAGCAGGTCCCTTCAAACTTTCAACAATGCGCTGCTTCTTAATTGCATCACTGCACTGCCACTCACTGATCATTTGAGTAGCCTGCTCCATCCAGGCGTCGTATTCCTCTTCGCCAGACGGAACAGGTTTATGTCCAGAAAACAATCTCAATTTTCTGTAACTAGGTCCATCCGCAGGCCCTTGGCAACACTTGTCTACTAGCCTACCTATGGCATTCACTAGATCTGTGTTCACATCGGGAGACGGATGTTCAGAAACTATGGACCTAACATCCTTTAAAGTCTTTCCCTCTTTCTGCAAAAGAGCCAGCAGCTTTGAGTTGAAATCTGCATCAGGATTTGGAATTTCAAGACTTTTGACTAAGTGCACAGTCCAAGGCCCTGCCTCTCCTTCAATTCCAATTTCTGGAGGTATGACATCAGCCTCTAGTTCAGTGCTTGTCTCCACTAGTATAAACAGTTTGCGACCAGTAGTGTCTCCACGGCGATCACATATCTTGGTACGACCAAAGACCTTTACTGTGTTCAACACTTTCAGGATAGTGTCATCGACTACATCTATGGGTACATTACTCAGAACAATGGATTGAGAGAGACTAACACTCTCTTCTCGACTCCACTCAACAGCCTTAGTAAGTTCCATGCTGAAAGTTAACACTCAAGCTCAGTTGCACAATAATAAACAACTGTTTTCTGACAAACAGAAAAATCCCAGCGGTGCCTCCAAAATGTAACCCCTTTTCCCCAGTGTGCTAATAATCATACACTGGGGTCACACTAATAACAAACAGGATCCTGGGTTTCCAGCTGGTGATGGTGAATTTACTGGAGTTTCTGTTTATCATTTAAGTTAAGAACTGTTAAGTCTTACAATTGGAGATAGTAGGTGTTGTATGTGACTTATAACCAACTAATGTGTAAAGAAGAATTAAGTAAATAACTAGCGCGGTGCCTCCACTGAAGAAATACTGTACCACTTTCCCTGGCATAAAATGTAATTCCTCAGAAACTAAGTATAATAAGATTAGTTATAAATCCTAAACCTCTAGTAATTACAATGCAACACATCAGATGAAATGTAACAAATTGGTGACATTTATTCTTACTTAATGTATGAATAAACAAAAGAAATAACTCTTGTCACCTTGACTCAGTTTCAGGAGGGTATAGCCAATATCACAATGAGTACCCTCTCAAACAAACATATTCAGCAAACACAGTCCCAGAATAAGTTCAGTTCAAAAAAATAATAGCAAACTTGCAATGAAATCGTTGGGGCCCGTTATGTTGGTGCACATGAAAAATCAAAAGATGCCAGGTGACATCCAACCGAAACAAATGTACCGTTCACTCACGAGGTTACCGTCCCCGGTAGATGACGATGCAGCAGGTCGGAAAGGACAGGCAGTTGAGAGAGCAGGAGATCCACGCAGGCTTCTCACGAGCGGTGATGCAGGCGACGAGACGATGACGGTGAAAGCTAACTGTTAACAGCAGGTAGCAGCAGGCAATCCGAAGTCTTTGACGAGCGAGCAAGCAAGCAGTTCTTCAAGACGTGGCTTTGGTAGCTTGGTCAGAGTTCTTGTTAACTCAGTCTAGTATGTTATTGCAATAAAGAAAGTTCAAACCTGACACCTTTCTGCAGTTATGGTATACTATAGTAGGCTACTTGAAGCGAACTGTACCGGGAGGGAAAACGCGAAAAGTAGGCTAACTTGCTAGCACACTTTTAAACATCAGACAAAGTAAATTCTCTCTGGAAACTATCCCCGCATTAGTAACATCCGGGCCAACAGCTTAAATTAGCTGTGTTCAGTCTCCGATATGTACAATAACTCTTAAATGAACTCGGTTGCCTCAGCTCACTTTTCTGTGTCCTTTCACTTCGTAGGCCAAACGTATTCTGCGATCTCCACCTTCACATTCTGTATCAGCAGATTCTTGATTCAAGCATTCTAAATTCTAATTGGCCAGATACTCGTCTCTGTTCTCTCAACTCACACAGGATTGGTTAAAACAAAAAAATGCTTTCAGACATGTCAGTGAGAAAGAAAGAAAGAAAAATACATCATCTCCAAATAAAGAAACCAATGCATTATGGTGATTGCAGTCAATTTGGATAACCAAACAGAATATATTAATTCACCATATTATTAATAAAAGGTTACTATAAGGCCTAAGGCCTTTTAGTAACCTTTTATTAATAATATGGTGAATCAAGAATCTGCTGATACAGAATGTGAAGGTGGAGATCGCAGAATACGTTTGGCCTACGAAGTGAAAGGACACAGAAAAGTGAGCTGAGGCAACCGAGTTCATTTAAGAGTTATTGTACATATCGGAGACTGAACACAGCTAATTTAAGCTGTTGGCCCGGATGTTACTAATGCGGGGATAGTTTCCAGAGAGAATTTACTTTGTCTGATGTTTAAAAGTGTGCTAGCAAGTTAGCCTACTTTTCGCGTTTTCCCTCCCGGTACAGTTCGCTTCAAGTAGCCTACTATAGTATACCATAACTGCAGAAAGGTGTCAGGTTTGAACTTTCTTTATTGCAATAACATACTAGACTGAGTTAACAAGAACTCTGACCAAGCTACCAAAGCCACGTCTTGAAGAACTGCTTGCTTGCTCGCTCGTCAAAGACTTCGGATTGCCTGCTGCTACCTGCTGTTAACAGTTAGCTTTCACCGTCATCGTCTCGTCGCCTGCATCACCGCTCGTGAGAAGCCTGCGTGGATCTCCTGCTCTCTCAACTGCCTGTCCTTTCCAACCTGCTGCATTGCTATTTAAAGGGCCTTACAATTAGAACACACTGTAGAACTAATTTCATGAGTTATCCCTAATTCTTTGCAGTATTTGCCTAACGTTAATTGCTCCCCCTCACCAGTAGCAGCACGAATGTTAGCTGTAGCGATGGCTGTATGCCTGCATGCAGAAGCCAGTTGTCTCGCGGTCATTCTGTCGGTTGGCTTGCT
Source organism: Synaphobranchus kaupii (assembly GCA_029718625.1). NCBI lineage: Eukaryota > Metazoa > Chordata > Actinopteri > Anguilliformes > Synaphobranchidae > Synaphobranchus > Synaphobranchus kaupii. The sequence continues at coordinate 70,109,475 of CM056377.1, read as the reverse complement.
CGAACTGTCAGAATTCTGAAAAGACTGTCAGGTCAATATTTTCGCTGGCCACTCTGTATATCCCGCCTTATAACTTAAAAGTCCCAGCTTATTGGTGAAAGGTTTAAACGGATTCTGAAGATTGACATTTCAGGCTCCCAATCATGCTAACGTTGATGAGCGCACTATGATGTTTAGGTAGCCAATAATGCGGCTGAATTCTTCTGACGTAATTTACATAGGAACTCTATGCCCAGATCACAATGTCCAATCGACAGTGACTAAGGGAAGTTGATAACGATTCAGAAAATATATAACTTTTAAAGATTGAATTCCATCTTCTAGTGGGACTTTTGCCGTTTATCGAGTGTGTGACAGAAATTTTCGGTGCCACTGACCACAATCGAACGCTTTCACTTTTAAGATTCGATTGAACAAGTAACGTTAGAAGTCAATTTTTTATGGATTAGTGCTATTGGTTTCTGTTAGCTTCACCATTCTAGCCTCATATGGCGAACAATAAACTAGCATTGACTTCTTGTAAGCTTTATCACCACTGCAGTGAAGTAAAAAGTCAATAAACTACGTTTTCTGTCAGAAATGTATTGTCAAGCTCACGTGAATTCACTGCTGTCTACGTTCTAAAGCTCCGGTTTGCCCTCCCTATTAACAGAAGAATGTTATCACCCCTTCCGGTTTGCCGACCCCGAAATGTGAGATGGGGCTAGCTATTTCATAGAAAAATGATTTAGTGGCTGAGAAATTAATTGATTTCATTTCATAGGGTTCATATAATATTAAGTAAACTTAGTTCCCAAAATCATCCACCCACGGACCACTGGAACCCCCCACCAATCCCACCCTTACGTACATTATAGAATTTCAGTTCTCTATCTGGGACAAGATGTATGACGCTGTAGACTTTAATATTGTTTCTTTATACTTTGTAATGTAATTCCAGCAAATTTGGTAATCATTAATTCACCCTGTCCATATTAATTTGTCTCTGAAGTTGTTAATCTCATGTCCCATTAATTTTTGTGGTAGTACCTGATTTTGAATACTTCTATTTAGGTGAAAAAACTGTGATGAGAAAAAGTCAACTCCTTGGGTGCTTCCCAAAACTTTCACGCCTCGCTTCCTTTCCTCCACTCTCCCACGACCACTTGTCTCCTATCCAGAAGGATAAAGTTTTGTTCAAATCAGATGTTGGGAACTATATTTACTGAATATTATATGAATCCTATAAAATAATAGCGTTCAATTTGGGTGCCATCAATTAGCTTAATTTCTCGGACACCAAATCATTTTTCTACAAAATAATGCTACAGCAGTGCTTACAATATTGGTTTCTAACAATAGAATCAATTTCAGAGTAATCTGAGATGGTGGGTGTTATGGCCTGTTCATTTGAAATGGAATGACCTGCTAGCTAACTAGATTTTGGAGGGTATTGATAAGCAGGCCATGTGCATTGTGCTTGAGCTTTAGCCTCCATGCCCTGAGACCGCAAAAGTACCCTTCTGTTGGTAGCCTTTCCCCCAAAATATGTATGATAGTATCTATTATCAGGCGTCCGCTTGGCAATTAATATTATTTAAAAACTTGAATAGACAAAATAGATAGTTTAGATAGATAGTTTAACATACATTTTCAGCTTTCTTTCTCTTTTTTTAGCTGCAAACATCAGCGAAGCTCTGTTACCTACGAAGAAAAGCGGTGTGGGAGATTTTTCATAAGGAGCAGGAGGTAGGCATTAGTGGTCGCAGGAACTAGTAGGAAAAGTAGGCTAGATCGCAACTTAAAGTATGGGCACCCCTGGGCTACATGACAGGGGTAGCTTTATTTGTCAGGACTACATCTGCACTTTACAAAATTGTAACCTGTGCTTTTTGTTTTCCTTGACATACAGTTTATTTATTGTTGCACAGTACTTCTATCTGTGTGGTTTTTCATAATTACTCGACTACAGCAACTAGTAGACTTAATGTCGATGTCTTTGAAAGAAATGTTGACTTTAAAAAATCAGCAGTCGTGCAAGTGTTGCAACATCATGGGGCATGTACAGCAGCATTCAAATAATGTAGAAAACAATCAGTAGCTTAGTCTTTAATTATTTTTGGTAAGGCTTACGAGTAACAGTTTCGTAACAAAAACATTTTCCATTTTTCATATATAACCCAGTGATGGTCTTGATGGGTGCAACATATGTAATTTGTTTCATTTGCGGTAAATTTGATGTACAGAACATTTACTAAAGTGGAATTTCTATTGTCAAGCAGAATTTAAGATTTGTGAGATTTGTCTAAATGATGATAATGTTTACGTTCATGAATTGTAATAACTGTTCGCTGAATGCATTTCAACAGGGACAGCAGGCAAAATTGCCCAATCAAGAGAATGGTCGGGGTGACAGAGGGCCAGCTACTGTACAAGTGACCCCCACATCCAATATGCAAGGAAATACAACGCCCAGTATCTCAAAAGTTCCTGGGCCCAGTTTTCCTGAAACCCCACAACCTATTGTCCAAGAAAACTTGGACACTCCGAGGACCTTGAAGCTACCCAACCCTGAGTATGTGATATATACTGACAGTGAGCTAGAACATGTTAGAAAGCAGTATTTTGAAATGCAACGTGTCAGCCATAATGGAGGATGCAGACTGTCAAAAGAACTTCGTTGCCGATTAGTGAGGAACACTGTGACCAACATGGTGTCTATCATCAGAGCAACAACGTCTGACTTTATGTATCCATCCACCCATGATGTCCATGCAATGGCAAAGCGGCTGGTAGAGTATTATCCCATGCTTCAGGATACCTCTGTGAACTGCAAACATACTTGGGTAAGTTAAAGTTGTAAAAACATTTAGATGTCTTAAATTTTCCTGAAATTTGGTATGACGGTCCTTTAGCAGAGTGGATTTTCATAGCATTATTGAGAATTAGTTAAAATGATGGCCATTTTATGACTAATTAGTCCTACTAAGGGTCACTGCCTGACACTAACTTGTCTAATCAATTGTTTTTCAGTAATTGTAAATGCGTTTGAGTGTGGTTATGTATAGTATGTACAGTAGTGTGCAGTGATGATTATACACTTAAATGCAGAATAATGTTGCTTCAAACCAGTTTAAACAAATTGTTTAGCATCAACAATCATGGAATGAGCCTTCAAACATGCATTCATGCTATGCAAAAGTCAAAAAATAAAAATTGTGACACCTTTCAATTTTTCTAAAAAAATGATGTTTTCAGTGTTTCTGTTTATTAGCCATACTTTTGCCCCAATGTAATTGTGGGAATGATTTTTTTGTTCTCATTGCCTACAATAGTATTGTTCAATACATTTTCACCAAAAAGTTTTAAAGAAGTAATACATTAGGACCCCTTTTAGACAAAAGTGGTGGTGTATAATCATCACTGCACACTACTGTATACCCAGAAAACTGCAGGCACATCATTGCTCATTTCGTACATGGTTAAAGGTGGATGGGCTTAGTCCAGTAGTGGAATGTGCATTCTCAACTTTTAATTATGAATGATGACCTAAAAGTACTACATAATATAATATATGTATGTCTCACCTTTCACATCTTTACTAAACAGGAATTGCTCTACAAGCAATTGTTGAAAAGACTCCAGAACAAAAGAACACCAAAAAAGACACAGGGACCTACACCCCAAAGAAAGAAAGAAAACGAAGATGCCTATATTTCAAGGACCACGATGGTGATGGAAGTGCTTCCATCTCAGATTCAGCAGGAAGCAGCAGCGCATCAACTGTAATTTTAGACGTAGCAGGAAGGAGCACACCCTCATCAGAGGACAGGGATTGTACTGTCGGTAAGTGTACTAAGCCTCATGAATTTGTTGTTACAAATTGTATTTAGACCAAAGAGATATACTGACCTTTTTCTTTTTCAATAAGGAGAAACAGCTGACCAATGTGGAATGGTTAGCAATGCTGACCATGTTGGACAAGAGGGCCATTGTGACATTGATAGTCAGCAAAGCCAAGCAAGACATTACCATACCCTGCAAGAGATGTATAAAAGACCAAAGCCAAACAAGGTGGCAGTCGCTCAACTCTTTGACCTTGAGTTTGATGCTCGAAGAACCTTCATCAACTCAGACACTCAGACACAACGCATACCCTGTTTCAAAGAACTGGATCCTGTAAGCAATTTGATGTATTTGAAATATGCCACAATTAGATGGCTACTGTAAGATTTACGAATTTTAATTTTATATGTCACCCCCCCAGGTTATGGATGAACTCCGGCGGATCCTTGACAGAGGTCATCCCCGCTTCATACCTGAACTGAAGAGCCGCTGGGAGAGCTTTTACAGCAAAGCTCAGTTCTACAGGGTTTTTAAAAAGGTTTTGAAGCCCCCAATGACCCTGGATGAAGGTAAGAAAAATAACTGGCTCTGCTGCTTGAACTGTATATCGTTGCTCTTCTGCGTTGACTGTATATCAAAAGTGCAATGGATTATCTCTTAAAATTTTAAAGTTTGTCAGTTCAGAAGAGACTTTGTAGGCATAAGTGTGATCACTGTAACGGAATACTTAAATGAGTGGAAATTCCCCAAATGCTGGTATTTCACTTTAATAGACCATGCAGTAGTCTGGGAACAGTGTGACACCCCCTCTTTGATTTGATGGTTTCAGGGTTTTTCCTGCATAGGGCTGTGTATCGGCATGAATTTCGCGATAGGATATGTATCACGATACAAGTGTCACAATTCAATATATTTTAGATCCTGCTATAGTCAGTGTTTACCTTCAAGCGGGCAATAAACAAAAATAAATTATGATCATAGCAACACTTTATTTTAGGAATCAGCATTTGCATTTATTAGTAGAAAATATGAGTGCTTCCAAGATTATTCTTCAAATCAACAGTAAACAAATGTAGGTGAAACATTTAAGCTAAATATGTATGTTTTAGCTTTGTGGTCCATTTCATATTTTATTCCAGATTGTATGTTTATAATGATGAGTAATTAGACCAGCAATCAATGTCTATTTGTTTATTTTAAGATTATTGTGCAAGAAGACTAGCTGGTCAACATGCTCGGCTATCAAAACACTTCTCTGAGCAGTTACGATGTCTCAACAAAATTTTACATCGGATACCAAGATACGGAACCGGTGCTTTTCCCTATAGTTTTTTTGTCCACACACTAGGGAAGTGAGCAGGAATGCACAGTGTTTCTTTTTAGTGGCAGCAGAAAATGAGAAATGGGTAACATTCAGGGGTTAAATTGGGCCGGAGTCAGCCAGAGCTGAGCTCCGTCTCCTTATGTCCAAATCGCATCCTGGCGGAGCTCAGCTCCGGTCCTTCAATGTCACAATTGGATTTCATTTTTTATTCTCCCAGTAGTAGAAATTCAATATGAGATGCTCAATTAAATATTTTACAGTAATTGTTCACAAAAGCAGAGCTATTAGTTAGATAGAAATGCTGTTGCTAACCAGAAATCATCATATGGAACTATCTGTAGTGTTATAAACTGAAGATTAGCAAGTGATTCCAGCGTTTCCCATTAATTGGCTAAAGTGCGGCGGCCCACCATTTGCCATCAAGATTTTAGTTGAATAAGTTCTCTACATCTGACGTAGCCATATTTTTACTGCAACATTGGAGTGTGATTTAAAACGCTGTACAACTCGTATGACAGCTTTCACTTAATTTCCTTGATGGCTCTAATGTAGATTCAAGCAGCTTACGAGTTACACCTGCATGGGGTTTATGATTGGATTGTTTACAAAAGCACAAAATTCTTAACAGATCTGGGGCCCTATCTTGGCGCTTAGTCTAAGTCCATTTAGGGCGTGTCCAAGTCCACTTTTGCTATTTTAACGGCGTGTTTTTTTGGCGCTAAGCACGGCGCATGGCGCAACTGGGCTGAACCTAGTCGCTTCATTAATTATAGGTGTGTCTTGGGCGTGACATTCAATAAACCAATCAAAATGTCATATCCCATTCCCTTTAAAAGCCTGCTTTTCCACCTTGGCGGATTGCTTATGATGGCGAAACAGACATGCTCGTGCGTGTTTAGTGTGATCAAGGAATAGGCTAAATGGAGTATGATCAATATTATTCGGACTAACCATTAGCCTATGAGTTCCCGGTAATTCCAGACAGGGCTGTTACTTTACAAAATATGTGCGGTTAAATTTCGTTAAAAGGACCTGCAACAGCTGAGAACAAGCTATCAATGGCTTCAGTCTCACCTTAGAAAACGCCAAATTAGCCTGCTTGTTCAGCGAATTTCGTTTGATTATGCAATGAAAGTGTCAAACATCAATTCCAAGAGGCTGTTCTCATGGAGTTCTCGAAGTTCAAGCTTCATCCAAAGTTCATTAGGCTACCTGCATAGTAGGCTAATATTGATTAATAACATACATACCGTTATTTTGCCTTAATGATGACACTAAATAGCCTACAATAAAGCTGTCAGGTTCGCAACCCATAAGTTCACGCATATTTCCCCTTGTTTAATAATGTCCTGTTTATGGAAATGTGACCAACCTGTTTTACTCGTAGCGTAATCCTTTAAAACAATCCACTTTCCCAGGAAGACCGTGAAACGTGCGACTTACAGCAGGGGAAACAGAGAACATGCAGCTCACCTGCAGAGAATGGCATTAAAATGAATTGTGAATTAATTGTGTAACGTGCTGCAAATTTGTTTTAGGTTCTAATTAGACGCTTAGTTCTCTTTAAAATCGTTTTGTTCAGTTAAGGAATAACGGGTGAAATCAGCTGGGTTTTAAACGGTGAGAGTATGGAAACCTGGTCACTGTAATTTAAAAAAATATGAAGGACGAAGAATAGCTAAGGTTACAATTTAGTTAACATGGTGACATCTCCGTTTTTTAACCATATATGGCCGCGATCACACCGGATCCGCTTTAACAGCTGGGGGCGCCTTTTTCGAATTGTTTTCAATGAGTTTGAAGCGTTTTCCACGCTGCTTTTGCGCCCCGGGCGCCTCGCCTTTATCTGCTCCAGGCGCCTCGCTGTTTTTCGAAAAATGCTCGGTGCGCACAGGGTTGAAAATATCTCAACTTGAAGTGCTCTGAGGAAAAATGCACGCCATGTCACTGTCATTCTTTTCTCCTCTGTCCAATCGCACGAAAGTAGAGGCGGGCCTTGATTCTTCCGTTATTCCCGTTGTAAAAAAAAGATGGAGGAGAAGTTGGTCGTTGCCGTTTCAGCCTACCCGGAACTATATGATTTCACAAATCGTGAATACCACGATAAAAACAAGCGGTCCAAGGCATGGAGACAAATTGGTGCCATGATCGACGTCGATGGTAAGTTATTTTCTTTCTAAAAATGTATAAAAGCACGATACTGTTCCGAATAGGCTAGTTGGTAACGGTAGTTAGGCTACAAGTAAGCTTGCAATACTAACGACATCTCACAGAGCTGTGTAACGTTACAAACGCCAACTCTGTCTGTATTCTGCTTTAAAGTAGCTAGATTGTCTATATTCCAGCACTGCTGGATGGTTGACCATTGATATGTTTATACTGCTTTTTGCTAGAGGAGGAATGCAAGAGAAAATGGAAGTACCTGAGGGACAAGTATATAAAAGAAAGGAACACAGAGAAAAAAGAAAAGAGAAGTGGTTCAGAAGGAAGTAGTCAGCAGAGGAGATGGAAGTTTTCGGCAATAATGTCGTTTTTGGAGGCTCATATTAAAGAGAGGGCCACAAGCTCCAATCTGAATAATGTTACATCAGAGAACAGTGCTAATGACACGGTTGGGAGTTTGCTGCTTCCTATGGTGTCATCAGAGGTAGGTGTAGCAAATGTTAACAGAAAGTGTAGTAAACGTACAAGTACAATAGCATCTTGAAAATGGTGTCATATCTCTACTGATTAGAGAGTGAAATGGGTCTAGTTAAATAATTGACATTGCACTGTGGTGCTCTGACCTCTCTAATTTGGATGGGTAAATGTGAAATGAGTCTGACAAATTACAATTATGACATTGACAATTAAGTCCTATTCTATGTATTTTCCTTTAGTCTGAAGATGGGCAATCACCCTCCACATTAATCCCTGAGCCCCCCCCACCCCCACCCACCCACCCACCCACTGTGGAAACCCCTGTCCACCCTCCTACCTCCAAAGGGAAGAAGCGGAGAAGGGATCAAGAGGAGCCGTTAACAGAATACCAGCGCGAGCTGCTTTCTGTTGTCAACAAACCTCTTGACGAGGATGAGTACTTTTTTATGAGCCTCATACCAGCGATGAAACGCTTACCTCCTCAAATTAGGTCTGAAGTTAAGGTAAAATTCATGCAAATTATAAATGCGGCTGAATTTCAAGGTGAGTTTTAGGTTCAAACACACACACACACACACACATACAGTGGGCTCCACACTTACTGGCACCCCTGGCAATGCACAAAAAATACTTAAAAATAAATAAATAGACAATATAATTAATGACTTAACTCACTTAAATGAATAAATAATTTTTGTTGCTTCCATTGAAACATTAAAGGGGAACGACGGGTTATTTCTTAAATTTCTATATGGATTTTATATGTTTAATGTGAGTCTTAAAGCTTACCGCACTAGAACTGTTAACTATTTATCATATTTATATATTTATTTATTTATATATTTATCTATCATATAATATATTTGTTTATCAGCGAATCTGATCAATTTCCAACCTTCCAGTATACAGTATAGACATGCAGCTGGAATTAACCACCACTGACGTATATCAGCGTGACACAGCGTGTCTGGTAACAAGGGAACCAGGAGGCACAGTTCTAGTGCAGTAAGCTTCAAGACTCACATTAAACATATAAAATCCATATAGAAGTTTAAGAAATAACCCGGCGTTCTCCTTTAAGTACAGTATTTCTTACATGTTGGCATTTGGAGTGTTATTTATTTTTTTTGTAGTTTTTTTTTTCTCAGTACATTTCCAGTCAGGGGTGGCAATAATTGTGGAGCCCACTGTACACACACTAACACAGACAGTATTAATTGCTGGATTATTATTATTATTTTTTTGTATGTATGTAAATAATAATAGTGGTTCCAATTGAATTGTGATGACATGTTGAAATAAAGTTCTGCCCTTTCAACTGATGGATCTTCACATGGTATTCTCTGAGTCAGATTTTACAATGTGTAACAGGATAACACCATATGTCTCAGAACCTTATAATACTGGTAGGAATAAGTAGGAACATGTTTAATAAGCATCCCAGGAACTCTATTTTATGGGAATATCATTGCATCTTTGAGTGAAATGCTAATTGAACACATTTAATTTTTAATCTCTCTCCATTTTCTATTGTTTTCAATAATGGTGTTTTTAATATCTGGTTTATAATGGTAAACGTTTAATTAAACTCATCAGTTCAACCCACGAAGACACTCTTACTGCAGTGCTCTTAATATGTTCTTTTGCACTGGAACGAGTGTAAACCAAGGTTACAAATTAGGGAGAAAATCCTTGGAGTAGAAACTCAATATTGGTAAGTATCGATAGAAAACTAAGAATCTCTTTTTTTTAGTGGTGTGGAGTTAATGAGACTGATTTTAAATATTTTATTTATTGCTATTTGTACGTATGCGGATACATTGGAATGTTTTGGTCTGGGAGCATCCCAGCATGCATACACACACCAGTATTAACATTCAAAAATCACACTAGTCTTTAAAAAAAGTTTAATGGATATTGTAGATACTCTTTTCTGATTATTTGGTGGCTCTTAAAAGAGCCTTTGATGTTGATGTCTGACATCATTGGTGTGTCAAACCACTGTATGCTGCCATGGCACTTCACCAGTTGGTGACGAAAAGTAGGCGGTGAACTTCTCCCTCACTGCAATTGCATCTCTGGAGGTGTTGTTGCTGCTAAGCCGGGAGATATCCTGCATCCCAGTTGATGACTCTAGATTCATCACTGTGCTGCTGGGGTCCTCTTCATCTGCAGAGTGCCAACGGATGAAGTTGTGCAATATGCATGTTGCCTTCACCACAACTTCAGCAACCTCAGGTGAGACACCGAGGACCCTTCTGTAGAGCCGCCACTGTGAGGCAAGGATCCCGAAAGCACACTCCACCATCCTCCGGGCTCGTGACAGACGGTAGTTAAAAATGCGCTGTTCTGGTGACAAGCGTTGCCCGGGGAATGGCCTCATCATGCATCTCCGCAAGGGGAACGCCTCATCTCCCACAAACACGTAAGGCGTGGCTTCTTCAGCTCCTGGGAGAGGTTTGTCTGCAGGGAGGTCCATGGCTTGATGGAGAAGGGCTTGGCCGAATGATGAAGAAACCAGTGTACCTCCATCACTGCTTTTGCCGTAGGCCCCAATATCGACGACTCGAAATCTGTATCTTGCATCCACGACTGCAAGGAGAACGATGGAGAAGGTGCCTTTATAATTGTGGTAAAGGGAACCACTATTTGATGGAGCTTGGATGGCAACATGCTTCCCATCAATGGCACCTACACAATTTGGGAAGTCCCACAGTGTTTGGAAATCCTCTGCGATTTCTTTCCACTCCTCCTTACCAGGAACTGGCATGTATTCCTCCACCAGGCTCGTCCAGAGGACCTCACACACCTCCCTGACAATCTTAACCACAGTGGAGAAACCAACCCTATAGCTGAATGCTATAGAACGGTAGGAGTCCCCAGTGGCCAGAAATCTGAAATGTGACAGGGGAGTTGCATGTGTTTAAATACAAGTCAAATGATAATGCGGGAAAAAAAATATATTGCAATTTGCAACACGTTTTCAAAGAAAAAGTAACCCATATTGTAAAACCACATCTACAGTTCAGTCCGTAAGTATTTGGAGAGTGACACATTTTATGTTGTTTTGGCTCTAGTCCAGCACATTGGATTTTGAAATGGATCAGTGACTATGAGCTTATAGTTTAGACATTCAGCTAATACTTATGGACTGCGCTGTATATTATAAAAATATACAGTTGCCTATTAAGTAGCTATTTCACTAGGGTACTGAAATGCTTTGTTCTCGGTACAGCTAACTGGCCATCTATATGATTTATTCATTATTCAGTTTTACATTTTGAAATTGCATATAGTTCATTTGTTTTCTTTACCAAAAAAAAGGTAATGGAAATGATATATATTGTTTGTTGTGGTTTCTTGAACAATTCTTGGCTAATGTACAAGTACCTTTAACTCAATGTACCCTTTCAGTTAAGTCTCCCAAGTAAAGATTACAGCACCATCTTGTGGAAATTGTTGGTAATTGTTAAGAGTTAGCGAACGGTCTTTTATCCGTTTTTTTTTTTTCTGTGCAGTGAAACAATGTTACCGCAGATATAACGTTACAATGTTGCCTAACGTTACCTCAAGCAGATGCACAGACGCTCGGCTGGTGAAATAGCTTCCCTGTAGTTGGTGTTGATCTTATAGATTTTGGATCCAACTATAGATAAAAGCTGATCAAACTGATCTCTGCTCAGCCTAAAATATTGCTGGAACCTATTCTCGTGAAGACGAAGCTCTTGAATGAGTTGATGATATTCCCCCTGTTGTTTTCTTTTTTTGAGAGTTTCGTGGACCCAGATGGACCTTTCTTTGTTTTTTAACTCTTTTTGTCTGTCACTCTCCAAAAGAGCAAACGCAAGTGCTCTCCTCTTATCCATGGTTTCAAAAATATAAATAACGGACCAAAATGTACAGTTATTAGTATATTTTATTAGTTCGTTTAATGTCAACCAAGTGATTGACAGGTACGAAGTTCGGTTGCCTAGCAACAACAAAAAAGACGCGTTCAACGTTTTTTTTTTCCATATAGGCTTCGAAAATGAAAAACAGGAGGCGCCTCGCGTTTTGAAGCTGTTAAAGCGGATCCGGTGTGATCGCGGCCTATTTGAACTCCATGGCATTGTACATGTTCATCCTCAAGAGAGCCAGCCGGACTGAAACGGACATCTACATGATGAACCTGGCGGTCATAGGCTATCAAAAAAAACCTTATGCACAGCGAATCCGCTGTAGCCTAGGCTATTTCAAAAACAATAAATGCAATATTCACTGGACAAGGTTTTGAACTTTTTTCAGTCACAAACCATTCTATTTACTTACAGGCTGTATTCATAGATAAACAGAGCTGTATTGTAATGACATCTGAAGCGCATTTTCAGAACTTAAATGTCCGTCTATTGCCGTGCGCGAGTTTTCCATTGAATGACAATTCACGCATTAGGTGCAAAGACAATTCGCGCATTAGGCTTGATAGCTATAGGTGTTATCAGCTCCTTTTTAATGGATAGCCATTGTCCCGTACCATCGCACATCGCCTGGATGTTGATGGAGTGGGCTGAGAGCAATGTAATGTGGCATTGTTTCCCTTCGCTGAGGGAAAGGTATGTGGACCTATGGAACCTTTTATTATTATGCATTTTTGATATAGCCTACACAATAATAATATTTCACATTGTGATCTACATATTTTAGTCATGCCTGTGCACGCCCCTGTGTGTAACAGACAGGAGGGTATGCGCGTTGTGCACACGCCTATGTAGACGCACTTATATGCGCCGTTAAAATAGCATGTAAACAACTGCGACATGACTTTAGACCAGGTTTGTGGTGGTTCTAGCGCAAGCGCTTTCTGCTGGCTCAAGATAGCAATACGCCAAAAAGAATCCTGGCCACTCCTCATCTTAAGACCAACACGCCCAGTTCACTAATGATGGCGCAAGAGTACATGGTAGTTAAACGGCGTAAGCGTTAGGCGTTATTATGGACCTAGCGCCGGGTGTAAGATAGCAAAGACACTTGCGTTTGCGTTAGCGCCGCTTTGCGCCGGGTGTAAGATAGGGCCCCTAGTCTCTTAATTTTACTGTCAAAGTGCACCAGATTGATACATTTAACTGTTAAATTTTTGTTCAGTTTACTAACTGCAGTACATCATATGACACTGTTTTTCTTTCTCAGCAAAGCATTCCATAGACATGATGAAGGCTCTGCCTGAGATGTTCCCATCACCTGTGGCCCCACCCAAAAAGTTGGGCCATGCAAGTGAGGCAATTCTGCACATCCTTGGGGTAAGAAATATGTATGGAGGGATTTGAGAGGAAAAGAGGAGTGGGAATTGATATCAAGATGCTCTAGTGCTCATATTGTTTTTCTCTTTGTGTTTGTGTTTCCAGCCCACAGAAGACCCCAAGTCCTTCCTCCAGGGGAGACCACTCTCAAGCCCTGTTTTAATTGTCTGCGAAAGCAACTGCATGGTGGCCGTTGGGTCTACACCTGTGACAACTTTTCCAAAAGAGAACATCCACACAGGTGTGCTCTACCTTTTGGCATACTATTACACACTTAATCTGACATACCCAAAATGCATTGCATTGTCAGTGCTTCAGACCATCCATGATGGTGATGCGACATCTTCCTACAAAAAAACTATTTCAGTGGAAAAAGTTAATTGGAGAGTAGTGAAAAATGCAGAGTGCATTCTTACGGCCATCATGCAGTTGCTTTTTAGTTGACATTTTTTTGCCATTGTGTAAGTGTTACACTTACAGTGACTTTTCTGTTGATAATGATATGCCAGGCTTGGTATCCATAGGCTCATCTAGTTTTACGCTGATCCTGACTTATTTTAAAGTTTTCAAACCATTCTTTATTTTATTAAACCATTCTTTGACTTGCAATTTGAAATGCACTCTGAATGCAGTTTAAAAAATGTGGAATTTGATTGTTTTCGCCTTTGTTCTACTAAAGGCTAAATCTGTCCAAGGTGGTAGGACTTAATAAAAATGTTCTGTATTGAATATCCAGTTCACTTGCCTCCTTTTCTGTCTTGCGATTGTCAATGGTCTATATGTAATCATGTGAGCAACTGAAGTTCATTTCTCTGGAGTTAATAAAGCTGTGTAAAGGTAATTATTTACCTGTGATTTATTGCATTTTGTACATCTTATTTCAAGAACTATTTCCAGGAATATGTTTCTTACTTTTAGCCTTACGGCCTAGATTTGAGGCAGTTAATTGTGTATGAGGCATTTGTACTTATTTTAAAACAAACCTTTGAATTGAGCCTCGTGCACTTGAAGCTTCGTAATGCAATCTCATATCAAGAATTTTTCTCTCAAATGAGGTTTAAAATGAGACTTATAACAAGATTAATATGCTAGTTTTCACTATTTTTGCATTATTATTACGATATTAGACTGAATCAGTGTTGCTTAAATCTAGTCAAAACATCTTAACTTGCGTAGTTTTACTCATTTTAAGACCGTAGAATACTTTCTATCACAATATTTTTTTTCTTGTTTTAAGAAGTCTTATCAAGTAAAATTCTCACCCCATTGGCAGATAATTTTGCTTGAATCAAGCATTTTTTTCTAAATTTAGTTTTTTTTTCTTATTTTTTGACAGATTTTTTGCAGTGATGCCTCTGTATATATATAAACTCTTACATGGGATGCCAGAAATATAGGCAATAACTATGGAATAATGAGGTTTACCCTTATTATTCTTAAGTTAGGTTAAAATTAAATCAGTCTCATTTGATTGTTATTATAATTACTACTACTTCAACTTACCATCAAAGCACTAATAACTAATAATTCATAACGGTTGAAGGTATTACGTTCTAATGATTAGGTTTGACTCAGCTCTCGTGTTCATACGACATGAAAACAGACACCAGGTTTAACAAAAATAGATTTACTAAACAAGGAAAAACATGAATATTACATTCTACTAAATAGACATATTGTGTTGTGTGCGTATTGTAGCATTTGTGTGTGTGTATGCACATGTGTGTGTGTATGTGTCGGTGTGTAGGCCTATGCCACGTGTGCGTTCAGGGAACAAAGGAATCACGTGGAGTAAGCTAACTGTGTCGCAGCACGTTGGTGATTATTGATCTCAAATCTGACGTTACTATAAATAAGTTCACGCACTTCGGTCAGGAAATACTGTTAACCATCTACAGTAAGCTAAAACGCAAGACAAACTCCTTTGTCCGGTGCATGCCCGGATGGGCCACTAACTGAGAAGTGTGACCCCACTGAAGGACACGAGATCTCAATCGAGGAGGGACAAACAAGCAGTGAGGCGGACCCCCCCTGGACCGGGAACGGAACGCAGCGCCTTCTGCACAGCCGCCTCAATGGCCCACATAACAGGGGCCACAATACGAGAACTAGGAACCACAGATTCGGGACGTGACTCATTATCCGACCGGTCATAAATGCGTGATAATGCATCAGGTTTAATATTTTTTGACCCGGGGCGATAGGTAAGAATAAAATTAAACCTGGTAAAAAAACAAGGCCCCACGGGCTTGCCGCGAATTGCGCGTTTTGGCCTGTTGGATATACTGTAAATTCTTATGGTCGGTCCAGACCGTAAAAGGGTGCTCAGCTCCCTCCAACCAATGGTGCCACTCCTCCAGTGCCAATTTGACCACCAACAGCTCAAGATCACCAACGTCGTAGTTTATCTCGGCTACGAGAAAAATATGCACATGGGTGTAGCTTGCAGTCCACCGGAGAATGCTGAGACAGAATGGCCCCAACCCCCAGCTCAGAGGCGTCGACTTCCACCACAAAGGGAAGAAAGGGATTGGGAGTAACAAGAATGGGCTCGCAGCAGAACCTCCTTTTTAGTTCAGTAAAAGCGGTCTCCGCCCTGGGGTTCCACTGAAACCGAGCAGGAGATGTTTTTTCTTTGTGAGGGCTGTGATAGGAACCGCTACCGAGCTAAAATTGTGAATAAATCTTCTATAAAAATTTGCAAAGCCCAAGAAGCGTTGCACCTGCTTCACAGAAGTAGGAGTGGGGCAATTCTTAACCGCTGAAATTTTATTTCGATCCATCAGGACTTTACCGTCAGCAACAATGAAGCCTAAAAAGGAGATGGAACTGGTGTGGAAAGAACACTTCTCAGCCTTAACAAATAGTTGAGCCTTAAGAAGCGCCTCCAACACCTGTCTAACGTGTATGATGTGAGAGGGAAGATACAGAGAAAAAATTTAAATATCGTCTAAGTAAACAAAGACTAATTTCTCCAGCATCTCTCTCACGACATCATTCACTACTGCCTGAAAAACAGAGGGGGCGCTAGTGAGACCGAATGGCATCATCCGGTATTCGTAGTGTCCGTGGTGCGTGTTAAAAGCGGTCTTCCACTCATCCCCCTCACAAATGCGCACGATATTGTAAGCGCTACGTAGGTCGAGACCGATGCCCCCTGTAAATGCTCAAATGCGGAATTCATGAGGGGAAGAGGGTACCTGTTCTTAATGGTAATAGCATTGAGACCCCGATAATCTATACAGGGTCTTCATCCTCCGTCTTTCTTTTTTTTAAAAACAACATTTATTTCTGATTTTTTCCCAATTTAGTAGCCAATTGAACCCCTATTCTAATTAAATTCCCCCCGTAGCAACCGCTAGAGAATCGCCGCTGCACAACCCTGTCAGCCGGCAGTAGGACGGAGATCGCCACGCCCTCTTCAGGGCGCGACTCCTCCAAGGTTCCTGACCGTAGTTCCAACTCGCCCAGGGCCGTTCTATGTGCAGCGATTCTCTCCGAGCCCCTCCCCCACACGGAAGCAGCCGCCAATTGCTGCTTCCACGGGGCGCCAGCCATGCTCGGATCTGGCAGGACCGGGGCGCGAACCCCGATCCTCGGAGCACAACCGCACTGACTGAAAGTCGGCGCTTTTACCGCTGTACTCCTCAATGTACTGCTTCATAGCAGCGCTCTCCGGAGCTGACAAGGCATACAATGAGCCTCTGGGAGGGACAGTGCCAGGGTACAGCTCAATGGCACAATCGTATAATCTGTGGGGTGGTAATTTGGCAGCACGCTGTTTACTAAAAACCTCAGCGAGGTCTCAATACTCGATAGGCACACCCGCGGGTAGATTCAACTCAAGCGCCCCTACCACCTCTGGAGTACCGGAAGATCTGTCAGACGAGTGGTCGTTGCCGCCCGTCTCCAGGGCAATGATGCTGTTGCCGCTGCCCATCTCCAGGGCAAGGATACGGTCTCTGCTGCCCGTCCCCAGGGCGATAATACGGTCGCCACCGCCCCTCTCCAGGGCAATGATGTGGTGGTCGTCGCCCGTCCCCAGGGCGAGGAGTCCTTTGCCGCCACCCGCCTCCAGGGCGATCATGCGGTCGCCGCCGCCCGTCTCCAGGGCGAGGAGGTGGTCGTCGCCGCCAGTCTCCAGGGCAATGATGCGGTTGCCACTGCCCGTCTCCAGGGCAAGAATACGGTCTCCGCTGTCCGTCCCCAGGGCGATAATACGGTCGCCACCGCCCCTCTCCAGGGCAATGATGTGGTGGTCGACGCCCATCCCCAGGGCGAGGAGTCCATTGCCGCCGCCCGCCTCCAGGGCGATGATGCGGATGCCGCTGCCCGTCTCCAGGGCAAGGATACGGCCTCCGCTGCCCGTCCCCAGGGCGACGAAGCAGTCGCCGTCGCCCGTCTCCAGGGCGATGCGGCAGTCGCCGTCGCCGGCCTCCAGGGCGATACAGTCCCCATCGCCAGCTTCCAGGGCGATACAGTCCCCATCGCCAGCTTCCAGGGCGATGCAGTCTCCGCCGCCGGCTTCCAGGGCGATGCAGTCGCCGCCGCCGGCTTCCAGGGCGATGCAGTCACCGCCGCCTGCCTCCAGGGCGATACAGTCGCCGCCGCCAGCTTCCAGGGCGATACAGTCCCCATCGCCAGCTTCCAGGGCGATGTAGTCTCCGCCGCCGGCTTCCAGGGCGATGCAGTCGCCTCCGCCGGCTTCCAGGGCGATGCAGTCACCGCCGCCTGCCTCCAGGGCGATACAGTCGCCGCCACCGGCTTCCAGGGCGATGCAGTTGCTGTCGCCACCCTTCAGGGCGATACAATCATCGCTGTTCCTGTCCCGCCACGTTCCAGCCCTCCCGTCCCGCCACGTTCCAGCCCTCCCGTCCCGCCACGTTCCAGCCCTCCAGTTCCGGTTTGGAACATTCTGTGTCCCGTTCCAAGTCCAGTTCCGGTTTGGAACATCCTGTGTCCCGTACCAAGTCCAGTTCTGGTGTGGAACACCCAGTGTTCCAGTAAAGTCCAGTTCCGGTTTGGAACATCCAGTGTCTCGTACCAAGTCCAGTTCCGGTTTGGAACATCCAGTGTCTCGTACCAAGTCTAGTTCCGGTTTGGAACATCCAGTGTCTCGTACCAAGTCCAGTTCCGGTTTGGAACTTCCAGTGTCTCATACCAAGTCCAGTTCCGGTGTGGAACATCCAGTATCCTGTACCAAGTCCAGTTCCGGTTTGGAACAACCCAGTGTTCCAGTAAAGTCCAGTTCCGGTGTTGTCCGTTCCAGTTTCCTGTCCATCCCAGTTCCGGTTGGAACTTCAGGGTTCCAGTACCAAGTCCAGTTCCGGCCTGGAACTTCCTGCGTTATAGTTCAAGTCCAGCTCCGGCTTGGAGCAAGTGAAGTCCCGGAGAAGCTCCGGACTTTATTATTATTCTGTGTGTTTATTCTGCCCCTAGCTCTAATAAACTCCCCTTTCTTGTACCTCTGCCTCCTTGTCATGCATTTAGGTCCAGCCCCCCTGTTCAGGGTCGTGACAGGTACCTTATTTTTTCAAAGCACACCATGTCCTCTTGATGTAATGTAGTTTAGTAGTAGTTTATATTATATGTATTTTGTTCCTGTCCTGCTTCAAGAGCCAGGACCTTCTTCAGAAATCTCAGAGAGGAGGGTGGAAGAGGTGAGCGACAGCAGCAGACATGCAAGTGAGGAAGAGATGGCAAGAGAGAGCACAGAAAGCAGCAGTGGTGAAAGTGATGAGCAGGCAGACACTGAGAGCAGCACAAGTGAACAAATAGAAGAGGGTCAGAAATAAGGAGGTGAGCACATGTATTGAAGGACAGTTGCTATAGCAGACAACATAAATTCACATATTATTTTTATAAAGTCATAGTTCCCCTTCCCTAGATCAACTCCTTTTTGCAAAACACACAATGTCTTCACTGATAGTTACAGTGAGCACCATAATTCGTTGGACAGTGACATATTTTCTGTTATTTTGGTTCTGTACTCTAGCAGTTGTTGAAAGGATTCAATAATAATGAGGTTAAAGTGCAGACTGTCAGCTTTAATTTGAAGGTATTTTCATACATATTGGGTGAACAGTTTAGAATTGACAGCACTTTTTGTACATAGTCCCCCCCATTTTAGGGCACCAGAAATCCTTGAACAGTTTAACATTGTGTACAATAAAGTAATTATTTTTAATATTTGGGCACATATCGTTGCATGCATTATTATTGTATCCTTTCAACTTCAAAGTGCTAGAGTACAGAACCAAAATAACAGAAAATATGTCACTGTCCAATAAATTATGGTGCTCACTGTATAACATTGGTGATGTAATGAGGTTCAGTATTAGTTTATGTTCTATGTTTTCTACTCCTGTCCTGCTTCTAGAGCCACGACCGTCCACACTCAGCAGCAATGACAATGATGATGAGGCAGCAAGTGAGGGAAACACAGAGAGTGAGGCAGTAGATGACCCAGGTTTGTGGCCAGAAAAAATAACAAATAAGGACAGGGCGGCAATTGTCAAGAAACTGGCCAAAAGAGTTGCACCAAAATTGCCCAAAGACTGTGTGGGAAAGTCATTCCCTGACTACCCGTTGTTTACAAAGGCATCAAATCACAGAGAGAGAGTCAAAAGAGACTGGCTGATATACAGCGAAAGCACGGATGCTGTTTATTGCATTCCATGTGTCCTTTTTTCATCAGAACAAAAATGCCCTTCCCATAGTGCACTGAACAGCCAAAATGGGTTTAAAATGTCTTGCGTGAAGTGACGTCGTATGTACGGCAAGTTCCCAAACCACGAGACTACTAAAGCACACAGAGAATGCTACTTTAAGTGGAAAGACTTACAACACTCTGTAATGGGTGAAAGTGACATTGACTATCAGTTGAACAAACACTTACAATCAGAACGTGAGAAAAACCGGGCTCTTCTGGAGAGAATACTAGATGTGACACTACACTTGGCATCCAGGAATTTACCTTTCAGGGGTAAAACTAAAGACCTTGACAATGTCCACAATGGTAATTTCCTAGGTCAATTGAGATATTGTCTCGTTATGATTCACTCCTCAATGACCATCTCCAAAAAATCAGGGACAAAAAGAAAGGCACCAGACTGACTCATTATCTCAGTTCAGACATACAAAACAAATTCATCGAACTATGCGGCAACAAAGTTTTGAAAACAATCATAGAGGAAAGAGAGGATTCGATTTATTATTCTGTAATCTGTGATGCCACTCCAGTTTTATCACATACCGAGCAAAATGTTGTGCTAATACGTTATGTCAACTATAATAAGAAAACAGATGACTGGGAGATCACTGAAAGGTTTCTGGAGTTCAAGGACTTCAACAAAAAGACAGGTAGTGACATAGCAGACATGAAATGTGCTCCAAAAACAGGGCATAGGCATTGCCGACTGCAGAGGGCAGGGGTATGACAATGGAGCAAATATGTCAGGGAAAATCAAAGGAGTCCAAGCCTGAATTTTAAAGAAGAATCCCCTTGCTACATTCTCACCATGTGCCTCCCACACCTTGAATCTTGTTGGTGTGCATGCGGCAGAGTGTAGCCCAGAAGTGTCGACACTTTTTGGCAGCATCAATTGCCTTTACGTATTTGTTAGTGCCAGTCCAGAGCGATGGGCAATCTTCAAAGACAAGACAGGCTGCTCTCTGCATCAGCTCTCTACTACAAGATGGAGTGCTAGAGTTGATGCCGTAAGACCGGTAGCAAAACGCCTACCAAGTGTCATAGAGGGTCTTGACACCATACTCTCCACTTGCAATCTCACCAGTGAGGCCAGATCTGAAGCCAGTGGTCTAAAGAACTACTTCAATTCATTTGAGGCCTGTGGCAGGGTGGGCGTGGTTAGTCTCTGTTTGCAGAGAGAGAGTGAGCAGAGCGGCTCGCGGACCCTGAGCCACAGCTGTCATGAGTTAGTCAGGACAACGCGATAATTAACGATGGAATGATTGTTTGATTGTTGCCTGATTGCTTTGACAGTGAGCCTGGGCTTTAAAGGAGGGAAGCGGGAGATCAAGGGGGGCTGGCCGATGACGGGAGAGGACTGAGAGGAAAGGTCCACGAAGACCGTAGCCAGCAGAAGCGTGTAACACAAGCGCGAATTAAAGAGTGTTAGTAACAAAAGCCTTGTGTACTGCCTGTTCTTCCCGAGGGTGGCACTCGATCTTGCCACAGTGGTGGCCCGTACAGGGAACAAAGCAGGAAGGACAGACAAGGAATGAGCACCGAGCAGGAAAGACCGGAAGTGGGGCAGCCGGTCGTGGCACTCGCCCGTATGCTGGAGGCGATGGCGCTCATGCAGGAGAGACAAGCTGCAGTACACGCAGAGCAGATGGAGTCTCTGCATGTACAGGCCACCCTCCAGACGGAGGCGCTGCGACAGCTAGCCACCGTCGGGGGGGCAGGATCCCGGGATCAGCCCTTCCGACACCAGGTAAAAATACAATTACCTAAAATGACCGCGGATGACGACGCCCAGGCCTTCCTGGACAGTTTTGAGGTGGCCGCAGAGGCGTGTCAGTGGCCCAGCGAGGAGTGGGTGGTCCGCCTCCTGCCCCTGTTATCGGGGGAAGCCCAACAGGCGGCACATGGGTTGCCGGCGGTGGCTCGGGCTACCTACGACAACGTCCGGAAGGCCATCCTGGATCGGCTGGGTTTCAGCCCCGAAGAGCAACGGCGCCGGTTCCGGGAAGCATCCCTGGGCAGGGGGGATAGGCCGTTCGCATTCGCCCAGCGGCTCACGGACATGGCTAGGCGCTGGTTACAGCCGGACATCCGGTCCGCAGCGGGAGTAGTGGAGCAGGTGGTACTGGAGGCATTTATGGGCGGGCTGCCAGAGGCGACAGCCAGCTGGGTTCGCTGCCACCGACCCACCAGCCTGGAGCTGGCTGTGGCCCTGGCCGAAGACCATCTGGCCACTGTGCCCAGCAGTCCGCCGCAAAGGCCACCGGAACCGGCTCCAAGGAGGAAATCTCCTCCTCGCACGGGCCCAGCGCCTTTTTCCCGAGACCCCGCTACAACCCTCCCCCGAATTAATTCTCTGTTTCTTCTCCCTCCCTCTACAGGCTCAGGCTCGGTGGCGGGAGGGTCCGACCCACAGAGGGCTCCGCAGGCGTCCGGACCGGGGTGTTGGCGGTGAGGTCAGCTCGGTCACCTGCGCCGCGACTGTCCAATGATGGAAGTGGGGCAGGTGGTCCGGGTTGTCGGGCCGCCCTCTCTCGCTCACAATCCAGAGGGGGCGTACTGCATCCCGGTAAGGGTGCAAGGGAGTGAACACCGGGCGTTGTTGGATTCGGGGGCTATGCAGTCCATGATTCGGCAAAGCCTGGTTCGACCCGAGGCATTGATTGAGGCACCATGGGTATCGATTAGGTGCGTGCATGGTGATGTGCACAAATATCCGGTAGTGCCGGTCAAAATTTATTATAACGAACAAATGCATATAGTTAAAGCCGCGGTTAGCTCCCGGCTGTCGCACCCCTTAATTTTGGGCATTGATTGGGCGGGGTTTCGTAAAGTGTCAGGGAAGCTGTGGGAGGTGCGATCCCGACCGGTAGGGACAGGTGAGGTGTGTGCTGCTGACGGTGATGACGCAGGGTCAGCCGACGCGGTCGAGGGGGAGACGGAGCCGAGGGAGCCGCGAAAGGAGACTCCCCTGGTTTCGGTGTTTCCTCCCACGGAGGATTTCCCACTCGAACAGTCTCGGGATGACACCTTACGCTTTGCCTTCGATCAGGTGATGCGTATTGATGGTCAACAGGTGCGACCTGAGGCAGCTCTTTCTCACCCGTATTTCTCGATTATTAGAGATAGGTTATATCGAGTGTGTCGGGACGCTCAGACAGGGGAAGAAAATACCCAGTTGTTGGTACCTAAAAGCCGCAGGGAAATGGTTTTCCAAGCGGCTCATTATAACCCCATGGCAGGACACTTAGGATACGAAAAAACACTTAACCGTATAATGGCCCGATTTTATTGGCCGGGCATTTGGGCAGACGTACGTCGGTGGTGTGCGTCTTGCCCGGAATGTCAATTAGTGAATTCCCCGGCCATCCCAAAAGCGCCGTTGCAGCCACTTCCATTAATAGAGGTCCCGTTTGATAGAGTGGCTATGGACCTCATCGGGCCATTTGAACGGAGCACTCAGGGATACCGATTCGTATTAGTTCTGGTGGATTATGCGACCCGGTATCCCGAAGCAGTTCCGCTGCAAAATATCTCGGCTAAGAGTGTTGCGCAGGCACTGTTTCAGATCATCTCCCGCGTCGGAATCCCGAAAGAGATTCTGACGGACCAGGGCACATCGTTTATGTCACAAACACTAAACGAACTGTACGCGTTATTGGGCATTCAGTCAATTAAAACCAGCGTGTACCATCCCCAAACGGATGGGCTCGTTGAGCGCTTTAATAGGACTTTGAAGTCAATGATTCGGAAGTTTGTTCACGAGGATAGTCGGAATTGGGATAAATGGCTAGTCCCTTTACTATTTGCAGTGCGGGAGGTTCCCCAGGCCTCCACGGGATTTTCTCCCTTTGAACTAATGTTTGGGCGGAAGCCCCGGGGAGTCTTGGATCTTGTTAAAGAAACCTGGGAGGAAGGTCCAAGCTCTAGTAAAAATGAAATACAGTACGTCATGGACCTACGAGCAAAACTCCATACACTGGGGAGGGTATCACGGGAGAATTTGCTCAAGGCCCAGGAGCGGCAGCAAACGCACTATAATAAAGGGACAAAACTCAGACAATTTTCACCGGGAGATAAAGTACTGGTATTACTTCCAACCTCCAGCACAAAATTGCTCGCCAAGTGGCAAGGGCCCTTTGTGGTCACATGGCGAATAGGGGAGGTAGACTACGAGGTGGTGCGTTCGGATAGGGAAGGAGCTAAACAAATCTACCATCTGAACCTATTAAAAGCTTGGAAAGAGGTGGCGGCTGTCTCGCTGGTGACGGTGGATCAGGAGAAAGATGAGCTGGGGCCGGAGGTACCAAATTCACCCAATCAGACCCCGCCCCTTTTGGATGGCCATCTCTCGCCAAGCCAGCAGGCAGACCTTGCCCTGTTGCAAAAGCAGTTTGCGGATGTGTTTTCTCCCCTACCCGGACGCACTAATCTTGTAACCCACCATATAGAAACCGCCCCGGGAGTGACGGTACGTTCCCGTCCGTATAGACTGCCGGAACACAAAAAAAAATTGGTTCAGGCAGAAATAAAGGCCATGCTGGAGTTGGGCGTAATAGAGGAGTCGCACAGTGCTTGGAGTAGCCCCATTGTTCTGGTAGGGAAACCAGATGTGTTTATCCGGTTCTGTGTGGATTACAGAAAGGTGAACGAAGTTTCACAGTTTGATGCTTATCCAATGCCTAGGGTCGATGAACTCTTGGATCGGCTGGGCACGGCTCGTTTGTTTTCGACACTGGATCTGACCAAGGGCTACTGGCAGATTCCCTTGTCGCCAGAGTCCAAGGAAAAATCGGCTTTCTCCGCTCCGGACGGTTTGTACCAATTTCGGACACTTCCATTCGGGTTATTCGGGGCTCCAGCCACGTTCCAACGCCTTATGGATCGGGTGCTGCGTCCGCATGTCGCATATGCTGCAGCCTATATTGATGATATTATCATCCACAGTAGCGACTGGGCACAGCATATGCGGCATGTGGGGGCGGTGCTCGACTCATTGAGGCGGGCGGGGCTCACGGCTAACCCGAGGAAGTGTGCAATTGCCAGAGCGGAGGTACGGTATTTGGGGGTACCACTTGGGAAGTGGACAGGTGCGGCCTCTAGTGGACAAAACCGCGGCGATTGCAACCTGCCACCGGCCCAAGACAAAAAAAGAGGTGAGGAGGTTCTTGGGGTTGGCCAGTTACTACAGGTTTATTCCTGCCTTTTCGGAGCTGACCAGCCCCTTGACTGATTTAACTCGGAAAGGTGCCTCAGAGCCGGTCCAGTGGACGGAGTCGTGCCGGAGGGCGTTTGAGAGGGTAAAAGAAGCACTCTGTGGGGAGCCGCTGTTGTTCACATCTAACTTCTCTCTCCCTTTCACCCTGCAGACAGACGCGTCGGACAGAGGGTTGGGGGCGGTGTTGACCCAGCAGGTGGAGGGAGTCGATCGCCCGGTGCTGTACATAAGCCGCAAGCTTTCGCAGTGGGAGACGAAGTACAGCACCATTGAAAAGGAATGCCTCGCGATCCGGTGGGCTGTCGGGTCCCTCCGGTATTACCTGCTGGGCCACTCATTCACCCTCTGGTCGGACCACGCCCCCCTCCAGTGGCTCCACCGCATGAAAGATACCAACGCGCGAATCACCCGTTGGTATCTGGCTCTTCAGCCATTTAATTTTAAGGTGGTTCATAGGCCGGGGGCGCAGATGGTGGTGGCGGACTTCCTCTCTCGCCTCAAGGGGAAAAGGGGGGGGGGGGGTTGGTCATCGGCCGGAGGGCACCCCGGCCTAAGTCGGGCGGTGGGGGTATGTGGCAGGGTGGGCGTGGTTAGTCTCTGTTTGCAGAGAGAGAGTGAGCAAAGCGGCTCGCGGACCCTGAGCCACAGCTGTCATGAGGTAGTCAGGACAACGCGATAATTAACGATGGAATGATTGTTTGATTGTTGCCTGATTGCTTTGACAGTGAGCCTGGGCTTTAAAGGAGGGAAGCGGGAGATCAAGGGGGGCTGGCCGATGACGGGAGAGGACTGAGAGGAAAGGTCCACGAAGACCGTAGCCAGCAGAAGCGTGTAACACAAGCGCGAATTAAAGAGTGTTACTAACAAAAGCCTTGTGTACTGCCTGTTCTTCCCGAGGGTGGCACTCGATCTTGCCACAAGGCCATTGTCCTACTCACTATCTGGCTGAAAATACTCCAGTGTATTGAGGACAGGAATGTCATTCTCCAATCAGGACAAATCTCATTAGACATAGAGGCAGCCAACATTAGAGCCCTAAAGGAAGAGATACAGGTTCTAAGAGATGGGTGGGAGTCTTTTCTGTCTGAGGCCAAATTGGTTGCTACTGAGATGGATGTTGCAAATCAATTTAGCCAAGAGAAAAGCCGCCAAAGGAAAAGGAAAAGATTCCACGATGAAACCGCTCAAGAAGAAACAGCTCGGGACGATGCGAGTATTTCGGAACACCGTGTTTTTCACTGCCATGGACAACATTCTAAGTGACTTGGACACTCGGTTCCGGAGCACGGCAGAAATTGTAGACGAATTTGCTGCTGTGCTGAATGTAGGGAAGATGAGTGACAATCAAGTTCCTACTCTATGCCAACCATTGATTGCCAAGTACAAGAAAGATCTTACAACTGAATTTGAACAAGAAGTCAGACACCTTAACAAAGTATGTGCAGCAACCTTCCCCCCTAACCTGTCCCCTCTTGGCCTGCTAAATGCCATTTACAAGTTAGAGCTGATATGATGATATGATGGCATTTTTGGAGGTGTGCATTGCCTTACGCATATTTTGCACACTGCCTGTGACAGTTGCTGGTGGCGAGAGAGCCTTCAGTAAACTCAAACTAGTCAAGAATTACTTAAGGTCAACAATGTCCCAAGAAAGACTCAACAGTCTTGCAATGCTGTCAATTGAGAGTCAGTTGGCCAGACAACTCAACTTCAAGGACTTGATTAGGGACTTTGCAACAAAGAAGACGCGGCGGTGGGATTTTGGGGAGTAGGCTTCAGGAACAGCAAGAGTTCCTAGGTCAAAATTACCCAGTGCAGTTTCTATATTGGCAAAATAGATCTAAAATATTTTTGTTTGATATGTTCTGTTGCATTTTTACAAATACTTGTCAAATATATTTGGTGTCATGGGGTAACGTGCATAGAACCCCTGTTATGCTTCCGTCTTTGTCAAAAATGTTAAAAGTTAATAAATACATACAGACTTTTGCAAGCCATCATATCATTGTGTATACCTTGCATTTGCAGTGTGTCACTTCCAAAGTTACCCTGGAATAAAGCCTTAGCTCCTAGGCCTAAGAAGGGTTCAGGGTCAATGAGAAAATACAAAGCTGGCAAGAATAGCCCACAGGTTCAATCTGGGCTATGGTGGAATCTTCACATTCCTTTTTGTTAAGAAATTTTATATGTGAATTTGTCAAACTAAGAAAATGGGCCCCTTATTGGAGACGCTGTTGATGAGGGGATTGTTGGGAAAGCTGGTAGCATGGGATGAGGATAAACAAAGAGGTGTAATGTTAGAAAAGTCAGGAAAATAATTAAATAATTAATTTTAAAAATGTCCAATGACTAAGGGGGGCGCTCGGTCATATTCTTTCAGGGGGCGCAAAATCCCTGGCAGCACCCCTGGTCGGAGATAATGACCAGGAGAGATCCAAACACCGGGACGGAGGCAGAAAAAATCCAATAGAGCATCAGACGACGCCAAATCGGAAAACAATCGTAGAAACGACAGAGGCAGCCACTACCCATGACAGCAACACTGTGTGTATGCAGGAAAGTCGCGGAGGTGCAGTTTGTGTGTTGGACTGCTTAATACCACTGGACATCTCGGGACAGCGGGGGCTATTTTTACCAGTGGCGTAACGTCGGCTGTAAAATAGGCCTTCGGTAACCTTACCTTTATACGGATATTACTCTCAACCTGTTTCTACTTATAGTTCTTAATTATCAATCAAGCAATTCAATAACTGAATAACAAACATCAATGAATATATCAAGTTTTTCTGTGCTAGTATTTTTCTTTGCGTCATAAAATGGGTAGCACTTAAATATATGTAGCGACGGCCTGCGCGTTGGAAAAAGTGGGGATTACTTGTTTTCGTTTATTTAGATTCAGTAGCCTAACAATCAATCCATTCATTCTCTGAATAATCAAGACCAATTTGTAGCCTATAATGATTTAGAAATGATAACGACAAAGAGACAACTTAAGATTGTTTAACAAGGATCAGGCAATAATCTGAATGCGTTAAAGAATGTAATTAATTTTAAGACGACACTAAAATTAGTCAAAGCGATTTAAACATTAGAAAGCATAAATTTAAAGAGGACAGCCTCTTAAGTGTCTCGAATCATTGAGAGCAGCGCATAATACAGGCTAGAAATACTCATTTACGAAAATCTACGTTGAACATTTAAACATGGAGCATTTCAAAGTCAGAATCTTCGCATGATAACACAACATCATAAATGTCGATATACAAAAATGCAACACAAGTTTATGTTGCACAGAACAATAATGATATCTCAAAATAACTTGGTAGCCTAATAATTTACTTGTTCTTGGTTATTGAGTGAATCAATTATTTGATTGACGATCAGGAAAAGTAAACGGAAACAGATTGAGAGTGATCATCCGTTAAAGGTAAGTTTACAGAAGGCCTAGTTCTACTCCCACGGTACGCCACTGATTTTTAATCATGGCAGCATGGCTGTATTCCACTTTAATTCACTTGATTAATGCAATGATTCTACTGAATGTCTTTATTTGATATGTTTGTTTGTGTGTTGTGGGTCTGCCCCACTGTCTATGTCTTTTTGTTGTTGCTGGGACTACAACTGAAGTTCCCAAATGTGAAAATAAAAGTTATTCTATTCTATTCTAACTGGGGGTTATCAAATGCAATGAAGACCAAATTTGATTTCAAACCATTACATTCAATTTCAAATAGTGAAAAACAAATTTAAGTTATGCAATTCAAATTACATTTTTAAATACAATAATTCAGTTTAATGTGAGGGTTAGAGTAAGGTTCGGAGAACCAGATGCAACCGATAAGGATTCTAAAAACGTATCTAGAAAGATACGCCATAAAAGCGGAAGAACCGCACCAGGGAGGAGATAAACAAAAGAATGTGAGCAAAACTTCCCTAGCACAATGCAAATCAAAGCAACCTCAAAAACAGAGGCGTATCTCGATAAACAGCGAGAATAAATAACAAAAGAACCTCACGCACTAAATCACTAGGTGTAACAGGAGGTTAGAGACACAAAGCAAAAACTCGAAAAAACGAGTGAAAGAAAGGAACACAAAATAAAACCTGTTATCCAAAGCTCTATAGGCAAAAGAACTTGAAAACAAAGGGTAACAGGTAAAAAGAATAAGGATAATGAAAACGATTGGAAAGAAAAGAGAAAACCAATCTACTTCTAATTTCTTTAACCGGACTTGCTGCGTTTCCTATTCGTACGAACCAGAAATGCAGCAACCAAATTTCCTATACCTTACCGACTTTGTTGTCAACATAGCAAAGACAATATCAAAGTGTCGGAAATGCGGAAGTCCTGGGCAATTTATAACCAGCAGGAAACCCGAAACAGGTGCAAAGAATAATTGCCGGGCAAGATACAAACACCGGGACGGAGGCGGAAAAAAGTCCGATAGAGGGTCCCGGCGACGCCAAAAAGAAAACCAAATGGCGAAACAGCGAAGGCTGCTAATAACCGTAACATTTAATCTTTACAAATTCAAATTATTGCAATAAAAATTCAAGTTATGGAAGTCAAATTCTATTTCTGCTGGCACTCATTTCTGCCCATAAAGTTGGATTATTTATATGCTGCCATTCTGACTGACTGTCGTGAAAGAGAAAGCCAATCAATTGGATGTGCCGGACGTTAATTCAATGTAAGTACATTAAAATAAAAACAGATAAAAACGGTTGCTAGCTGAAGACAAGCTACACAACAGTTACCCACAATGCCTTTCTTCCAATGGAGAGTGCCAAGTGACTGGAATTGAACCCCAAACCCCTCTGGGCATCATTGAGACCGCAACCACAGAGCCACTGGACCAGTCAACTAGTTGAGGTGAGCATGCTGTTCCGTTTACAATAACACGGTTCTATGCTGTTCAGAACAGGGTCATAGCTGGTCAATACATTCCTCCAATCTTTGCCCCCTGCTCAAAGGACAAGGGTCTCCCTTATTCCCCAAGCACAGAACAACAGTGGCCTGCTGATCTCAAAACCCTAAGCCACCGTCCCATTAGTCCATCATCCAACAAAGCTAAAGTTTTGGCATTAGATGATGACCACAAATGATGACCATTTTGCAAAAAGCATATACAAAATACACTAATAATAATAATGCATGGCATTTATATAGCGCCTTTCTAGATACTCAAAGCGCTTTACAATGATGAGGGGGAAACTCACCTCTACCACCACCAATGTGTAGCACCCACCTGGGTGATGCAACGGCAGCCATTTTGCGCCAGTATGCTCACCACACATCAGCTGAGGTGGAGAGGGAGAGAATAATTTTTTTAGCCAATTAAACTGGGGGATGATTAGGTGGCAGATTGAATGAGCCTGGGTTGGGAGTTTAGCCAGGACATCGGGGAAACCCCTACTCTTTACGATAAGTGTCATGGGATCTTTAATGACCACAGTGAGTCAGGACCTCGGTTTAACGTCTCATCCGAAAGACGGCATCTCCTACAGCACAGTGTCCCCATCACTGCACTGGGGCATTGGGGTTTATTTGACCAGAGGGAAGACTGCCCCCTACTGGCCCACCAACACCACTTCCAGCTGCCCGGCCAAAAAAAAAGTCGCACACTCTAATATTTAGTTGGACCGCCTTTAGCTTTGATTACGGCGCGCATTTGTTGTGGCATTGTTTCGACAACCTTATGCAATGTCACAACATTTATTTCCATCCAGAGTAGCATAAGTTTTTGGCTGAGATCTTGTATTGACGACGGGAGAGTCGAACCACTCCGTAAAGTGTTCTCCAGCACATCCCAAAGACTTTCAATGGGGTTAAGGTCAGGAATCTGGTGGCTAATTCATGTGTGAAAATGATTCCTCATGCTCCCTGAACCACTCTTTCATAATTTGAGCCCGATGAATCTTGGCATTGTCATCCTGGCATATGCCCATTGATGGGATAACCTGGTCATTCAGTACATTCAGGTACTTCGCTGACTTCATTTTATTGCTGCATAATGTTGCTGAGCCTAGACCTGACCAACTGAAGCAACCCCAGATCATAACACTGCCTCCAGAGGCTTGTACTGTACAATGACGGGTGCAATGGTGACTTTTTTTTTGGCCGGGCAGTGTATATAAAAGGTAAAACATTTTATTTAAAATAAAAATGCATGCTTTTTCTTCCACAATTTTAGAGTGGGAAAACAACTAACTAGCTGAAATGGCAGTTGGCTTTTCATTCCCACAATTCAGTACATTATCAGGAGGAACTGTTCAAATAGAACAGGGACATAGGCATGTGAGGTGTTTAGAATCTTAGCTGGCAGTTCCTGCCACAACCCCACATGCAGCCTCAGTCACACTGTCCAAATTCAGTGAACAAGGGGTGCAACTGAGGGCAAACTATGCTTGATTTATCACTTGGGGTATCTCACCCCCTCCCAACACCACCACCCACATACCCCAATTCCACATTCACTGTTAAGAATGTGGCTCTTCAGCAGACATTTGAACATCTGCAGTAAAACTACACCACACACGCAGCCGTTCTGTCAATGGGGATTCATAGCCTGCGGACAAGGGGTACATGACACACAGCTCCCTACCTCTGTTTGAGAGGCCCACTTTAAGACACTCTTTCTTAAAGTAGGAGGAATTCATTGTGTCAGATTCCCCTCTGTGTTTGGCTATTCAGAGAAGCAAAAAATAAAAAATAAATACACTGAATAACTCCTCAGTCCTCCATTGATATACAGAGGCCAGTAGTGACAATGAACCTACCACTCATGATTCCTAAAATGCCAGAGATATGAACAAGCCCAAATATGCTGAGGCCCACAGCGCACTGGTTTAAATCACAGAACGGAAAAGCATCGCTTTGAGCATAAGGTGAATTAGGTAGCAAGCTAACTGCAATTGAAATGTAAGACTCTTAAGTCCTGTCAAGTTAGACTACTTAAGTAGTATTACACAAGAGGGAGTGCTATATCATAGATGCACCATGATATAGCACAACCTTGAGTAGATCTTTATGGGGTGTCATCAACTACAAACCTCAATTCAAAAAAAGTTGGGACAGTGTATAAAATGTAAATAAAAACAGAAAGCAATGATTTGTAAATCATGTTTGACCTGTATTCAATTGAAAACAGTACAAAGACAAGATATTTAATGTTTTAACAAATCAACTTTATTGTTTTTTATAAATATGCGCTCATTCTACATTTTATGCCTGCAACACGTCCCAAAAAAGTTGGGACAGGGGCAGTTTACAACTGTGTTACATCACAACTGTTGGGTAAGTGAGGATTAGGTAAAATGTGTATTTTCTGAATCCAGCGTTTCCAACAGTCAATGCCCTTGTTAAAACGTTCAGCTCTCTGAATACTGAACACAAGCGATATTGCGTGCTAGAACCCCTCACTTAACCTACATTCAAAATGTTTTATGTTATTTAATTTAATAATTATTATTAAAAATGGCAATCATCAATTATTCTTTGATAGGTAAGTCGAACAGTAACCTGCTGGATCAACCAACAAGTCAAAACAAGGTCTAAATCAGGTCTTAAGGTGAAATAATTTTATTAAATGAAAAACAGTCAATTAGAATAATGACTTAAAATCATACATTCACTAATGAATGTAGGCTGACTACTTATAATTTACAAAGAGGAAGACATTAAACCAGACATTAATTAGAATATACCAGCAAAGAGAGAGATGAGCCAGAAATTGCCAATATTATTTACCCTCCAGCTGAACAGGAACGAAAGGTACCACCACCACAAAAATAAGAGGAAAAGCTTAATTCACCAACTCCAAATAGAACTGAGGCTACTTTCCTTCAGCACTCATAAATACCTCCACAGGAAGGGCATCCCTGTCCTGATTGGGTTAATATGTGAGAAAGGGGGGGGGGGGTGGTCATTTATGACAAAGACTGGCTTATCATTGATGTTTGTGGGGGTGAGGGAGTGAGAGAGAGACAGGAGAGGGGGGGAGAGCAAGAGATGCAGGAGCCGGGTAGTTTACTTATATCTAAATATTAGATATCCTACATTCCCTCTCTTGTAAGAAGAGGTGCATGCACCCGCTCAAAACCAATTCTTACATCACCAAATAGGAATAACATTACACATTTGAAGATGCAGTTACCTGCTAACAACAAAAACAACTGTCCAAATGGTTCACCAACCATCTTTAAAACATTTAGTCCATGCCCAGTTTAATAGTCCCATTGTGATCTGCTGGCCAGCAGATATACAGACACACTGACGTATGTCCCACAGTGATCCGGTGTGGTGCGGAGACATGTCTCCATTAGACACTTTTTTGTGTCGCTGCTGTTATGACACCCTGGTTCAATATCTTCCTTCTCCAGTGTCATGAGTAGTCTATGGAATACGGCTTATGTCAAAATTTGATTGAATTTGATTGATGGGCATAGGTCAAAGGTCAAGCGGTCAAATGGGGGTCACATTTGCATATTTTAATTTTTTAATATTAATTAATTATTTTTAATTTTTAATTATTTTTATTTTTTAATTTATAAGGTATTATTATTCGGGGGGTGGGGTTATTGTGGGGGTTTTTGTTTCAAGGTTTTATTTATTGGTATTGTAACGATGTCATTTTATTGGGGGTTGTTTGTTGTAAACGTTGGTTTTTAATTAGAACAACATCGTGAAAAAGTAACTTTATATATATATATATAAATAAAATGTATAGGTTAGTGGCAATAGTTTGTGTTAGCAGAAGCGTTTTAAAAGAATAAAAGAATAAAATAATTCAAGACGGTTAATTGCAGACTTTTTAAACGTGACAGATAGCGGTAAGCTAAATGAACAAACTAGCACATCCAGGTCGGTATGCTATAGAGAGCCGAAGGGGTGACAAATGTTGCAAAGTGAAACGTGCGCGAAGGGAAAAGCTCTTAACAAATTAAGTCAGGGAAACCATGATTGAACAAACTAACACGTTATTGTGTGTCTGTATTTCCAAGACATGCTAGAGTCTGACTTCTAGTTTTGACTTTGACAAGCTCTTAACAAATTGTTAACTCAGGGAAACCTGTGTGTGCGAATGACTCCAAAAGCCGAGGACAAAGTTCGCGGAGGTCCGGAGAGATCTTTTTTCCAATTGTTGAAGTGCGGGCGTGCGTGCGAATGACTCCACAGACAAGGACTTAGATTTTTTTTTGCCAAAGTCCGCGCGGAGTCCGGAGAGATCTTTTTCCCAGACTTGCTAGAGAGCGGACTTCGACAAATGTTGCAAAGTGAAACGTGCGCGAAGGGAACAACCCCTGAGGCAATTCAGAAACACAGTTTCAGGACTGGCCGGCAGTCACAGCGTTGAATGGATGGGGGACTCCACAGCCAGTACTCAAACGTTTTGCACAGAGGCGTGATAAGCCCGTAGGTTAACAACAGATGGTGGAAGGATTTGTGTGGAAGCTTTGATTGACAAGGAACAGATGTATTCCTGGCGGGTTATTCAAAAAATAAGTTTGAAATGAATGAATGAAATGCATAGACTGGAAATATTTCAACAGGCCGCAAAATGCCCCGAACCCATTGAAAAGAACTCCGAGAAGCGTTTTCCAAAAAATCTAAAAGTCTGTATTAGAACCATGAAATAAAAAACTTTGAGGATTTTTTTTTGCTTTCAGTTGTCTAATACTTAGAGCCAATATGAGTGTTTAGTATCGAATGGCATGTAAAAGATGGGGGTTATTCAATTTTATAATAGAAATATAATATTGTGTAAGCGTAACTCTTTCAAAGTGTATTTTATTTGTCAAGGTTTCTACAATCCACAGCAGGGGTTTGTGTGACGTCTGAATGATCGAAACAGCTGTGCGCTTACGCTGACCACAGGTTTTATGGGCTTAGGGCCTATAAAGGTGTCGGCTTTTCCTGACAACTCAAACACACGTTTTCCTGCCGCAAAACAGACTTTGAAACAACCAGCAAAAGAAACATGTCTACCTCAACACCGAAATCTCCAGAGGTTTTGACAAGCAACACTGTTTTGACAAGACCAAAAAAGCCTTATACAACGGTATCAAGGCTTCAAGGATGTTCGTTTTACGAAGATTGGCCTGCAGAATTTTCAAATCGACGATGTGGCTACAATATCGACACGTCTGGCCAGGAACCAACGATGACCCTTTTCAACCTGTGTGAGGGGGAATTGTACAGCGAAAAATCAGAGTCTATATTATTTGTACGCAAGGATTGGTTTAAATTCAAGCAATGTTACAAAGATGTTGTGGACGATGTACAGAATATTTGTAGTTTTCTGAGCTGTTCGGAGGAATGCAGCATTATCTGTGTGTCCGCGATGAAAGAGTATAAAAAACTGTTCATTGCCGAGACATGATTCAAGAGACATTGGGGATAAGCTAAATGTCTTTAATTTGGATGCCCTGCAAATGTTGAACAAGGCTATTGAGCGAGGAGCATAGACTTGGAGAAATTTTTCCGATGTGAAAACGAAATTATTGTCGCGTTTCAACGCCGTGGCTGAAGAATCTGGTGATGAAGAATCTGGTGATGAAGATAAGGAAAATATACCACCAGCCCCACCAACAACGCCCATTGACAAAGACTCTACAAGTTTTGTGTAAAACAGTTTGAAAGTTGATTATGTTTGTGTAAAAAGTTGATGTCAAAACATGTAAGCAAAAAATATAATAATGTTTTTTTGAAATTTTTAGATTGTGTGTGTTCAATATAAATGTATACATAATGTCTTTTTTTATTTGCCTCTGATGACGAAGACGCGACAAGTTTTGGGTAAATAACATGTCAAAACATGTAAGCAAAAAAATATATAATAATGTTTTTGAAATTTTTAGATTGTGTGTGTTCAATATAAATGTATACACAATGTCTTTTTGATTGATTTTGTGAACTTTAAAATAAAAAAAGCCTTTTCTTTTACATGCTATTTTACGTATTGTTTCATTATTATTATTATTAATCGTTAAAATATGTTAAATTCAAATCAAACACCAAAAAGGAAGACCCCACCCACAGAACATAACTCTAAAGTTTTAAGGCGTGGCTATAAGTTTCCGAGGTGTTTAAAAGCCACTCGAGAAACTCAGTATTTCACTGCCTTAACAAAACTCTTGTCAAAATGTATAAAACCCTAAAGCGGGCCGATTGCTCAGAATCTTGGGAGCCTGAGTATTCAGCGAACAATGACAAACCGGCTACAGAGCCTTGGATCGATGCCGACAAAGCCAAAACCCTATTTTTATCAGGGGCAAAATCTATGGCCTACGAAGACGAAGGCTGCGAGTTGACAAACGTTGCACAGCAGTCCAGCCAAAAAACAAACCAGGACGATGAAATTGATGGGTGTCTTACAACCCCGATGATTAAGATGCTGAAAGCAATAGTCGCCTGTCTTCTGAATGGCGCAATAGAGAAACAAAGGAGAAGCGAATGCCCCGGCTGTGAAGTTGATCACCCCAGTCAACTGAGACACAGCTGTCTCTTTGAAGCGGATGCGTATTATTATAAAAGTAATTTTAAATACTTTGTGACAAATGTGAAAAAACCGTGGCTGCAACCTCTGCTGGTCAAGGCCTTGAAAGTGTTCGGAGGGGTTCCAGATCCTGTGAGAATCTTGGGGTCTGTTGACACCATTGTTTCAGAACTTCGGGAGGAGTCACACATTGGGGATAAACTGTTGGAAATCTCACGTACAGAACTAGACTCAGCCAGTGAGAAGGCTATTGCGGTTGTCAGCACAGACTTTTGGGAGATTGACGAGGCAATGCAGGAGCACCTATGGTGCGAGCACTCTGAAGGCGTGCGAAACCGGATGAACGACAACATTTAAAATGTTTCAAGAAACGTTTAAATGTTAATATGTATAATTTCTGTCATGTAACCTGTAACTTTTTTAAAAATACATAAATAAATACTTTGGTTTTTTATATATTGTATCATTATTGTGATAACTGTAAGGATGGCGGGTGAGAAACGCATGAAAGATGTTTATTATGCTCCAGAAAATCCAGGTTCTTACGGTGGCAAAGAGCGCTTGCGAAGAGTTTTACGTGAAACAACAGGGCGTAACATATCAAACAAGAAAGTTACGGACTGGTTATCGGGTGAAGATGCATACACTTTACACAAACCCATCAGAGTCAATTTCAAAAGAAACAGGGTTATTGTGAGAAACATTGATTCACAATGGCAGGTTGATTTAGTAGACATGTCAAGTTTATCTGAGCATAATGATAATATGAAGTTTATGCTAACTTGTATAGATATATTGTCAAAATACGCCTGGGTATGTGTTCTTAAAAACAAGACAGGTATCGAAGTGGTAAAAGCCCTTCAAGAAATTCTCGCAAATGGACGTATACCTAAAAAAATCCAAACCGATAAAGGTAAAGAATTTTTCAATAAAAGGTTTCAGAGTCTGATGAAACGCAACAAAATATTCCACTTTGCCACAGACAACGACGATGTGAAAGCATCTGTGGTCGAACGTTTCAATAGAACGTTAAAATCCAGGATGTGGAGATACTTCACAGCGCACAACACTAGACGCTATGTAGATTCTGTCCAGGATTTGGTCCTGGGGTACAACAACAGCTATCACAATACGATTAAAATGAAACCCATTGAAGTAAACGAAAATAATTCATTTAAAGTTTTTAAAAATATGTATGGTCTCTTTCCAAAAAAAAAATCTAAAAAGCTAAAGTTTAAGTTTGAGGAGGGGGATACCGTCAGAGTTTCCAAAGTACGTGGAAGGTTTGCAAAAGGTTATGAGCAAACATATACAGACGAATATTTTACAGTCGTTGAAAGGGTCCACAGAATCCCTCCTGTATATAGATTGAAGGATTATGATGGGGTGAGCATTGACGGAACATTTTATGCGGAGGAATTACAAAAGGTTATAGTTGGAAAAGACAAAACCTTTAAGGTCGAAAAAATAATTGCCGAAAAGAAGTATAAGAAACAGAAGCTCGTTTTAGTGAAGTGGGTCGGATGGCCTGAAAAATACAACAGCTGGATACCTAAAGATAGCGTGTTTGACATCTAAAAGAGTAGAAACCATTAGCGAGCCATGGAGGAAGCAGGCTTTTATGTCACTCCCCCCAGTAATGCCAGTCTAGATATCTATCCTGGAAACAAAATATCGTGTTACACGACGAAGTTCGCCAGACCCCTCGAATTTCGTGGACAATGGGAAGTTGCTTTAGCAGAAATTCAATACCCATGTACATGGAATATGCTATAAAATCATGAAAATGTTTTTATCGTAAGTGATGGTAAGAAAAAGGAACTCAGCTACGTTGTTTTAATAAGCTGGGGATATTACAAGAACCTTAAGACGTTGGTGGATGAGATGAATAAGGCGTTAAAAATAAAGAAATTGGATATTAAGGTGTCCCATTCAACAATGAAAAACCGAATTTATATTAGTAGTGCAAACGAAAATATGTCGCTGAAGGCTAGTGGTAAACTTGCCAGGATGTTGGGTTTGGACCCGGATGTACCCTTAACGGTAGCAAGTTCTGTGGCACCACATCCGGCAGATATTCGTGCAGGGTTTTACACAATGTATGTTTACACAGACATTATTGACTACCAGAGAGTCGGAAATAGTTTTGTGCCCTTGCTACGATGTGTACATATAACCGGGTCTAGCAACGATGTCATCACAATCACGTATGAAAAGCCACACTACGTTCACGTGTGCAAGAAGCACATTGATAACATAACAATTGAGCTGAAATCGGATCAGAACGAGAACATACGCTTCACTTACGGTAAAGCCCTCATAAAATTGCATTTCAGGCCGGTGAAGCATCGATATCACAAATAAAAATGGCAAGTTCAAACCTATACGTTGACCCTCATAGGTACATAGACTATTATACAGCACAAGCCGGTAATGGCCTGCCGGGGTATAAGGGTGCGAGTGTTATGTATGGTAGGACTTGGAGGACTTTTTAGAGGTTTGTTCCGAATGGCATTGCCCCTACTAAAGAAAGGCTTCAACATAGCCAGACCACATTTAACATCAGCAGCTAAAAACATAGCCAAGGATGTAGTCCATAAAGTTGTGACGAGTCGTTTGAACAACGGTGAACAAGAAGGCTCGGGGCTTTTGGTCATGACACGTCGCGCACAGAAAAGGCCTCCAGGGGGGCGGGTCTCAAGTCGAGCCAAGTCTAAAAAGAGACGGCCGGCATACATTAGGGTCACAGTCGCAAAGAAGCGTAAGAGGAAGGCTAAAAAACAGACCAAGAAGGTTAAGAGAAAAAGTAGATACATTTTTTAAAAATGGCCTTTATACACAACATGTCAGAGGAATGTATGAAGTCGGAACTGGACCTTTTTGCAGTTCCTTACACACAAACAAGCATTGATAAGAGCATCTACGTAGACGTGCCACCCCTGTCTGCCATTTCGGATACTGGACCTCTAGAGTTCTATATAGCCGGTAATGGCAAAGATTACCTTGACTTAAACAATACTCTTTTATACCTACGGTGTCAGATAACCCGGGCCGATGGCACCAATATTCCGGCCGATGCCAAGGTTGGGCTTATTAATTATCCCATAGCGACCATTTTTTCACAGGTGGATATTTCATTGGGAGACCGGCTGGTAAGCCAGTCTAGCAACACGTACCCCTACAGAGCAATTATGGAATGTCTACTTAATTATTCTGAAGACACAATGTCTAATCAATTTACGTCCGGATTATTCTATAAGGACACCAGCGGACATATGGACGTAACAGACCCTGCGGGTGAAAACAAGGGTTTGAAAGATAGAACTCTATATACAGCAGCGAGTAACACTTTTGAGTTGCTCGGACTCATACATGCAGACATGTTTTTTCAGGAGAGACTACTTATAAACGGAGTCGATATAAAAATTAAGATGGTCCGTTGTAAGGATGAGTTCTGTCTAATGAGCGAGGATGCACCTCAGCAACAATACCGCCTTAAAATGGTCTCGGCCACACTATTTGTAAAAAAAATTGGGGTCTCTCCACCCGTTAAGCTCGGACATGCCCAGGCTCTACTGACATCAAATGTTAAATATCCGATTGACCGTGTTAGTCTTAAAACTTTCAGTTTAGCAGCTGGTCTTAGAGTTTGCAATCAAGAAAATTTGTTTTTGGGTCAATTACCGAAATCTATCATTATAGGTTTGGTAGATAACGACGCCTTTACAGGTGTTTACAACAAGAACCCTTTCAATTTCCAGCATTACAATGCAGGATATGTATCCCTCAGTATGAACGGTCTTCCAATACCGAGTAAACCATATCTCCCAAATTATGGTAACGGTTCTGCGGTTCGCGAATTTTACAGCCTAACGCTGGCCACAGGTCGACATCTCAAAGACACGCCTTTGTGCATTAACCGTCAAGAATACCTGAACGGTTACACCCTTTATGCTTTCAACCTGACACCCGATGAAGGTTGCAGCCAGCATCTATCCCTGATCAAGACGGGTAATATACGTCTGGAGATGAGATTCAGAAACCCGCTACCCAGAACAGTTAATTTAATTGTTTACGCATGCTTCGACAACATCATTGAAGTGAACCAGAGGAGGAACGTGTTGTATGATTATTATTAATCATGAATACCAGAGAACTAACGGCTATTTTGAGTAACAATCCTTACACAGAAAATAACTTTTATGGGGTTATGGCCTGTGATGAGCTACCGAATAATAAACTAAATAATTTACCAGCATTGTACATTGTGAATACACACCCTCGAAACAAGCCTGGAGAACACTGGTTAGCGCTGTATTTGTGTGCGGATAAAACTGGTGAATTTTTCGACTCCTATGGCAACCCTCCTGACTACATTTATTTCCCAGATAACATCATTACTTTTTTACAAAAGAACTGTAAAAGGATTGTTTACAACAAGGTAAAAGTGCAAGACCTACACAGCACAAAGTGTGGACAGCATTGCGTCTTTTATCTGCACAACAGGGCCAAAGGGGTTCCGTTTAATGAAATTATAACCCTATACTCTGATAATTTGAAAAATAATGATGCGATAGTTTCAAGATATGTTGATAAAATATACTTGGACAAGTGTGTTAAAAACATGTTAAACTGTGTACAGACTGCATGCTGTGGTGAAATGTTTAAGGCCTGTCACTGTTGAAAAAATTTTTAAAAAAATTAAAAAACACAGACATGTATTGTTTGAATGTTGTTTTGTCTTTTATTATAAAATAAAAACATTTTAAACTTTACATTTTGACATTTTGATCATTTAAAGCAAAACACACACACACACACACTCAACAGCTTCAGAAATCTAGCCACGCTGAATGGTCTAAAGCGGGAGATGAAAAAACAGCCTTAGGGCCTGGTTCTGGCGTCATAGGTGTAAAGGTTGCTGTATTTGGTATTTTCTTTTTGTGTTGATTTATCTTGCCGCGCACATTTTGATTAGGTATGACAGAAATAGGCATATTAAGCATAGCCATAGCCTCTATAAATTCCTCCCAACCCCGGGGCCTTCTATCGTCAGAAATCTTGTGAGGGGCTGTTATGTTCTTTATTAGATCCAACATATGCGAACCACTGACAACCGTACCATTAAACACAAACTCCCCTTTATCGTTCCACGTTGCGACATTTCCTGATTTAGAAATTTTATCCAATACGTAGGTGGCATTTTTCCGGCTTCTAGGTGGTACGCTTTGTACAAAATCGTCAACTCGGGCGGTGTCCGTCCTGACATTATCGCCAACCTCAACAGGCAACGATAGGGTCAAATGTTGCATTTCGGCTTCACCTTGCTTAATCAAAGCAATGAAACGTTGTAGAGCAATCGTGTACAGTTTTACCTTCTCATGAGGACCAACATCAGTCCTTGATAAGATGTTACGTATGGTTTGATCCAAATCATTTTCAACAGTTTGTCGGATTGGTTCCGGAGTAAAAGTAAGATTCTTTAATTTGTCCAGCTGACTTTGAGGTACGAGAAACATTTTTTGGGCGTGCTCCATGTTTTTAAGCACTGCTGCGACCCGCTATCAAACTGGTGAGAAACGGTATTGCCACACTCAGCAGAGGCAGAAGAAATCCACCCTTTTGAGAAATAATCTTTCGCCTCTTTCGAATAGATGATCTTTTGTTAATCAACAGTTTAATTCCGACCTTTTGTTTTCTTATTTTTTTCAGTTGTGTATCAGTTAGGGGTATATTGCCCCGTAAAACATTGAGAGCTAGTTCACAAATTGTGTTTATAAGTTCACCAGAAGCAGACTGTAATATGTTACGTCTTTGCCGGGCATTACCTTCAAATAGGGCTTTTAGAAAAGGCCAGTTCCGTTTAATACGTGCAGACATATTACTTTTTCTTTAGCACATAAACTACCGGCCACTCTGGAGCGTACAAACCAGTTCTGATGTGGTATTCCTCAGGCGTCTGGGCTTTTAAATCCACCAATAGATAACTGTAAGGATTTCTGGTCGCATCATCAAAACATTCAAGGAAAAACTTTGAATGTCTGGGGTACATTTGTCGTGCCAAAACATTAACTTGCATTTTATCTCTTGAATTTTTGAACAGAACAATATAGTTTGCATTAAGATTAATTGTGCGGCTGTTTCGACCCTGGAAGAAAAGATTCTGAACAAGATATATGATGCTTAGGTTTCTATGGTGTGTATATTTGGTGAAAGCTCTCTCAATTTCAGAGCTCTGACTAGCCGCCTGCATAAGGTCATCAACAATTACCATGTTGGTTTTGTGCAAAGGTAGCAAAACTTCATCGGTCAAGGATTCAGGAAGACCTTCTACAAAATGTACATTCTTTATTTTACAAAGCACTTCATCATACATGGGTTGCCAGCACGAATAAAACCATACAATGTTCTGCGGTACTGTTGACAATACATGTTGTGCATTTTCGAGCAGTGTTTTCACAAAAACGCTTTTACCGCTGTTTGATGGACCTGAGATTATGCATGAAAAAGGATGTTGAAGGCGGTTATCAAAGCCCTCAACCCCAAACACTTGTCTAGAATCCATATGGCAAGGTTTTGAAATCAGGGAGCAGGACCCTTTTGTTGTAAACTACTCTGAATCTTTTAGAAACTAAACGATTGCTGAGAGAGAACCCTCTCTTATTCCTCACAATTTGTTTTGTGTTGGTTGTAATTTCGCGAGCTGGGGCCTCTGGATTCTGTACATAGTGCTGTACCAATTCTGTGAGGGTTGAAAGATTGACAACTTGTGTGTTAGTATGATGCAGGGTTATACCTTTCACTTTCATGCACGTTTTACCAAACAGTGTTTTATAACCGTACGTC
Source organism: Synaphobranchus kaupii (assembly GCA_029718625.1). Classification (NCBI taxonomy): domain Eukaryota; kingdom Metazoa; phylum Chordata; class Actinopteri; order Anguilliformes; family Synaphobranchidae; genus Synaphobranchus; species Synaphobranchus kaupii. Next base: position 70,066,142 of record CM056377.1, on the reverse strand, counting down.
TTGGGCCCTCCTGATACAAATTCAACAATGTGGTCAAAGGGGTCTAGCTCACTAGTCAATTCTCCCAAAAAATCACAGTGAGACGGCATCCAGTCACCCGGTCGACACACAAAGATTACAGAATCTGTGTCGTGGTACAGAACCCTGTCAGGCATTTTATCCATGACATCATAAAGCTCGAGCCGGGCATAAGCTGTGGTGAAGGCCGCGATGAACACATTGCTGTATCTGGGGACCTTTGGAAAACACTTAGTAAGTTTCCACTGTACCAGAGCTACGTCTTCTGTAAGAAATGAAAAGTGTGAGACGTCATACTCATCTGAAAACATGAATTGCAGAAACTGTTCAGGATCACGGATCAAGGTTGTGTTTGGCATGTTGCTTCTCTGACCAAATTTGCCCCAAAGACTATTTAAAAACAGTTTGGAAATTTGTCTCTTGGCTTTGTTTACAGAAATATTGCTCGGGTCTAAACGAACACCCTCCTTCTGCCAATAACTCTGCACATAGGCCGCCTTGTCAGAATCATCAGAAACCCAAGAGGGGTATCCTGACGCTTCTTGTTTGCCCTTTATATGCGTCTTAATATAGTAACTGAAAAGAGAATCGGACCTATCTTGGAAATGCCAAATTTCAAAGATTTTGTCGACGATGTAACCTTTTTCAATAGCCTTAAGCATTTCAACGGTACACCATACACCTGTGAGAGAACGCAACTCATCTGTAACGTTCCGTTCCCCTCCTGTCCTTCTCCGCGTTTTCCTGTTTTCCCTCCATGTCATGTTGGATTCCCCTGTCCATGTTTTCCCATTTGCTGCAGGCTGGGCGTTTCCCTTCTGTTTGTTTCTCGGTTTCCTACTTTGGTTTCCACCTATCGCTTTCCCTGCTCTTGGCTTTCTTTCCGCACCTGGTTTATTGTCAATCACACTCAGTTACATTCCTCACGTGTTCGCCTTTGTTTTCAATTTCACTCCCCTACTTAAACCCCCGGCTGGCTGCTAGTCGGCGCCAGTTCGTTGTCTAAACTACGTTGTGTGTTCCTGGTCTTCTGGTTATTGTACGAGAGTGCTGTATGCTTGGTTGCGAACCTATCCCGTCAGCTTACAGTCGTTCTACCCTCCGGTCTGGTTACTATTCTGCCCTATCATTTACTGCATGCTTTGCTGCTAACCTGTCTCCCTCTAACTACCAGCTGTTCCTGCCTGCACCAGTCTGTAGCTGTTAGTCAGTGTGTTTGTGTGTTACGGTGCCTCCAACTCCAGCTCGCAGCACGGCCGCAGTGGGGTGTCTGCCTCGCTATCCTGCAGTGGTTCCTGTCCGGCCAAGGCGAATCCCTTTGCCGCAGTTACGGTCCCAGGTTCCGCAGCAAACCAGCTACCTCCACCGGCTCCAGCTGAGCCCCGCCACACAGTTCCACCCTGCCGGGCGCTGCCGGCTACCTACCTCAGTATCCAGTCCCATACCAGCTGAACCTCCCGGTCCAGTTCCAGTCCAGTTCCGGTGCTTCGTGCACCTCCAGTTTAAAGTCCAGTTCCGGCTTGGAACAATCCTGTTGTTCCTGCTGTCCAGTTCCAGTTGGACCTCCCGGTCCAGTTCCAGTCCAGTTCCGGTGCTACGTGCACCTCCAGTTTAAAGTCCAGTTCCGGTTTGGAACAATCCTGTTGTTCCTGCTGCCCAGTTCCAGTTGGACCTCCCGGTCCAGTTCCGGTCCAGTTCCGGTGCTACGTGCACCTCCCGTTTTAAAGTCCAGTTCCGGTTTGGAACAATCCTGTTGTTCCGGCTGTCCCGTTCCAGTTGGACCTCCCGGTCCAGTTCCAGTCCAGTTCCGGTGCTACGTGCACCTCCAGTTTAAAGTCCAGTTCCGGTTTGGAACAAACCCGCCTACTCCGTGGTCCAGTTCCTGAGTGGACCTCCGGTCCAGTACAGTCCAGTTCCGGCTTGGAACTCACCTCCTGTACTCAAGTCCAGCTCCGGCTTGGAGCAGTTCGTATTGAACTTTCTCACCCTGTATATTACTGTGTCTTATCTTTCTGTACAGCTTTGGGACTACCCCAAAGCTTAATAAAAACCCCTTGCTGTGAAATCTGCCTCCTGGTCGTTGCACTTGGGTCCAGCCCGTATTTGGTTCGTAACAGAACGAACTGGCCAAAAATCATGGATCCAGCCGACCTGGAGCAGATTCGCCACGCCTTCTCCTGCCAGACTGCGGTCAGCGACCAACAGGGCCGTCGTTTGGATGACGTGTTGGAGGTACTGAGGGGCATCACGGAGCAGGTTGCTCAGCTCGCGCTTCACCAGCCTCTTCCTCGGATTCCTGTGGGACCGACCCCTCCAGCTCCTGAACCGCCTCCCGAGGCTCCGGTTCCCTCGCCTAGCCGGGAACCCAGGGTTCAACACCCTGAATTATACCGTGGGGGTCTGGGGAGGTGCTGCGAGTTCCTGATGAAATGCGACATCGTCTTCCGTATGCAGCCCACTTCCTTCGCCTCCGACCAATGTAAAATCGCTTTCATTATGAGCAGCCTGGGAGGCAGTGCCCTGGAGTGGGCCACCTCTATTTGGGACAGCCAGGCTCCCATGTGCAACAACTTCGCGTCCTTCACCTCGGAGATGCGGCGCGTCTTCGACCACCCAGCCTGTGGGCGAGACGCTACCCAGCGCCTGCTTCAGGTCCGTCAAGGCAGCCGCAGTGTTGCGGAAATGGCGATCCAGTTCCGCACCCTCGCTGCGGAGTCCGGATGGAACGACACCTCCCTTCAAGGGGCGTTTCGTCAAGCCCTCAGTGAGGAGCTCAAGGATCAACTCGCTACCCGTGAAGAGTCCAACTCCCTTAACTGCCTCATCAGCTTGGCTATAGCCATTGACAACCGTCTCCGTATCCGGGCGCGTGAGCGAGGAAGGAATCCCGGTCGTCATCCGCTCTCCGACTCTTCTAGCACTCGTCTACACTCCTCCTTTGCGGGACCGAGAATCTCTGCTGCAGTGTCTGAGGAGGAGCCTATGCAACTGGGCAGAGTCTCCGTGGATGCTGAGGAGCGCCAACGCCGGTTCCGCACCAGGTCTTGCTTTTATTGTGGCAAGGTAGGCCACCAGATCGCCTCCTGTCCCATTCGACCAAAAGAGACGGCTCGCCAGTGAAGCTGGGCGTACTGACGAGCCCTATCATCCCCGACCATGCTGCCCAGAACCGCCTTGTTTTCAAGGCCACCCTCCTTTGGAGGGACAATTCCGTTTTATCATCTGCCCTCATCGACTCCGGGGCCGATGCGAACTTCATCGACATCTCCTTTGCCAGGAGGGCTGGCATCCCCACAGAGGTCCTACCTTCCCCTATCACTGCTCTCGCCCTGGACGGTAGGAGCCTGGGGTTAGTGACCCACTCCACCGTTCCCTTACAGTTAATTGTATCAGGTAATCACCGGGAGACAATTCAACTTCTCCTCATCCACGCCAAGCAGTCCTCCATGGTTCTGGGTCAGACCTGGCTACGCCTACACAACCCTCACATCGACTGGCGAGCCGGTCGTATCCTGGCTTGGAGTCCTCACTGTCTAGCCAGCTGTCTTCGCTCTGCTCTATCCCCCCCGGGGGCCAAGTGTGACCGTTCCGATCAGCCTAGACCCGATCTAACTAACGTTCCTAGCCAGTATCATGACTTATCTCAAGTGTTCTCAAAGTCACGTGCTCTGTCTTTGCCCCCTCACAGGCCCTACGACTGCTGCATCGACCTCCTGGCAGGCGCTAAACTTCCATCTGGCCGCCTTTACAGTTTGTCGGGTCCGGAAAATCTGGTCATGGAGACGTATATCAACGAGTCCCTCGCATCGGGCATAATCCGTCCCTCTTCGTCCCCGGTTAGTGCAGGGTTCTTCTTCGTAGGGAAGAAGGACGGTTCTCTGCGGCCCTGCATCGACTACCGGGGCCTCAATGAGGTCACCATACGTAACAAATATCCCCTTCCTCTGATTAACACCGCTTTTGAACCCCTCTCCCAAGCAGTCACTTTTACCAAGCTCGACCTCCGCAACGCATACCACCTGGTGCGGATACGCGAGGGAGATGAATGGAAGACCGCTTTCAATACCCCGTTGGGCCACTACGAGTACCTGGTGGTCCCGTTCGGTCTAACTAACGCCCCAGCGGTCTTCCAGGGGATGGTCAATGATGTGCTGCGGGACCTACTGGGCAAAAGCGTTTTTGTTTACATTGATGATATTCTGATTTTCTCTAAATCCCCTCAGGAACACGTTCTCCACGTCCGGGAGGTCCTCCAGCGGCTACTGGAGAACCAGCTTTTTGTAAAGGCCGAGAAGTGCTCGTTCCACGTCTCCTCCGTCCCGTTCCTCGGCTTCATCATTGAGGAGGGCAGTATCCGGGCGGACCCGGCCAAAGTCAAGGCGGTGACAGAATGGCCTCAACCCTCCTCACGTAAGCACCTTCAACAATTCCTCGGCTTTGCTAATTTTTATCGCCGTTTCATCCGCAATTACAGTGTTATTGCTGCCCCCCTTACCAAGCTCACCTCCACCTCCATTCCCTTCTACTGGAATTCCGAGGCCCAGTTGGCCTTTGAACAGCTCAAAGTTCGGTTCTCCTCTGCCCCCATTCTGTGTCACCCCGACATTACCCGCCAGTTCATCATTGAGGTGGATGCCTCCGACACCGGTGTAGGGGCCATTCTGTCGCAGCGAGCCGCCTTGGACAACAAGCTCCATCCCTGCGCTTTTTTCTCCCGGAGACTGTCCTCTGCAGAGCGCAATTATGATGTCGGGGATCGGGAACTTCTGGCTATCAAGCTCGCACTAGAGGAGTGGCGTCACTGGCTGGAGGGGGCAGGTAATCCCTTTATTGTTTTAACAGACCATCAGAACCTAATTTATATCCGATCAGCCAAAAGGCTCAATGCCCGTCAGGCTAGATGGTCTCTGTTTTTTGCCCGGTTTAATTTCTCTGTTTCGTTCCGCCCTGGTTCCCAGAATACCAAGGCAGATGCTTTGTCCCGCATTTTTTCCCTCCCCTCCAGTCCTGCTGACCCCGAGCCCATTCTACCGGCATCCTGTGTTGTGGCTGCGGTCTCCTGGGAGATCGAGGGGATCGTGAAGGCCGCCTAGGCTTCCCAACCGGACCCCCGCAGTAACCCTAACACGTCCTTGTTTGTGCCCAATTCCGTCCGCTCCCAGGTCCTTGAGTGGGTTCACGCCTCCTGTCTGGCTTGTCACCCAGGTGTTGCCAGAACTGTCGCCCTGGTCAGGAGGAGTTTTTGGTGGCCCACCCTCAAGGGGGATACCCGTGCCTTCGTCCTGGCCTGCCCTGTTTGCGCCAGGAGTAAGGCATCCCACCAGCCTCCCTCCGGTTTCCTCCACCCCCTCCCCGTCCCGGGCCGTCCTTGGAGTCACATCGGCGTCGACTTCATCACCGGTCTGCCTTTGTCAGAAGGCAACACTACCATTCTGACAATTGTGGACCGGTTCTCCAAGGCGGTCCACTTTATCCCTCTCCCCAAGCTCCCGTCCGCCCTTGAAACTGCGGAGCTCCTGGTGCTACATGTGGTCAGGCTGCACGGGATTCCCTCCGACATTGTGTCAGACCGTGGGCCCCAATTCTCCTCCCAGGTATGGAAGGCGTTCTGTGTGGCCCTGGGTGCCTCGGCTAGCCTATCCTCAGGTTTCCATCCCCAGTCTAACGGCCAGGCAGAGAGGGCCAACCAGGACCTGGGGGCCGCCCTGCGGTGCGTCACTGCCCGTAACCCCGCTTCCTGGAGCCGTTTTCTCCCCTGGGTGGAGTACGCCCATAACTCCCTTAAAAGCGCATCCACAGGGATGTCCCCCTTCGAATGCTCCTTGGGGTATCAACCTCCCCTACTGTCTGCCCAGGAGGCTGAGGTGGCAGTCCCGTCGGTGAGGTCTCACCTCCTCAGATGCAAACGCATGTGGAGACTTACTCGTACCGCACTCCTCCGCTCCAATTCCCGTTCCCAATGCCTGGCGGACCTTCACAGGACCGCAGCCCCGCAGTATAGGGCCGGTCAGCAGGTCTGGCTCTCCACAGCTAACATTCCCCTCCCCTCTTCTTCCAAGAAACTACAGCCCCGTTTTATTGGCCCCTTTGCTATTATTTGTTTTATCAACCCTGTGTCCGTTAAGCTTTCCCTTCCTGTTTCCCTCAAGGTCCACCCGGTCTTTCACGTCAGTCAAATTAAGCCTGTCGCCTCCAGCCCACTCAGTGCCCCGGCTATCTCTCCTCCTCCGTCCCGGACTATCGACAATGCCCCGGCCTACACGGTGAGCGAGATTATCGACATCCGCCGTAAGGGTCGGGGCTTCCAATACCTTGTCGACTGGGAGGGGTATGGGCCAGAGGAGCGGTCCTGGCTCCACAAGAGCCTCATTCTGGACCACTCTTTGATCCGGGATTTCCACAACCAGTTCCCGGACAAGACGAGGCCTCCAGGTACGCCAGGTGGCGTCCATTGAGGGGGGGGTACTGTAACGTTCCGTTCCCCTCCTGTCCTTCTCCGCGTTTTCCTGTTTTCCCTCCGTGTCATGTTGGATTCCCCTGTCCATGTTTTCCCATTTGCTGCAGGCTGGGCGTTTCCCTTCTGTTTGTTTCTCGGTTTCCTACTTTGGTTTCCACCTATCGCTTTCCCTGCTCTTGGCTTTCTTTCCGCACCTGGTTTATTGTCAATCACACTCAGTTACATTCCTCACGTGTTCGCCTTTGTTTTCAATTTCACTCCCCTACTTAAACCCCCGGCTGGCTGCTAGTCGGCGCCAGTTCGTTGTCTAAACTACGTTGTGTGTTCCTGGTCTTCTGGTTATTGTACGAGAGTGCTGTATGCTTGGTTGCGAACCTATCCCGTCAGCTTACAGTCGTTCTACCCTCCGGTCTGGTTACTATTCTGCCCTATCATTTACTGCATGCTTGGCTGCTAACCTGTCTCCCTCTAACTACCAGCTGTTCCTGCCTGCACCAGTCTGTAGCTGTTAGTCAGTGTGTTTGTGTGTTACGGTGCCTCCAACTCCAGCTCGCAGCACGGCCGCAGTGGGGTGTCTGCCTCGCTATCCTGCAGTGGTTCCTGTCCGGCCAAGGCGAATCCCTTTGCCGCGGTTACGGTCCCCAAGTTCCACCCTGCCGGGCGCTGCCGGCTACCTACCTCAGTATCCAGTCCCGTACCAGCTGAATCTCCCGGTCCAGTTCCAGTCCAGTTCCGGTGCTTCGTGCACCTCCAGTTTAAAGTCCAGTTCCGGCTTGGAACAATCCTGTTGTTCCTGCTGTCCAGTTCCAGTTGGACCTCCCGGTCCAGTTCCAGTCCAGTTCCGGTGCTACGTGCACCTCCAGTTTAAAGTCCAGTTCCGGCTTGGAACAGATCCTGTTGTTCCTGCCGTCCAGTTCCAGTTGGACCTCCCGGTCCAGTTCCAGTCCAGTTCCGGTGCTACGTGCACCTCCAGTTTAAAGTCCAGTTCCGGTTTGGAACAATCCTGTTGTTCCTGCTACCCAGTTCCAGTTGGACCTCCCGGTCCAGTTCCGGTCCAGTTCCGGTGCTACGTGCACCTCCCGTTTTAAAGTCCAGTTCCGGTTTGGAACAATCCTGTTGTTCCGGCTGTCCCGTTCCAGTTGGACCTCCCGGTCCAGTTCCAGTCCAGTTCCGGTGCTACGTGCACCTCCAGTTTAAAGTCCAGTTCCGGTTTGGAACAAACCCGCCTACTCCGTGGTCCAGTTCCTGAGTGGACCTCCGGTCCAGTCCAGTTCCGGCTTGGAACTCACCTCCTGTACTCAAGTCCAGCTCCGGCTTGGAGCAGTTCGTATTGAACTTTCTCACCCTGTATATTACTGTGTCTTATCTTTCTGTACAGCTTTGGGACTACCCCAAAGCTTAATAAAAACCCCTTGCTGTGAAATCTGCCTCCTGGTCGTTGCACTTGGGTCCAGCCCGTATTTGGTTCGTAACATCATCAGAATGTTCACACACACCTTGATGCTCAGATTCTGCGCAGGACCGGCAAAGTGGAAACATTAATTTACCAGAGACTCTGTACGGTAACACAGGTATTGTACGTTTTCTTGGTGGATATACCCTGGCTTTGATCAGACCGAAATAGTTTTCGATCGGTTCAAAGTCACGGAAGATGATGATGGGGTGATTTGTTGGGTAAACTTTAGTTTTGTTCACGAACGGGTATAGACTGGTGAAATCAAAATAGTGTATTTGTTCACCTTCTTGAGCCTTGTAGTAAAGTTGCAACGCATTAGTCCGACCGCCAAACAGAGCAGCCCGAGGTTCCAGACGTTCCGGGTAGTCATGATGTCGCAGGAACTCCTGAACCTCGGGGCTCTCACGTTTAAGTCTTACCCATTCGTGCTCCCACATAACTACAGTATTCAGGTTGTATACGCTACGCAGAGTGTCAATTTTCTCTTGAAATTTGTGATATATTGAACCAAAATCTGTTTTTGTGAGAGGGTTAATTGTGCTTAAATTAAAACATTGAGGGCAAGCATGAAAAAAACAACCCGCAAATTCAAAAGCTGTCCGAACGCCGGCCACATCTGAATACCCGTCTAGATAATAGTTACCCATCTTAACCTCCCCCCGGTTCAAGGCATGTTGAATGAAAATCTTTTCCCGATGACTCACATATTCTAACCATTGAATGGCGGCTGTGGAAAATGATTTCTGCTGCTGCGCGTAATTATCAGGCGATGTGACTGCTATGGTGTTTTTGGGCAAAAAGTTTGTACAGTATTGTTTCATGCACACCGAGGCTATTGTAAGGCACTGGAACGGGTCTAAACCTGTGCTCCCAAGCACCTCGGTCCTAAACCGCAAACAAGCTTCCCGCAAAATAACAACGTCATTCTGACAGTACTCGGATATTTCTTTTCGAAAGTCAAACACACCCCCAGACACATTATTATACCAGGACATAAAGTCCTCCCTCTCCTTGGCCATCATTGTATCAAAACCATAGTACAAGGGTGGTGGGTACGGACCGATGTAATTCTGGTTCTCAATTTTATTCCAGAAATGGGGAAAATACCCTTTTTTAGCATTTTCAAAACCTAGAGAGCCAGGCATGGCACTTAGCTTCATAGTTAGGAAACAGAGTGAATCAATATACCTCTGTTTGAAAGTCTCATCTGTAATGCACAGGAGCTTGCTGCCTTGCGCTATGATGTTTGGTGTCACACCATGCTTTACCAAATACTGCATCAGCAGGTACCCATCGTACCCCTTCGAATTATGGGCTATGAATGTATACCCCTTGTACTTTGGGGTTCGATACCTTTTTAAAAAGCCTGTACACAGCCATCACCCTTTGCAGTCCAACGCTTGCCTTTAAAATCCATGCAACATATGAAATTCGCAATGTGTTCGCCATGGTCCTGCCGACACTCAAAATCATAAAAAACGTAACGCCGGTTGGGTTGTTCAGTTTTCACAGTTTGTATGTAACACACATGCTCAACTTCAGGGGTCAATACAGCCTTGCAGGCTTTGCAGAGCTTTAGACTACATTTGTGTGCTTTAGATGTTTTGCTACTTACTACATATGTTTGTGCACATTTGTCGCAGAACTTTATAGTATCACAAGAGCTGAGCATTTTACCGCTAGACTCCTGCAGTTTCAAAACTTTATGCGCGTTATAGCAAAACCTAGACCGACAGATTCGCTTACAATCCTTACACCTTATCGTTGATGAACGATGTGTAAAACATTCTGCGCCAAAACAGACGTTACAATAATGTAAACAGGAGTGGCTATGTTTCGTTGTGTATGGAGTGTAACAAAATGTACAAACATATTGATTGCCTAAGAAACCTGTCAATGATTTGATACCGTAATAGTGACCGCCCTCGAGGTACAAAAAAAAGGTTTTAGAGTGTGGTGTGTTGCTCGTTTGAAACTTTTTTAAGACGCCGTTATTTGAACTGTGTGTCCATACAACTATCTTGATGTTTAAGAACCTCTCAAACCTTTGAATGTCTGAAAAATGAACCTTATCCTGAACACCCAAACCTACGGAACGTTGTAAATGTTCCGCCTCTCTTTCAGCTGCACACTTTGTGAATGTTGGATTTAAAAGATGCGTCAAACATGTCACGAAACAGAGATTATTAGAGGAATTGTGGACAACTATTAAATGTCTTAGCTTTTTGCGAATGATTTCACTCTTGAGACATGATGATAATTTTCGTCGGTCTCCTCCACCGCCATTAGGGTTCTGAATAATGTGAGCCACAAGCATCAGAGTTTCATCAGCCAGGATATCAAAATTTCCTTGAACCAACTCTTCAACCATATTCAAAAAAACCTCCAAATCTATTTCATCACTGCTTAGCTGTACAGTTACACCCTGAGACAGAGAATCACCCCTTAATTCTAACTGTACGGCATCGCTGGGGTTCGACAGCTCCCGAACTTTAGCCAGAAGATTTTCTAAAGTGTTTAAGATGTGTACATAAAACTCTGCGTAGTTATCAACATTGTACAAAGATGTAAAGTTAAAACGGAGCTGAATTTCTGTACTGTTGAAAGTTGGCCTACGTATCACCTGAAGGTCTGTGTTGTTAATCACATCACCACCACCATCACCACCATTTTGGTTGGCTTCTGGAAGTCCTTGTGGGTCACTATCGTCAGTGCTTTGGGGTATCTCGAGCTCTGTAAGACCCGGCATGTTATTTTCTGCGTTGTTTGGGGTCATATCTGATTCAACGTGTCTAGCGAGTTCACGGTTTACAGAGTCCAAAGCTCTTAATAAACCTGCAAAAACATCATGCTCTACAGTTCCATTACTAGACTCTACATTTTCATTACAAGGCTCATGCGTGTTAATAGAGGCATGATTAACATCATTAACAAGAGCTAAGAGATGTGGATTAACATTTTCATGCGATAAAACGTTTTGGTTAGGGTCCTGGTTTTCAGCATTTTCTGCGGCAGGTCTTTTACTCTGGCCCCCTGAACATGGACACGTACAAGGTCTTTTAGGAGCCATTTACTTTAATAACAATTTATCCGACAGTTTCGTAAAAGCGCCAACAAGGTCACTAAAATTGTCCAAGAGTCTTAATTCTAGACTGTCGTTTTGACAAACCGAGGCCTTCGCAGGAGTTGTCCTGTTCAGCTCGGCTTGCTTGTCTGCTGCGGTGGCTGCTGCTGCTGCTGCTGCTGTTGGTTTGTCTGCGGCTGCGGTTGCTGCTGCTGCTGCTGCTGCTGTTGCTTTTGATGGCCGTGGTCCTGGTGTCACACACGTTTTTTAGGCGTATCGGAGGCGCTCACCACATCCGTTGTTTCAAAGTCTGTAAGGTAAATTTAAAAATAAAAAAATTTAAAAATAAAAAAATAAAAATCAAATTAATTCAAATTCAAATTTAAAAAATCTAAATCAAATTACAAATTAAAATCTAATTTTAAAATAAAAATCTAATTACGAAATTTAAAAATTCAAATTAAAAATAACTAAATTAAAAAAGCAAACATTTTATTTTAATAGGAGAAAACTTAAATCTCACCACTGTTTCTCTTCACCCCTTTCGGTCTGCAAGGTGGATTTTCAGGGCCTTTTAAACAATAAAAATAAAACACATAGCAATGTTCAATAGTTATAATCAGATGTTGAGCAAAGGAAGTTTCATTCACTTGTATTTAACTAACAATTAGCTTTTTGTTGCTATAGGCTACGCGTGGCTTCGGCCTACCCACACGTGGCTTGCGTAGCCTGTTAAACATGCTCCAAAATAAGGCCTTGTACGCTAGGAACGTGTGCAACGACCCCCAGAGCAAACGTATGGGGCCGTCCAAAAAATTTGTAACATGCGTGCAAACCACCCCCCACACCCCCTCAACACACATAAACATGCGCACATGCCCAAACACACACTTACAGTTTTTTCTCTTGTAGCTGTTAGACCGTTTAGATGTTGTCTTTGCTACAGTCTCTAGCGGGATTTCTGAGCCTTTTTAACAATAAAACACATAAACAGATGTTGAACAAAAGTATTTAAGTTACATACTCTGTAATAAACTGTAACGGGGATCGTCTTCTGTAGCTAAAACTTGGGCACGTGTAATTTCCCGAGGCCACATGTACACTGTAGGTCTATCTAAAAACAATTAAACATTTACCAAATATCAGAAAATAAAAACACATGGTAATGTTCAATAGTTATAATCAGGTTTTGAGCAAAGGATGTTTCATTCCCTTGTATTTAACTAACAATTAGCTTTTTGTTGTTAAAGCACAGACCTAGGCGATACGTGGTTTCACACGTGTAGTCTGAAACTTAGTATCTAAAAACAATTAAACATTTACCAAATATCAGAAAATAAAAACACATGGTAATGTTCAATAGTTATAATCAGGTTTTGAGCAAAGGATGTTTCATTCACTTGTATTTAACTAACAATTAGCTTTTTGTTGTTAAAGCACAGGCCTAGGCGACACATGGTTTCACACGTGTAGTCTGCAACTTAGTATCTAAAAACAATTATATATAAAGTATCTTAAAACCACATTTTTAAAAATGTAAAAACATCTTACTATGTCTAACGCTGATGTCTTCGTTTATTATTTCAGCAAAAGCGTCGAAAGATCCAGCAACGTGTGAACCGTTATTGTACAATATTTCAGCAAAATCTGTAATACATTTACATTAACAACATTAAATTAAGAAGTATAACATTCTATATGTTTAATTAACAACTTGAAAGTTTCACACTTTATAAGAATTAAAATAGTCGCACATACCTTGTGTTGAAAAGTCCACGTTCGACAACTCTTGCAAGCAAAGGGTTTAGCTTAAATAGCCGTCTTCTTCCGCAGTGTAGAATCAAGATTGTTTTTTGTGTAACTTTAGGCCTCTCTTTTATAGCATTCAGAGTTTTGAGGCGTGATTAGGTCCTACGTAAATGAACGTAGGTTGTAAAAACGTGCCCCTCCCCGTGAAATGTAGCATGAAGAATAAAATACACTTTGAAAATACGATTAAACGTCACATTTAATATATATAACGCCTCAACCCTGCTTAAATCGGGTAAAACGTATGTTTAGTAACCGATCGATACTAAACACTCATATTGGCTCTAAGTATTAGACAACTGAAAGCAAAAAAAAATCCTCAAAGTTTTTTATTTCATGGTTCTAATACAGACTTTTAGATTTTTTGGAAAACGCTTCTCGGAGTTCTTTTCAATGGGTTCGGGGCATTTTGCGGCCTGTTGAAATATTTCCAGTCTATGCATTTCATTCATTCATTTCAAACTTATTTTTTGAATAACCCGCCAGGAATACATCTGTTCCTTGTCAATCAAAGCTTCCACACAAATCCTTCCACCATCTGTTGTTAACCTACGGGCTTATCACGCCTCTGTGCAAAACGTTTGAGTACTGGCTGTGGAGTCCCCCATCCATTCAACGCTGTGACTGCCGGCCAGTCCTAAAACTGTGTCTCTGAATTGCCTCAGGGGTTGTTCCCTTCGCGCACGTTTCACTTTGCAATATTTGTCGAATTCCGCTCTCTAGCAAGTCTGGGAAAAAGATCTCTCCGGACTCCGCGCGGACTTTGGCAAAAAAAAATCTAAGTCTATATATATATAGTCTATAAGTCTATCTATATATATATATATATACAAAGTTACTTTTTCACGATGTTCTAATTAAAAACCAACGTTTACAACAAACAACCCCCAATAAAATGACATTGTTACAATACCAATAAATAAAACCTTGAAACAAAAACCCCCACAATAACCCCACCCCCCCGAATAATAATACCTTATAAATTAAAAAATAAAAATAATAAAAAATAAAAAATAATTAATTAATATTAAAAAATTAAAAAATTAAAAATTAAAATATGCAAATGTGACCCCCATTTGACCGCTTGACCTTTGACCTATGCCCATCAATCAAATTCAATCAAATTTTGATATAAGCCGTATTCCATAGACTACTGTCATGGTATCTAGACTGGCAAGAGAAGAGGTTCCCTGGACTTTGGGTAACATGCAATGCTTTTTCCCATTAATGTTGCAATTGCGTGAGTGAAAGGCAGCCTACCCCCAACAGTGTCTCTACCAGTTCTGCACGGCGTGCAGGGGCTCTGTCTCCTGTGACAGGAAGCTGGACGATCCACAGGTGGCAAAGTGCGGTCAGGACCTCTCTTCTGACGGCGGGGAAGCACCTCTTTCCCTGTCGGAATCCATTTTGGCTCCTTGAGCTCGGGTCCAGTTGGGTGGACTGCTGACGGCAGTCACTTAGGCTAGCTTCCCACGGCTGGGTATGGGTCCGGTTGCACTTGTGCCTCTGGGGGTCCTTCAGGGAGTGGCAGGAGAAGACTGTGGGACTTCAGGGCTTAGGCCTTATCACTCACAGCAACATGTGAAGAGGGGAACACTGCATGATATAAGCACTTAGTCCATTCAGGGGAACCTTACGGACAGGATTTACCATCCAAGGGGATTGCCAGTCCAAATAATCACATGAATAGGGCAGACTTGTCCATAAGTCCAGGAACAGCATTGGAGGGGGTACCTACACTCTATAAAAGGGACTTAAAAACATGGGCATGGTCTTATGTTAAAAGGTGGTGGTAGGGAGGTGGGGAGGGGGGGGGGGGGGGTGCCAGTTTTACCTCCTAGAACTCCAGTGGTTACTGGCAGTCCTTTGGCAGCGGAGGTCCACAGCGTTCAGCCAACTGGGATGACAGAAGGCATCCTGTCATCTTGCTTCTTCCACACGTGAATGCCCCTTAACCACGCCCGTCTCATCTCTGTCCAGGAGTCTATGCCAGTTTTGGCTTTGGTTCTGCAGCTGGGCTGATCGTCGCTCATAGGTCTCCAGTCCATCACTGCTCTCCGAACACTTCTGACGTCGGAAAGGGGCTCTTGCACTTTCCCTGGATGACGTGTGTGTGCGAAGTTTGCCGGTGTGGTTCGGGGGTGGAGAGATAAGGGTGTGGGAAGCTGCTGTTCCAACTTGGCTGCTTCCATCTTTCTTTGGAGTGCAAGTCAACACTCTGGCGGAGACTTTGAGGGCCTGAGGGGTCATAAAATGGCTGGGGGTTGGCTTCCTGCTCCGTTTCCCCCGGGGTCTCTTTGCAGCTCTGATAGGCGAGCGAGGCTTCCGCAGAGGCCCCCCTATCTCCTCCGT
The DNA here is from genome assembly GCA_029718625.1 of Synaphobranchus kaupii. Taxonomy (NCBI): domain Eukaryota; kingdom Metazoa; phylum Chordata; class Actinopteri; order Anguilliformes; family Synaphobranchidae; genus Synaphobranchus; species Synaphobranchus kaupii. The sequence continues at coordinate 70,050,986 of CM056377.1, read as the reverse complement.
CACAAGAACTGTGGAAGTGGGAGAGTCCACAGAGCACACCCCTTCTGCCAGTGCAGCAGACAGAGGTTCCCCAGATTCAGCAGGGGGAAAGAGAAATCCACAAGGGGTGGGGTGGGGTGGGGTGGGGTCCTCAGCCTGGATGGACTGGTCTGTGGGGGCTGACTCCACTTGCTGGGGTGCGTAGACCACTCCACCTGGCTAGGCTGCTGTGTCAGCAGTAGCAGGTTCTGCCTCCATGGGTTTGACGGTCTCCTCACCTGGTTTGCAGTGTAGGGACAATAAGAACTACAAGTCCATACAGTCCACAGGAGGCTCCTCCTCCATGTTGGAAGTGACGTAGGACGTTGCACCAGTTGTGATTTCTGCACTGTAACGTTATACTACACAGTGGAAGGCGTGACTGGCAATAAAGTTTATAATAGGAGCAACACAGCCAGTTCTTCCCGCAGTTTTCTTCCGGGCCAGTTGTCCGCTGAACGTGTCTCTTCTCTGGGCCCGTGAGGCCTGGAGCATGCCCGGGGTCCGAGCCCTCGCTCTACATGAAGCATCGGCTGCCCGTGGCGCCGACCCAACCGAGCGAGGCGGGCTCATCTACCCCCGGCTATTGGCCACGGAGGACCGGAGATGAGACGCAAGGAGGCAATGCGAGCACCCGGTGGTCAAGAAGAACCAGCAAGCGGACCACGCAGCCACTGATCCTGTAGCAGAGCACCGCCAGTGAGTCCCCAAAGAGGCAAGCGGTCTGCAGTAGGACGGTGCTGCATAGTTGGGGAGAGATAATGCGAGCGGTTCCATTATCCCGTATGAACGACGAAAGAAACCTGTTCCAGGGACCCAAGATGAGGCCAGTTCCCCTATCTATCACAAGCCTGCAAACTCGCCAACACTGGAAAAGGGCGACTGGATTTCCCCTTTTCATCGTGAGTGTGCGATCCAACGGAGGAACCTATTTAACGGACTTTAATTCAAGTAAGGCTGTAACATGGGCAATAGCATATTAGTTAGCAAAAGAAACATGTTTATGACTGGATGTATGTAACTGCTAATGAAAGGTTAATGTGTGTTCTGTAAAAGTTTTGTTTTACCATTTTACTTTGGATGGTTTTATGCCATCCACCATGCTGCGTTAAGTTTAATGCATCCACGCACAGAGCGTATCTTGCATGCGATCTATCTTTAAACACTAACCAGCCGTAATATTAACACTGCACGCTGATCTCAACACACACGCATTTAAGCTTACGGCTATCCCTTATGTGTGTGGTATGGTTCATGCGCCGCCATTAGCTAGCTCCAGCAAAAGCTAGTTTCAAACCTCCCTCCATCTTAGTTTCTTTGTTCTCACTGAACACGTGTCCGTGGCAACCTCCACACGTAGGAGAACATGGAAATTCCACACACGCCCAGCGCGACACACACACACACACACACACACACACAGTCTGTTGTACATTATAGTAGTGAATCGTGCCTTGCTCTGTTTGGTACTTTGTGTTCAATAAACTATTACATTTATCCAAGATTTCCTGTATTAATGTTGCTCTTGTGTTGAACTGAGTCAGCCAATGCTAATCGCAGGGATTCCCCAAAATGCCTTCACCTTCTAGCTGGATCATTTATATTAATTCGGTATCAACTGAGTACATGATATTGTGATTTTGCTAAGACAATTATTAATGTGTAATTTTATTGGTAATTAATTTAATTATTAATTCAAGTTACCCATTTTTAGTTAGTATATTCTCTTTTGAGAATAATGAGACTCATTTTATGAGACTGATTTATTATACAAAACCATGCCACCAGTTGTATAAGGATGGTAGTGGCGTATCGCAGTACATAAGTGACGCCCCGTGTATAAATAGAGGTATGTCCCCTACATTTTTGGTGCCCCGCGTAGCTACGGACTCTGATGATTGAGAGATCATGTTACTGATCATCTTGCTCACTGCTATCAGACTCATACCTGGTACATTTTGGTGCCTCGTGTATTAATTAAATGAATATTCCCTACAGCAGCCACAGAGCTGTTTCCCCCCAAATTCCTCAAGCGAAGGGGGGGTCACCAGAGGTGGAGCTACATTGTCTGTGGAGGTGACAAAATCCACAGAATTGTCCAAGCCTGAAGGGGGTGAGGGGGGGGGGGGGGGGGTGAGTCAATAGAGAGTGGTGTATTGTCCTCGGTGGGGGGTAGTGCCTGGGTTGTGGCTGGGACGAAGCCATCCACTGGGCCTACCAGCGCAGGCTCTACTGCCACAGAATAAACTTGTTTGGCCGTAACTTCTGACTTACAGTGGTGCTTTTTCCAAGCTAGTTTCCACATCTGGTTTACCTCATCCCATGCCTGCTTTGACCGACGGAGGTAGAGAAAATGCTGTCTTTTCTCTAAGTATGACCTTATCCCTTGGACAATCCTGCGCTTGGTTTCATCACTATCTGGAGAAATCAGATAGTCCAAATACTCAGTCCACAGGTTGTAAAGTGCCTCCTCCTTAACTCCTTTGCGTAGAAGGTGACGCCGGCGGGACCTTTTTGCTCAACTGAGACATTTGTTGCTACTGCAGTCAAACTATTAGTGGAAATCACAAACTCTGTGTTTTAACTTTATTGGTAGACGGTTCGTGATGATTTCTGCTGAATACGGAGTTTCTAAGTGTCGCTATTTCCCCGTAGCAAGTCCATTTAACAAGCAACCCCCCACCTAGTCTATACCTACCCATGCATGACATAGTGGACAATAGCGTCTATGTTTGAGTTCATAAATATATTTATTCATCATATAAAATTAGAATAACGTCATAGCAACGAGATAAACCCAACAATAGCCTGATCATATGCCAGAAAAGCAATGAAAAGCCCTGCTCACTCAAATTCAAAATAAACTGAAAGTACTACCATATATTCTACTAGCAATATATGCTACTAAATATGAAATAAATATACAATTCTACCATTGGTTTTACACATCGAGATGTTCCTTTCAAAATTCAGTGGTCATTTATTGTCTGGTACAATCGGTTTGAGAAATATACAACACTTTATACCGCTATTACACTATCTGAAACGTCGACGCGTAATACCCCCATGCCCTGTAAGCCTGTCTCATTCATTACAGTTCATTCTGGTTTAATTGTCAGCTTTTTTATCCAATAGAGTACATAAGCTTAGCAACGGTATATGCCACGTCTTTTTCGGTGCTTTGAACAATTTACTAGAGCCCAGCGTAACAGCAGTTTTCGTTTTAACGGTCTAGTATTACGCAAGCTCTATATAATACGCATTAGGGAGGGGAGTTTCCCTTTTCCGATATGTAAGTATTTTTGCATCTGAAATACCGTTGGTCTCGCTGGCTACATATGTACATTCGTGTTTCCACTCGGGCACTGTCTTTCCAATATGTTTAGCCCTATTGTTATTTTCGCATTTTGAGTGCATTTCACATACTGTAGTGCAATCATTAAATGTATTTTTGATGTAGGCTACCGATGTTCATTGAAGATAGAACATTTGGCAGCATTTTGTAGATGGTGGAATACTATTTTATGTTCATGTTATCGTACATAATATAGGCTATGGCGTATATACTTGTCTCTTAGGGCATGACAAATGCTCATTCCAATTTACTGTGCGCTGATATGTGGTAGATTAAGGTAAACATTTCCTTGGAGTCATTATGAATAGGAAAATTTAAAAAATAAAATACAGAAAAATGCAATCCCAGGACAAAAGTATACATACTGTAGAGTACAGGGACAAGTGATGTTTTATTGAGGTACAAGAGTGAATGATTAGACAACATAATTAGGTGTATGTAACACTGTGATATCAATGTTTTTTTATCTTAAGCCAACTGAAGGAGCAAATGTATATGCTTCATAATGGACAAAACTGATTTTATTCATTTTATGACATGTTTTGCATAGGGGTTTTGGACCCATAGATATCTACCCCCCTATACCGATGAAAATACAGTAATTCCCACTTGAAAATTATGCAAAAGTGAGTTTTATGAGCCAAAACTGTTGATTTGTAGTTAAATATATCATCATTTTTTTTATTTAGAGCAGTGCACAATTTAGCCATTTGGATAGATTTGGAGATACTAATGGACAACAGGATACACTGCTATATTTTGCATCATAGACCTTGAGTAGTTCTGCATATCATCCTCAGATTTTGCAAAACTTGTGGACATGGAGTTTATGATCCACGAAATGTATATATATATATTACCAATTTGAGTTATGTAGCTCTCAGCAAAATACAAAAAAAAAACTATACTTCTTTCCTTCAGCACTCATAAATACCTCCACAGGAAGGGCATCCCTGTCCTGATTGGGTTAATGTGTGAGAAAGGGGTGGGGGGGGTGGGTCAGAGACTGGCTTAACCTCTTCCTACCGAGGGCAAAATAGGCCAAATTTTGCCTGTTTTCACTAGTGACAAACAAAGGTGGTTATCTCAAAAACCATAAATGGTACAAATATGGTTCATGGCTTTTATTAAAGCAGACACCTGCAGTATTACGACTAAGCAGTGAGAACTCATAGAAATCCAGTTTTTGATACTTAACTACAACAATTTATGTACAGTAAATATAAAAAAACTAAAAAACGGGTACCTACATTCAAGTTTAAGAATTTTTACCTGATGAGCTACAAATGCAATCAAGGAAATGACTCCTCTATCTGATTCATCAATATGCTGCCTACCTCTGGTAACAATCTCTTGTCAATATCTCAAACCATTCAAATTTTACAGGGTTTTTTTCAGGTGAACCTTTTTCGTTATCCAAATGGTGCCAAATGGTGCCAAATGGTGCCAAATGTGCCAAAAATGGCAATGTTCCAGAAAGGTCTCAATATGATTTATTTTTTAGGTTTTTACAATAAAATGAGATAATTTGTCAATATTGGCAATAAAAGTTCATTTTTAGACGTGTTCTTGGTGTTCTGCATATTACACAACTAACTACCCAAGGTTACAAAAAGCTGTCAAAACCCATGTAGCAGCACAGTGAATCTTGTGTATTTCACCAGAGCCCCATTAGCCAGAAATGAGTCCAGGAATGTGCAAACAGGTTTTCAAATGAATAATGGGAATAGTATGAAACTTCCCTACACATTAATGCTTGCCAGTCATGTCCTTTATTCTGTTGCCACCTCCTATGACAGGGACGTTGGGGTTGGGTTTTAGGAGGCAAAACTTTATACATGACAAACATATATCAACTATATACAAGTGCACTAAGGTGTACTACTAAAAGTGCAGTGGATAAAAAATCAAAAGTCCACCAGTTTCCTAGATAAAAAATAAAAACACCCCTGCTGTAACAAATAAAAAGATCCTTGCCTCTAATTGCTGAAGTTACCGTATTTACACAAAGAAAGTACAAAATGGCAGGGTCCAAAAAGCTAAAAAAAAATGAACTAAAAACAAAAAAAGGTAAAGGATCAAAACATCGGGGTGGAGGTTGAGGAGAGATTATTTAACCATTCATACAGAAGCCATTTAGACTACACATTCCCTCAGGAGAGCAATCTGCATCATTACAAATCCCACTAACCCTGTCCATGGAATTGTCCACCATGTTGATATACACATTAGTCCCCCTTATACAACAACAATCAACAATAATAATAATCAACAAGTACTCCCTCATGTTATCATGTTCTCTCCCTCATACCATGCATAAATTACCATTTTGTTTACCTGCACAGCCTTCTGTACTGCATACAGAACAATTTACTCAGGTGGAACAATGACTTTACTAAACACTTCCAGAAGCCATTTCACACTCAAAAAAATCGTTTTAGTAGCTCATCTCAGACACAAATAGATAGCTAGCTGCTTGTTACCTGTAATTTTGCTTGCATTACATTACATTTATTTAGCAGACGCTTTTATCCAAAGCGACGTACAGTAAGTGCGCACAGAGACATCAAGATCACTACAGAACAGACAAGGCAAAGCACATCCTTCGCATAATGTAGCAGCTATCCCTAGCAATGAACGTCGACTGTAGTTCACAGTAAGCTGTGGGCAAATCAGCAACACCACACTTCCATTCCTAATACTCGTATAAACTATAATAAACAGACAGGAAAACACAGGGATGCTTGCTAGCTTGCCACTGTAAAGGCAATACTATCTATATTAATTTAGCTGAGAGGGACCGATTTTATGCATAAGTATATAAGGTTAGTTAGCTTCACAGAAGAAACACAGGGATTCACGCATTGCAGCTAAATTTCCTTCGACGCTTACACCAAACATCTGTGTTGTTGGCAACGCCACGTAACACGTGCGAGTTTGTCAACACAGACAATACACCCTAAGTTTACTTCATAAATTATTTATCATACCGTTGGAATGTGCAATTTGTAATATTAATTGTATGAAAAACAATAAAATACAGTTGACAATGTAATTACGAACCCGCATGGCATTGCGTGAATTCACACTGGTATATCGAAAAATCGGTAATACCACCAGCCCTAACGACGTTACCTGCCATGGCGAAATTCAATGCGTTTATAGCATAACACTGTTAGTATGATAAAACAACTTACATAGCAACATCATCTCGGTCATCAGTGGATTCAGCGTCACTGAGACAGGATGAGTCTCCCTCGGCAAAAACATCTTCTGGCTTATCCAGTTCGTCTAGCACTTGGTGCACGGATAAACGCCTCAAAAATCTCGACATAACTACACAAAAACTGTATCAAAAATACTCTAAAGTATTAAATGTAACTGCGGGCCTTACCTAATTAATTGTGCTTTGCTAAACGGAATGTAGCGAGCTACGCTACAAGGTAAAACCACTGCGCCATTTTGGTTCGATAATTACGCGTGGCTCGCCACTTCCTCATACGCACGGCTCGCTTTCCTTTTTTACGACGGCTATTGTATTCAATAGCCGGCTTGTTTCAAAGATAAGAGTCTTGGCTATTTCCTGGAATATTTGACAGACAGTTTTAAAACCCAATGGAAAGCTAATAATACTCAGAGTGGAGGCGGGTGGAAGACGGTTTTTCCCACTTCAGATAGGCCTATTGTGCTATCAGTCAAAGAAATACACCCAATTGACGACGGTTTTGCATAAATCACTGCAAGCATGTTCAAAACTACTCTGGCTAACATATACTAAGCCATGGGATTGGTACTCCAGAAACTGGCTGAGTTTCACAACGCCAAAGTGAACACAGCCGAACGAGTCGTAATCAAGTGCAAAAAAGCACAAGTCGGTTTAAAATTGGAAAAAAATAATGTACAGCCGTATGAAAGTTTTAAAGTATTTTTTCTTGAAGCCTAAAGGTATAATGATTTTTCAAACCAAAGTTTTGTGAAATACAATTAAGCAGAACAGTTTACCAGCACATTGTTTATGGTGTGACATCAAGCTGCAATACATGTTTGAGAATTAGGTCCGAGTTTCCAACGTTATTTACAAAGTTTTATTCCGACGTTTTGGGCTTAAAAACCACTTTCCCAGAAGGAATGGATATATCTTAAGGATATTTAATCAAAATATTGAGGTGAGCAGTTTATTATATATTATTAAATTAATGAAATGTATAATGTAATAATTTCCGTCACGCCGGCGTTACCGCTAGGGGGCGTTTGGCATTAAGAGGTTAACTTTGATGTTTGTGCGGGTGTGTGAGTGAGAGAGAGACAGGAGAGGGGGTCAGAGCAAGAGATGGAGGAGCCGGGTAGTTTACTTATGTCTAAATTATTAGATATCCTACACAACTGATTTGCGCAGGCTCCGTGCACACCATCCCTGAGTGAATGAGTGAGTGACCTGAAATTACCACAAATTTTTAAAAAATTTGCCCCTCTGTAAGCCTGGATAAGTCTGACACTGATTGCGTGTGAATGACCCATCCACTGCATTATCCTGAGTCATTATCATGAATTGGTTGAGTATGTGACGCATGATTGCTAGCCGACCATGCTACAGCGAGAGGTTCTCTGACAGAACTGTGAGTTGTCCTGACAGAAGCTCATTTCTGTCAGGACAACTCACATATTTAAATTACATGTTTAATGAATGAATGTGCTGCATAATTATTTTAGTTTGGCGGTGAATGGATCTGCTTTAGTACTTCTCCGGAGCACGGGCATCTCCCTCCACTAAACAGGAGATGACCAGAAACCCCCAACAGCCCCCTAACAGCAGATCATCCAGTACCCAACCTCGCCTGCTATCTCCTGAGATCAAGAAAACCATATCAATATCCCTCCAGCATGGAGCTAGAACACAGCTGTGATCTTGGAACAGACATTGGCCATACTACGCAATGCGACGCCTAAGTAGGCTAGACAACATAATTAGGTGTATGTAACACTGTGATATCAATGTTTTTTATCTTAAGCCAACTGAAGGAGCAAATGGCCTGGCCGCCCTGGCCGTGTGGCTTATACTATCTAGTGAGAAAAGCTATGTGTAACAACAGGGCTATTCAGGGAAGTCCTGAATCGATATCCCCATTAACCACTGCACGAGAAACCTGATGACAGTGGGATCGAAAAAGGACATGGTAATTTTCAACAGCACAGATGACAGGATTTTGCACAGAACCCGCTGGACGAGCCATTTCATCATTCATGAACAGTGGCTTGTGAGGGGTCGTGGTCATAGCGACACTCACATTGGATATCGGTAGCAAACCCCCCCTCCCAAAAGTCTTACCCGGATATGTTATGTGGCTAGTGGAGCATCCACTATACAACTCGGCCAATACCCCACTCACTTCAAGAGATGTGACGAAATGCAATGCTATTGTATTCCTGAATCGACCTTGTCATTCTAATGTTCACGTGGACCTTGCGATTTGAAGCCAGGCCACTGTGGCCGTATGGAATACCATCAGAAGCAAGCTATTAGTGTCAACTTGCCATAAGGATTTGATCACGTATTCATCACGTATTGTCTTACCTTTTTATTCCCACATTACTTCACATTTCATTTGCCAGGTTCCCACCCACTTCTACATAGTTTTAAGAACTGTTAATATTTTTCTCAGGAAAAAATCTAGTTTAGCTGAGAATGGATTATAGTAGGTTATGGTTAGCTAATTAATAATGAAAGCGGACTCTTATAATGTTAGGTTTTGCTCCTGAGAGGGCGAAAAACCAAATAAAAACCTCTCATCAGCAAGAAGGTGGCCAAATTAGCTAACTGGCTGCTAGCCGAGTGCTTAACGGAGGAAAAAGTGGAAAATTTCCTCTCTGCCCCTTAGCGGCAACAAAGATTTTTACCTTAGCAGCGAATCAGTCTAACCGGTTTGATAGGATTTTAGAACTCTAACTAATATCGATTACAAACTGAAGCACAATGTTATCCTCCTCCGTACTTTCCAAACGCTAACAACTCTTCCACCAACTCTACCTCCAAAAGGGAAATGCACACCTACAGCAGGCACGCGCAGAGCAGCAGTTGAAGGTGCACCTACGCAGAGGGAGTGACTTGCGGAAAACCAGACCAAAATTGACTTGCGTTGAAATAGCCTGAAAGATTAGGCTGTGTCCGAATCAGCACTCTTCCACACTGTTGAGTAGTCTTGGTAAGTAGATAGGGCGAGAAAGTCGTAGTGTACGCAAAGATTTTTCAAATTGCACTTCAAACACCCGGATGACACATTTACTTCCGGGGTTTCGCTGAGTACATTCGGGAGCACACTTTTCAGGAAGTACATGAACATTTTGGTCACGTGAATATGACGTAAAGCTTCGTTTTAAAAAAATGAGCCGCAGCTTCGCTGACTTTTTTTCTTCAAATACAACAAAAATAACATGTGACATGGCAGCGCAAGAGTGGGAAGAGTGGGGTTGCCAGATTTTGTAAGACTTCCCAGCCAAATGGTGACTCACAACTAGCCCAAATTATAGGCTATTTTTAACCGAAACCAACGTATTTTAAATAGAAATCATCATGTTTTTACTTTTTAAAATAAGTGCATGCTTTGCGACTTTTCATTTTTACCCGTGACTGCACTTTGAAAGTATCCCAATTTAGCTGTAAAACCACGGACATGGCAACACTGGTGGGACGTCTTCTGACCTGCTTACGACACTTCCACAGTGCGGTTGGAAAGTAATATGTCAGATATTTGTTGCGGACTGCTAAACAGTGCACATTAAACAGCACACTTCTGCCAGTGCACTGTTCACAGGAGACAGGGCGCAGTAGATAGGGCTCTGATTCGGACACACCCCTTTTGAGTACGCATATTTGAGTCCACTTCGTCAAAAAGCTTTTGAGTAGGCGACTTTTTCTTGCAAATGGGGGCACTTAAAATACCAGGATGAACCCCTTATTTCCGGGGTTTTGTTGAGTGAATTCAGGAGCACACTCATCTGCAAAACTGTGCACTCACCCGACAATTTCAGTAAGTAACTCGGAAGTAAAAACGTAAAAGACGTAGAGCGTATATGCATATCTATGGTACAAGAGTGGGTCATATTACAAAATACTCTTTTTTATTTTTGTTAATTCTTCATTCATAGTCTACACTTTGTAACAATTGTCATATGTTAACTGATTGATATTCTCAATAAAAATGAAATTATTTTTAAAAGATATTACGAACTACTTCCTCACTAGTTTGGAAAGAGTTTGCAGGATTTCTTTTGCACACTGCTTGCAATGTGAGGGGACAGGGCACATAGTAGACAGGGGTCTGAGTCGACAGTGGACAGGGAACAGGGCTCTGATACTGGAGCAAACAGCGTTGGCAGCAGGCAGGAAGTGAGCGTCAAAATGAAGTCCAGTTTTGCCCCTGTCACGATTCCAGCTGTCATGTTATGTTTTATTTTATTTTCTTGTCTTAGTTTGATTTCTTGTTAATGTCACATATTGTGTTTAGTCTAGTCACGCCACATTTTATGTTTTATTCTTGTTACGTTTCATTTTTATGTCATGTCACGTTTCATGTTTGATTATTGTTACGATTTATTTTCTTGTCATGTCACGTTTTATATTTGATTCATGTTACGTCTCCCATTCATTGTTTAGCATACACATTTCCGTGTTTTTCCGCAGCCTTGCGTTCATACTGTTTCTCTATCTCTCTTGCTGTCGCTCACGCTTCCCTAATTGTTTCATTCAACCGTGTTTAGTTTACTGATCTACTAACGTTAGATCAGGATTGGGTAATACTAACTCTCTAACCATGTGTTCATGTTTACCTTACGTTTCTCGTGCATGTCATTTACTAATTTACGATTACTAATTATCTTGTTACCTTGTCAGCCTTCCACACCTGATTTCCATTCGCATGCTGCTCTCAAGCTAATTGTCTGCACCTGTCTACACCTGCATTTAAGCTCAGTGTTCATGTCTTCGCAAAATTGTTGCCTCTTGTTTGTCAGTGCACTTTTGAGCGTTTTGTTTACGATCCAAGCCTGTTATTGACCATTGTTATTGACCTCTGTTTTGTTTACCACTGCCTGCCTGTACCACAAGTTTTTGCCTGCTGTCTTTTGTACTTTTGCCCCGCGGAGCAGACTTCGGTCTTGACTCTTGCATTGCCTTCGACCCCGAGCCTGCCTACCGTCTGCCTGTACTTCTGCCCCGCTGACAGCTACTCTGGTTACTGGACTATTGCATGGTGTACTGATTCTGAGACTGCCTTCTTCCTCGGTACTGTACATTGGTTTTGGCTGGATTTTTTGTGTATGAACCTTGCTTGTTTTTTGACCACGCTTATTGGACATTCCCTCATTAAATGCCCTCACGGGACTTTTTCTACTACCACTGCTTCTGAGTCGTGCATTTCGGGTCCTACCCTCACGCATCCGTCTCAGAACAATTTCTCCAGCATGGACCCCGCTGACTCAACGGCCATGTTCCACGCCCTCTAGCAACAAGGCGCCCTGGTTCTGCAACACTCTCAAGGGATCTCCAAACTTCGTCAGGAGATTTGAGAGCTGTGTGCGGAGATGAGGAGACTCACCGTCACTCTTCAGCCACGCCCCTTGGAACAACCTGCTAAACCGCCTGCACCTCCACCTGCCAACCCCATGGGAACCTGGCAATTCCGGGAGCCACAGCAACCCCCCCCCCCGGAGAGGTTCGGTGGAGAACCGGAGAGATGCAAGGCGTTCCTGCTCCAGTGCGACTTTGTGTTCCGGCAGCAACCACAGACCTATAACAATGACGACCGCCGGATCGGCTACGTGATGGGGCTACTCAAGGGGAGAGCATTGGACTGGGCTACAGCTGTGTGGTCCGGGGGTTCATTCCCTCCCCGGTACCCGGCCTTCGCCGAGGAGATCCGTAAAGTCTTCCAGCACGCATCCAGCGACCGAGAGCCTTCCCAGCGCCTCATTCGATCGACTTCCACACCCTCGCGGCCGCGACCAACTGGAATGATGCGGCTCTAGCGAATCTGTTCCTGGCCAGTCTGAGTGAGGCACTCCAGGATGAGTTGGCGCATCTCGAACCTATCACCCAGTTCGACCCACTCATCCGTGCTGCCATTCATTTGGATAACCGTTCCAGAAAACACCAGACCGAGAGACAGGTTCTACCCGGCCAGCCGTACCCCAGGCGAGGATCTAGTTTGCGTCCTGAGGAGATGCAAGCGGAGGGAGTCGAACCCATGGATCTTTCCCGTGCGGGGATGAAGATCTCACCCGAGGAACGGAGACGATGGAGAACTACCGGTTCCTGTTTCTATTGTGGGAGGTTGCGACACACCCAAGATCAGTGTACCCTCCGCTCCAAGAGGTCAGGCCCATCCGTTGAGGTGAGAGCGCTCGACAACCAGGAGGGGTCTGCTAGGAATGACCATCATCCCACCCTTACTGCCATGTTGATGCTTCCCGACAGAATGATCCAGGTGAACGCGTTGGTGGACTCCGGAGCCGACGCAAACCTCATTGATGATGTGATGGTCAAGGAACTGGACATTCCCACCCTCCCACTGTCCCACCCCGAGAATGCTCGGTCGTTGGATGGCAAGACGTTTTGCCGCATGACCCACATCACTAAACCCATCCAGCTAATAATTTCTGGAAATCATCATGAGATGATTCAGTTCCGCGTCATCCGGTCCCCTAACAATCCGCTCATTCTGGGATTACCCTGGCTCCAGAAACACAACCCTACCATTGACTGGGGTTCAAGCCAGATTCAAGCCTGGAGTCGTGAGTGTCACCAGTCCTGCCTGCGATCCGCTCCTGCACCAGCAGAGGGCGTACCCACTCCACCGCAAGTCCCCAAGCCCTCCCTTGAGAAGGTGCCCACCCCTTACCACAACCTGGGCACGGTCTTCTCCAAGACGCAGGCACAGACACTTCCCCGTCATCGACCCTACAACTGCGCCATCGAGCTGCTACCCGGTTCCACTCTCCCCTCAAGCCGTCTCTATAATGTCTCCAGACCTGAAAGGGAGGCCATGGAGAAATATATCCGGGATTGCCTTGCCAACAAATTGATTCGCTCTTCTTCGTTCAGAAGAAGGATGGCTCACTGCGTCTGTGCATCGACTTCAGAGAACTCAACAACATCACAGTTAAGAACAAATATCCTCTGCCATTAATGGCACCCTCTACACAATGCCACCATCTTCACCAAGTTAGACTTACGTAACGCCTACCACCTGGTTCGTATTCGAGAAGGTGACGAGTGGAAGACCGCCTTCAATACCTCCCTCGGACACTTTGAGTACCTGGTCATTCCGTTCGTTCTAACTAACGCACCGTATTCCAAGTGCTCGCCAACGACGTCCTTCGGGACTTACTGGGCCGACACGTATTCGTTTACCTCGACGATATCCTAATCTACTCCACCAATGCCAAGGAACATGAGATTCACCTCAGGCAAGTTCTCCAGAGACTGTTGGAGAACAAACTGTTTGTCAAAGCGGAGAAATGTGTCTTCCACACCGACACTGTCGAGTTCCTTGGCTTCATTGTGGAGAAGGGACAGATCAGGGTGGATCCCAAGAAAGTTCAGGCGGTCACTGACTGGCCCACGCCTTCCTCTCGGAAACACCTCCAACGCTTCTTGGGATTCGCCAATTTCTACAGGAGATTCATCAGGTCATATAGCCAAGTTGTCTCCCCCCTCACCAAGCTCACATCCACTGCCATGCCATTCCGTTGGGGTCCCGAAGCGGAGGGAGCATTCTTCAAGATCAAGAAACTGTTTTCCTCCGCTCCTATCCTGATGCACCCCGACCCCACCCGCCAGTTTGTTGTGGAGACGGATGCATCCGACACTGGGGTGGGAGCCGTGCTTTCGCAAGTTTCTTCCTCTGACAATCGGCTGCACCCATGCGCCTTCTCCTCCAAAAAGCTTTCACCGGCGGAGAGGAATTATGACATGGGGAACCGAGAACTCCTCGCTGTCAAACTGGTACTGGAGGAGTGGAGGCATTGGCTGGAGGGATCCGAGAAACCTTTTGTCATCTGGACTGACCACAAGAACTTAGCGTACCTCCAGACGGCTAAGAGACTGAACTCACGCCAAGTTAGATGGGCGATATTCTTCGGAAGGTTCAACTTTGCACTCACCTACCGCCCGGGTTCCAAGAACGTCAAGCCGGATGCCCTGTCCCGACAATTCAACACCTGCTCCGAGTGTGAGACGCCTGAGAACATCCTCCCTGTTTCCTGCACGGTCGCTTCCGTAACCTGGAAGATTGAGGCGGTGATCCAGAGGGCTCTACGTGAGGAGCCCGATCCCAGGTCCAACCCCGGCACATGCCTTTACGTCCCCTCAGCTGCTCGGACACAGGTGCTTCAATGGGCTCATTCGTCTCTCCTGTCCTGCCATCCCGGCTTTACCCGCACCTTGGCGGTGCTGAAGCGTAAGTTCTGGTGGAGCTCCATGATCCCTGACACCAGGCGCTTCATCAAGGCTTACACCACCTGTGCCAGAAGCAAGGCCTCCCACCAGGCTCCAGCAGGACTGCTCCAACCTCTGCCTGTTCCCAGCCGACCCTGGAGCCACATCGGGGTGGATTTTGTTACTGGACTTCCCCCTTCCGAAGGTAACACCACCATCCTCACCGTAGTGGACAGGTTCAGCAAGGCGGCCCACTTCATCCCCCTGCCCGGACTACCCACCGCCCAAGAGACCGCTGATGTGTTGGTCAAAGAGGTGTTCCGCATCCATGGCATCCCCGCGGACATCGTATCCGACCAAGGTCCACAATGAATCTCTCAGGTATGGAAAGCTTTCTGCCTGGCCCTAGGTGCCACTGCTAGCCTCTTATCTGGCTACCACCCCCAGTCCAATGGGCAAACCGAGAGGGGCCAACCAGGATTTGGGAGCCGCTCTACGTTGCGTCTCGGCCAAAAATCCAGCTTCATGGAGCAAGATGCTCACCTGGGTGGAATACGCGCACAACGCCTTACCCTGCGCCACCACCGGAAAGTCCCCATTTGAGATCGCCCTTGGCTACCAACCTCCATTGTTTCCCGACCAGGAAGCCGAGATCACTGTTCCCTCCCTCGCCACCCACATAAGACGATGTGTAAAGATCTGGAAGGACGCCAGGGCCACGCTTTTATGCACAGCAGACTGTAATCAACACTTCGCAGATCGCCACCGCACACCAGCCCGTTTACAAACCAGGTGATTCCGTCTGGCTTTCCACCAAGGACATTCCCCTTCAATCCACTTCCCACAAACTGCAACCCCGTTTCATTAGCCCCTTTAAGATTCTCTCTATTATCAACCCTGCACCTGTTAAGTTGTCACTCCCTGCTTCTCTCAAGATCCACCCCACGTTCCATGTTTCCTGTTTAAAGCCTGTTTCCTCTCACCCCCTATGTCCCCCCGACCCCCCACCCCCTCCTCCCCGCATCATTGACAACCATCCTGCTTATACTGTCAAAAAACTGTTGAACATTCGCAATAGGGGTCGTGGTTACCAGTATCTGGTTGACTGGGAGGGTTATGGTCCAGAGGAGCGTTCCTGGATCGCTCCCAGTCTGATTCTGGACAAGTCACTTATTAAAGACTTTCATCGTGATCACCCTGACAAGCTCACGAGACCGCCAGGAGTCGGTCGTTGGGGGGGGGGGGGGGGGGGGGGTCCTGTCACGATTCCAGCTGTCATGTCACGTTTTATTTTATTTTATTGTCTTAGTTAGATTTCTTGTTAATGTCACATATTGTGTTTAGTCTAGTCACGTCACGTTTTATGTTTTATTCTTGTTACGTTTCATTTTTATGTCACGTTTCATGTTTGATTATTGTTACGATTTATTTTCTTGTCATGTCACGTTTTATATTTGATTCATGTTACGTCTCCCGTTCATTGTTTAGCATACACATTTCCGTGTTTTTCCGCAGCCTTGCGTTCATGCTGTTTCTCTATCTCTCTTGCTGTCGCTCACGCTTCCCTAATTGTTTCATTCTCCCATGTCTAGTTTACTAATCTACTAAAGTTAGATCAGGATTGGGTAATACTAACTCTCTAACTATGTGTTCATGTTTACCTTACGTTTCTCGTGCATGTCATTTACTCATTTACTAACGCTAGGTCAGGATAGGTTTATTACTAACGATTACTAATTATCTTGTTACCTTGTCAGCCTTCCACACTTGATTTCCATTCGCATGCTGCTCTCAAGCTAATTGTCTGCACCTGTCTACACCTGCATTTAAGCTCAGTGTTCATGTCTTGTCGTCGCAAAATTGTTGCCTCCTGTTTGTCAGTGCACTTTTGAGCGTTTTTCCAAGCCTGCCTTTTTGTTTACGATCCAAGCCTGTTATTGACTATTGTTATTGACCTCTGTTTTTTTACCACTGCCTGCCTGTACCACAAGTTTTTGCCTGCTGTCTTTTGTACTTTTGCCCCGCGGAGCGGACTTCGGTCTTGACTCTTGCCTTCGACCCCGAGCCTGCCTACCATCTGCCTGTACTTCTGCCCCGCTGACAGCTACTCTGGTTACTGGACTATTGCATGGTGTACCGATTCTGAGACTGCCTTCTCCCTCGGTACTGTACATTGGTTTTGGCTGGATATTTTTGTGTATGAACCATGCTTGTTTTTTGACCACGCTCATTGGACATTCCCTCATTAAAAGCCCTCACGGGACTTTTTCTACTACCACTGCTTCTGAGTCGTGCATTTCGGGTCCTACCCTCACACATCCGTCTCAGCCCCTTACTTTTAGAGTGCAGACACCGCATACACCAATGCAGCCTCCAAATGCATACAACACGCACACAAATGCCGCTTTTAGCTTCAGAACAGATAGCGCACACACTAGCATTTATTTTAGTTAGCTGCAGAGAGCACATAAACGTAAAGGTCTTACGCACTGGCCATACTCATTTACAAGAATACATTGCATGTTGAAAACAAAATGCAAGCTCCTTATTGTTCATAAATCTTGCACATCAAATTCTAAATGTATTTTGCAAGAAGTCACCATTTTTATTGTGACTCCAGCCATTATGTAATGCCGTTTTTGCTTTAGCTGCATTGAGCACGCATTGAGAAATACAAAATGTGAAAACGATTTGCATGCTCTGGTTACAAAAAGCACCATAGTCTAACAAGGCAGCCTCCATGAATTGGCTTCATGCGCCAATGAGCAGCTCCCATAGGAATCCACGGAACCGGCAAGCCGTCTCCAGTTCGTATACATCTTGATGATACTGCTACCATGTGAACAAAAGATTTTAGATTTGTGTAATGGCGGTGTGACGTGTGAGGTAGGAGGAGCCAAACGCAGCAAGGGGATTCATTAAGCCCTAAGGCCACTAAGGCGGGAAACCCCGCAGTTAAGGGAGGGAGACAAAACAATGAACAAGCCTACCGACGCTACTAACCGGCTCACTGTCACACACCAATAAGTACAAGCGCAACGACAGGTTTCTCAGTAGCCAGAAATAATACGCACCTTGTCTCGGTAACGAGACGCATAAGAACGGGCGAGTAGCGTAATGGCACAAATAAAACACACAGTCAACAAACACTGCAAAATAATACGATAGTATATGAGGAGGCGAAAGGAACTGAGTTCTAACATTCCAAGGCTACTCTCAGACTCGCAGTCACACACAAACATGTCCACAACATCGCCCAATCCTCCCTATAGGAAGACATGTACCGAAGGACTACACAGAACTACAGTTCCGAACAAAATCATCAAAAACTCCATGTACGGAGACAGGTACCGAAAGGAACGAACAGGACAGGCAGCACCGGACATTTACCAGCTAAAAGACCAAAGCGAGATTAGTAGAAAATAAACGCCCTACCTCTCCATCAAGAGGAATGTAACGAGGTGAACAGGAACAGATTTTTAACGTTCCATGGCTATTTCCATAAGCTCGCAGTCACATGCAAAGACCAGGAAGCAGGAACAGAGAAAAGCCAGGGGAGACGAGTCCTAATAACTACATATACATAGGCAAGTACGCCAGGGGGGAAGAGTCCGGATAACTACATCCACATAGGCAAGTACGCCAAGGGGGAACAGTCCGGATAACTACATCCACATAGGCAAGAACGCCGGGGGGGAAGAGTCTGGATAACTACATCCACATAGGCAAGTACGCCAGGGGGGAAGAGTCCTAATAACTACATCCACATAGGCAAGTCCCGCATTACTCCAGAAAATGTAAAGAGGTAAACGCCCGATCTCCCAGGAGAGAGAAACATTTTACAGGCGAGCCGACGGAGCACCGTCGTCCCATAACTTCACTAGCAAAAAATGACTAACACAAGCTTAGTAGAAAATAACACGCACTGCCTCTCAATATAATACAAAACCCTGACTCACAACAAAGGGGAAACGTAGTCCACAAGAAGGAGACAAAACAGGGAACAAACGTACCGAAGCTACTAACCAGCTCACTTTAACACACAAATAAGTAGAAGCTCAAACGCCTGGATTCACAGTAAGAAAACCAAACAAGGTGAACGGAACAAAGAACTACTACCTTATACTTCTACGAGCTAAGTAACTCAGTAAAAGCATGAACGTCCGATCTCCCAGGAGAGAGAAATATTTTACAGGCGAATAGAGCAGAGATCTGTGGTCCCATACTTCTACGAGCTAAGTAACTAAAGGGCCGGCAATAATAAACGCCCTGCCTCAGTAATGAGGCGTTAGAATAGGCGAGTAGCATGAATGGTACAAATAACAATTAACGCCCTGACTCACCGTATGGATAAAGCCCTACATCTCAGTAAGAGGAAAGGTAACGAGAAAAAGGAAAGACCAGGAAGCGGCGACTGAAATGAGCATGAAAAAAAGGAATTTAACCTTAATGTTCAACGCACATAGGCAAGTCCCGCAAAACTCCAATCAAACAAAAGGGAGCAAAAATGATCTCCTAAAATACCATACTGGCTAAGCGATAAAAGGGCAAAAAATAATACCACACACTAAACAGTACAAATAATACCAGACCATACAAAACAACATCGAAGCCCCGAATGAAGGAAACGGGAGGCTTATATAGCTCCAGGGTGACCACGCACAGGTGTGGACACCGACAGAAGCTCCGCAATCAAAGCATGCGGAGCAGGCATCCACCAAAAGGGCAGCGCCCTTGCGTGGCCACCGAGGAAAATGACCGCATGGGAAAAAGGGTCGAAACCCATGACAATTTGACAAGATATACAACTGGTGCTTTGCCCGATTGTTTTTATTTGTTGCACAAGTGGAAGTGTTCAGGCATGCACAGTAGTGTCACTGAGCTTAGCAACTGAAGTTACATAACGTAGCCTATGCTTAGAGCGCGCGCATCAGACCGACGCTAAAAAGTCAATTGACCTCCAGTCATTCAATGAGCGCCGAAGTTGGAACTCTTGCTCCGCCTACCTTTTTTGATGTGAACGCAGCATAATCGTTTAACCATCTGATGGTAAAATGGGGGTATGCAACTTTAATGAGGATTCATGGGAAGTGTAGCTTTTAAGAGATCCTGATTGGTCCGTGTAAGTGAGGGCAGAAATGGACATGATGGAAGGAAAACAAACAGTCACAAACGAAGTTAGTTAGCGTGTGAGTGTGTTATGCAGCTGGTTTTAAGGTCTCTCCCCTACTGTACAATGTTCATTGGTGTAAATAAAGAGCCACATGAACGAAAGCTGCGTCCTTGCCATTTGCATGGGACCATAACGTTGATAAGTTGGGCATTACCATGAAGCTGTGAGCTCTCAGCTCGGTCCTGAAACCGGAAAATAGCAGCCATTAGCAACTTCGGTTCCCCCATGTCTCCAACTACGGCTCGGAGGTTTAGACGGGAAAATGTGACACGTATATGTGTGCAAGGTAGGCTGCCAGAGAATGCATAGCATTACATAAGCATTTGCACTAGCCACCATGAGCAATAATAGGCCAACTTAAGAATTCCAGTTTAGCTTCCGGGTTCTATTTCGCAGTAGCTAGGCTACAACAATCTCTCGGTAATAATGTGCAACATAACGTTTCCCAACGGGATACAAATACCTAAAATTTAACACGACAAAACAGCAGCAGTATAAACTAGCGAAATATCCAGAATTAGTCACAATTACGTATTAGCTTTTACGAACCTCCTGACAGTAATTCAGCCAACGAGTAATGTTAGTCGACCACAACCACAATGTTAATGTAAGGGGGAGTGTAAGGTTCGGAGAACCAAATGCCACAACCAAGGAATCTGAAAGTGTATTTCGTTAGAAATATGCCACTAAGCGGACAGTTCCGCAGTAACAGGGGAAATTAAACAAAATAATGGGAATAAAAACCTCCCGGCGTAAGCCAACACAAAACAACCGCAAAAGAGGGCAAACTCGGCGATAGCAAGTAGTAAACGACAAAGGAACATCACGCACTCACACAAGAGGCGTATAACTAGAGGTCAGAGAAAAACAAAAGAAAGCCTGTGTAACAAGGTCGAAAGAAACGGAATAGAAAAATAACCTGTTACCTACAGCTCTTAGGTGTGAACGAGCTGAACAAAAGGTAACAGGTAGAGGAATATAAAAGGATAAAGGAAACAAAAAGACTAAATAAATCTTTACCCTAACTCTTTAACCGGACTACCTACGTTTCTGACGAGTAACAACCAGAAACGTAGTGACCGCTATCCTTTACCTTTACCGACTCCGATAGTCAAAAGCAAAGACAATATCGAAGCGTCGGAAATGCGGAAGTCCTGGGCTACTGGCAGGAAATCCAAAACAGGTGAAAGGAATTCACATTTTTTGTTAATCGGTAACTTTGGCCGACTTACTTTTTCCGGCTAAGAGAGCGGGCAGCTATGTTTGGGGTCCGACATGCATGACGTTTGTAGTTATCATCCAATAGCGTGCTTGGAAAAGTGCCGGTGTAGGCACCAGATCCCGCCCAGCAACGCTCCCAAACAATGATTACAAACTGCTAACACAAATATTTTTAGATCGTCTTGAAGGGTTTTCTCAAATAAGAATTGATTTTAAAAATAACATATTCCCTGAAACGTCGGGTTTCCGCAAAAACAGCTAGAGGAGAAAATTAACACAAGTTAGCAGTCTCCATACTTCGTTATTCAGCTTGATATAACACAAATGTCAGTATTTTAGAGGTAACGTTATTCCTGTCATCCTTACTTTATGTGAGAACTTACATCTTCTGTCATTAACATTACTGATGTCCTCTATTTTCTTTGTGAGCTTTACACAATAAATATATCTGATTTCACAAATTTGACGTCTGTCGTATTGCTTGGAAACTTGACGCCTTTCAATCTTTTGTCAAAATGATGATCATAACGTCATAAAAACGAGCCACCCACTAGACTACTCTTCTTTGTTTGCTAGCAAACATCTAAAAAAACAAAACAATGGAGTGCTGTATGCATGTAATTGGGAAAGATGATGGACCCATCATTCCTTTTACAGACACAGGATGGGAAAAATTTATGAATTCAGTTTTTCTATGGAAAGATCTTGAATCTAGAGAGAGTCTTGTAGATGAAGAGGCAGTGCAAAGATTCAACTTGAAAACCCAGGAACCTGCTGCTATACCACGTAACGCTGGCTATCACAGGGACTGCTACAGCCATTTTACTAACATTACAAAGATAAAATGAGCCCAGAAGAGAAAAGGCAGTTTTAATTCAAAAAGAGACTGTCAAAGAAGGTTGGTATCAAACATGCAGGGAACAGTTGTGTGAATGTGGATCTTCAACTTCAACTTTGAATCTTGAACTTTGAATCTGTAGAGTAAACAAAGAATGGAAATTAGGAGCAAGTCAATGATATTTCACACAACATTTTTGAGAACCAAAGTTTATTGTGTCTAACTCACTGTTATAGCACAAGCTTTCTATTCCATTCTCCTCAGATTAGCAATATAAAAGCTCAGCTGTACTCTTGCACCCTTGTCCAATGAAAGCTCAATTTCAAGGATTGAGAAGGTGATCTATTTGATAAATCACATCACTGCATTCTCCATCCACCTGATTCTGTCACAGGAGAGAGGCATGTGTGCACCTAGCTGCAGTCAACACTGTTGAGATGAAGAGAAGCACAACATAATTAAGCCCCTCACTCATTCACATTACTTCAATGTCCAATGAATTGCTCAGTAAGATTAAAACTACAGTACTGTGCAAAAGTCTTAGGCACATGTAAAGAAAATCCTTAAGGCAAAAATCCTTTCAAAAATAATTTAATTAAAAGTTTCTAAACATCAAACAATTCACTACAAAGAACAGTAAACAATAAAAAACAGAATCAAATCAATATTTGGTGTGACCACCCTTTCCCTTTAAAACAGCATCAACTCTCTTCGGTACACTGTTGTTCAGTTTTATAAGAAAATCAGCTGGTAGATTGTTCCAAGCATTTTGGAGAACTTGCCACTGTTCTTCTGCAGAATTTGGCTGTCTCGCTTGCTTCTGTCTGTTTAGGTAATCCCAGACAGCCTCGGTGATGTTGAGAACAGGCCTCTGTGGAGACCATACCATCTGTTGCAGAACTCCTTGTTCTTCTTTTCTCTGACGAAAGTTAAATTAAGTTTTTGGAAAATCAATGTTTGGAAATCTACAATTTGCTCTTTTCTACTGACACACTAATGCAGAAGACAAAAAATAAACATCTAAGAAAAAATCTACATAAAAAATCTAAGGTGCCTAAGACATTTACACAGTACTGTATGTACATCCATTAAAAACAGCCAGGGAAAAGACCCAGGCTGTTGGCTCCATTTCATTTCAGATTATCTACTCAATTGACACACACAAAAGTAAAATCACAACATTTTTACACACCTGCTACTGCTACTTTTCCCCATGAGGTGGGACAGAATAGGTGATCTGTGGGACCTATTTATGAAAAACATGAAAGCATTACTACCCCTTATTTCTGATACACAAGTACTAAGCCAAATTTTAAAAATGTCATATATTAAATAAACTGGATGATCTGTGATTAAGATAATAGTAATAACAGAAGATAACAGAAAAAATAGGTAAGAATAATGGTGGTAGTATCATTTCTGCTTCTGTGGTGCACAATGTCCTCTGTGACAAGTCATTTGACACAGCACCTCCCCATGATACCATCAGTAGTTTTGGGGACCATATACAGATCCTTTCCAAAAAATTAGAATATCATGGAAAAGTTGTTTTTTTTCCATAATTCCATTCAAAAAGTGAAACTTTCATAGATTATAGATTCATTACACACGAAGTGAAATATTTCTCACCTTTATTTGTTTCATTTTTCATAATTTTGGCTTACAGCTCCAGAAAACCCCCAAAACAGTATTTCAAGAAATTAGAATAGTGTGTCAAAAATCAGCATTTATTTCCGTTATTTCAGAGAATTAATGTTTTAGACTGAGTGTCACACTCTGTACGTGGTGGTTTTTGAAGCACTGACTCCAGCCTCAGTCCACCCCCTCTGCATATCCGTCAAATTTTGGAATCGTCTTTGCTTGACAATCTGCTGAAGCCTACGGTCATCTCTTTTGCTTGTGCACCTTCTCCTGCCACATTTTTCCCTTCCACTAAACCTTCTATTGATATGCTTGGACACTGCACTCTGTGAACAGCCAGCCTCCTTAGTGATGACCTTTTGTGGCTTACCCATCTTCTGGAGGGTGTCAATGATGGTCTTCTGGCCAATTGTCAAGTCTGCAGTATTCCCCATACTGAACCAAACTGAGATACCTGTCCAATTTAACGACACACCTGTAGAAAAACTTTGCTGGTGTTTTGAGTAAATTAGATGATTAGATTGTGACACTCAGTCTAAAACATTCATTCTCTGAAATAACTGAAGTAAATGCTGATTTTCGACACACTATTCTAATTTCTTGAAATACTGTTTTGGGGGTTTTCTGGAGCTGTAAGCCAAAATTATGAAACATGAAACAAATAAAGGCTAGAAATATTTCACTTTGTGTGTAATGAATCTATAATCTATGAAAGTTTCACTTTTTGAACTTTTCCATGATATTCTAATTTTTTGGAAAGGATCTGTATATAGGGGAAGCACTGCATCTCCAAACTTAAAGCTATAGAGGATGGGTAAGGGTCTTGACATACAATCGCTGCATTTCATTAGTAGTTTCACTTCCCCCATAAGAGCATACGTCGCATGGAGGCCACTTGAAGAGCAGAGGGAAAGTGGGCTGAGGAGGAGCGGGGGATTTAAATGTAATGTACTTGCTTGCCCTTGTATTCAGTAGTCGGTCCTTAAATACCATAATAACATAAACAATCACTATTGCATGGCCTAACATTACTATAATGTAACAATGGTGTGCAAAACAGCATAATTCAGTAACATGGGTAGTTCTAAATGTAAATAATGGGGAATTGTAAAATTCTAGTGAAGTAATTGCATAAAGCAAATTCCATAGCATGACAAACATTGAATTTCGACATGATTACTCTGATTATCAAGTTGAAGCCTAAATCTGTGGTCTTCTGTCTTCTGCTTGTTTTTTAGTGCTAGAGGTAGAAACAGAGACAGAGGATGGTGAGGAAACTCTGGCAAAGACACGGGCTCACAAGGTCACACACCAGTGACTTGTGCACATCCAAGCGAGCACCACACCTGCTTCCAATACAGTGCATAATTTGCAAACATGAAAAATACAAATATGAGACACACAGCCGGAAAAGAATAAAAGAAAAACTGATTCAGTGTGAAACACTCACTGCAGGGAAGTTGCTTCTTGCAGCTCAAGGGAGAAAGGATGAGAGTCTGCTTCTACATATCCGAGACAGGGACTTAGTGGCCAGTGAAGCACGATACCACTTCACCTGCTTCAGAGACTATACTCGGTACCTGGCCAAAAACAAAAATGAGAAAATAGAAAGCAACCTATATGAAAATGTATACAAGTATTTCTGTAAAACAGTGATTGAAGAGAAGCTTTTAAAAAAACGGGAGGTGCATCGACTGTCAAAGCTGAATATGCTTTTTAAAGACATCGTACAAGAAAGGGAGGGAGTTAACATTGCAACATACAAGGTACATTCACTAAAGGCAAGACTTCAAAAGTCACATCCTTTCCTAAAGTTTCAAAAAGCATCTACAACATACTTTGTGTATGTTGACAATCTGACAGCTGAGGAGATCATTCATGAAGTTGCCACCTCCTTAAGGACATAATCTGTAAAACAGCAAATACATCACCAAAGCTCCCATGGCCTCCAACAGCAACTGACCTTACACTGGAGAATGCCCTAGATTTAGTACCTCACCAACTTTTTAACTTTGTCGCATGGGCATCTGGAATTTCAACACAACCGTCAGAGAATGAATGTGTTGAGGTCACTGTAGAGGACAGCCGGAAGATAGCGTCTACCTGTCAGGATATCATTACCTTGACAACCAAAGGACGGTGGCTCATGCCAAAACAGTGCTCTCTTGCGATGGCAGTTCGGCATATGACAGGCTCAGCACAGCTCATAGGGTTGTTGAATGGTCTTGGCCACTGCTTATCTAATTCCCAGGTTCTTGAGCACGATACAGCCCTTGCTACCTACAAATGGAGAGAGGAGACATATACATCCCAGAAAACATCAGGGTTGAAATACCTGCCACACTTGTCTGGGATAATAATGACTTTGGAGAGGAGACACTTTCAGGTAAAGGAACAACACACAACAGCAATGGTATAATTATTCAGCAGGCCATGGCTAGTGATTCAGCATCTTTACCTGACACATTATCCAGACAAAGAACAAGAGAGCGGTCTGTTCATCCTCCTCCACTAAACCTTTCAACCTACACACGAGGAAAGAGGTCTGGTCCACAGAATTGTGTGTTCAAGGTAGATCTCCAGCAGGACAAATACAAATATGCCCAAACCACCGGAAGGAGAACTGATGCTGCATTCTTCTTCATGAAAGCACCTGAGGCCCAGGGGAAAGCCCTTCCTGGATGGACAGGTTTTAACATAATGTTAAAGCAGGACACAATCCTACCCTCTACAAATGTAGGCTACCTACCAGTCATTGATGCCAGCCCAACAGATCTCAACACTGTCCACACCATCCTGAGCCGCTCCACTGCTATTGCTGACAGCCTGAAACAAAAAGAAATGGTGATAGTTATGGATCAAGCCATATATGCCAAGGCCCAAGAGATCCGTTGGCAGACAAGCTCTTACTCAGAGAGACTTGTAATAAGGATGGGAGAGTTTCACACAGCTATGGCGTATCTTTCCTGTATTGGGAAGCTTTTTGCGCTGATGCAGGTTTTTAGGATATCTTGATCGAATCTGAACTTGTGGCTGCAGGTTCTATCGACAGAGTCATCACAGGCCATCACTACAACAGGAGCATATGGGCACACAAGCTCCTGGTGGAAGCACTCCAGAGATTGCGCTGGCAGGCATACCTGGACACATTCACACAAGAGGACCATGCAGCAGCTTTCAAAGTTGCAACAGATTTGCAAAAGACCTTTCCAAGTGAGGAGTTCAATGCCATGCTTACATCTGATGCATTTCTGCAGTTGCTGAAAGGGTATGAAGAATTTGTGGAAAAAAACAACTCACACCAGACCTTCACATTTTGGAGCACATACATCGAAATGGTGGAAAACTTGCTTCTCTTCATCAGGGCAACTAGAGAGGGGAACTGGGTTCTCCATTTATCAACTGTGCAATATATGCTGCCCTGGTTTTTTGCATGTGACAAAGTCAATTATGCCAGTTATCTCACAGCGTATTGGGTTGAGATGACCAATCTGGAAGACACACATCCTTCAGCACACCAGCAGCTTCTTTCAGGTGACTTTGTGGCACAAAGGCATCAAAAGCATGGTTTTGCCGGCACTACATGTGATCAAGTCATCGAACAAACAGCGAATCGCGATTCAAAGACAAAGGGAGGCATCAGTGGGTTCTCTCTAAACAAGGGTGCAGTTCACTGATGGACCCTAACACAACATGACCGGGCAGCCATCACACATGAATGTAAAACAATGGCTGGGCAGTGCCCAGTATCGCATCTAAACTCTGAGCTGGATAACACCAGAATGCAGAGAGATCAGGCTGATGTGATGAACATTATGACCACTATCCAAAATATGGTCAATTCTTTCGACCCTTTGCTGGATGAAGAGTCTCTTTATCAAGTCTCTGCTGGCCAACAGGCATCAGACAATATTGCCAAAGATCTACTGGGGGCAAAACAAAGAGGTGGAAAGGCTCTCACGGACTTCTGTGAAAAAAGGATTGTCAAGGCAGAGACATCATTCCATGACCCTATAAAGAAAATGAAAATGAAAACATTCAATGACACTGGCCAAAGCAGTCACAAAAATTTGAGGAAAATAAATCACTCTAACATCACACCGCAACTTGTTTGCCAGGCTAATTG
Organism: Synaphobranchus kaupii; assembly: GCA_029718625.1. NCBI lineage: Eukaryota > Metazoa > Chordata > Actinopteri > Anguilliformes > Synaphobranchidae > Synaphobranchus > Synaphobranchus kaupii. The sequence continues at coordinate 70,023,183 of CM056377.1, read as the reverse complement.
TTGTGGGCAATGTTAGACAAATTAACATTGATGAAATGCTCACTTACAGTCTGGGTCCTTTGCCACAATCACTTGCCAACTTTGACGGCTTTCTGGTAAAAACCAACAAAGCATAGCTGATGCACATCTTGGAGGAGGATATTAGCCCACCTGCAAACAGTGAGGGACATTCCAGATGGCTCAGTTTGGATTTGGGATGCTATGGCTCTGGTGCAACAGCTAAAGCCACAGCCAACATTTGGACTATATACTGACCATGTCCTGAGGACATTAGTTCACTCAGCTAAGGCAACCAAGTCAACAGAGCTTCATTTTGTATGTGACACATACAGAAACCAGAGCATCAAAAATGCCGAGCGAAGTAGGCGGGCAGAACAGGGTTGTCAAAAAATGTAAATATATGGAGATGACCAAAAAACACCAAAGCAGTGGAGAAAATTCCTGGCATGTGGGCAAAACAAAGAAAACTTGCTGGAGTATTTCTTCCAACATTGGAGCACATCTGCAAAAAACATAATTGAGAATATAACACTCATTGTGGGGCATGGAGGCAAATGTCACGCAATTAAGATGAATGAGAGCTATACTGACCTTGAAGTACTGGAGGTTCAAGACCTTGAGACAACTCAGGAGGAGGCAGACACCAGGCTTATGCTGCATGCAGCTCATGCGGCCAAATACAGCAGTGACCTGGTAATCAAGAGACCAGACACCAATGTCTTTGTGCTGGCACTTACCTTCTGCAGCCACATTGATGGTCACCTGTACTTCCACACAGCCAAGGGGAGAAACCCACACATTACACTGCCGTTGACACTGCCGTTGTACCCTTGAGCAAGGTACTTAACCTGACTTGCTTCAGTATATATCCAGCTGTATGAATGGATAAATGTAATAAGAAATTGTGTAAGTCGCTCTGGATAAGAGCGTCTGCTAAATGCCTGTAATGAAAATGTTACTGACATCAACCGCCTACATGCCCATCTTGGCGATGAAAAATGTGATGCCCTTGTTGGTCTGCATGCCTTCTCTGGATGTGACACTGTGAGTGCTCTGCATGGGGTTGGGAAAACAAAGGCATACAAAAAACTAGTTTCCAAAACTGAATACATCGCTCTGTTTAGAGAACTTGGAACTAGTTTCTCCCCATCACCAGAACTCTTTGAGGCAGTGGAAGCTTTCACGTGTGAACTATATGATCAGAAGGACTGCCAGGATGTCAATATTGCAAGGGCTAAACTTTTCAAATCAGGAAAGTGTTCTGTGAGAGACCTACCTCCAAACAAAGACTCCTTGCATAAACACATCCAGCAGGCAAACTATCAGGCTGCAGTACACAGAAGGAGCCTTGAGTGTGTGCCAGGCATTCCTCCTCCCATAAACCATGGCTGGAAGATGGCAGGAGATTTCTATGAAGTGGACTGGATGACACTTCCGCCAGCTCCAGAGGGAATACTGGAGCTTGTGCATTGCTCCTGTAAAAAAAAAAAAACTGTGTTAAGGGTAGATGCACATGTAAACTGCATAAGCTGCCATGTACAAACCTGTGCCAATGCGCAAACTGTGACAATGGGTCATTTGAAGATGACTAGGCCTACATGGCTTGATCCCTGCAGTCCTGCAGTGTTTGAGGACTCCTGCAGGAGTAAAAAAAAAAAGACAATGATATAGCTTTGTTTATGTAAATGTTATTACTTTGTTCCGTTGCTATATGTTCTGTAATGCTATACGTGTGATTTCATAAACACATTTCATTACACTGTTAAAACTTACCTGGCTAACACCACACATGGCTGTAGTTTTTTGTTGTTATTTTAGATTTGTTTTAGCTGTAGCTCTCTTAGCTATTCACTCAAAGGTCAAATCAATAAAATCCGCTAAATGTGAGGAAAAATTAACCAATGATTAAATGGCAATGTGTTTTACACATTAATATAATGCGTTTGCTTGGTTTATGAGACTACTAATGAGTGATGCTGGCCAGCGGCCACTTTACCACACGCGTTAACTTAAAGAATTCAGGTTATTTCTCCCCCATGTAAGGTGAATAACGTTATATGAATTCTAGAAAACTAACGTTAACGTTAGCAAATGAGAAATAGATGCAGGCCACTTCAACTTCACCCCGTGCATGATGCTCACTAGCGAGCGCTATTTGTAAGAGCTAACGCTACCTTTACACTTACAAAACGTTGCCATACGTTTTAACAAAATGTACAGAACAAACAAGTTGCAAACATTTTCCAATAACATTAATATTTACCCTCAAACATCGAGTAGTGCTGCTGCTGCTGCTGCTACCACAACGTTCTCTGTTGTGTACATCAGCTGACTGTGTTGTGTTGAACAGCTGTGCTCAATGTAGCTAAATCTGATAGGTTAATGACATCCCTCCGTCAGTATCTTAGCGTGCTATTGGTTCGACTGATATAGTAGGCCGCAACGTTTGCCTGCCAATTTAACAAACTTCAGACTATGATTTTGGAAAAATGTGCAAGACTTTTGAGTGGCAACACACAGAATCTGATCAAGAATAAAATAATCTTCTCAACTTTAGAAATCCGGGTCCTCCCTCAATGGGGATCATTATTTTCTAAAACTAAAGCTGATACGCGGCCTCGGCCCACTGCCTATAGTAAGGCACAAAAAAAGCGCCAGAACCTAGCGGTGAACTGAGGGCTGTGGTCAGACACCACGTCCAGAGGAAAGCCGCGCACCCTAAAAACATTGTCCACCATCAGTTGGGTGGTATCCGGTGCTGATGGCATCTTGGGTAGGGCAATGAAGTGTGCCGCCTTGAAAAACCTGTCGACCACAACCAGGATTACCGCGTTGCCCTGGGACGCAGGCAACCCGGTAACAAAGTTGAGGGTGACATGGCTCCAAGGACAGCTGGGAACGGGTAAGGGGCGTAAGAGGCCAGAGGGTGGGAGCCAAGACCTGGACCCGAGTCTGAGCGTAACGCCTTTTGAACGGCCGCCTCAATCCCCCACATCACTGGAGCTACAATCTGGGTGGTCGGTTTGATAGGCTCTGGGTGCGGTTCCTTATCGGTGCGGTCGTAGATGCGCGATAGCAAATCCGGCTTAATATTCTTCGACCCGGGTTGGTAGGTCAGTATAAACCTAAACCAGGCGAAGAATAATGCCCATCGGGCTTGACGGGAGTTACGCATCTTGGCCTGTTGGACATATTCTAAATTTTTGTGGTCGGTCCAGACAGTGAAAGGGTGCTCGGCTCCTTTCAACCAATGACGCCACTCCTCCAATGCCAATTTGACAGCAGCTCCCAGTCCCCTACGTTGTAATTTCTCTTGGCAGGTGTTAAGGCACGAGAGAAATACGCGCATGGGTGCGTTTTACGGTCCAGCGGGGAGTACTGGGACAGAATGGCTCCCACACCCAGCTCTGAAGCATCCACCTCTACCACAAAGGGGAGGGAGGGATTGGGAGTTATTAAAATGGGTTCAGAGCTAAACCTGTTTTTTAGTTCTGTGAACGCTGCCTCAGCACTAGAGTTCCACTGGAACCGCGAGGATGATGTTTTTTTGTAAGGGCTGTGATAGGTGTGACTACCGTGCTAAAATTGCGGATGAAACGCTGATAAAAATGAGCAAAACGCATTCTTGACCGCCAAAATTTTCTCTGGGTCCATAAGGACTTTTCCGTCTGCCACAATGAAACCCAAGAAAGAAACAGAATCAGTGTGGAACGAGCACTTCTCGGCTTTAACAAATAGCCGCGCCTTAAGGAGCGCTTCCAACACCTGCCTAACATGGCCGACGTGAGAGGAGAAATTCGGGGAGAAAATTAAAATATCGTCGAGGTAGACAAACACAAACCTCTCCAGCATCTCTCTGAGAACGTCATTCACTAGCGCCTAGAAGACAGAGGGGGCGCTAGTGAGGCCGAAAGGCATCACCCGGTACTCATAGTGTCCGTGGTGCGTGTTAAATGCCGTCTTCCACTCATCGCCCTCACGCATGCGCACAAGATTGTAGGCATTGCGAAGGTCGAGTTTGGAAAAGACAGATGCCCCCTGTAAGTTCATGAATGGAAGAGGATATCTGTTCTTAACGGTAATGTCATTGAGGCCCCTATAATCTATACAGGGCCTCAGACCTCCGTCTTTTTTTTAACAAAAAAAAATCCAGCACCGGCCGGTGAAGTGGAAGGTCTGATGAGCTAACGACTCCTCAATGTACTCCCTCATAGCAGTGTTTTCCGGGCCCGACAGGGAATACAGTGAGCCCCTGGGAGGGACCGTGCCAGGGTACAACTCAATCGCGCAGTCATACGGCCTATGAGGAGATAACGTAGTAGCGCTTTGTTTGCTAAAAACCTCAGCGAGGTCAGAATATTCCCCTGGTACATTAGCGGGCAGGTGAAATTCGACCGACCCTACCACTTCCGGGGTCTCAGAAGGAACGTCAGAAGGCATCTCCCACTCAAACTCAGAAAAAGAAAGGCTATCCTCCTCTAAAGAACCCCCCTCAGCAAAGTGATCCCAGGACAGTCTCTCCTCTCCACTCCCAGTGAGGACGGAGGGAGTATCTTGATCAGAGCAAAACTCCGTTTCCTCCCACCCATATCAGAGCTGCAATCGGAACCATCAGGTATGCAGCCCGACAAAGGATAAATGAAAGTTCGACAGTGGTTTTGACACTTGGAACCGCACTGGCGAATAGGATCCCTGTCTCTGCCCCAACTAACATGAGGGTCATGCAAACTCAGCCATGAATGTCCCAGAACAAGTGGATACGACGGAGATTCAACTAAAAAATTTTTTATTCTCTCTGAGTGCCCCTGGAGAGAAATGCGCATAATTAAAAGACCAGTTATCTCCTCAATGATCCCGGAGCCCAAGGGGCGACTATCGAGAGCCGTAACCTGACGGGAACTACTGTGAGTCGGTGAGTAGGAATCTCTAATTCCCTAGCCCATTTAGCGTCAATGAAACACTTGACTGCTCCGGAATCAATAAAGGCATCTACGCCAACCGAGCGCCCATTCCAAAGCAGCCGGACAGGTAAAAGGGTCCGAGAACGAGTACTATTTTGTCTCACTGGAGATCTCGCTTTCCCCAGTGAGACCCCTCGTTTCCTCCCCAACACCGACCCTTTACATAACCCTTATGCCTACAGTAACGGCACCAGTGCTTCCGCGGTTTCACCCCCTTAGATTTGTGGAGGGACAGCCCATCCACCTGCATGGGCTCCTCCTGATCCACGGAGAAGTAGATGGGCACAGTAGGTGGAGTGTCTCTTGATAACACGGATCTGAAACGGGGCGACTGATCTTTAATCGCACGTTCACGTTCTCTAATCCGCTTATCAAGACGAATAGCAGTAGTTATCATTTTACTTAAGGTAGCGGGTGGTTCTAGCATAGCTAAAGCATCCTTGATGGGATTGGATAATGCTTGGAGAAATAATGATTTTAAAGGGCCGTCCGACCATCCCGTCTCCCCGGCTAGCGCTTGAAATGTAATAGAAAAACCCGCTACTGTCCTAGTGCCGTGGCACAAGCTGGTGAGTTTCCTAGCCGCCTCCTCCCCTGAAACCTCGTGGTCGAAAACCAGTTGCATCTCGTTCATAAGCTAAACTGGATCACAAACGACAGGGGCATTGGCATGAATAAGAGGGTCCTCCCACGCAAGAGCCTGGTAATTTAATAATGACAAGATAAAAGCTACCCGGGATTCTGGTGTAGAGAAACGAGAGGGCTGTGCCTGAAAAAATATCAGGCACTGCGTTAGGAATGGCCGGCATTTTCCCGATTCCCCACCATAGCGATCCGGTAATTGTAGCTTAGGATCTGTAAGGGTACGTGGAGCTGGTATGGGAGGTATAGGTGCTTGTGCAACTGGGGGTGGATTGACAGCAACAGAGAATCTGTGGAGACTCTCCGTAAATTTTTTAAGGCATTCTACCTGATATTGGAGTTGCTCCATCAACTGGTGTTGTTGTGTTTCTAATGTGAGAATAGCCTCCTCTGGGGTAACCCCTGTAGCGCCCTGACTGGCTTTATCAGAAACTGGCTGGCCCTTCCATGAGGCTTCGATATTCTGTAAGGGGGAGTGTAAGGTTCGGAGAACCAAACTCCACAACCAAGGAAACGCCACTAAGCGGACAGCTCCGCAGTAACAGGGGAAATTAAACAAAATAATGGGAATAAAAACCTCCCAGCGTAAGCCAACACAAAACAACCCCAAAAGAGGGCAAACTCGGCGATAGCGAGTAGTAAACAACAAAGGAACCTCACACACTCAAACAAGAGGCGTATAACTAGAGGTCAGAGAAAAACAAAAAACCTGTGTAACAAGGGCGAAAAAGAAACGGAATAGAAAAATAACCGGTTACCTACAGCTCTAGGTGTGAAGGAGCTGAACAAAAGGTAACAGGTAGAGGAATATAAAAGGATATAGAGAGAAGGAAACAAAAAGACTAAATAAATCTTTACCCTAACTCTTTAACCGGACTACCTATGTTTCTGACGAGTAACAACCAGAAACGTAGAGACCGCTATCCTTTACCTTTACCCACTCTGACAGTCAAAAGCAAAGACAATATCGAAGCGTTGGAAATGCGTAAGTCCTGGGCTATTTATAAACGGCAGGAAATCCAAAACAGGTGAAAGGAATAATTACCGGGCAAGATTCAAACACCGAAACGGAGGCGGAAAAAAGCCGATAGATTGCCCCGATGTCGTCAAACGAAAGAACGACCGCAGAAACAACAACAGGCTGCCAGAAACCATGACAGTTACTTTACCAAAGTTTTACTGGAGGGCATCAGCAAAGCACAGTAGCCCATGTAAACACATACAATTAATGTTTTAAAGCAGATGGTGTAGCTCCCGAGGGCTCATGTAAAACGTTAGCTTGCTGACAGGCATATTTGGCAACTAACAAAATGATAGCAACAACCGGTTGGCAAATTTTGAATAAAAAACACATTAAACCAACTGAGCTAAGGGGATAATAAAGACGGGGTTACACGGATGGTGAGCACATCTTAAATGGTCATACTGAATTTGGCGTCAAATTAGCTTTACATGACATTGGAATCCGCTTCTAGTACAAGAAGTACTAGTAGTACAAGAAGTACTAGTAGAACAAGAAGTATGCAGGGAAATCTCACCATCTGATCTACCATTCCTCAATACAAATATAAAACACCACAACTGCTTTAAAAACACTGTAATTTCTACAACTCTGACAGCTTGGTGGAAAATCAACAAAATCACAAACTCCACTTTGACACCCTGCAAATACACCCCCATTTGGCATAACCCTGACTTCCAGCTCAACAAAACTCCACTGAATTTCACCACTTGGAAACAGAAAGGTATCACACATCTCCACCACATTTTTCAAGAGAACACTTTAATCACTTTTAAAGAGCTAACCCAGAGATACGGTGTTGGAAGAGACCAATACCTTCAGCTAAAATCTGTCCTGAAATCCAAAATCAATATAATGTAGAACGATTTGCAGCCACCATTAATCATAACAAAAATAAACAAAATAACATCTCAGAAGAAAATTCTCTCTAAATTATACAAAATGCTAACACATATCAACTCTACAATACACCTCCCCATTTCAAGATGGGAATTAGACTTGGCCATCTCTCCCAGCACCGACTTCTGGCAACAAATATGCACCAACATTTTCACAATGACTAACAACACTAACTTACAATTAATTAAATTTAAGGTAATCCACAGAGCACATATTACTCAACCCAAGATGTATAAAATGGGATTAGCAGACACTGACATATGCTCACACTGCACTCTAAACACCCCGGACAATTATCTCCACGCTATTTGGCTATGCCCACCCATCCAACACTTTTGGCACACAGTCACTAAAACGTTATCCCGTTTTTTGGGTCGCAGCATTCCACTATCTCCTTCTCTCTGCCTACTTGGAGACATATCCACAATCAATTTAACAACCCAGAACACCAGGTCCTTGCTCATTGCCCTAACTGTCGCCAAGAAAACTATCCTATTACATTGGAAAACAAGAAATACTGCAAATACTATGCAATGGTTGAACCTTCTTTCAGAATACATATTAGAAAAAATATCAGATTCCAGCCACAATCAAATGTCACAATTCAGAGACAACTGGGAACCATTCATCAATAATCTAAATTTATAATCCAACCAAAATAAACCGGTTAGCCAACCCCCCTCCCCTTTTCCCCCTTTCTCCTCTTCTTTCTCTCTCTCATACACATTACACACTTATAAACATAGTCTAACCTGATGCATACATATTCACAATTCATGTTATTAATAGTTTCACCCTCTCAGTACTTCACTTTTTTCTGGCCCAATATACTCAGCTCATTTGTCCACTCTTACCTCCTCTGTCTATCCATCTGTCTGCCTACCCGTCTCCCTGTCTATCTACCCGATTGGTTTGTCTGTCTCTCTGCCTATCCGGTCTGTCTGTCAGTCCGTCTGTCTGTCCGTCTATCTGTCTGTCATGGTAGGGGTAACACATTGGGGTGTGGGTGGTGTTTTCTTTGTGGGAGATTAAGGTAGGGGGGTGGGTGGGTGGGAGGGGGGCGACTTCACTATTTGTAATTAAAACTATTTATCTTTTTCTTTTTTCTTTTGTTTGTTATACCCTTTCCTCTGAGAGGCTTCATTACATAATTTTGCAAATCATAAATAAAAAATAAAGTTGACCTCCCAAGAGGGGGGGGGTGGTGACGGGAATAAAAATTAAAAAAAAGGAATCCGCTCCAAGAAGACCTCCGCCTTGACAAAAGCATAGGACGCCAGTCACGCAGCAGAGCTGACAACCGTACACGAGCTAGAATATCCGCGCAGAACAACCGTGTAAAACATTTTAAGCAGGGCAAGCCTAGGTTCGTTTAGGCATGGCTAGCAGCAGCAGGGCGCAGCAAAGTGACAGCAAATTTCTTTTAACGCAAGCCGTAAGCAACAAAGAGCAGCACATCAGAATTCAAGCAGTACAGAGAGAATGAATTCTTGTCTTAAAAAGGCCGCTCCATTAGAGGTGTGTGCATGTGATTGGTTGAGTATGTGACGCATGATTGCTAGCCGACCATGGTCAGCTACAGCGAGAGGTTCTCTGACAGGACTTTCCTTTGCGAACTTTGTTCGCGACGCTCATTTATGTTATTTGCGAACAGAATTTTGTGAACACAAGAATATCTAGGCTCTGTAGGACCACACAGGTTTCTATATAAATCCAAATATTCCAAATAAATAAGTATGTCAATAAATACATAATAATGATTATACATTTTATTCATGCTGTGCTTTTCATAGACCCAAAGCACTGGATGCAGACAATTGTTGAAACATACCCTGTAGAGTAGTAATTGCAACACGTGAATCTCAGATTATTTCCACAATCAATTATTGATTGTTTGATGTGGCACATTAGTAGCAGCAGTTAACATTTTAAAACCTGTACATTTTCTAAAGTAAACTTGCCAACAAAGTACAACCATATCCTTTCTGGAGTGTAATTATTCATCAACTGTTAAAAACATTTATTGAACTGGAAGCACAGAGGAGAGTAGACGTGTCCCATGCCGCTCCGAGATAATGTGATTTAAATATATTTTTCGTTGTACAATTTTGAGAAGAAATAGCCTGGGACAATTTATAAAGACTTATGACAACTATCTAGCTTAGTTAATCTGATTCCTGACCGACCAAAATGTCTACTCGGCCAAAACAAGACACGGGGAAGGCGGGCCGCAAAGCCCCGCAAGCACATACACCTGAGCAGCCGACAACGGGGGATGTTATGGCTAACGTTGCTAACAATACCCTAGATGCTTCGCTGCTACAGTCCATGATGGACACTCTCAAGAGCGACATATTCGCTAAGATTGATGCTCTGTCAGTAAATCTGCGCTCTGAAATATCGTCTGTTAGACAGGAATTAAAGAGTTCAATTGAACCGCTTCAACGTACGGTGGACACACATGAGGAGACGATGCGTGATCTGGAGCAGGCGGCCACCGGCCATAGCACTCGGATAGGCGAGCTGGAAGCTACAGTTAACAAGCTAACTTCGCAAGTGAAGCGCCTAGACGATAAGTGTGAGGATCTCGAGGGCAGGTCCAGGAGGAATAATATACGTGTGATGGGTGTGCCAGAGGGACTGGAGGGACCCCGTGTCACTGATTTCGTCGCAAATCTACTCCTTGACCTGCTGGGACTGGAGGAGAAGCCCCTACTTGACCGAGCCCACCGGACCCGACGGGAGAAGCCCGGGGAGGGGACCCCTCCTCTGCCTTTTATCGTAAGGGTACACTTCTTTCACATCCGGAGCCTGATCATGCAGCGGGCTGGAGAAGCATCTCCTCTTCTCTACAAAGACAGGAGGATTTCCATTTTCCCGGACTATACGTCCTCCGTTGCCAAGAAGCGAGCTGAGTTTACCGCAGTCAAGCGAATTCTCCATTCCCACCCAAACGTGAAGTTTCGTCTCCTCTTCCCCGCCACTCTCCAAATTACCATGCTGAATGGAACGTCGCACAGGTTTGAGGATTCTGCTAAGGCCACTGACTTTGTCAATAAGAACTGTAAATAGAGCGCGGGAATGCGCAAATATGGTTATATGCTTTTTTAGCTAGACTGTTTACATTGATGTAGACTACATTTCCTAGCTGCCTTAGCGGTCCACGTGATCGAGTTGTTTTTTTGAGCTAGAGACTGTTTACACTGATGCGGACTGCATTTCTCAGGTGCCCTGGCGGTCCACGTGATCGAGTTTTTTATTTTTATTTTTTTCTATACGCATTGGGCCTGCCACTATTGATACCTCTTTACACTGGTTGTTGTTTCAACGATGGGTAATCTATACACAGTGGATTGTACAATGTTCACTTGTTAATATATATCACATTATCTCCGGTAGCGCTACTTAGTTTTTGCTAGAGCTATCTTGGAGCGTTTAGGTTCAATTGTGTTTAAGATGGGTTTTGCACGCGGAATCTCAATGGGGGAGATAGCTGTGCTGGGGTGGGTCGGGGGGTTTATGTGTTTAATGTGCTCGCCTTATATGTTTTTTGTGTTTTGTGTTTTTGTTTTTATTATATTCATCACTGCAATTTGTTCTGTTGGTTGTACTGCTGGTTCTTTACTCTCCCTCTTTAGCTTTAAATGGTCCAGCCCAGGTTAATTCAACACCCTGATGGGAGTGCGCTCAAGTTTGTTAGCTGGAATTGCAAAGGTCTTAACTCTCCAGTGAAGCACACCAGAGTCTTACGCCATCTTCAGCATTTGGGGGCTCAGGTGATTTATCTTCAAGAAACACACTTTAAATCATCCGCTCTTTCCAGAGTTAGGAGTGGATGGATTGGTCATGCCTACTATTCATCATTCCACAGCAAATCTAGAGGGGTTGCTATTTTGGTACATAAATCGGTTCCCTTTACTTGCTCTGAAGTGATCTCTGATCCGAATGGCAGATATCTGGTAGTCACCGGCAGGTTATATGATACCCCTGTCCTACTAGTAAATGTGTACGCCCCTAATTGGGACGATGTGAATTTTTTTCGGCAGCTCTTTTCTAACCTTCCTGACATGTCTTCACACTTCCTTATTTTAGGGGGTGACTTTAATTGTTGGCTTAATCCACAACTTGACCGCACCTCCAAAAAGACTGCTACGCCTTCAAGGTCTGCTAAGACAATTAGAGACTTCATGAGTGAGTTTGCAATCACAGATCCATGGCGCTTCTTTAACCCCACCGGTAAGGCATACTCCTTTTTCTCCCATGTGCATCACACATTCACTCGGATAGATTACTTTATGATAGATGACAGACTTTTACCGTCAGTTAGTTCCTGTTCATACGAGGCTATAGCTATTTCAGACCACGCCCCTGTCGCTATGAGTATCCGATTTAAGGGCTATGTACACGCGCAAACCCCATGGCGTTTAAACACGCGTTTGCTTTCAGATGAAAACTTTGTAGAGAAGATCTCCAACCACATTGATGTGTTTCTAACTATTAACAAGACCCCTGACATTTCTGCGTCTGTGTTGTGGGAAACATTGAAAGCTTATTAGAGAGCAAATAATTTCCTAAGTTAATGTAAGTTACGAAAAGAAACAGAAAAGGGAGAGATTAACCGAACTAACGAGGCGTATTGCTCAGCTGGATGACCTCTATTCCACTTCACCAACCCCAGATGCGTATAAAGAACGCCTTTCTGTACAATCGGAATTCAATACATTGACTGCAGACCAGGCCGCTGAACTACTCCTTAAGTCCAGAAGTAATTATTACGAACAAGGTGACAAAGCGAGAAGAGTCTGGCTGCAGACATCCACCGTCAAGCCCCACGTCCACCGCCAGGCCCCTCGGGGCCTGAGCATGGACCTGGAAGTTGCGTCATGTGCCCTGGCGTCACTTCCGACTACGTGCATGGACCTTTTCGTTACTTCCCCATTCTGTTTGCAGAACACACTAAACGAGCCGGACGTGTCTTCATTTGTCCAAGCAAGTTTGTTCTTTTTTTCTAATAAGTGGATTTCAACGAGCCGACATCTGCCAACAAGGTAAATGATGCCAATGTACTGTTGGAACCAATGACGTTAACGTTAAGTAGCAGACAACAACTTAATACTAGGACTTGGCTAGCTAGCTCACGTTAGCAAATTAGCACTAATGTTACTAACTTGTATGTTGTTTTTTCCATTGCTATGTTTATTTGTAGCGCAGCAAACGTTTGCAATCATGATAAGTCATGAATCATAATGTTTGTGTAACGTAACTAGCTAACGTAAGCAAACGTTAAGTAGTAGCTAGATTTCTAGCCATTAGTGTTTGTCTAATGGCAGTTAAGTAACGACATACTTTATGTTTGTTTTACAAACATTAGCACTAAAATTAATATCAGTTTTATGTGTGTTGCTAATGTAACGTTAACGTTATGTATGTAACGTTAGCCGCCTACTGTAGTTAGATGCCAGCTCTCTGTTCTCAAGTCGGTCTTTTAACGTTTGCTTACTCGCTACAATTGTTTTTTGTGGGGGGGGGGGGGGTAAATGTTATTATTGGCAATCATTATTTGTACGAACATATTAAGTTATTGTACTGTATTAAATAGAGCCATTTTAAATGTTATTGTACTTATTCTGTTATGTTTTTTTCTTTTTTTTACAGATGCATCATTCCATTCTCCAGGGCAATTCAAATTTAGAACTTGACAGATGCACAACCTGCTGCAATTTATATCACTGTCCACTTTGCCTGACCTTCAAACCCACAAAACTTAATCGATTAAAGTCTCATGTATATTTCCATCTAAAACATGCACTGACTTTCAAATGTATGTTTGTTTAAACAATTGTTAGATTTTAGTAATTTCAAAGTGTGTTTAGCAGCATGTTTCAGTTTGAAGTAGAATCTGTATGCCCCAACATATTGGAGACTTAGGTGCTGAACGGCCTGGGAAATGAGCTATGTTCATTTCCTCCCACTCCGGCATTGTTAAGTACTCATTGTCACCTGCATGAATGCCCCCCCGAGTTTCCTGGGAATCCTAGCCTGGTAGAATAATGTGTGAAATAGTTGTTGATCTAAGCCCTGAGACAGGAAACTAGGAAGAAGAACCAGAGATAGGAGTGAAGTAACATAGCCACAAGACTTCCCTGTCTAGCCTACTTTTTGTCATCACCTACATGACATTTCCTGTTTTCTGTGTGTAAATGCTGGGCCGGTTTGGAGTGTAAGTAATGTTAGACTAGAAGCTGACATAAACATCATGCTAATAAAGAAGTTATAGCTTGTCTTTCATCACAGAACCGATTCAAGACCCTCTTATTTCTTGAACGTAATTGCAAGTACCGGCTACGAACAGAAGTGTCATTGAGAAATACAAAGCAATTCTTCACCATTTCAACAATTAGATGGTGTAAGATATTCGTACTGTCAACAAGATGCATTATGGTTCATTTGTAAGTTAGTGGACACTTTCATGCAAGACAGTCCAAAAGTGTTTTCCAGCTGCCCCGTGTCCTGGGAATGGAGGAGAGCGAGGTGGCCAAGGCCCTCATTGCATACACCCGGCTCGCTGACGTGGTTGGGGAAGCAGAGCACAACGAGATTGTGGGACCATTTGTTTTTATTTTCAGTAACCAGCAGGATATGGAGCTATTCTTAATTGAAATTGTGGACCACAGGCGTTACATAATTTTCTGTCTTCTTCCCTTACAGCCTGTAAGGACTACTAGTAAGGACTACTCGTGTTATATAGTGTACATAAATACAGTATATGTATAGTTTCAGATTGCATGGGTGTTCAGTGTGTCGTGTAAGTTCTTATTGGTTGTCCTTTTTTCCCTTTGTTATTTTCTTATTAGACTATTGATATTCCAAAAAAAATTAAAGAATTTTACTAATTATTAATTTGTGTGGTTGCTAAAGTCTATGGCTGCCTAATCTGTTCTTCTGTCATTCCATCATTTTGGGTTATTTGTACTTTTAAAGTTCCCTGATAGACTATCATATAAAGTGATGAAGAAAATGTTAGCCATATTCCCTATTCCTATATCACACATACACCTCAGCACAAATAAACCTTGCATAAGGTCATGGAATCTGTCCATGGTTCTGCAATACTTAAAACATGCCTTCTGTCAGAAATTGTACAGTGCTGCACAATCATTTGTATTTAGTGTTGCACAGTGTTTAATGGTATGGACAAAGAGTTCAACATTGGGAACAGTCTGCTGGCTTGTATTGAGATGCCTATTATACCTCAAAATAACATTTTCAAAAATCTAGCAAGGTTCATAATATACATATAAACCCTTAGATCACTACTGAGTTTGTAAATTAAGTTTGGAACTGTGACGACTCCATAGTTGGATACATCAATAATGTCGATGAAGCTGTAGTGTAGACTTGCAGTGACTGCTAGTAGGTGTGGTTGAATCATGTTGAAAGCACTGAGGATGTAGTAGTACTTTATTGATCCCACAATGGGAAATTTCTTCTTCAGTCGTTACACTCCAGTAATACACAGTAAATATAACACGTGTACATTATTACAGGGAAGCCACACCAGAGAAGGGATCAGCTATTCTTTTGTTAAAGTGGACAGTGATACAATTTGCAGCAGGTTGGGCATCTGTCAAGTTGTAAATTTGAATTTCCCTGTAGAATGGAATGATGCATCTGAAAAAAAAAAAAAAACATAACAGAATAAGTACAATAACTTAACACGTTCGTACAAATAATGATTGCCAATAATAACATTACATGTTGGCTATCTGTTACATACATAACGTTAACGTTACATTAGCAACACACATAAAACTGTTTGTAAAACAAACAATATATAAAGTATGTCGTTACTTAACTACCATTGGACAAACACTAATGGTTAGAAAGCTAGTTACTACTTAACGTTAGCTTACGTTAGCTAGTTACGTTACACAAACATTATGATTCATGACTTATCACGATTGCAAACGTTTGCTGCGCTACAAATAAACAGCAATGGAAAAAACAACATACAAGTTGGTCACATTAGTGTTAATTTGCTAACGTGAGCTAGCTAGCCAACTCCTAGTATTAAGTTGTTGTCTGCTGCTTACCGTTAACGTTATTGGTTTCAACATAACATTGGCATCATTTACCTTGGTGGGAGTTGTCGGCTCGTTGAAATCCATTTATTACAAACAGAACAAATTTGCATCGACAAAAGGTGATGTGTCCGGCTCATCTGTTGTGTTCGCATTCGCAAACAGAATGGGGAAATAACGAAAAGGTCCATGCATGTGGTCGGAAGTGACGCCAGGGCACATGACGCAACTTCCAGGTCCATGCTCAGGCCCCGAGGGGCCTGGCGGTGGACGTGGGACTTGACGGTGGATGTCTGCAGCCAGACTCTATTGGACAAAGCTGGCAAACTACTGGCCCATCAATTACAACGGACGTTTCCTCTCACCAAATTCCCAAAATCCAAACCGCCTCGGACACCACAATCGACCCCAAAAAAATGAATGATGAGTTTAGAAACTACTATGCCTCGTTATACACATCAGAAACTGATTCGGAAGCAAAGGATTTTGACAATTTTGACAATGGTTTCCTGTTTCCTGTTTGGTGAGCGACTGAGCTGTGCTACTGAACTGTGCTGTAGAAAAGTTTGGTGGTGATCGTTTTTGTGCTGGCAAATCTGCAAATTGCGATTGTTCTCAAAAAACAAAACAAAATATATTAGGCTACAAACTAACGTTAGGTAAGACGAATTCGCTGCTGAGCAGGCTTTTACCGGGCCAGCAGTATCACTTAGAGCCCGCATAAACGGGGCATAGGTGTTGTCTGTGGAAGTCCTCGCTTACAAAGACAAATCTGCAAATTGCGATTGTTCTCAAAAAAACAAAACAAAACAAAATATATTAGGCTACAAACTAACGTTAGGTAAGACGAATTCGCTGCTGAGCAGGCTTTTACCGGGCCAGCAGTGTTAGGCTAGGTAAGATTGTTCTCAAAAAACAAAACAAAATATATTAGGCTACAAACTAACGTTAGGTAAGACGAATTCGCTGCTGAGCAGGCTTTCACCGGGCCAGCAGTGTTAGGCTAGGTAAGACTAGGTAAAGCAAAACAAAGTGGCTGGCGAGCCGGCTTCTACGGAACCAGTAGTATTGATCCTGCTTCCGACGAATTTTGTATATCTTCTAATACAAGGGTAAGCTATGGCTTCGTTTGATCCCTCAGTCTCTCCCATTCCTCGCTCGGTTTCTCCTTCCTCGCCATATTGGGCTATCTCTTACCTGGTATGTGACATGTTTACCTATTCCTTCTCCGCCACTAGTGGGAACTTTACTTGTGATAAGTGTTAAATGCTAGGTTGACTGCGAAGATAGCCGATTTGGAATCTCGCATCCGTACCCTACATGAAATTAGAGAAACCGAAAAGTTCATAGAATCCTTCTCGGTTTTGGGTGCTCCAGCTAGCCCGTCCCCAACTAATGTTAGAATTCCGAAAATGCCTCCGCAGCAAGGTAACAGCAGGTGGATTACAGTTCGCGAACGTAGTCGTAAACCACCGGTACTCCAGCAACCACCAATTCGGGTTTCGAATAGGTTCTCTCCCCTGAGCAATGCACCTTCGGTAAAACCGGCTGAAAAAGCTTTGATAATCGGTGATTCTATTCTACGAAACGTAGAAATTGCGAGTCCAAAGACCGTAGTTCAGTGCATTCCTGGTGCTAGAGCGACCGACATAGAAGCAAATTTAAAAATGCTGGCTAAAGCTAATCGTAAATTTTCTAGCATTATTATTCACGTCGGCGCAAATGATGTCCGGTTGAAGCAATCGGAGATAACAAAAAGTAATTTTGAATCATCAGCATGTGAAGTAGCAAAACGGTTGTCTAACACTGTTATTTGCTCTGGCCCCATTCCTTCTAGGCGTGGTGACGAAACTTATAGTAGACTAACGTCTCTAAATCGTTGGCTATCTGAGTGGTGTCCCTCTAATAATATCGGCTATATAGATCATTGGCACACTTTTTGGGGGACTAATCTTTTAAAAAGAGATGGTGTTCACCCCACGTGGGAGGGTTCAGCTCTTATCTCTAAAAAACTGGCCTATAGTCTTAGAAATTCAAGTCCCTGACTAATTAGAGCCAAGGCCAGGAAGCAGAACTTCTTGTCTGCTTGTTCCCCAGAACCATCAGCTAGGGTTCACCCTTTAGAAATTGAAACTGTGTCTGTCCCACGTATACAAAACCATGTCAAATCTGGCAAAAACCGTGAAGTTTGTTTTAATAATCTGATTAAGATTAAAACAAAACACAATCCTATTAGCTCAAGTGATATTACTACCATGAGAGTTGGCTTATTAAATATAAGATCCCTTAATTCCAAGGCAGCTCTTGTGAATGAATTAATCTCAGACTGCTCTCTTGATATACTATGTTTAACTGAAACATGGCTGAAAGTGGATGAGAACTTTACATTAAATGAATCCTCTCCACCTGGGTTCATATATAGCCAAAACCCCCGTCTCTGTCGAAGAGGGGGTGGGGTTGCTGTTATTTATAAATCTGTCTTTCAGTCAATTCCAAAATTAGAGTATGCATTTGATTCATTTGAAGTGTTAGTTATGAACACTCAGCCAGCAGTGGTTGGTAGAAACCGCCCCTCCTCTCAGCCTATTTTACTTGTAACTGTCTATAGACCTCCTGGCCCATATGCTGGCTTTATTCATGAATTTGCAGATTTTCTTTCTCAATTTGCTATAAGTCATGACAAAGTGTTAATATTGGGTGATTTTAACCTGCATTTTGAAAATACAGATGATCCTTTTACCTCAGCATTTACGGTCATTTTGGAATCAATTGGCTTCATTCAAAATGTTTTTGGCCCCACGCATTGTCATAGTCATACTTTAGACCTGGTCTTAAGTCTTGGTATTGACATTGTTAATGTTATAATTCACTCGCATAATCCTATTTTGTCTGACCATTTCCTCATTACTCTGCAGTTAAAATTAGCCCATTCTGTAGAATCTGAACTCAGAACGTATATAGGTCGCACTATCACTACCTCCACTACTGGAAACTTTATGCATGTGCTACCTGATTACCTTGATTTAGGACACTTCATCCAGCTCCCTGTCAACCAATGATCTGGCAGAGGAATTAGCTACTGCTCTACGCAAAACCCTTGAAGTAGTTGCTCCGTTAAAAAGCAAAAAAGTAATTGAGAAGAGGCTTGCCCCCTGGTACCACCAGACCCACACGCGGGCTCTTAAACAAAAGTTTCGGCAGCTTGAACGCAAATGGCGGCAGGTATTCCACTTGGCCTGGAAAGAGAGTCTTAGTGCCTATAAGCATGCTCTCTCCAATGCTAGGTCCTCTTACTTTTCAAAGCTTATACAAGAAAATAAGACCAATCCCCGATTTCTATTCAGAACAGTTGCTGAACTAACTAATAATCATGCAACAACTAACCCTCAAATTCCAGTCTCATGTAGTAGTAATGATCTCTGGAATTGTTTTGTGGTAAGATTATTGAAATTAGGGAAAAGATTACACAAGTTAGTGACCATGGTTTTGACGATATAGAATTGCCTCCTAGACACACTGAACGTCTTGAATCATTTACTCCAATACTTGAGAGGTGAGCTAATTCAGTTAGTTTCTTCTTCAAAATCATCAACCTGTCTTCTAGACCCCATACCCACAAAGTTATTGAAGGAGATATTGCCTATGCTCATCAAACCAATTATTCATTTAATTAACTCATCGTTGCTATCGGGCCATGTTCCTACATCCTTTAAATTGGCAGAAATCAAGCCACTACTTAAGAAACCAAATTTGGATCCCACTGTCCTGGCCAATTATAGACCCATTTCAAACCTCCCATTTTTTATCAAAGATTCTTGAGAAATGTGTAGCGCAACAGCTTTCTTCATTTTTACATACTTATAATGTGTATGAGAGGTTTCAATCTGGGTTTAGGAAGCACCATAGCACCGAGACCGCCCTTGCCCCTAGTAATGAATGACTTGTTCCTCTCTCTGGACTGTGGCTGTATTTCTATTCTTGTTTTACTTGACCTGAGCGCTGCCTTTGATACTATAGACCCATAATATTCTCCTCTGCAGGTTAGAAAATTTAGTTGGTCTTACCGGGCATTGCTCTTATGTGGTTTAAATCTTTATCTCTATGATAGATCCCAGTTTGTTAGGGTAAACAGTCAGTCCTCTGAATTTTCTAAGGTGAACTTTGGAGTGGTAAGGATCGGTCTTGGGTCCTCTGCTCTTTTTCTCTTTACATGCTCCCTCTTGGGAACATTATAAGCAGACATGGGTGTTAACTACCAGGTTGTTAAAAACCTTGGTGTAATTATTGATTCAGATCTCTCCTTTCAGCCCCATATTAACAATATCACAAGAATGGCCTTCTTCCACCTGAGGAATATATCTAAATTAAGGAAGGTGTTGTCCCTGGAGGATGCTGAAAAAATGGTTCATGCCTTTGTAACCTCTCGACTAGATTACTGCAATGCATTATTGTCTGGTTGCACTGGCTCAGCCCTGAATCGCCTCCAACTTGTACAGAATGCAGCTGCTAGGGTTCTTACTAGAACCAAGAAATGGGAGCACATCAGCCCGGTGCTCAAAACTCTTCATTGGCTGCCTGTCAAATTCAGAATTGACTACAAGATTTTACTTCTAGCGTTTAAAGCTTTAAATGGCTTGGCCCCTGAATATCTGAGTGACTTACTCATTCCTTACGGTCCTCCTAGATTACTTCGCTCTCAAAATGCTGGCTATTTGAAAATTCCTATTATATCTAAAATTACAATGGGTGGCAGAGCCTTCTCTTACAGAGCCCCTTTTTTATGGAATAATCTTCCCATGTATGTACGGGGTTGCAGACACACTTTCTGTCTTTAAGTGTAGGCTAAAAACGTACCTCTTTAGTCAATCCTATAGTTAAGGATGTCGGGGGGGGGGCTAACCTTCTCTTTTCCTCTCTCACCCTGAGCTGCAGATTACTCCGGCCCGTCCCCCTCTCACCCTGAGTTTGCAGACTGCTCCAGTTATGCCCCTCACCCTGAGTTTGCAGACTCCTTTGGTTTTATCCGTCCCTCCTTTGGTTTATCCTCCCGACTTCACGCAACCGGAGTCCCAGATGCATCATCCCGCCCCCTTTGAACTGATGATTTGAACTGATTATTGAATTGACTATTACCATTCAGTCCACCTTTAGTCTAAACCGGGCCGGCCAGCGAAGGATGGGCACCCCCCTCTCTAGCCAGGTTCCTTCCGAGATTTCTTCCCACTGGGGAGTTTTTTCTCGCCACTGCTCAGTTTTTTTTTCTCCCCTACCGGGGAGTTTTTTTACCTCATTTTGCTGGTTGGGGGCTAAGGCCTGGTTTTTTTTGCTCCATTTTCCTTCTGTTTCCCTGTGCAGCGTCTTTGGTGACAGTTCTCTGTAAAAAGCGCTATACAAATAAAATTGAATTGAATTGAATTGAATTGAATTTTTTCGCCACGCTCGAGGTTCCTCTAGTACATCCCGATATGATTGAAGAGCTGGAGAAAACCAATAACTGTCACTGAACTTTCCACTGCTATTACATCTATGCAGGGTGGTAAATGCCCGGGGCCAGATGGCTACCCAATAGAGTTCTACAAGAAATTTCAACATAAACTAGCCCCTGTTCTGATAGATATGTTCAATGATTCATTTCACTCCCTTAATTTACCCCCAACAATCAGGCTTCTATCTCCCTCATTCTAAAAAAGAATAAGGATCCCCTTGCATGCTCCTCTTACAGACCAAACAGTTTGTTATGTGTTGATTTTAAATTGTTGTCTAAAATGCTCGCCCTACGTTTGGAAACCGTACTACCGACCATTATCTCCCCTGACCAAACCGGATTCATTAAAAATAGACATTCTTTTTTTAACTTAAGGCGATTATTTAACACAATCTACCAACCTTCCACAAACTCTGTCCCTGAAGCTGTGATATCCTTGGACGCAGAAAAGGCCTTTGACCGCGTGGAGTGGAAATATGTTTTTTATACGTTGGAGAAATTTGGCTTTGGTACGAAATTTACCTCATGGGGTGAAGTTGTTGTATTCCTCCCCCCCTAGCCTCAGTGAGGACAAACAATACCCAATCTGAATATTTCCCCCTCCATCGCTCACCAGGCAAGGTTGCCCCTTGAGCCCTCATTTATTTGCCCTAGCCATTGAGCCCCTCTCCATCGCACTCCGCTGTGATCCCCGTATTATAGGTATTTTCAGAAGATGGAGTGGAACAGAGAGCTTCCCTTTATGCGGACGACCTTCTTCTTTATGTTTCCAATTTTTCTGTGTCTATTCCTGCAGCTCTCTCAATTCTTAATTCATTTGGTGCTATATCTGGTTATAAACTAAAATTTAAGTAAAAGCGAACTATCCCTTTAAATAAAGCAGCACGTGACTACCCCCTACATAGTCTGCCATTTAAAACTGCGCACACAACTTCACTTACTTAGGGATTCAGGTAACTGATAGGTTTAAGGACCTGTATAAAGCTAATTTCGCCCCTCTTCTGACCCGTGTACAGGAGGACTTTGACCGCTGGTCAGTGCTGAATCTGTCTCTAGCTGCCCGAATTAATTCTGTCAAGATGAGTACCCTCCCCAAATTTCTATACTTATTTCAATGTATACCCCATTTTCCTCCCCCAAACATTTTTCCGTAAAATTGACACTATTATTTCAGACTTTATTTGGAACATGAAAACCCCTAGGATACGCAAACAATTTTTACAGAGACCAGGGGCGCTGGGTGGAATGGCTCTACCGAACTTGAGGTTTTACTATTGGGGCTGCCAATCTGAGAATAATACAATCCTGGCTGCACTCCGATTCGCATCACTCCCGGCCTGTTTGGCTTGACATGGAGGCTGCTTCCTGTAGGCCAGCATTTCTCTCAGCATTGGCTCACTTTCCCATTAAGAAAAAAGTAAATGTATCTGGGTGCAGTAAATAAATGAGCCGCTCACCCTGAGAATGTTCAAATGTATGAAATTGTAGTGCACCTGTTTATTGGTAATAACAGTTGAGTCATTTTATTGATGGTTGTTTTGTTTTTCTCCCCAGCACAACACATTTTTAAGGGATTTCAGTTAACGTACCTGTAGAAACCTGTAATGGTCCTCAAACCTAAATTCTATGCATTGATTAGTTTGATGTTAGAAGATAGATAAATCTTGTTTTATAGATAGATTATTTTTGTCCATCCTAACTCCTTAATCACTATTTTAGCTTTGGAAATATACTATTGCCTATTTCGGCTTGAACAGGACTCAGTTGGCTCTGGACTCAGTCTTGACTTGGTCTCGACTGCCTTTGGACTTTGTCTTGACTCGGACTCGACTGGACTTGGTCTTGGGACTTGACTTGCACTCGATTAAGTTGGTCTTGACTACAGCCCTGATGATATATTTTGGATCAAAATGCTGAACCCGTTTTGTTTGTGAAGGCTACATATTCTCTAGCCAGTAACACACATTAATTTAATAACTCATGTTAATTTAATAATACCACTTGTACATAAATTTAATAGCTTTATAAAATGTGCATGACATTTAAATTTCATATCAATGTACATTTTTCAATTCAATTCAATTTTATTTGTATAGCGCTTTTTACAGAGAACTGTCACAAAGATGCTGCACAGGGAAACAGAAGGAAAATTGAGCAAAAAACCAGGCCTTAGCCCCCAACCAGCAAAATGAGGTAAAAAAAACTCCCCAGTAGGGGGAAAAAAACACTGAACAGTGGCGAGAAAAAACTCCCCAGTGGGAAGAAATCTCGGAAGGAACCTGGCTAGAGAGGGGGTGCCCTTTCGCTGACCGGCCCGGTTTAGACTAAAGGTGGACTGAATGGTAATAGTCAATTCAATAATCAGTTCAATCGTCAGTTCAAAGGGGGCGGGGGTGATGCATCTGGGACTCAGGAGGAGAAACCAAAGGAGGGACAGGTCCGAAGCAGTCTGCAAACTCAGGGTGAGGGGCATAACTGGAGCAGTCTGCAAACTCAGGGTGAGAGGGGGGACAGGCTGGAGTAACCTGCAGCTCAGGGTGAGAGAGGAAAAGAGAAGGTTAGCAGAACCACCCCCCTCCCCGACATGCTTAACTATTGGATTGACTAAAGAGGTAAGTTTTTTGCCTACACTTAAAGACAGAAAGTGCGTCTGAAACCCGTACATTATTCCATAATACTCTCTGTAAGAGAAGGCTCTGCCACCCATTGTAATTTTAGATATAATAGGAATTTTCAAATAGCCAGCACTTTGAGAGCGAAGTAATCTAGGAGGACAGTAAGGAATGAGTAAGTCACTCAGATATTCAGGGGCCAAGCCATTTAAAGCTTTAAACGCTAGAAGTAAAATCTTGTAGTCAATTCTGAATTTGACAGGCAGCCAATGAAGTGTTTTGAGCACCGGGCTGATATGCTCCCATTTCTTGGGAACCCTAGCAGCTGCATTCTGCACAAGTTGGAGGCGATTCAGGGCTGAGCCAGTGCAACCAGACAATAATGCACTGCAGTAATCTAGTCGAGAGGTTACAAAGGCATGAACCATTTTTTTTGCATCCTCCAGGGACAACACCTTCCTTAATTTAGATATATTCCTCAGGTGGAAGAAGGCCATTCTTGTGATATTGTTAATATGGGGCTGAAAGGAGAGATCTGAATCAATAATTACACCAAGGTTTTTAACAACCTTGTTGGCGGAGACAGAGAAGCAATCTAAATTTAAGGGAAGCTGTAAGAATTTATCTCGAAGGGATTTGGGACCTAATACTAATATCTCAGTCTTATCTGAGTTCAATAAGAGGAAATTTTGGGTCATCCAGGCCTTTACATCTTTGAGACAGGTCTCTAGTTTAGACAGCTGGTCAACTTCACCTGGCTTAACTGATATATAAAGTTGTGTGTCATCTGCGTAGCAGTGGTAGTTAACACCATGTCTGCTTATAATGTTCCCAATAGGGAGCATGTGTATGAGAAAAGAGCAGAGGACCCAAAACCGATCCTTGTGGTACTCCAAAGTTCACCTTAGAAAATTCAGAGGACTGACTGTTTACCCTAACAAACTGGGATCTATCATAGAGATAAGATTTAAACCACATAAGAGCATGCCCGGTAAGACCAACTAAATTTTCTAGTCTGCAGAGGAGAATATGATGGTCTATAGTATCAAAGGCAGCGCTCAGGTCAAGTAAAACAAGAATAGAAATACAGCCACAGTCCAGAGAGAGGACCAAGTCATTCATTACCAGGGCAAGGGCGGTCTCGGTGCTATGGTGCTTCCTAAACCCAGATTGAAACCTCTCATACACGTTATTAGTATGTAAAAATGAAGAAAGCTGTTGCGCTACACATTTCTCAAGAATCTTTGATAAAAATGGGAGCCAGGACAATGGGATCCAAATTTGGTTTCTTAAGTAGTGGCTTGATTTCTGCCAATTTAAAGGGTAGGAACATGGCCCGATAGCAATGATGAATTAATTAAATGAATTGGTTTGATGAGCATAGGCAATATCTCCTTCAATAACTTTGTGGGTATGGGGTCTAGAAGACAGGTGGATGATTTTGAAGAAGAAACTAACTTAATTAGTTCGCTCTCAAGTATTGGAGTATACGATTCAAGACGTTCAGTGTGTCTAGGAGGCAGTTCTATATCGTCAAAACCATGGTCACTAACTTGTGTAATCTTTTCCCTAATTTCAATAATCTTACCACAAAACAATTCCAGAGATCATTACTACTACATGAGACTGGAATTTGAGGGTTAGTTGTTGCATGATTATTAGTTAGTTCAGCAACTGTTCTGAATAGAAATCGGGGATTGGTCTTATTTTCTTGTATAAGCTTTGAAAAGCAAGAGGACCATTGGAGAGAGCATGCTTATAGACACTAAGACTCTCTTTCCAGGCCAAGTGGAATACCTGCAGTTTAGTGGAACGCCATTTGCATTCAAGCTGCCGAGACTTTTGTTTAAGAGCCCGTGTGTGGTCGGTGTACCAAGGGGCAAGCCTCTTCTCAATTACTTTTTTGCTTTTTAACGGAGCAACTACTTCAAGGGTTTTGCATAGAGCAGTAGCTAATTCCTCTGCCAGATCATTGGTTGACAGGGAGCTGGATGAAGTGTCTAAAATCAAGGTAATCAGGTAGCACATGAATAAAGTTTTCAGTAGTGGAGGTAGTGATAGTGCGACCTGTATACGTTCAAATGCTACAGAATGGGCTAATTTTAACTGCAGAGTAATGAGGAAATGGTCAGACAGAATAGGATTATGTGAGTGAATTTTAACATTAACAATGTCAATACCAAAACTTAAGACCAGGTCTAAAGTATGACTATGATAATGTGTGGGGCCGAAAACATTTTGAATGAAACCAATTGATTCCAAAATGACCGTAAATGCTGAGGTAAAAGGATCATCTGTATTTTAAAAATGCAGGTTAAAATCACCCAATATTAACACTTTGTCATGACTTACAGCTAAATGAGAAAGAAAATCTGCAAATTCATGAATAAAGCCAGCATGTGGGCCAGGAGGTCTATAGACAGTTACAAGTAAATTAGGCTGAGAAGAGGGGCGGTTTCTACCAACCACTGCTGGCTGAGTGTTCATAACTAACACTTCAAATGAATCAAATGCATACTCTAATTTTGGAATTAACTGAAAGACAGATTTATAAATAACAGCAACCCCACCCCCTCTTCAACAGAGACAGGGGTTTTGGCTATATATGAACCCAGGTGGAGAGGATTCATTTAATGTAAAGTTCTCATCCGCTTTCAGCCATGTTTCAGTTAAACATAGTATATCAAGAGAGCAGTCTGAGATTAATTCATTCACAAGAGCTGCCTTGGAATTAAGGGATCTTATATTTAATAAGCCAACTCTCATGGTAGTAATATCACTTGAGCTAATAGGATTGTGTTTTGTTTTAATCTTAATCAGATTATTAAAACAAACTTCACGGTTTTTGCCAGATTTGACATGGTTTTGTATACGGGGGACAGACACAGTTTCAATTTCTAAAGGGTGAACCCTAGCTGACGGTTCTGGGGAACAAGCAGACATTTCTACATTTACATTTGGCAGACACTTTCTTCCAAAGCAACTTAGAATTAGGTGCATAAACTGGATAGAACAAGCAACTCCAGAACAATAATCAGTGACTAATAGCATATCCTATCTAAGTAACAAAACCTGGCTATATCTAAGTACCAACTTTAATAAACAGCAAACAAATAAGCAATTCGTCATGGATAAAATCAGGGTTATGATCAGAAAAACAAAAAGTCAGGAAAATATTAGTTTAGGCGGAACGGTCAAGTTTGGTTGTAGTGTGTGTGATATGCAAAGAAACACTTTAAGAGTAACAAAGAGTAACACTGTAAGCACTTTTAGCACCATTTTATTTCTTCCAATGAATGCCCCAGATTTCGTAACGCCCAAAGGCTACATGCCTAAGCACCAGCCAAGCACTCATCCAGTTTTTGTGTGTACAAAACAGTTCAGTCAGGCCACTGTTGTTCAAATAAAACTTTATTGACATTATAGAAACAATACATTTTAGGTTTGGCGGTATGGTTCTGTTCTCTAAGCCCTCCCGCCCATCCACGCGAGCAAGCATGGGTATGGCGGCGAGGGCAGCAGCAACAACCCCCAAATAGGGTTGCACTTAGAACAGGCAACACTGAGAATGGTTTTTTTACAGATTCCATTCAATCAGTTGTATGTATATGGCACTTTTAAGTGTCATTATCACAACAATTTACAAGGAACCGGGCCTGAACCCCCGTAGAGCATGCCTAGGGCGACTGTGGCAAGGAAAAACTTAGCTGTTAGCAGGAAGAAACCTTGGGCAGAACCTGACTGAGGGGGGAGTCAATCCACCGCTGACTGGCACCAGTTAACTGAATGGCTGATTACAGAATTTTTAAAAAAGCAAGACAGAACATATGAAAATGTCAATATATAATGAACTGGTGGTGGAAGGCGGATTGAAGGCCAGCAGGTGGCATCATCAGGTGGGGAACGGCGTGGAGCTGGAGCTGACCGGCTGCTCACCGGAGAACGATGTTTGTTGATCTATAGCTACCGCTCCGGCGGTTGCCGAAGAGGGAAGGAGAGAGGAAAGAATCAGTAGACACTCAAACATATTAGTGAGCCATGCAGGAGC
This sequence comes from Synaphobranchus kaupii, assembly GCA_029718625.1. Lineage (NCBI taxonomy): Eukaryota > Metazoa > Chordata > Actinopteri > Anguilliformes > Synaphobranchidae > Synaphobranchus > Synaphobranchus kaupii. The sequence continues at coordinate 69,995,433 of CM056377.1, read as the reverse complement.
GATATAGGCTAGGTGTCAGTGCGCAAAGGGGAACTGAAGAGGAGCTGGGGTGGAGGGGGGGGTTTTGTTTGCAGCAGGCGTGCATCAGAGGATCCACCATGTTAGGGCGAGGCTGTAAAATAGACCGCCTTGATTCACCAATCAATCCATTCAAGTAGCGTCACTACTCAGCTGAGCTGTCAGCTGATTACCTATGCCGGGTTTCACTCTCGTGACCTGCCTGAACTAACGCTATGCTCGATTTTTTTGAGGCGCAGTGCAAGGCCACTACCACGGCCTCCAGTCTTGTATAATTTTGTATCCTGCGGAGAGTGAGGCTGGCATTCTGGTGGCTGTGGTAGAGCTGCATCTGTATCCTGCGGAGAGTGAGGCTGACATTCTGGTGGCTGAGGCAGAGCTGCATCTGTATCCTGCAGAGGGTGAGGCTGGCATTCTGGTGTCTGATGATGGCAGGCACTAAGGTGCTGAAGGATTAATTTTTTTTCTAGGGTAAGTGATGCCACAACCACAGAAGTGGTAGTGATCGCCGTTTCTGCAGCCCAAATTGCATTTATATATCAGATAATCTGAAAAGAAATGTCAAAAATTAGACTTATATTTTTTACATTGACATTTGTCATTTAGCAGACACGTTTAATCCATAGACTTACAACAGTAGTGAACATCAAAACAGTACTAAATACAACTCTAATGGCAACAGTCCGTGGTTTTACCCACACAATAGTGCCATAATTACATATAAATTAGTAACTCAAGTACTTAGCTAGTGCATAACGTCAGAGGGGAGAAATGGTACAGTAAGTATTTTGTTTTGATACATATAACATATAACGAAGCAAAAACATATAACATTTAGCATAGGGTTGGGGATATACTGTATGCCTGTGGTACTGACAACAGGAAACCAGTAAGTGATTCACAAAAAAGGCATCAATGCCTAGCCATAAGCACAAAGTATATGAAAAATAAGTATAGCTGGCCCAAGTAAAAACACATGACTGTTATATTCATGTCATCAACATTAAGATCATTATTTTTATTAACCAGCAACCAACAGTAAACATACCTCCATGTTTGACCACTGTTTGTAGGTGACTTTGTAGATGGGTTTCTACTTTTGCATTGTCACCCTTGTAAAGTGGACAAAAGGGACAGTGGAGAAGCTTGCAGGCTGGATCCGAGCATCTGCCCGCTTTGGGCTTTTTACCAACAGTATTGACAAATGTAGCTAAGGTAAATTTGTGAGAGAAAGGGACAACATTAGCACACTTCATAACGGAATGTTGCAAAGTAACTTTGATGTTATTGGATTCAATGCAGTGATAGCTAGCTAGCTGTCTCAGTCCAAATGAATTTTTTTTTTTTTAAATCATCCATCCTACCCTGATAGCACTAGCCTGAATGTCCTAACTCATTAGTTAGCTAACGTTAGCCAACAACGTTAGCTGTTATCTATAATAGCGATACTAATGTTAACATAGCTAGAGCCAACTACGTTAACTTGTACAATTGATTTAACATGCATAAATTATACCACATGTACCTCCCTTTAAAGGGATAGTTCGGAATTTTGGACATAATGTCTCAATTACGACTTACCCATGATGTAGTTGATTGATGGAAACCATTTTCAGATAATTCCATGCTGTCCCTTCTTTTGGACATACACACATTGCTAATGCTAGCAGAAACTGGTATGAAACTAGTAACATCCACTACCAAACGCACTTAAACACTCCAAGGTGCACCCAAAGCAAATAAAATACGACGACAGTCTATCGGGGTTATTTTCAGTGATTATACCATCATTTTTCAAGTCAAACTATCGTTGAATCCTTTACTTTGTGCTCACCTAAATTCTCTGTGGAAGTACGGCGTTAGTTTAGTAGCTAGGTAAAGTAAAGTAGCCTATAGCTCTGCCGGCCAAAAACAATATCGCGCGTGTGAAAGAATCAGACTCGTAGTATTGTTAGCTAAAGTTCAGGTAAGATGGTATTTCGGTGTGTATTTCAAGGTTGTTCAAATCATGCAAAAAAAATGGGCACCACAAAGTTTTCACCGATTTCCAGTGGAAGATCAAAAAAGAAATTATTCCATTTGCTGCTCGCATGGATGTCACCAATTGAGAAAAAAAGTTTGTAGTGACCATTTCACGGAGGATGACTATGTGAAAATCAAAAAATGACGGGCGGGACACCCTCTACTGAAGGAGACTGCTGTGCCATCACCTGTTTTTCTTCATGCACCGAAAACAACTGACGAGCAGGTAACTAATAGATGATTGCATGCGTGATCTATCTATTCAGCTAACTAGCTAGCTAGTTGCCACGATTGGGAAGTCATGGAAGTGGTCAAACTTTTCCTGCAAATTGGTAGCCAGTGTGCTTGCTTGTATATGCTGTGTTATTCTGTAGCATGTTTGTGTTTAGCTGACTTGTTGTCTACCAAATATGTAACTTTACGGCAAAACGGATTGTGCCGGCAACTGTGGAGTACAGCGGATAGCCTACAGGCAGATACCCTGGCTAATCTACAGCTAGCTCCGCCGCCGTACCACCACTGAGAATTTAGGTGAGCACAAAGTAAAGGATTCAACGATAGTTTGACTTGAAAAATGATGGTATAATCACTGAAAATAACCCCGATAGACTGTCGTCGTATTTTATTTGCTTTGGGTGCACTGTGGAGTGTTTAAGTGCGTTTGGTAGTGGATGCTACTAGTTTCCTTAGAGTTGCGCTAGCATTAGCAATGTGTGTATGTCCAAAAGAAGGGACAGCATGGAATTATCTGAAAATGGTTTCCATCAATCAACTACATCATGGGTAAGTCGTAATTGAGACATTATGTCCAAAATTCCGAACTATCCCTTTAAGAGATCAGATTTATAAACCTCCAATTACCCAAACATATTTGTTTCATGGTTAGTCACTTAAAAAAATTTGAATAGCCTCCGAACATTGCTCTAGTCTACGCTACTCTGCAGACAATGTAGCTTACTGCAAACACTTTTAATCATAATAATAAAAATAAGAAGAATAATCTCTGGTAGGCTACTTTCTTAGTAGTATCTATTGTTTTCTTTCTGGCTAAGATTCCTGGGAAATATGTGTTGTCCAATTAAGCTTGTTAATGTGGAAGTAAGCCGTAGGCCCAAGAAAGCCTCATATGCAAATATATAAATAATTAAATAATACAGTCAAGATCTAGTGGAAAAGTACTGAGATGGGGGGTTGTGAGAGGGTGCAGGATAGTTCTCTGTCAGCAAGGACGAGGGCATCTAGCACACCAGTCAAAACAGGAATGTTTTCCTCCTGTGTTCCATAACAAAGCAGGAGTTGTACTTATAGATCGTGCTGACCAAACAGGTGGGAGGAGAGTTCACAAACAATTTTATTTGATAGATCAAGAGTGCCCCCAAGCGCATAGGGTAAGAACAGGTCATATAACATATTAATGTTTTGCCTAATTTGTTATTGGATAAAATAAGATATTATGAAAAGGTGTTACCACATATCATTGGTGTATTAGCAACGTAAAGGAGGAGTTATGATATTGTAAAAACTAATGTTTGTTATTGTTCGGGGAATTCTGAATCCTCTGCGTAGGTTTGTGGTTTTCCCATGTTGAATCAACATTTGACCATTTAATAAAAGATTATACTTCTGCTATTTCCTTCATCTTTATCTTGAGTATTCTTCCACTCGAAAAACCCATCTCAAATTGAATTTAACGAGGAGGGAGTCAAAGGACTTACTTCCACAGTTGGCGAGCCAGCAAGGACTCCAAGATCCCGGGGGGGATACAGGAGGGAACCAACGGCGTGCGGTGTTTTTCTTCAAGTTAGAGACCGGTCAATAGTGAGAGGTAAGCAGACACCTTTTTAAAAAAAGTCTGCAGAGAGGAATTACCCGCACTCCGTTGGCCCCAAGTGTGGTCCTACACCGGTGACGGAGCTCCAGTGGGTGAGTGGATTAATTGAATTATATTGATTATAAAAACAAAATAGAGAGGATAAATAGGTAGAAAAATTATTGTGATGAAGTAGAAATAAGCAGAAGTGACTCTGAGTGTCAAGATCTCTGAGTGTGATGTTTTGTGGGGCTTGGAGCTCAGATATTTTATGTTTTGTTTGTGGGGCTTGGAGCTCAGATGTTTTGTTTGTGGGGCTTGGAGCTCAGATGTTTTGTTTGTGGGGCTTGGAGCTCAGATATTTTGTGATATTTTGTGGGGCTTGGAGCTCAGATATTTTGTGATTTGGGGGCTTGGAGCTCTAGGACAACACTGTGGGGGAGTACTGAACTCCAAGTTAGCTAACCAAAAACTCTGAGCAACTCTTGAGCAATATAGAGCAATTCCGGATTGTGGGTCGCGTAGAGGTTGTGTGTAAAGGGACGCCTTTCCCTTCAAAGTCCGCCACAAACGGTGAATAGAGTGAAGCAGTTGAAAGATACTGCCACTGCTATATTACGGTAGGGACAATTAGGGAAACAGTGTTGTGAGAAAATAATCTTTCTAAAAAGAAAAAAAAAACTATTTTTTAAAAGTTATGTTGTGTGGCCAAATAATTTACTGTTGTTAATAATACTATAGTTATAATTTTTTGTAAATAGTACTATATGTATATACATATATCTCAATTAATCAAATTAGAACAAATAGATCCATTGCACGGGTTGTACAATCAAACTGAACATAATCGATTAAACAATACTGTAACAGGAGAATAGAAAAAAGATAAGGTGTGCTAACATTATATGATAATTTGTTGTATTTTGGATATGCTGTATATAATGCTGAAGGAAATTATGTAAATAACAGGGTTTTACTTAGATAGATAGTACTCCACTAGAAAAGTGGAAATATTATGTGTCTGTTATTGTGTATGTTATTGTGGGAAAAGATACAGTGGGAGGATAATTAACATGAGAACAGTTATATGGAGTAAAATCTCTGTGCTGCCATTCAGGGATTGATAAATCCCTACCCAAGGCCACAGAAACAAGAGAAATATTTAAAATATGTTTAGACTGGTGGGCAGACGGAGCCGTTTGGCTGGAGTGTACCCCAGTGAGGGAATTGAGAACTGAGGAGGTAGAAGGGGAAGTTGAGCAGGGGCATTCAGGGGGAGGAGCCACACGAGTCACAGTCACTAACTGGGAACTAACAGGATTAAAGGTAAAGGCGTGGCTACCAAGAACAGAGTGGTCCCCTGAATTATAATAATAATAAATCAATTAAGAATAAATAAATAAATTATAAATTGATTGATTATAAATTGATTAATTATAAATTAAGAAACAAAATCAATTAAGAAACAAAACCAATTAAGAAAAAATATTATTTTTTGTTTTTATTGTTTATTATTTTATTTTATTTTTATTTTCTATTATTAAAAAAAAGAAGAAAACATGGAGGCAAAGTTATTATAGTTGTAAGTTTTTCATTTAGTTTTTATTTTTTTATTAGTTTTTAATTTCACTTTCTAATTTAGAGGGACAGAAAGTGTAAATTATTAATATTGGTTTTGAATGTTTTAAATTACTCTATATGCAATCCAGATTTCAGATTGCAAATCAGGAAGAGGATCAGAAACTAAAACTAAAAAGAATTCATGATTCATTTTTATTTTTATTCCAGTTCATTTTGCACCACTACAGTTAGTTTTGTTTTAAAAGTCACTTTATTTTTATTTTTTATTTCAGTTAACTAAAATGTTTTTATTTTTATTTTTTATTTTTTATTATTATTTTTTTTTTGTTTCAGTTTTAGTTTCACTTTCAGTTAACTAGAATAAGCTTGCATGGGCTAAAGAAAAATAAAGATTTGAAAACGCGAAAGGGCGAGACTTTAAAGACACCTCTCTCCTGCATGAGTGAATTATTTCAAACTATGAGACTTGAAATATGACTATGAGAAGACTATGAAAAAATGGGAAAAGTGGACAAGAGGTGGTCCCTTGGTATGGCCTAAGGAAGGTATTTTTGGACTTAAATACCTGCAATCAGTGGAAGCAAATGGAGCTACAGGCCTGTATCCCCTATTGAACAGCACTGGGGAACAAGAAGATTTGAGCCAGGGGCCTGAGACTACTGTGAGGATGAGACCAGAGTTGGTGAAAGTGAAAGGGACCCTGGAAGTAGAAGGTAATTTGGAAACTGTTTTAATAAGATCAAAAGTTACAGCAACAGGCCCAGAGGAAGGAGAATCAGAGACAGCCCAGAGTGACAGCCGAGGAAACGAGGGAAATCCCGCAAATAGCACACCATTCCCATGCCTCCACACACCTCATGATGGGCCAGAGAATCAGGGAATGACAAGTTGCAAGAAAGAAACAGTCAAGTCGTTGGGGGCACGTGAATCTGAAAGGAGCAGCAAGCTAGGATGTGCCACCAGATATCAACAGGCAATGGAAGAAGCAGAGGGATGTGAGAAGTGAGAAGAAGGTGTGAGAATGTGAGATGTGAGAAGAAGAAATGAAGAAGAAATGTGAACAAAAGAAACGAAACCGAAAGGAGAAGCAAGAAGAGCTGGAAGAGACCCAAGGAGAGGAGAATATGACATCAAAGGAAAAGTGAAACTAAAGTCAACTGCCATTCCCAAAGATGAATCAAGCTCCTCTGATAGTGAAGAATCAGATGAAAGTGCAATAAGGAAGAAAAAGAAAGTGACGAAGGAAATGCTGAAAACAAACCCTAAAGGAGGTGAAGAAAGCAGAAAAAGCATTCCAGCGCGAAGGAGGGTACTCGCAGCAACGAGTTCAAGAATTGAAGCAAGTCTATGACATCAGTAGTGATATCCAGAACAGTGCCAGCAAAATCCTCAGGAGGAGCGGCAAAAGAAGGAGAGCACCTGCTCGATACAATCCAGGGGAAGAAGGAGACGAAGAGGATGAAGAAACCTTCCTGGCCCCATTGCAAGTCCTACCCCAACCAGGGAAACAACAGCCACTCACTAAGTACACCTCATGGTCAGAAATGACCTAGCGGACTTTGCGCCAAAGGGGGGAAGCACTCTCATCCAATACGTGGACGACCTTCTCCTATGCAGCCCAAGTATGACCACATGCAAAGAGGACAGTAAGAAACTGTTACACGAACTGACACTAAAAGGCCACAAAGTATCCAAGTCAAAGTTAATTTTGTCAAGAACAAGTGCAAAACCCGGGTCATACTCTTTAAGGAAGGGAGCAAAAGTATTTTAGCAGAACGAATTGAAGCAATTACGAAGGTGCCCAGACCGAGAACGGTGAAAGAAATGCAGAGATTCTTAGGAATGACGGGGGTACTGCAAAAAGAGGACTCCAGAGAAAGGGCTGGCAGCAGCCGCCTTTGCAGTAGAGAAGGCAAGCAACGGCAATAACGACAGGGCATGAAGTTACCCTGTATGTGTCACATGCAGCAGAAACACTACTCAGTAGAGGGAAATCGTCCCTAACTTATCGGAGAGTATCAGGATACGAGATCCTACTCACACAGCCAGGATTGACCATTATCAGATGCAAAGCTGCGAACCCAGCGGAATTAATGATGACCCCAGAAGAAGGCCAACCACATGAATGTGAAAGAGTGGTGGAAGCAGAAGCAAGGGCAAGAGCAAGGGCAATGGCTCCGGACCACGTGTTTTTTGTGGACGGTTCATCATCCTTTGATCCCCACACAGGAAAAAGGAGAGCCGGATATGCTGTAGTACGACAAGAAGGGCCATGGACATATCAAACGATCGAAGAATCAGCTCTAAGCCCAGGGACAAGTGCCTAACAAGCAGAACTGGTAGCCCTAGCAAGAGTCTGTAGAAGGGGTACAGGACACACTGTTAATATCTACTGTGACTAAACAATTAGATAAGTCTACAGGAATATGGCGGCAATGTACAGGGAAAGCAGGGAAAGCAATTGCACCAAGCACAGTAATAGAGGTCATTTGCAGAGCTGCCCATGGTGTTGGCCACTCTGCAAGGGGGGATGATGAGAGAAATACAGAAACATTGGTTTATACTAGCATGATATCAAGATGCGCATGCGGATTCTAAAACTGTAGCTAAAGCCTTGGCAAGATAAATTTTCCCCAGATTCGGGGTCTGTCAGACCCTGAGCAGCGACAATGGTTCTAAAAACTAGTTTTAAATAAAAAAATTTTTTTAAATAATAATAATTTGACACTTTTTGACACCCCATGATCACACATATTACATACACTGACTACATGAAGAAAAGAACAACTCAAAGGGGACATAATAAAGCCCCAACTGACTAAAGGCCCTTAGGATAGATAAAACAGACACATAAATAGATTAAGGAAAAGGGCGAAGAAGGTAGGAGACGCCTGAGTGAAGTGCTAGTAACCTCTCCTCAGGCTTCTTAGAATATGGGCTCCTAAGAAGAGGAAGAAGACATTACAAGTATAATCCAATTCTTTTTATATAATCTTTGTATAATTATAGCGAATCAAAATTAGATGATCATTAAAAATCATTAAATACAGTAGCTTTTTGATTAACTTTTGATATTTTTGATTAAATTTTTGATATTTTTTATTAACTTTTTGATATTTACTGTTTGATAGATCATCTGTTGTTAATTAGAGGAAATATTAACTTAGGTAAATTATGCATGAAACTAATCAACTACAAATGTTTATTTTTATCGTACAGTACTAATGTCATAACATAACTCCACCACCAGGCGAAGTATCAACAAGAGAGTGTGAGACCGAAGGGTCTCAAAGGGGGGAATGTGGAAGTAAGCCGTAGGCCCAAGAAAGCCTCATATGCAAATATATAAATAATTAAATAATACAGTCAAGATCTAGTGGAAAAGTACTGAGATGGGGGGTTGTGAGAGGGTGCAGGATAGTTCTCTGTCAGCAAGGACGAGGGCATCTAGCACACCAGTCAAAACAGGAATGTTTTCCTCCTGTGTTCCATAACAAAGCAGGAGTTGTACTTATAGATCGTGCTGACCAAACAGGTGGGAGGAGAGTTCACAAACAATTTTATTTGATAGATCAAGAGTGCCCCCAAGCGCATAGGGTAAGAACAGGTCATATAACATATTAATGTTTTGCCTAATTTGTTATTGGATAAAATAAGATATTATGAAAAGGTGTTACCACATATCATTGGTGTATTAGCAACGTAAAGGAGGAGTTATGATATTGTAAAAACTAATGTTTGTTATTGTTCGGGGAATTCTGAATCCTCTGCGTAGGTTTGTGGTTTTCCCATGTTGAATCAACATTTGACCATTTAATAAAAGATTATACTTCTGCTATTTCCTTCATCTTTATCTTGAGTATTCTTCCACTCGAAAAACCCATCTCAAATTGAATTTAACGAGGAGGGAGTCAAAGGACTTACTTCCACATTAGCCAACGTTAGTTTTGCCAGAGAAACGTCAGTCAGCTGCTAGTCAGGAAGCAGGTACAAGCTAGGCTACTACGAAGTGAATCAACATGCCTTATACATCCATTGCACTACAGAAAAATATTCATTGTATTTCATCAGACATTAAATACAGCTCATCTACAAACTCTTTTAATGTAATTGTGGGCTATCGGTAATAGGAGAAATGTTCTCATTCTCGTCAGTACAGGGCATTATGCTTACACGAATGTATTTTTATTTTGAATGCATGTATTCTGTATGCATGTCTCTCTCGATGTCATTATCTTCATGCATTATTCATCATTAGTTAGCTATCAAAAATAAGTGATATCTGATCAAAAATGTCTCCGACGTAAAAAAAGCCAAGTTACTCACGCATAACCGACAGAGTGCTGTCTATAAGTCCTTAATATCAACTTGAAAAAACTAGGCCTGCCTTTAAAAGTATTGATATCAAAATGTGGCCAAGTTACAACTAACAATATTGCCTATCGTAGCTCACACTAAATAAACTAGCTCTGTTCCAAAGCAATGCTATCCAAACTTTCCTAAATTATTTAATGCAACTTGGCCCTGTGTTTCTTCATCTTACCATCTCAAAAAAACTTATTAAATGGATTTCATGGCTGCAAACTTAATGTTTTCTGTTTTTCTAGATTGACAATCTGTCAAGGGTGGGAGGTCTGTCTCTCCGAGACAATGTGCAGAAAGTCATGAGCAGGTATGTAGTCAATTCACATTAAGGTGACCAGAAGGGCCCAATTTTCCCAGATTTATGTGTTCTGTCCCCGGTTATGTTATGTCCCCAAAAATTTCCCCATTTAGACCTTGATGAAGAAGTGTGCCATTAATAGCCTAGTCCCTGATTTTAAATGAAATCTGGTCACCTTAATTCACATGCATCAATCAACACAGACAAAAGAAACTAAGCCACCTTTTCCCCCCTCTTTTTCTAGACTCATGACCAATGAGTTGATGGCACTGCAAGGGTTATTTCTCCGGACTCATTTTCCTATAGAACTCTATGGGGAAAAAAGTCAGGAGAAACAACCCTTAAAGTGATCCATCCACATCTACTCCATATCTGGCAACAGAGTGATGGTTTGGGGCTCGTTTGATAGCTCAGACCCTTGATAACTTACAGCCATTTAGCCAGCCATGTGTTCCATACTGTACCAGTGTAATTTACAGCTGAATCTAGTCTCACCCCCCAATTTCCATAGAGATCCATTCAAATGCAGAGAGGTTATAGTATCGCTTGTAACAGTACCTGAAAATAAGATATCGACAGTTTTTTTGATGTTGATGGTCACAGACTTCAGGAAGTAACAGCATGTAAAGGACATGCGACTAAATATGAAATATGATACTTTAAAAATACGTTAAAGCAAAGGGTATGAATACTTATGTAAATGAGAAATTTTATTTTTTTATTTTTAATAAATTTGCAAAAATCTCAAAAAACTTTTTTCACATTGTCATTATGGGGTGTTGTGTGTAGAATTTTGAGGGAAAAAATGAATTTAATCAATTTTGGAATAAGGCTGTAACAGAACAAAATGTGGAAAAAGTGAAGCGCTGTAAATGCCATGCATTATTATTATTATTATTATTATTATTATTATTATTAGTAGCAGTAGTTGTTGCTGTCCAGCAATTTGCACACAGCTATTCTGTTATTGCGGTAATGCTAACATAACGTTAATATAAAAATAAAACAGGATTCCGTATTCTAGGCAAATATTTATTACAGATGTTGACGTTACATACGACTGTTACCATACCATTCAGAAACATCAAGATTCTCTCAGGGATGGACCGCATTTTCTGCAGCTCTGACAGCAGCAGCAACAGGGGGTGGCTCAAACATATAGGGCCGCAATGGAGCGAAGCCAGCCGCCCCCATACTTGTAGTGATCTCCCTCCCTCCCGGTACCATCCTCGCCCTCCCCGTCCTCATCTCCCTCTTCGTTCTCATCCTCCTGCCCCTCGTTGTCCCACAGAAATGACAGAAAAAAGCATTGCTTTTTCAACAGAGGGGGGTGGAGGAGGAGAGTGATCCTTAATTTGAGACACAATGTCATCCATTTTGGCTAATGCGTTAGCTTTCTTTTGAGCACTGCTATCCAGAAGCTAAATAGCTAAGCCACTTTTTTAAAATGGGCAACAGCCTGCCCATTTAAAAAAAAAAAAAGTCCCGCCCCAACATCCGGTTTCACGAGGAAGCCTTCTGAATAGCATTAGGAAAATGTGATCTGAAACAATAAGCACAGGTATTCACTGATTTGATGAACTGTTCCTGAGTGTGTGAACTTTCCTCTACACTTAGTCCTCTAACATAATCCAGAACCAGACCACTTTAGCACAGTCCAAACCCAGACCCAAATAACACAGTCCAAACCCAGACCCAACTCACACACTCAGACTTTTCTAACATAGTAAAAACCCAGGCCCCTCTAACAAGAACCCAAAAACATAAAGTAGTCCAGATCATAGGAAGGAAAAGGATACCATAATGACTGTCATGTGATAAGATCAATTTGGACATTCCCAGCACACTCACTACGTGCTGTTTAACCTGTCCTTCTGTTTACAGGATGGAATGCTGAGGCTAATCACATTAGCTTGAGTCTGGAGAGCTCAGCTGCTCTAGACACTTGCACGTGAGATAAATGGAGCAGACGTGAGACCAGGGAAAGCTTTCCCAAATATGACATCCTTGCCATGCTAACATGGCACCAAGCGGTCACAGGCTCAGGCAAGGGCAATGTTTCGCTCTTGAATTTGTTGAGGATATTTATCCACTGGGCAGACAAAGCCTACTTCAAATTTGCAACCAATGTTGCAACATTATGTTGTGTAAACCAGGGGTTCTCAATCCTGGTCCTGGGGGACCCCTGTGTATGCTGGTTTTCGTTGCAACCGCAGTTGCAATCCCAGAATTTTAACAAGCTGTTAATTTTTCTTAATTAGGTGCTTTTCATGTTTGGAGGAATTATTCGCCCACTTAAGACACATTATGTCAGAAATAGCTATGCATGCCATGTAGAACAAACTCCCCATGTTCACATTGTGCTTATTGTGCTATATTGCAACAATTACATAAGAAAAGGTTACAAAATAATGTATTTTCACTCAAATGAAAGAGTGAAGTGAATCAATAGGCTCCTAATTAGGTTGTTGAACACATGTGTTTAACTCAATTTTTTCTTTAAGCTTAAGACAATGCAGGTTTGGCTCGTTATCATTTGCTTTGTGTTTGAATTCTTCATTATCTACGAAATGGTTAATTTTAGTGGCCATGTGTCCACACTTTCACCAATTAGGAGCCTATTGATTCAAATCAGTCTTTAAATGGATCTGTTAAATAATTTTCTTATCTTTTTTAAATAATATAGCACAATGTGAACATGGGGTGTTTATTCTACATGGCATCCATAGCTATTTCTGATATAATGTGGCTTAAGAGGGTGAATAATTCCTCCAAACATGACAAGCACCTAATTAAGAAAAATTAACAGCTTGTTAAAATTCTGGGATTGCAACTGCGGTTGCAACGAAAGCCAGCATACACAGGGGTCCCCCAGGACCAGGATTGAGAACCCCTGGTGTAAACCATCTGTTGAATTCGGAAGGCCGAGTTCCTTTTTGAGTTGACTGAATCATGTCTTCAACTGGTACAAATATAAGGATAAATAAACCTTTATAAATAAACCGATCTTGGGCAGAGTTTTAGGACTGAACTCCGTATAGATGTGCTGCATCACCATATTTAGATTTAGTAAGTCGCTTTAAACAAATACATATAAAAAGCAACTGCTTATACACTTACCTTGCTGTGCTTTGATGACAGAAATATTGGAAAGTAATTTATAAAAATAAAAAAACACAAATTCCTGTAACCCTTAGCTAAATGTGTATGAATGACTTTGAAATTGGGGTTCACTCATCTTTTACAACTTGCTCTCTCTGTGTACTAAGCTTAGTGCAGATGAATGATGTATGATCGTAAAAAGCTGGAGGGAACAAACACAGCACAATCCTCCAGAAAAGGGAAAAAATGTTTAACCATTAAAACCACTTCCTTCACCCAGCCGATCTTGTGATTCAAATTTAACCCTAAAACAAAACATGGAACATCATTCCACAGTGGGGATAAAAACACACAAACACCTCTTTGTAATTCCCCCAGATCAGGGATGGATCTCTCCAGGAGGTCATACTTTTTTTTTTGTACATTTTGTAGTCAGAAGGCTCAATTTCTTTTTTCTACAATTTTTATGTTGTGATCTATAATTAGGCTGCACAATGAATTGACTAATAGGGACAATAAAGACAGTGTCATTGATTGATTGGGTGGACTCTGCCAGTCTTAACCTTTGCTTCCAATTCAGGCTGTTACAGTGAGGTCACCATTTGGAAGGTCACTTTAGACCAAGTGTTAAGTGAAAGGCAGCTTTGTAACCCACAATGACTCTGGCTCTCTACCACTGAAGCCACCCATCCCTGTGTTAAACTAGAGATTAATTAGCTGGGTGGCCAAGGCAAAAAGGAAGAAAAAAAAACAGAAACATGTCATCCTTTCATTTTATAAATAGTCATTTTACTCATGTGCAAGCATCAGTTTTTTAAAGTCACTTCCATTTGGTTTCCCAAATTCTAGCTGCATGGTAATTGGGCCTTGTGGATGTGACAGTTGTGAGAGCATGCTTTCGGTCCTCAGCACTCAACCCTGAGTTTATGGGCACAGCCCTGGCCTCAGAGTCCACCCACATTGTTTACAGTGAAGCACAAAAAAAACTTCCAACAACATGTCATTAAAGCTAAGAGGCGGCCTGGTGTGGTCTCCATACATTCTGGGAGAGCCATTGAAATAACTGGTTTATTTGCACAATAATACCACAAGAACAAACAAAATGAAAAAAGGCCATTTGGTTACAAAATAAATGATGTAATAAATTAAACAAACAAAACAACTAAATAAATTTGACAACAAGACAGAAGGCAAGTAGGGGAAACATACAAGCAAGCTAGATTGTACTTATGTTAGTTGCATGGAAAGCATGAACAGTGAAGCAGGAACATAGTGAAGTCAACACAAGAACAAGATCATCCATTGCAACAGTAACTATGGAGGGCCTACATCACAGAGTAAAAGGGGATTCACACCTACACAAAGCAGTGGAGATTATGGAGGTTGAATTTATATAACATTGTTCATTGATTGGTGGTGGTTGCTTCTTGTAAACCCACCGGGATAATACACAGCAGCCATTTAATGTTAGAATGCTCACATTAACTGGCATAGAGTAGGAGGGAGAAAAAGAAAACTGGAGATAAAAATTTAATCAAAAATAATTTAAACCATGTTCAAAAACAAGCAGACTCAAGGGGAACTGATGCCAGCACAGATTCTCCAATCCCTGGACATCTCAGAATGCTCCCGGGGAAAAAAAACTGAACCCAGAACTCACCTAACACAGCTTAACCCAGGACTAAAAAGAACAAAAAAAACACAAAACACAGCTGAACTAACATACAAACAATTACAAACAAAAATATCTAAAGTAACAAACAGATACAATACATTTATTTACAATAATTTACAGTGAATTCATTCAATGCGACAAGGTCAGCGACATCAGACAACGTATCAGGGTTTTCAGATGTGATTATTTTATTCACCGCCTGTTGCTGTGTTAGGTAGGGTTTTAGTCAGGCACCACACCCTCTTTGACTGCAGCTCAGGAACCAGACGGCTGTGGGAGGTCCCCCCACCCTCCCCAATCCTAAAAATAAAGACTAAATATATACAGGAGGTATCTGGAACCAACATTGTCATTATTACCCACCTGTCTAAAACTCATCCTCCCTGCAAACTAACACTGTCACTTTATAATTTCTATTTCAGACTGAAGCAGTGTGAGTGTGTGGTTTATATACAGACGGGTGACAAATTAAAGGAAAAACCTGAATAAATGAGTGGAGAAACAAAGAATGCAGATGTGGGGGGCATTTTCCTGGCATGATTTGAGTCCACTTGTCCCATTAGAGGGAAGGGTTACTGCAAATCAATACAAAGTTATTCACCTACAAAGAGATCACCTTTATCCTATGATGAAACATTTCTATCCTGATGGGAGTGATCTCTTCCAAGATGACAATGCCCCCATTGAGCACGATGGGTCACTGAATGGTTTGATGAGAATCATATGCTATGGCCTTTGCAGTGTAAGCAATATGCCTCTATATTCTTACATGTGGAGTATTACTCATGCAAGGCGTCTACATATACATTTAGCAGTAGTGGTGATAGATAAATAAAACATGTCCGTCTTACCAGTCTTCACCTGGGCACCAATTAATCTAGAGAATATGTACAAATCTGGTAGCAGTGAGCAAGATTATTAGTAATATGATTTCTGAATCATCAGAGTCCAGAGAATATATAAATCCTCACACCAGGTCACCATAAATGTAGAGAATATGCCTCTGTATATAATGGGGGCATTGTCAGAAATTTTCTGCCCTGCAACACTCACACACCCAGTATGGAAAGGTTTAGCGGGTTGAATTTTTCACTGAGGTATTTCTCTGTACATGAGGTACTTCATGATTTAATGACCATTGATCCTAAAAAAGCTACTGGTGCTGATTCTCTTGATCCAAGATTGCTTTTGCTGGCAGCTCCCATTTTGGTTTTACCGTTGACTCACATTTTTAACCTGACAGTTGCTGGGGGAAGTATTCCTAAAGTTTGGAAAGTAGCTCACGTCTCTCCTTTATTTAGAAGCGGAGAGGTTAGTGACCCAAATAACTACCGCCCAATCTCCAAACTTCCTTGCTTAAAAAAATTGGTGAATAAACAAGTTTGTTCTTATTTATCTACAAATAGTATTTTAAACTCATATCAGTCTGGTTTTAGGCCTGGGCAGAGTACTGTAACTGGAGCTTACAAGGTGGTAAGTGATATAATCTGTTCACTAGATAAGAGAGAGCATTGCTTTTCCCGATTTATCGATTTATCAAAAGCTTTTGACACGGTAAATCACACTATTCTTCTAGATAAGCTTAAATCAGTTGGCTTTGATGGTAATACCTGTAAGTGGTTTGAGTGTTACCTTAATGGCAGAACTCAAGCAATAGTGGCGGATGGGCATCAGTCTAGTTTTCTTGAGGTTTCCATAGGGGTGCCCCAGGGCTACATATTAGGTCCTTTACTTAAATGATCTTGGTTCACTGATTACAAATAGTTCTGTTAATTTTTATGCCGATGATACCATAATTTATACGTCAGCATCCTCAGTTGATAAAGCTTTCACAATTTCTCTATTGGATCTTAAACTTGTGCTAAACCCAACTAAGACAAGCTATATGCTCTTCAGTAGATCAAAAACGAAACATCTTAAAAAAATTTATTTGTATACTATGGATGGTCTTGAAATTCAGAGAGCCCAAGATTATAAATACTTAGGACTCTGGTATATGAAGAATTGTCTTTTAAAAGACGTGGAAGAACTGGTGAAAAAACTCAAATATAAATTGGGTTTTTTCTACAGGAACAAAAACTGTTTTACTAGAGCATCAAGATTAGAAGTCATACAGAAAACATTTTTATCTGTGTTGGATTATGCGGATATAATCTACATACATCTGCATACATCTGCCAGTACCCTCAAACCACTTGATGCAGTGTATAATAGTGCACTCAGGTTTATCACTGGTGCTAATTTCAGAACACATCACTGCATATTATATGAGAATGTCGGCTTGACCTCTCTTAGTGCCAGAAGGGAATACCACTGCCTTATGTTCATTTATAAAGCAGTGTTAAATAAGTTGCCATTTTATATCTGTTCCCTTTTAGAGTTCTAGATCTAGATTTAGATTTAGAGATCTAGATCAGTATATCTAGATCAGTATACTCGTTCTCAAGAATATTTCACTCTCTGTAACCCACATATGAATACTGAAACTGGAAAGGCTGCTTTTGCCTTCTATTTTAAATGGAATCAGTTACAGGTCACCCTCAAATTGGACAGACTGACTAGTATTGAGGGTTTCAGGTTTACTTTGTAGGGGACATACCTCTATATCCTTATACAACTGGTGGCATAGTTCTTGTATAATAAATCAGTCTCATAAAATTTTATATACTATTCTCAAAAGAGAATATACTAACTAAAAATGGGTAACCTGAATTATTGCGTGTGGGGGGTTGCCTTGGACACGTGTTCAGAGAGAATAAAGAAACTAAAATGGAGGGAGGTTTGAAACTAGCTTTCGCTGCAGCTAGCTAATGGTGGCGCATGAACCATACCATACACAATGGATAGCTGTAAGCTTATCGATGCGTGTGCGTTGAGATCAGCGTGCAGTGTTAAGATTACGACTGGTTAGTGTTTAAAGACAGATCACATGCAAGATACGTTCTGTGCGTGATGCATTAAACCTAACGCAGCACGGTGGATGGCTTACAGCCATCCAAAGTAAAACGGTAACACAAAACTTTTACATAACACACATTAATAATTCAATAGTACAGTTACATACATCCAGTCACAAACATGTTGCGGTTGCTAATTAATATGCTATTGCCCATGTTACAGCCTTACTTGAATCAAAGTCCGTTAAATAGGTTCCTCCCTTGGATTGCACACTCACAATAAAAATGTGAAATCCGGTCGTCCTGATCCTGTGGTGGCAAGTTCGCAGGGTTGCGATAGGGGGAACTGGCCGCCTCATCTTGGGTCCCTGGAACTGGTTTATTTCGTCGTCAGGGTTGCAGTTCGTAGGGGTGGATAATGGAACCCATCGCATTATTTCTCCCAAACTATGCAGCGTGATCCTACTGCAGACCGCTTGCCTCTTTGGGGACTCACCGGCGGTGCTCTGCTGCAGGATCAGTGGCTGCGTGGTCCGCTTGGTGGTTGTTCTTGACCACCGGGTGCTCGCGTTGCCTCCTTGCGTCTCGTCTCTGGTCCTCCGTGGCCGATAGCCGGGGGTAGATGAGCCCGCCTCGCTCGGTTGGATCAGCGTCATGAACGGCCGTGCTTCCTTGTGGAGTGAGGGCTCTTCCCCGGGCGTGCAGGCCGCACGGGGCCATGAGACAAGACAGTGAAGGCCCTGCCGAGTTGAGCAGACAACTGAACCAGAAGAAACTGGGCGAAGGAGTGGCCGTGTTGCCCCTTTTATAAACTTTATTGCCAGTTGCGCATTTCCGCTGCGCAGTATCACATTACAGTGCGGACGGAAATCACAACTGGTATAACGTCCTACGTCACTTCCAACGTGGAGGAGGAGCCTCCTGTGGACTGTATGGAATTGTAGTTCCTGTTGTCCCTACAACTATGAATTAGTTTTTTCTGGAATCTTGTACTTGCTTTTCATTATGTATTTGTTATTTTTGAATTATTTTCATACTGTTCACATTACTCTTGTAATATTTAAATTTATTGTCGTGTTTTATCATTGCATTGTTGTATTCTCAGGGTGCCATTGTAAAAGAGAGCTGTGCTTCATACTAATGTATTTTAATGTTAACCTCTTGCTGCCAAACGCCCCCTAGCGGTAATGCGGGCGTTACGGAAATTATTAAATTATACATTTCATTAATTTAATAATATATAATAAACTGCTCACCTCAATATTTTGATTAAATATCCTTAAGATATATCCATTCCTTCTGGGAAAGTGTTTTTTAAGCCCAAAACGTCGAGATAAAACTTTGTAAATAACGTTGGGAACTCTGACCTAATTCTCAAACATGTATTGCAGCTTGATGTCAGATAAACAGCTTTGTTTGTCACTAGTAAAAACAGGCGAGAATTGGTATATTTTGCCCTTGGTATTAAGAGGTTAATATAGCTAATGGCTTCATGCTTTCCAAGAAACTACTGTGGCCTAATAGTCACAGTCGCTGTCTCTCACACAGAGGATTGTGGGTTCGAGCCCAGTAGTGCACATGCTTATTTTCCACAAAAACAATATGCAATTGTTAAGTACTTTTCATTTATTAGACTGTTATTAACACATTAACGTATTTTTATTGCAAAGGCAAAAGAGGTTTCCAATATTAACTGTTCAATGTTTCATTTGTATTTCACTTGTACTATATCACACCCTCCCCAAACCGGACGCTCACTCTTGTCTGGTTTGGGGAGGGTGTTACGCTCTGCTCTTGCGGTCATGACTGACTGTGGAAACCGAACCTCAACGTACCCTTGCCTCGGCCAACATTTCTTTATTCATTAATTTGTTCACTTCAGCTCTGTTCACTTTATCCTTTTCACACATAACACAATGTCACCATAAAATTAACTACTAGGAAAATTAAGAATTTACGATAATAGCCTACATTAAGAATTGATGATAGCCTCCTTTAAGCTGCAGTCCCTTAAGAGAAACCGCCAATTCCCCAAACATATCTGATTCATGGTTAGTCACTTAAAAAAAAAAAAAAAAAAACAATAGCCTCCAAATGTGGCTCTAGTCTACGCTACTCTGCAGATAATGTAGCTTACTGCAAACACTTTTATTATTATTAATAATAATAATAATAATAATAATAATAATAATAATAAGAAGAAGAAGAATAATCTCAGGTATGTACTTTTAGTAGTACCTATTGTTTTCTTTCTGGCTAAGATTCCTGGGAAATATGCGTTGTCCAATTAAGCTTGTTAGCCAACGTTACTGTTGCCAGAGAAACGTCAGTCTGCTTCTAGTCAGGAAGCAGATACAAGCTAGGCTACTACGAAGCGAATCAACATGCCTTATAGCAGCGTTTCCCAACATTGGGGTCGCGACCCCAAGTGGGGTCGCCTGATATGCAAATGGAGTCACCTGAAAATAGCCTGAAACAGATCTTTTTTATTTTTTAAGTTTTTTTTTAAATTAAAAAATAAATTTAATTTAAATCAAGTTCGCTTCTTACAAGTTTCATTTAAATACAACAATAAATTGCTTGAATTATGTTGCATGAACCTTGAACTTCACAAGACTGCACGTGATGCAACCTGTCATTCAGCGCAGTGGTACACGCTGTTCTCTGGGTAGCCAACACGTACTAGCGAGCCTTCCTGTAGCTAGCAAGTGAACAACAAAATGGACCGATTTCTCAATCGAGCTCCCCCATCCGCATCAACAAATGAAACTGATAATTTCTCTTCAAAACGGTCTCGCAAATACGACGAATCTTATCTTCAATATGGATTTACGAGCATCATCAAAAAGAACGAAGAAAAGCCCAAATGCCTCGTGTGGTAATGTGCTGTCTACGGAGAGTATGAAACCAAACAAACTTAAAAGACACTTTGAAACAACACACAAAGAATACATGGGCAAGCCAAAATCATATTTCGAAAGAAAACGTGATGAGCTGAGTAGGCAGCGGGTGCACTTCAGAAAGACCATGACAATTAGCGAGAAAGCTCAGCGAGCATCTTTTGAAGTTAGCTATCGCGCAGCCAAGGCTATGAAGCCGCACAGCATTGTCGCAGACATTGATACTACCCGCGGCTATTGATATGGTCAAAATAATGTGTGGCGAAGTAGTAGCAGAAAAACTAAAGAAAATACCGGTATCTAATAATACAGTGAAGCGAAGAATTGAGACCATAGCTAAAAACCAAGAGAGCACTCTTACTGAGCGACTTAAGAACTCCCCCGCCTATGCTCTACAGATGGACGTTAGCACGGAAGGGAAAAACGACCATGCTTTGACTTTTGTTCATTACCTACACGAGAATGCAATTAATGAGGATATTTTGTACTGCCTTCAACTTCCTGAGCACGAGACAGCACAGAGCATGTTTGCTGTCCTGCAAAACCTTATGGAGGAGAGACAACTTCCATGGGATCAGATGGTCGGATTTTGCACAGACGGAGCTCCGTCAATGGCCGGCCGGCGGGCAGGCCTACGCACGCTAATCATGGATGTGTCCCCGTCTGCTATATGGACGCATTGTATGATACACCGCGAGCAACTGGCAGCAAAGGAACTGAGCATGGTCCTCGCAGATGTATTACAGCAGGTAACTACCATGGTCAACTACATCAAGCCACATCCACTGCGTGCATG
The DNA here is from genome assembly GCA_029718625.1 of Synaphobranchus kaupii. Taxonomy (NCBI): domain Eukaryota; kingdom Metazoa; phylum Chordata; class Actinopteri; order Anguilliformes; family Synaphobranchidae; genus Synaphobranchus; species Synaphobranchus kaupii. The sequence continues at coordinate 69,973,969 of CM056377.1, read as the reverse complement.
CCTATTTGCAAAGCTTTGCAGTGATACGGGCTCTGAGCATGATAATTTGCTCTTTCACACAGAGTGGTTGTCAAGGGGCAGAGTGCTGCAGAGATTTTTCAAACTGAAAGATGAACTGTTGGCTTTTTTCATGGACGTAAAAAAACCCGAAATTGTTGATTTTTTATGTGACCAGAACAAAATGTGCCTCCTTGCTTATATAACGGACATATTTGGAAAACTTAATGATCTGAACATGAGCATGCAGGGGCGAAACAAACATATAATGCAGATGAGGGACCGTATTAATGGATTCAGGGGGAAACTAGCATTCTGGCGAGAGAACCTTTCAAAAGGAAATTATGCCCCGTTTCCACAGCTGTGCAAGTTTTTGCAGACAACAGCATTGCTGATCAGTGCCCTGCACAAACAATGATTGATCATCTGAAATGCCTGGAGGAGCACTTTACCACCTACTTTCCAGGTTTGGATATGTCAAAGTTTGACTGGGTGATCGACCCATTCCTCAGTGATGCGGGCTCTGTGGATCTGCCAGCCAGCGCCGTCGAACAGCTGATTGAGCTGTCATGTGATCGGACGCTAAAAGGACTGCATTCTCGTGTTTCGGTTGAGGAGTTTTGGTTTGGGGCAAGAGGAGAATACCCAGAGGTGGCACTGTGTGCTTTAAAACTTATGGTTCCCTTCGCAAGCACTTATTTGTGCGAAGCTGGATTTAGTGCTCTTGTTTGCATGAAATCAAAGTACAGGTCCAGGCTAGACGTGACAGATGAGATGAGATGCGCACTCTCAACCATAACCCCTGACTTTGATAGGCTGCAGCGCGACGCACAAGGGCAACCATCTCATTAGACATGCGAGTTGAAATGATCAGTGCCAACTGTGCTTTGACTGACAAAGTAGCGGTAGTGATCGGAGATGTTGATTGTAATGACATTAATTGTAACATTAATTAATTATATAATTAATTAATGTTCTGTCATATGTAGCCTAACATATGTAAATAAGGACCACAATGTAAATAAGCCTATCCTTGATAGTTTTTTATGTGGTGTATGTGAAGCTCGCCTCCGATTCATATGCTTTCAAAATAACTATAAAATAAAACTTTTTGATAAATTTATCAACCAGTCAATCAACTCTTCATTAAAATCCGTTATTAAAAAAGTATCCAATAGCAAAGAAATGTCAATATTTTAAATAGCTGGGGTCACGAAAAATTTCAGACCTAAAATTGGGGTCCTGAGCCAAAAAAGGTTGGGAACCCCTGCCTTATAGCCTACATTCATTGCAATACAGAAAACTAAACTAAACCTAGCTGTCCGGTACCAAAACATTTCCTGCAGGTAACGTTCTACACTACCGGAAAAAAAACTGCGATGGAATTCTGCTGTGCTTATGAACTCACTAACTCACTCGCTAGCTCGTAGCCCACACATGGAAAGTTGGAGTTACGCATTCGGCAATCCAGTGTCGAATAGCCTAATGTTAAATGTATTTCATTTTCTATAGAATACTAATAGCCCTATTTTATAACTGTATTTCCATATTTTACAGATGCAAACTATTTAGGCTGTACTAGCTATTTAGGCTGTATGTCTTTCAGCTAGAATGTGTTTGCGTCTAGCCCATTGTGCATACATGTCTCAATATAGACTTGGTTCATTAATTTACATGCTTCTTCATGATCCATAGCTCAGGCGGTGCTGTTCATTGTATTTCATTACACATTAAATACTGCTCATCTACAAACTCTTTTAATGTAATTGTGTGCTGTCTGTAATAGGATAACTGTTCTCATTCTTGTCAATAGAGGGCGGTATGGTTACGCGAATGCCTGTCTCTCTCCATGTTTATCTTCCTGCATTATTAATCATTAGTTAGCTATAAAAAATAAGTGATATCAGATCAAAAACGTCTACAACGTAAAAAAGCCAAGTTACTCACGCATAGCCTACATAGCGCTGTCTATAAGTCCTTAATTCCAACTTGCAAAACTGGGCCTGCCTTTAAAAGTATTGATATCAAAATGCGGCCAAGTTACAACTAACAATATTGCCTATCGTAGCTCACACTAAATAAACTACCTCTATTCCAAAGCAATGCTATCCAAACTTTCCTAAATTATTTAATGCAACTTGGCCCTGTGTTTCTTCATCTTACCATCTCAAGAGAATGTGGTCAATGAAACTGTATGTGCCACATCAAACTGCAAAATGAAAATAATTTATAGTGGAAATACTCTGATTCAGATGTGTTGCACTTAGAAATTAAACAGAAAAATTACTACACTATAGGGCATGTTTGAACAATTGTCTGCATCCACTGCTTTGGATCTATGGAAAGCACAGAATTAATAAAATGTATTATTATTATTATTATTTATTTATTGATTTATTTATTTGGATTATTATAAAAACCTGTGTGGTCCTACAGAGCATAGATATCCTTGTGTTCACAAAATTCTGTTTGCAAATATGATAACTACTATTATGGTAAGAAAATTGGTACTATTACTTATTTGCCACCATCTGACCCACAAACATGTCTGGATACGTTTGTAAAAACGCTATTTTCTAGGTAAAAATAATACTCATTTTTATCTGCATTTATTTATTCATCTTTCTCTATTGTACACAATGTTTCTTGATATAAATGTCTGTTCATGAATTGTAAAGAAATCTGTAGCAGCAGTTAACATTTTAAAACCTGTACATTTTCTAAAGTAAACTTGCCAACAAAGTACAACCATATCCTTTCTGGAGTGTAATTATAGATCAACTGTTAAAAACATTCATTGAAATCATATGTTGTTCCATGAGGCGCAATCTCTTCACATGCAAAGATGAAGAAACACAGGGCCAAGTTGCATTAAATAATTTAGGAAAGTTTGGATAGCATTGCTTTGGAATAGAGCTAGTTTAGTATTTAGTGTGAGCTAGGATAGGCAATATTTTTAGTTGTAACTTGGCCACATTTTAATATGAATACTTTTAAAGGCAGGCCTAGTTTTTGCAAGTTGGAATTAAGGACTTATAGACAGCGCTACGTAGGCTATGCGTGAGTAACTTTTTTTTTTTTTACGTCGTAGACGTTTGTGATCTGATAACATTTTACAACCACAGCAATCGGGTTTTTAGGCCAGGTCATAGCACATTAACAGCAGCAACTCTTGTGATAAATGATATTGTCAACTCTATGGATAACAAACTGCAGTGCGCTGAACTCTATTGACTTATCAAAGGCTTTTGACACCATTGACCATAATATTTTATTGAATAAGTTATCCTCCATTGGATTGGATGAACTTTCTCTTTACTGGTTTTATGCATATCTCTCTGGGAGAACTCAGTCTATTATTGCGGATGGTTTTAACCGCTTAATACCAAGGGCTAAATATACCAATTCTCGCCTGTTTTTACTAGTGACAAACAAAGCTGTTTATCTCAAAAACTGTAAAGACTACAAATATGGTTCATAGCTTTTATTAAAACAGAGAACTGCACTATTATGATAAGTAGACATAATTCATATACATACACTTATTGCTACTTAACTACAACAATTTATGTACAGAAATTGTGAAAAAACAAAAAACGGGTACCAAAATTCAAATTTCAGATTTTTTACCTGATGAGCTACAAGAGCTAAGGAGGAAATAACTCCTCTTTGTGATTCCTCAATATGCTGCCTATCTCTGCTAAAGATATGGTGTCAATATCTCAAATCATTCAAATTCTACAGAGCTTTTTTTCAGCTGAACCATTTCGGTTACCAAAGTTGGCACAAATTGTGCCAAATTGTGCAAAATGGCCCAGGTTCCAGAAAAGTCTCAATATAATACATTTTTTAAGTTTTACAATAAAATCTGATAATTGGCAATAAAAGTTCATTTTTAGATGTGTTTTTGGTGTGTTTCATATTACACAACTAACTAGCCTACCCGTAGTCCCCAAAAACCCATGTAGCAGCACAGTGAATCTTGTATTCTACCAGAGCCTCATTAGCCAGAAATTAGTCCAGGTATATAAAATCAAATGTCCACCCTAGATAAAATAAACCCCTGCATAATAATCAACAACAACAAACTCATCCTCATGTTATCTCTCCCTTGTGTTAGGTCATGCATAAATTGCTCATTCATTTGCCTGCAGAGCCTGCTGTACTGCTTACAGAACAATTTACTCATGTGGAAAAAAACAAACCCTTCAGACGCCATTGCATTCAAAAGAAACTCGGAGCAGCTTGTCTCAGACACAAATAGATAGCTAGCTGCTATGTGTAATTTTGCTGGCTAGCTTGCCATTGTTACATTATAGTAATGTTAGCTATATTCATTTAATTCAGAGGGATTCGTTTTATACATAACAGTGAATTCGCACTGGTATACCGGCAAAATAATCTGTTACCTTATATCACTCTGCGTCAGAGACCGCAAAACCATATTTGGGCTAGGACCTGCTGCACGGAGAAACTCCTGAATAACCTAGACATAACTAACCAAAAACTGTATGAAAGAGACTGTAAAGTAAAAAGATAAACAGCGCAGTTACCTTATGAATTGTGCTCTGCTAAACGGAATGTAGCGAGCTATGCTACAAGATAAAAACACTGCGCCATCTTGGTTCGATAATTACGCTTGGTTACCTCTTCCTCTTACGCAGGGCTGCATTTCCTTGATTTACGATGCCTTTGTGTTGAATGAGGGCTTGTCTGAAAGATAAGTCTTGGCTATTGGCTGGAATATTTGACAGACAGTTTTAAAACCCAATGGAAAGCAAATAATACTTGCAGTGGAGGCGGGTCGAAGACAGTTTTTCCCACTTCAGATAGGCCTATTGTGCTATCAGTCAAAGAAATACACCCAATTGATGACGGTTTTGCATAAATCTCTGCAATCAAGTACAAAACCACTCTGGCTAAAATATACTAAGCCACGGGATTGGTACTCCAGAAACTGGCTGAGTTTCACAATGCCAAACTGAACACAGCCGAACTATTCGTAATGAAGTGCAAAAAAGCACAAGTCGGTTTAAAATTGGAAAAAAATCATGTACAGCCGTATGAAAGTTTTAAAGTATTTTTTCTTGAAGCCTAAAGGTATAATGATTTTTCAAACCAAAGTTTTGTGAAATACAATTAAGCAGAACAGTTTACCAACACATTGTTTATGGTGTGACATCAAGCTGCAATACCTGTTTGAGAATTAGGTCAGATTAGGCCCGATCCTCGGAGCACAACCGCACCGACTGAAAGTCGGCGCTTTTTACCGCTGTACTACTGCGACGGCTGTAATGTTCATTTTTATGTGGATGATACAATCTTGTATTCCACTGGCTCCACGCTTAAACAGGCTATTACTAATTTACTATCTGCCTTTGATTCTTTTCAGTTAGCTCTTATTAATCACAAGCTTATTTTAAATTCTGATAAAACAAAGTGTATTTTATTTTCAAGAAATCTAATGGGAAATGCATCTAATATTGGCATTCATACACTTCATGGTACTCAAATTGAAACTGTAGAATCTTATAAATATTTAGGAATTTGGCTTGATGGTAGATTTTCCTTTAAGACTCATGTGGAACTAGTGTTGTAGTCGAGACCACCTAAACTGAGACCGAGTCAAGACCAAGACCAGAGCGTATCAAGTCCGAGTCAAGACCAAGATTTTGAGGTGGCGAGACCGAGTCAAGACCAAGACTGAGGGGGGGGGGGGGGGCGAGACCAAGACCAGACTAAATGTCATTTCTTTCCAATACTGTCAAATGTTCATTTTGTTAAATCATCTTATAACAATCTCTTGACTGTTAAAATTACACTGCAGACAACTAATAAAACCAATTACAATATGAATATCACACACTGATTGATGGATAGAGGATAGAGAGACACTACATACAGAGTGATAGGTGACATATAGAGAGTATATAGAGGACAGAGGTTTGAGAGAGGATAGAGGTCAGGATAAACAGAAGTTAGACAGAGGGTAAATATGCTAGAGGAGATTGATAGAGGAAATACAGGAGAGAAAAAAAATATAGGATTCAGAGGGAAAAGGAAGTAGAGATACAGAGGGAGAGGGAGGGTGTAAGGGGACGTGACGTGTGAGGTGGGAGGAGCCAAACGCAGCAAGGGGATTCTTTAAGCCCTAAGTCCACTAAGGCGGGAAACCCCGCAGTTAAGGGAGGAGACGAGACAAGAACACATGTACCAAAGCTACAGAACGGCTCACTGTCACACACTAATGAGCTTTCAACAAGAAAACCAAATAAGGCTAATGGAACAGAGCACAAGATTCCCATACTTCTACGAGCAAAGTGACAGAAGAAAGAGCCAGAAACAACAAACGCCCTGTCTCGGCAACGAGATGCATGAGAACAGGCGAGTAGCATAAAAGGTACACATAAAACACACACAACCAACAAACACTGAAAACTAATAGAAATTAGTATACCAAGAGGCGAAAGGAACGGGGATCTAAAGTTCCAAAGCTACTATCGAGGGCTCGCAGTCAAACGCAAACATGTCCATAGCATCGTCCAAGCTCCATATAAGGAGGGACACACCCGGAGAACGAACAGAACTACAGTTCCGAACAAAATCGTCCCGCAGGTGAAAAGGACGAACAGGACAGCTGCACCAGACATCACCGGCTAAAAGACCAACACGAGTTAAATAGAAAATAAATGCCTTGCCTCTTGATAAAGGGGAATGTAATGAGGCGAAGGAACAGATATAACATTCCATGGCTAGTTTGATAGGCTCGCAGTCAAATGCAACGACCAGGAAGCAGGAACAGAAAAGCCAGGGGAGATGAGTCCTAATAACTACATCTACATAGGCAAATACGCCAGGGGGGACGAGTCCTAATAGCTACTTCCACAAAGGCAAGTACGCCAGGGGGGAAGAGTCCGAATAACTACATCCACATAGGCAAGTCCCGCATTGATCGAGAAAACGTAAAGGGGTAAACGCCCGATCTCCCAGGAGAGAGAAACATTTTACAAGCGAGCCGACGGAGCACCGTCGTCCCATAACTTTACTAGCAAACATGACTAACGCAAGCTTAATTGAAAACACACGCCCTAGCCTCTCAATAATGGGAAATGTAATGAGGCGGAGGAACAGAGATAACGTTCCATGGTTACTTTCATAAATGCGCAAACACAAACATGTCCATAGCATCGTCCAAGCTCCATATAAGGAGGGACACACCCGGAGAACGAACAGGACTACAGTTCCGAACAAAATCGTCCCGTAGGTGAAAAGGACGAACAGGAACAGCTGTAACAAAAGACCAACGCAAACTTAACAGAAAATAACCGACCTGCCTCTAAGAATAAATAAAACCCTAAAGTCAGTATGATACAAATGCCCTGTCTCTTAGTAAAAGGCAATAGATCTAGGTAAAAACGACAAACAAAGGACAGACCAGAAAGCGGAGACTGAAATGAGCACACCAAACAGGAATTCAACCTGAAGCTCAAAGCACAAAGGCCAGTACCGCAAAACTCCAATAAAAGCACAACGGAGCAAAATGGTCTCCTTAAAAACCTAGATCTAATCATACGTTTAAAACTTTAAAAGGGCAAAATAAACCGCACACAAAACAGCACAACTAATACCAGAAAATACACCACAGAACAAACAATCAAACAATCACAATGAACAATTAATATCGAAGACCAGAGCGAAAGAAACATGGGCTTAAATAGCTCACCCCAAAGCACGCACACCTGTCTCGGTAATCAGACTTCTTCTGTGAAAGACGTGATGGAGCCAAAACTCCACTAAAGGAGCAGCGCCCACGTGTGGTGACCGAGGAACACGACCGCGAGGGAGAAAGGGTCATAAACCATGGCTGTGTCCAAATCAGCACTCTATCTACTGCGCCCTATCTCCTGCGAAGAGTGCACTGGCAGAAGTGTGCTGTTTAATGTGCACTGTTTAGCAGGACGCGAAAAATATTTGACATACTATTTCCAAACCGTACTGTGGAAGTGTCGTAATACGACCCGCCCATGTAGTTTAAACTCCGTTCACTCAGGGGCGATAATGAGACGTTTTATGAATGTCAATACGGAAGTAGTTTGCTGATGTAAATAAATATAACCCCAGCTGACCCAATTTTTGTGGAGAGGAGAACGTTGTCTACTGATGAGACAACAAAGTTTGCGACAACAGTTTCCTTCTGGCTGTGTTCGCACTGGTATGTAACATTAACTTAACGTACAGTAGCCATTGAGTAAACGTAGCTATATAACGTTAGCAAAAGTAAAGAAAACACCTTAGCCACTCTGCCTATATATGCAAGCTAACGTTAACCAAAATACCATCAGTTGTGCATATGATGGGATGTGACTTGACATAAATAAGATGGTGCTTAAACTACACTTTCCTGTCAGTATAAGGATAAGCCACCATTTGAAAGCTGTAATCTGTTCATCATCTTTGGCATGTCATGTAGCTAGCACCTGGATGTGTTATGTGTCCCTCCATTTCCCTCTCATAGCTAATTGGTATACACACACACACACACACAACATATAGCCTGGTAAATAGTTTAGTATGCTGTACACATTACCTATGATAAGCATCTGTGCTGCTAAGACTGAAACATTATTTCTTGATTCCCCTAGAATGCCAGAGGACCCAGAGGTGGCTACTGCCATCTTAACGTCCACATGCCTCTCCTGAGGATGTATTTTGATGGTGGGGACACGAAGAGGGACTTCCGTCTGGCCAGGGTGACACTCAACCTCCGTATTCAGACCCTGGAGGAGGACAACACCCTAGGCTGGGGCAAGACCTTGGAGGTGCTGGTGTTCCTCTACTGGCTGGCCAGTGCCACATTCTACCGGGTCGTCTGAGAGGCATTTGCCATCCCCAGGCAAACCATCTGCGAAATAGTCCACAGGGTCAGTAAGGGAATCCATGGGATCATGGCGCAGGTGATGTTTCCCTATTGGCCAGGACTTGGAGATGGTGGGTGCTGGCTTTGCTCGCCTGGCAAGGAGTCCAGCATTCCGCCGCACTGCTGGGAGCATTGACGGCTGCCACATCAGGGTAGTCCCCCCTGCAGCGGAGAGCCAGGACTACCTGAACAGGAAGCTGTTCTACTCTGTGCAGATGCAGGCCATCTGCGACCACAGGGGGACATTTCTTAATTTGTTCACCGGCTGCCCTGGATCTGTTCACGACGCACGGGTCCTGAGGCTGTCGGATGTGTACGTCCATCGGCAGTACCCACCACAGGGCTGGTTCCTGATCGGGGATGGTAGATATCCCTGTATCCAGGACCCCATCACCCTCATCACCCCCTACCGGGAGCCAGTCCAAGGAGCTGTCAAAGGCCAGGGGTGTAGTGGAGCGGGCCTTCGAGGTCATGAAGACGAGGTGGCGCTCGATCTTCCTGAAAGCTCTGGAGGTCCAGATCCCCTTCGCCGTCGAGGTCATTGACTGCTGTGCTGTGCTACACAACCTGTGTATGAAGACCAATGACCTGCTGGACCCTGCTGCTGATGATGATGATGACGATGCTTCTGAATCTCATTCTGATGAGGAGCAGGATCCTGGCAACCGCACATCTGCTGATGGACTGAGGGCGCAGGTGGCAGCTGCAGCCTCAGCAACCATTGCCTGCATCCCAGCACTGGGGGACCACGATTACACAAAATGATCTGTCACCCCACACCACACACACCATTCACCCCTCAGCACACACACCATTCACCCCTCAGCACACAACAGGGAAGCTAATGATCCAACAGCATGTTGTTATTATTCCACATATCATATGGTGTCTTGTTTACTGTGACAAATGCAGTAGTTACATTCCATCGTACCTGCATTACATTTACATTGCTGTTAAATGGTTTGAGTACAAAGTGGTGTTGTGGTGTTAAACTGATGCTACACAGTAATTTGCTGCCAGTTCATTAAATAAAAAACATAATTGTATTCTTGTTGTCAGCGTGCTTTATTCAAACCAAATAGTGAGCACACTGCCATTTCAGTGACATCTATAAACTGTGATGCAGTGCTTTATATTGTACATGAGCTGGCTCCAAGCCATAGCTCAGTCTGCTTTCAAGTAAAGGGGTAAATAAGAAACTTATTGCTCATTATGTGAAGGAATACGTAAATGATATGACGAGCTCTTAGCCACATTCATTCAGGGAAAACTTTGGAGGCCCCTGTTCTAAATGTACATGTGATTAACTTTTCCTTAATGTTTATTTCATGGATAAAGTAATAAACCACATAGGTGTTCACACAAGTACAAAATAGTCAGCAATGTTCTTATGCTCTTGTCATTTTGACAGGCAATACTTTCAAAGAGTATTCATAATAGATAATATTCAGTCCCCAGTTTTAGTAAAAACGACTTAGGACTGCTGCAGTATTTTGGTGAGCAAGCAATAGTTTATGAATAGCAGTAGAAGAATGGCAAACAAACAGATGAAATAATTATGTCACATTGGAACTTTGTTTTCAGAAATTATTTATTTTAAGGAAATTAGGCTCAGCATTCAGCTTGTAAATTATTTTGAACAAACGAATAATACAAATCAATAAATAAAAATAAAATAAAGCAAAAAATTACTTCTTCTTAACTAAATAGTCCATCAAAGCCAAAAAATGCTCCTCCCTCCCAGCGGTCTCCCTTGCATGCCTCTCTTCCCGGGCGGTCTGGGCATCGTCCCTCTCCCTCAACTCCCTGTCCCTCCTCTCCTCTCTGTCCCTCACCTCTCTGTCCCGCCTATCCTCTCTCTCCATTAAGGCCCTCTCCCACTCTGCATCCCTGACATCCCGGGCCTCCTCCCTCCTCTCCAGCTCCTTTATGGCCAGGAGCCATACAGGCTCTTTTTTGGCCCTCTTGGGAGCTGGGCTGGTGGATGGGGGCTCAGGAGCGGTGGAGGTGGAGGCAGTGCAGGTGGTGGAGGTGGAAGCAGTGCAGGTGGAGGTGGAGGCAGTGCAGGTGCAGGTGGTGGAGGCAGCGGTGGAGCCACAAAAGGAGCAGGAGGTGGAGCTCATTTCTCTCTCCTCAGAGGGAAAGGAGAGGACCCTGCCACCTGGAGCTGATGATGATCCTATTGCCACCAGGGTAATGCTGTGGCTGGACCCCAGGGCCTTGTCCATGGCCTCATACCACTTCCAGGTGGCAGCGGTCATCTCCCCTCCCTCTGTGCTCCTCCCAGTGGGGGGGTTCTTTAACTCCTGAAAAAAAAGACAGGCCACCGTTTGTGTGTTATACAGAGTAGTACTAGTAGATATTTGATGTTCCTGAGGGGCAATGTAGTACAAGATCATGCAGCAGACTGAAGACTACAGAGGCACCAGTGTATTTTCTGATGTGCCTGTTGGGCAGCTGACTCCTACAGCTGTATGATGTAGAGTAGTGGGGAGATGATACAACCCTGAAGTCGACCCAGTAGTAGAGAACTGCTTATCACAGAACACCATTGACTTTAAACCTCAGAGCATGAGCCACCACACTAAGCCCAACTCTAAATAAGAAAACAGTCTCTCAGTAATACAAAAGCAACAGAAAAGTCTTCAAATAATAAACGGCCATGGGCGTTTCCCTCCTCTAGATGTTTAAACATGAGGTTCAGAATACACATATTGGCTGGAATCTAACAAATGTTTTTACAAATAAATTCTCAATGCTTAGATAATGTTCATAATTTCATTGTGACAGATATAGGACTTACTGCTCTGGTCTAATTGGAGTACATGTAAACGCTTCACACTTCAGCTGTACTTAGCTAATACACTATTTGACATGACTTGGTCATTAGTCATTGTATAACAATTCATGTAAATGTAATGCCAATACATCATCTGAGCATTAATCAAACAGATGTTTAGGGGGCTCCATGCACAAAGTGAGCTTGGAATGCTGTTAAAGTATTCCACATAAGCTTAACAGTTCCCCCTCTCTCATGGGATTAGCAAATACATATCCATCCATTGTCTTGTAATATGTCACATCCATTGTAGAACACATGCGAAGGATTATTGTGCTGTGTGCACTGAAGAACATTTCTACAGCAGTTTCATCACAAGCCATTGGGATAACAACCTTGAATGAGGTTATCCCTAACAGATAGATACAGGTAGAGATAATACAGACATGCCTTGTATTTTTGTTTGAGGTTTTCCCACTTCTTCTTTACGAAGGCCACGGTGACCTTCCCCTCCAACCCCATCTCTTTCATGAACACCCTGTGAAGACATATTCACAATTTGCCAATAATCCCAGGAAGCATCAAGCACGAACATGCTATGAACTTCTACAGCAAATGACATACATAGTATATGTACATGTACTGCAAATGTAGTAGCCATGCCCACGTGTTTAATGTTTGTGTCTTTAGAAAAACGTCAACGGAGCTGCGCCACTTTATGGGACCAAGCTGCGCGTCATATTTCTGGGACAAAAAAGGTCGCTTACCTTTTGGAAAGTGTGCTCCCGAATGTACTCAGCGAAAGCCCGGAAGTAAGTGTGTCATCCGGGTGTTTGAAGTATACTGTAATTCGACTTTCACGCCCTATCTACTCACTAAGGCTACTCAACAGTGTGGAAGAGTGCTGATTTGGACACGGCCCATGACAGAGGGAGAAAGAGATAGGGGAGATGGAGGGAAAAATATAGAGACGGACAGACTGATCATATTGCAATCACACTAAATAAAATATGTATATTGGAGGACCCCCTCCACAATCTCCCTACGGCTCTCAAATAATTGTCAAACTTCAGTTGCAGTCATTTAGCAGGTGCACTAAACCTGTATGTAGTGTCATTTAGCAGGTGCAGTAATTTAGCAGAGCAATCAATGCAGAGCAATCAATGCAGTCTAATTACAGGGTTTCTTTACTAGTAGGCATTGCACTGCTACAAAGGATCAATAATTTGTGTTGGTTTTGCTATATGCAAATGCAGGTTGGCATCCTTAAAGTGCCTGCTGGTTTACCATTTCAATTACAGAGCTATATTGTACAGATATGACTGTGGCAGTCCCTATGTTGGTTAACTAACCTTTTGAAACAATAAGAGAAAATACCATGTAGCTCATTCAAGTATGACAAAATAGTCTTTATGGATTGTGTAAAACTAAGAATTTAGCCCGTTTTCAGATGGTGGTAGCCTACACTTCCTGTTTAAAAACATTTTTTCAAAAAGCAGCGAAGTTGAAGTCAGATTTTAAAGATTATAACATTGAGGGTATGAGTACTGATTACATTTTAAAAGAGACACCCAAAATCAAACAATGGATTACCTACAAAAAGTCAACAATAATAACCAGTGACGAGAATGAAAAATGAATTACTCTCAATTTAATGAAACTTCAGCCTATGCTGCATTTCGAAGCAATTTGAATCTGTAACATTCAGACTTAACGTTAAATTTTAAAAAATGTGGCCAGATTAAACGTTGTCTTTGGATATCGATTAGGTTAATGGTATAGTCATAATATAGTAATATAACGATTAGGTTCATGTAAAATTTACTTACATTTCATATGATTGGTAAACCGTGGGTAAAGTAACGTTTGCTTAGCTAGTTACCTTTTACCTAAGGATCAGGTAACCTAACCTAATGCAGATCACAGGTATATTGAATTTGGCGAACATCCTTGACCGAAAACGTGACATATAGAAAAACAGTTTGGTGTAATCTGACCCAGTGCGCGAAATGCCACAAAATGCCGTTGAAAATGTGATTCGGAGACTGGAATTATTTCCATGTTGTAAACTTCACTTGTAAACTGTACTTTGTTTTTTGATATTCCTAGGTATATCTTTATCTCTCATCTTTAATTATGTTTAAATCCAGTAACTATGGTACCAGGTCTCAGGACTTCTTAGCCTTAGATACACCACATATAAATACTGAGCTGGGCAAAACAGGGTTTCAATATTATGCCCCGTTTTATACATGTTTTTATTTTTTATTCACAGGTCTCTCTGGGAAAAGAGATCTTGATCTCAATGAGACTACCTGTAAAAATAAAGGATAATAATAATAATAATAATAATTACCTCAGCAGATCCTTGGCTGTTCTCAAGTGTAGATAGCAGCTAGTCGTGTCAGCATGTTTTATATGAAATTCAAGAATATGAATGAATACTATTAAAGACGAAGGTCTTCCTAGCTTGCTAGCCAGCAAGCTAGTATGGAAAGCCGTTTTAACATGTATTCAACTTCCATAGCTAGCTACCTTATTAGTCCCAATTAGCTGCCTATTTTTCTAGCTAGCTGGATGATGAACTAATTGCCTAGCTAGCTAGCTTCTGTTTGAAGCTATGTTTTATTTTGTAAGCAAAATAAAATGCTCTAGTTAAACTAGGTGCACTTAGGACATAGCTTGCTAGTAGCTAGGCAATCACGGTAGCTAGCTAACTTAACTCATATGGCCAGCCAGCTAGGACATTGGGCAGCTAGTTCGGACTAATTTAATAACTGTTAAAGGTGCACTATGTAGGAGTTTTTGCCTGGCTGTAGTCCTGTGTTTACAATCAAAAAAGTCTCCGCCTCCGTTCTAAACCCCACCCACTCCCCTCCGTTGAGACAGAGATTGTATAGCACAGGCAAGAAACAGGTGAAAAATGTCAAGCAAAGATAAAATGAAAATAACGTTTTCAGCAACATTGTTCTATACGGTAACAACAATTGGGTAGTGTTATAACAATTAGGCTAAAAGGCTCTAAGCTGTCTCCATCTTTCAAATGCCAGTTCAAGATTTATCTGTGTTTTAGCACGGCTCTGGTCGTGGAGCTGTTTCGAAAGAGGATGAGGCTTTTTAGGTTTGGTAGAATCTAGTACCATCGCAGTTGATTTGCTTGCTTCCATAGCTGCAGCGCGCTGTGTTTGTGTGCCAATTTGTTTCATATCAGGCACTGTGATTATTCTAGTGTGAAAACATCCTTCTGAAAACACCCTTCTATTCAATATAAATAATTTCATGCACTTCTTTCACAAAATAACACAATTATCTATAGTAAGTTGAATTGATGACTATATCACGCAAATGTTAGTATGTGTTAAATAAAAAAGGAGCAAACCGTGAGGCCTGCTTTGGTTAGTTATCTGGTTGTCGTCTGGTTATCGTCTGGTTTGGGTCTTTGTCCATGGCTTGGAAGCTAACCATCCATTGGAGTTGTTAGCTCAATTCACGTCCTATGGTTAGATGCCTGTAGGCAAGCTAACCCGTTGCTGCGGTGTGGCGCTTGCTTCTCTCTCCTCAGCCTGTAGACCTTTCTGCAGCGGTGTTGCTGGTACAATGGACAAGGCAAAAGGAGATCCACCTTTGTAGCTGTGTAGCTAGCAAAATAGTGTAGCAGCTTTTGTGCAGCTGTGTTGCTGACACAAAGCAAAAATGGAGTAGAAGGACGGAGACTGGAATTATTTCAGTCTTATCTGTTTGAGTTTTATGACCCTTAGTGTGATTGGATCACTAACTACAGCTGTCACGCTGGGACCATGTTGTAAACTTCACTTGTGTTGTCTGTGGAATGAATGGAAATGTAGTCTGTTGTCCCTACAGCAGTCACCAGATCAGATCTCAACCCAATTGAACATCTATAGGAGATTTTGGACCCAAATTTCGGACAGTGCTCTCCACCACCATCATCAAAACACCAAATGAGGGAATATCTTTTGGAAGAATGGTGTTCCATCCCTCCAGTAGAAAGAGACTTGTAGAATCTATGCCAAGGTGGATTGAAGCTGTTCTGGTGGCTCGTGATGGCCCAACACCTTTCTAAGACACTTTATGTTGGTTTTTCCTTTAATTTGTCCCCCGTCTGTATGTGTGTGAGTGTTGTGTAGGTGTGCAAGTAAGAAGATGAGAATCGGAATTTGAATATGTACCTTGTGAAACCAAGAGACAGAAAGCATTTTCATTTGAATGTGAATGCATAAGTCACAAAACTGTACTTTGTTTTTACAGAGCTCACAGAAAGCACAAGGAAAACGTCCACCAACACATGCAGAATATACACTCTCAAAACAGCTGTGTTAAAAACAGCACACAACATGTTATTTTTTAAAACACCTTTTTTTTTAAGGAACACATATATACAGTGCATCCGGAAAGTATTCACAGCGCTTCACTTTTTCCACATTTTGTTCTGTTACAGCCTTATTATTTCTCCGGACTCATTTTCCTATAGAACTCTATGGGGGAAAAACTCTATAGTCAGGAGAAACAACCCTTAAAGTGATCCATCCACATCTACTCCATATCTGGCAACAGAGTGATGGTTTGGGGCTCGTTTGATAGCTCAGACCCTTGATAACTTACAGCCATTTAGCCAGCCATGTGTTCCATACTGTACCAGTGTAATTTACAGCTGAATCTAGTCTCACCCCCTAATTTCCATAGAGATCCATTCAAATGCAGAGAGGTTATAGTATCGCTTGTAACAGTACCTGAAAATAAGATATTGACAGTTTTTTGATGTTGATGGTCACAGAATTCAGGAAGTGACAGCATGTAAAGGATATGCGACCAAATATGAAATATGATACTTTAAAAATACGTTAAAGCAAAGGGTATGAATACTTATGTAAATGAGAAATTTTATTTTTTTATTTTTAATAAATTTGCAAAAATCTCAAAAAAACTTTTTTCACATTGTCATTATGGGGTGTTGTGTGTAGAATTTTGAGGGAAAAAATGAATTTAATCAATTTTGGAATAAAGCTGTAACAGAACAAAATGTGGAAAAAGTGAAGTGCTGTGAATACTTTCCGGATGCACTGTATATACAGTTGAAGTCAAAAGTTTACATATTCCTTAGCCAAATCCATTTAACCTCGGTTTTTCACGATTCCTGACATTAACCTATTAAACATTCCCTGCCTTAGGTCAGTTAGGATCATGACTTTATTTTAAGAATGTGAAATGTCAGAATAATAGTAGAGAGAATTATTTATTTCAATTCAATTCAATTTTATTTATATAGCGCTTTTCACAGATGACTGTCACAAAGACGCTTTACAGAACAGAAAGGGGAAATGGGAAATGCCAGCTCTAAGCCAGCTCTAAGCCCCCAGATAGCAGAGGTAAAAACTCTAGTAGGAGAGAAAACCCTCATACTGTGGCGAGAAAAAACTCCCCGATGGGAAGAAATCTCGAGAGGAACCCGGCTATTGGGGGGATGCCCATCCTCCACTGGCCTATGGGTTGATTATGTCATAAGGAGGCATTCTATTCTGATGACTCCATCATGTAGAGATCAGCAGTGGCAGGTGGGGGGCGCCTAGCTGGTCTTGGGCTGGAGCTCCGGGCCAGGAGGGGGGCGGGGGAAGGACGCGGGAAACTCGGGAAACTTGGGCTAGAGCTCTGGGCAGGTGCCCAGAGCAGGGAAGAGGAAAAAAGAAAAAAAAAACATTGTTAGGGGGTTCAGATGGTAGCAGAACAAGCGCAGCAGGAGAGACAGAGGTGTCTGCTGCGATAAGGAAACCCCGGCAGAATAAGGCTATGGCAGCATAGCTAAGGGCTAAACAGAGGCAGGGGCCAATACAGCCATGAGGGCAGGCTTGAGACATCACCACTAGACCATGACCGGTCGAGCTTAACACAACACTACCAATAATGATCCAGTGACAGCACTGACCGCTCAGTCCACCAGAGACTCTATAGCTAATGCCAGCCACCCACTCCTGCCCCTCAACTATAGGACAGACTATATATATATATATATATATATATATTTCAGCTTTTATTTCTTTCATCACATTCCCAGTGGGTCAGAAGTTTACATAAGAAGATAATCACATTCTGCTTATGTCAAAATGATGGATGGGCATATTTGCATAATTTTATGAATATTCATGAGATTATGAAAAATATTATGCATAAAAAAATTACATGTTGTGGGGGGGTTGTTTCAAGGGGGGATGTATTGGCATTGTGATGATGTCATTTTATTGGGGTGATTGTTGTAAACGTTGTTTTTTTATGGTGGGTCTTAGGGTGCTTGGGGAAAACGTGTTGGTATTTATTTATTTTTTTATTAGAACAACATCGTGAAATAGTAATGGCATATATATATATATAAACATATAAATGTATAGGTTAGTGGCAATAGTTTTAAGTTTAAAAAAAACAAAAAAACAGTTTGTGTTAGCAGAAACGTTTTAAAAGAATAAAATAATTCAAGCAATTCAATTCAATTCAATTTTATTTGTATAGCGCTTTTTACAGAGAACTGTCACAAAGACGCTGCACAGGGAAACAGAAGGAAAATTGAGCAAAAAAACTGAGCAAAAAAACCAGGCCTTAGCCCCCAACCAGCAAAATGAGGTAAAAAAATCCCCGGTAGGGGAGAAAAAAACACAGCAGTGGCGAGAAAAAACTCCCCAGTGGGAAGAAATCTCGGAAGGAACCCGGCTAGAGAGGGGGTGCCCATCCTTCGCTGGCCGGCCCGGTTTAGACTAAAGGTGGACTGAATGGTAATAGTCAATTCAATAATCAGTTCAATCATCAGTTCAAAGGGGGCGGGATGATGCATCTGGGACTCCGGTTGCGTGAAGTTGGGAGGATAAACCAAAGGAGGGACGGGTCCGAAGCAGTCTGCAAACTCAGGGTGAGGGGCATAACTGGAGCAGTCTGCAAACTCAGGGTGAGAGGGGGACGGGCCGGAGTAATCTGCAGGCTGTTAAAACATGACAAATAGCGGTAGGCTATGTCAAAAAAGCAAGTTAGTTGTCTGAAAGAAAGAAAGCATGCCATTTTTTAAAATGTTTGTTAGCGTCGAAGGAAAAAACTTTGACAAGTTTTGGAGATGTCCGTGAATGGTGCTGTAGAGAGAGACCGTAGCCAAGGTCTCCGTAAAGTCTTAAAACTGTGTAAAATAGCCGAGCGGCATATCTAAAAAAGCAAGTTAGTGTTCTAAAAGAAAGCCTAGGAGGACTCGAAAGAAAGACTAGAAAGAATCAAAAATAAAATAATAGGCTGTGTAACGTTTTACAGAATTAAAACGCAAAACCTAAAAAGAACTTAGAATTATTCTTGTGTTCCGCGGAGGTCCGTGGATAGCCTATGGCTAGACTATAGGTTGCAGAGACGTTTCCAGCCTGACATCGAATGTACAAATGGAGACATTAGCTTTTCGTACGCCGTATACCTGAAAAGGGTATACGCCCCCGTAGTATCCGCTTCCTGTCCCCTATGAAATTGACGGACTTTTACACGGTCCAATGAGCTGGATAGGGCTGGAAAAGCTTGTGACAAACCGGGTTTGAGGGTTAACAACAGCTGCTGGGAGGAAGGTTTAGGCAACCTTTGAGCGACATGGAACAGCTGTATTACTGGCGGGAACCTCCACTAACTTTTGAATCAAAGAAAGAATAGTGGTATACATATAGCATAGACTAGAAATAATTCAGCAGGCCGCAAAATGCCCCGAACCCATTGAAAAGGCGGCTATCTACCCTAACCGTCTATATGCCCTATAATGTTGTTCCCTGGGTCAGAATCATGAAAAAAACTTTTGGGTATTTGTACAAGGTTATGTAATATGGCAATACTTAGCGTCAATATGACTGTTTAGTATCGATGGGCTTGTAAAAAGATGGGTTATTCAATTTAAACAGGATTGAGCCATCACATATAGCCTATATTGTTTAACCGTAACTCTTTTTAAAAATGTAGAACTGCAAAGGCGTAGAATCACAGCAGGAAACACCGTTTGAGTGACAGGTCCAGCTGTAATACTGGCGGGACATCCAAGGATAGTTTGAATGAAAACGTATAGATGAATACATGTTGAAAATAAACCTTGGACTAGTGAAACAAACAAACCGCTCAGTAGACTATTTGCACAAGGGCCGTATACAATTTTAGCAGAGGGCGTAGGCCTAATAGACTCGCTATTTACGAGTTTTTAAAAACAAAGTTAAAAAATAGGCTATTTGCTAGACATGCCTAGCTACTGTTTAGTATCGATGGGCTTGTAAAAAGATGGGTTATTCATTTTAAACAGGCTTGAGCCATCATATATAAACTATGTTGTTTAAACGTAACACCTTTAAAAACGCATCTACATTTAAATTTCATGCTACAATCACGGGGTGGGGGGGTGTGGAGTTTTTTTCAAGTTACGACCCCCACCCCCTGTTAAACTATAAAAACAGAGGGTTGTACAACATTTTTTACAGTAGCTGGTCTGATTCATGCACTCTCAACACGCGCAGAAGAAGACGACAACCATTTGCAAGCGATGTCTGTAGATTTTTCAACACAAGGTATGTGTTACTATTTAAATTATTGCAAAAGTATGGAACTTACAAGTTGTTAATTAAACATGTTGAATGTTCTATTTCTTAATTTAACGGTTGTTAACGTAAATGTATTACAGACTTGGATGAAATATTGAATAGCGACGGGGGAACACGTGGTCGGGGGTTTCCAGGAGTTTATTGAAGCTCTACCAGAGACCATTACCGTTAGACAGAGTAAGATGTTTTTACAATTTTTAAAATGTACTTTAAAGATGCTTTATATATATATATATATATACTGTATATATATATATATATATATATATATAATTGGTGAATGTTTAATTGTTTTTAGATACTGGGGTAGGCTACACGTGGCCTAAGCCATGTGTATAGGCCAGGGTTTAGCTTCAACAAAACGCTATTCGCTACATTTATATTCAAAGTATGAAACTTTTAAATACTTTGCTCAGCATCTGTTTATGTGTTTTATTTTCTGATATTTGGTGAATGTTGAATTGTTTTTAGATACTGTGTACACGAGACCTACGCAACTTGTATATGCCCAGGTATTAGCTTCAGAAGACGATCTTCGCTACAGTTATATTCAGAGTATGAAACTTTTAAGTACTTTGTTCAATATCTGTTTATGAATATTGAACATTGCTATGTGCTTTATTTTTTCTGATTTTATTTTTATTGTTAAAAAGGCCCTGAAAACCCTCTAGAGACGGTTACAGAGACATCACCTTGCAGGCCTAAAGGACAGAAGAGAAAAAGCAGTGAGATTTAAGTTTTCTCCTAAACAAAATGTTTGTGTGTGTGTGTGTGCGCGTGTGTGTGTTTTTAAATAAATGTTTGCTTATTTAAGTCTTTTTTAAATTTTGTAATTTGATTTTTAATTAGATTTTTTATATTTTAATTTTGAATTTTTGATTTTTTTATTTGAATTTTTTTATTTTTTATTTGCATGGTCTTACAGAGCTAGAGATGTCCCAAAGCACTGTCGATAATAACCTGCATGGACTTCCAGAAGTCAACCAAAATGGTGGTGGTCTGATTAATAATGCAGACCTTCAGGTGATACGTAGGCTAGCATTCAACAGTACAGAAATTCAGCTCCGTTTTAACTTTACATCTTTGTAAAATGTTGATAACTACGCAGAGTTTTATGTGCACATCTTAAACACGTTAGAAAATCTACTGGCTAAAGTTCATGAGCTGTCGAACCCCAGCGATGCCATACAGTTAGAATTAAGGGGTGATTCTCTGTCTCAGGGTGTAACAGCAAAACGGTGATGAAATAGATTTGGAGGTTTTTTTGAGTATGATTTGAAGAGTTGGTTCAAAGCAATTTTGATATCCTGGCTGATGAAACTCTGATGCTTGTGGCACACATTATTCAAAACCCTAATGGCGGTGGAGACCGGCGAAAATGATCATCATGTCTCAAGAGCGAAATCATTCGCAAAAAGCTAAGACATTTAATAGTTAGCTACAACGCCGATAATAATTTCTGTTTCGCAACATGTTTGACACATCTTTTAAATCCGACATTCACAACGTGTGACGCTGAAAGGGAGGCTGAACATTTACAACGTTCGGTAGGTTTGGGTGTTCAGGATAAGGTTCGTTTTTTGGACATTCAAATGTTTGAGAGGTTCTTAAACATCAAGATAGTTGTATGGGCACACAGTTCAAATAACGGCATCTTAAACAAGTTTCAAACGAGCAACACACCACACTCTAAAACTTTTTTTTTGTACCTCGAGGGCGGACACTATTACGGTATCAAATCATTGACAGGTTTCTTAGGCAGTCAATATGTTTGTACATTTTGTTACACGCCATACACCTCGAAACATAGCTACTCCTGCTTACATTATTGTAACGTCTGTTTTTGCGCAGAATGTTTTACACATCGTTCATCAACAACGATAAGGTGTAAGGATTGTAAGCGAATCTGTCGGTCTAGGTTTTGCTATAACGAGCATAAAGTTTTGAACCGGCAGGAGTCTAGCGGTAAAATGCTCAGTTCGTGTGATACTAGCAAGTTCTGTGACAAATGTGCGCGAACATATGTCGTAAGTAGCAACCCATCTAAAACACACAAATGTTGTCTAAAGCTCTGCAAAACCTGTAAGGCTGTATTGACCCCTGAAGTTGAGCATGTGTGTTACATACAACCTGTGAAAACTGAACACCCCAACGTACGTTATGTTTTTTATGATTTTGAGTGTCGGCAGGACCATGGCGAACACATTGCGAATTTCATATGTTGCATGGATTTTAATGGCGAGCGTTGGACTGCAGAGGGTGATGGTTGCGTACAGGCTTTTTAAAAAAGGTATCGAACCCCAAAGTACAAGGGGTATACATTCATTGCACATAATTAGAAGGGTTACGATGGTTACCTGCTGATGCAGTATTTGATTAAGCATGGTGTGATGCCAAACATCATAGCGCAAGGCAGCAAGCTCATGTGCATTACAGATGAGGATTTTGAACAGAAGTATATTGATTCACTCTGTTTCCTGACGATGAAGCTGAGTGCCATGCCTGCCGCTCTAGGCTTTGACAATGCAAAAAAGGGGCATTTTCCCCATTTCTGGAATAAAATTGAGAACCAGAATTACATCGGACCGTACCCGCCTCCCTTGTACTATGGTTTTGATACAATGATGGACAAGGAGAGGGTGGACTTTAAGGGTTGTTTCTCCTGACTTTTTTCCCCATAGAGTTCTATAGGAAAATGAGTCCGGAGAAATAACCCTTGCAGTGATCCATCCACATCTACTCCATATCTGGCAACAGAGTGATGGTTTGGGGCTCGTTTGATAGCTCAGACCCTTGATAACTTACAGCCATTTAGCCAGCCATGTGTTCCATACTGTACCAGTGTAATTTACAGCTGAATCTAGTCTCACCCCCCAATTTCCATAGAGATCCATTCAAATGCAGAGAGGTTATAGTATCGCTTGTAACAGTACCTGAAAATAAGATATCGACAGTTTTTTTATGTTGATGGTCACAGACTTCAGGAAGTAACAGCATGTAAAGGATATGCGACCAAATATGAAATATGATACTTTAAAAATACGTTAAAGCAAAGGGTATGAATACTTATGTAAATGAGAAATTTTATTTTTTTATTTTTAATAAATTTGCAAAAATCTCAAAAAAACTTTTTTCACATTGTCATTATGGGGTGTTGTGTGTAGAATTTTGAGGGAAAAAATGAATTTAATCAATTTTGGAATATGTCTGTAACGTAATAAAACGTGGAGAAGGTGAAAGGGGTGGGGAGACTTTCCGGCTTGACTGTATATATATATATATATATTGTGGGATCCCAGATCAAAAAAGAGTCAGCAAAGGGTTTAGTGCAGAACTTAGGGTTGGTTTTATTTGTCCAACGAACGTGCAGGGCAAGGGAGTGGGGAAAACAAAAGCAACCAAAGCAAAACGTCCGGCTTACAGGTTCCCGGTTCCTGCACTTTTAAGGGGATCCGCAACCACCCGTTCCTGTGTCGCAGTGGAAGAGAAAACAAAAACCAACAAGTCAGTCCAGTCATACAGTTCAGCCCTTTTTAATCCCTTCCCCCCAGCCAGCCCAGGTGTGATTGAGGGGGTGTGGCCAGGAGCGGTAACAATTCTCAGGTGTGCCTTATTGTGTCCTGATCAGCCCCAATCCTTCAATCAGGGAACACACTTAGGATCCAGCGTCGGGTTTCTCCCCCATGGTCCTAAAGCCCTCCAGCATATAGGCAGGAAGATACTTGCCCTCAATTACCTGCCCAAGAGGTATCCTCCAGCGGCAGGCCCTTGCAGAGTGCCAAGCCGGCCTAGTGGGACACCGAGAGCCACTCGGGGTGCCACACTCCCTCCCCCTCAACATTAGGCCCCCTCGGGAGGGAAGTGACCACAGGCATTCCGGTCTCCTGGATAGGGCATCTGCATTCCCATGTTGTTTACCGGCCCTGTGCTCCACTTTAAACCTGAAATTCTGTAATTCAAGGAACCATCTGGTTATTCGGGAGTTCTTGTCTTTATTCAGTGACATCCATTTCAATGGTGCATGATCGGTCACCAATGTGAACTCTCTTCCAATCAAATAATATTTTAGGTAATCTACAGCCTATTTTATTGCTAAGCATTCCTTTTCAACCGTTGCATAGTTGCGCTCATGCTTGAGCAACTTACGGCTGATGTAAGTTACCGGGTGTTCCACTCCATCTTTTACGTGTGACAGAACGGCCCCCAAGCCGACCTCCGAAGCATCTGTCTGTAGGACAAGGGGTAGGGAGAAATTCACAGATGCCAGCACTGGTTCATGACACAGTGCGTCCCTCAATTTCTGGAAGGCTTTCTCCGTCTCCACCGTCCACCACACGCGGTTTTTTTCCTCCTTCTTAGTTAGGTCAAATAGTGGTGCTGCTAGAGAAGCAAAGTTAGGCACAAACTGTCTGTAATAGCCAACCAGCCCCAAGAATGTCCTCACCTGCTTCCTAGATTCTGGGCGGGGCCAGGTGGCGATCGCCTCCATTTTTGATGCTTGGGGTCGTACACAGCCTCTCCCAACTGTGTACCCAAGGTAGTTGGCTTCCTCCAGGCCAAGGCGACACTTGGATGCTTTAGCTGTCAACCCCGCTGCCCGTAATGCCCCCAACACTGCCTCCAGACGTTTCAGGTGGGCTTGCCAATCTGGGCTCTGGACCACGATGTCATCAAGGTATGATGCTGCATACTCCCTGTGGGGCCTGAGGACTCTGTCCATTAAGCGCTGGAAGGTGGCGGGGGCCCCATGGACCCCGAAAGGCAGAACCTTAAAGTGGAAGAGACCGTCAGGGGTTGCAAAGGCTGTTTTTTCTTTAGCTCTGTCGGTAAGGGGTACCTGCCAATACCCCCGGGTGAGGTCCAACGTACTAATGAACCTTGCAGGACCCAGCCTCTCCAGGAGCTCGTCTACCCTGGGCATCGGATAGGCATCAAACACAGATATTTCGTTTAACCTCCGGAAGTCATTGCAGAACCTTAGAGAGCCATCAGGCTTTGGAACCATGACAATGGGGCTACTCCATGCACTTTGGGATTCCTCAATAACTCCCATTTCCACCATTAAGCGTACCTCATCCCGGACTGCTTCCCTCCTGGTTTCAGGGATCCGGTAGCGTCTCAGCCTCACCTTCTTTCCTGGCTCGGTGATGATGTCATGTGCAATGACATTAGTCCGTCCCGGCTGGTCAGAGAACACATCCCGGTTCCGGCTTATCAGCTCCTTCAGCTCTTGGACCTGGTGGGGGGAAAGCTGTTTGCCCATTGGGACATCAGGGGGGGTCGTGGAAGACAGGTTAGTGGACAAAGCCCGTACTGGAACTTGACTGGGTTCATACCACCTTTTTAATAAATTAATGTGGTATATCTGGTTGCTTTGTCGCCTCCCCATCTGTCTCACCGTATAATTGACTGGGGTGATCTTTTCCACCACCTCATAGGGCCCATGCCACTTCGCCAGGAACTTGCACTCTTGCGTGGGGACCAATACCAACACCTTATCTCCAGGTTGGAATTCTCTCACTTGGGCCCCTCTGTTGTAGAGCCTAGCTTGTGCCTCCTGGGCTTGGTGCATGTGTTCTCTCACCGTGGGCCAGATTTGTGCCATCCTGCGGTGCATTTTCTCCACATGCTCAATGACCGTAGTATGTCGAGTTGGCTGTTGTTCCCATGCCTCCTTGGCCAGGTCCAGTAGCCCCCGTGGTCTCCGGCCATACAGCAACTCAAAGGGCGAGAAGCCTGTGGACGCCTGCGGTACTTCATGGACAGAAAAGAGGAGGTATGGTAACAGCTGGTCCCAATCTTTAGCATCACTTTCTATTAACTTTCTCATCATCTGTTTTAGGGTCTTGTTAAAGCGCTCCACCAGCCCATCAGTCTGTGGGTGATATACCGAGGTTCTAACCTGCTTGACCTTCATCAGCTGACACAAAGCCTTCATCACGTTTGACATAAAACAGGAACCCTGGTCTGTTAATATGTCTTCTGGTATTCCTACTCTGCTACACAGCATGAACAGTTCTTTAGCAACAGTCTTACCAGTAGCTGTCCTCAATGGGATGGCCTCCGGGTACCTAGTTGCATAGTCAAGGATGACTAGGATGTATCGATGACCTCGACTGGATTTTGGAAGGGGCCCAACGATGTCCATCCCGATCCGCTTGAAGGGAATATCAATGATGGGTAGGGGTATTAAAGGGTTGCGGTAAGTTACCTTTGGGCTATGGAGTTGACATTCTGCACAGTGTCGGCAGTAGTCTTCCACAGCTTTCTTGATCCCTGGCCAGTAGAACCTCATGGTCAGCCTCTCATATGTCTTCTCTGTCCCCAGGTGAGCCCCAAGGGGGTGGGAGTGAGCCAAGTAGAGCACCTTGGAAATATAAGCCCTTGGCACCAACAGTTGGTTACAAACCTCCTCATTCTTTTTAACAACCCGGTACAACAACCCCTTGTTTACCAGAAAGTGAGGATAAGTAAATGGACTCACCCCCTCTTGGGGTTCCGCAGTGGTGTGCGTCACGGCTTTCCATGTTTGCGCCAGGTTGGGATCGTGGTGCTGGGGCTCGACTGAATTCAGTGGCTCCCTCTGGCTGTCCACTGTGGACTTGCATGAACTCAGAGAAGGGCAGGTTATCGTCACTTCCACCACTCCCGGATGGTGCCCCTTGCTCCTGTACTCTGGGTATAGCAGAGGTCTTCCTCCCTGAACGGTTAGCCCGGGGGCGATCAGCATCATCTGGGCTGGATTGTGATTCCTTTGATGGGGCTGCACATACCAGGTGGGTCCGGGGTGGTTTCTTCCGCCTCACACCTTTTGCAGCTTGAGGTATCCCCCAGTACTTGGAGAACAGGCTACAATCTCTGCCTATCAGGACGGGCACTGGTAGGCCTGGGACGACCCCCACCCTGGTGGACACTGTGCCTTTTGGCGAGTGGATAGTTATCAGACTTGTCGGGTAGCTCTTGTCGTCACCGTGGATACATGACACCACCACAGGGTCACCATGGGGGCCTTCCACAAACTCAGGTCGTACCAAGGTGATGCCACTCCCTGAATCCAGGAGGGCCTCCGTGTCTCGGCCCTGGATCTTCACGGGGAAGCGGGGGGCTGACTCGCAGGTCTCTGCCCAACCAGCTGTAAGGTAGCCACATGGAAATGGGGAGGGGGCGGATCCGGCTGTCGGCATCGGTTCAGTCCTCTCCGGACAGTCTCGGGCGAAATGGCCCTCTTTCCCACAGCCGAAGCAGCGTCTGTCGTTTTGTGGCAGGATGTTTCTTTGCAGCGATCTTCCACCTCGAGTCCCCTGCGGCACATCCATTCCCCTCCTGTAGGGGGACCTGTTAACTCTGGGACTGGTCCCCGTCTTCTCTGTCTTCGGGGGGTTGCTTGTGGCCCTCATCATTTTCTGTGTGACTTGGTGATTTTCCAGTAGTGCAATTAACCTGTCGACATCTGGAGCCCCCTGCTGGGCCACGTATTTCTTCGCCTCAGTGGGGAGTGCCCTTACGCACATATCCAGCACGACCCGGTCCACTGGGGAGGGTCCTTCTCCCTCGGTGAGCCACATCTTCACCTGTCGCTGGAGCGCCTTCACCTGGGGGCGTGCAGGCCCTGCTGTGTCATAAGTCCATTGGCGGACTCGTTGTGCTTTAGCTGGGAGGCTGTACCCATACTGGGCTAGGATAGTCGATTTGAGCTGTGCATAATTGGCAGCATCAGCTATTGCGAGATCCCTGCAAGCCTGCTGGGCCTCACCGCTCAAAAACGGGGTTAAGATGTGAGCCCACTCTGCCCTCGGCCAACCCTCTCTGGTTGCGATACGCTCAAATAGCTCCAGGTACGCTTCCACATCATCTTCCGCTGTTAGTTTGGTTAGTACCTTCTCTGGCGTCTTTTTCGCTGTCCGGCTGCAGAGCTCGGTCACCGCTTTTTGGAGCGTTTGCTGCGTCTGTAACACTGCAGTGAGCACGTCTCTCAGGGCTGGATCCATCTTCCTTTATGCAGTCTGTCAGTTTGAGCTGGGTCAATTTGCCCGCATTCTCCACCACATGTGGGATCCCAGATCAAAAAAGAGTCAGCAAAGGGTTTAGTGCAGAACTTAGGGTTGGTTTTATTTGTCCAACGAACGTGCAGGGCAAGGGAGTGGGGAAAACAAAAGCAACCGAAGCAAAACGTCCGGCTTACAGGTTCCCGGTTCCTGCACTTTTAAGGGGATCCGCAACCACCCGTTCCTGTGTCGCAGTGGAAGAGAAAACAAAAACCAACAAGTCAGTCCAGTCATACAGTTCAGCCCTTTTTAATCCCTTCCCCCCAGCCAGCCCAGGTGTGATTGAGGGGGTGTGGCCAGGAGCGGTAACAATTCTCAGGTGTGCCTTGTTGTGTCCTGATCAGCCCCAATCCTTCAATCAGGGAACACACTTAGGATCCAGCGTCGGGTTTCTCCCCCATGGTCCTAAAGCCCTCCTGCATATAGGCAGGAAGATACTTGCCCTCAATTACCTGCCCAAGAGGTATCCTCCAGCGGCAGGCCCTTGCAGAGTGCCAAGCCGGCCTAGTGGGACACCGAGAGCCACTCGGGGTGCCACAATATATATATATATATATATTTGGATAAAAGCGTCTGCTAAATGAATGTAATGTAACGTATACCCGTTCGTGAACAAAACTAAAGTTTACCCAACAAATCACCCCATCATCATCTTCCATGACTTTGAACCGATCGAAAACTATACCCCAAGAAAACTTACAATACCTGTGTTACCGTACAGAGTCTCTGGTAAATTAATGTTTCCACTTTGCTGGTCCTGCGCAGAATCTGAGCATCAAGGTGAGTGTGAACATTCTGATGAGTTGCGATCTCTCACAGGTGTATGGTGTACCATTGAAATGATTAAAGCTATTGAAAAAGGTTACATCATCGACAAAATCTTTGAAATTTGGCATTTCCAAGATAGGTCCGATTCTCTTTTCAGTGACTATATTAAGACTCATTTAAAGGGCAAACAAGAAGCGTCAGGATACCCCTCTTGGGTTTCTGATGATTCTGACAAGGCTGCCTATGTGCAGAGTTACTGGGAGAAGGAGGGTGTTTGTTTAGACCCAAACAATATTTCAGTAAACAAAGCCAAGAGACAAATTTAAATAGTCCTTGGGGCAAATTTGCTCAGAGAAGCAACCAGACAAACACAACCTTGATCCGTGATCCTGAGCAGTTTCTGCAATTCAGTGTTTTCAGACGAGTATGACATCTCATACTTTTCATTTCTTACAGAAGCAGTAGCTCTGGTACAGTGGAAACTTACTAAGTGTTTTCCAAAGGTCCCCAGATACAGCAATGTGTTCATCGCGGCCTTCACCACAGCTTATGCTCAAGCTTAATGATGTCATGGATAAAATGCCTGACAGGGTTCTGTACTACGACACAGATTCTGTAATCTTTGTGAGCCGACCGGGTGACTGGATGCCTTCTCTAGGTGATTTTTTGGGAGAATTAACTAGTGAGCTAGACCCCGGGGACCACATTGTTGAATTTGTATCAGGAAGGCCCAAGATGTACGGTTATAAAACACGGTTTGGTAAAACATGCATGAAAGTGAAAGGTATAACCCTGCATCATACTAACACGCAAGTTGTCAATCTTTCATCCCTCACAGAATTGGTACAACACTATGTACAGAATACAGAGGCCCCAGCTCGTGAAATTACAACCAACACACAACAAATTGTGAGGAATAAGAGAGGATTCTCTCTCAGCAACCGCATAGTTTCTAAAAGATTCAGAGTAGTTTACAACAAAAGGGTCCTGCTCCCTGATTTCAAAACCTTGCCATATGGATTCTAGACAAGTGTTTGGGGTTGTATCACCACTGCAGTGAAGCAAAAACGTCAACAAACTCCGTTTTCTGTCAGGAATGTATTGTCAAGCTCACGTGAATTCACTGCTGTCTACGTTCTAAAGCTCCGGTTTGCCCTCCCTAATATTAAGTAACTAATGTTAGGGGAGCAAAAGTAGCCTATTTCACTATGGACTAAGGCTAGCTAACAGGACGGAAGCATTTCTTGTAAATGGGGGGGGGGGGGGGGGGGGGCAATACAGAGGCTCTCTGAATGTTTACTTTTTGCCAAAAACAAGATAACAAAAATAAACCGTTAGTACATTGTAAATAAAACATTCTATTAATGATGATAGGTTAATAATTTAATATTGAAAAAAATAACAATAACATCACAAATGATTGGTCATGGTATTTTTTTTTTTGCACCAATCATTAGTTGTGTTATGTTTTGTGTGTGCTAAAAGTTTTTGCACCCGCCGCTTCAGTCTGCTCCAGTTTTGATTTTCACTGACGTGCTTTCTTGATTGGTGGACTACCATCTATGGCAAGATAAAAACAGAACATTAACATTGTCATAGTGATTTGCTTTAATACTATAGTAAATCACAGTCCCTACATACTTAAACAATTTTTACTTTATTTAAAAACTGTGTGGGCTGGTACTACACTAAAATCACCAAAACAGCAAGTCTGAAAGGAAGCTAGACTTCAATTGTCTTGGCATTAGCAAATAAGGTGCAATGTGTAATTCTGGGGTAAAAACGTTCAGATCAACCATGTTAACAACACAGACAGTTAATTTGATCTTCTTTGAAGGGATTATGTGTGTGTCTAAAAGTTATATGGGGATTACCACTTGTCCACTTAGCTATGCCTCATAAATGACTTAGATTGTGTGTTTGATGTTCCATTTTGGGACCAAAATGAATCCAAAAAGTAACAGAGATATGCTTTGTCTAACACAGAACTAAATTACACATTGTTCTTCGTGTACTTGAATAGCACTGATTGATAAACTTTCCTTGTCCCCGGCAAGTATTTTCAGGCATTGAATACGGCTGGTTAACTGAAAATAGACGGGGCGGGAAGCATCCCCTTAATCTAATTAGGCCTATTGGCGGTCAACTGTTTTCAATAACTTTCCTTGATTAACAATAGGCCACAACGATTAATTCACAAAATACTCATTACCATCAGATATCGCATGTTCTCCTCAATTAGGATATTAGTAAATCTGCAGTGTGCAGATTTATTCATTTAAACAATCTTGGAACGATCAAAATAAAATTGAATCATTTAATCTAACGTGACATAACGTGATGTAAATAAAATAGCTGTGTGTTTAGGAGCCAATGTATTATTCAGATCGTTGGTGCACCTAATTAATTAGTTCATCATAGAAAATTATTGAAAACAAGTTGAGACCAATGATTAGTTGAAGATTTTTTATCACCCACTATCAACTGTCTAGAGTAGCCTAAGCAGTTTGTCTGCTTGAGCCTATTTTACCTTCAGCTGCTGAGGAGAGATCTTTTTCTAACATCTGTGAATCATCGCCATCAACATCGTCATTTTCTCTCACAGCAAGTTTGTCGTCGTCATCCTTAGCACTTGAGCTTTCTCCTTCGTGAACTTCACTTTGTGCTAACATTACGTCTGCGTTAATCTCCCTCCTTGATAAACCTGACAGGCCACCAATGACATTCAAAGGATGTGAACATGCCCTGTGTCCCCAGATGGAATCGCACAGTTCGTAAAAAGGAAACATTTTTCTCTGCATCCCACTGATGTTGTTGTGGTTCCGGACTTTAAGATATGTCCTCTTCATCATTTTTATTTTTGAAGTTACTTGTCACTTTTTTTTGTTACTTTTCCTATGTCCAGTGGCGGGTCTTTGTTACGGCTTGACGTCTTTACACAGACATCGATACCAGATCAGCTCCGCCAATTACCCGGTATTTATGCTCTGTGTAAAGACAACTTAGGTCGATCCAGGAATGCAATAGCATTGCATTTTGTCGCATCGGCTCTTGAAGCACATAGGGTATCAGCCCAGTTGTATAGTGGGTGCTCCACTAGTCACATAACATAGCCGGGTCAGACTTGTTTTGGGGGGGTTTCGCTACCTACATCCAAAATATGAGCGTCCCCAGGCCTGGAACCCCTTATGAGCCTTTGTTCATGACTGATGCCGGCAACGCCTCGTCCAGCGGGTTCTGTGCAAAACTCTGTCATCTCTGTGCTGTTAACGTTTGCTACTTGCTTAAAAAATGTATAATAATAATAAAATAAATATTCAGGTGGTTGATGGGTACTGACAAAAAATTTGTATGTCCTTTTTCGATCCCGCTGTCATCAGGTTTCTCGTGCAGTGGTTAATGGGGATATCGATTCAGGACTTCCTGCTCTTCAGAAAGCAACAGGTGCCTCGTTACACGTAGCTTTTCTCACTAGATAGTATAAGCCACACGGCCAGGGCAGCCAGGCTACACATAGCTTATTTAGGCGTCACATTATGTTAGTATGGCTAATGTCTGATCCAAGACCACAGCCATGTTCTCTCTCTGTGCTGGATAGATACTGATATGGTCTTTCTGATCTTCAGGAAACAGCAGGTGCTCTGCCGTACACATAGTCTACTGTCACATAATATTAGTATGGCCAATGTCTGATCAAAGACACTGGTTTGCTCATTTCCACGTCCTGGAAATTCTCTATTCCCACTGTACACTGCCTAAATATCTCTTCCTTTGAGTTTCATGCAGTCACTGTAACTCACCCATCTGCACTTAACATTGTTGTTCTCTATCGCCTTCCAGGTCCGCTCGGCGCTTTCCTGGATGAACTGGACACTCTCCTGAGCTCCTTCCCTGAGGATGGCACCCCTGTAATTCTACTGGGAGACTTCAACCTCCAACCAGACAGTTCCCAGCTATCCAGTATCACCTCACTCCTCCAGTCCTTCGCCCTCACTCAGTCCCCATCGCCTGCCACCCACAAGGGTGGTAACCAATTGGACCTTGTACTTTCCAGGAGTTGCACCCATCTGAACTCACGGTGACCCCCCTCCACGTATCGGACCATTTCTTTATCTAATTTTCTCTCTCCTGCCCACTCTCCCTCAACTCCGCTAACAACCCACCCACTGTTATGTGCAGGAGAAATCTCCACACCCTCTCACACTCCTCTCTCACTACTTCTGCTCTCTCTGCACTTCCTCCTCCTGCTACCTTGCTAAAATGCCTGTTGATGTTGCCACCTCTGTGTTTAACTCATGCCTCTCTCAGTCTCTCAACTCACTATGTCCTCTTGTCTCCAAACCAGCTCGACCATCACCCCCCTCCCCGTGGCTGACGGATTCTCTCAGATCCAGCAGAACCATGCTGCGAGCCGCTGAGAGAAAGTGGAGGTAATCCAGACCCCCAGATGACCTGGCCTCCTACCACACTCTGCTGGCAGCCTTTACAGCTGCAACCACATCAGCTAAAACTTAATTTTTCCAGTCTAAAATTGATGCATGTGTATCTAATCCACGTAAACTATTTTCCACCTTCTCCTCCCTGCTCATCCCCCCTCCACCCCCTTCACCCTCCTCCCTCTCTGCAGATGACTTCCTGACCCACTTTGAGGGGAAGGTGGCCGCGATCCGCTGACACCCTACATCCCCCATACTGAACCCATCGCTACACTGTCGTTCTTCAAGATTCTGGAGGACTCAGATGTGCTCCAGCTGGTGACGCGCCATCGCGCAACCACCTGTCCAATAGACCACATACCTTCAGCAGTCCTCCAGTCTATATCCGCTGAGCTCATTCCATATCTGTCCTCCATTATTAACACCTCCCTAATCTGTGGCCATGTTCCTGCTGCCTTTAAAACTGCCCGTGTAACCCCACTCCTTAAAAACCTAGCTTGGATCCCTGTGATGTCAGGAACTACCGTCCTGTATCTCTCTTGCCCTTCCTGTCCAAAACAATTGAACGTGCTGTCCTTAACCAACTGTCTGTTTTTCTCCACCAGAAAAACCTGCTTGACCTGCATCAGTCCGGCTTCAGAACCGGCCATTCCACTGAAACTGCTCTCCTGGCCGTGACGGAGGCACTCGCCACTGCTAGAGCCTCCTCCCTCTCCTCTGTTCTGATTCTCCTTGACCTGTCTGCAGCATTCAACACGGTCAACCACAAATTCCTGATCTCCACACTCGCTGAGATGGGCATTTCTGGGACTGCCCTCTCTTGGTTTGTATCGTATCTCACTGATAGATCCTACCCAGTCTTCTGGAAGGGTTCCGTCTCTCCTCCCCATCCCCTGTCTACAGGAGTCCCGCAGGGATCTGTACTGGGTCCTCTGCTGTTCTCTATGTATACTAAGTCTCTTGGTTCAGTAATTAATTCACATCGCTTCTCATACCATAGCTATGCTGATGATACTCAACTCTTCCTCTCTTTCCCTCTCTCTACCCCACAGGTTAAGGAGAGGATATCTGCTTGTCTGACTGACATCTCTGAGTGGATGGCTACCCATCACCTGAAGCTCAACCTTGTCAAGACAGAGCCCCTCTTCATGCCGTACAAGACCTCCCCACTACATGACCTCTCCATCACCGTTGACGGGACCGTGGTGGCTGCCTCCTGCTCTGCAAGGAACCTGGGGGTGGTCCTGGACGACCGGCTGGACTTCAAAGAGCACATCAGGGCGACGGCACGGTCCTGCAGGTTCCTCCTGTACAACATCAGGAGGATTCGACCGCACCTGACCACCTACTCCACCCAGCTTCTTGTCCAGACCATGGTCACCTCACGCCTGGACTACTGCAACTTCCTGCTCACAAGGCTTGCACCATTCTGCCTCTTCAACTGATCCAGAATGCAGCTGCCCGGCTTGTGTTCAACCTCCCGAAATTTTCCCATGTAACCCCCCTGCTGAGGTCACTCCACTGGCTGCCAGTTGCAGCCAGGATCAGGTTCAAAGTTCTGACCCTGGCCTACACTGCAGCCAATAGGGCAGGCCCCGCCTACCTGCAGGACTTAATCCAGAACTATGTTCCTGCTCGACCACTTCGCTCTTCTACAGCAGGGCGACTGGCACTTCCCCCCCTCCGTGTCAAAGGCTCTCGCTTGTCCCGACTGCGGAGTTTTTCCACATTAGCTCCTCAGTGGTGGAATGAACTTCCCATTCCCCTACGTTCTACTCCAACCCTGCCTGCATTCCGTCGAGGCCTGAAGACACACCTCTTCAGACTCCACCTTGACTGATATCCTCACCTAGGAATATCAGTTCCCTGTTTACTAGTTCCCTGTGTTTTCCTGTCTGTTTATTATAGTTTATAATAGTATTTGGAATGGAAGTTATGGTGTTGCTGATTTGCCCACAGCTTACTGTGAACTACAGTCGACGTTCATTGCTAGGGATAGCTGCTACATTATGGGAAGGATGTGCTTTGTCTGTTCTGTAGTGATCTTGATGATGTCTCTGTATGCACTTACTGTACGTCGCTTTGGATAAAAGCGTCTGCTAAATGAATGTAATGTAGTGTAATGTAATTAAGGAGACCGTTTTGCTCCGTTGTGCTTCATTGGAGTTATGCGGGACTCGCCTATGTGGAAGTAGCTATTAGGACTCGTCCCCCCTGGCGTACCTGCCTATGTGGATGTAGTTATTCGGACTCTTCCCCCCTGGCTTTTTTCTGTCCTCGCTTCATGGTTTCTCCTTTTTAGTCCGTTTGCCTAGATTTTGCCTTTCGATATCTTTCTCCTCACTCTGTCTGCTTTCTTCCGTGAAAGCAAGAGGAGTCTTTGTTTGTTAGCATGTATCTGTATAGTAGGTTCTTACTAAGAAACGGCATTTTTATCATACTGACTTTAGGGTTTTATTTATTTGGTGTGTGCTATTAGTACCTTTCATGCTACTCGCCTGTGTTAACATCTCGTTGCTGAGGCAGGGCTTTATTCTTGCCGGCTCTTTGGTTACTTATCTCGTAGAAGTATGAGACCGCAGATCTCTACTCTATTTCACCTCTGTTTGGTTTTCTTAGTGAGAGACCAGGCGTTTGAGCTTCTACTCATTTCCGTGTTACTGTGAGCCGGTTAGTAGCTTCGGTATGTTTGTTCCCTGTTTTGTCTCCTTCTCGTGGACTACGTTCCCCTTTGTTGTGAGTCAGGGTTTTTTATTATATTGAGAGGCAGTGCTTGCTATTTTCGATTAAGTTTGCGTTGGTCTGTTGTTGCAGCTGTCCTGTTCGCCTTTTTTACCTGCGGGACGATTTTGTTCGGGACTATTGTTCTGTTCGTTCTCCGGGTATGTTTCTCCTCGTATGGAGCTTGGGCGATGTTGTGGACATGTTTGTGTGTGACTGCGTGTTTCCGAAAATAGCCTCGGAACGTTAGCTCTCTGTTCCTTCGCCTCGTTACATATTCTTTTACTGAAAGACTAGGGCGTGGGTTTTCAATTAAGCTTGCGTTAGTCAATTTGGATAGTAAAGTTATGGGACGATGGTGCTCCGTCGGCTCGCCTGTAAAATGTTTCTTCCCCCTGGGAGATCGGGCGTTTACCCCTTTGTTTTCTCCATTTGACTGCGAGCCTATTAAACTAGCCATGGAACGTTAAATCTCTGTTCCTGTTCGCCTCCTTATATTCCTCAGTATGGAGAGGCAGGGCGTTTATTTTCTGCTAACTCGTTTTGGTCTTTAGTGGGTAAATGTCCGGTGCAGCCTGTCCTGTTCGTTCCTTTCGGTACCTTTCTCCTTACATGGAGTTTTGACGATTTTGTTCGGAACTGCTGTTCTGTTTCGTCTTTCAGTGCATGTCTTCCTATAGGGAAGATTGGGCGATGTTGTGGACATGTTTGTGTGTGACCGCGAGTCTGAGAGTAGCCTTGGAACGTTGGATCTGTTCCTTTCGCCTCCTCATTCTATCTCTTTATTTTTGCAGTGTTTGTTATCAGTTTATTTTTTCCATTATGCTACTCGCCCGTTCTTATGCGTCTCGTTTCCGAGACAGGGCGCGTATTATTTCTGGCTATTCAGAGACCTGTCCTTGCCCTCTACTTATTGGCGTGTGACAGTGAGCCGGTTAGTAGCGTCTGTAGTCGTGTTCGATGTTCGTTGTCTTGTCTCCTCCCTTAACTGCGGGGTATCCCGCCTTAGTGGCCTTAGGGCTTAAAGAAACCCCTTGATGCGTTTGGCTCCTCCCACCTCACACGTCACGCCCCCTTACAGGGGGATTTGGTGCCAGATACACTTTATGGAACTGAGACCCATTTCAGCGTGTATGGTGAACACGGTTCCCTGTTTCCCGCTCCTGCCTTTGGGGCTCTAGCACTGTGTGATGTGAGCTAATGGCTTCTTCCTGTTCCTCAATGCCTGCACTCCACACCTCTACCCAGATTTCAAGCTCTGGTCCCGAGTGCATTGTAGGTGCCTGGCAGGTGTGACAACAATGACATGTTCTCCTTAATCATTCAGTACCCTCTCCTCTGGTAGATTTCTCTGAGGGTTTTAATGGCCCATAGAGAATAAAGGTGCCTGTGAATGTCTGTTTGCATGCTTGCATGCATACACATTTGTGAAACTGAATCCCATCATTGTGGAGAGTACTACGAGGAAATTATTACACTTGTGCTTCTTGGGAAGCTGGGAAGGTGACATTGGGATGGCAGGTATGCCATCCGCCAAGTTACGGCTTGGCGGGGCATGCCCCATACCTATACAGCACAGAGAGTTTGGCACTTTTCAGGGTTTCCTACAGAAGTAACCACAATGACCACAGACTCTCAGCCCTTAAAAACATTATCTTCTGTATGTTTTGACCTCATGTAACCACATAGCATTCAGATACAACTTCACACATCCACACAATAAAACCCCAAAGCCGTTTTTTCTCCTTCTGCTTCTTCTTCTTCTCATTCTTCTTCTTCCCATTTTTCCTGCCGTACCCTCAAAGAATAATTATCCCCATTGGATAATAACATTGCATACCTGCTCTCCCAAGCTTATCGACCAATAAAAACGCTTCAAACTAATGTAGACACATCGCAGAATCACAGACAAAATGGCTTTATGGCGTGGTGTTTTCCATGAAGCTACTGTGGCCTGCTGGTTAGAGTTGCTGTCTCTCACACACAGGATTCGGGGTTCGAGCCCAATAGGACGCGAGTGTATTTTTGACAAAAACAATGTATAACTGTTATACTTTTCGTTTATTAGACTTATTTTCACATTATCATCTGGTTAACATCGTGTTGTTGCATTAATGTAAAAAAAAATTCTATAAATAACTGTGCCATTGGCTACATGTTTTAATCTCACACAAATGGCGACAAAAAAATTTGTCTGTGTGGAGCCTGCTGTGCTCTTGCGGTCATGACTGACTCACTGTGGAAACCGAACCTTCAACACTTGCCTCAGCCAACATTTCTTTATTAAAAAAAATGTATTAAGAATTTACGATAATACATTAAGAATTGATGATAGCCTACTATAAGCTGTAATCCCTTAAGCGATCGGATTTATAAACCTTATAAATTTCCCCAAACATATCTGTTTCATGGTTAGTCACTTAAAAAAATTACAATAGCCTGGGACCATGCCTCTAGTCTACTGAGCTACTTTGCAGACAATGTAGCTTACTGCAAACACTTTTAATTATATTAATAATAATAATAATAATAATAATAAGAAGAAGAATCTCTGGTAGGCTACTTTCTTAGTAGTATCTATTGTTTTCTTTCTGGCTAAAATTCCTGGGAAATATGCATTGTCCAATTAAGCTTGTTAGCCAACGTTAGTTTTGCCAGAGAAACGTCAGTTAGCTGTAGTCAGGGAGCAGGTACAAGCTAGGCTACTACGAAGCAAATCAACATGCCTTATACATCCATTGCACTACAGAAAACTAAACTAAACCTAGCTACATGGTCCGGTACCAAAAGATTTCCCTCCAGACATGTGAGCTTGGAGTTACACATCCGACAAGCCAGTGTTGAATAGCCTAACGTTAAATGTATTTCTATAGAATGCTAATACGCCTATTTTACAACTGTATTTCCATATTTTACTTATGCAAACTATTTAGGCTGTACTAACTATTTTGGCTGTATGTATTTCTTTCAGCTACAATTGTAATGGGGGGAGTTGGGTTCGGAAGGCCAGATGCAACAGAGAGATCAAAAAGTGTCTCCGAAAATCGGAAACACCACTAGAGTGAAAGATTTCACAAACAGAGAAAAAAGGATAACAAAAAATAGAGCAAAAGACTCCCGGCGCAAAGCCAAACGAAAAACAACCCTAAAAACAGGGCGAGGCTCAACACATTGAGCAGAAAATAGAAAACCAGAAATTACCTTTGAGTCTCAGTAGAAAAGAGACTAAACAAAGGGAGAAAAACAGGACTGAAAATAATATTTCCGTGGTACTGGAAAAAAATAAGCTCGTAGATACGAGTGCAGACAAAGGAAAAAACAATTCCTCCAGCTCACAACTTAAGTGAGTAACAAAATAAGAGGAAGTAGAAAGAAGCATAAAATATAGGAATGCCTCTTTAAAAGAAAACAGAAAAGAAGGAAGACTAACAAACAGAGTAGAGAAAGGGAAAAGAAAAGATCAAGAGATCTAAACCCTAACTCTAACTGGAATAAATCTGTTTTACTATAAGAATAGCAAGGCAGCAATCTCAGTATTCCTATACCTTAACCGACTTCGTGTCAAACGCAAGTAATCTCGAAGCACCGGAAATCGGAAACACAGAGCTAAATATAGCCGGCAGGAAACCACAAACAGGTGCGGAGGATAATTGCAGAGCGAGAAGAAAACACCGGAACGGAAGGCGAAAAATCCGATAGAGTGCATGACGCTGCTAAAAGAAAGAACGAACGCCGAAATAAAACGAGGCTGCCGAAAACCATGACAGAACCCCCCCTCTAAGGGACGACCCCAGACGATCCCTCAGCCTTATTTCTGCGGAAGTCCCTAATAAGAGTGGGGTCCAAGATGTTCCTGGAAGGTACCCAGCAGCGCTCCTCAGGACCATAACCCTCCCAGTCCACCAAAAACTGGCACCCTCTGCCCACACGCCTCTCAGCCAAAATGCGCCGAACGGTATAAACCGGACCTCCCTCCACAAACCGGGGGGGAGGCGGAGGCTTGTCCGTGGGAGCAAGCGCGCTCACCAGCACTGGTTTCAACCGAGAGACGTGAAAGGTGGGATGGATACGCATAGAACGTGGCAACTGAAAGCGCACAGTGACCGGGTTGATCCTCCTGATGATCTTAAAGGGACCCACAAACCGTGGTGCGAGTTTGCGGGACTCCACTCGCAATGGTAGATCCCGTGTGGAAAGCCACACTCTTTGCCCCACCCGATAAGAGGGAGCTGGGCGACGGTGAGTGTCGGCTGCAGCCTTTTGTTTAGCAGAGGCACGCAGGAGAGAAGCGCGCACACGCCTCCAGACAGAACGACATCTCCGCATGAAAGCCCCTGCGGACAGTACCTCCACCTCCCTTTCTAACTCAGGAAATAGAGGGGGTAGATATCCCAGCTGAGCCTCAAAAGGAGAGAGCCCTGTGGAGGCATTGCGTAGAGTATTATGGGCGTACTCCGCCCAAGTTAGATGGCGACTCCAGGACGTAGGATTGGAGGCGGCTAAACACCGAAGGGTACTCTCCAACGTCTGATTGGTACGCTCTGTCTGTCCATTGGTTTCCGGGTGAAAACCCGAAGACAAGCTGACAGATGCCCCTAGCAGGGTACAAAAGGAGCGCCAAAACTTGGCTGCGAATTGAGGGCCGCGATCGGAAACCACGTCCAGAGGAATGCCATGTATCCTAAAAACGTGGTCTACCATCAGCTGAGCGGTCTCCGGTGCTGACGGTAGTTTAGGTAGTGCAATAAAATGAGCTGCCTTAGAAAACCTGTCCACAACCACTAGGATCACAGTGTTACCCTGGGAAGCCGGCAACCCGGTAACGAAGTCGAGGGCGATGTGACTCCAAGGACGACTGGGGATAGGCAGGGGGCGCAAGAGACCCGCGGGTGGGAGTCGTGAACCCTTGCTACGGGCGCAGACAGGACAGGCGGCAACAAAGTCCCGCACATCACTCTCCATTTTAGGCCACCAAAAGCGTCGGGACAAAAATTCCCTAGTCCGGTGGATGCCAGGATGGGCCGCCAGCTGAGAAGAGTGGCCCCACTGGAGAACCCGAGATCTAAGCCGGGGCGGAACAAACAAACAGTGGGAAGGACCCCCACCTGGGCCCGGATCCAAACGCAATGCCTTCTGTACAGCTGCTTCGATCTCCCACATAACCGGGGCTACAATCTGGGCTATGATGGGCTCAGGATGCGGTTCCCTGTCAGTGTGGTCGTAAATACGTGACAGAGCGTCCGGCTTAACATTCTTAGATCCCGGTCGATAAGTTAGAATAAATCTGAACCGGGCGAAAAATAATGCCCACCGGGCTTGTCGGGAGTTCCGTGTCTTAGCCTGTTGGACATATTCCAAATTCTTATGGTCTGTCCAGACCGTAAAGGGATGCTCAGCTCCCTCCAACCAATGACGCCACTCCTCTAAGGCTAATTTGACCGCAAGCAGCTCCCGGTCCCCTACGTCATAATTCCTCTCGGCCGGTGTTAAAGCACGAGAGAAATATGCGCATGGGTGCATCTTAAGGTCCAGAGGCGAGTGCTGGGACAGAATGGCACCCACTCCCAGCTCCGATGCATCTACCTCTACCACAAAGGGGAGGGAGGGATTGGGAGTTACCAGGATAGGTTCGGAGCTGAACCTCTTCTTTAGCTCCGTGAACGCTGCCTCAGC
Organism: Synaphobranchus kaupii; assembly: GCA_029718625.1. Lineage (NCBI taxonomy): Eukaryota > Metazoa > Chordata > Actinopteri > Anguilliformes > Synaphobranchidae > Synaphobranchus > Synaphobranchus kaupii. Next base: position 69,932,030 of record CM056377.1, on the reverse strand, counting down.
CCTAGAGTTCCATTGGAAGCGGGCAGGAGATGTCTTTTTGGTGAGGGCTGAGATAGGAGCGGCTATTGTACTAAAATTGCGGATAAACCGCCGGTAAAAATTAGCAAAGCCCAAGAAGCGCTGTACCTGCTTTACTGATGTAGGAGTAGGCCAGTTCTTAACTGCCGAAACTTTCTCAGGATCCATAAGGACCTTACCGTCCGCCACAATGAACCCCAAGAAAGAAACGGAGTTAGTGTGGAATATGCACTTCTCGGCTTTTACAAACAGTCGTGCCTTCAGAAGTGCCTCCAAAACCTGCCTAACATGGCCGACGTGAGATGAGAGATTCGGAGAAAAAATTAAAATATCGTCGAGGTAAACGAAAACGAATCTCTCCAGCATCTCTCTGAGAACGTCGTTCACTAGCGCCTGGAAGACAGAGGGGGCGCTAGTGAGCCCGAACGGCATCACCCGGTACTCGTAGTGACCGTGGTGGGTGTTAAATGCCGTCTTCCACTCATCACCCTCGCGCACGCGCACCAGGTTGTAAGCGTTGCGAAGATCGAGTTTAGTAAAGATCGACGCCCCCTGCAGGCGCTCAAAAGCGGAGTTCATCAGTGGAAGAGGGTACCCGTTCTTGATGGTGATGTCGTTTAGACCCCGATAATCTATACAAGGCCTCAACCCTCCATCTTTTTTCTTGACAAAGAAAAAACCAGCGCCAGCCGGTGAGGTGGAAGGTCTAATAAAGCCATTAGCTAGAGATTCCTCAATGTATTGCCTCATTGCAGTGCTCTCAGGGACTGACAAGGAATACAGAGAGCCCCTAGGCGGAACCGTACCCGGGTATAACTCGATGGCACAGTCGTAAGACCTATGAGGTGGCAAGGTGGTGGCACGTTGCTTACTGAAAACCTCAGCGAGGTCGGTGTACCTCCCTGGTACATTGGTAGGCAAACAGAATCTGAGCACCCCTATCACCTCCGAATTTTCAGGATCAATAAGAGATTCATGTGATGATTCCCAATCAAATACGGACTCAGAAGGATCCTCCTCCCAAATAGTATTCCCATCCGCAAACGAATCCCAAGACAGGCTCTCCTCTTTTGTCTCAGAGTGAGCCTCCGGATTAACCTGGACAGGAGAACATTCAACCTCCTCATTATCACTGTCGGAGCAGAAAGCGGAACTGTCACAAGTACCACCTGAAGAGGTGTTAATGGAAGAGTAACAGTGAGATTTACACTGAGGACCCCACTGGCGAATAACCCCTCCGTCCCCACCCCACCCAATGTGAGGACCGTGAAGGGCTAACCATGAGTGTCCCAGGACTAGCGGGTAAGCTGGGGAATCAACTAAAAAAATTTTTATCCTCTCAGAGTGACCCTGGTAGGAAGTGGACATAACTAAAGACCCTGTGGACTCCTTAATGGTCCCGGAGCCCAACGGACGGCCATCGAGAGCAGTAACAAAAAGAGGCCGAGTGAGAGAACGTATGGGGATTTTAAACTCCCTGGCCCACTTTGCGTCGATGAAACATCCAACTGCTCCAGAATCAATAAATGCGTTGATGTTAACAGACCGCTTATTCCAAAGCAGTTGGACTGGCAAAAGGGTACGAGGAAGAACACTATTTTGTCTCGTTAAGAACCCCAGTTCCCCTAACGAGACCCCTCGTTTCCCTCCAGTTTAGGACACTGATATTTGGTGTGACCCCTGCGTCTGCAATATTGGCACGAGTTCTCCCGTGGTCTTGGCCCCCTAGGGCCGCGGACGGATGACCCATCCACCTGCATGGGCTCCTCCCGACTAAAGGAGGAGTAGGTGGAGGAGTAGGCTGGAGATTCTGCCGATAGCGAAGAAGAGGAACGAACAGGGCGAACTCTGCGTTCCCTTTCCCGCTCCCTGACGCGGTTGTCGACTCGAATAGCCATGGTGACCAGAGTACTAAAGGTGGCAGGCGGCTCGAGCACGGACAGGGCGTCCCTGACGGGGTCTGACAATGCGTTAAGAAATAACGCCTTAAGTGGTTCGTCGGGCAACCCAGTCTCTCCTGCCAGTGCCCGGAACTTAATGCTGAAAGCCGCTACGGTGTCAGTACCCTGGCGAAGACGAGTTAGTCTCATGGCTGACTCTTGACCTGAGACGTCATGATCAAAAACTAACTTCATCTCTTCCATCAGGCTATCCGAGTCCCTTATAACCGGGGCGTTGGATGAAATAAGCGGTTCCGCCCAAGCGAGGGCATTGTCCGCCAACAAAGACAAAATAAAAAACAACCCTAAAAACAGGGCGAGGCTCAACACATTGAGCAGAAAATAGAAAACCAGAAATTACCTTTGAGTCTCAGTAGAAAAGAGACTAAACAAAGGGAGAAAAACAGGACTGAAAATAATATTTCCGTGGTACTGGAAAAAATAAGCTCGTAGATACGAGTGCAGACAAAGGAAAAAACAATTCCTCCAGCTCACAACTTAAGTGAGTAACAAAATAAGAGGAAGTAGAAAGAAGCATAAAATATAGGAATGCCTCTTTAAAAGAAAACAGAAAAGAAGGAAGACTAACAAACAGAGTAGAGAAAGGGAAAAGAAAAGATCAAGAGATCTAAACCCTAACTCTAACTGGAATAAATCTGTTTTACTATAAGAATAGCAAGGCAGCAATCTCAGTATTCCTATACCTTAACCGACTTCGTGTCAAACGCAAGTAATCTCGAAGCACCGGAAATCGGAAACCCAGAGCTAAATATAGCCGGCAGGAAACCACAAACAGGTGCGGAGGATAATTGCAGAGCGAGAAGAAAACACCGGAACGGAAGGCGAAAAATCCGATAGAGTGCATGACGCTGCTAAAAGAAAGAACGAACGCCGAAATAAAACGAGGCTGCCGAAAACCATGACAACAATGTGTTTGCGTCTAGCCTATCGTGCATGCATGTGTCCATATAGACTTGGTTAATTAATTTACATGCTTCTTCATGATCCATACTTCAGGTGGTGCTGTTCATTGTATTTCATTAGACATTAAATACAGCTCATCTACAAACTCTTTTAATGTAATTGTGGTGTATCGGTAATAGGAGAAATGTTCTCATTCTCGTCAGTACAGGGCGTTAAGTTTACGCGAATGTCTGCATGCGTTTATTTGGAATACATGTATTCTGTATGCATGCCTCTCTCATTATCTTCATGCATAATTCATCATTAGTTAGCTACCAAAAATGAGTGGTATCTGATCAAAAACGTCTCCGACGTAAAAAAAAATCCAAGTTACTCATGTGTAGCCTACAGATCGCTGTCTATAAGTCCTTAATTCTAACTTGCAAAAACTAGGCCTGCCTTTAAAAGTATTGATATCAAAATGTGGCCAAGTTACAACTAACAATATTGCCTACCGTAGCTCACACTAAATAAACTAGCTCTATTCCAAAGCAATGCTATCCAAACTTTCCTAAATTATTTAACTCCTTTGCGTAGATGCATAGTGATAATGGCGCCGGCACCATCATTTTGCTCAACTGAGACATTCGTTGCTCCTGCAGCCAAACTATTAGTGGAAATCACAAACGCAGTGTTTTAAATTTATTGGTAGATGATTTGTGACGATTTCTGCACAATGCAGTTTCTAGGTGTCACTATTTTCCCGTAGCAAGTCCATTTAACAAGCACCCCCCCACCCAGTCTATACCTACCCATGCGTGACATAGTGGACAATAGCGTCTATGTTTGAGTTCATAAATATATTTATTCATCATATAAAATTAGAATTCCGTCATAGCAACAAGATAAACTCAACAATAGCTTGATCGTATGCCAGAAAAGCCGTGAAAAGCCCTGCTCACTCAAATGCAAAATAAACATGTGAAAGTATTCTCTCATTCTACCATGTATTCTACTAGCAATATATGCTACTAAATACGAAGTAAATATGCAATCCTACCATTGGTTTTACACATCGAGATGTTCCTTTCAAAATTCAGTGGTCATTTATTGTCTGGTACAATCGGTTTGAGAAATGTACAACACTTTACACCGCTATTACACTATCTGAAACGTCGACTCGTAATACCCCCCATGCCCTGCAAGCCTGTCTCATTCATTACAGTTCATTCTGGTTTAATTGTCGGCTCTTATATCCAATAGAGTACATTATAACCTTAGCAACCGTATATGTAAAACAATTTACTACAGCCCAGCGTAACTGCAGTTTTCGTTTTAACGGTCTCGTATTATGCAAGCTCTATAAATAACGCATTAGGGAGGGGAGTTTCCCTTTATCGATATGTAAGTATTTTTGCGTCTAAAATGCTGTTGGCCTCGCTGGCTACATGTACGTTATTTTTTCCACTCGAGCAATCTCTTTCCAATATGTTTGATAGGCCTATTGTTATTTCCGCATTTTGAGTGCATTTCACATACTGTAGTGCAATCGTTAATTTTATTTTTGATGTAGGCTACTGATTTTCATTGAAGATAGAACATTTGGCAGAATACTATTTTATTTTCATGTTATCGTACATAATATAGGCTATGGCGTATATACTTGCCACGTATGGCATGGCAAATGCTCATTCCAATTTACTGTGCGCTGATATGTGGTAGATTAATGTAAAAATTGAACTTAGAGTCATTATGAATAGTAACAAAATCTTTTTAAAAACAACAGAAAAATGCAATCCCGGGGCAAAAGTATAGGCCTACATACTGTAGAGTACAGGGACAAGTGATGTTTTATTGAGGTACAAGAGTGAATGATTAGGCTACATATTTAGGTGTATGTAACACTGTGATATCAATGTTTTTATCTTAATCAATCAGAAGGAGCAAATGTATATGATTTATAATGGACTAAACACATTTTATTAATTTTATGACATGTTTTGCATAGGGGTTTTAGACCCATAGATATCTACCCCCCTATACTGATGAACGAAAGAAAACCCTTTTTTTTTTGCATTTTTCCAAAGTTTCTTTGCATTTGTGGCACTTTATTTTGACTTAAATTATGAAAATAAACAAATTTAACTTCGTATTGTAAAGGGTACACCTGTCTTGTTTCATTTAAGCCATTTACCAAGTTTATGTGATGCTCACACCTAAATAGATGAGAATTGACCAAATTTGCCATCTGCGCCAAGGGGTTAATGCAACTTGTTTTTTCATCTTACTATCTCAAGAGAATGTGGTCAATGAAACTGTATGTTCCACATCAAACTGCAAAATGAGAATAATTTATAGTGGAAATACTCTGATTCAGATGTGTTGCACTTAGAAATTAAACAGAGAAATGACACTATAGGGCATGTTTGAACAATTGTCTGCATCCACTGCTTTGGGTCTATGAAAAGCATAGAATGAATACAATTTATTATTATTATTATTATTATGTATTTATTGATTTATTTATTTGGAATATTTGGATTTCTATCAAAACCTGTGTGGTCCTACAAAGCATATATATAATTGTGTTCACAAAATTCTGTTTGCAAATATCATAACTATTATTATGTTAACAAAATTAGTACTATTACTTATTTGCCATCATCTGACAAACATGTCTGAATATGTTTGTAAAAATACTATATGTACGCTATTTTCTAGGTAAAAATATTACTCATTTTTATCTGCATTTATTTATTCATTCTCTATTGTACATGCTGTTTCTTCATATAAATGTCTGTTTGTGAATTGTAAAGAAATCTGTAGCAGCAGTTAACATTTTAAAACCTGTACATTTTCTAAAGTAAACTTGCCAACAAAGTATAACCATATCCTTGGAGTGTAATTATTCATCAACTGTTAAAAATATTAATTGAAATCATATGTTGTTCCATGAGGTACAATCTCTTCAATCACATGCTAAGATGAAGAAAAAACAAGTTGCATTAAATAATTTAGGAAAGTTTGGATAGCATTGCTTTGGAATAGAGCTAGTTTATTTAGTGTGAGCTACGATAAGCAATATTGTTAGTTGTACCTTTGTCATGGGCGCTGCCTGTTTCCTCGCTTTCTACTTCGTTTTCCGATCTATCGGATTTTCTGTACTCCATTGCGGGGTTTTGCTTCGCCCCGCCTATTAGTGTTTTCACCTGGCTTACCTGCCGCCAGGTATTTAAATCATGGAATTCCTCTTCCAGGTGCTTCACTATTGCTTCTTGCCTTCACGAATGACAGGGTTGTACTTTACTGCCTCTAAGATTTCAAGAAAGACTTTCTTTAGAGTCAGTTTTCTCCTGTTTTTTTGAAGCTTGGAGATTATCTCTCCTTTCTCTCTCTCTCTCCTATTTCCGCTCCCACTCTATCCATTTCGAGAGTGCGAGTTTTATATTTGTTTCATTATTTTCACCAGTTATCGGGCTCCATAGTCAAGTTCCGAAGGTGCCTTATTTTTTCTGCTCTCGCTATAGCCTTTTGCTGTAGTGCTATCTGCTTATTTTCTCTGCCCGTTTTTCTCGTGGCTATCCCTGTTTTTACTAGGGTGTTTATTGTTTGGCTTCTGCCAGGGAGTTTTATCCTTTCGTCATTATAGTTTTGGTTATAGGATTATTTTTCTCAGTCGCTGCCTGTTTAACGAGGCCAACCCGTTTACTAGGGTATTTATCGTTTGCCGCTGCCAGGGATTATTCCCTTTTTCTTCGCTAGCTCATTGCTATTTTGCCTAAAACCCCTCACAGAATAGTGAAGCCATGGATGAGCCAGCGACCTCTCCTCCCGAGCAAGGGAGAGTTCATCTCTCGGAAGAGGGTATTGTTGCCTTACAAGCGCAGCAGCAGTTTCTTACCTGGGCAAGTCGAGCTTCTTTCCAACCAGCTGCCGGTTCAGGAGGGTTGGTTTCGGGAAATGGCTGAGAGTATGCGCACCTACACCTGCTGCTCAGGCTGTCCCTTCTCTGGCTCCTGAGACACCCCCACTTAAAGAGCCCAAACTGCAGCTTCCCCTTCGATACGATGGTCCTGCTGGCAAGTGCCGAGGGTTCCTTAGCCAGCGTTTAATTTTTTTTAAAGCCCAGTCAACGCGGTTCACCACCTAGGAATCCCAGGTGGCGTTTATTTTATCACTCCTCACCGGGTCCACCCCTGTTATTATGGCCCAATCACCTACCCTTACCACGGCCAAATCATTGATGGATGCTATGGAGTCAGTATTTGATCAGCGCATGACCGGTCAGGAGGCGGCCAGGCGCCTGATCCGCCTCCGCCAGGGCAATGAAACAGTGGCCGACGTCTCCATCCGGTTTCATGCTCTGGCAGGCGAGACGAGCTGGCCAGAGGCTCCCCTGGTTACTCAGTTTACTGAATCGCTGAGTGACGTGCTTCAGGATGCTTTAGCGGTGCTCGAGCCGTGCGAGACACTAGATGCGCTAGTCTCCACGGCTATCCGCATTGATAACCGAGTCAGAGACCGGGTTCACACTAAGGGTAGCAGAAGGGAGTGTACTGCTAATTCCCTTTTTACTCCATTTTCCATGCCTAATCCGCCTCGCGGCGCTAAGGAGCCTATGCAGGTGGGTGGCGCCTTGTACGGGCCTCCGGGGGATTCCTCGGTTACTGCAGGAGGGTAACGCTATTGTAAGCGCCTGGGACACACTCTCCAGACATGTCCTAAGCTCTCGGGAAAAGGGATTTCTTGTTAGGGGAGCCGGGGCCCCTGGCGAGACATAATGGCACTACGTCCCTGAAATAAGTGGGGATTAGGGGATTTCCCGGAAATCCCCCTACTTCCAGTGAAATTAATGTGGCAACAGCACTCTCTCCTGGTCGATGCCTTTATTGACTCAGGGGCTGTTGTGCTTCATGGATGCTCAGTGGGCCCGGGCTCATCGCCTACCCATTCGTCATCTCACCTCTCCCCGTAAAATTACGCACTCCACGGCCGCCCGTTAGGCACGAGTTTAATTTAGCCTCACCGCTCCTCTCTCTATGATTACCCCCCACGATTATCATACTAAAAACATTCAGTTTTTTTTTAGTTAACTCCCCCTCTTACCCCATAGTACTGGGTCATACGTGGCTCACTAAACATAACCCTCATAATGAATGGGGAAAGGGCGAATCCAGTATCCACCAGTGGGGTTCTCAATGCACAGTCCAGGGGCATATTTCTCCGTCCGGGGTGTTGGGAGGACAATTAGGCGAGGCTGATGTCAGTTCCTCCTCGGAGATGGAGGAGATTACCTCTCTGTCCAATCGGGAGGAGCCTATTCTGGGTTCTGAGGTAGGAGGCGAGAGTCTGTAGTGGGACTCTCACGCCGATGGTTTCTCCACTTGGGAGGAGTTCTCTACTCTTTCACCTACTAAAATTGCGGAAATTAGTTTAGCAGGGACACTCGAGTTTCCCCTGCCTCACAATGTTCCCGCAGAATATACTGACCTAGCTGAGGTTTTCAGCAAACAAAGAGCCACTACTCTTCCTCTGCACCGCCCTTATAACTGCACTATTGATTTATATCCAGGCACCACCTCTACCAGAGGCAGTCTCTACTCTTTATCTGCCCCCGAGAATGCGGCTATGAAAAAGTACTTTGAAGAGGCGCTGGCTAACGGGTTTATAGAGTACTCAAGTGACTATGTCACGCTGGTTTCGGAAGTAAATTCCCCATTCATTTAGAGCGTAGACATTAACTAAAGCTTACTTTTAAACCATTTCTACTGATTATGTCTTACCGTTAATTTCCCGGATTGTTCAATATAACGCCCGTTCGCAAGCTGTCGTTTTTATGGACCAGCTTCGAGTATATTTTACATTTTAGTATTTTTTTTGTGAACATCCCAGCACTGGCACTGTTTAAAAACTACACGTCCCATAATTCCCTCCGAATGAGCAGCCTTATCTCCAGACGTTTTCATATAACGTTAGCCAGCAGTAGCACACAGCTCCATTTTTAAACACCTTTTTCTAATGTTAGCTAGCTAGCTTGAAGGACTAAAAGCTAGAATTGCTTTATGTGGTTAACCGTAGCATAGTTTCTGACCTTGTCGGGCGGGCTTCTCTACTAATGTTAGCTTGTCTTGAGCGGCACTAGCCTACTCCCAATCTGCCACAGAGCAGACAGACGAGATGATGATATCTCATTGGTCGAGAACCACCCGTGCGTTGCAGTACTGGATATGCAGTCCGTTAAAGTGGACTACAAGTCGAACTACAATCATTAATGCATTACTTTAAAAAAAAAAAATTGGAACATGCGATATATGGTCTATATCCTTGTACCACACAGGCTAATCCAGGAACATTTTGGCTCATTCTATGAATCGGATTTCAAGAAATAGCCGATAGTCTCCGAAGCCCATTCTATTTTCCATAGGGAATTTACTTCCGAAACCAGACTCCGCCCATGACTGTTGAGTACTCTATAAGACCGTCCACCTCATCTGCTGGTGCTGGGTTTTTCTTTGTTAAAAAGAAGGATGGCGGATTACGACCTTGCATAGACTATCACTCACTCAACGCCATTTCTATAAAGAACTGGTACCCCGCTCCCCCTGATGAATTCGGCATTTGAGCGCCTTCAGGGGGCAGCGGTCTTTTCCAAGCTCGACCTCCGCAGCGCTTACAACCTGGTGCGCATGCGTGAGGGCGATGAATGGAAGACTGCATTTAATACACACAGTGGGCACTATGAGTACCTGGTTATACCATTCGTGCTCTCTGTGTTTCAGGCGTTGGTGAACAATGTGCTGCGTGAGATGCTGGAGATATTCGTTTTTGTTTATTTAGATTTCTCTCCAGATCTTCAGACTCACGTTGGTCAGGTCAGACGGGTCTTGAAAGCTCTGTTAGAAGCCAAATTATTTGTTAAAGCGGAGAAGTGCACTTTTCACGCCAACACTGTTTCTTTCCCGGGATTCATTATTTCTGAGGGCAAAGTCCATATGGACCCGGAGAAAGTCTCTGCGGTTCTCGACTGGCCTACTCCCCGTTCTGTGAAACAGGTTCAGCGTTTTCTTGGCTTTGCCAATTTTTATAGATGCTTTATCAAGAATTTTAGTGCACTCATCATGCCCATTACCGCTTTGACCAGGAAAACATCAGCAGGGCAGTTTCCTAGGGCTGATTCCGCATTCATGAAATTAAAGAGAAGGTTCAGTTCTGAGCCCATTTTGATCACGTCCAATCCCTCCCTCCTGTTCATTGTGGAGGTCGATGCCTCCGAACTAGGAGCAGGCACCATTTTGTCTCAGTACTCCCCTATTGACCGCAAACTGCACCCGTGTGCTTACTTCTCTTGTGCCCTTACCCCGCCGAGAGGAATTATGATGTGGGGGACCGGGAGCTGTTGGCGGTTAAATTGGCTCTGGATGAGTGGCGGCACTGGTTGGAAGGAGCAGAACATCCCTTCACTCTCTAGATGATCATAAGAATTTAGAATACATTCAGCAGGCGAAGAGGCGTAATTCTCGACAGGCACGCCTGGCACTGTTCTTTACCTGGTTTAACTTCCTGCTCACATACCGTCCCGGTTCTAAAAACATCAAACCGGATGTTCTCTCTCGCATCTTTGATCAGTCCGGTACTATGGGACATTGATGTGGCGGTCCAGGAGGCATTACGCCTTGACCCCGGTCCAGGGGGGGGTCTCGCCAATTGTCTATTTGTGCCTCTTAAAGTGAGGCCTCGGGTGCTACTGTGGGGTCACTCCTCCCAACTCTCCGTGCATTCCGGCGTGCACTGCACTAGGGAATTCCTCTCCAGACGCTTTTGGTGGCCCGGCATGGAGAGGGACGTGCGCGAATTTGTCGCCGCCTGCACCATATGCGCTCGGAATAAGCGGTCTCAACTTCCCCCCCTTGGGCTTGTTGCACCCATTGCCCTTGCCCAGTCCACCATGGAGCCACATCGCCCTGGACTTTGTGACTGGGTTACCCGCTTCCCAGGGTAACACGGTTATTCTTGTCATTGTCGACAGGTTTTCTAAGGCAGCACACTTTCTGGCCCTTACTAAACTGCCATCTGCGCCTGAGACCGCTGGTCGTTGATCACGTCTTTAGGGTCCATGGGTTTCCCCGCGATGTGGTTTCTGACCGCGGTCCCCAGTTTGTCGCCAAATTCTGGCGTTCCTTTTACGCGCAGTTGGGCGCGTCCGTTAGTCTGTCCTCTGGGTTCCACCCGCAGAATAACGGACAGACGGAACGTACCAACCAGACTCTGGAGAGCACGCTTCGCTGCCTGGCGGCCTCCAACCCTACTTCATGGAGTCGTTATCTTCCGTGGGCCGAATATGCCCACAACACATTGCGTAATGCCTCCATGGGTCTGTCTCCATTTGAGGCCCAGGTGGGTTATTTGCCCTCACTCTTCCCTGAGTTGGAGAGGAATGTGGAAGTTCCGTCTGCTGCCTCTTTTGTTTGGAGGTGTCGTGCAGTGTGGAAGCGAGTTTGTGCTTCGCTTTTATGAGCATCCACCAATCAAAAGGCCTCCGCTGATAAACACTGTCGTCCTGCCCCTTCTTATCAGGTGGGTCAGAGAGTTTGGCCCCGCGGTACGTCGATCCCTTTAAGATCGTCCGCATAATTAACCCCGTTACTGCTCGTCTGCAGTTGCCGCGCTCCCTGCGCATTCACCCCACCTTCCACATCTCTCATTTAAAGCCGGTTCTGATCAGTGCTTTGTCCCCGGCTGAGAGACCCCCTCCCCCTCATCGGATCATGGAGGGAGGTCCGGTGTATACTGTCCACCGCATTTTGGCAGAGAGGCGGGTGGGCCGGGGTTTTCGGTTTCTGGTCGATTGGGAGGGCTATGGCCCCGAGGAGCGTTGCTGGGTCCCATCCAAGAATATTCTGGACCCCCAACTGATTAGAAACTTCCGTAGTAAGCGAGCTGGGGGATCGTCTGGGGCCGTCCATTAGGGGGGGGGGGGGTCCTGTCATGGGCGCTGCCTGTTTCCTCGCTTTCTACTTCGTTTTCCGATCTATCAGATTTTCTGTACTCCATTGCGGGGTTTTGCTTCGCCCCGCCTATTAGTGTTTTCACCTGGCTTACCTGCCGCCAGGTATTTAAGCCCTGGAATTCCTCTTCCAGGTGCTTCACTATTGCTTCGTGCCTTCACGAATGACAAGGTTGTTCTTTACTGCCTCTAAGATTTCAAGAAAGGCTTTATTTATTTTTTCTTTAGTCAGTTTTCTCCTGTTCTTTTGAAACTTGGAGATTCTCTCCTTTCTCTCTCTCTCCTATTTCCGCTCCCACTCTCCCTGTTTCGAGAGTGTGAGTTTTATATTTGTTTCATTATTTTCACCAGTTATCGGGCTCCATAGTCAAGTTCTGAAGGTGCCTTATTTTTTCTGCTCTCGCTATAGCCTTTTGCTGTAGTGCTATCTGCTTATTTTCTCTGCCCGTTTTTCTCGTGGCTATCCCTGTTTTTACTAGGGTGTTTATTGTTTGGCTTCTGCCAGGGAGTTTTATCCCTTCGTCATTATAGTTTTGGTTATAGGATTATTTTTCTCAGTCGCTGCCTGTTTAACGAGGCCAACCCCTAAAACCCCTCACAAACTTGGCCACATTTTGATATCAATACTTTTAAAGGCAGGCCTAGTTTTTGCTAGTTGGAATTAAGGACTTATAGGCAGCGCTCTGTAGGCTATGCGTGAGTAACTTGGCTTTTTTTTTTTTTAACGTTGGAGACGTTTTTGATCAGATTTACATTTACAGTATGTCACAGCACGATTTAAAAATTTTGAAAAGTAATTCAAACAGAAATCACTTTTTCCTTACAAATATGGACATCAAATTATCAGTTTCTGAATGTCACATTAGTCAGCTCATATTCAGACAAAACAGATTATTCAGTTTCGTTCTTGTCGGGAGAGGAAATTATAGATTTTTCCTGGCAAATATCCTTGTAAGCAGCCAGTGAGAGAGAACTATTATCTGTCTCTCGGGTATTTCGTGAGTGTGTGTGTTTGTGTGTGTGTGAGCGAGAGAGATGAGTGCACTGCGGTGTTATAGACAGTAATAGAAACACAGAGACAGATAGACATATATGGCCTTTTCACACTGTTCTACCATGCTGAGTTATACTGGGACCAGCATCAGTTTGAGAGACTTCATAGCATCATTATACTGTTAGCACATAGACACAGTGACAACAATGATCATAGTTAATGTGACTGTGCACTTTAATAGGTAGTGAGTTCATGCACATTACCGGTCATGCATTGTTATATGCCAGTGCCGCTGAATAATATTTCTGGCTAGCTAACTAGCCACATTTATTTGTAGAGAAACAAAGAGTCCGGTGTTGAAGTCACCTGTTTGTATCACTCTTCGCTCCCATGTGCATCATCTCTCATTATGAGGAGTGGCATGGGGGCGAGTGCCAGCCCAACATGGGCACCATGATTGTCATTAAACCCGCTGACATCAGACACATAGACATTTCCACTTCACCCAGAGCTCTATAAAAAGCAGATATTGTTCCTCCCTGTTATTGCTGAATTCTTCGTTGACCTACATCCGTCTGGGAGCACAAGCTGCGGGGAAGGGCCCCACCCTGACGTGAGAGTGTGCACATGAGTGTTTGTATGTGTGTGTGGGCGCGCATGTTCGTTTGTTTGCTGGACAGGCTCTATGGAGGTTTTGTGACCCCTAGTCACACTGTGCACATATCTGTGGGCTGGCCTAGGGCCAGCAGTGCAGCCTTGCGGTCAATGAGTCCACATCAAACCCAGAGCAGTGTGCTTAACCTGAAGTGCCTCAGTGGAACACCAGCTGTATGTGATAAGAACATGTAAGTGTAAGCTATGTGAGGCCATGTGTCTGCTGAACAAATAAATCATGGTATGGACCAAAATCCCCATTATAGTATTTATTTGCTTAGCTGATGCCCTTGTCCTGATCTCACTTTCTTTTTCTTTTCTTTTTTCTTACATATGATCCATTTATTCAGCTGCATATTTCACTGAAGCAATTCAGGTTAAGTACTTTTCTTATTTGAACCTGCAACCTCTGAATTACAAATTATTTAACCAGTTCTTTAACCACTACATTACAATACATGACACTACATTACGGACTTTCTGCTTCGCAGTACAGCATTGCACAATCTGAATAAAATTGTGACCATGTGAAGATGTGGACTTAGCATCTAAGTAAGTGGTATGTATGTATATATGTATCTGAACAAAAAAACGCTTTCAACATACAAATATGGCAAGTTACTCACACATACAAAGCACTGTCTACAATAAAATTAGCGAAATCTAGGCCTGCCATTAAAAGTATTGCTATCAAAATAAGGCCAAGTTACAACAAACAATATTGGCTATCTTCGTTCACACAAATTAAACGAGCTCTATTCCAAAGCAATGCTACCCCTTTTTTTTCCTAAATTATTTCATGTAACTTGACCCTGTGATTTTTCATGTTACCATCTGAAGAGAATGTGGTCATTCAAACTTTATGTGTCATGTGAAAGTGCGAAATGGTAATCATTTATAGTGGAAATAATATGCAATTCAGCTGTTACACTTAGCATTTTTAGAAAAGACTACACTACATGTTTGAACATTTGTCTGCATCCAGTGCTTTGGCCATATGAGAAGCACATCATGAATAAAATGCAGTATTATTTTTGTTGTTATTGACATTATTTTGTTCAGAACGGTGAAATTGACCGTCATTTATGTTGCCTGTATGCTTGATAATGTTGTGGTTGCGAAGTTTGATAACGTTGTTGCAAAATCACAAGGCTGCCATACATGCCTGTGTTGCCTCGTAAATCAAGAATAAAAATACAAAGTAGAAATCACATAAAACAGCATGTAATAAAGACATCACAATAAATGCAAGGATAAAACACAAAATAATCAAGACTGAAGGGAATCACTCCAACCAAATACAGGATAAAGTGCTGTGTGTAAAGTGCTAGTGTCAAGAAGAACTGTTCATGATTATGCCAAGTGATTCAGTATTTTTAAGGCCACAAGAACAAAAGAGTCTCTGGCACACCTTGTTTTTGTATGGGGAATCCTAAATCGGCAGCCAGAAGGAAGGACCTGTTTAAAGAATATTAATAACAAAAAACTACATTTTAAGTGTGAAGTTTGGCTTTGTCAAGAGCCACAAAAGACAGGAAATTCAAATGAGCACCACCAAGCCAAACTTCAGCTCTCTACACTATCAGGGATTTCCAGTATTCCGTTTTTTATATCTGACTGCTATACAATTCTGTAGCTATGTTGGTCTACTGTATTTCAAACAACATTTACTCATCACTGGGCAGACTGGTTCAAACCTCTCAAAGAGGTTTGAATTCTAATTCATACTCGTAGAATATGTGCTGCCACCCATGATAGTGACCTGTCCAAAAAGGTTTTGCATTTCCCTACTGCAGTTTTGTGTAGGCTATTCTCTATTCCTCTTATGTTCTTAACACTTTCGTTTATGAAAAGACGAGGGCTGCGTCCCAATATTCTCATTAAAACACAACGATCTGTTTCTGGGGCACGGAGGAGAGGAGGTGGTAGTGGAGGAAAGGAGGAAAAATAACAAAAATGGACATTTACACCAAGAAACTTTTACAATAGAGAAAGGGGGGATGAATAAATAAATGCAGATAAAAATTAAAAATATTTTGACGTAGAAAATAGCCTACATATAGCATTTTTGCAAACCTATCCAGGCATGTTCGCCCTCTTAATGTAGCCTACTGTATGTTTGTGGGTCAGATGATGCCAAATAAGTAATAGTACTAATTTGTTAATATAATAAGTTATGTTATTTGTGAACAGAATTTTGTGAACACAAGAATGTGTAGGCTCTGTAGGACCACACAGGCTTCTATAGAAATCCAAATATTCCAAGTAAATAAATACATAATAATAATAATAATAATTAATAATACATTTTATTCATGCTGTGCTTTTCATAAACCCAAAGCACTGGATGCAGACAATTGTTCAAACATACCCTATAGTGTAGTAATTTTTCTTTTTAATTTCTAAGTGAAACACACATCTCAGATTATTTCCACTATAAATTATTCTCCTTTCACAGTTTAATGTGTCACATACAGTTTCATTGACCACATTCTCTTGAGATGGTAAGATGAAAAAACACGGGGCCAAGTTGCATTTAATAATTTAGGAAAGTTTGGATAGCATTGCTTTGGAATAGAGCTAGTTTAATTAGTGTGAACTAAGATGGGCAATATTGTTAGTTGCCACATTGTCTTTGCAAGTTGGAATTAAGGACATACAAACAGTGCTTTGTAGGCTATGGGTATTGGCTTTTTTTTTTACATTGAAAACATATTTTTTGGTGAGATATCACTTATTTTTGTGTACTAATGTAATGTGTTTGGTCGCTAACTTATGATGATAATGCATGAAGATAATGACATCAGGAGAGACATGCATACAGAATACATGCAGACACACACATGCATTGTAGCTCAAAGAAAGACATAGGTGTGAATTCTGTGCTTTAGCCTACCATGAACTACAAGTATATTATAGTGTTTGCAGTCATTTTAACTGCATGACGGTACGTAGCCTATTTAAAAGGGTTGTATCGCCTACACAGAAGACGTAGCCTAGTAACTCATGCACAAAGCACTATTTTGTAGCTAACAAAATAATTGGTTTTGCGTAGATGCAATAGCCTAGTAAAAGTAATGTGTGAAAGATAAATAAATAAATAAATCTTTACCAAGGCTGTAACCAGGGAACTCTTGCATCAAAGCCAGGCACAGTAAACACAAGGCCATAACGTAGCTGCACATAGGCTACATGTTTTTTCGGCACTGTCCTGCCTATGTACAGCACAGTCAGTGTATTTTTTCCCCGGTCATGTTACCTGCGGTAAATCATTTGGTCTTTGTGGTACCAACCGTACCATGCACATGTAGTTTAGTTTTCTGTACTGCAAGGGATGTATAATAAGGCATTTCGACTTGCTTCATAGTAGTAGTTTCCTTTACACTCTTTAGTAGGTTAATTTTCCTGACCAGCTGACTGATGTTAAAATTTCTCTGGCAAAGCTATTTCCCAGAGATCTTTGCATGAGAAAATAAGAAAATACTACTGTCAAAGAAGGTGGCCTACCACAAATAATCATTATGTTTTATGTTATATTATTATTATATAGTGTTTTCAATAGAAATTGTCTGCAGAAGTAGACTATAACTATAATGTTCAGAGGCTATTGTAATTTTTTTAAGTGACTAACCATGAAATAGATGTCTTTGCTGAATTGACGTATATAAAACCAAAATACATTAGGGTTCATAGGTTATATTATCGTAAATTCCTAATTTTTTATTTTATGGTCACATTGTGTTATGTGTGAAAAGGATAAACTGAACAGAGGTGAAGTGAAGAAATGAATGAAGACATAATAAAGAAATCTTGGCCGAGGCGAACGTTGAAGCTTCAGTTTCCACGGTGAGTCAGACATGACCGCAACAGCACAGCATAAGGCTCCACACAGACAAAGTTTTTTGTCAGAATTTGTGTGAGATTAAAACATGTAGCCAATGGCACACTTATTCATAGAATTTTTTACAAGAATGCAACAACACGATGTTAACCCTATTTACTTTGGCCCATTTGGTCCAATTTTCGTGTAATTTTTACTAGTGTCAATTAAGTGCCAATATCTCAAACTATTCACTGCACATCCATGGTTGAAAGTTTGAATGAAAGAAGAGGCTTGTACCATTCAGAAATCTAGAACACAATAAATGTATGTCAAAGTGGTCACATACAGTTTATACAAAATACACATAAGAATATAAAAAAAGTATAAAACGCCTTGTGTTTTTATAGTTTATCACTGAATATCTCAACTGCAAAGTACTGGAGCAAGCCAGAATTGCTTATACTAGTGCAGGAATATGTTGTCCACTTGTGGATACAATTTGGTAAAGATATCTACAGGCTTTCCTTATCCATTGGTATTTTTGCAAAAACGGGGCCCAGGTGTGCCAAAAGCTATCCAAACCTCTCCAAATATAAAACATGTGCATATCTTTCTGTCTAGGCATGTCAATCATCAGAAAACTTTATTTTTCTTTTAAAACTGTTTTTTTAAAAACAAAATGTGAAGAAAATTAACCTACACATGTTTTGTGTTTGTGTATGAGGGTATTCTCTTACAAAGCATGCCCAAAAGTACCAAATACAAATAAAGGATTACTTACCCTAATGTTATCCAAACAATCTGCTTTACATTTAAAATGGCATTGTACTGTACTAGATTTACCAGAGCCCCATAAACCAGCAGATTAACAGGCTTATCTATAACAAGCCTTCAACATGACTTTTTACAGCAAAAGTAATGAATTATACATCACTTTATTTGGCAAACCTGTCTGTTACCACCTCCTTCGACAGAGGTGGGGGAGGGGTGTCTTCACTGTCCTCCCTGAAAAAGACAGATTCAAGTACATTACTTAGTAGAATCACTAAAAAATGAGAACACTAATTATCTCAAAAGGACATATGGCAAGTATTACAATTAAGTGAAAAAATTAATTATATATATATAAAATACACACACACACACACACACACACACACACATATATATATATATAAATCTTACATCCACAGTACGTCTGATATTAGCTCCAACATAATTAGCAATCGTAGCTAACTAGGATTTATGAATTAGTTTGTCAGCTTGCAAGAATCAATTTATCACCAAACTAAAAATACTCTAGATAATAGCACTCCATACTGTTAATGATTATGATAATAACAATAATAATAATAATAATAATTTGTATTATATATTTTTTAAAACACTTACATGTCCAGGCACGGGTCCATGCCACAGAGTCATTGCTATGCCTGAGGACTGACTTGTTCACCTCCGAAATCACTGCGATGCAGCACCTCCAAAACCTGAGAAACCGTGAAATAAGCGCTCTTCTTTCCACCGTTGCTTGCCACGTTTGCGTATAAATGTATAAAATAATCGTAATCGTTGAAGCAGCAAAGACATATGACCAGCGCAATTACAACATACAGCAAACCACGTACGCGTAAAGAGAAAAGCTAGCCTATGACATACATACAGCTAACAAAAGCGCTACACATGGCTAAATATCATCTGGATAGCCTAAAAACTTACTTGTACAGCAATCCAGTCCATCCCTTCCAGGATAAGCTCAGTAAAAATGGCCACAGGCGTAATCTGATGCTAACAGCAGTGTCATGTGGCCGAAATTGCACACCACGATTGCCCTATGGGCTGTCGTTACACATGGATACAGCGCCATTCCCAGTCGCTCGAATATGACATATTTTACTTCGTTTTAAAGGGCAGGAAACCCCGTAGAAGATAATCTATGTGGTTTACGTTACATCATCCCTGAAGCAGTCTAGTAATGTTTTTACGCAACGGTAGTAATGTAGTACAAATGCAAATGCGATGGGTACGCACCGTGGAAATGGAGATTTTGCTGGACAATGGATAAATGGGATTACGAAAAAGCGTTCAGGATTCTTCCGAAAACAGTTATAACTGCATAACCACGTATCAAATTTGGTTGATCAAACATGTTTATCAAGCGATTTTGTTGAAAATAAAATATATGCATCCAAAACCGGAAGTACATCGGTTGTATGCATAGTGAAGTGAGCAGGGGGAAAAAACACATAATGTTAATCTATACAACTTTTCAGTAACATACAATTGTTCCTAAATCGGATCTTGATTTTTTAGTGTGTAGAAACTGTACCAAGAGTTTTTGTGATATGCTTGATGATTTTATTGCCTGTGACTGCGGCGAGGTGAAGGCTGTAAACAGTGGGTTGGGCTATTAGTACCCTGCTGCTTCATGGCCCTGCAGTGTAACCTGAGAGCTGATAAGCATATAAACGAATGTGTTCGCAGGCTGTGACTGTTTTTACCAATTTTGCCTCGAAAGTTCTGCGTTTTATTAACGTTTTAATTTAGAATTTCCGAGAAATATGAACACTATAAAAAATTGGGAAGGATACGTCCCACCACTAGGGGGCCAAAGACCATAGAGTTAACCAGGCGATATAATTTTTTACATTAATGTAACAACGCAATGTTAACCTGGCGATATTTTGCGTTAGAACTGTATTGTCTGTGTCTGAGAAATGGGATATGTGTTCCTGTACTGCGTAAATATTAACCTGCTGTGAACCTTTTGTTGGTAGGCTACCAGACCATGTCGGGTGACTTTCACCTCTTTTTAAGTACAAGTGAAATTGTGAACATTTAATTAATTTAGTTAGTTTTCCCTGCAAATGCTAAGAAATTTATGTTCTTTAATGTGAAAATAACATTGTATGAGGAAAAGTATACATGTGCAAACAGCTTCTGATAGGCGGATTAAAGGCGGTTGTCCAATGGGGAGAATTATTCTTTGAGGGTATATGGGCAGGTAGGCAGGAAAAATAAGAATAAATGGAAGGAGAAGAAGAAGAAGAGGAAGGAGAAAAACCAGCAAAATAACCCAAGTTTGGGGCTTGATTGTGTGGGTGTGTGAAGTTGTATGTGAATGCTGTGTGGTTACATGAGGTCAGACCGTACTGAGAGTCTGTGTTCATTGTGGTTACTTCTGTAGGAAACCCTGAAAAGTGCCAAATTATCTGTGCTGTAACTTGGCAGATGGCATACCTGCCATCCCAATACCTGACATTGCGGTTGGCGTTGAGACGTTAATTAATATTCAACAATTAATATGTAATTAATATGTAATCAGCAACATTAGATTAGGACACAAAGATTCGTTTCTGGGGCATGGAGGAGAGGAGCTGGTAGTAGAGGAAAGGAGAGTACATTTTTTGAGTATTGGGATCTTTTTGAACCTATCCGTAGTCTGTAGATACACTGATAAAAATATTGAGCCTGATCTACTTAAAAAATGTAAGGTAACTTTTTGCATCAGATTTTTATGTAGATAAAGCAAGGATAGTGTTTGTTTCAGCTACTTAATTTCTTGAGCGTAAGAAATGGGTTTTGCAAGTAAAGTCTACTTAACTTTGCAAGTCAAGTTAGTTTTCATTTTGCAAGTAAAGTCAACTTAGTTTTGCAAGTAAGTTAACTCAATTTCATAAGTAAACGTTACTTAACTTTACAAGTTAACTTACTTGCAAAGTTAAGTAGACTTTACTTGCAAATCTCATTTCTTACATACAAGAAATTAAGTAGCCTATACAAAAACAATCCTTGCACTATCTACATAATAATCTGATGCAAACAGTTACCTTACATTTTTTAAGTAGATCAAGCACAATATTTTGTGTCATGCTTGGTAAACGTTAAGTAGTGACACGTGTTGGGCAATCATTATCCACTTATCACATGTCAAGATATGTTGCAATGGAGATAAGTGTTGACTCATGACCATAAATAGACAGGAACTGCAACAATTGATTAATCAATCAATTAATTGGTAACAATTAAATTAATTGTCAACCATTTTTATAATCTATTTTTAAGAAGGAAAAATGCCAAATTATCTGATTTGAATGCTTTCTGGTTTTAAATTGTGGACTGTTGATCAGGACAAAACAAGACATTTTAGGTTGACAGATTAAACAATCATTGGTTGCAGCCCCAACACTGTACACTATGAACAACACCCTGCACATGAGCCAAACAATGTCAGGTATAATTATGCAACTTAACCCAACACAAGACTTGGAAGTTGTTTAGCTCAAATAAGCATATTTATTTGACAATAAAACATTTTCAGTCATGAACACTGAAGGTATTGGTGCTGTCGTGCAAGACATGCTATCAGAACTCCACTGACAGTCTTTCTTTAAAGGTTGAACTCCGCAAGGAAATGCAATTCCAGTCAAATTCACGGCTATATTATAACACATTTATGAAGCAAAAAGAAAATCCAGCAGCTCTCAATTTTGTACTAAAGCAAGGGCACACACACGGGCGGACCGGGCACACACACACACGGGTGGGCACAGACACACGGGCGGGCACACACACACGCGGGCGGACACACACACACTTAAGTATTTTTTCTTTATCAGAACATTAAGGCACAAAGCCAACTCCAGAGGTACTATTCCCTCGAACAAGTCGTGTAGCAGATCATGAACACTGAACGTTGTGCAAGACACGCTATCAGAACTCCACTGACAGTCTTTCTTTTAAAGTTTGAACAGATGAACACCACAAGGAAATGCAATTCCAGCTGTCAAAATGGCAAACTTTCAAATTCACAGCTATATTCAAATACATTCATGAAGCAAAATAGAAAATCCAGCAGCTCTCAATTCTGTCAAAGCAAGGGTCTCCTCTAAAACACACACGCACGCACGCACGCACGCACGCACACACATTAGAATTCACACTAGATAACAAAATAAAACATTTCAGCATCAAAGAATACAAAAAGAGTAGTGTAACCTGAGAGTGCATTGGGGGAACCTCTGAATGTGCGAGCTCTGAACGAGCTGTAAAACTTGGTTAGAGGGAGAGCTCACTCGAAACCTCCACCTTCAACAACATCTGTATGGCGTTTAGGCATGCAAACAGACCTTGAGATCATGGACTTTGGAAGACATTTTTTTGTTCACATCCTCCAGCTCTAGGAAGATCTTCTGAAAGGCCTCAAATGTGTATTTCAGTTTATTAGGGTACCTTAGTTCCAAGGCATAGATGAGGCCCATCAGATAGGTGCAAGCATGTGCAACATCTGGGATACCGAAAAGGACTTCTGCTCCCTCGATGGCTATTCCAGCTTGCTTGGGGAGACCTTCATCCCTTGCTTTGCTGACTACAAAGATGCTGAGAACAAATGTCGTGAGGGCTTCTTGGATGGCTGCAGCATCATCGTCATGAAAAACCTGTGAAATACACCAGAGAGAATAAAAAATTTATTGTATACAGCAGCGGTTATCAGTAAATCTTAGGATATTCTTGTACAAGTCTCTAGATATCTCATGATTTTCCATGTTTCACTGCAGCATTTTTAACAATTACACGCGATAATCCTAATATCTAATTTCTACATAGGCACATTATCAAAAATCTACAAAAATTTTCTTGTCAGATGGTTATCCTAGATTGCACAAACTTGTCCCATATTGGTAAGCTTTGATCAAATCTACGGCAGAGGTATATTTTCTTTACCTGGTAGTCCTTGATTAACTCTTCTGGCTTTTCACCAAGGTAGAGAATGAGGCCTCTGATCGCAACTTCTCTTCTGGACTCAATGTTGCTGTCCTACAAAAATATAAATTAAGAAATAAACACTCATTAACTTGAGAAATATGATATTAATATGAAAATGAGATTACAGACATCATCAGAACGCAACTACTACTAAAACTAACTACTACTACACTGATACATGCCTCATTTAACATGTCAAGGGTCTCATCGAGCTTCTTTCCAACGGCTCCACCCTTCCTCCTGTACAGGGTCAACAGCTTGGGTGTGTATTGGTCCAACTTGCCCAGGAATGTGGACTGCAGTGGCTTCAGCGTGATTCTCCGGAATTCATCCTCAATCTGAGAGAGTAAGAGAGAAACATGATGGAGAAACATAATGAAATCCAGAAAAAATAATTACAGACACATGGGCAAGAGAAACAGCATAAGAAAAAAAGAAGAATCCTAAAACTACACTGAAATCGACATTTAAGTGGTAAGGGATGTTTCACCAGACATGGAAGAATACTGCTTTTTTTCCCACAGGAAATCAGGTAAGAATAGCTTTTATTCTGACAGCCTTATCAGGTAAATATATTGTTCATTCCACAGTTAATCAGGTAAGTTCAGCTTTTATCCTCAGAGTTTTGCGAGCTAAACATTGTGCTCATTTATTTTCACAGATCACGGAGTCAGGAAAGTTTTTCTTTGTGGCTTAATTTTGGCATGCGAGTGCTCCATCTGACATGAAGGAGCCCTCACTCTTCAGTCTGGTATATGCTAAAACTAAGTCATTTCCTACAGCTATGACACTTGCATATCAATAATACACTTATGAATTAAAAGGCGCACCCAAAACATCTTGATTCTTAAAAAAAAGGAAGATGTGTGATTTTCACTTCAGAAAGTGTCACATAGGTTACATGATAATGATAATAGTGATACTGTCAAACAAGGAAATGAGAATTCAAAATAGAAAGATTCACTTTGAAACTTTACGACTAACACCCTGTATTGGAGAAGACATGATTAAAATGTTCAACATACCTGGGAAAACTCAAACAACGCAGGCCATCGAGCTTTGAAGTCAATCACAGGTGGTTTGTTGAGGATTACATCATTTCGACGCAGTGAGAAGGTTTTTGCCATCTTCTCATTTATGAGTTTGTTATTGTCTCTTTTCTTGTACTCATAGAGAAGCTCCACTCGCTCCTTTTCAAGTGTTGCATCAGTTTCACCTGTAGGATGAGGTGGGAGGTAATTGACCTCAGATTTCTTCGCCTTCTTCAAGTATCCACCTGGGGTGCTGGAGTCTGCAGCCAAATTTCTCTTCCGAGAGTTTACATTTAGCTCTGGTAGACCAAGGTGTCTCACCTTTGCCCTGTAATTTCCAAGCTTGTACTTCAAGCTGTTGTGCCAACTATATAAACCATTGAAGGATACTGGGTCCTTCAAACATGGGTGCTTCGCAACTAGGGCCTCAGCAACCTGCTCCCTTTGGGCTTGTGAAGGATAGGCAGTGTAGACAAAGATGCAATCTGCTAGTTTTTCCAGAATGTTGGATTTTACTGCAGGATTGTTGAGTAAGGTTCCATCCTTTCTGTAAGCTTCATTTGAAGCTTGTAGAACAAGTTCAGTGTCAAAGGAGAAGGTAGGTATCTCAAACTGAGTTGGCCAGGACTCAGAACGAAGGGAGGAGGTGCTCTCTGGAGAAGACAGAAGTATGGTGGATGCTGTGGAACAAGCATCTTCCGATGACTCAGCATAACTGCAATCCATGCTCTCTTGGAGTCCTTTGGCATTCAGAGAATCCTCAAATGTCAGTGTCATCACAGGTTCAGGAAGAACCACCTTGATAGTGTCTTTGTCTTTTATTTCCTTAGTTTCAAGGAGGGTAAAAAATTGACCATCAAAATCTTGGTCCTGAAACTGAATACTAAAATCTTGTTCAAGTGCAAATGTCTCTTTTACAATGTTCTTCAATTCCCCCACAGTCTGAGGGATTCCTGAGGGCAAGGAAAGCTTGTGAATTTCCTCCTGCAGTATGACTCTTAGTCTGGCAGTCATGTTGATTCTGTAGTAGGAAAAAAGACAAGTTATTGAGTTGAATTTTGTCATGCAAACAATGAAATTACATCCTATTACATAGAGATAGGTCAAAAACAATATTTTTAAAGATTGTAGTATTAAAGACATAAGAGGATTTCTCAGGTAAGTAAATTATTAAACTAAAACATGATTTTAATGTTGTAGCTGATCCGTGTATGCAACAGAAGTAGTATTTCAATGTAAGTAAAGGTTAATACAACTAAAGTATTCAAACAAATTTCACTGCACATGGTTCCACAACAATATATCAATATTTCTTAAAGATTTTTTATATTGTTTTCCCTTTTGTCTTTTGTTTTGTCTCTCCTTAAAATCATCAATTGTGTTAGTGTACACTGCATTTTTTTATGATCGTTTCTTTAGCTTACGAGATCCAATTTGTTCCACTTGTTTCTTGACAATGTGAAAAATCAGCATCGACACATTTGTTAATAGCCTGAACTTTCATTGTTGCATAGATTTGTCAATGTTGCTGAAATTATGCTCTTCAGTTTCATCTCATACAAACCAATAGCAGTTTGATGCATGCACACATCAATCTGACCACAAGTGGGATGAAACTATGATGTCTGGACTGTTTTTCATTTTGATTTCACATCATCAACAAATTGATGGAACTAATGCAGTCTTATAAGGTAAACAAAACTTATAAAAGCATGTCATATACAGGAAAAAACCAGGGGTATTTTTAAAGTTGGACCATGCAGGAAATTGTCTAAAAGTCTAAGTGACATTTTTGCTTTTTTTTGTAAATTTCCTCACATCCTGGGAAATCTGAAAATCATTTGAAACACTAATAGTATTGAGGAATCAGGAACAATTGTAAACATGTCAATATATACCCTATTTAACTACCTAGTCTTGCAGGGGAATGTGACGCTTCAAGGTGACAAATCGCTTTCGTTCAACAGTGTATGCTGCAAGAGGATAAGAGTCTGTTAATTCCTGCTGCTCGAGGACTGTCACTTGAATTGTGGATTCCAGTTCAAAAGACCTAAGGTGCTCACTGTACCATGACTGTAAACACTTGACAGCAAATGCAGGTTGGCCTTGCACAATGAGGATCAGACTTAGTTCAACAAAATCTGGAAGCCCTCCAGTGGATCCGTAGGGCAAGATCATTCCCACTGAGTAAGTGGTGCCATAGCAGGTCACTGTATTTGCCACCTGAAGACAGGTCTTTCCTGGAAACTTTTTTTGCACTGCTTCCTATAGGTTTTCCTTGAGGACATCCAAAGGTACTGTGAACACATTTGAGACACTGAGGGCAGGTTTGAGTATGTCTGTGCCATGCAGATGGTAAGCCAGCATCAACTGATGCTTAAATGCAAGAGACAGTAAAATGTTGCGAAAACAGCCAGTATGTCGAACAACTCGCTTAAAGAAGCTATGTTTCGCTTCAAATCGCATTGTCCATAGAGCTACAAGGGGTCCAAATGCCTTGATCAGTTGTGGATAATGCTCCAGGAAATGGTGCTTTGGCCAAAGTTTTGCCTCTGGGAAAACTTGCAAGTATCTATGCCTGTGTTCTGATATCTTTGTGTCCAAGAATCTAATTGTGTCGTCTGTGTGTAATGGAGAAAGCACTAGCTCCACAATGTCTTTCAGGTCCATTAGAAGATGCCATGCTGGTTCACTCTCTGGCACTTTGGAACCAATGATAAGAGGGAGCAAACGCAAGATGCTCCAATTTTCATGAGCGTTTCCACCTATGCTCTTCCGGCTGGCAAAGTTCAATGGTACAGGCTGCGGGCTGTCAGCTTTATCAGTCCACTTGTAGGGGAACTGTCTGATTAAGTCGTTGAGTTCAAATAAATTAAAGTACTTTTTCTTTATCAGAACATTAAGGCACAAAGCCAACTCCACAGGTACTATTCCCTCGAACAAGTCGTGTAGCAGATCTGGTGGATACCCTGACACGACATGGAAATATTTCAATTTATTTGTTAAGGCACACTGCCTTTTCACACCGAAGCAGTGAGTGAGAGTGGGACTTTCTGAAGCTGTTTGTAGATGACATGAATGTTCCTGTTTTGTTCTAGCTTGGAAGGATCCAGTTCTTACTTCTTTTTCCTGAAACTCAGTGAGCTGCCCCAAACAAAACCTGCAGATATGAGATCCAGAAAAGCTTTCCAAAAAGCCACCGATTGAATGGGCGCCTAAATTATCAGCTATTACACTAACTACTGTGCCTTTGATTTTCTTTCCAAATGCAGGGATAAAGAGTCCTTCCTCTTCCAACTGGACAAGGTCTTTTATCAGCGGCTGGAGCACTGCCTCATAACCGTACTTCTTTACATCCACAGCCTTGCTAAGTACAGCTAAATAAATTGACGTCAGTGTAGCGCGAAACTTTGGTGGAACGTTTGCCAATACCCAATACACTGCAGTAATCTTGTGTTTTTTTCGGGATGTCCCGAGGGGATTGCAAATCTCAAGATCATCAATGTAGAGAAAGAGAGAAATAGTTATGCTTTCAGTGGATAAAAATGCATTTTCTTTAAAATGTGTTCCATCATGAAATGACTCGTATCTACCCTCTTGAGTAGTGTATGAAGAGTTGAAAGCTTTCTCCTGTATGTCTTTCAGGCTTAATATTTGAGACAATGACTGAAGAATTGGAACATACTGTAAGGTTTTACCTTCCTTCTTGTCGAGAATGTATTCAACTGGCTCAACAACATTAAAAGTCTTCTTATAAAACTCCTTTCTTTTGTAAGATGTGGCAAGAGGACCATCAGCTCTTAAAGCTGTGCTAATTGGGTTTGACTCACTCAACTGTTTGACTAAATCAGAGACGACTAGGTCATCAAGCACACAGTTATGTTTCTTTAAACAGAAGTTTACAGTCTTTCTTATGCCAGGACCCGACACAGAGGAGGATATAAACTGGAGTTCTGCTACTACTTCAGAAACGCACTTGCTTGGCACATTATAAATGCTCTCTAATTTCAATAAAAGGTGGCCTAAGTTCAGTTCAATTTCGTCCTCTTTCAATTCTTCAGTTTCATACTCTCCTGTGTGATCATAAGTTTCTGAACAGGCCTTAGAACAATGCGCTTCAGCAATATCTGTAATATTTGTCTGAGCTATATAATTATGCACAATTTGTGGCCGGAAATGACTTGAAGAATGTCCTGTGTGTTTTCGGGATCTATGTGATGCAAAGGTTCCATACACATTTGTGTAGAAATCACAATCTTTAAAGACACAGTGCACAGTTTGATTTTTCCTAAGATGAACTCTAAGATGTTGGAAGTAATCCTTTTCAGTGGAGAAACAAGAACTGCAAAGTTCACAATTGAAAGAAATTACTTCTGGTGTTGACTTATTAGCTGGATGTTTCCTTGACAAATGTGTTTTGAGGGTAATCCAGGTTTTGAAGGAGCAGGGGCAATCGGCATATAAACAGGGAAGAAATTCACTATAGTTGTGCCTCAACCTGTAGTGCCTCAAAAGTGCAGTAGATTCAGGGGCAACAAAGGTGCAGATCTTGCAAATCCATCCCATGTAGAGTACAAGTCAGATTTAAAATTCAAGTACATCCAGATCCCAAAGGAGGTGCAAATTGGGTGGTCTCTCTGGAGGAGGTTAGGATGGGACACAGCTGCAAGATTCGATGTGATGCCAAGTTACAGTCAGGTGCTCGGCTTCAGTTTAGCAACGTTTAGCATCTCCGTCTGAAACAGCAGAAATTAACACAATTAATTTCTGCTGTTTACTTGTCAAATGCTTTCCTGCCAGACCTGCCACCACTGCGGTAAGAGGGGCCACATTTCACGTACATGCAGAGAGAGTAAGCAGGGAAATAAAGCAGCAGGAAACACAAGGTGGGAGAAAAGAGGGGATAAATGGCAGGAAAAGTCAGAGACAGATAAATAAGTTGGACACCAGTGCTAAGCAGAGTGACACTGATACAGACTCAGACGCTGAATTAGCCCTGCACATGGTGAATGTTGATGATGATGTCACACTGCAGGGCAATCCAGCCTCATCAGTAATCTGGGTTAGGCCAAAAGTGGAGGGGCAAAACATTGAGATGGAACTGGATACGGGGGCAGCAGTCTCACTCATTTCAGAGGGACTGTATAATAAAAAATTCAGCCATAATTGCCTGCGCCACACCCACACCTTGCTGAAAACGTATACAGGTGAAGTGATCTCACCAGTGGGTCGTGAAGGTGAGGGTCCAAATGAACAGAGAAAGAGCACGACTCCCCCTATATGTGGTGAAAGGCGATGCACCCCCATTATTTGGGCGTGAGTGGCTGAGAAGAGTGAGACTAGATTGCAGAGCAATAAAAACTGTCAGATCTGTACAACGCATGCAGGGTGACACTTTGGAAGCAGTGTTAAAGGGGCATGCTGATGTATTCAAGGAACATTGAAGGGCTTTGAGGTAGCACTGACACTCAAGCCAGAACATCAGCCGAAGTTCTGTCAGGCCCGTGTGGTTCCCTATGCACTCAGGCCCAAGGTGGACGCCGAGCTGGAGCGCCTGCAACAATTAAACGTGATTTCCCCAGTTCAGTTCAGTGAATGGGCCACCCCCATCATGCCAATTACAAAGAAAAATGGGGGTGTACGCATCTGCGGGGATTTCAAAATGACGATAAACCCCGCCCTCTGTGCTGAACATTATCCCATACCCCGCATTGAGGATCTGTTTGCTTCCCTAGCGGGGGGGCAGCATTTCAGCAAACTGGATCTTTCCCATGCATATCTGCAGGTGCCTGTGCAGGAGAGCTCCCGCAAATATCTCACCATCACAACACACAAGGGAATGTTCTGCTACAACCGGCTGCCCTTCGGCATAACGTCAGCGCCCTCCATCTTCCAGCACGTCATGGATCAAGTTCTTCAGGGGCTCCCCAACGTGCACTGTTTCCTGGATGACATCCTAGTAGCTGGATGTGCTGATGCTGAGCACCGGAAAAATTTGGAGGCGGTGCTGAGCCGATTGGAGAAATTTGGCCTCAGGGTGCAGCGAGAAAAATGTGAGTTTTTCAAAGGCTCACTGGAATACCTGGGGCATGTTATCGATGCCACTGGCCTCCATAAATCCCCTGAAAAGCTCAGGGCGATTGCTGAGGCCCCAGCCCCAACGAATGTAGGCCAGCTCCGCTCCTTTCTAGGATTAATCAACTATTATGGCCGATTTGTCCCAAACATGGCAACAATGCTCAGCCCCCTGCACGCATTACTACACAAGGGGACACATTGGAAATGGTCGCCGGAGTGTGAAAAGGCATTCTGCTCGGCGAAGGATCAGCTGCTCTCGGAGAGGGTGTTGACTCATTACAACCCCCAGCTGCCAATCAGACTGGCATGTGATGCTTCGCCTTATGGCGTGGGCGCGGTGATTTCGCATGTGATGCCGGGGGGTCAGGAGAGACCCATAGCTTTCGCCTCCAGAACTTTGAGCAAAGCGGAGCAAAATTATGCTCAAATTGAGCGGGAGGCCCTGGGGATCATATTTGGCATGCGCAAATTCCATGCATATTTGTACGGGCGCCATTTCACCCTGCTCACTGACCACAGGCCGCTGACTACGATATTCAGCCCCAGCATGGCTATTCCTTCTATGGCAGCTGTGAGACTTCAGCGATGGGCCCTGATATTAACCGCTCACAACTACACGATTCAGTACCGGAGTGCTGCTGAACATGGCAATGCAGACGGCCTCTCACGCCTGCCGCTGCAGGTTGACCACAAGGACAGACCAGGTTCAGTGGATACGGTGCTGATACATCACCTGGACACTCTGCCAGTATGCAGTACAGACATTCGCAAAGAAACAAGGTACGATCCTGTGCTCGCTCAGGTGCTGGACATGATTTTGTCAGGGCACTTTCTTGTGGCACAAGGGAGGGACAGTGCACTGACACCCTATTATTCAAGGAGAGACAAGCTCACCGTGGTGCAGGGGTGTCTGCTGTGGGGGAATAGGGTGATTGACCCTAATTACTGCAGGAGCTGCATGCGGGCCACCCGGGTGTAGTAAAAATGAAAGCTGTGGCTCGTAGTTACATCTGGTGGCCGGGGATTGACGCTCAGATTGAACAGCTGGCCAGAATGTGTCAGTCATGTCAGCGCAACCAGAAGTCTCCCAGTCTCTCCCCACTTCACTCCTAGCCATGGCCAGGCATGCCGTGGCAGAGGATACATGTGGACTTTGCGGGGCCCTTTGAGGGTCATATGTTTCTGGTGGTGGTGGATGCCCACTCCAAGTGGCCGGAAGTGAAGCTGATGGGCTCCACCACAACCTCTAAGATGATTCAGGTGCTAAGGGGGTTGGTCAGTCGCCATGGGCTGCCTGAAGTGCTGGTGAGCGACAACGGCCCCCAGTTCATTTCAAATGAGTTTGCTACTTTTCTCCAGGAGAACGGAGTGAAGCACCTGCGCTCTGCTCCGTTTCACCTGGCCACGAATGGTCAGGCGGAGCGTTTTGTGCAGACGCTGAAGCGGTCGTTGAAAGCTTCCCGAGGATCAACTACAGTGCAACACTGGATACTGGATTCGTTCCTGCTCAGCTACAGAAATGCTCCCCACGCCACGACTAACGAATCTCCTGCGGTGCTCTTCCTCCGCCACCGACTCTGCTCCTGCTTTGACCTCCTCAAGCCGAGTGTGGCGACGGTGGTGGAGCAGGCTCAGGCAGACCAGCAGGGCCCCGTTCGCCAGAGACAAGGACTCCGGTGCTGGTCCGTGATTATAGGCGGGGGGAGGAGAAGTGGATGCCGGGTGTGGTGGTCTCTCAGGTGGGGCCAGTGTCCTACACGGTCGATGTGGGCTTGGCGCTGCACTGGAAACGCCACACAGAACAGATGCGGGCCTGTGATCACGTCTGGGGAACCACCACAACCAGCCCCACTGGACCAATTAACTACGGTCCTCCTGCAAGACCCAGTGACTATTTCCCCAGAGGGCGGGCAGGAGCCCTCCCTGACAGGTCACACAGTCACTCACACAGAGGCAGCTAACTCAGGGCCAGCCAGAGTGCCAGAGGGGGCCGATGCTCCCCCAGAGACTAGTAGGAGGTACCCGATGAGAGTGAGTAAGCCCCCTGACCGCCTCACGTTGTGAGCGGAAAGTTTATGTGTATGTGCATTTTTCTGGTTCGCGATGCAATGTACAGTTGGGTGTTTATTGCAATGTTGAGTTCGGTTACATGTATGCCTGGTGCGGAGTTTTGGGTGGGGACAGCAATACAATTAAGTGGGGAGGAGTTGTGATGTATTCTGCTGTGTGCATTTGTCTGAGCTCATGCCTGCTCCTGCCGCCAGAGGGCGGGCGCATGTTATTCAGGTGGTTCGTAAATATACATGCTGCTTCCTGTTTTCGTGAATAAAAGTGAGCTGCAGCCATTGTCTGCAGTAACTGTGAATATCACCTCATTCCCGTCTTTATTGCATATACCGTGTAAAGTACAGTGAGTCCGTATAGTTCACAGTATACGGAACACTCGTGTTAATTCTTTTCCCACTGAATCTTTTCCCACAATAACATACACAATAACAGATATATAATATTTCCACTTTTCTAGTGGAGTACTATCTATCTAATTAAAACCCTGTTATTTACATAATTTCCTTCAGCATTATATACAGCATCCAAAATACAACAAATCCCCATATAATGTGAGCGCACCTTATCTTTTTTCTATTGTTCTCCTGTTACAGTATTGTTTAAGTGATTATGTTCAGTTTGATTGTACAACTCGTGCAATGGATCTATGGTAAAGGCTAACCAGCCCAAACTTATTGTAAATAAGGTGCACTTTCTACCTTGAGGTACACTTCTTGGAGGCGGTATTTGTTCTAATTTGATTGAGATATATATATATATATATATATATATATATATATATATATATATATATATATATACACTACTCACAAAAAGTTAGGGATATTTGGCTTTCGGGTGAAATTTATGGAAAATGTAAGTTCACGCTACAGTGATATTATACGTATCATGAAAGTAGGGCATTTAAGTAGAAGCATGCAATGGTGATTTCCTCATCTCAAACAATTTATTGAAACAAAAGCCAACAACAGTGGTGGGTATACCACAACAAAAATGTCAATGTCTCAATAACTTGTCATGTGCCCTTGAGCATCAATTACAGCTTGACAACGACGTCTCATGCTGTTCACAAGTCGACTTATTGTCTGCTGAGGCATGGCATCCCACTCTTCTTGAAGGGCGGCCCTCAGGTCATTGAGGTTCTGGGGTACAGAGTTACAAGCCTCTACACGGTGAGTCAGCTGATCCCATAGGTTTTCTATGGGATTCAGGTCTGGAGAAAGTGCAGGCCACTCCATTTGAGGTACCCCAGTCTCCAGCAGCCTTTCCCTAATGATGCGACCTCGATGAGCTGGAGCATTGTCGTCCATGAAGATGAAATTAGGCCTGTGTTGTTCATGCAGGGGCACAATGACTGGATTAATGATGATATTCAGGTAGTATGGGCTTGTCACTGTACCATTCACAAAGTGTAGGGCAGTTCTGTATTGACTAGACACACCTGCCCACACTGTAACACCGCCACCACCAAAGGGTCGTCTGGTGACAACAGTGGCTGATGCATAGCGCTCTCCTTGACGTCTCCAAAATCGTTGGCGGCCATCATTTCTGCTCAACGTGAATCGACTTTCATCAGAGAACAGCACTGAGGCCCACTGGTCCCTCGTCCAGTGTAAATGCTCCCTGGCCCATGCAAGACGATGACACCTGTGCCTAGGGGTGTGGTCAGGTACCCTTGCAGGTCGTCTAGCACGCAGACCACGCTGATGTAAACGGTTTCGAATGGTCTGACGTGACACTTGGGTGCCTCTCACCTCCCTTAAATGTGCCTGGAGTTGAGTGGCATTCATCATCCGGTTCCGCAGGGCACTGTTCACAATGAAGCGGTCATCAGTGTGGGATGTGGCCAAAGGACGTCCACTTCTATGCCTTTCTGTGACTCTTCCAGTCTCTCTGTATCTCTGTTGCAACCTGCTGATGACACTCTGTGACACTCTAAGCTCAGTGGCCACTTCCCTCTGAGAACATCCTGTTTGAAGCCTCGCAATGGCGAGGTACTGTTGATCAATTGTTAGGTGTCGTCTTGGTCTCATGATGTCAAAATGTGAACAGCATGATGAAGAGGACTGTTTAAATACCAATTCTAATTGAACCAGGAAATTTATTGGTCGATTCATGGATCAAACACCTGTTGTGAATTTTGCCGTTCAGCTCCTTGTTAGAGAACAGCAAGTTGTGCAAAAAGTACTGAAACATTGAATAGTTGGACATGTGCATTCAAAAGTTTAGAGAAGGTCAAATTAATTTCACCTGTAAAGGTTATAGTGCATTTTAGGTTCATCCTGAAATTTCACCCGAAAGCCGAATATCCCTAACTTTTTGAGAGTAGTGTATATATATATATAGTACTATTAACAAAAAAATAACAAAAATTATAGTATTATTAACAAAAATTATTTACAGACAACGTTGCTCTCCTCTTTTTTTAAATTTTAATTTCTCACAACACTGCTTCCCTAACTGTCCCTATCCTTGCGTAATATAGCTGTGGCAGTATCTTTCGACTGCTTCACCCTATTACCGTTTGTGGCGGACTATTTGAAGGGAAAGGCGTCCCTTTACACACAACCTCTACGCGGCACACAACCCGGTTATTCTCATCGTTTCAGAGATTTTGGCTAGCTAACTTGGAGCCCTATTGCTCCCCCACAGTGTTGTCGACCTGCTCTCCCAAAATGAATAATTTGATATATATTTTAATATATCTCAGCAGAATTTTTCAGCGCTTCTCTCTTTTACGATCTTATTTCACTTTTTTTTTCTTTTCCCTTTACTCTTTTACACTCCTGCTTATTTCACACTCACTTCATCACAATTTTCTACCTATTTATTCTTTCTCCACTCACCCACTGGAGCCCATCACCCAGTGGAGGACCACACTTGGGGCCAGCGGAGTGCGGGTAATTCCCCTCTGCAGACTTTTTATGAAAAAGGTGTCTGCTTACCTCTCACTATGGTTGACCGGTCTCTAACTTGAAGATAAAACACAGCACGCCATTGGTTCCCTCCTGCGTCCTCCCCGGGATCTTGGACTCCTGGCTCTGGCACGCCAAATATGCAGAGGGAAGTCCTTTACTCCCTCCTCATTAGGTTCAATTTGAGATTGGTTTTTGAGCTGGAGAATTCTCAAGATGAAGATGAAGGAAATAGCAGAGTCTTCTATTCAGTTTAACCTTTTATTAAGCATTGACGCCAACGGGAGTTCCTTTACCCTACACAGAGGATAAGGAGCTCCCCGAACAAAAACAAACATTAGTTTGTATAATATCATAACTCCTCCTCTACCTAACTAATACACCAATAATGTGCGAGAGGCGAAGAATAAACATGTCATATAACCAGTTTCTACCCTATGTGCTTGGGGGCACTCTTGATCTACCAAATAAAATTGTTTGTGACTTATCCTCATGTGCCTGTTAATCAGACCATGTAATTTCCCTTCATTTTTCTTATTTTCCCACTTGTTTGGTCAGCATGATCTATCTTATCCATTGTTATGAGTACAACTCTTGTAAACAATAGAGGGAGACATTCCTGTTTTTATGGGGGATTCTAGATGTCTCCCTAGTTGATAGTATGGAGGACTCCTCCAAGGCCTCTCGCCCCCCCGACATTTCACTAAACCTTAGACTGTATTTATTTTCTTATTTATATGAGGCTTCTGCATTTTTGGTTTTCTTTGGGCCTACACAGCTTCACAAAATGGTGGATGGGCAAGATGGCGGTGCGCACTGGTGCAGTGGCTCAGGGCTCTCCAACTCGGGGCTTTTTTTGCGCTTGAGAGTTTTTGGCTTTTTCCAGCACAGTCAGCTTGTCCTTGAATCGTAATAATTTTACCACAATTGGTCGATGTTTATCACCTGCACCCTTTCCATTTAAATTTTTTTGGGGTCAAGCTTCAAATTGACTGAAAGCATCTTCCGTACTTTCTCCTCGGATTCGGACCACTTCTCATGGTCCGATTCTTATATTCCATCAATGATCAGGGGTGCGTTTCCCAAAAGCATCGTTAGGCTAAGACGTCGTAAAACCCTTCGTACGAAGCTTCTTGATCTTTGGGTGTGTTTCCCAAAAGCATCTTAACTTAAGACACTCTTAGAAACGCTCGTAGATTAACGATGACTCCACACCAGTCGGAGATGGTTAAGTGCGTTTTAGAAGCCCATTAATCACATACTTTATTTGATTTTTCGTGTTCGTGTTCATTTCATTTTACGGTTACCATAACCACTGATTGTTTTTTTTATAGTGATGTTAGGTGCAACAATATTTACACTTACTTATTTATTTGTAATTTACTTATTATTATTTAATTTTAAATTACCCATAAAAACCATTCCTTAAATAGCCCTATAAAAAAGTTTGAGACAAATAAAATCAGTGGAAAAAAAAAATTATTTCAAAAGAAACTTTGACGTGCCTAACCGGCCATGTATTGGGTATCACAATGGGGTTCGCGTCTCCCAATCTATCACCCCTCCTCTCGTATCAGCAGCACCACAGACAGAAGTACAGAGATGTAAAATCCAGGGATCAGAAAGGAAAAGTTCCACCCATGAACTCAGCCAGCTGATTTCACTCATTAGTTCTACCTCCTGGCTGAAGAATTGTGCAAATTAGCAAATCCAGGTGATTGGAACTAAATACTGGGGAGGACCTTTTACTTTCTGAACCCGGATTTTACACCTCTGGTTAAGTAGCACAAGAGGTGACAGTGCGTTCACGCTTTAAGAACTGTTTTGGGAAACGCGTGTTACAAATTAAAGATCCATCGTAGAATCGCTCGTTGAAATCGCACTTAACCCTAAGATTGATCGTTATCGGGAAACGCACCCCAGGTTGTTGGGCCTTGATTGGCCTTCAAGATAGTTTGATTTGTCTGTAATGTTCAAAACACTTTTGCACACTGTGTGTAGGTTCGACTTACACTCATTACAATCTAAGGATAACTGTTTGCATAATCCTTGTAGATCAAACAGTTTTGTGTCAATTCAAGGCTTGATTTTAGCGCTTGGTTTTCCTTGGTGAGTTCATCTGTTCTTTTATTAGAAGAGTACATTATTATCTGTACAAATGATCTTAAACTTTTCTCTTGCTGTTCAATCAAGGTTTTATAAAAATCCTTTTGCAGATCTAAAAGTTTGCGCACTTCAGCCATGGAAACATTGTCTTCGGTGTTAGTGTTACTATTGCCTTTGTCGGCATGATAAAACAACAGAAGCGCTAAACTTTCGCTTGTGACTGCATCCTGTTCCCCATCCCTCAAACGGCAAAACCAAACTATATCAACCAAATATATGTAACGGTGTAAATAGTCAATAGTAAATTCCTGCATTAAATTGGGAACACTGCCATCTCCTGGTGAAGTACTCCATATAAAAGCATGGGATTATGGGTACTTCCCAACAGAAAATGGAGAATGTCTGTGAGGTAAGTCGAGAGTGAAATGCGGTGGGATGAAATGTACAAAAAGTGAGTTGTAAAGTACATTGAACCTTGCGTTATTCATGAAAACAATATTAGTAATTCCTCTATGCAGCTGGTGTAAAATAAGCCACTGTATTGATTCTTTTATTTTCAATTTGGAACTCCCGGTTTTCGGTTGAATAGCTAATAGCCGATAGCTAACTAACCCAGATGTTTCTTGCTTTAGGAGCTGTACAATCCCACGTTATCGAATTTCACCTTCGCAAATGTGTTCCCTCCTTTGATTGCAGGTAATTTATTTTTGTATATATGTATATAATTTTGTACTGAAATGTGTTTGAATGTTGTACAGGCCTCCAGTGTAATTGACTGCACTGAATATTATGCACGGCATGTGTTCGTTAGCCAGCCAGCTTGGTAAAAGCGTGGTAACACTTATCGCCACTAGAGTGCACTGCTGTACTGGAGTTGAAATGGAACTGTTTTGCATTGTTTTACTTGGCATAAATGGATGATGGTAGTATATAATTTTGTAATTTGGAATTTATGTATTTTTGCTTTTATTTTCTAAAATAGATATTGTCACTATACGATCACACAATGTAACAATGTGTTGTATATTAGTATGGGATTATGGGTACTTCCCAACAGAAAATGGAGAATGGCTGTGAGGAACTGTACAATCCCACGTTATCAAATTTCACCTTCGCAAATGTGTTCCCTCCTTTGATTGCAGTGCTGCAATAAAAAACTACCGAATCCACCAATCAAGTGTCCAGCGTGGTTGGCTCAGGGGATGGGTACAGAAGTGTCACATTGGTGCCGTGACCCGGGACAACAGTATCGGTTGGTGACCACTGACCATCATCGAACCGGAAGCCGTCCTGCCATCACATGATCGTCCTGAAGGGGGGGATGAGTCCACAACGACCTCGTCACAGTAACTGCATGAACCCAATCTAGATTCAGCATTAGGCTTATTATACTTGGTTGTATGTTTGACACTGTATTTTTTCTTTTTTCTTTTCTTGGGTGGAGTATTCTGTCACTATGGACCTTAGCCACAGTGTCCAGTCAGAGATTGGCACACTTCTCAGTGTCGGCAGAGGCAGGGGTGTACTTGGGCTACCTATACCTTTCCCAACTAGTCCTTTTGTGCAGGTAGATGCTAGACCCAAGGGAATACCGGTAGACAGTAGGAACATTGTTTCATCTATAGAGCCTCCTACTACAGATTCTCATGCACCTCAGCCTGCTAGCACATCTACTCCAACCCCTCCCATTGGTGCTTCAGATCTTGTTGGTCAGATGAGTATTATAGCACAACAGATAGGGCAGCAGCTAGCAGACAGCATCATGACCCACTTGAACACTTCCAGTCGAGCACGACCTACTACGCCTACTAGCCAGAGTGCGGCGAGTCAACAGTCTGAGCCCTCAACCAGTCAGGTTGCAGATTTATCACATGTGAAACTAGTCACTCCAAGGAAGGTGAAAGAACCACTACCTTCAGAGGAGAGAGTTCAGATATTGTTACCATTGATGAATGGGAAGATATAATGAGGAACTATATCAAAAAGGGAAATGTGGGAACTGAAGAACAGGCTGTAGAGATACTCCTCCACCTGAGAGGCAGAGCCAAAGATGTAGTCAAATTTGGTATCAGGAACAGTAACATTGATATCCATAACAATCCAGATGTAATATATGATCTACTCAGGAAGCACTTCAGTTGTTCTCAGTACTCCTCTGTCCCGCTTGCCGACTTCTACATGACTCTCCCCAAAGATAGTGAGGATCCATATGAATATTAGCTGAGACTAAACAGAGCTGCAGACATTACTGTTGA
Source organism: Synaphobranchus kaupii (assembly GCA_029718625.1). NCBI lineage: Eukaryota > Metazoa > Chordata > Actinopteri > Anguilliformes > Synaphobranchidae > Synaphobranchus > Synaphobranchus kaupii. The sequence continues at coordinate 69,892,479 of CM056377.1, read as the reverse complement.
ATGCCTCAAGGAACAAGGCAAGACCCTGGACAACCCCAGCATGGAGGTCGCACGCATGTTCATTAGGAACTGCCCAAACAAAGATCTAGCCTTGACATTTAGGTCAAAAACTATTGATAAATGGTCTGCACATGAAGTACTGGATGTGTTAAACGAGTACCACTCCGAGGTGAGCTTTAGAGCTTCTACAGCTTTGCGCAGAGAAACAAGTGAAAGAGTGACTGTAAATAAAATCCATGTTAACCCATGCTCAGTCCCCTCTACTGACAAACAGGAGCCACAGCAGACTAAGAGCCCTGATCCTACTCTAAAGAGAGTGATAGGCATGTTAGAGAGGGTTCTGCTGCGCGGGTCAGGCCGAGCCCAGTCAAGCGCAGGGAGACAAACTATAATAAGAATAAGCTACCTAGGATTGAAGGTCTGAATAACACACCGTGTCGCATATGTGCTGATGCCTCTCACTCTACTCTGTCTCACTGCCTTGAAAACAAGCTGTGTTTCTAGTGCCATTCACCAGACCACACATGCCGCAACTGTCCAGAGACGAAAGGAACTGGATCAAGGCAGCAGGAAAACTAACTGGTCTGCACTCAGGGGAGGACAGTGCAGATAGAGAGAGTAAGCCTCCCAATGGCTATGACACAAATGATAGCATAAACAGTGAATCCCTGTACCAGCTTTACAATAGTAGTGTGCCACCACACAAAACACTTGTTTTCCAAGGATCTCAGAGAATCCCAAAGGCTGATAGTTTGTTTTATACCAAGGTTAATGTTGAGAATGGTCCCATGTTTGAAGCAATGATAGATAGTGGATCGATGGCGTGCACTCTTAGTGAGGCTGCAGAAGAAAAACTTTTACAATGTATACCTAATATGAGAGGATATTCAGCTGATGATATAGTCATTGTTGGTTGCGGTGGACATCAGGTCTCTCCCAAAATAATGTATGACCTCCAAGTCACAGTTTATGGATGCAGGATGATAATCCCTGTGCTCGTTGTACCAGCCCAGGTTGACGAAATGATCTTGGGAAGCAATGCAATCAAAAGTCTGATAATGCAAATGAAAGAAACGGATGGATATTGGAGACTCATGTCCACACGAAATAGCAATCAGAGTGAAGAGAACCACCAGTTTCTGTCACTACTATCCAACACAGAGAGATGGAGGGGCGAATATGTGCCTGACAAAGTGGGTACAGTGAAGCTCAATAGATGTGTGACATTAGAACCACAGAGTGAACATCTTGTCTGGGGAAAGCTCCCAGCATCAGCAGTCATGTCAATGGGTAGTACAGTCATTGTAGAGCCCACTCAGTCCAAGTCTAGACCAAATGACATATTAGTAGGGAGAGTTATCACACCGCTGTGGGGAGACCGTTGGGTCCCAGTGAAAATAATTAACCCTACTTGCAAACCAATAGTTCTGAGAAGAAATGTGAAGCTTGCTGATGTGTCTCCCTGTGCTGCAGTGGAGGACCTACCAATGGCTGACAGAATCCAGTCTAATGTGCAGCGCTCACAGAATTCGGATACGAAACCAAGATCAAGAGAAGAAATGGCACGTGTTCTTGAGGATCTGGGACTGCAAGATTTGGACTTGGAGGAATGTGAAGTATCACGGCAATGGAAGGACAAGCTACTCCACATCATAGAACAGTACGGGACAATCTTTTCTAGAGACAAAATGGATTGCGGGAATGCTAAGGACTTTGTCCACAGAACAAAGGTCTGCCGAACAGGGTGAGAAGTCTGTGGATGTTTTGGTTGTCACTGACCACTTTCCAAAATGGCCCATGCCTTTCCATGTAGGAACCAGTCAGCAAAGCAGGTGGCTAGTCGTCTATGGAATGACTTCTTCCTCGTTTATGGCTTTCCAAAGCGCATCCACTCGGATCAAGGGGCCAATTTCGAAAGTAAACTCATCGAACAGCTGCTGGAGATGGCCGGAGTGAAGAAATCACATACGACTCCATATCACCCTATGGGGAATGGGATCACAGAGCGTTTCAATAGAACCCTGGGGAATATGATCAGAGCTCTGCCTCCACAATCCAAAGCAAAGTGGCCGCACATGTTGCAGATGCTGACCTTCTGCTACAACTGTACAGAACATGAGACGACCGGCTTTGCCCCATTTTACCTCATGTTCGGGAGGATTCCACGTCTTCCCATTGACGTCATGTTCCAACATGTCCTTCCCAATGACACCATAGTCAGCCATCAAGAGTTTGTAACCAAACTGAAGAGAGACCTGAATGAGGCAGCTCTGATTGCTCAGCGGCACAGTCTCCGTGAACAAGTGCGCCACTCCAAGCTATATGACGGCAAGGTTAAGGGGTCACCATTGGTCATCGGAGACAGAGTCCTGCTGGCCAATAGGGGTGAAAGAGGGAAACGCAAGGTAGCAGACAAATGGGATTTGACCCCATACGAAGTTATGTCGGTGAGATCCACGATCAACGTCTACAGGATCAAGGATGTTCAGACAGCCAAAGAGAAGGTGGTTCACAGAAACTTACTGCTTCCAGTTAGCTTTTTGTCACTGAGCAAGGATGTGGACCAGGATCCTGCACACTCTGATTGTGACACTGCAACTTGTAGAAGTGACCATGCTGTTGCGATGCCTGATGAGGTGGAGGACTGTGGTGTTCGGACTAGGCATTGGCTGATGCAAACTGAGGATGATGTTAGTGGACTTGGCCTGGAAGAGGATGGCAAACCAGGGAGCTCGTCCATCATTGTCTCTGGGGCATTCGACCTTAGTTCACATCCAGATGTTTTGGTCAGTGAGTGCATTGACAGCTCCTTTGGACAATGTGACAATGTAATCCCGGACAGTGCTGAGAGTCAATCTCTCCCTGGACCTGAACATCTTAGTAGCCCCTCACAAGTTGAGACAGACACACCAGACCCTGTGCTTAGCACACAACCTGTCCCAGTTCACGCTAGGCTCCGTAGCAACATTAAACCGCCTGCACGTCTTATTTGCGAGATGAATGAACAAGTTGTTGATGATTCTACATCTACTGTTAGTTCTATGCTTTCTTATGTTAAACATATATTTTCTTTATAGAGTTTTGTAGTAATGTTTCCAGGGAACCTAGTAGGCCTAAGGGTTGCTCATAGTGAATGTTTTGTTACAGATATAGAGCTGGATCTTTAGTATGAGAGGTGTACAGGGCATCTCTCTAGTCTGTGTTAAGTCAGGGGCTTGGTACCTCCCCTTTCTTGCACACTCCTTATGGGAGGATTTTTGTATTGACATATTCAGTAATGCTCTATATGCTACAGTTTTTTTTCTTTACTTGTCCTCTCCATATGCTTGGGTATATCCCCAATTTAGCAGAATTTAGGGGGGTGTATGTAACGGTATAAATAGTCAATAGTAAATTCCTGCATTAAATTGGGAACACTGCCATCTCCTGGTGAAGTAATCCATATAAAAGCATGGGATTATGGGTACTTCCCAACAGAAAATGGAGAATGGCTGTGAGGTAAGTCGAGAGTGAAATGCGGGTGGGATGAAATGTACAAAAAGTGAGTTGTAAAGTACATTGAACCTTGCGTTATTCATGAAAATAATATTAGTAATTCCTCTATGCAGCTGGTGTAAAATAAGCCACTGTATTGATTCTTTTATTTTCAATTTGGAACTCCCGGTTTTCGGTTGAATAGCTAATAGCCGATAGCTAACTAACCAAGATGTTTCTTGCTTTAGGAGCTGTACAATCCCACGTTATCGAATTTCACCTTCGCAAATGTGTTCCCTCCTTTGATTGCAGGTAATTTATTTTTGTATATATGTATATAATTTTGTACTGAAATGTGTTTTGAATGTTGTACAGGCCTCCAGTGTAATTGACTGCACTGAATATTATGCACGGCATGTGTTCGTTAGCCAGCCAGCTTAGTAAAAGTGTGGTAACACTTATCACCACTAGAGTGCACTGCTGTACTGGAGTTGAAATTGAACTGTTTTGCATTGTTTTACTTGGCATACATGGATGATGGTAGTATATAATTTCGTAATTTGGAATTTATGTATTTTTGCTTTTATTTTTTTACATTAGTATGGGATTATGGGTACTTCCCAACAGAAAATGGAGAATGGCTGTGAGGAACTGTACAATCCCATCGAATTTCACCTTCGCAAATGTGTTCCCTCCTTTGATTGCAGTGCTGCAATAAAAAACTACCGAATCCACCAATCAAGTGTCCAGCGTGGTTGGCTCAGGGGACGGGTACAGAAGTGTCACATATACACCAGCACAACTGTAAATATGCCTGATTATTTTAGAATCGCTCTAGTATAACAAACAGTGATGTAAGTTAAATACTTTCACCACTGAATGATTCCTAGTTATCTGATAATATCCTAGATTACTAGTAATACAAACAGCGATGTAAGTAGAATGCTTTCACCACTGATTGATTCCTAAGCGATCTCATAAGATCCTAGATGCCCAGACTGAACAGGTAAGTGATGACCCTCCCGAACAGTTTAGGCAAGATGAAGAGATCTGTGTTTTAAAATTTTAAATGTATATGCTTGGTGGAAAATAATCGAAAAACAGACCGGTAAAGCACCAGAGAGACAGAAAAAAACAAGGCGCAAACACTCACTGACGTGGCGGATATGACTGATGTAGCGAAGAAGACCAATCGAGACCAATCGAGTCAGGTAGCATAGATTACGTTCTCCAAATTGAGACAGTCTCAACTTCAGCCCTCCTTGGGTTGATTATGCTTCAAAAAGTAGTTAGTTAATGGTACACACGTTAATGCATATTTTGTTTTCTCCCGCTGTTTTCTTTTTGTATATAACAAGATTTTTGATTTTTAACTGTGCTGCTAACTGACATTGGAAATGAACGTGCATGCAATGTGCATTTGTGGAAGTCAAACAACATTACATTACATTTATTTAGCAGACGCTTTTATCCAAAGCGACGTACAGTAAGTGCGTACAGAGACATCATCAAGATCACTACAGAACAGACAAGGCAAAGCACATCCTTCGCATAATGTAGCAGCTATCCCTAGCAATGAACGTCGACTGTAGTTCACAGTAAGCTGTGGGCAAATCAGCAACACCACACTTCCATTCCAAATACTAGTATAAACTATAATAAACAGACAGGAAAACACAGGGAACTAGTAAACAGGGAACAGATATTCCTAGGTGAGGATATCAGTCAAGGTGGAGTCTGAAGAGGTGTGTCTCCAGGCCTCGACGGAATGCAGGCAGGGTTGGAGTAGAACGTAGGGGAATGGGAAGTTCATTCCACCACTGAGGAGCTAATGTGGAAAAACTCCGCAGTCGGAACAAGCGAGAGCCTTTGACACGGAGGGGGGGAAGTGCCAGTCGCCCTGCTGTAGAAGAGCGAAGTGGTCGAGCAGGAACATAGTTCTGGATTAAGTCCTGCAGGTAGGCGGGGCCTGTCCTATTGGCTGCAGTGTAGGCCAGGGTCAGAACTTTGAACTTGATCCTGGCTGCAACTGGCAGCCAGTGGAGAGACCTCAGCAGGGGGGTTACATGGGAAAATTTTGGGAGGTTGAACACAAGCCGGGCAGCTGCATTCTGGATCAGTTGAAGAGGCAGAATGGCGCAGGCCGGTAGGCTTGCGAGCAGGGAGTTGCAGTAGTCCAGGCGTGAGGTGACCATGGTCTGGACAAGAAGCTGGGTTTTAATTAATAATATTAATGAAAATATTTCCCCACCTTTTAAATATATAACCTATATTTTGATCAGTTATGACTACACTGTTGATAATTAATTTTAGATTTTTATTTTATTTAAAATGTATGTGTTAGCCTCCAAGGGGGAGGGCCTGGCTCGTGACATTTTGCTTCCAGGGGGGGCGAGTGCACCCCCTGCTCCCCCCTCCCGCTAGTTACGCTACTGCCTCCACCCTCTCTTCTGCAGAGGAGGTCCGGGATGCCATTTCCTGTACCGTCTGGCAGAACTGTTTAAATTTTTATCTCAGATGTAGTTCACAATTCATAGGAAGCATTTTAGCCCTGGTTATTCCCTGCAACATAGTGGCTTTTGAGCTAGGTTGCACACCACTATTAAGGCTCCCAATAAGCACACATTTATTTTCTTGTTCATTCATAAGCATTTAAAGTTTACTCTCGATAATAATTTTCTTTCCTGTTGCCTATAATACTGGAGAAAACCGTGTTGGTATGTGCTTTTAAAGGAGGTGGAATTGCCAAATATAGATAATAAAATGGGCGTGTGAGTATGGTAATTCATAATGATATGAACACGTTCCTAGTATAGGATCAAGTCTGATTTATCATACATTTACACTCAGATCAGTGATTGACACAAATTTGATGAATCACACGTGAGAATTTCGTACGCAAGCTGGATCCGTCAAATATACACTATTTTTTTCGACCACATTGATAAATGAGGCCCAATGTCTCTGACGCCGTAAACTGCCACAGCACAAAAACCAGCTGGTGGCTACTAACTGTTACTAGTCCAAAGCGAGTTTTAAATTTTTCGGTATGGTTTAACATTTTTATGAATCACAAGCAGTGTGGGCAAATCAACTCGAGAGAGTAAGATAGATATTTTGCTTTCCATGTCAGTAATCAGCAGTTCCACACAGCTATAACCGAACGGCACCACATCATGCTTACGTTAACTTAGCTAGTGGCACTGGCTACTATCTAACTTAGCTAGCTAGAGAGCTAAAATCAAACTGTTGTTAGCTAATGATAGCCTACTAACATTACTCCTTTTCAGACATGCCCACGACATCAGTAATGAATCTACAAGAGCCACACACCATGTGAGCTATCAGCTACCTAGTTAATAATAACAATATAATTTTGGTTTATCACAGCCCAGTCTAAGGCAAACTGGTGAACGGAAATCTACTGCCTCTTATGGTATGCGCCCCCCCCCCAACAATTTAAAGGGATAGTTCGGAATTTTGGACATAATGTCTCAATGACGACTTACCCATGATGTAGTTGATTGATGGAAACCATTTTCAGCTAATTCCATGCTGTCCCTTCTTTTGGACATACACACGTTGCTAATGCTAGCTCAACTCTAAGGTAACCGGTAGCATCCACTACCAAACGCACTTAAACACTCCACAGTGCACCCAGAACAAATAAAATACGACGACAGTCTATCGGAGTTATTTTGAGTGTTTGTACCATCATTTTTTAAGCCAGACTATCATTGAATCCTTTACTTTGTGCTATATTCTCTGTGGAAATACAGAGGCGGAGCGAACGTGGCCATTGTAACTTGTTGCTCTTCTTTGTTGTTGTAGTTGACCAGTGCCGGCACTACATTCGTAGGTAACGTAAAGTATCGCTCCGCCGCCATACTTCCACAGAGAATGACTTCAAAAATGATGGTATAAACACTCAAAATAACCCTGATAGACTGTCGTCGTATTTTATTTACTTTGGGTGCACTGTGGAGTGTTTAAGTGCGTTTGGTAGTGGATGCTACCGGTTACCTTAGAGTTGCGCAAGCATTAGCAACGTGTGTATGTCCAAAAGAAGGGACAGCATGGAATTATCTGAAAATGGTTTCCATCAATCAACTACATCATGGGTAAGTCGTAATTGAGACACTTATGTCCAAAATTCCGAACTATCCCTTTCAGCCAAACTGGACAACTTGAAACAATTTTAGCTATTGATAGAATAGAATAGAATAGAATAGAATAGAATAGAATAACTAATTAAGTGAATTAAAGTGGAATACAGCCATGATTAAAAATAGCCCCAGCTGTCCCGAGATGTCCATTGTCATTAAGCAGTCCAATACCCAAGCTCCGCCTCCACGACTTTCCTCCATACATGCAGTGTTGCGCTCTCTGTACACTGTCGAAACGGAGCACCGAACTGCGTCAACCTTCCCAGTCGTCACCTCACTCCTCCCCCGCATTATCTTCTCCTTCCCTTCCCTGGTTGCCTTTTCAAGATTACCTGCACTCCTGGATCAATCCCGGGATCTTCAACTCCGGTGAAGAGTGATGGTAAACTTTGTTGCTGCAGATCCAACGGGCATTCTCGAACATATGTTGCGAATGCGTCTCCATGGTGACGACCACAAACAAAATGATCCCGACTAGACAATTTGTCAATATTATCAAAACAAGCAGGAGTGTCCTGAAAAATCTCCAGCCCGCTTCCCCGTACCACAACAGACACAGCGCATGAAAAAAACAAAAGACAAAAACCAGACATAACAAAACACATTCAAATTAAGAAACACAAACACGAGAGACTGCTGGACTACGTCGCCATTACAGCGCCACATGACGTAAATGTACGTACTACGTACACGCGTATTATTTTTTATAAGGTTGGTTAATTTTTATGCAAATATAAGGCCACAAAGAACGATTGAATGAACCAGCATCTTCCCCGTGGTAAATTTTTAGCGGCTCATTAGCCACCCTAACGCGCCCCAATCACAGAACGTCTGTGGTCCCAATACTCAAAAAATGCATCGTCCTTTCCTCGACGACCACCTCCTCTCCTCCGTGCCCTGGAAACCGATCTTTGTGTCCTAATCTAATGTTGCCCATTACATAATAATTGCCAGTGAAGCATATGTGACACGTGCTGGTAAAACGGTCCGCAAGTTGCACTTCTGTAATTCACAGTAGAGTGCGAAATAGGGAGGAAAATGTTTTGTTTTTTTCCATATAATAGAATAGAATAACTTTATTTTCCCATTTAGGAACTTCAGTTGTAGCCCCAGCAACAATAAAAAGACACAGACAGTGGGGCAGACCCACAGCACACAAAAAAACATCAAATAGAGGCATTCAATAGAATCATTGCATTAATCGAGTGAATTAAAGTGGAATACAGCCATGATTAAAAATAGCCCCGAGATGTCCAGTGTCATTAAGCAGTCCAACACACAAACTCTGTTTCCGTGACTTTCCTCCATACACGCAGTGTTGCGATCCCCGTACACCACCAAAACGGAGCACCGAACTGCGTCAACCTTCCCAGTCATCGCCTCACTCCTCCCCCGCATTATCTTCTATTTCCCTGGTTGCCTCCCGAAGACTGCCTGCACTCCCGGATCAGTCCCGACATCTTCAACTCCGGTGAAGAGCGATCGCCGATGGTAAACTTTGTTGCTGCAGATCCAACAGACATTCCCAAGCATATTTTGCGAATGCGTCTCCATGGTGACGACCACAAACAAAATTATATCGACTAGACAATTTTCCAATATTATCAAAACGAGCATCAGGAGTGCCCTGAAAAATCTCCAGCCCACTTCCCCATCCCCTACAGACACACAGCGCAGGAATCCTTTATCCTACCATTCTGAACGATGGTAATAAATAAACAAACACAGCATCATCATCTGCAGACAACAGAGACATGCTTATTTTAGGAACTATATTGACACGTATTACGTGAGGCTAATGATTCCGAAATTACTCAAACGTCAAAGATTCCAAGTAAAACGAGTTGAGAACGTACATGATTCACAGTAGCTCTTGCTCCATCTGGACTGATTGCACCTCTGGCTTTCGATATGAATATCTTCAGACAAAACTCCATAGAAAATATAGCTGCAAGCAGCGATTCCTGGGGACCGAGAGGCATGAGCAGCAAAATGGTAGACAACTCTAGACAGGGTTGACCCAAAATACAAATATTTGTTTCTAATCAGGGCTTTTGCCATTGTTGATGGTATCTGAACCCGATCCAGTAAGAGCTTGTGTATTAAGTCTTTTAAGTACAAGTGAAACAGTGAACAGTTACTACTGTTAAATTTCTTAACTTTTGCAATAAAAAGGTGTTTCTTAATGTGAAAACAACATTAAAAGAAGCATAGCATTTGCACAATAGTTTTGCAAAATATTAACTGGAAGCAAGCTGGAATCGAACCGCTGACCACATACATGGAAAGCCAAGATTGTATCCACTAGGTCAAAGCAGGTTAACAGAAATGAGGAGGCCAAATAAGACTTGTGTGTTGCGGGTATCAGATTGTTTTGGCTTACTGACTTCATAATTCAAACAGATAACAGGTAATATTGTGAAATTTCTTAGCCTTTGCAATAAAAAGAACATTCCTACAATGACGTGCACCTCAAAAAAACATTGGAACCGGTGGGGATCGAACCACCAACCTACTACACGGCAGTCAAATGCCTTAACCACTGAGCTACAGGAACTTTCACGGTTGGTATAGTAGGTAGACGACCTGTTAAGCAGAGATAGTGTACTTGGCGGATGGCATACCTGCCATCCCAACATTTGTATTTCTTTAGTGCCACCACGCAGATTGATTGGGTTAAAACTGCAGGGCTCAAGACTTGATCTAACTCTCAATCAACCCACCAAGTTTCAGAACTTTATATCAAACGGTTTTAGAAGTACTAGCATTTATGCGATAAGCCACGCCCAATGCAAAATTCATTGGCTTCTCATTCACCAATTTTTGACATACGCCTTAGTAAAGTAAGGCATGTATGTAGGGATGCGGCTTGAGTACCTTGAACAGGTTTGGTGTAAATTGGTCTAATTCTGTAGGGGGAGTAGCATTTTAAGTGTTTTACAAAAAATGCTAATTAGCGGAAAATCGAAGATGGCAGACATCATGGTTTCTTGAGGCAAAATTGTTGGGCAGGAGTAGTGGGACGTATACACCAAATTTTGTGACTGTAGATCAAACGGGGCGTCGGCAGTGGGCGTGTCAATGATTTTTAGTGAATTTTCTAAATATTTTCTTATATTTGGATCTCTATAGCGCCACCACATGGCTCGATTGGGTTGAAACTGGAGAGTTCAGGTCCAGATGTTACTCGTAAAAGACCTTCCAAGTTTCATAACTTTCTGTGAAATGGTTTTGGAATTATTAGCATTTTTGTGATAAGCCACGCCCACTGGATATTTATTGGCTCGTCATTTGGCCATCTTTTAAAATATCAAAATTCTGTATACATTTTTTATGAAGCATGGTGTACTGAGTGTGTTTACCAGGTTTCATGTAAATGGGTCAAATTCTATAGGAGGAGTAGTATTTTAAGTGTTTTACAAGTAATGCTAATTAGCGGAAAATGCAATAGGGCTAACACGATTGTTCCTTGAGGCAAATCTGTTCAATATGAGCAGAAGGACCTCTATACCACATTTTGCGACTCTAAATAAAACGGGTGTATACAGTGGGCGTGTCAATGATTTTTAGTGAATTTTTTAATATTTTCTTATATTTTGATCTATATAGCGCCACCACGTGGCTCGATTGGGTTGAAACTGTAGAGGTCAATTCCTTATGTTACTCTTAATAGACCTACCAGGTTTCATAACTTTCTGTGAAATGTTTTTGGAATTATCAGCATTTTTGTGATAAGTCATTGGCTCGTCATTCGGCCATCTTTTAAAATGTCAAAATTCTGTATATAACTTTTATGAAGCACGGTCTAAGGTTCGTGTACCTGGTTTCATGTAAATTGGCTAAATTTCGTAGGAGTTGTAGCATTTTAAGTGTTTTACAAAAAATGCTAATTAGTGGAAAATCCAATATGGCTGACTTCATGGATCCTTGTGGTACATTTGTTCAACATGAGCAGAGGGACCTGTATACCACATTTTGTGACTAGGTCAAACGGGGTGTCGGCAGTGGGCGTGTCAATGTCACAATATTTACATGTGCACTACAACGCCACCAACTGGCCTATTGCCACGAAATTTGGTGCGAGCTTGTAAGATGACAACTTCTAACTATTTGCCAAGTTTCATGAGAATCAGCCAAGCGGTTAATGAAAAACTCAAAGAAGTAATAAATTAGTACATTTAAGCCAAAATGTCAGCAAATTCAAGATGGCACCCACCAAATTAGTAAAGATCTATGATCCAAATCCGGCACTTTGTCACTGTAGCAAGTTATACATCTCTGCAAAGGAACTGTGATTTTTAGTGAATTGTTTAATATTTCTTTATATTTGGAACTCTATAGGGCCACCACATGGCTCGATTGGGATAAAACTGTAGAGATCAAGTCCTAATGGTACTCTTAACAGACCTACCAATTTCATAGCTTTCTGTCAAATCGTTTTGGAATTATTATCATTTTTGTGATAAGCCACGTCCAGAGAAATTTCATTGGCTCGTTATTCGGCCATCTTTGAAAATATCTAAATTCTGAACATAACTTTTATGAGACATGGTCTAACGTTTTACAAAAAATGCTAATTAGCAAAAAATCCAATATGGCGGACTTTTTGGGTCCTTGAGGCAAATTTGTTCAGAATGAGCAAAGGGACCTGTATACCAAATTTTGTGACTCTAGGTGAAACGCGGCAATGTAAAAATTTTGTCACGTGCACTACAGCGCCACCAGGTGTTCAATCTGCGTCATAATATAGAGGATCCAAGAGTTTGGGAATCCCAACAAGCATGCCATGTTTGGTGATTCTAGGACAAACCAGCTCATGGGAATTTTAGGTGAAAGGGGAGGGGGGAAAAAAAAAAAAAGAATCTGAACAGATACAATAGGGTACCAGCAGCTACGCTGCTCGGTCCCGTAAAAAGAATCTGAACAGATACAATAGGGTACCAGCAGCTACGCTGCTCGGTCCCCTAATAAAATCCTAACAAATACAATAGGGTCGGTCCCCTAACTATTGACTTCTTCAATACACCAGTGCTGAGCGCATATGTTTCATTGTCTCTTCATCAAGTCTGTGGTGTCCATGCTAATTTTTCACTAGTTTGTATAGAAATTATCACCTATAGCTTGCTAAAAGTATGGATTACGGCTGAGATTTGTGGAGAGGACAAGTGCCAGAATAATAAGGTAGGCTAACGTTACTGCTTACAGCATACTGTTTAGTGACATACAGTAGCCTAAGCCGCATGTCCAAACAATGTATCATTTGCATACATTTTCGTTGTGATATTCTTATCTCTCTGTCTTTGTTTAACACAAACCAATCCCTTGCTGACTAAGCTAACAGTTAGCTTTCTAGCTAGCCACGTGTCCAAACAATGTATCTGCAAGTATGTTCGTCATGATTTTTGTAACAGCCTTTGTTTAACACAAGCCTCTGAAATCCAGTCTGATACTCTACTGGGGGAGTAGTTGGGGCGGGGTTAGCCAGCTACTTTTCACACCCATTAAAGGGGTAATAAACACTGGCTTTTGTTCTGTGTCCGCCCACTTCACAATTTCAAGACGCGAATTGGGCTTGAGTGAGAGAAAACAGACGGGAGGGGGAAGGAGTTTCAGTTGGAGGTAGGGCCGAAAGAGCCATTCGGTAACTGTAATGGGGCGTGACGTGTGAGGTAGGAGGAGCCAAACGCAGCAAGGGGATTCTTTAAGCCCTTAGGCCACTAAGGCGGGAAACCCGCAGATAAGGGAGGAGACAAGACAGGGAACACGTACTAAAGCTACTAACCGGCTCACTGTGACACACCAATAAGTAGAAGCGCAAACGCCAGGTCTCTCACCAAGAAAACCAAGCTAAGTGAATAGAACAAAGCACTAGGCTCTCAAACCTCTACAAGCCAAGTGACCAGAGAACGAGCCGGAAACAACAAATGCCCTGTCTCGGCAACGAGACGCACAAGAACAGGCGAGCAGCACAATGGCACAAACAAAACACACAACAAACACTGAAAACTAATGCGAATTACAATTACCAGGAGGCGAAAAGAATGGGATCTAACGTTCCAAGGCTACTCTCAGAGACTAGTAGTCAAACGCAAACATGTCCACAACATCGCCCAATCTTCCCCACAGGAAGACATGCACCGACAGACGAAACAGAACTACAGTTCCGAACAAAATCGTCAAACTCCATATCAGGATAAAAGGCACACAGGGACGAAAGGACAGCGGCACCGGAATTATCGGCTAACTGACTAACACGAGTATAGAGAGTAAAAGCCCTGCCTCTTGGTAAAGAGGAATGTAACGAGAAGGCGAAGGAACAAAGATAACGTTCCGTAGCTAGTTTCATAAGCTCGCAGTCACATGCATAAATAAAGGGGTAAACTCCCGATCTCCCAGGAGGGAGAAACATTTTACAGGAGAGCCGACAGAGCACCGCAGTCCCATAACTTTACTAGCAGAATGACTAGCTTAAATAGAAAACACACGCCCTAGCCTCTCAGTAAAGGGAAATGTAACGAGGCGAGGGAACCAATAATTAAAGTTCCAAAGCTATTATGAGGCTCGCAGTCACACGCAAACATGTCCACAGCATCGCCCAATCCTCCCCACAGGAAGACATGCACCGACAGATGAAACAGAACTACAGTTCCGAACAAAATCGTCAAACTCCATATAAGGATAAAAACACAAGTCATGCACAGACAGACGAAACAGAACTACAGTTCCAAACAGAATCGTCAAACTCCATATAAGGATAAAAGGTACAAGACATGCATCGACAGACGAAACAGAACTACAGTTCCGAACAAAATCGTCAAACTCCATATAAGGATAAAAGGCACACAGGGACGAGAGGACAGCTGCACCGGAATTATCAGTTATCTGACTAACGCAAACTCAATAGAAAATACTAGCCCTGCCTCTAAGAATAAATAGAGCCCTAAAGTCAGTATGATAAAACACCCGGTCTCTTAATAAACAAACTCCTCTTGCTATCACAAAAGACAGCAGATAGAGAGAGGAGAAAGAGACAGAGAATGGCAAACAATCTAGGAAAAAAACAAAACAAAGGTAAGACCAGAAAGCGGAGACTGAAACGAGCACACAAAAAAGGAATTAATCCTGAAAGCTCAAAGCACAAAGGCAAGTCTCGCAAAACTCCAATATAGTACAACGGAGCAAAACGGTCTCCTTAAAACACTAGATAAAATCATACGACTAAAACTTAAAAAGGGCTAATTAAACCACACACAAAACAGCACAAATAATGCCATACAACACACCACAGCACAAACAACAAACAATCAATATCAAAGCCCAGAACAAAAGGAACATGGGCTTAAATAGCTCACCGGCAACCATGTGCAGCTGTGAAACGTTGAAGAGAACTTCTTCGTGAGAAGAAAGAAAAGGAGCCAAAACTCCACCAACGAAGCAGCGCCCACTAGTGGCGACCGAGGAACACGACCGCAAGGGGAAAAGGGTCATAAACCATGACAGGTAACGCGTCATGAATACTGTTCAAACGGAAACCCATTTGAAAGGGCTAACGTTAATTTGTGCAGTTTGAATACCCATCAATCAAGAAGTGGGAGAGAGGGGGCGTTGATTTCCTTGCGTAGAAAAAAGTTTTTTTACCTCTTTTTACCGTCACAAATGGGGCGTGGCTCAAACAAAATGTTTCAGTTTGGATTTCAGCGCATGCCTCTTTTTTGATACAAAATGTGGTGGCACGGCTTAATTACATTTTCGTTTTTTTAAGCAATAGGATATATGTGATTTATAAAATGGATGCAAGATACTCGGATTTATAACTCAAAATATTTGATTTAGTGTTTATTACCCCTTTGTTTGCCAGGCTGAGGTGTGAATCCTTCAGAGCTGTTTTCTCAGGAAAGTGTTTTCAGGTGTACCAATATTCAAAGAAGCATATCTTCTTCAAATATGCGCATATTGCAGTGCTCAGGATCTGTACTTTCATAAACTATAAAAAACTGAAAAATGACCCCGTGCGACTTGTGGACCGTTTTACCAACACCAGTCACATATCACTCATATCGCTGGTAACAGTAAGTAACAGTTGGTGCTTGGCATGCCGTTCCAGTGGTAACCTGAGGAACCCTGCTCACATTACTCAAGACAGCTTTGCTCAATTTCACACAAATGTCATACGCTTGTGGGTTACAGACTGTAGATGTACATAAAAGTTGTTGTTGCCCCAGAATCAAGGTCACATAACATGTGAGTGGCGTCATTTCAGTTGAGGTCAAGGTATGGCAAGGGAACACATCGGGGGGGGGGGGGGGGGGGGTAAAATTATGCTATTAAATAGTCCATTTTGGTGAGTTCTAAAAGAAGATATCCTAAAATAAAACTGCCAGAAAATATGGAATAAATGCAGTTTAATTGCAAAAATTGTTGTTCACAATTTTAGCTCTGAAGCAACACAGGATGCAATTAAACCACTGCCACAAGGGGGATAACCATCAATCAAATGCTCTAGGCAGAGATATCAGGAACATATGTATCCAGTTCATCAAACAGTGCCTGACAATTAAAGGGATAGTTCGGAATTTTGGACATTCTGGCTGTATCCCAAACCGCATACTTAGATACTCCGCACTACCGTGCTCCCGAGTACGCACTCAAGGCTTGGGAGCTCACACTCTGGAGCATGTTAGTATGGTAGCACGGAAAGTTTTGCTCAGTCGTGGGACGCACTTCGTGGCGACATCTGACCTAAAACCTTTAACCTTTCCCGTAACTATCGGGGAAATGCCGACGAGTAAGTAGGCTAAACCTGAGAGGCATAACGTTCGCTGGCATTGTAGGCTACTGTATCGGCTGTTAATGAAATATTCTGATATAACCAGCAATATCTGCAACAGTTGAATTATCCTTTTTGCTAGCGTTCTTATTCCAGAAAAGTCAGTGGAAGGCAATGATGGCTAGGAAGACAGCCTATTCATTACATCATTGGATACCTTTAAGTAAACAATCAACCCCATAATAAAATTGTCTTTGCATTGTAAGCAATCGTGTCTGTGGTTTGATTATTTTCACGCTGTTTACCAGAGCGTGAACAACTGGGTATGCAGTTAGTAGAAATGGCACCATGTTTGTGGCGATGCTGTTGCTTCTGGGGTGGTTTTCCATTGAAACGGAGAAAAGATGGACTGCTGCCAGAATAAGACGGCGGATCATTATTGAAAACGGCATCTGACGAAGGCAAGCCATCCGGAGAGCTGGGGTGAAGAGGAGGGCTTCTCTTCGTAGAACAATTGCGCTTGTCAGCACCGACGTAGGTTGTTTTATACAGCCGACTAGCTAGCTACACTGGTTAACATTGCATATCATTAGACTTAAAAAATGTATATGAAAAAAAAGATTATTTTACATTGCATATTGTGCTGTTCATTCACATTGTAGCACTTTATTCATTTACAAACTCCTAATGTAGTTTTCCCCGTTTAAGTTTCCAATCTGAACCACTAGGTGTCAATACTACACAAATAGGCAGACGCACTGAAGTTAGGTAGAGTATATTTATTAACTTGGGAAATTTGTCTCTAGGGAGAGAGCCTTGCAACCTATGGCAGGATCAATGTCAATGTCCCCATCCTTGCCAAATATTTTGATGACGACCAGGAACTTCAGACAGACTTCCGCTTATTCCGGAGGGGCAATCCGTGCACTCGTTGGGATGCTCCTCAACAAGAGGGACCATGGCTGGGGCTACACACGTAACGTTATGTCCCTAATGTCACAAATGGAAAACCAGAAAATATAATGCATCAATACCAAATATTAACATGAGCTAGCATTAAACACAAGTGACGTTAGTGTTATAGCTAAGTTAACTAACGATAACTAGTGCGACGCAAGCTAGTAAGTCGGTTGATATCCAGCTAGCTAGCAAGTCAGTTATAGCATATGGGAATAAATTTGAATACGAATATTAAATAATGCTTCGTGCTTGGGAATAGCTATATCTACGACTAACGCCATTATTATCTGGTTAATATAGATATTATGTTAGTACTGTTATTTAATGTTAGCGAACGTTACCTAGCTAGCTAGCTGTTACCGAGCAAATTGCATTGCAATTTACATAACTTCTAGCTCCAGTTAGTTAGCTTTCGTTATCTTAATTATTCAGCTAGCTCAGTATTAAAACACTAACAGAAATAGTGCTGTGCCAGATGTTTTCAAACTTGTGAAAATGTTCACATAAAAATGTTGAAATTACTTACATTTGTAGAAGGCATCGGGAGAGGCAGCGACTTCCGTGCTGTCATCCGCCATTACGACAGTACATTTTTGGTCTTGAATTTTTTCTTGAAAGGAATGATGGGATTTTTTCTGGTTGGTGCAAGCATCGATGCATACTTCGAAGTTTGAACAAACGGAGCATGCATCCAGGTACTTTATCCGTGCTCCGTACTACCGCAGTTTTTGGACTCACACTCCAAGATGGATGCGTGCTCGCTATGCGTGCTCGGAGCATGGAAGTATGCGGTTTGGGATACAGCCAATGTCTCAATTACGACTTACCCATGATGTAGTTGATTGATGGAAACCATTCTGATAATTCCATGCTGTCCCTTCTTTTGGACATACACACATTGCTAATGCTAGCGCAACTCTAAGGTAACTGCTAGCATCCACTCCGGTTTTCTCCGGAGTGTGGCTGGCATCTCCCTTAGGGATAAGGTGAGAAGCTCAGTCATCCGTGAGGGACTCGGAGTAGAGCCGCTGCTCCTTTGCGTAGAAAGGAGCCAGTTGAGGTGGTTTGGGCATCTTGTAAGGATGCCACCTGGTCACCTCCCTAGGGAGGTGTTCCAGGCACGTCCAACTGGGAGGAGGCCACGGGGCAGACCAAGGCCAGGTGGAGGGTCTATATCTCCACGCTGGCCTGGGAACACCTTGGGATCCCCCAGTCAGAGCTGGTTAATGTGGCCAGGGAAAGGGAAGTTTGGGGCCCCCTGCTGGAACTGCTACCTCTGCGACCCGACTTTGGATAAGCAGTTGAAGACGGATGGATGTCCAAAATTCCGAACTATCCCTTTAAGTGCAGATCATTACATATCCACATCCTCCAAGTTACGGCTTGGTGGGGCATGCCCCACACCTATACAGCACCGAGAGTTTGGCACTTTTCAGGGTTTCCTACAGAAATAACCACAATTACCACAGACTCTCAGCCCTTAAGAACATTAACTTCTGTACGTTCTGACCTCATGTAACCACACAGAATTCATGTACAACGCCACATATCCACACATTAAAGCCCCAAACCTAACATTTATTTTTGACGCACACAATGTGCGCATTATGCTACGAATTTTCTTTGACTTACAATAACTTATTTTTATTGCAAAGGCTAAGAAATTTCACAATATTATCTGTTAACTGTTTAAATTACGTAGAGGACAGAGGTCAGTAAGCTGAGAAAGATGTGTACATTTAGCTAGTCACACTTAACAATGTGATGATCTGAAAACCTCTGAAAGATTTTCTCACTATTAACGTTACTCTTTAACCAAAACATGGTGTAGCCGCGTAACCACATTTTACATAGGCTACAACTGGCTGGCTAGCCTATAGGCTGCCTGCCATTTCCTTCAGCCCTGTTCAGTTAAAATGAATAATTACATTTTAAGTGTCGCTGGCTAGACAGCACTGCCATCATTATATACAATAAAAATACATATAACAATATTAACTGTTCACTGTTTCACTTGTAGTCTACTTAAGTGAAACAGTGAAAGTCAGCAGACATCGTCCAGTAGCTTGGTTACTTGCTACTACCGCAGGTCATGTTAGGGAGTATGCAAAAAAATATCCCACTGTCAGCCAGAGAAAATAGGTTTAACGCAAGTTATCATCTGGTTGAGATCGCATTGTTACATAAATGTAAAAAATACATACAAACCTCAATTCCAAAAAAGTTGGTGCACAGTGTATAAAATTCAATGATTTTCAAATCCTTTTTGACCTGTACTCAATTGAAAACAGTACAGACAAGATATTTTATGTTTTAACTAATCAGATTTATTGTTTTTTGTAAATATACGCTCATTATAAATTTGATGCCTGCAACATGTCCCAAAAAAGTTGGGACAGGGGCATGTTTACCACCGTGTTACATCACCTTTCATTTTAACAACACTCAATAATCTTTTGAGAACTGAGGACACTAATTATAGTTTTGAAAGATGAATTTTTTCCCATTCTTGCTTGATATAAGACTTCAGCTTCAAAAGTCCAGGGTCTCCATTGTCCTATTTAGGGTTAGTTCAGAATTTTGGACATAATGTCTCATTTACGACTTACCCATGATGTTGTTGATTGATGGAGAACATTTTCAGCTGATTCCATGCTGTCCTTCTTGTGGACATACATGTTGCTAATGCTAGCGTAACTCTATGGTAACCACCGTACTTCTCCGTATATTCTACTTCCACAGAGAACATAGGTCAGCACAAAGTAAAGGGTTCAACAATAGTTTGACTTCAAAAATGATGGTATAAACACTCAAATTAATCCCGATAGACTGTCGTCTTATTTTATTTGCTTTGGGTGCACTGTGGAGTGTTTAAGTGCGTTTGGTAGTGGATGCTACCGGTTACCATAGAGTTGCGCTAGCATTAGCAACATGTGTATTTCCACAAGAAGGACAGCATGGAATCAGCTGAATATGGTCTCCATCAATCAACAACCTCATGGGTAAGTTGTAAATGAGACATTATGTCCAAAATTCCAAACTAACCCTTTAAACCGTTGGACTATTTGCTCACACAGTTTTTCGCAAAGTGGCGAACCTCGACCCATCCTTGCTCGTAAACTCCCGAGCCTTTGTGGATGCTCCTTTTTTAACCCAGTCATGATAGCATCACCTGTTACCTATTCACCTGTGGAATGTTCCAAACAGGTGGTTTTTGTTTACATTCCACAACCTTCCCAGTCTTTTGTTTGCCCCTGTCCCAACTTTTTTGGAACGTGTTGCAGGCATCAAATTCGGAATTAGCGTATATTTACAAAAATCAATACAGTTCATAAGGTAAAACATTAAATATCTTTTCTTTGTGCTGTTTTCAATTAAATATATGTAAAAGAGAATTTACAAATCAATGCTTTCTTCTTTTATTTGCATTTCATATCCTGTCCCAACTACATAGGCTAACTGTGCCATTGGCTACATGTTCTCAACAAACATAGTTTCAAAGACTGTCACTATATACCACGTCAACACTAGCCTAATACATGCGTTCTCACAGGCATCTGGTTGCTTTTCTTCATATCTCCCGTAGGCTAGGCTACTTCCTATGCCTAAGACATCCCAGTCTACTGCGAGTCTGAAAATGTCTTTCTACAACATGTAAAAAATGAGCTTGAATAATTGAGTAGTTGAATAATAGACTACGTAGAGTTGTGTTTGTATTGATCTTACACTGCAGCCACACAGAAAGTGACAAAAAAATTTCTCAGGTATAAACATCGCCTCCATTTCTTTTCAATGAGAGGCCATTCTTCGCTTTGGCAAGGCGTGTTGGCATTGCTTGCGATGCAAGGCAAGCAGGCAAATATATCGGTAATTAAAGATCCGACTTGTAGCTAAATCGTCCCCTATTACAAATTTTATTTCCCTTAAAGTGGTGTACGGATTTCCCATAGAATAGCCAACCATCCATAGGTTATAATTTAATAAACACTGTGTTTTAAAAATAGAAGAAATGCACACTAGCGACAGACTGTGGGAGGCGAAAGCAATGCCAGGCGATTTCATCACTTTAATTCTGTGTGGCTTCACTCCCTGTCTCATGCCAGTACGGTTTCATTCATGCACTCTGCATAGGCCTATAATAAATAGGCTAAAGTAACAGTGTTTGTTATTTCAAAGATAGCCAATAATGACCGCCTAGTCTACAGTGTTTAGGCTAGCGCTAGACCTTCAGTTTTTACAACGTTATGGCATGCTTTTTACGCTCTTTCAACTGTGATAGTGATAGCAACCTACCAGAAAACATGCCATGAAATTAACGCTTATTTTCAGGGTAATATTTAATTGTCTAGCTTATCATTTCTGCTTGTTCAACCGACTGATAGCATTTCAGATTTTTATATAAACCTTCAGATAAGTAGGCTATGCATTCTACACTCTCTGTTAGTCTGTTGAAGGGAAAAGAGCGAACCCCACAGCGATAGCAGCACATTCATGGCGGCTTATTTAGAAATTTTCTCAAAGTGACAACGACCGCTGCATTTCTGCTGTTACATTAGTTTAGGCTACTGTACCCTGCTGGAAAAACCAGCATACCAGCATAATGCATGTTGGTTACACCAGCAAGAACAGCATATGTTGGTTTTGGATGCTGGGATGCTGGTGGTATGCTGGTGACCAGCATGGGATGCTGGTATGGGGGTATGCTGGTGCTGGTATGCTGGTGACCAGCATGGGATGGTGGTATGCTGGTGCTGGCATGCTGGTGACCAGCATGGGATGCTGGTGCTGGCATGCTGGTGACCAGCATGGGATGGTGGTATGCTGGTGCTGGCATGCTGGTGACCAGCATGGGATGCTGGTGCTGGCATGCTGGTGACCAGCATGGGATGGTGGTATGCTGGTGCTGGCATGCTGGTGACCAGCATGGGATGCTGGTATGGGGGTATGCTGGTGCTGGCATACTGGTGACCAGCATGGGATGGTGGTATGCTGGTACTGGCATGCTGGTGACCAGCATGGGATGCTGGTGCTGGCATGCTGGTGACCAGCATGGGATGGTGGTATGCTGGTGCTGGCATGCTGGTGACCAGCATGGGATGCTGGTGCTGGCATGCTGGTGACCAGCATGGGATGGTGGTATGCTGGTGCTGGCATGCTGGTGACCAGCATGGGATGCTGGTATGGGGGTATGCTGGTGCTGGCATACTGGTGACCAGCATGGGATGGTGGTATGCTGGTACTGGCATGCTGGTGACCAGCATGGGATGCTGGTATGGGGGTATGCTGGTGCTGGCATGCTGGTGACCAGCATGGGATGGTGGTATGCTGGTGCTGGCAGGCTGGTGACCAGTATGGGATGGGGGTATGCTGGTGCTGGTATGCTGGTGACCAGCATGGGATGGTGGTATGCTGGTGCTGGCATGCTGGTGACCAGTATGGGATGGTGGTGTGCTGGTGCTGGCATGCTGGTGACCAGTATGGGATGCTGGTATGGGGGTATGCTGGTGCTGGTATGCTGGTGACCAGCATGGGATGGTGGTATGCTGGTGCTGGCATGCTGGTGACCAGTATGGGATGCTGGTATGGGGGTATGCTGGTGCTGGCATGCTGGTGACCAGTATGGGATGCTGGTATGGGGGTATGCTGGTGCTGGCATGCTGGTGACCAGCATGGGATGGTGGTATGGGGGTATGCTGGTGCTGGCATACTGGTGACCAGCATGGGATGGTGGTATGCTGGTGCTGGCATGCTGGTGACCAGCATGGGATGCTGGTGCTGGCATGCTGGTGACCAGCATGGGATGGTGGTATGCTGGTGCTGGCATGCTGGTGACCAGCATGGGATGCTGGTGCTGGCATGCTGGTGACCAGCATGGGATGGTGGTATGCTGGTGCTGGCATGCTGGTGACCAGCATGGGATGCTGGTATGGGGGTATGCTGGTGCTGGCATACTGGTGACCAGCATTGGATGGTGGTATGCTGGTACTGGCATGCTGGTGACCAGCATGGGATGCTGGTGCTGGCATGCTGGTGACCAGCATGGGATGGTGGTATGCTGGTGCTGGCATGCTGGTGACCAGCATGGGATGCTGGTGCTGGCATGCTGGTGACCAGCATGGGATGGTGGTATGCTGGTGCTGGCATGCTGGTGACCAGCATGGGATGCTGGTATGGGGGTATGCTGGTGCTGGCATACTGGTGACCAGCATGGGATGGTGGTATGCTGGTACTGGCATGCTGGTGACCAGCATGGGATGCTGGTATGGGGGTATGCTGGTGCTGGCATGCTGGTGACCAGCATGGGATGGTGGTATGCTGGTGCTGGCAGGCTGGTGACCAGTATGGGATGGTGGTATGGGGGTATGCTGGTGCTGGTATGCTGGTGACCAGCATGGGATGGTGGTATGCTGGTGCTGGCATGCTGGTGACCAGTATGGGATGGTGGTGTGCTGGTGCTGGCATGCTGGTGACCAGTATGGGATGCTGGTATGGGGGTATGCTGGTGCTGGTATGCTGGTGACCAGCATGGGATGGTGGTATGCTGGTGCTGGCATGCTGGTGACCAGCATGGGATGCTGGTATGGGGGTATGCTGGTGCTGGCATGCTGGTGACCAGTATGGGATGCTGGTATGGGGGTATGCTGGTGCTGGCATGCTGGTGCTGGCATGCTGGTGACCAGCATGGGATGGTGGTATACTGGTGCTGGCATGCTGGTGACCAGCATGGGATGGTGGTATGCTGGTGCTGGCATGCTGGTGACTAGTATGGGATGGTGGTATGGGGGTATGCTGGTGCTGGTATGCTGGTGACCAGAATGGGATGGGGGTATGCTGGTGCTGGCATGCTGGT
Organism: Synaphobranchus kaupii; assembly: GCA_029718625.1. NCBI lineage: Eukaryota > Metazoa > Chordata > Actinopteri > Anguilliformes > Synaphobranchidae > Synaphobranchus > Synaphobranchus kaupii. The sequence continues at coordinate 69,868,262 of CM056377.1, read as the reverse complement.
GACCAGCATGGGATGCTGGTATGGGGGGATGCTGGTGCTGGCATGCTGGTGACCAGCATGGGATGCTGGTGCTGGCATGCTGGTGACCAGTATGGGATGCTGGTATGGGGGTATGCTGGTGCTGGCATGCTGGTGACCAGCATGGGATGGTGGTATGCTGGTGCTGGCATGCTGGTGACCAGCATGGGATGCTGGTGCTGGCATGCTGGTGACCAGCATGGGATGGTGGTATGCTGGTGCTGGCATGCTGGTGACCAGTATGGGATGCTGGTATGCTGGTGCTGGCATGCTGGTGACCAGCATGGGATGGTGGTGTGCTGGTGCTGGCATGCTGGTGACCAGTATGGGATGCTGGTATGGGGGTATGCTGGTGCTGGCATGCTGGTGACCAGTATGGGATGGTGGTATGCTGGTGCTGGCATGCTGGTGACCAGTATGGGATGGTGGTGTGCTGGTGCTGGCGTGCTGGTGACCAGTATGGGATGGTGGTATGCTGGTGCTGGCATGCTGGTGACCAGTATGGGATGGTGGTGTGCTGGTGCTGGCGTGCTGGTGACCAGTATGGGATGGTGGTGTGCTGGTGCTGGCGTGCTGGTGACCAGTATGGGATGCTGGTATGGGGATATGCTGGTGCTGGCATGCTGGTGACCAGCATGGGATGGTGGTATGCTGGTGATCAGCATGGGATGCTGTTGTGCTTATATGCTGGTCACCAGCATGGGATGCTGGAATGGTTGCGTGCTGGTCACCAGCATAAGATGCTGGTATGGTCATAGCAGCCGGACCAGAGGAAGTGTCACAATGTTTCTTGATGTAAGGTGTGCTGGTAACTAGTTAAATTAAGACTATTTCAGGTTTTCTTAACAATATGACTATTTAATAAATAAGAGAAATAAACAATATTACAATAAACAATATTAACAGAACAGAACTCAGTACTTCCCCCCACCCCCTTGCTAAACCCTAACTCCAATCACCGACCGACCCACACACACACACATTCACTACTTAAGTGGCCTTCTTTTTTTGTTTATTAAAGGGTAACAAAGCACTAAAACAACTTATTTTAAATGAGAACTGATACATTTGGTTTTTTCTAAGTATTACTGATTGATCCTGGTCCAAATCTTGACAAATGACTGCAGTCAGTGCAAAAAAGTGTCTCTAGTGGTAAAACGTTAGGGACTGCACGTTCAATCTGTGATTGGCCAGAAATTTCATCCAGCTGACGTATTCCTCCCGGTGACGAAATGGAACCCGTACAGCTACTCCCACCGATAGTTCGGTGGCTACGCCCTGAAGTTTTGGAGCGACGGCGGCCTACGCTGCAGCTATAAAAGCGAATCTCAGCGGTTGATCTGCATGGAGAGGAGAATCAGGAGCTTTTTTCAGTTGAGCTTTTTTGAATATTCTAGTTATAGTAGCCTATTTATTTTTTGTACACATTTTTTATAGCTAGCTTGATAGTCCCTTGTTTTTTGATAGTTTGTTTTTCAGTCTAGCTTAGCAAGTAGCTAGCTAGTTTTAAATTTTTTTTATAAATACATACACAGATAGCAAGTGAGTGCCGGCCCAATTCTGGCCCACATTTACCAGTTTCTTTCGGCCCACATACCACCCTGGAATGGCGGCGATGAATCAACCTGATTGCGGTCGCTGGAACTCAGCCACAACACAAACATCATAATGCCATATCTCGGGCATGAAATGGGCCAGAATTGAGCCAGCAGCACTTTAACAGATAAATCTTAAATTAGCCACTTTCGACCCTAAAACTTTATTTTTATGGTATTATTGTTATTGGCGTAGTAGCATTATAAAAACATACAACTACATACCCAAGACATTTAGACAAAATACTTACTATATTTGCATCAACTTCTAACTAGTTTTCGCTCTGGGTATGAGCTGAATCGAACAAAAGTTAAGTTGAAGCTCATCTAACTACATTGTCTAAGTGCGGAGACAAATGCCATACCATGGTGAAATGTACCCGATCCTATTAGAAATAATTCTTAACTCAATTCTCACATCAAAGATTTTATAAAAAATTGTTGAGTACAAAATTCAGAAGTTAAAAAGAACAACATTACTATCAGCAGGCCCAATTTAGTCAAAAAAGATACAATCAACTGCTTTTCCAAAAGATATTCAATGCTGACATAACATTTCCTCGTTTAAAATCTAAACATTTCACTTCCAAACATCTTTAATTTAAACACTGATAAATCAAAAATCTGATCTTACGATGTAGATAAAATCAAGAGCTACAGTGCAGTCTGTAAGAATTTGGGCAGTGACACATTTTTAGTTGTTTTGGGTCTGTACTCCAGCAAATTGGATTTGAAATTAAACAGTTCCGGATAAGATTGGTTCACCTGATATGGATGTAAACACTCTCAAAGTAAAGCTCAATGTCTGCACTTTAACCTAATGGTCACTGTTCCATTTCAAATACAATGTACCGGAGTACAGACCCCTTAGGCATTTTTGCCCATGCGACCGTCGATGTACCGTTGTTTTCTGGTTGTTTGATTGTTTATCAGTCATGACCAAAAATAACTGGTTTCCACAACATCTGAAAGACGTTAGAAAGATGGTAATATGGTATAGTGTGAGGTGGAAAATAAAAGGTAGAAATGGTATGAACTGTTAAAGGGGTCTAGTGAAGGTGAAAGTGTTAAAATATGGTGATGTAGCCTATTTTGTGGTAAGTAGTCTAAAGAACCTGGAAGTGATACAAAGAAGTAATGTATTGTGATAAAAGCACACAAAGGTAATTTCAAATCATCTGAGATAGTATTGTTGGGTCATAACATTGTTGTAGAGGAAGGCATTGTGAATGCCCAATTTACTGCATCCTGTGTACTAGCATATTGCTTACTGTAGTCTACACTGCAGTGACATGCAGTATGCAAAATATCCTCCATATAAACCTGGACATAAGTAGCCTAGGCTATATCTGTTTCCTATACACACTTTGGCTACATCATCTCGGGATATTGAGAACACTAAATTTGGCCGTGCAGGTAAGGCTAGCCTAATTTAACAGCTTTTCAAAAAAAAAAAAAAAAAACGTATACTCAACTGGCATACTCAAATAGTAGTGTGTGCTGATTCGGACTATTCGGACACAGTTGTAGTTGTGTTTGTAGAAAAATATGCGTTCATACAATTTTTGCCTAGGTTTTAACCAAATGCTCATCTACTGATTTCTCCACTTTATTAAACAAATCTGATTCCGATTACAGATCTCACCATTTTGTGAAGTCCAAACCACATGTCCTGTGCTGAATTCAGCGTTCTATTCAGCCTACCTAGCATGCAGCTATCTAAAGCAATAATTAAACATAGGCTATAGTTTGCTAATAGTAACTTAGTTTAACGTTGTTGACTCGCATAAACTTGAGATTATAACCCAATCATGTGTAGCGGATAGTTTATTTGCTGTAGCTATAAACGATTGCATTTTGCTAACGTAGTCTACTGGCACCGGTCACCTTGGCATTTTCATGCAGAGTGAAAGGTTTGTTTTTCCTGGTAGCTTAGCCACAGTAGCCTAGCTAGCTGGCTTATGCTTTTGTCATGTTTTGTTAGGAAGTTGTCTGTGTTAACATTATTAAGACATAAATCAGAATTCGTTGAATAATGTTGAATGGAGTGATTAGTCTAGATGAGCATTTAGCTAAAACATAGGCAAAAATTTCAACAGCGCTAAAAATGTTTTGTTAACAATTCAATTGTAGCCTATTTTGTAACTTAGACAACATAACGTTACGTGACAGCATTTGGATTTGGATCAGAGACGGGAAGCATAGGCGGAATTTGCTATTTTTCATTCGTTTCACCTGAAAAGAGCCTCTCAACTGAAAGGGGCCTCGCCTCAATCATAAACTGAAAAAGTATATAATTTTAAAAATAAAAATCAGTGAATAAAAGAACCGCCGATCCTGTAGTTTTCCCATTCAGCCACTGTAGGCGCTGTGCCTTACTCAAGCTATTTCAGTGCTTCTCCTTATTTTTCTAGTCTATGGATCAGCAGATACCACAGAACTGTGGCAGATGCTCATGACTATTTCTGACCCACATCAAAACACTTGCTGTACCTTAAAAAGTAACGTTACATGTGTTTACATAACAGCATCGTAGGCTATTAGTAGCCACGAGTGCGATAGCGCTGTGGAAACATCAACGTTGCTGGGCAGTGGTAAAATGGAATAAGAGAATCTCTTCAACATTCAACAGAAACCAGTTGTAGAATCTTACGAGGTAGGATATTTGGTTCCTTAATCTGTTTATCAGAGATTTGTAGAAAAAAATGATAACGCTACATTGGGTAGGCGTAGCCTACGCAAAAGAAAATACACCGAATGTTTATTTGTAACAGTTTCAACTTTGTAATGTTTCAACGGGTTTGGGCTATTTAATCATGCAGTGCAATCGCCAACAGCAATCCTGCATTGGAATTTGTTTACAATTTCAGAGAAATATGAATAGGCTACTATAATTGGGACATTGACGACTAGGCTAGCACCATAGATAAGGCCAATAACCTGCGTGTTCGTGGCGAATGATGCAGCATTTGTTGTAGTTATAGTCCAATGGCAATGATTATTATTTTTGAAAGCTAAATTGAGTATGATCATTTCAGTTGCAGACGGAAGTAGGCTACGTCGTTAGCTATGGAATTTCTCGTCTGCATTTTTCCAAGGTTGTTGACAGAACGTTAAGTGATTCAAAATCATTCTCACTGTGAGCTAGCCTACTGCACGTGCCCATTGACCCCCAATCATTTTTTGGCGATAAAATGTCAAAGATCTTAAAAAGTGTATATGCTATAAAGGTAAAAAGTAATAGCAACCTGGAGGGGGTATAAAGGTATAATATGAGGTATGAATGGTGTCGATGGTGTGAACGGTGTAGGAGGAGAATAATAACGGTCAGTCTGAGCGATAACAGTAGGTGTGGTTTTTCAACCACACCTAACAACGTTATTTTTTACAATCTCATACAAGTTGTATCAGGATAACTACTTAATGGTTTAAAAAGAACACTGCAACGTGACGCCTTTTTCCTTATCAAAAGAGGAGCATTAAGAGGGAGAAGAACAGCTTAGATGCATGAAATGCATGTTCCTGCCAATACCATATCATCATCACCGTTGTTGTTGTGATGTAGTCCTCTTTCCAAGTAAGAAATAATTATAAGCGTTTTTTAAATTCTGGGAATTGAGTTCGCAATGACTCGATTTTGTACAGCTCTGCAAATGACATCAATTCTGACTCCACCTCCACACGAAGAAAGAGCATGCCAATCTTTATATAAATCATAAATTTGTATTTATCATAATAAATCGTTATCTATTTTATTCTAGCTACGGCCAGGTGTTGACCCGGGGACTCGTTAAGCAACGGCTAGAAAATATTTTAATTCGTAGTAGGCTTAGTTGCACTGTTGTTCAAATTCCAAATGCATGAAAAATAAAGATTATTTTTGCTCACAACTTGTTAGCCTATAATCTTATCAATAAATTAAAGTAGCCTTGGCCTATATAGAACTCCCACAGAAGATGCACATCTTAACTTATGAACATATAACAAACATAGGCAGATATTCTGGTTCAGATATTCAAATCAAATTATTCCATAGAAGCAATTATCAGAGAGTGATCTACGGAGGAATGCAAATTTAACATAACACCCCAATTTTATTAAAAAAAAGAAGATTCTTTGGCCTATTTTCTAGCTTGTGGTGTGTGTGTTCTGTGGCACAACATGATCATATGTGGCTCTGGAAACGTTTAGGCTACTTCCAGCGTTTAACGTTCGAATCCCACTCTGCAGCATCCAATTCTTTTTGTCTTTTATAAATTATTATTCTTGTGAAGAGGATAATGTTTTGCATCAGAAGATATCAAAAACCTAAACCTGATCAGTGAACTGAGGGCGATTTTATAAGAACTGCGGCAGGCATGGCGAAAAAGATTTTTGCAAAGGTGAGATTCGTACTTGCATCACCACAAAAGGGAAAACCTACAGCGGGAGAAGCGACTGTTTAAACCAATGCGCCACCAGAGAATTCTGAAAAAGAGCGTAAGTATCCTCAGGCTTTAAGAGGCAAGTTTTTGTGAGGGCAAGAAGTTTAGTTCTCTGTTCAAACTGTTGCTTTAAGGCAGTTCCCAAACCGGTCCTGGGGCCCCCCAATGTATGCTGGTTTTCGTTGCAATCCCAGAATTTTAACAAGCTGTTAATTTTTCTTAATTAGGTGCTTGTCATGTTTAGAGGAATTATTTACCCTCTTAAGCCACATTATATCAGAAATAGCTATATGGATGCCATGTAGAATAAACACCCCGGGCTCTATCTTGGCGATCTTAGCGCTTCGTCTAAGCGCATGGCATTAAGTGCATTTAGGGTGTGTTCAAGTCCAGTTTTGCTATTTTAACGGCGTGTTTTTTGGGCGCTAAGCACGGGGCAACGTACAAATGGGCTGAACCTAGTCTCTTCATTAATTATAGGTGTGTCTTGGGCGTGACGTGCAATAAACCAATCAAAATGTCATATCCCATTCCCTTTAAAAGCCTGCTTTTCCACCTTGGCGGACTGCTTATATGATGGCGAAACAGACATGCTCGTGCGTGTTTAGTGCGATCAAGGAATAGGCTATATGGATCAATAGTAGCCTATGATCAATATTATTCGTACTAACCATTATGAGTTCCCGGTAATTCCTGACAGTGCTGTTTACAAAATATACGGGGTTAAATTTCGTTAAAAGCACCTGCAATAGCTGAAAATAAGCTACCAATGGCTTCTGTCTCACCTTAGAAAACGCCAAATTAGCCTGCTTGTTTAACTAATTTCGTTTGATTATGCAATGAACTCATGTTCAAGCTTCATCCGAAGTTCATTAGGCCTACCTGCATTCTAATTTTGATTAGTAACATAATTAACTGTTAAGGTTCCTGCAACGGGGGGACCGGACCCAAATGCAAGACTCAGAGACGGCTCAGGGGAAAACTCCACCAGGGAGTACATTTATTCGAAGACATAGGCAGGGGCAAGACGAAACCAGACATGAGGCAGTACATGGAGGGGTCAAGACTAGGAGGGGGCTATGACGAGGAGGAGGCTGTGACTAGAAGGGGGCTAAGAGTAGGAGGGAACTAAGACTAGGAGGGGTCAGGAACTAAGGAAGGGTCAGGAACCAGGCTGGGCAGGGACGGGCACTCAGGCCCGGGGGTCAGGAACGTGGACGGCACTCCGGCCATGGGGTCAGGAAACGAGATATCCTGTTTCCTGTTTCCTGTTTGAACGGCGTTTCTCCAAACATCTGCTGAAAATTCGCTGCTGAATTTTCGCTTTATTTTTATTTTTTGAATCTCGTTTCTTTTGACATCATCGTCTGAAAATAATCCTTGGACTACAGTACTACCAATAAAGCGCTTAAGTTCTCATCCTATATCATCCACAAGCAAACAAACTCAATACAGCCAGATAAAACGTAAGTAATTTACGGGGTCTAATGGCTGCTTTCGGCTCGCCGGTTTCGTCCATCTCTCACTCTGTCTCTCCTGTCTCTTGCTCTGTGTGCGATATGTTTAGTTATTTCTTCTCCGTCGTTAATGATAACTTTACCTGTGATAAGTGTAAGTTAAATGCTAGGTTGACGGAGAAGATTGCTGAATTGGAAACTTGCATCCGCACCTTACACGAAATTCGAGATACTGAAATGTTTTTAGAATCTTTTACGGTTCCGGATGCACCAGTCTTTAAGTAGGACCCCGGCAGAGCCTTCGCAGAAAGGCGGGTGGATTACAGTTCGGGAACGTAGTCGAAAACCTAAGCCTCCACCAATGCACAAGGTTCTCCCCCATCAGTAACGCACCGGCTGTGAAACCTGTTAAAAAAAGAACTCTGGTGATTGGCGACTCTATTTTAAGAAACGTGAATTTAGCGACACCAGAGACCATAGTCCAATGTATCCCAGGGGCCAGAGCGACCGACATCGAAGCAAACTTAAAAGTGCTGGCTAAACATAAGTTCTCTAAAATTGTTATTCATGTCGGCGCTAACGATGTCCGGTTGAAGCAATCGGAGATCACCAAAGATAATTTTAAATTGGTGTGTGATTTGGCGAAACGGATGTCTGCATCAGTAATTTGCTCTGGTCCCATCCCCTCTCGACGTGGTGACGAAATCTACAGCAGATTGACATCACTAAACCACTGGCTGTCTGTTTGGTGCCCTGCAAACAGTGTTGGCTTTGTAGACAACTGGAGTACTTTCTGGGGGAGGCCTGGTCTTTTGAAAAGAGATGGTATTCACCCCTCGTGGGAGGGTGCCGCTCTTATTTCCAGGAATCTTATAGTCTCAGAAAGTCTATTTCCTGACACACCAGAGCCAAGACCAGGCAGCAGAACTACTGTCTTACACAGATTTCTGCTTGTTCCCAAAAACTGCTGCCCAGGTTCCATGCTATTGAGGTCTGTCCCCCGACCTAAAGTAGGCTTTGCTAAGAAGCCCATTAGGGGTGTTTGTATGGCTAATTTAAAAAACGTCAGACCCTGTCATTCTACTAATAATGGGGCTGAACAGAGAGAGCTAAAAATTGGCTTGATTAATATCAAATCACTAGCCCCTAAGGCAACTCTTATAAATTAATTAATTTCTGATCACCAAGTTGAGATCCTATGCTTAACTGAAACCTGGCTTAAAATTGATGAATATATTGCATTAAATGAGTCCACTCCTCCTGGTTACAGTTATACACACGTTCCCCGTCTGACGGGTCGTGGAGGTGGTGTTGCTGCTATATATAATTCTAATCTCTTTGCTACTCTGAAATCTGCCTACAAATTTAACTGTTTTGAAGTGCTTGTTCTCAGTTTTGCACATCCAGACAGAAAAGCAATCAGTTTTACCCTTGTAATTTTATATAGGCCACCAGGTCCATACAGTGGTTTTTTACTTGAGTTTGCTGATTTCCTTTCCAGTCTGGTTGTCAATTCAGATAAAATAGTAATTGTAGGTCATTTTAATATTCACATGATTAGTGAAGGTGATCCTCTCAGATCAGCATTCTTGTCAATCATTGAACCCATTTGCTTTAATCAACATATACATCAGTCCACCCATTCTCATAACCATACTCTTGATCTGGTCTTAACGTATGTTACGTCCCGAAATCAGCTTGTGTTATATTAACCAAGTTGATAGAGTCGGATGCAACAATTAGCCACTTAAAGGCGCACAAGCTGTGAAGTTAGGAACCCACACTGACAACTAGGAGTTATATAAAAGATAAAGCAGTATTTATTTACAAGATTAAACTTATCTCCTAGCTAACTAACTACGAGACTGAGTTGGCAAAGTCTCATCGGGTAGCTTCGATGACAATGTCCAGCGTCCAGCAGGCTACTCGGTCTGATCTCCGAAGTAGGTCTTCAGCTCCCGTTTTAAAAACGCCAACAATAAATAATATTAACTAATTGTTAAAAGTATTAACAGTCTCCGTTAAGGATTGGGTTAACTTAAAACAGTCAAAACTCCAGCAGGCAACAGCAACGGCGTCTCTCTCGATGTTCACAGGCGCATCTCCTGGCATGGCGACGGGCATCCACTATTATAGGCCAGCATCTTCCGAATCCGCTGCTCCGCAACAGGCCTCTGCTTCCTCGGTTACAGCATCCACTGCTCCGGGTCTCTCAGCAACCGTGATGCATTCCCACCTCCACCTGTAAAACCAATAGAAAAGACAAATAATAAAAACTATATTACACGTGGCCGTAACACCCCCACCCTTAAGACAATAAATCTCATTTATTGTCACATTCGTAAGCACGTGACAAAGTATCCGCGACTAGATTATCACGTCCACGGATGTGCCTTATATCTAAATTGTAACCTTGCAGAAACAAGCTCCATCGCATGAGGCACTGATTATTGTTACGCATGCGATTAAGGAAAACAAGTGGGTTGTGATCTGTTTGCACTACAATGGGACGAAAAGAAGAGCCCACATAAACCTCAAAGTGTTGTAGTGCGAGAATGAGAGCAAAAGCCTCCTTTTCTACCGTGGAGTATAACCGCTGATGTCGGTTGAACTTCTTCGAAAAGTAGCACACGGGGTGATCAACACCATGAGCGTCTTCCTGGAGAAGAACAGCTCCAGCCCCACAATCACTTGCATCCACAGCAAGCTTAAATGGACGTTCAAAGTTAGGTGCGGCAAGAATGGGCGTGCTCACTAGCAGGGCCTTAACATTCTCAAATGACCGCTGGCAATTTTCAGTCCGAATAAAATTTGTTTTAGGGCTGAGGTCAGTCAGCGGTGAAGCAACTGAGGAAAAGTTCTTGCAGAAATTGCGGTAATAACCCACCATTCCTAAGAATCTCCGTAGCTCGCGTCGGGTCTTGGGAACTGGAAACTGGGTAACGGCCTCTACTTTGGAATCAACTGGACGCACCTGTCCGCGCCCTACAATCTTACCCAAGTTACAGTCGCTTGGCCGAATTCACATTTTGCCAAGTTGACCGTTAAGTTAGCAGCAACCAAGCGGACGAAGAGTGCTTCAATATGCTTCACATGCTCAGACCAAGATGCGCTGTAGATGACTAAATCATCTAGATATGCCTCACAACTAGGCAAGTCAGCTACAATGAGGTTAACCAACCTCTGAAAAGTAGCAGGAGCGTTTTTCATACCAAACGGCATAACTGTGTATTGTAGGAAATCGTCCGGTGTCACAAAAGCAGAAATCTCTCTAGCACGTTTCGAAAGGGGAACTTGCCAGTAACCCTTAAGTAGATCGAATTTGCTGACAAAAGCGGCAGAACCTACACGATCCACACAATCATCCATCCTTGGAAGAGGATAGCAGTCAGACCTAGTGATGGAATTGACCTTCCTGTAGTCAGTGCAGAACCGTAAAGTGCCATCTGGTTTTTTAACTAACACGCAGGGTGAACTCCAATCACTTGAACAGGGTTCAGCGATAGCATTCTCCAGCATGTAAGCTACCTCCTTCTTCAATTGCGAACGCTTTTCGGGGTTCACACGATAAGGATGCTGTTTGATGGGAGGTGAATTACCCACATCAATGTCATGCTCAATGAGGTGTGTACGAGTAGGAATATCTGAAAACAAAGAGGGGTGTGACTGAATGAGGTTAACAATGTCCACCTTCTCAGCAACCGGCAAATGAGAAAGTAGCATGCCAAGATTGCGCAGAGACTCAGAGTTCTTCAGCCTGCCTTCTGTCACACTCTTGGGAGGAAAAGCCACCTCCTCCTCCCCCTCTTCGGGAAGAGTGGAAGTCAGAGCACTGGAGAGTGCCATACTCTTCACCTCACCCTCCTCTATGGGCTGGCGTTCCCAATAACGTTTCAGCATGTTTACATGACACAAGCGACTCTGTTTCTTGCGATCAGGAGTGGCTATGATGTAGTCACGGTCACCTACACATCGTTCTACCAGATATGGTCCGCTGAAGCGTGCTTCTAAAGTGGAACCAGGGAGGGGTAAAAGTGCCAAGACTTTCTCACCCGGCGAAAAGGTTCGCAACTTTGCATCTCGATCGAACCAGCATTTCATCCTCTTCTGTGAGATTTCAAGATTTCCTCTTGCTAGCTCACAAGCTCGATGCAACTTAAAGCGAAATTTGGACACGTAGTCCAGCAAGTTCGAGGTGTTACCGTCCATAAGCCATTTCTCTTTGAGAAGCATTAAAGGGCCACGAACTGTATGACCAAAAACCAATTCAGCTGGGCTGAATCCAAGGGACTCCTGGACAACCTCCCGCACAGCAAAGAGTATAAAATGAATGCCTTCATCCCAGTCCTTCTCGAACTCAAGGCAATAAGCGCGTAGCATAGTCTTAAGCGTCTGATGGAAACGTTCCAGAGCACCCTGAGATTCTGGGTGATAAGCACTTGAAGTGAGATGCTTAATCGCTAGCTGTTCAAGGACCTGTGCAAAGATTTTGGACATAAAATTCGTTCCTTGGTCAGATTGAATAGCCTTGGGAAGTCCAAACAGAGAGAAGAATTTAAGAAGTGCCTTAGAAATGACAGGAGCGGTTATCTTGCGCAGTGGTATTGCCTCCGGAAATCGAGTAGCTGCACACATTATGGTGAGAAGGTACTGGTTGCCAGCCTTTGTCCGTGGTAATGGGCCTACACAATCAACGAGCACCCTCTCAAAAGGCTCTCCAATTACCGGTATAGGGTACAGGGGAGCTGGTGGAATCTTCTGATTTGGCTTCCCTACCACCTGGCACACAGGGCAGGTCTCACAGTATTTGGAAACGTCCCTTTTCAGACCAGGCCAAAAGAAATGCCTTAGCACCCGGTTGTAGGTTTTGTTCACGCCCAGATGTCCAGCGAGACAGCTGTCATGAGCAAGGCTAAGTATTTCGTTGTGAAAGGCTGAAGGAACGACAATCTGTCTAACTACACGCCAGTCATCAAGAACAGAAGCATCTAGAGGCCTCCATCTACGCATTAATACGCCGTTCTTAAAAGAAAACGCTGACGACACCAGCGCAGACTCTTCCTCAAGAACTGCCTTTTTAAACAGGGAAGAAAGTTTTGGATCCCTTCTCTGCTCTGTGATAAGTTGTTCCTGTGGCAGAGACAGCTTATCCAGCTGCCCATCACAATCACCCCCACTTCCTTTTGCTACAACAGGAGAAGGAGGCTCAGGTTCAGTCTTAACAGAATAAGTCACACAAACCAAGGTCATCCAAAGCTTCCTCTGCTTCTGGTGGACTGCTAGCCTTAGCAAGGTCAGTGTCAGTCCCAAGACATCTAGCCATGCCGCGAGTGACCGCACAAGCAGGAAACACATCGGGGTAGTTCTGTGCGAGCTCATCAGGGTAGTTAACAAGAGGGACAGGTGTCACCTCGGGGTTCACCAAAACACGTCCACCAGCTAAGTCATTCCCCAAAATGAAGGATACACCTTCCACTGGAAGACTAGGCCGCACGCCCACGACGACACGGCCAGTTACAAGGTCAGACCTCATAAAAACAGCATGCAGCGGCACGTTAACGTAACCCATTTCAACACCTTGCACAAGGACACTTGTGCCTAAAGATGATTTCTCTGACAGGGGTAAAATATCCTCTAAAATAAAGGATTGCGTAGAACCAGTATCTCTCAATATTTTAACAGGCTTCTGAGAGTTAGGTTCATCAGTCAAAGACACTGAGCCATCCATAAGGAAAGGAAGGAAACAATCCTTCTCAGGAAGTGTTTCAGGGAGAAGCAAAGATGTTTTCACCAAAGAAACCCCTTTTAAGGATTTATCCCTCTTCTTCAGTGCATAACAATCAGCTATAACATGACCTGTCTTCTTACAATAGTGGCAAAAAGGTCTTTTAGCTCCAAGCGCCTCCTGCCTGACATTAGAATTGGTAGAGCTGGACGGTAAATTAAACGAACCTTTGGGGATTTCCTTTCTCTGAGAAACGTCACGATTACGAGGCAAGTATTTCCCAACAAAGGTGTTGGCATGCGAAAGCACGAATTCATCGGCCAAGACAGCAGCTTTAGCTACATCGGATGTTTTATGTTCGTTTAAGTGTGTAACAATGCGTTCGGGTAAACAGTTCTTAAATTCCTCCATGACAATTAAAGCTTGGAGTTGCTCAAAAGTCTTCACCCCTTGCGCATTACACCATTGATCGAACATGCGTTCCTTCTCTCGGGCGAACTCAACAAAAGTCTGGCTGTCAGATTTCCTAAAGCCTCTAAACTTCTGGCGATATGCCTCAGGAACAAGTTCATAAGCTCTAAGAATTGCCGCTTTAACTACCTCGTAGTCAAGACTCTGTTCCAAAGATAAGGAAGCATAAGCAGTCTGTGCTTTACTAACCAACACGCACTGCAATAACAGTGGCCAAGCATCTTGCGGCCAGTTGAGCGTGATAGCAACCCGCTCGAAAAGCGAAAAGTATTTATCTATTTCCGCCTCCTGAAAAACTGGAACCATTCTAATGTGCCTGCTCACGTCAAATTCAGGGCGTTGTTGTACAATGCTAGAATTACTGGCCCGAATTGCTTCTACCTCCAGCTCCTTTAAACGAAAGGTCAGCTCTTTCTCCCTAAGCTGTAAGCGTTTCATTTCCAATTCGTGCCTACCTTGTAAGATGATTTCAGGGCGATCGCTTTTAAAAGGTGACTCCTCGCTATCAATGAGAGTCGATTCCTTCTGTACCATGCAAGCAGGAAGTACCTCTATCTCAAGCAATGCCTCATTAAGCCTGGTTTTAATCGCCTGTCTAGTCCCGGAGCGGACAACATCAATTTGAAAATAGTCGGCGATCTGTAACAGGTCAGCCTTCCGACAGCTTTCCAGCACTTCGACTGTTGGATCCTCGACAAACTTTGCAATATCGAAATCCATGGCAACTATCACCGTAGTAGCGAAGTCAAAGCCAAAGAAGTTTAGACGCTATGCTGTTGCTATGGCAACGTACACCGCCGAACGAGTATATGGCGAAGTGGCAAGATGAATGATACTACGTGACTAATGTGTAGCAATTCAAACTTTCAAAGTGACACAAAACTTGTGCTACGGGTGAGACCCAAAGTAGTAACCAACAACAAAAATAACACTGGCTACTAATCACAAAGCTAGCGCTACGTATTACACGCAACAATATAATACAAAGTAACGTTAGTGCTAAGCAAATAGCCGTGCTACGAAACAAAGTTGGTACAATGTTGTCCCCAATATAGCAACAAGCTAAAAAGCAGAATAAACACAAAATCTGCAGTTCAATCCCAGACGAGCCCCCAAATTGTTACGTCCCGAAATCAGCTTGTGTTATATTAACCAAGTTGATAGAGTCGGATGCAACAATTAGCCACTTAAAGGCGCACAAGCTGTGAAGTTAGGAACCCACACTGACAACTAGGAGTTATATAAAAGATAAAGCAGTATTTATTTACAAGATTAAACTTATCTCCTAGCTAACTAACTACGAGACTGAGTTGGCAAAGTCTCACCGGGTAGCTTCGATGACAATGTCCAGCGTCCAGCAGGCTACTCGGTCTGATCTCCGAAGTAGGTCTTCAGCTCCCGTTTTAAAAACGCCAACAATAAATAATATTAACTAATTGTTAAAAGTATTAACAGTCTCCGTTAAGGATTGGGTTAACTTAAAACAGTCAAAACTCCAGCAGGCAACAGCAACGGCGTCTCTCTCGATGTTCACAGGCGCATCTCCTGGCATGGCGACGGGCATCCACTATTATAGGCCAGCATCTTCCGAATCCGCTGCTCCGCAACAGGCCTCTGCTTCCACGGTTACAGCATCCACTGCTCCGGGTCTCTCAGCAACCGTGATGCATTCCCACCTCCACCTGTAAAGGGGAAAACAAAGAAAAACACAGCAGCACAGGGCCAAAACCAATAGAAAAGACAAATAATAAAAACTATATTACACGTGGCCGTAACAACGTATAATACAGAAATAGCAAACATAGCAGTCATGCCTAAAAATCCTGTGTTATCAGACCATTATTTAATTACCTTTCACCTTTCACAAGTCTGTCATGTGCCATCAGATACTACATTCTACTTTAGTCGTAAGCTTTCCTCCAGATCTGCAAATGATTTTATTAATGAGCTCCCAGGCTCATTTGTGCACTGTGGGGATTTTCTTGGCTCCAGCCAAAATGCGTACACAAATGCAGACATAAACTCAATTGATCAGATGACTGACAACATTAATAACGTACTTAGTAGAACCCTGGATACTATCGCACCTCTTAAGGAAAGTCTGCAATAAGAAACTGGTACAATGACCATACTCGTGCTCTCAAACAAGCTTCACGCCAACTTGAGCGCAAATGGCGTTCCTCTAAATTGCAGGTGTTCCTCCATGCCTGGAAAGACAGCCTTCTCTATTATAAACATGCCCTTATCACAGCGCGTTCCTTATATTTCTCTACTTTGATAGATGAAAATAGAAACAATCCTAGGCAGTGGGCACCTGTTTAACACTGTTGCCCAACTGACTAAGAATCATGTTGATCCCTGTGTTTCAATCCCATTTAGTAGCAATGACTTTATGAATTTCTTTGATGACAAAATTATAAAAATCAGGGACAAGATTCAAAGTTCTTCTACCACCCCTCATACAGGGTCTGCCCTTCCGTCCACTCAACACTTGGATGCAGAATCTTCAGATGGACAGGTGGTCTATCTGAACTCCTTTGCTCCAATTGATCTCACTGAATTTAATACTATAGTAAATTCTTCAAAATCTTCTACCTGTCTTCTAGACCCTATCCCAACGAAGCTACTGAAGGAGCTACTGCCAGTGATTGGAACAACATTGTTGGATATTGTCAATGCTTCTTTAGCCTCTGGACATATACCACAGACTCTCAAACTTGCAGTTATCAAACCCCTTCTTAAGAAGCCAAACTTGGATATGAACGACTTGTCTAACTATAGGCCTATCTCGAACCTTCCGTTCCTCTCTAAAGTAATAGAAAAGGTCATTTCAAAACAACTTTGGTCATTTTTGCACCCTAATCAAATATTGGAAGTTTTTCAATCTGGTTTTTGACCCTCTCATAGCACTGAAACTATAAGATTCTGTTACTTACCTTTAAAGCCTTACATGGGCTTGCCCCCTTATATTTAAGTAATTTACTTTTCCCTTATAATCCCTCACAAACGCTCCGTTCGCAGGGTGCAGGCCTCCTTGTTATTCCTAGAATAGCTAAAAGTACCATAGGTGGTAGAGCCTTTTCCTATCGTGCTCCTCTCCTATGGAACAAATTGCCTGCTCATGTTCGAGGTGCAGACACTATCAATTTATTTAAAGCTAGGCTTAAAACCCATCTTTTTAGTCTGTCCTATAGTTGCCCTCAGAGTGCATCTTGTTGCATTGAGGATCGTCTAGACTACGCTGGGATTCAGATAAACGTATCTTTTTTCATTGCTTTCAGCTGTTGTTAGTTAGTTGAACAGATTGGAGTCACTCGGTAGCTTAGCTTATTTTGAATTGTTTGCAGTTAGTCCGTAGCTTCCAGATTGCAGCTCGCTGTGATTGGGCCAGCTACCTGTCTTTTGTGTTGCTAATTAGGAGTTGGAACCTGTTTCACCTGTGTGTATTAGCCCCGCAAGCAGCTGAGTGCAATTAAGTAACTGCATAAAGCTAAAACAGAGGCTGCCACGGCATCAGTTTACCTGACCTGTTTGTTCTGCTCTTTGCTAGGACCCTATCTAACCTCTCTTTTCACCACCTACCATGTGTCTAACCCCCATTCCTCTGTGCTCTATGCCTCGCCCCAGGAGGTCCAACCACCACAGGCGCTGCCCGGCTAACCTGGTCTGCCCAACCCTGTTCTCTTATAAGGAACTTTCAGTGGTGGGTGGACTATGGAACTGCCGGTCAGCCGTCCAGAAAGCCGACTTCATCACTGCCTACGCCAAGATGAAGTCCCTCCACTTCCTGGCTCTCACTGAGACCAGATAACACGGCCACTCCAGCTGCTCTTTCTGATGGCTACTCCTTTTCGCACACCCCCAGGGCCTCTGGCCGAGGCGGGGGCACTGGTTTGCTTATATCTCAGTCCTGGAAATTCTCCATGCCCTCTTTACACAGCCTAAATATCTCCTCCTTTGAGTTTCATGCAATCACTGTAACTCACCCGTCTAAACTCAACATTGTTGTTCTCTACCGCCCTCCAGGTCCACTCAGCGCTTTCCTGGATGAACTGGACACTCTCCTGAGCTCCTTCCCTGAGGATGGCACCCCTATAATTCTACTGGGTGACTTCAACCTCCAGCCAGAGAGCTCCCAGTCATCCAGTGTCGCCTCACTCCTCCAGTCCCTCGCCCTCACCCAGTCCCCATCGCCCGCCACCCACAAGGCTGGTAACCAACTAGACCTTGTATTCACCAGGAGCTGCGCCACGTCTGAACTCACGGTGACTCCGCTCCATGTATCGGACCATTTCTTTATTTCATTCTCTCTCTCCTACCCACTCTCCCACATCTCCCCTAACAACCTACCCTCTGTAACTTTCAGGAGAAATCTCCGCACTCTCTCACACTCCTCTCTCTCTACCTCTGCTCTCTCTGTACTTCCTCCTCCTGCATCTTTTGTTAATTTACCTATTGAAGTTGCCACCTTCACCTTTAACTCCTGCCTCTCTCAGTCTCTCGATTCACTATGTCCTCTCATCTCCAAACCAGCCCGATCATCACCCCCATGCCCGTGGCTGATTGATTCTCTCCGATCCAGCAGAACCACGCTGCGAGCTGCCGAGAGAAAGTGGAGGAAATCCAGATCCCCAGATGATCTGGCCTCGTATCACACTCTGCTGGCAGCCTTCACATCAGCAACTACGTCTGCTAAGGCAACATTTTACCAGTCAAAAATTAATGCATGCATGTCTATGAAAAATGCTTAAAAAAAAAGTTGTGTAAGTCGCTCTGGATAAGAGCGTCTGCTAAATGCCTGTAATGTAATGTAATCTAACCCCCGTAAACTCTTTTCCACCTTCTCTTCCCTGCTGATCCCTCCTCCACCCCCCTCACCCTCTTCCCTCTCTGCCGATGACTTCCTGATCCACTTTGAGGAGAAGATAGCCGTGATCCGAAACTCCTTCACACATCCGGTGACGCCTCATATGCCCCATAATGAACCCACCGCTACATTTTCGTCCTTTAAGACTCTGGAGGACACAGATGTACTCCAACTTGTAACGCGCCAGCGTGCAACCACCTGCCCACTGGACCCCATCCCGTCGGCAGTCCTCCAGTCTATATCCGGTGAGGTCCTTCCATATCTTTCTTCCATTTTCAACACCTCCTTAACCTGTGGCTATGTTCCTGCTGTTTTCAAAACTGCCCGTGTTACCCCACTCCTTAAAAAACCTAGCTTAGACCCCTCTGATGTTAGAAACTATCGTCCTGTGTCTCACCTGCCCGTCCTGTCCAAAGCTCTTGAACGTGCTGCCCTTAACCAACTGTCAGTTTTTCTCCACCAGAACAACCTGCTCGACCCTCATCAGTGCGGCTTCAGAACCGGGCATTCCACTGAAACTGCGCTCCTGGCTGTGACTGAGGCACTCACCACTGCCAGAGCCTCCTCCCTCTCCTCTGTCCTGATTCTCCTTGACCTGTCTGCAGCGTTTGACACGGTCAACCACAAACTCCTGATCTCCACACTAGCTGAGATGGGCATCCCTGGAACTGCCCTCTCTTGGTTTACATCCTATCTCACTGATAGATCCTACCAAGTCTCCTGGAAGGGCTCTGTCTCTGCACCTCATCCACTTCTTACAGGAGTCCCGCAGGGATCTGTACTGGGTCCTCTGTTGTTCTCCATTTATACTACAGACAGAGCCCTTCCAGGAGACTTGGTAGGATCTATCAGTGAGATAGGATGTAAACCAAGAGAGGGCAGTTCCAGGGATGCCCATCTCAGCTAGTGTGGAGATCAGGAGTTTGTGGTTGACCATGTCAAACGCTGCAGACAGGTCAAGGAGAATCAGGACAGAGGAGAGGGAGGAGGCTCTGGCAGTGGTGAGTGCCTCAGTCACAGCCAGGAGCGCAGTTTCAGTGGAATGCCCGGTTCTGAAGCCGGACTGATGAGGGTTGAGCAGGTTGTTCTGGTGGAGAAAAACTGACAGTTGGTTAAGGGCAGCACGTTCAAGAGCTTTGGACAGGAAGGGCAGGAGAGACGTCTGAACTCACGGTGACTCCGCTCCATGTATCGGACCATTTCTTTATTTCATTCTCTCTCTCCTACCCACTCTCCCGCATCTCCCCTAACAACCTACCCCCTGTAACTTTCAGGAGAAATCTCCGCACTCTCTCACACTCCTCTCTCTCTACCTCTGCTCTCTCTGTACTTCCTCCTCCTGCATCTTTTGTTAATTTACCTATTGAAGTTGCCACCTCCACCTTTAACTTCTGCCTCTCTCAGTCTCTCGATTCACTATGTCCTCTCGTCTCCAAACCGGCCCGATCATCACCCCCCTGCCCGTGGCTGGGATTCTCTCCGATCCAGCAGAACCACGCTGCGAGCTGCTGAGAGAAAGTGGAGGAAATCCAGATCCCCAGATGATCTGGCCTCGTATCACACTCTGCTGGCAGCCTTCACATCAGCAACCACGTCTGCTAAGGCAACATTTTACCAGTCAAAAATTAATGCATGCATGTCTAACCCCCGTAAACTCTTTTCCACCTTCTCTTCCCTGCTGATCCCTCCTCCACCCCCCTCACCCTCTTCCCTCTCTGCCGATGACTTCCTGATCCACTTTGAGGAGAAGGTAGCCGTGATCCGAAACTCCTTCACACATCCGATGACGCCTCATATGCCCCATAATGAACCCACCGCTACATTTTCGTCCTTTAAGACTCTGGAGGACACAGATGTACTCCAACTTGTAACGCGCCAGCGTGCAACCACCTGCCCTTTGGACCCCATCCCGTCGGCAGTCCTCCAGTCTATATCCGGTGAGGTCCTTCCATATCTTTCTTCCATTTTCAACACCTCCTTATCCTGTGGCTATGTTCCTGCTGTTTTTAAAACTGCCCGTGTTACCCCACTCCTTAAGAAACCTAGCTTAGACCCCTCTGATGTTAGAAACTATCGTCCTGTGTCTCTCCTGCCCTTCCTGTCCAAAGCCCTTGAACGAGCTGCCCTTAACCAACTGTCAGTTTTTCTCCAACAGAACAACCTGCTCGACCCTCATCAGTCCGGCTTCAGAACCGGGCATTCCACTGAAACTGCCCTCCTGGCTGTGACTGAGGCACTCGCCACTGCCAGAGCCTCCTCCCTCTCCTCTGTTCTGATTCTCCTTTACCTGTCTGCAGCTTTTGACACGGTCAACCACAAACTCCTGATCTCCACACTAGCTGAGATGGGCATCTCTGGAACTGCCCTCTCTTGGTTTACATCCTATCTCACTGATAGATCCTACCAAGTCTCCTGGAAGGGCTCTGTCTCTGCACCTCATCCACTCCTTACAGGAGTCCCGCAGGGATCTGTACTGGGTCCTCTGTTGTTCTCCATTTATACTAAGTCTCTTGGTTTGGTCATTAACTCACATGGCTTCTCTTACCATAGCTATGCTGATGACACTCAACTCTTCCTCTCTTTCCCTCCCTCTGCCCCACAGGTAAATGAAAGGATATCTGCTTGCCTGGCTGACATCTCTGAGTGGATGTCTAGCCATCACCTGAAGCTCAACCTCGACAAGACCGAGCTGCTCTTCATGCCATACAAGACCTCCCCGTTCCTAGACCTGTCCATCACCGTCGACGGAACCGTGGTGACCGCCTCCCGCTCTGCAAGGAACCTGGGGGTGGTCCTGGATGATCAGCTGGACTTCAAAGAACACATCAGGGCGACGACACGGTCCTGCAGGTTCCTCCTGTACAACATCAGGAGGATTCGACCGTACCTGACCACCTACTCCACCCAGCTTCTTGTCCAGACCATGGTCACCTCACGCCTGGACTACTGCAACTCCCTTCTCACAAGCCTACCAGCCTGCGCCATTCTGCCCCTACAACTGGTCCAGAATGCGGCTGCCCGGCTTGTGTTCAACCTCCCGAAGTTTTCACACGTCACCCCCCTGCTCAGGTCACTCCACTGGCTGCCGGTCGTGGCCAGGATCAGGTTCAAAGTTCTGACCCTGGCCTACACTGCAGCCAAAAGGTCAGGCCCCTCCTACCTACAGGACTTAATCCAGCACTACGCTCCTGCTCGACCACTTCGCTCTGCTGCTACAGGGCGACTTGCACTTCCCCCCCTCCGTGTTAAAGGCTCCCGCTCATCCCGACTGCGGAGCTTTTCCACCCTAGCTCCCCAGTGGTGGAATGAACTCCCCACTCTGCTGCGCTCAGCTGAAACACTGTCTGTTTTTCGGCGTGGTCTGAAAACGCATTTTTTCAGACTCCACCTCGACTAAAATTATACCTATAGGGCCATTATATAGTATTCACTTCCTGTTTTCTATTTAACTTGTGTTTTTTGGTTATTCTATAGTTCAGAATGCATAGCTGACTGTGTGTACTTCTCATGTTTATTACTAGGGATAGCTCCTACGCTGTGAGAGAGCTGTGCTTTATCGGATTTGCTTTGTAGTCGGGTCAATGACCTTCAATATGCACTTACTGTACGTCGCTTTGGATAAAAGCGTCTGCCAAGTGATTGTAATGTAATGTAATGTAATACTAAGTCTCTTGGTTTGGTCATTAATTCACATGGCTTCTCTTACCATAGCTATGCTGATGACACTCAACTCTTCCTCTCTTTCAGTCCCTCTGCCCCACAGGTAAAGGAAAGGATATCTGCTTGCCTGGCTGACATCTCTGAGTGGATGTCTAGCCATCACCTGAAGCTCAACCTCGACAAGACCGAGCTGCTCTTCATTCCATACAAGACCTCCCCGCTCCTAGACCTGTCCATCACCGTCGACGGAACCATGGTGACCGCCTCCCGCTCTGCTAGGAACCTGGACTTCAAAGAACACATCAGGGCAACGGCACGGTCCTGCAGGTTCCTCCTGTACAACATCAGGAGAATTCGGCCGTACCTGACCACTTACTCCGCCCAGCTTCTTGTCCAGACCATGGTCACCTCACGCCTGGACTACTGCAACTCCCTTCTCGCAAGCCTACCAGCCTGCGCCATTCTGCCCCTACAACTGGTCCAGAATGCTGCTGCTCGGCTTGTGTTCAACCTCCCGAAGTTTTCGCACGTCACCCCCCTGCTGAGGTCACTCCACTGGCTGCCGGTCGTGGCCAGGATCAGGTTCTGACCCTGGCCTACACTGCAGCCAAAAGGTCAGGCCCCTCCTACCTACAGGACTTAATCCAGCACTACACTCCTGCTCGACCACTTCGCTCTGCTGCTGCAGGGCGACTTGCACTTCCCTCCCTCCGTGTTAAAGGCTCCCGCTCGTCCCGACTGCGGAGCTTTTCCACCCTAGCTCCCCAGTGGTGGAATGAACTCCCCACTCTGCTGCGCTCAGCTGAAACACTGTCTGTTTTTCGGCGTGGTCTGAAAATGCACTTTTTCAGACTCCACCTCGACTAAAATTATACCTATAGGGCCATTCTATAGTATTCACTTCCTGTTTTCTATTTAACTTGTGTTTTTTGGGTATTCTACAGTTCAGAATGTATAGCTGACTGTGTACTTCTCATGTTTATTACTAGGGATAGCTCCTACGCTGTGAGAAAGCTGTGCTTTGTCGGATTTGCTTTGTAGTCGCGTCAATGACCTTCAATATGCACTTATTGTACGTCGCTTTGGATAAAAGCGTCTGCCAAATGATTGTAATGTAATGTAATAGTTGAGGGGCAGGAGTGGGTGGCTGGCATAAGCTATAGAGTCTCTGGTGGACTGAGCGGTCAGTGCTGTCACTGGATCATTATTGGTAGTGCTGTGTTAAGGTGGACCGGTCATGGTCTGGTGGTGACTGTCTCAAGCCTGCCCTCATGGCTGTATTGGCCCCTGCCTCTGTTCAGCCCTTAGCTATGCTGCCATAGCCTTATTCTGCTGGGGTTTCCTTATCGCACGCAGGCACCTCTGTCTCTCCTGCTCTGCTTGTTCTGCTACCATCTGAACCCCCTAACAATGTTTTTTCTTTTTTCCTCTTCCCTGTTCTAGCCCAAGTTTCCAGAGCCCTCCCCCCGCCCCCCTCCTGGCCCAGAGCTCCAGCCCAAGACCAGCTAGGCGCCCCGCACCTGCCACTGCTGATCTCTACATGACGGAGTCATCAGAGTAGAATACCTCCCTATGAAATAACCAACCCATAGGCCAGTGGAGGGTGGGCATCCCCCCAATAGCCGGGTTCCTCTCGAGATTTCTTCCCATCGGGGAGTTTTTTCTCGCCACAGTATGAGGGTTTTCTCTCCCTACTAGAGAGTTTTTACCTCTGCTATCTGGGGGCTTAGAGCTGGCTTAGAGCTGGCATTTCCCATTTCCCCTTTCCTCCCCTTTCTGTTCTGTAAAGCGTCTTTGTGACAGTCGTCTGTGAAAAGTGCCATATAAATTGAATTGAATGGCGGCCCTCTGGCCATGGAGTCAGGAAACATGGCGGCCCTCTGGCCGTGGGGTCAGGAAACATGGCGGCCCTCTGGCCGCGGGGTCAGGAAACATGGCGGCCCTCTGACCATGGGGGTCAGGAACGAGGACGTCACCCTGGCCGTGGGGTCCAGATTAAGGATGGCACGCCGGCCGTGGGGTCAGGAACGGGCGCGGGAGCCCGCGGCGGCACTCTGGCCATGGGGGTCAGGAGCAAGGACGTCACTCCGGCCGTGGGGTCCAGATTAAGGACAGCACACCGGCCGTGGGGTCAGGAACGGGTGCGGGGTTCCCGCGGATTGCGCGGGAGCCCGCGGCGGCACTCTGGCCATGGGGGTCAGGAACAAGGACGTCACTCCGGCCGTGGGGTCCAGATTAAGGATGGCACACCGGCCGTGGGGGGTCAGGAAACAAGGACGGCACTCCGGCCGTGGGGGTCAGGAAACAAGGACAGTACTCAGGCCATGGGGTCAGGAAACAAGGACAGTACTCAGGCCGTGGGGTCAGGAACGGGTGCGGGGTTCCCACGGATAGCGCGGGGGCCGGCGGTCTGGGCCAAGCACACAGCCAAGGCCACAGGCGCTCTGCCTGCAGAGCACGAGGGAGCCTGGAGGGAAACGAGGGAGCCTGGAGGGAACGAAACCTAAACATGAACAAGACAAGACAAGGAGGTCCATGACAAGAGGGTACAAAACAAGACGGAACATGGCGAGACAGAACAAGACAAGACCACAAACGGGAAACTCAGCTCACGAGCAAACATGACGAGCAACACAAGACGGTCCAGCCCCGAACAAAGTGACAGGGCAGACTATATACAAGACATGACGAGGACAAAATGAGCAACAGGTGGGAGAAGGCTAAACGAGGACACGAGAGGAAAACACAATGCAGGTGTGGGGAGTGCAAAACACAAGTAGGAGGGAGAGAGGGAAAACATGGGGTGGACTGTGAGACAATAGGAAAACCCGGGATGGAACCCGGGTGCCTCACAAATAATGTTATTTTGCCTTAATGATTACACTAAATACAATAAAGCTGTCAGGTTGGCAACCCATAGGCTAGGTTCAGCATATTTTCCCTTGTTTTATAATGTCCTGCTTATGGAAATGTGACCAACCTGTTTTACTGGTAGCGTAATGTTTTAAAACGAACCACTTTCCCAGGAAGACCGTGAAAAGTGTGATTTACAGCAGGGGAAACAGACCTGCTCCTGTAAAGCGCACATGCAGATAATGGCATTCAAATTCATTGTAAATTAATTGTGTAACGTGCTGCAAATTTGTTTTAGTTTCAAATTAGACGCTTAGTTCTCTTTAAAATATTTTGTTCCGTTATGGAATAACAGGTGAAATCAGCAAGGTTTTAATAAGCTGAGAGTATGGAAACCTTGTCACTGTAATTTAAAAAATATGAAGGACAAAGAATAGCTAAGGTTACAATTCAGTTAACATGGTGACATTTATCTCCATTTTTTAACCATTGGCTATCGAAAAAACCTTGTGCACAGCGAATCTGCTGTAGCCTAGGCTATTTGAAAAACAATAAATGCAATATTCACTGAACAAGGTTTTGAACTTTTTTCAGTCACAACCATTCTATTTATTTACAGGCTGCATTCCTAGATAAACAGAGCTGTATTGTAATGACATTTGAAGTGCATTTTCAGAACTCAAATGTCCGTCTATTGCAGTGCGCAAGTTTTCCATTGAATAACAATTCACGCATTAGGTGTAAATGACAATTTGCGCATTAGGCTTGATATAGGTGTTATCAGCTCCTTTTTAATGGATAGCCATTGTCCCGTACCATCGCACATCGCCTGGATGTTGATGGAGTGAGCTGAGGGACAGGTATGTGGTCTTTGACCTATGGACCCTTTTATTATTATGCATTTTTATATAGCCTACATAGCCTAATAATAGCCTAATAATAATAATTCACATTGTAATCTTGATATTTTTAGTCATGCTTGTGCGTGCCCCTGTGTGTAACAGACAGGAGGGTGTATGCGCTTTGTGCACACGCCTATTTAGACGCACTTATATGCGCCGTTAAAATAACATGTAAACAACTGCGACATGACTTTAGACCAGGTTTGTGGTGGTTTTAGCGCAAGCGCTTTCTGCTGGCTCAAAATAGCAATATGCCTAAAACAATCCTGGTTACTCCTCATCTTAAGACCAACACGGCCAGTACACTTGTAATGGGCGCAAGAATACATGGGGCCCTATCTTACACCCGGCGCAAAGCGGCACTAACCCAAACGCAAGTGTCTTTGCTATCTTACACCCGGCACTAGGTCCATAATAACGCCTAACGCTTACGTCCTTTAACTAGCATGTATTCTTGCGCCATCACAAGTGAACTGGGCGTGTTGGTCTTAAGATGAGGAGCGGCCAGGATTCTTTTTGGCGTATTGCTATCTTGAGCCAGCAGAAAGCGCTTGCGCTAGAACCACCACAAACCTGGTCTAAAGTCATGTCGCAGTTTTAACATGTTATTTTAACGGCGCATATAAATGCGTCTACATAGGCGTGTGCACAACGCATACCCTCCTGTCTGTTACACACAGGGGCGTGCAAAAGCATGACTAAAATATCTAGATCACAATGTGAAATATTATTATTGTGTAGGCTATATCAAAAATGCATAATAATAAAAGGTTCCATAGGTCCACATACCTTTCCCTCAGCGACCCTATTGGTTGCCAACCTGACAGATTTATTGTATTTAGTGTCATCATTAAGGCAAAATAACGTTATTTATGTTATTAATCAAAATTAGAATGCAGGTAGCCTAATGAACTTCTGATGCAGCTTGAACATGAGTTCATTGCATAATCAAACGAAATTCGTGAAACAAGCAGGCTAATTTGGCGTTTTCTAAGATGAGACGGAAGAAATTGGTTGCTTATTCTCAGCTGTTGCAGGAGAAAGGGGGGGATGAATAAATACATACTGTGGGTATGTGCATATTTGTGGGTCAGAAGTTTAGTCAAATAAGTAGTAAAATATTATAATTATCATTTTTTAAAAATCCCATTTGTGAACACAATTTTACAATTGTATAAAAGTTTAACAATAATAATAGAATGCATTTTACTCATGTGATGTGTAATGATGTGGTTTTCATACACTGGATGCAGACAATTGTTAAAGATATAGTGTAGTCATTTGTAAATTTGTGTGTAACAGCTGAATTGTTATTTACACACACTGTGCAGAATGAGCACTCGGATTGCTCCTGATCTGCAGCTGTTGCGGTGTACCCCTGATAAAAGGACTGATATCTAAGATGATCACTGGTACTCCTGAATACCAAGCATTGTCTATGACAGACAATGAAACTGATTACAAGACCGTGGTCCCTCCCGAGAAATATGATGAGGTGGAAGTCGTGAACCTTGTGAAGCTTTTCGAAGAATAAACTTAAACTGCCGAGGTCAGTTCTTATCCCTGCCATTGGTAACCTGTTTTTTGCGTAATCTAAAAATAGACTAGCGCAGCTTCGCGGACCCCCCTCCTCCATCGACAAAAAATACCAGTAATAAGGTTCCCCGCTACCTAGAATGACCATCTGGTTTCTTGGTTCTAATTCCGTTTTTACCGCTTCCCACCGGCCATTCCCTACTGGGACAACTCCTATTCCTAATAGTGTCATCACATCTCTCCCTAACAGGTTAACCGGACAACTGTCTGAGATTAGAATAGGACAAGAAATTACATCGCCGTCCGAATCCTCTGAGAAATGTATTGGTTGCGTCACACAGTGATGTTCCGTGCTACCACTAGCTGATTTTGTGCTTATTTTATTGGTACTCATGCAGTACGGAAAGCATGCATCATTTCGTCTTATCACTGTGCGACATGCTCCGGTATCACATAGGAATTTTACTTTACAACCGTTTACCCACAATGTTAGCCACGCACATCGAGGGCTCGATATTAAGGCATAAATGTGAGTCCACTCTTCCCCGCCCCCCTCCTCCTCCTTCTCCTCCTCGGAATCTTCTGATTCCGGGAGGAGTTGTAACTGCTGCAGTCACGTTTGGGGAGATTGAGATTCGCTCTGTTCCTTTTTGCGATCCGGGCACTCTCGCGCCCAGTGACCTTTTTTGCCACAGACAAAGCACGGGTTTTTTCTTTATCTGGTTTTTTACGCTGCTTATTTTTCTTTTTCCACTCACTCTTGCTTTCTTGGGCAGGTGGCTTTTGCTCTACTGCTGCGTAGGCAGATGAATCGGAATTAGATTTTTGCTTCTTTTCTTGTCTAGCAGCTTCCCTTTTTGTTCTCTCGAAATGGGTCGCGTGGTCCACTACCTGGTTTAACCCGCCTGTCTTCCATGTTATTACATGTTGTTTTATCAGGTGTGACAGACTTGGATGTAACCCGCTCATAAATGCACTTTTTAGTTGTTGGGCATAAACTCCTACGTCATCTGGTTGAGGTGGCGGTTCTAAACCGCTATTGGCATTGAACACTTTTTTTAACCTATTTAGGTACTGCATAACCAATTCTTCTCTGTTTTGCTGGCAATCTGCTATTGCCGAGTAGTTACACCTTCCCCGATAGAATTGGGTTATCCTTCCTAATAGGGCATCAACCGGTCCCCAATAGGTGTTTTGCGCTCTTAGTGCTGCTTCAGCTGGCATTGCTACCCATGGTCGCCACACACCATCATCCGCAACTGCCCTCCAATCTCCCTCGATATTACACCACCCAGTTTTTAACACACACCTGACACATCTCTCTATCTCCAACGAGTGTAGTCGGTAACTTGCAATTAGATCACGCATGTGTTGTACGAATTCTCTCGGACCCTGATCAGGATGCGGGCAGTCAGCTGTTGCTGCCGCTAAGTCCGCATTTGTCCAGGGTCTGTAAACGTACATGGCCTGGTCATCGTTTTGCCCCGCGACCTGGATCATGGGGAATAATTCCCCTTCGGCTCCCATAACTGGAGATCTTGGCTGCGTGGTATGTGTACTGCGGAGGTCTAAACAGATAATACGGGAGGCGGTTTCGACGGTTTGGTAACTAGTCTGCGGGGTAGCAGTGAGCCCTTTTCTGGTTGTGGTGTTGAATCAACATCCCAATGGGTTGGTGGCTTATCAGCATCTTTTAGGTCTGGATATAGCCTGGTTTTAGGTACACCTCCGGCAGGGCCCTGCTCAGCACCGTAGGGTGGTGGCAGTTGGATTTCTTTTGGATGAGGTGGTTCTACCTGCTCAGCCACGAGGGGTTGTTCGTCCCCCGGTGCTGGTGGTCGAACTCCTCTGTGGCCAATTAATGTGTCATCCTCAGCTTTTAATAATACGTTCTCTAATTTTTGCGCTTGCTTTTTAGATTTTTCTCTTTGCTGAGTCTTTTTATTCTCCAACGCCATCATGTGTCACACCTGTGCTTTGGCTAAGCCATATTTTCTTTGTTTCTTTTTATTGGCACCAGCTTTAACTTTAATTTTTTCCACTAGTTTTGTCGTACTTGCAACATTCAGTTTCCCATCAAAATCAAACTTCTTTTTCCATAAAGTTTCTGGCAACCCTGCCCCCTCCACGCGGTTCTCTACAGCCGCTCCATTTACTGAGAAATACACTTTCTCTGTCTTTTTTTTACAACAATAACAACAACAACCACCTTTACTGGCACACTTTCCCATGATTACAGCTATATCATTTGCACTTCAATCAGCACGTGTCTATTTTTCAAAAGTTTTAACTCGGAAAAATCGCGTCACTCACCCAGTCCGTTGAGGGATTAGATATGCCTGGCCTCGCTACCTATCCAAAGATCCTTCTCGATCCAGACCGAGGACTTTCAAAAACTGTTCCTAACAGCCCCGTGCACGGTTTCAGACGTCCTTACTCCCTCGCAGCGCCCAGGGTGAGATGTTGCGATCCCGGAACGAGCCCCCAATTTGTTGGGTAAATTCTGAGTTCAAGTCACTGTTGGTAAGAAATAACACTGTGCAGAATGAGATACAAATCGAGACAGCTGCAAAGATATAAAGTACAATTACTTTATTATCAAAGAACCAAATGCATATGGGGTTCAGTGTCTCCCTGTCAGACAATGAACCAAGTTTTGCTCAGTTTGCATAGTTTTTATTCATTTCATATCAACTAGGCAGATAGCTCTATTCTAGGAGTGGTCTCTGCGCCACTGCTCAATCACCAGTTCTGCATTCCGCCCACATTACCCCAATTTGTATCATTTTGTTTTACACAGTTCGCACAAGAAATTTTTATCAAATGCACAACAGTATCAGCTCATAGCACATTCTGTAGTTAGGGCAGTTCCGCTTATTTTCTAAGCAAAGCACATTAGTATTCAACATAACATTTTGCAATACAATGGGTACCCAATGTTCTAAAAACTAATTTAAACAAATTTCTCTATCAGAGTCACGTGAGGGTGCACTTGTGTTGCTTTTCCGCCGTCCGTGCCGTGCTTTTGCTTCCACTCAAGCACTCATCCGACGCACCTGTTTTAGGTTCCTGCTAGCTATATAAGCTCTTTGCTTCCGTTTTCCGGTGCTTCTGTGTTATTTTCACCACAACACTAAACCGATAAGGTATAGGACTTGGAGACTGCATTCCTTGTAGTTTCAAATAAGCAACGCAGTGTTACTCTGTTTAGAATCGAGTTAGGATTTTGATCATAGGGGGCTCTATCTTGGCGATCTTGGCGCTTGGTCTAAGCGCATGGCGTAAAGTCCATTTAGGGCGTGTCCAAGTCCACTTTTGCTATTTTAACGGCGTGTTTTTTGGGCGCTAAGCACGGCGCAGCATGCAAGTGGGCTGAACCTAGTCTCTTCATTAATTATAGGTGTGTCTTGGGCGTGACATGCAATAAACCAATCAAAATGTCATATCCCATAGCCTATGATAAATATTATTCGGACAAACCATTATGAGTTCCCGGTAATTTCCGACATCGCTGTTATTTTACAAAATATATGCGGCTAAATTTCGTTAAAGGCACCTGCAACAGCTGAGAATAAGCTACCAATGGCTTCCGTCTCACCTTAGAAAACGCCAAATTAGCCTGCTTGTTTAACGAATTTCGTTTGATTATGCAATAAAGCAATGAACTCATGTTCAAGCTTCATCCAAAGTTCATTACCTGCATTCTAATTTTGATTAATACAATAAATAACGTTATTTTGCCTTAATGATGACAATAAATACAATAAAGCTGTCAGGTTGGCAACCCATAGGTTCACGCATATTTTCCCTTGTTTTATAATGTCCTGCTTATGGAAATGTGACCAACCTGTTTTACTGGTAGCGTAATGCTTTAAAACAATCCACTTTCCCAGGAAGACCGTGAAAAGTGTGATTTACAGCAGGGGAAACAGACCTGCTCCTGTAAAGCGCACATGCAGATAATGGCATTCAAATTCATTGTAAATTAAAAGTGCGATTTACAGCAATTTAATTTTGAATTAATTGTAACGTGCTGCAAATTTGTTTTCGTTTATAATTAGACGCTTAGTTCTCTTTAAAATCTTTTGTTCAGTTATGGAATAACAGGTGAAATCAGCAGGATTTTAATAAGCTGAGGGTATGGAAACCTTGTCACTGTAATTTAAAAAATATGAAGGACGAAGAATAGCTAAGGTTACAATTCAGTTAACATGGTGACATTTATCTCCGTTTTTTAACCATAGGCTATCGAAAAAAACCTTATGCACAGCGAATCCACTGTAGCCTAGGCTATTTGAAAAAAAATAAAAGCAATATTCACTGGACAAGGTTTTGAACTTTTTTCAGTCACAAACCATTCTATTTACTTTTCAAAACTCAAAACTCAAATGACCGTCTATTGCAGTGCGCAAGTTCTCCATTGAATGACAATTCACGCATTAGGCTTGATATAGGTGTTATCAGCTCCTTTTTAATGGATAGCCATTGTCCCGTACCATCGCACATCGCCTGGATGTTGATGGAGTGGGCTGAGAGCAATGCAATGTGGCATCGTTTCCCTTCGCTAAGGGAAAGGTATGTGGACCTATAGAACCTTTTATTATTATGCATTTTTGATATAGCCTACACAATAATAATATTTCACATTGTGATCTAGATATTTTAGTCATGCTTGTGCACGCCCCTGTGTGTAACAGACAGGAGGGTACGCGCGTTGTGCACCCACCTATGTAGACGCACTTATATGCGCCGTTAAAATAACATGTAAACAACTGCGACATGACTTTAGACCAGGTTTGTGGTGGTTCTAGCGCAAGCGCTTTCTGCTGGCTCAAGAAAGCAATACGCCAAAAAGAATCCTGGCCACTCCTCATCTTAAGACCAACACGCCCAGTTCACTTGTAATGGGCGCAAGAATACATGCTAGTTAAACAACGTGAACGCAAGGCGTTATTATGAACCATGCGCCGGGTGTAAGATAGCAAAGACACTTGCGTTTGGGTTAGCGCTGCTTAGCGCCGGGTGTAAGATAGGGCCCAGGATCTTTTCTGTTTTCTTTTTTCACTCGTTTCTCAGTTCTCTTTTCTTTGTATTCCTCTCAGAGGAATTCCTTTGTTTATTTCTTTTTTCAGTTGCCTCATTTGTCTAAGCCTTTTTGTAGTACTAAGGGCTGAGAGGTCATTTATTCTCTTCCTTTTTGTTTTCTATCACTCGAGCCTACGAGTTTATTTCACCCGATATTATTTGGGTTGCTATCATTTATCTTTATTTTTTATACCTCCGTCCACGCTCTCCTGTATTGAGAGTGAGAGGTATTTTCCTCAGTTTCTCTGCTCGGCTCTATCTCGAGCCTTCGCCCACTTATTCTGGGCTTATTTTCTGTTGGCGCAATGCCGGGAGTTTTATTCCCCTGTTCTTTATTTTTTCCTCCCCATTCGTGGAATCCTTCCGCTCTTGTGATTTCTACACTGTAGATATTTTCAGATTCTCTCTCTGTCGCGTCTGGTCCTCTGAACCCGACTCCCCCATTATAAAAACATTAAATATCTTTTCTTTGTACTGTTTTCAATATATGTAACAGAGAATTTACAAATCACTGCTTTCTGCTTTTATGTGCATTTTACATACTGTCCCAACTTTTTTGGAATTGGGGTTTGTACTCTTGAATGTCCCCTTTAATCCTGTTTATTAATGTCCTGTGAGAAAAAAATAATACATTTTGATTATACGAAATGCAACATGTTCTCTTGTTTTGTGTTTGTGTGAGTGATATTTTGGGTAAGTGACATTGAGGAGAGTAAGAATGTGGGATGGTCAAAGCGAAAATATTCAAGCAAAATTCAAATGATTCATTCTGAAAATAACCGATAAATAATGAAAAAATTGAAAAACCCAGCTGCTTGGTCAATAAATCCACCCAATGTGCTGGGTTAAACAATGCACTGGTTTGTTTTTAACCCAGCGATATTGTCAAACTAACCCAGCATTTGGGTCAAGTGCTAGGTTAGAAGCATAACCCAACCCTGCTGGGTCAAATCAACCCAACGCTGTGTTTGTCCAATGGTGACCTAGCGCTGGGTTGGTCAAATAACCCAAGTTTGGTTATTTTTGACCCAGCATTTCTTAGAGTGTATAGCCGCAAGCAGAAATTGGGGATTTGAGCCATTAAAAGCCTAAAGAAAGTTAAGTATATAAGACATTTAAGAATAAAAAAGCAATATGATGTGCAGCTGTGCAATGATACACATTCTACACAAATCAGAAGAATATTTCCTGTTTAAAATTGAAAAACAATGTATGTCTATGGGAATTTTCGTGAATTTAGTCCATTGACTCGAGTGACTAACTTTTGTGTTGGTAGACCAGGTACATCAGAATGCTGTAGGTTGCAATGGGAGGCAGTAGTTATACTGGACAACAGCAGAATGACCAAACCAGAGACCATGGTGTGAGACTAAAACATCTCCCTTCTCTTTAATTTGAAGCAATAATCAATTTTTTTATAAAAAAATAAAGTGTATTATTACCCTGTAATATCTCAGTAATTTACTTCCTTATTTTTAGTCTCCTATTTTAGAATTTCCTATTTGTTTCCTAATGAAATCTCTATTTTATCCTCAAATTTATTTTATGTATCATCCATCAGTCTCTAGTG
This sequence comes from Synaphobranchus kaupii, assembly GCA_029718625.1. Lineage (NCBI taxonomy): Eukaryota > Metazoa > Chordata > Actinopteri > Anguilliformes > Synaphobranchidae > Synaphobranchus > Synaphobranchus kaupii. The sequence goes on along the minus strand of CM056377.1, from coordinate 69,834,099 downwards.
TAAAGCAAAAGTCTTGCAGCAAAGCTACTAAGATGCCATCTTACATTACCCATGTGCCCCACCGGCTATTTATCCAAATAAAATTAGCGGAAAATTAAGTCACCATCAAATTAAAAATACCATCATATTCTAAATAACTCAATGCATTCAGTATACATTTGCCTTTTCATTTTACCTTTAACTGAATTATGGCTCCTACAAATATGTTTTCAGCTATAGCAGCCTTAATAACCATGTCATGCTGTGTCCGAATCAGCACCCTTCCATAGCCTACTATTAAGTAGGCAAAAAAAATTAAAAAATTTCTGTAGGAAATTTTTTTTCTAAATGTAGTATACGTGGCCGGGGGTGTATTTTAGGAATCACTAGTTTGTATTGAAATTATTGGAAATATCTCAATAAAAGTATGGATTACGGGCGAACCGTTCATACCCCTTAAACGTCTGCGCTGCACCGCCGTTGTGGCTACTAGCTAAGATGCTGTGTCTGGCTACGGGCGGAATTTTGCTGAGCCTGCTTGGAAAACACAGCTTAACCCAACTGCACTCAATTCTCTCAAAATGAATAACAACTAGGAGCATTAACTTCAGGTTTCTGAAATAGGAACAGTCCTGCCAAGTTGTCCAAGTTATTAATTCTGAAACATATTAAAAGTAGCCTACCTGTAAAATCTCTTCATATCCTTAAATAAATTGTGACCATCATTTCACGTCATTTTAACTTTGACTTCTTTCAACTTGGAAGTTCAACATAAATAACTGAACTCACGTTTACTTCTTCATGCACAAAATGGAGAATGCGAGGGCAGTGAATAGGTTTGTTTGCTCGAACATGCAGGTAATTGCACTGAATTGTTGGCAGGTGGGTTTCTCTGCACTCAGGCTTGGGCTGGATGTTGGTGGGGCACAAGGGAGGGGGGGGGGGGGGGGGGGGCGGAGTAGTGGGGGTCTGGGGGTCCTCCCTAATTTCCTGCATTTCTACACAACCTCACACAGGGCATTTTCTAAGGTAAAATGTTTCATTTATGAACATTTTGAAGATTTCTTTTCAAAGCCCTAGATGAGATTTGAGATGCTTTCATATAAAGCTAAATCATAGGCTAATCAGTACATTAGTGGATAAGAAAATTTTATTTAGATAATATTAATTTTTATTTTAGATAATTTTAAACCCACCTCCACCCCCTCTCATCTTATAGGAGGACAACTTTATTTATGCCCAATAATACGAAATAATTATCTTATAGAATAGAATAACTTTTATTTTCCCGCTAGGGAACTTCAGTTGTAGCCACCAGCAACAACAAAAAAGACAAAGATAGTGGGGCAGACCCACAACACACAAACAACCATATCAAACAAAGACATTCAATATAATCATTGCATTAATCAAACTATTTAAGTGAATTAAAGTGTAATAGCCTACAGCCAAACGTCATGATTAAAAATAGCCCCTGCTGTCCCGAGATGTCTAGTGTCATCAAGCAGTCTCTGTCCACTGTCAACACGGCGTCAGCCTTCCCACTCGTCGCCTCACTCCTCCCCCACATTATCTTCTCCTTCCCCTTCCCTCTTGGCCTTTTGAAGATTGCCTGCAGTCCTACATCAGTCCCGACATCTTCAACTCCGGTGAAGAACGATGGTAAACTTTGTAGCTGCAGATCCAACGGACATTCCCGAGCATACATGTTGCGAATGCGTCTCCATGGTGACGACCACAAACAAAATGATCCCGAATAGACAATTTGTCAATATTATCAAAACGAGCAGCATGAGTGCCCTGAACAATCTCCAGACCGCTTTCCCGTCCCACAACAGAAACACAGCGCATGAAAAAAACAAAAGACAAAAGCCAGACACAACAAAATACATTCAAATGAACAAACACGAACATGAGAGACAGCTGGACTACATGTCGCCATTACAGCACCACGTGACGTGACGTCATATGGAGACAAGTATATTAAAGATGAGCTACAGTGCCCTCCACTATTATTGGCACCCCTGGTAAAGATGAGTAAAAAGGGTTATAAAAAATTCACCATTTGGTGAATTAGCTTAATGTCACACTGAAAAACATCTGTGACCCAACAACATGAAAAGACTCTTGATATCTGGTACTCTTACAAGCGATACTATAACGTCTCTGCATTTGAATGGATCTCTATGGGTTTATCTAAATTATGCTGGAACAGTATGGAATACATGGTTGGTAAAATGGCTGCAAGTCATCAAGGGTCTGAGGTATCAAACGAGCCTCAAACCAACAAATCTTCCTACTGAACTATGGGAAAATAAGTCAGGAGAAGAAACCCTTCAAGTTATCCATCCATATCTACTGTTTTTCTGGCAGCAGAGTGATGGTTTAAGGCTTGTTTGATACGTCAGACCCTTGATGACTTAGAGCCATTTAGCCAAGCATGTGTTCCATACTGTTCCAGTGTAATTTACAGCTAAATCTAGTCCCACCCACCATACTGTTCCAGTGTAATTTACAGCTAAATCTAGTCCCATCCCCCAATTCCCATAGAGCTCCATTTAAATGCAGAGACATGTAAGAGTACCAGAAAATAAGATATCACCCTGGTTTCACATTGGGGGAAAAAAATACCATCATATTCTAAATAACTCAATGCATTCAGTATACATTTGCCTTTTCATTTTACCTTTAACTGAATTATGGCTCCTACAAATATGTTTTCAGCTATAGCAGCCTTAATAACCATGTCATGCTGTGTCCGAATCAGCACCCTTCCATAGCCTACTATTAAGTAGGCCATTGATATCAATGGAGTCGTTTGCCGCTTTGCGCTCTGGTAAGTGGTGAGCGCAGCGCATCTCCACTGCCTGCACTGCGCTCAAAGTTCAACCAAATTCAACTTTGACCCCTCCAGTCGCTGACCTTTCAAAGCGCAGCCAATAGCTAGAGAGTGGGCGGTACTGAACAGACCAACTTCGCGAACCCAAAATGGAGGAGAAATTAATTATGTGCGTGACCGAATTCCCCGAGTTGTATAAATCGAACTTGCAGGACTACCGTAATTTAAATTAAAAAAATTTTGCATGGCGAAACGTAAGTTTTCAATTGGGGCTACCAGGTTTGTAACAAATAAGCACTACTACATTGATATCTACCAGATTATTACCAGGCTGCACTAGCTCGCTAGCTAGCTCGCTACGTTAACTATCGATAGCCAGGATGGCATTCTATATTACGGTCAGCAGATAATTGTTTTTTGTTTGTTTAGAACGGTATACATTTCACGTTCTAAAGCAATTAGAAAAAGTGGAGAAGAGCAGAGACCCTGAAAACGAGTGACCCAGCTCTCTCCCTGTCCTGGTTCAATGTGGATCACGTTAATGTTGTGGGCAATACTGAATGAAATTAAATCACATGTAAATAATAACCGGATTTTGTGCTTGTATGTGTAGAGGAAGAATGCAGGAAAAGGTGGAAAAACTTGAGGGACCGATATATAAAGGAGGGGAAGCCAAAAAAAAAAGTGTTGCAGCTGGTGGGGGAAAAAGAATTTGGTCGAATTTGGAAAAAAAAGTTTATGGCCATTTTAAGTTTCCTGGAGCCATATGTTCAGGAAAGGCAGAGCAGTGGCAACATGGATGAGGATCAGGAAACGGTCACACTTTTTTTAGAGGAAGTGCCAGTGCCCCCTCCTCCACAGCAGTCAGGGCCCCCCTCCGCAGCCGCAAGTGCCCCCTCCTCCACAACCAGGGTCCCCGCCGCAGCCGCAAATGCCCCCTCCGCAGCAGCCAGGGCCCACTACTCAACAGCGGGCGCCCCCTGCAAAACGGTCCAGACAGGAACCATCTACACTCCCCCTGGCTTTGAGGACAGTATAATGACTATCCTCAACCAGAAATACAACCCGGAGGAGTTGTTTTTACTTAGCTTGGCCCCAATGCTGCAGTCCCTGTCCCCACAGAAGAGGGGGGCACTGAAAATCGAAATACTGTCATTAATTCACAAAGCCCAGTTTGCCCAAACAGATTAGTTTTTGGTAGACCCTTGGCCACCGTTTGTAATGTGTGCATCTACCTCAGTGCCATTTATTTTTTTGCACAATAGTTAAGTTGTTATACCGTAGTTAGTTTTTTTTTGTACATTAGTTTGTATAGAGCAGGGGTATTAAACTCAAACTCTATAAAAGTAGAATTCTATAATAGTCTGTTTAGTGTAGACAGTGTGTGTATGTGCATGTGTGTCACACTTGTGTTTACATATTGAATAAAGGGCAAGCACATAAGTTGTTCTCCTTCCCATATTTATTGTGTTGTGCTGGAAGGATATTGCTGGTGGGGGATAAATAATAAGTCAAATAATACCATTTCCATTTTGGTCCAAACTCACATACATGGTAACAAAGATTCTTGTAAAATGACTGGCATAAAGTCGCTTTTAAAATACCCGTCCCGGATACGGATATGTATTGATTTTGCCGCTTCGCTCTCTGCTTGCGCTGACCATAGCGGCAAGCTGAGCGCAAGATGCCGCTCATGCGCGCCCTATGTGAAAGTTAGGTCAAGAGTATTTTGATGTTGTTGGGTCACAGACATCAGGAAGTCATAGCATGCAAAGATATGCGACCAAATATAAAAAATTATTACTTTATTCAATATATAAATGCAGGGGTACCAATAAATGTGGCCAACGTGGTTTTGTTAAAAATAATTATTTCTTGATGAGGGATTTTTTTTTCTCATAATAAATTAACGTCAATTAAAGGTTGGATTTTTCTCATTTTTCCAGTGTGAGATTAAGCTAATTGACCAAACGGTGAATTTTTTATACCCCTTTTTACCCATCTTTACCAGGGGTACCAACAAATTTGAGCACGTCTGTATGTGTTGTGCCAATCTGGTCTTGATTGTATTTCCTGTCTCTCCTACATATTTTATGTCACAGTGTTTGCACTTTGACATATATGCAGTTATATGTGTTAACTGTGAGTGTTTGTTTAATAAGGTATGTTGTGTTTGTAGTGTTGTTTTTCACTGTGGTGGCCTGTTTGTAAAATATCGGGCCTTGTGTGGGTAAAATGTTGATTTCCAGTAGTTTACTACTTACCAGATGATTCTTAAGGTTTTTGTTTTGTTGTTTTGTAGCCAAGAAGGTTTTCCGAATCTGTCTGAGGAACGATCTGGAATACCCCCGTGGTTTTAATGCATTGAAGAGGGTTTTTAGCCTCCTCAAAGTCTGTAATCTGTGTGCAGATTCTGTTGAACTTTAGTAATTGGGATTTAATCAGGCCTCTGAATGTATGTTTCGGGTGGAGACTGTCCTTATGTAAGAGTGCATGTGTGTCTGTGTCTTTAAAGAAAACTTTAGTGTCTAATGTGTGTGTTTGGGGAAATGAGGGCCCCTTGTATGTGGTAGTGTCCAAAAAATCAATATGTTCACAGTATGTGGTGTGTTTAATTGTGATAGATGTATGGTGCTTGTTGATGATCTGTGTTTGAAATCTTCTGAGCTATATGTCCATGTTCCCCAGATGTCATCTAAATACCTAAAATAATTAGTTGGAAGTTTGGGACATTTTTCAAAAACAGTCTCCTCCCAATGTGCCATGTAAATGTTGGTATAAGCCGGTGCAAATGTTTTGCCGATAGCTGTGCCGCTAGTCTGTAAGAAGAATTCTTTGTTGAATTCAAAGTCATTTTTGGCGAGGCTTATGTCCAGTAATTGCAGGAGGATTGTAATCCAGTCAATTGTTGTCCGAGTACTTTTCCATCCATGTTTTTACCACTGTTAATCCCGCTGCTGTGTTTATGTTGGTGTATAGACTATCTATGTCTATGGTGAACAGGATGGCTTCTTCCGGTATTTTGGTGTTTTTTATTTTGTTTATGAAATCATATGTGTCTTTGATGTAGCTTTTGTGTTTTGTGGACAGTGGATTGAGGAAAAAAATCAAAGTATTCAGCTATCCTATAAGATTCGCTGTTGCAGTCTGAAATAATAGGCCTCCGTGCTGGGACCTCATACGGTATGCTCCAGGATTCTGGTGGCTTGTGTATTTTAGGGAGGAGGTAAAAAATCCAATCGGGTTGTCCTCTCCCCTCAGGTAAAAACTTAGTTTTTTAGTAATGTATTTGTTTTCTACTAGTGTCTGTATGATGGCATGTATTTCCTGGGCCGTGTCCGGTTATATGGGTCCATTTAATTTTCTGTAATGTGCTATGTTGTGAAGTTGTCTATAGGCTTCCTGTGTGTATTGTGTTCTGTTCATAATAACTATGGCACTTCCCTTGTCTGCTGGTTTGATAATTATTTGCTTGTTTTTAGCCAGCTGTAGTAGCGCTTGGCTCTCCCCTCTGCTGAGGTTGTTTTGGTCTTTGTGGGTTTGAGGGTTCAGTGCCTTAATCAGTGTGTTGTCCTCTTTAATAATCTGTGCAATCTCTTTAGGGATTTGTTCTGGTCTGGGTTCCCAGATGGATCTTGGTGTGAAAGGTGTCTGTTCCCTGGTTTCCGCTCCCTCAAAGAAAGCTGCCAGTCTCCTGTGGAACTCCTGGACTTTTTTGTTTCTTTTTGTTTTCTGCGGATATTTACTGTGGGTATAAATGACAGACCCCTGTCCAGCAGCTTCAATTGGTCTTCTGTGGGTATATTATGGTCTTTGATACATCTATGCCTACATTCCGTAGAGTGTTTTTCATTGAAAGTATTCTTCGATCATCCACTACAGTAGTCTTCTGTGGTCTACCAGGTCTCACCAGTGCATTCTTGCTTCCTAACAATGTATTGAACAGTTGATCTTGACACATCCAATGTGTTGTGCATGAACTAATGATATAAAGACACACAGCTGGCCAAGAAACAACTGGGCAGCCAATTGTCCCATTACGTTTGCTCCCCTAAAATGGAGCAATGTATAAAAAGTGCTGTATTTCCTACACGGATCACCTTATATAGATGTAAATACGTTCAAATTAAAGATGGCAGTCTGCAATTTAACCTCATATGCACTGTTTTATTTCAAATCAAATGTACTGGAACACAAAACAACAAATATTGTGGCACTGACCCAATACCTTTGCATTTAATGGTATGTGCTCCCTCCCTACACCTGTACACCTCTAACCTGAATGCAGCCCAGAACTCTCTCTCCCACATGAATGATTCAGTTGAAATGACCCACACCTGTATCTCACTGTAGAATTTGCTAAGCAACTGAAAGACTATCCTGTATACTGAAAAGGCACAGGAGGACAACGGCCTAACTTTTCTTCCCCCCTTCTCTCTCTCTCTCTCTCTCTCTCTCACACGCACGCGCGCACGTACACACATTTTTTTCGACCACTTGAATGGTCATTATCCTCTCTCATCTTATGTTTATTCTGTAGGACTTCTCTGAACAAAATGTCGAAACAGCCTTCCTCCTATGTTAAAGCCCTACAGGTAGGACTGTATGTTTATGTGTGTGTACAGCATGTAAGAGTATGGTTTTTGTGCATGTGTAGGACTGTGTGTGCAAAGTATGTGGACTGTGTGTACTATGTAATAATAATAACTGCAATAATAACAGTGATATTCTAACTAATCTGATTTGTTGTTCTGTTCTGGGGTTTTTTTGCTTTGCATACAGTTATGAGAATTTGTTTTCAGACAATAAAATATAAAATAAATACACCTTTTGCATCTTGATTGAAGGACTTCAACATCAACAGTTTATTCAGAAAGGTTTGGTGCTGTTTTTGTTACTTTTTTTTGATCCACATCTGGATCATTGTCACTGTAGCAAGTATTACATCTCTGCAAAAGAACAGTGATTTTTAGTGAATCTTTAAATATTTGTATATATTTGGAACTCTATAACACCACCACGTGGCTTGATTGGGTTAAAACTGTAGAGTTCAAGTCCTGATGGTACTCGTAACAGACCTACCAAGTTTCATAGCTATCTGTCAAATCGTTTTGGAATTAGCATTTTTGTGATAAGCCATGCCCAGTGAAAATTCATTGGCTCGTCATTCGGCCAGCTTTTAAAATGTCAAAATTCTGTATATAAATTATATGAAGCATGGTCTAAGGAGTGTGTCTACCAGGTTAAATCTCAATTTATCAAATTTTGTACAAGGAGTAGCATTTTAAGTGTTTTACAAATAATGCTAATTAGCGGAAAATCCAATACAGCGGACTTTATGGGTCCTTGAGGCAAATTTGTTCAGCATGATGAAAAAAGGACCTGTATACCAAACTTTGTGACTCTTGCTGAAACGTGGCGTCAGCAGTGGGCATGTCAATGTCAAAATTGTATCACGTGCACTACAGCGCCACCAGGTGTTCAATCTGTGTCATGATGCATAGGATCCAAGAGTTCGGCAATCCCAACAAACCTGCCAAGTTTGGTGATTCTAGGCCAAACCAACTTACAGGAATTTTGGTGAAAGGGGAGGGAAAAAAAAAATCAAATCAACAAAACAATTCATAGTTTTCAGTCACGTGATTGCTGCGGAGCCCTGGCGGGCAAAACAACGTTCCAGAATGCGGACGGACACTGGAAACCCCATAGAGCTACCGCAGAAGCCTGTCAAATTTCCTTCTTTTGCAACACACGTGTGTTTAGATCACCTGTCAAAAGACGAAAAACAAAGATACACAAACAAACAAAGCGTCTTAGGTACATGTGACCCATATACAGCACCCGCTGCTTTATTTCAATTATAAAAACCGCGAAGTCGCTGCTGTACTTCGGTGACGTTTACATTTATCTTGTGGAGAATCCATCCCCTTACACCGCCGCGAAGATGAAAGCGTACAAAAGTACAGATAGTTATCAATAGACAATTATTCAGTTTATTTTACCTATGACATTTGTCGGTCTTCTCTTTACCCTGTTAAAGAAGATAACATTACGTATGTGGTATTGATGATGAGATATATTAGTCCTACACATGCGCACCTTACTTTGTGTAATTGATGGGAGGGTATTTATATACCTCCCGGTGCATTGTCTGTATTTTCATTTGACTCTGAAGAAGACGTCGTTGACGTCGAAACGTCAGTCTTATTAAAATATTTTGTTTTGCTCTGAGCTCTGTGTGCTCCAGTCCTCCTTATCTCGGGTTAGTCCTAGCGAAGTAGTCCGGGTTTGGTATTCTTTCTATTCACTGGTCCTTCTGTTGAGCACCTATAGTTCCTTGTTTATATAGCCGGCTTGTAGCGCGTTTGGGATCACCCCCTTTTTACTTAGTTATCTGTACTTTCGATCTGGATGGGTCAATAATGCTGTTGTTTGGGAGGTGAAGGACAATAGATTCTTCATCGTCAAAGCGAAGGTGAGTGCTAATTAGCTAACGTGAGCTACCTAACGTTGCTTGCATGGGTGGTCAGTGTAACGTTAGTCAGCTAACATTACTGCAGTTAGCTTTTCTAGAGCAGTAATATTTTGGTTAAGATAACACAAAATATTGTGACATACATGTAATATAAACTTTTTTCCATTGTCAGGTAAACCATTCCTACAGCTTAAATGACCCGCCATTGACTGCCTGGGTAGCTGTAGAGAAAGAGGGATTCACAACATCCTCCTCTCTGGGTTTTCCTTGTCAGACGGGATTCTGTACAAACACAATCCAGGCTTGTCTCCTCTTCGGTTAGTGCATCCAATTGAACAACAACTATCCAGCATTTTGGCAAACTTTTGGGAAAAGCGGAGTTGTCGTTGGCGGGCAGTGGAAGGTGGTCGGCTTTTTGCCCGCCAGGTGGGCGTTCCCATAGGGCTGTGACATCACATGAAAACTATGAATAGGCTACCAGCAGCTACGCTGCTCGTTCCCCTAATATAAATAGCTGCAAGCAGCAATTGAGGGGGCCAAGCGTAAAAAGCGACAAATACATATGCGAATGCAAAAAACAAACCTATGCTTGTTCATAATGAATTTCTTAGTCAGCCTAGCTAGTATCAAATGTCAACAAAAAAGTGATCTTTAGTAAACTCTTTAAAAATAATTTAATTGTGAGTAGATGCTAAATGGCAAATTCGGTTTAAGCATCTTGGAGCAGATAGATTTGAACTGTTTTGTAATTTATTCAAAATGGTGCCAAATCCATTATGGCAGGCTAATGAATCCTTAAGCCATGTTTATTTTCTGTGCAAAGTGCAATCTTTTGACATTGAGTACAGGTCCCTTAGTCATACGCAGAAGAATTTATCAATATCTAATTCTATAGACTGCTGTCGCACCAGGACAGGGCCAATCCGCAGCAAATTTGGTGAGACTAAAACAGTGTGCACATGTTCTGGTTTTCTCATACAATTATGTTTTTTATTGTAAAGGCAAAGACATGTTTACAATATTAACTGTTCACTTGTAGACTGTTCGTTAAACAATTCAGTCACTGAACACCATGACAGTTATGCAATAGCTAACGTTATGGGAACAGGTATCCCTGTATTGATTTATTTATTTGGATTTCTATCAAAACCTGTGTGGTCCTAGAGAGCATAGATATCCTTGTGTTCACAAAATTCTGTTAGCAAATATCAACTATTATTATGTTAAGAAAATTTGTACTATTACTTATTTGCCATCATCTGACCCACAAACATGTCTGGATACGTTTGTAAAAATGCTATATGTACGCTAGGTGAATATATTACTAATTATTATCTGCATTTATTTATTCATCCCCCCTTTCTCTATTGTACATGATGTTTCTTGATATAAATGTCTGTTTGTGAATTGTAAAGAAATCTGTAGCAGCACTTAACATTTTAAAACCTGTACATTTTCTAAAGTAAACTTGCCAACAAATAACCATAACCATATCCTTTCTGGACTGTAATTATTCATCAACTGTTAAAAATTAAGAAACACAGGGCCAAGTTGCATTAAATAATTTAGGAAAGTTTGGATAGCATTGCTTTGGAATAGAGCTAGTTTATTTAGTGTGAGCTACAATAGGCAATATTGTTCATTGTAACTTGGCCACATTTTGATATCAATACTTTTAAAGGCAGGCCTAGTTTTTGCAAGTTGGAATTAAGGACTTATAGACAGCGCTCTGTAAGCTATGGGTGAGTAACTAAATTTTTTTTTTACGTCGGAGAAGTTTGATCAGATTTGAATAAACCAGAGGAAAGTAGGAAAAGTAGCATATGAAATAACAAATTCCAAAATGGTCCCCAATTCAAGATGGCAGTCATTGAAACATACATGGCTATATACAGACTGAGGGGTATTGTCACTGCAGCAAGTTTCAAAACTATATATTAAAGCAGTGGTTTTTAGTGAATTTTTAAATGTAAACAAATTCTTGAGCACGAAAGCGCCACTGTTGGTAAATCGGGCCAAAACTCTGGGGTTGTCTCAGGATTGAGTTATGAACTGACATTTCATAACATTTCATCAAACTTTTGGATTTATGAGCTTTTTATTAAAAAGCCACACCCACATGCAAATTCATTGGCTTGCTGCGGGCATAATTCTGAATGTAGCAAATTATTTTATGTAACTTTTTTAGATATTTGTGAGTAGATGCTAGATAAGTAAGAGCAATATTAGAGTCTCGCCTTTAATTTAAATTTCCAAAGAAGCTACTTTACCAAGATGCGTAGGTCTGTAAACAGTTCTAACAAAAACAAGATAGAGTCCGCACACAGGGATTTGAAAAAAATACTTGAGTCAGTATTTAGAAAACTATATTTTGTCGGGTAAGTGAGGATTAGGTAAAATGTGTATTTTCTCCTTCTAGCGGTTCCAACAGTCAATGCCCTTGTTAAAACGTTCAGCACTCTGAATACTGAACACAAGCAATATTGCGTGCTAGAACCCCTCACTTAACCTACATTCAAAATAAGTTTTACATTATTTAATTTTATTATTATTATTAAAAATGACAATCATCAATTAAATTGCCGAATTCTTTGATAGGTAAGTCGAACAGTAACCTGGTGGATCAACCAACAAGCCAAAACAAAGTCTAAATCAGGTCTTGAGATTAAATCATTTTATTAAATGGAAAACAGTCAATTAGAATAAGGACTGGAAATCATACATTCACTAAGGAATGTAGGCTGACTACTTATAATTTACAAAAGGGAAGGCATTAAACCAGACATTAATTTGAATATACCAGAAAAGAGAGAGATAAGCCAAAAATTGCCAATATTATTTACCCTCCAGCTGAACAGGAACAAAAGGAAACGCACAAGGAACCAAAAAGAATGACTTCTTCACCAAACAAACTCCAAACTGACTAAATTATTTTTCTGTGGTGCAACTATAAAATACCTTGACAGGGAGGGGATCCAAGCCCTGATTGGGTTAAGGTGTGGGGGAGGGGGGGGGGGGGGGGGTCATTTATTGACAAAGATTGGCTTATTTTTGATGTTGGGGGGGTGAGGGGGTGAGAGTGAGAGAGCGACAGAGAGCGACAGAGATAGAGAGAAGGGGGGGGGAATATTAGATATCCTACAATTTATATAGTCTTAGAAAATTGCATGAGCAAAAGTGCAAAAAAGTGAGAGCAAATGTTTCAGTCCATAGGACTTTCCTCAGTGCAAAAAGACAATGCAGTAGACAACACACTATTAAAGATACAGGGCAGGTGATCTCTATCACAATCAGGTTAAATGTGTACAATCACAATTGGCGAACACAGCAGCTGGGAAGTCACATGACATGCATTCTAGCAACAGAGTACTTAATTACATTCTTTGAATATTTTAAATGCTTCTGATAACAAAGAAATGTTTTTTAGACATGACATTATCAAAAAACAAACAGTATTTTAACATGTAACCATGATTCATAGTACAGAGGAGATGGACACACTACTGAATGTAGAGGGCCATCAGTGTAAGGCCACTATTAAAGATACAGGACAGGTGATGTCTATCACAATCAGGTTAAATGAGTACAATCACAATTGGTCAACATAGCAGCTGGGAAGTCACATAATATAGATTACTGCAGCAAAGTACTTAATTACATTCTTTGAATATTTGAAATTATAAAACATGACATTATCAAGAAACAAACAGTATTGTAACATGAAACGAATCACAGTACAGAGGAGATTCACGCCTGAAGTTTTTAAAGAGTAAGTCCACCCACTGTCTCAGCCTGTCTCCGCCTCTTACACAAATTTGAAAAATACTTTGTGGGGTGAGCGAGGGAGACGGGTGGGGGCGGAGGAGCTGTGTCCATCGTCATTTGCATAAATTAACGTACAATGTACAAATTATTTCGTCTAACTCGGATCAACTGTCAAACTAGACGTTGAAGATCAAATATGAATCAAGATTCAGCAACTGCATGGCCAATTTCTCACCTCAAATAATTTCAGAAATTATTTAGGATTATTTAGGTGGAATAAGAGAGTTTATGAACAAGACGCCACGTTGTTCCGTGGAGCCGAAATGAAAGAAACTTAGTGGGTCTAACCAATCAGGTGCCAGCGGTTTCCATTGTGGGTGACAACAATTATCCATATAAAATAGAGGTACCTCCAAAGAGGTACTCTGACATCACGATTGGGGCGGGGGCAGTGTGGGGAGCAGAAAGGGAATTTCAACCATTAGAGGGCAGCACAAAGACGCTTTTCTACCATGATGTTTCTTATGATATACAATATTATTTCAGAATTGTTGAAATAACGGAATGGATGAATAGGTTTCATTTTAAGGTAGGCATACAAACACACTTACAGTGGAACAAAAGTGATATAGGATGTTTAAATTTAGAATATTTAAAATTTCTTTGTTAACAGAATCATTTAAAATATTCAAAGAATACAATTAAGTACTCTTTATATTACTTACTTTTAGATATTTGCACTTGTCACTATCTTTTTGCACTTAAGACTATATAAAATAAATTTTTCTAAATACTGACTGTGGTAGGGGGGCGTGGTTTTAGGCGCTGCCGGCAAGAGAGAGAGTGAACGCGTGTGGTTTGTGGAGCCGACACAGCTCTCGGAAATCATGCAATTGGTAACGATTGATTGTGTTATTGATTGTATCAATTAACCAATTGCCTTGATTGTTCGACAGTGAGCCTGAGTGCATAAAAGCCTGCTGGAACATCTGCGGAGAGAAGAGCGGAAGACAACGTGTATATGAATGTATACTAAAGTACAGAGAGAACCGAATAAAAACCGTGTTCTCTCAATACAACCGTCTGGTTACTGTCTCTGCACGAGAGCGGTGGTGCTCACTTCGCCACAGTGGTGGCCCGTACGGGGAAAAGTGAAGAAAAAGTGCAGAAGACAAGAAAAGGAATTAAGAAGCCATGGATAACAGCCAGGATGAGCAGGAGCAGCCGGAGCAGCCAATCCCCATAACAGCGCTGGGAAAATTGCTGGAGGGGCTGGCTGCCATGCAGGTGCAACAGTCGGCTGCTCATGCCGAGCAGATGCAAGCCCTGCGGGAGCAGTCTAGCCTCCAGACACAGGCGCTGTTACAGCTGGCTGCTGCCGGGGGTTCCAGGGGAAGGCAGAGCGTCTCGTCCCCGAAATTCCACCTCCCGAAGATGACAGCGGACGATGACGCTCAGGCCTTCCTCGAGGCGTTTGAGGTGGCAGCGGAGACGTGCCGGTGGCCACTGGAAGAGTGGTTGGTACGTTTCCTGCCCCTCTTATCAGGGGAGGCGCAACAGGCGGCGCATAGCCTGCCGGCAGCCGCTATGGCGGACTTCAGGAATCTGAAGAAGGCGGTCCTCGACCGAATGGGATTCAGCCCGGAGGACCACCGACGTCGCTTCCGGGAGACCACCCTGACGGGAGAGGACCGGCCATTCGCCTACGCCCAGCGACTGACGGACATGGCGAGGCGCTGGCTACAGCCGGAAATTCGATCCGCAGCTGAAGTCGTGGAGCAGGTGGTCCTCGAGCGCTTCACCGCAGGGTTGCCGGCGGATACGGCCAGCTGGGTCCAGTGCCACAACACCCCTTCACCCAGCAGCAGAAGCCGGAGGCAGCGCCCCGGAAAAAGTTCACCACCCGTGCTGTTCCCCTTCCCGTTTCCCGTCCCCAAAACCCCTCCTTCCCTCGTGTTAATCCCTTTGTTTTTTCTCCTCCTTCTCCCCACTCAGGCTCAGTGGCGGTGCAGTCCGGCCCACAAGGAGCTCCTCAGACGCCTGGACCGGGGTGTTGGCGGTGCGGACAGACGGCCCACCTGCGCCGCGATTGTCCGCTCATGGAGGTGGGGCAGGTGGTCCGTGTCGTCGGCCCGCCCACCTCCGCTCCCGATCTAGACGGGGCGTACTGCATTCCGGTAAGGGTGCAAGGGAGTGAACACCGGGCCCTGTTGGACTCAGGGGCGATGCAGTCAATGATCCAACAGAGCCTGGTTCGACCAAAGGCGTTGGTGGAGGCACGTTGGGTATCTATTAGGTGTGTGCATGGGGATGTACACAAGTACTCTATAGTGCCAGTGGAAATTCGTGTCAAAAGGAAAAAGCATATTCTAGAGGCTGCGGTTAGCTCCCGCCTCTTGCGCCCTCTGATTTTGGGCACGGATTGGGTGGGGTTTAAACAGGTAGCTGAGAAGCTGATGGGGGTGCGATCACGACCGCTAGGGAAGTGTGACGTGTGTGCAGTTGACAGTGGTGACGCGGGGTCGCCCGACACTGCCGGGGGGGGGGGACGGCTCCGGGAGAGCCTCCGGTGGAGACTCCCCAGGTGCCGGTGTTCCACCCCGTGGAGGATTTCCCACTCGCGCAGTCTCGCGACGACACCCTACACTTCGCCTTTGATCAGGTCGTATATGTGGATGGTCAGCTGGTGCGCCCTGACGCTGCACGCTCTCACCCATATTTTGTAATCATTAAGGACAGATTGTACAGAGTGAGTCGTGACACTCAGACAGGTGAGGAGATGACCCAGTTGTTGGTACCTAAAAGCCGCCGGGAAATGATTTTCCAGGCGGCTCATTACAACCCCATGGCTGGTCATTTAGGTTATGAGAAAACACTAAACCGGATAATGGCCCGTTTCTATTGGCCGGGCATTTTGGCGGATGTACGTCGGTGGTGTGCATCCTGCCCAGACTGTCAGCTAGTGAATTCCCCGGCCATCCCAAAAGCGCCGTTGCGCCCTCTACCATTAATTGAGGTCCCTTTTGATAGAGTGGGCATGGATCTCATCGGGCCATTTGACAAAAGCACGCAGGGATACCGATTTGTGTTAGTTCTGGTGGATTATGCAACCAGGTATCCCGAAGCAGTGCCGTTATGCAATATCTCGGCTAAGAGTGTTGCGCAGGCATTGTTTCAGATAATCTCCCACGTCGGAATCCCAAAAGAGATTCTGACGGATCAAGGCACTTTGTTTAAGTCACGCACATTACGCGAATTATATGAATTATTGGGGGTTCAGTCTATTAAAACCAGCGTATACCATCCGCAAACAGATGGGCTCGTGGAACGTTTTAATAGGACTTTGAAGTCTATGATTCAGAAGTTCGTACACGATAGCCGAAATTGGGATAAGTGGTTAGTTCCTCTCTTGTTTGCAGTGCGAGAGGTTCCCCAGGCCTCCACGGGATTTTCTCCCTTTGAATTGCTGTTCGGTAGGCAACGGGGTGTCTTGGATCTAGTTAAAGAAAGCTGGGAGGAGGGTCCAAGCCCCAGTAAAAACGAGATTCAGTACGTTATGGACCTGCGAGCAAAACTCCATACACTGGGTAGATTGTCACGGGAGAATTTGCTCGAGGCTCAGGAACGTCAGCAGAAGCACTACAATAGAGGAACTAAGCTACGTCAATTTTCACCGGGAGATAAAGTCCTGGTATTACTCCCGACTTCCAGCACAAAATTACTCGCCAAGTGGCAAGGACCCTTCGTGGTTACACGACGAGTGGGGGAAGTCGATTATGAGGTGGTGCGATCTGATAGAGAGGGGGCGAAACATTATTACCTCAATCTACTAAAAGCATGGAAAGAGGTGGTACCGGTCTCTCTGGTCACGGTAGATCAGGAGAGAGATGAGCTGGGGCCAGAGGTACCAAATTCTACCAATCAAACCTCACCCCTTTCAGATAGCCATCTCCTACCGAATCAGAGAGCGGATCTTGCCTTGTTGCAAAAGCGGTTTGCTGATGTGTTTTCCCCTCTACCAGGTCGCACTAATCTCATAAACCACCACATTGAGACAACCCCGGGCATAACGGTGCGTTCACGGCCCTATAGACTGCCTGAGCATAAAAAGAAAGTAGTGCAGGCAGAAATAAAGGCAATGCTGGAATTGGGGGTAATTGAGGAGTCCAACAGTGCTTGGAATAGCCCCATCGTGCTAGTAGGTAAGCCTGATGGATCTATTCAGTTCTGTGTGGATTATCGGAAGGTGAATGAAGTGTCACGATTTGATGCCTATCCCATGCCTCGGGTCCACAAACTCTTGGATCGGCTGGGCACAGCTCGTTTTTTTTCGACACTGGATTTAACCAAGGGCTACTGGCAGATTCCCTTGTCTCCAGAGTCCAAGGAAAAAACGGCTTTCTCCGCTCCGGACGGGTTGTACCAATTTCGGACACTTCCGTTTGGGTTATTCGGGGCCCTTGCCACATTTCAACGTCTGATGGACAGGGTGCTGCGTCCGCATGCTGCTTTCGCTGCAGCCTATCTGGATGACATTATCATCCACAGCAACAGCTGGGCTCAGCATGTGCGGCATGTGGGGGCGGTGTTAGAGTCCCTGAGACAGGCGGTGCTCACGGCTAACCCAAAGAAGTGTGCAATTGGCCGAGCGGAGGTAC
This sequence comes from Synaphobranchus kaupii, assembly GCA_029718625.1. Classification (NCBI taxonomy): domain Eukaryota; kingdom Metazoa; phylum Chordata; class Actinopteri; order Anguilliformes; family Synaphobranchidae; genus Synaphobranchus; species Synaphobranchus kaupii. Next base: position 69,816,383 of record CM056377.1, on the reverse strand, counting down.
GGTATTTGGGGGTACCGCTTGGGAAGTGGACAGGTGCGGCCTCTAGTGGACAAAACCGCAGCGATTGCGACCTGCCCCCAACCCAAGACAAAAAAAGAGGTGAGGAGGTTTTTGGGGCTGGCTGGCTACTACAGAAGATTTATTCCTGCCTTCTCGGAGCTGACCAGTCCCCTAACCGACTTGACTCGGAAAGGTGCCTCAGATCCGGTCCAGTGGACGGAATTGTGCCGGCAGGCGTTTGAGCGGGTGAAGGAACCCCTAACTTCTCTCTCCCTTTTAATTTGCAGACAGACGCATTGGACAGAGGGCTGGGGGCCGTTTTGACGCAGCAGGTGGAGGGGGTCGACCGACCAGTGCTGTACATTAGCAGGAAGCTATCACAACGCGAAGCTAAGTACAGCACGGTCGAGAAAGAGTGTCTGGCCATTTGGTGGGCGGTCGGGTCCCTCCGTTATTACCTACTGGGTCGCCCATTCACACTCTGTTCGGACCATGCTCCCCTCCAATGGCTTCACCGCATGAAAGATACTAACGCCCGAATCACTCGTTGGTATCTGGCTTTACAGCCTTTTCATTTCAAGGTGATTCATAGGCCGGGAGCGCAGATGGTGGTGGCGGACTTTCTCTCTCGTCCGGTGGGGGAGGAGGAGGGGGGGTCGGTCATCGGCCGGATGGCTTCCCGGCCTAAGTCGGGCGGTGGGGGTATGTGGTAGGGGGGCGTGGTTTTAGGCGCTGCCGGCAAGAGAGAGAGTGAACGCGTGTGGTTTGTGGAGCCGACACAGCTCTCGGGAATCATGCAATTGGTAACGATTGATTGTGTTATTGATTGTGTTTGTTTGTGTGTTGTGTGACACTGTCTGCCCCACTGTCTATGTCTTTTTTTGTTGTTGCTGGTGGCTACAACTGAAGGGAAAATAAAAGTTATTCTATTCTATTCTATAGCGTAGTCATGCATTATGCTATGTTGAGCACACCAACGTCAATGGGCCATATACTAACCTATGACATTTTTGCTGGTTGTCAATGGTAATCCAGTGTCACAATATTTTGTGATATTTATAAAGACTAAAGTAACAAGTTTATATGTGACCAGGGTAAATTTTTGTCACAATCCATGTACAATATATGATTTATTATTATTATTGTGAAAGACCTACCATATTTATTTTTGAGTTGCAACATAGTAAAATAAGAACAACATAATGTGCTATCTCATTTGTTGTGGCTGAATGGTACGATAAGTCATATCATGTATTGTAGCACTAGTATTTATACATAGCTTAGCCATGCATTACCCTATATTGAGCACACCAGCAACAATGGGCCATAATATGGACATTGTATTCATTTTTGGATAGGTTTCTGGACCCCTCTATATCTCACCACCCCATTCTTTTGAAAAAGATGGAAATTTCTTCATGCACTGAATGCAAACATGTTTTCTGTGAGTCCGAATACTTTATGTGTTGATAGAAACTTATTACCTCCTGATTTACTGTAATGCACATTTTATCCATTTTGGATACATTTGGAGACACTAAGGGATGCCAGGATACACTCTTTACAAATTACCTTGTCGAACCTGAATAGTTTTTATATCCCCCAAAAATTGTGTTCACATGTTGTCGAGGTGTGTGGACCAGGAAATGTAAAGTATGACCTGTTTTATATCTTTGCCTTTCAGAGGTGCACTGTAAAGTAAGAATTACAACTTCCGTTTTACATTTTCTGAAAGTATTTTGTGCATTTACAGCCCATAATGTATATAAAGATTATGTAAATAAATAATTTTAAGCAATGACATTAAATGGTACAGGGGTCTTCTTCAATTTAAGCCATTACACATGTGTGTGATGTGAATATCTGGGGTTTTAATGCTTTAAACAGAACAGTGCAAAACAGGCGAAAATTGGCCAATTTTGCTTCTGCACAAAGAGGTTAAAGGATAAGTTCGCTATTTTGGACCATGGACCCTATTTGCGGTCTGTCTTCCATGAACCTGACATATTGAGTCCATATTTTCGCTGATCGGTCCAGTATTGAGCTCGCTACAGATTTCCTGTAGGCTCTCACTGGGCTACAATAGAAGTCAAGGGGCAATTCTAAATGTTATGGAAAAACAACGATAAATGTGCTTTTATAGCTCAGTGTGTACTCTTACGGTCTCAGTATGCTCTCCTGTGAAATGTAGGCTATCACAAACGCAAACCGAACGTTGAAACAACAGTTCCATTTGAAACAGAACTATTTCTCCGACCGCACTACCTCGCACTGTAAACTTCCGCAGTCTAGCTACGTTGTAGAGAGGGGCGGGCCACTTGAAAAGCAGTTGATCACAACTCCTGACCTCCCGTTGGAGTTTACTAGCCAGTAGCCTACAGCAGAACGATTTGTAACGCAGTGTTTGTAATCATCATTTGTAATAATTTACATTACCTGCGCAACTTCAGCCTCTCTCTCTTCTCTTGCTCTCTTATCATCCATCTCTTGTAGTTCCGTGTCCATGTATTCTGGCTCAAATCTGTAGCCAGTAACGTCAAAGTCAAAATCGAATTCTTCGTCTTCGTAATCATTATAGTAATCCATCATCCAAGTTTTTTTGTGCAAATTGTAGCCGTTGCTGCAGGTAAACAAACGCAGACTGCTCACCTAGATAGTTTCGTAAACGGCCGGCACACCTTCCCGCTCCCCCACCCCCGACACATAGTACTCCGCGGGAGCAGCGAAAACAAGCAACAGAGAAATGCTTACGTCCAAGCCATGCCAAGCACGTAAAAATGTTCGGATTGAGATAAATTTCACAGGAGAGCATACTGAGACCGGTAACAATACACCCTGAGCTTCCCGTCTCATTTATCGTACATGAAAGCACATTTATCGTTGTTTTTCCATAACATTTAGAATTGCCCCGTTGACTTCTATTGTAGCCCAGTGAAAGCCTACAGGAAATCTGTAGCGAGCTCAATACTGGACCGATCAGCGAAAATATGGACTCAATGTGTCAGGTTCATGGAAGACAGACCGCAAATAGGGTCCAAGGTCCAAAATAGCGAACTTATCCTTTAAGCATAGATAGTGTACTTGGCGGATGGCATACCTGCCATCCCAACATATGTATTTCTATAGCGCCACCACGTGGATTGATTGGGTTAGAACTGCAGGGCTCAAGTCTTGATCTAACTCTCAATCAAAACTTTATGTCAAATGGTTTTAGAATTACTAGCATTTTTGTGATAAGCCACGCCCAATGCAAAATTAATTGGCTTCTCATTCTGCCAGTTTTTGACATAGGCCTTAGAAAAGTAATGCATCTATGAAGGGATGTGGGCTGAGTCCCTCAAACAGGTTTCGTGCAAATTGGTCAAATCCTGTAGGAGGAGTAGCATTTTAAGTGTTTTACAAAAAATGCTAATTAGTGTTAGAATGTTTCCCACAGACGGAACTGCTGTCTGGGGTTAAGTTACAAATTCAGTCTGAGGCTTTATGGCCTACCTTGTATTAATGTAGCTATCTGAGTCATGAAACAATATTATGTGGGATTATTATGTGAAATGATCTCAGATATACCTCATAAATATAAAAAAATTGCTTCCCACAAAGATTATTCAGATGTAAATAGTTTAAATTTTTAAAATTAAAACAAGTTAGCTGCTGCAGGAAACAAAGATGACAGACGATGACAGTTTGAAAAATATTCTGTGGCATCAGAGATGGCAGGTTCTATGTGCCCTTCCTTATAAATCCAAAACCATGACATATTCACATCCTCATGTGGATATAAAAAATGACGTAAAATTACAATGTGCATTACGTAATGCACATTGTTCGTCGTCGTGGCTTTGTATCATGCAGTTGTCTCAGACTACTTTGTTATTGGTTGATGAAATGTCGTTATTGGGTGATCAGATGTTATCCAATGGGGATAATTATTATTTGTGGGCAAGCAGCAGTGATGACGAATTCTGCAGGAAAAATTAGAAGAAGAAGAAGCAGAAGAGGAAGGAGAAAAACAGCAAAAATAACCCAAGTTTGGGGCTTTATTGTGTGGATGTGTGAAGTTGTATCTGAATTATTTGCAGTTACATGAGGTCAGAATGTGAAGAGGTTAATGTTTTTAAGGGCTGAGTGTATGTTGTCATTGTAGTAATTTCTCTCGGTGCTGTATAGGTATGGGGCATGGCCCACCCAGGCTTTGATTCTTTTCAGTTAGCTCTTATTAATCACAAGCTTGTTTTAAATTCTGATAAAACAAAATGTATTTTATTTTCAAGAAATCTATTGGGAAATACTTCTAATATTGGCATTTATACACTTCATGGTACCCAAATTGAAACTGTAGAATCTTATATTTAGGAATTCGGCTGGATGGATTTGGCTAGATTTTCCTTTAAGACTCATGTGGAACATCTGTCTGAAAAGCTAAAAGCTAAAATTGGCTTATTGTACAGAAATAAAGCATGCTTCTCTTTTGCTAATAGAAAAACTATTGTACAATCAACTGTCTTATCTGTATTTGATTATGGAGACATTCTACACTGCCCGGCCAAAAAAAAAGTCGCCATTGCACCCGTCATGCATAGTGCCCACTGTACAAGCCTCTGGAGGCAGTGTTATGATCTGGGGTTGCTTCAGTTGGTCAGGTCTAGGCTCAGCAACATTATGCAGCAATAAAATGAAGTCAGCGAAGTACCTGAATGTACTGAATGACCAGGTTATCCCATTAATGGGCATATGCCAGGATGACAATGCCAAGATTCATCGGGCTCAAATTGTGAAAGAGTGGTTCAGGGAGCATGAGGAATCATTTTCACACATGAATTAGCCACCAGATTCCTGACCTTAACCCCATTGAAAGTCTTTGGGATGTGCTGGAGAACACTTTACGGAGTGGTTCGACTCTCCCGTCGTCAATACAAGATCTCAGCCAAAAACCTATGCTAACTCTGGATGGAAATAAATGTTGTGACATTGCATAAGGTTGTCGAAACAATGCCACAACAAATGCGCTCCGTAATCAAAGCTAAAGGCGGTCCAACAAAATATTAGAGTGTGCGACTTTTTTTTTTGGCCGGGCAGTGTATATATGCATGCTGCACTTTAAAGCCCCTTGATGCAGTTTATCATAGTGCATTGCGTTTTACCACTGGGAATACATTTCTCACCCATCATTGTGTTTTGTATGGAAAAGTAGGATGGTCCTCTTTAACAAAGAGGAGGGAACTACATTCCATTGCATTTATCTACGTATAAGGCTTTACTTTAGAAACTTCCCTTTTATCTCTCATCTTTAATTATGTTTAAATCCAGCAACTATGGTACCAGGTCTCAGGACTTCTTAGGGCAATTTTTTGTTATCCTTTACATTTCAATAGGTTACATTATTGAAATGGGATTTAATGTAATTAATTGTTTGATGAGTTGAAGTGTTAATAATTTGAACGTTAAAAGCAGTAGCGTATTTAACCTATTTCCACGCTGACTGAGTGTGAAAGCCTTATATTTAATTTGATTAGCTTTTCATATTTGTCAATGTCGTTTTAAAAGCAACATTTTGAACACCCTGTTACTACATTTACATTGTCAATTGAAATGAGCTGAATATGTTTAAGGTGGTTAATTAAAAAGGCTATTTTCCATACGTCTTGTCTGTTGAATTAATCTCAGTCAACTCTAATGTTGGCGTGAAGCGCCCTCATGAGGATTTTAACAAAAGTGCAAAGCACTGTGAGAATGCAAGAATGAATACGGGTAGACTTTTATATTTTATCAGTTGCTATAGGCCTACTGGCTAGGAAGGTGATACATTTTTCAATCGTTTTGGAAAACAATCTACAACATATTTCAACAACATTTTATAATGAATACATAAGTTTAAATGGTCCTAATAATCATACTTCTGAAAGGGGAATAATTTAACACTGATTTAAGTGATTTTATGAGAGTAACGCAAAGTAATATAACGGGTAATATAATGCATTACCTTAATTGTAAAGTAATATAACGCTTTACTTTTTTTAAAAGTAACAAGTAATATGTAATATATTACAATTTTCAAGTAACACCCCCAACTCTGTATATCGCTGTATGCTGTTTGAATGCTGAATGTTAACGTGGCTATATTGTACTTGTCTTAAAGTTTTTATACATGTTTTTACTTTGTTCGCAGGTTTCTCTTGTGAAAGAGATCTTGATCTCAATGAGACTACCTGTAAAAATAAAGGATAAATTGAGAGAAGTGACACAATTATCACGCTACTGGGTGTTTGAGAAAACAGTGTAGCCAGTGGTAAACTATTTGCGCCATCGCGTGAATTATTAACAGACAAAGAAAATAACATAAAAATATTATTTGAATTTAATATGCATGTTGATGTTTTCATTTCACGTGATCTGTTCTGTTGAAAATAGAAAATAACGTATTTATTTGAACAAGGAATGAAATTTTATTAATTTAGTTGTATTTATTTTACTCCTTTACTTCCGGGATTTGGGATTCCGTTCGGGGTTCGGCCAAATCTTAACTGGTGGATTCAGGATTCGGCCAAACCCTAAAAATATGGATTCGGTGCATCCCTAGTTTAGACATCATCATTGTGACTGACAAATAATGTTTAAGAATGGGTAAAATTACACACAAGCAATAGACTCTATTGACTCTAACTAATTGGTTAATGCGCACAAGCAACCAAATTAATGAATTAAAAAATCTAGTTAACTCAGCCAATATTCAGCCGATTTTGGCTATAAAAGTGGTTGCTAGCCTACAACTTAGCTGACAAATGTCTGACTAAATCCCAAAACTGGACTTTATTCAAAGGAATCATCATCACGCACAGCCGGTCTGACATTGCGTTTCCCATCGATGTAGAAAAGAAAACCATTTTAAAATATAAGATATTTTAAACATATTTTAAACATATTTTTAAACAAGTCGAAACAAAACAGAAACGCATGGCAAAATATAAGCTGGAAGGAAAATCAACTTATTCTAAAACGAATGGAGCACCTTCCTCATGTTGGCTACGTGATGTAACGGGAGGAAGCATGCAGCTGGTTTAAAAATCTTTGCTAATACACTAATACACACATATCACTCATTTCAACGATATCTATTCAACGGTGGCCCGATAGCGGTGAGTCGTCGACATCCCAATTATATTATTCACATTTCTATGAAATTATAAATTAGAACTAAGAAAACCCCAAAATTCCTACGCTAACCAATGTTTGGTAAAATTTACACTACAAAAAGGAAAGCAATGTGTGCACTAGCTAGATGCTGCTGCCTACAAAAGCTCTTACTGATGTGTGTCAGTGTTATGGAATGCTTATCAGCCAAAATAAATGTATAGATGTTTATTCTTTCGATCAAACTATTATCTGTCGTTAATGTTATTCAATATGGTGTGCCTTGGAATTCTCATGGCTAATTTCAATACCAAATTCGATCCTGACGTTTTCATGTATACACAGTGACATCACAGAATATTTGGTCATGAAAATTTGGTTAAAAGTCATTGAGAAGCCATGAAAAAGTCATGGCGTAGGCAATGAATGGTTAATACTAATAATTAGTGTTGCACGGTACACCGAAACTTCGGTACTTTTTCGATACTTAAAAAAAAAAACGGTTCGGTATTAGAATTTTCCGACGTTCGGTACTTTAAAAAAAATAATTATATTATTCTTTTTTTTAAAATATAATCTTTTTTTTCTTTTTCTTTTATGTAGCTGCAATATTTCCCTTACCGCAGAATGCTGGAATGATCAAAATAGCATCTGGAAAAACCCTTGCCAAAACAGCTTCGGTTTCCCGTTAGGCCTAATTAAAATTTCCAATGGCGGCGCTGATATTATGAGGGTGTAATTATAGTTTCCGCCTCTACGCAAAATGGCGCACTTTCGTCCGTTTCGCTATCCGACCAGAACTCTTACATTTTAGTGTAGAGTAAAAGCTAATACAGAGGCAGGAGGTTGATTCTGCCTGTTCTTAAGGACTGATTATGGATCAGCACTATGGAGGAGTCTCAAAAGCAACTCTACAGTGCTACAAAGATAGCTGATCCAGAAACAGTCCTTAAAAACCGGTAGAAACAAACTCCTTGTCCTGGGTTTAAGTTGTATAGTTCTGAATATCATTTGTGAAGCTAAGGGGGGTTTATTGTATATAAGTTCTGTTTTAAGTTTATTAATATTATAAATAACTAATATTTATTTACCATACGCCTTTTTGAGCACATGTTATTTTAGCTCAGAATGGAGAAATGCACCACTTTGTTACCAACACCCTCCCCATGTGTGCAACGACTCTCCGTACCCCCGACCTGCGTGATGATACTACCTCGGCCCCGCATGCGCGTTTGATGACACCGTGTACGCGCAACAACACTGGTAGTTTCGAGGGGCCTACCACCCGGCCTGAAAAAAAATCTAGGGGAAACACTGTACTGTATGTGACTATTCTGAAATAAATGTATTCTGTAGCAAATTTCTGAATGATACAGCTTCTTCTTCAGTTCGAACTTAAAACCATGGATGTGCAGGGAATATTTTTTTAGATATTGACATTTAAATAAAACTAGTAGAAACGAGGAGGAAATTGCCTCTGAAGGGCCAAAGTAAATAGGGTTAAGGTCATTTCAGTAGAGGTACCGAGTATCGAATCAGTATCGTTTCAGTTTCAAGTACCGTTTCAGTATCGAGTATCATGATACTAAACCTGGTATCGGTATCGAAGTCAAAATTTTGGTATCGTGACAACACTACTAATAATAGCCTAATATAATAATAATAATAATACAAACCCCAATTCCAAAAAAGTTGGGACAGTATGTGAAATAAACATAAAAGCAGAAATCAGTGATTTGCAAATTCTCTTTTACATATATTAAATTGAAAACAGTACAAAGAAAAGATGTTTTACCTTGTAACTTTATTGATTTTTGTAAATATACGCTAATTCCAAATTTGATGCCTGCAACACCTTCCAAATGGGATAAGGGCAAAAAAAAAAAAAAGACTGGGAAGTTCAAAAAATACCTGTTTGGAACATTCCACAGGTTAACAGGTGATCATGACTAGGTATAAAAGGATATGAAAAGACTCTTGATATCTTATTTTCAGGTACTCTTACAAGCGATACTATAACCTCTCGGCATTTGAATGGATCTCTATGGAAATTGGGGGGTGGGACTAGATTAAGCTGAAAATTACATGGGAATAGTATGGAACCCATGGTTGGCCAAATGGCTGTAAGTCATCAAGGGTCTGAGGTATCAAAGGAGCCACAAAACATCACACTGGATGGATCACTTTAAGGGTCGTTTCTCCTAACTTATTTTTCCATAGAGTTCAATAGGAAAATGAGTCAGGAAAAACAACCCTGTATACCCATAGTGCTATCTATCCATCCAGATAGTATCGCTGAGATTTCACTAGTTTTATAGATATCCACTACAGCTCACCGGGATATCACCCTGATACAATGGACCTCAACGGGTCCAATGTTTGTGGCACTCAAAGCGCCAAAAATGTACATTTGAAAAAATCTACTCCAAATACAATGACACGGTTACTTACATACATCCACAGACCTTGTTGGCAATGTCTCTTTTGAAATATAATGACATGGTTTCTTACGTACATCCACAAACCTTGTTGTGGAGTTTTTTTGAAAACTATTTTCTACCAAAGTACACCAACTGTGTACACCAACTGCGCAAAATCTCAACCAAAGCACGCCAGTATTCTGGGGCGCACTGTGTTGACATTAAGCTCCAGAATATCGGAGTGCTTGGTTTGAGACTATGCGCGGATACAGTGAGCACCATAATTAATTGCACAGTCACACATTTTTTGTTATTTTGGTTCTGTACTCTAGCACTTTGAGTTTGAAAGGATACAATGACAATGAGGTTGAAGAGCAGACTGCGCTTTAATTTCAGGGTATTTTCATCCATATCGGATGAACCGTTTAGAAATTATAGAACCTTTTTTAGATAGTCCCCTCCCATTTTCGGGCATCAAAAAATATTGGACAGTTTAACATAATGTAGAATAAAGTAATCACTTTTAATGGTCATATATCCTTTGCATGCCATGACTTCCTGATGTCTGTGACCCAACAATATCAAAAGACTCTTGATATCTTATTTTCTGGTACTCAAGCGATACTATAACTTCTCTGCATTTGAATGGATCTCTATGGGAATTGAGGGGTGGGACTAGATTTAGCTGTAAATTATGCTGTAACAGTATGGAATACATGTTTGGCGAAATGGCTGTAAGTCATCAAGGGTCTGAGGTATCAAACGAGCCTGAAGCCATGACTCTGCTGCCAGATATGCAGTAGATATGGATGGATCACTTTAAGGGTTGTTTCTCCAAACAAATTTTTTTATTGAACTCTATGGAAAAATAATCGGGAGAAGAAACCCTTCAAGTTATCCGTCCATATCTACTGCATATCTGGCAGCAGAGTGATGGTTTAAGGCCTTTCAAACTCAGAGTACAGAACTAAAATAGCAAAAAATGTGTCACTGTCCAATTTATTATGGTGCTCACTGTACACAGTTGGCGTACTTCGGTAGAAAGCACTTTTCGAAAAGAAAAAGTGCACAACAATGTCTGTGGATGTCCGTAAGCAACCGTCGTATTTGGAAAGACGTTGCCACAAGTAATTTACCCGTTGAGGTCCGCTGTATCAGGGCGATATCAAGGTGAACTGCAGTGGATATCTATAAAAATCTAGTGAAATCTCAGCAAAACTATCTGGATGGTTAGATAGCACTCCGGGTATATAGAAACATAACTTAATTGATTTTTTGGGTAAACTGCCCCTTTAAAGGAGATCTGCTCTATGTGTGACTAATGAAACGAGAAATCTAGTCACACCAAAATCTGAGACCCTGTGGTGTGTGACATTGTATTCACCTTGTACTTGTGCTGCGTGTATGGGTCCATGCAACTGTCAACGTGTGTGTGTGCATTTCTTGTGAACAGTCCACGTAACAATAAAAAGAAAATAAAACATCTTAAAGTCAGTCTCATTATTGCTTTTCCAGGTCCTCCCCCAATTCAGACTGGGGGTTTCGAGATAGAGGAAACACTGTGCAGGCAAACAGATGATCAGTGGACCCTACTGGTATGCTTAATGGGGCCTGCTGGTAGTTGTAGTCTTAGGCCCCTCCCGTGGTTACTCACCAATGCCTGCTGGGAGCTGTAGTCTTAGACTGCACCACTAGCAATAGACCAAACATGGTCTTGTGGAGGAAGCGGGCCATATAATCAGTTACAGCACCAGGTGGGACCAAGAACATACAATGGCTGGCAGAGGATTCTGGGATTTGTAATCCGTGGTGTGCTCTGAAACCACTGGGGAGAGACAGTGCTTGCTATGTTCCCCGGGCTCCCCCCAAAGTCTAACAGGGCCTGGCTCTGCCCACTCCGAGTTACCGTGCAGTGATCATCCACAGTCCCAGGGCTACATTAGCAGCTAGCAGGGTGCTGCCGCCCAACAGGATGAAGAAGCCCAGCAGTTCACGGTTGTTCTTCTCCGTCACCAGCGAGCTCAGCGTGGCCTCCAGGAAAGATGCGAGTATCCACTGCCCATCCAGCGCAAAGCAAGGTACTGCATTCACCACAGCCAAGGCTCCTGAGAGGGATACCAGGTACCTGAAAACATCCTTGTCAAGGATAACAAATATGCCTGCACATGCCGATAGGTGTCAGTGACACAGAAAGAAGCTACAACTTTAACACTTCGAAGACGGGACTCGCGAACTACCTAGAATGACCGCTGCTCTAATTTCAACGAGAAAATGGGAGTAAAATGGATTATACGGACCAACTGTAAATAGGGACATGTTATTATTCTTACCAATAACATTTTTGCGTGTATTCGAGTCAAATGTATGTTTATAAACGGTTATTTATAGAACTTTGTGATCAGACTTTGAAACTTAACAATAGTCAGTATATTTTGAGCACAGTCTATCATGTCATCCAGTTGAAGTCGGAAGTTTACATACACTTAGGTTGAAGTCATTAGAACTCATTTTTAACCACTCCACAAATTTCATGTTAGCAAACTAGTGTTGGTAAGTCAGTTAGGTAATTCTTCCAACAATTGTTTACAGACAGATTATATCACTTTTAATTCACTATATCACAATTCCAATGGTGCCTTTACATTTTTAATATTTGGATCACTTTAAGGGTTGTATCTCCTGACAAATTTTCCTATTGAACTCTATGGAAAAATAAGTCAGGAGAAGAAACCCTTCAAGTTAACCATCCATATCTACTGTATTTCTGGCAGCAGAGTGATGATTTAAGGATTGTTTGATACGTCAGACCCTTGACGACTTCGAGCCATTTAGCCAACCATGTGTATCCATACTGTTCCAGTGTAATTTAAAGCTAAATCTAGTCCCACCCCCCAATTCCCATAGAGATCCATTCAAATGCAGAGACGTTATAGTATCACTTGTAAGAGTACCAGAAAATAAGATATCAAGAGTCTTTTGATGTTGTTGGGTCACAGACATCAGGACGTCATGGCATGCAAAGGATATGCGACTAAATATAAAAAATGTATTTACAGTCAACTGTGTGTATGTAAACTTCTGACCCACTGGAATTGTGATATAGTGAATTAAAAGTGAACTAATGTGTCTGTATACAATTGTTGGAAAAATGACTTGTGTCATGCACAAAGTAGATGTCCTGACAGACTTGCCAACACTAGCTTGCTAACATGAAATCTGTGGAGTGGTTAAAAATGAGTTTTAATGACTTCAACCTAAGTGTATGTAAACCTCCGACTTCAACTGTATGTCTGCAATAAGTATACAGTAAAATTGTTTTTAATTTAGAATTTCTAATCGAGATGAATTGGCCATGAATCCTGTCTCTCCTGTCAGCGCAGGTTAGGGGTGGTGGTGAAACCACACCTTTTGTTATTCACCATACTCATTATTATTCTGCCACTTTTTGAGACCCTCCTCCTACACCATTTACACCATCGACACCATTCATACCTCATATTATACCTTTATACACCTCCAGGTTGCTATTACTTTTTACCTATATACCATACACACTTTTTCAGATAATTGACCTTTTATCGCCAAAAAAATGAATGGGAGTCAATGGGCACATTTTGAAAACCTGTATGTATAAATACGTGGCTACAGGGCAACAAAGAATAATAATAATAACAATAATAATGACAAACATGTGTAACATTGAGAAAAACAAAAATAATGTTAAAATAACACAAACGGTTTTAAATCAAAAGGGACATAATTATATTGATTAAAGTCCACGATTTAAAACCATGGTACCATGTCGATTAAGTTCAGCATTTACATGTATTCACCATCTCTAATACTTCAATAACTAGATCTTTAAAATGTTCGATAGACACTAGGGAGGTAAGCTTCATTGAATCTTGAAATTCATTCCACATGTCAGGGGCAGAAACACTAAAAGCAGTTTTACCCAGTTCAAAGATCAAATCAAATCAAATCAGTTTATTGTCATCCCACCATATACATTACATCTCACGAAAAAATATGTTTTCAACGTAAAAAAAATGCCAAGTTACTCACACATAGCCTAGAAAGCACTGTCTGTCAATTCTTAATTCCAACTTGCAATAACTAGACCTGCCTTTAAAAGTAGCCTATTGATATCAAAATGTGGCCAAGTTACAACTAACAATATTGTCTTTCATAGGCAATTTCATTAAACTAGCTCTATTCCAAAGCAATGCTATCGAAACTTTCCTAAATTATTTAATGCAATTTGGCCCTGTGTTTTTTCATCTTCACATGTGAAGAGATTGTGGTCATTCAAACTTTAAATGTCAAATAACTAAAATGGACTCATGGAACAACATAGCATTTCAATTAATGTTTTAAACAGTTGACAAATAATTAAACTCCAGAAAGGATATGTTTATACTTTGTTGTAAAGTTTACTTTAGAAAATGTACAGGTTTTAAAATGTTCACAAACAGACATTTACAATAGATAAAGGGGGGATGAATAGATAAATGCAGATAAAGAATAGAAATATGTTGACGTTGAAAATAGCCTACATATAACACTTTCAAAAACCTATCCAGATATGTTCGCCCTGTCAATGTAGCCTACTGTATGTTTGTGGGTCAGATGATGCCAAATAAGTAGTAGCACTAATTTGTTAACAAAATAATAGTGAAAATTCATTGGCTCGTCATTCGGCCATCTTTGAAAATATCTAAATTCAGAATCTAACTTATCTAAATTTATGAGACATGGTCTAAGGGGTGTGTACACCAAGTTTCATCTTAATTGGTCAAATTTTGTAGGAGGAGTAGCATTTTAAGCGTTTTACAAAAAATGCTAATCAGCAAAAAATCCAATATGTCGGACTTTATGGGTCCTTGTGGCAAATTCGTTCAGAATGAGCAAAGGGACCTGTATACCAAATCTTGTGACTCTTGGTGAAACGGGGCATCGGCAGTGGGCGTGTCAATGTCAAGATTTTGTCACGTGCACTACAGCGCCACCAGGTGTTCAATCTGCGTCAAAATATAGATGATCCAAGAAGTTGGCAATCCCAACAAGCTTGCCAAGTTTGGTGATTCTAGGCCAAACCAGCTCACAGGAATTTTAGGTGAAAGCTGAGGGGAGGAAAAAAAAATTAAAAGAAAAGAATCTGAACAGCTACGCTGCTCGGTCCCCTAATAAATATAGCTGCAAGCAGCGATTCCCGGGGACCGAGTGGCATGAGCAGCATTTGTCAAACACAGAGACTGCAAAATGGTAGACAACTCTAGACAGGGTTGACCCAAAATACAAATATTTGTTTCTAATCAGGGCTTTTGCCATTGCTGATGGTATCTTAACCCGATCCAGTAAGGGCTTGCGTATTACATCTTTGAAGTACAAGTGAAACAGTTAATAGGTGTTTCTTAATGTGAAAACAACATTAAATGAAGCATAGCATTTGCACAATAGTTTTGCCAAACATTAACTTAGCCATTGGTACCAAACTGGAATCGAACCACTCACCACACACATGGAAAGCCAAGATTGTATCCATTCGGCCAAAGCAGGTTCACAGAAATGCGGAGGCCAAATAATACTTTTGTGTTGCGGTATCAGATTGTTTTGGCTTACTAACTTCATAATTCAAACAGGTAACAGGTAATATTGTGAAATTTCATAGCCTTTGCAATAAAAATAACTTGTTTTATGTTAAAAGAACATTCTTAGCATGACGTGCCTCAAAAAAAATGTTGGGAACAGGTGGGGATCGAACCACCAACCTACTACGCGGCAGTCCAATGGCTGAACCACTAAGCTACATGAACTTTCACAGTTGTTATGGTAGGTAGACGGCCTGTTAAGCATAGATAGTGTACTTGGCGGATGGCATACCTGCCATCCCAACATTTGTATTTCTATAGCGCGACCACGCGGATTGATTGGGTTAAAACTGCAGGGCTCAAGTCTTGATCTAACTCTCAATCAACCCACCAAGTTTCAGAAGTTTATATCAAACGGTTTTAGAAGTACTAGCATTTATGTGATAAGCCACGCCCAATGCAAAATTCATTGGCTTCTCATTCGGCCAATTGTTGACATAGGCCTTAGTAAAGTAACGCATGTATGAAGGGATGTGGGTTGAGTCCCTCGAACAGGTTTGGTGCAAATTGGTCAAATTCTGTAGGAGTAGTAGCATTTTAAGTCTTTTACGAAAAATGCTAATTAGCGGAAAATTGAAGATGGCAGACTTCATGGTTTCTTGAGGCTAATTTATAAAACGGGGCGTCGGCAGTGGGCGTGTCAATTATTTTTAGTGATTTTTAAAATATTGTCTTATATTTGGATCTATATAGCGTCACCACGTGGCTCAATTAGGTTGAAACTGAAGAGGTCAATTCCTCATGTTACTCTTTAGACCTACCAGGATTCATAACTTTCTGTGAAATGATTTTGGAATTATCAGCATTTTTGTGATAAGTCACACCCATTGAAAATTCATTGGCTCGTAATTCGGCCATCTTTTAAAATATCAAAATTCTGTATATAACTTTTATGAAGCATGGTCTACGGAGTTTGTGTACCTGGTTTCATGTAAATTGGCCAAATTTTGTAGGAGGAGTAGCATTTTAAGTGTTTTGCAAAAAATGCTAATTAGCGGAAAATCCAATATGGCTGACTTCATGGTTCCTTGAGGCAAATCTGTTCATCATGAGCAGAGGGAGCGGTACACCACATTTTGTGACTCTAGGTCAAACGGGGCGTCGGCAGTGGGCGTGTCAATGTCACAATATTTTCACGTGCACTACAGCGCCACCAACTGGCCCATCGTCACCAAATTTGGTGAGGTCTTGTGAGATGACAACTTTGCTCGGAATGAGCAAACGGACCTACAGTCAAGCCGGAAAGTCTGCACACCCCTTTCACCTTCTCCACGTTTTATTACGTTACAGATTTATACTACAATAGATTGAGTTCATTTTTTGCCTCAAACATCTACACACAATAGCCAATAATGACGAAATGAAAACAAGTTTTTAGAAAATATGCAATTTTATTTTACTGACAAAAATAGGTTATTTAGGGGTTATATATCTGTACACACCCTTAGCCTAATACTTGGTTGCTGCACCTTTGGCAGCGATTACAGCTTCAAAGCGTCTTGGGAAAGAAGCTATGAGCTTGGCACACTTGTTTCTGGACATTTTTGCCCATTCCTCTTGGCATATCCTTGCAAGCTCCGTCAGGTTGGATGGGGAGCGTCGGTACACAGCCATTTTCAGCTCTTTCCACAGATGTTCAATTGGATTCAGGTCTCGGCTCTGGCTGGGCCACTCAAGGACATGCACAGACTTTCTCCGAAGCCACTCCTTTGTTCTCTTGGCTGTGTGCTTCGGGTCGTTGTCATGTTGGAAGGTAAACCTTCGCCCCAGTCTGAGGTCCAGAGCTCTCTGGAGCAGGTTTTCTTCAAGGATCTCGGTGTACTTAGCTGCATTCATCTTTCCCTCTATCAGGACTAGTCGCCCCGTTCCCGCTGCTGAAAAACATCCCCACATCATGATGCTGCCACCGCCATGCTTCACTGTAGGGATGGTATTAGCCAGGTGATGAGCGATGCCTGGTTTCCTCCAGACGTGACGCTTGGTATTCAAGCCAAAAAGTTCAATTTTGGTTTCATCAGACCAGAGAATCTTGATTCTCATGGTTTGAGAGTCCTCTAGGTGCCTTTTGGCAAACTCCAAGCGGGCTGTGATGTGCCTTTTACTAAGGAGGGGCTTCCGTCTGGCCACTCTACCATAAAGGCCTGATTGGTGGAGTGCTGCCTGGATGGTTGATCTTCTGAAAGGTTCTCCCATCTCCACAAGGATACGCTGGAGCTCTGTCAGAGTGACCCTCGGGTTCCTGCTCACCTCCCTGGCCAAGGCCCGTCTTCCCCGATTGTTCAGTTTGGCCGGGCGGCCAGGTCTAGGAAGATTCTTGGTGGTTCCAAACTCCTTCCATTTACGAATGATGGTGGCCACTGTGCTCTTTGGGACCTGTAAAGCTGCAGAGATTTTTCCGTACCCTTCTCCAGATCTATGCCTTGACACAATCCTGTTTCTGAGGTCTGCAGATAATTCCTTTGACTCCATGGCTTGGAGTTTGCTCTGACATGCACTGTCAACTGTGGGACCTTATATAGGCAGGTGTTGGCAATCCCCAATCATGTCCAATCAATTGACTTTATCACAGGTGGACCCCAATTAAGTTGTAGAAACATCTCAAGCAGTATCAGTGGAAACAAAATGCACCTCAGCTCACTTTTGGGTGTCATATCAACACTTGTGTACATATGATATTTTACATTTTGATTTTTAATAAATTAGCACAAATGTCTAAAACCTTGTTTTCACTTTGTCATTATGGGCTATTTTGTGTATAATTTTGAGACAAAAAATGAACTCAATCTATTGTAGAATATGTCTGTAATGTAATAAAATGTGGAGAAGGTGAAAGGGGTGTGCAGACTTTCCGGCTTGACTGTATATACCAAATTTTGTGACTCTCGGTGAAACGGGGCATCGGCAGTGGACGTGTCAATGTCAAAATTTTGTCACATGCACTACAGCACCACCAGGTGTTTAATCTGCATCATAATATAGGGGTTCCAAGAGTCTGGCAATCCCAACAAGCGTGCCAAGTTTGGTGATTCTAGGCCAAACCAGCTCACGGGAATTTTAGGTGAAAGGGGAGACAAAAAAAAAAAGAATCTGAACAAATACAATAGGGTACCAGCAGCTACGCTGCTCGGTCCCCTAATAATATTATAATATTATTCATGCTGTGCTTTTCATAGAGCCAAAGCACTGGATGCAGACAATTGTTCAAACATACCATGTAGTGTTGTAATTGCAACATGTGAATCTCAGATTATTTCCACTATAAATTATTGTCCTTTCAGTTTGATGTGGCACATACAGTTTAATTGACCACATTCTCTTCACATGCTAAGATGAAAAAACACAGCGCCAAGTTGCATTAAATAATTTAGGAAAGTTTGGATTGCTTTGGAATAGAACTAGATTAATTAGTGTGAGCTATGATAGGCAATATTGTTAGTTTGGCCACTTTGGTAACTTGGCCACATTTTGATATCAATACTTTTAAAAGCATGCCTAGTTTTTGCAAGTTGGAATTAATAACTGACAGACAGTGCTTTGTAGGCTATGTGTGAGTAACTTGCCATTTTTCTTTTACGTTGAACACTTTTTTTTTGTGAGATATCACTTCTTTTTGTGTACTAATGTAATGTGTTTGGTAGCTAACTAATGATGATAATGCATGAAGATAATGACATGAAGAGATACATGCATACAGAATACATGGAAACACACGCATGCATTGTAGCTCAAAGAAAGACATAGGCGTGAATTCTGTGCTTTAGCCCAGGGGTTCCCAAACCGGTCCTGGGGGACCCCTGTGTATGCTGGTTTTCGTTGCAACCACAGTTGCAATCCCAGAATTTTAACAAGCTGTTAATTTTTCTTAATTAGGTGCTTGTCATGTTTGGAGGAATTATTCACCCTCTTAAGCCACATTATATCAGAAATAGCTATGGATGCCATGTAGAATAAACACCCCATGTTCACATTGTGCTTATTGTGCTATATTATTTTAAAAAGATAAGAAAATTATTTAACAGATCCATTTAAAGACTGATTTGAATCAATAGGCTCCTAATTGGGGAAAGTTGGACACATGGCCACTAAAACTAATCATTTGGTAGATAATGAAGAATTCAAACACAAAGAAAATGATAACGAGCCAAACCTGCATTGTGTTAATAAACTTAAAGAAAAAATTGAGTTAAACACGTGTTCAACAACCTAATTAGGAGCCTATTGATTCACTTCACTCTTTAATTTGAGTGAAAATACATTATTTTGTAACCTCTTTTTATGTAATTGTTGCAATATAGCACAATAAGCACAACGTGAACATGGGGAGTTTGTTCTACATGGCATGCATAGCTATTTCTGACATAATGTGTCTTAAGAGGGCGAATAATTCCTCCAAACATGAAAAGCACCTAATTAAGAAAAATTAACAGCTTGTTAAAATTCTGGGATTGCAACTGTGGTTGCAACAAAAACCAGCATACACAGGGGTCCCCCAGGACCGGTTTGGGAACCCCTGCTTTAGCCTACCATGAACTACAACTAAAATAAAGTGTTTGCAGTAATTTTAACTGCATGACGGTACGTAGCCTATTTGAACTGTATAAACTTTGCCCCTAGTGGTTGAGACGTATCCATCTCAATTACAGTATTCATGTTAGTCTAAAATTATGAACTACAGCTTCAAGAAAACCATGTAGACTGTAAAATGCATAAAATGCAGCGTTTATACACGCTAAGAAAATCATGTTCACGTATAGAAACAATATTATTTGTAAAAAATGTTGTAGTAAAAGCATTTTCCCTTGCTTACTGTACAGTAGCCTACCTGATGCACTTTCGGTTTAGAGGACACCTCATTTTTTTTCTCCAAAATCTCTCGTGTAAATATGTTTAGGAAAGCAAGTACTTACAGTACCAGTATATTCAGCTACAGCTGTTTTCTGATTAACCCTGAAGAGTTTCTCTTGTTACATTTCCCGTACAGTCCACATTTCCACAGCGACCATCTATCGCACTTAGGGCTAAAATACGTGTCGTTGCTGTTATTGTGTAGAAACACACGCGGTTGTGTATGTTTAAAAACAATAAAACGTATTGAAATACATTAGGCTACTTATTATTGTTATTATGTATATAGCTACTACTGACTATTCTGAAATAAATGTATTTTGTTGCAAATTTCTGAATACAGCTTCTTCTTCAATTCGAACTGTAAACCATGGATGTGCATGGAATAGCTTCGTTGAAGCTTCGGTTTCCACAGTAAGTCAGACATGACTGCAAGAGCACAGAATAAGACTCCACACAGATGATGTTTTTGTCTGCATTAGTGTGAGATTAAAACATGCAGCCAATGGCAGTTATTTATAGAATTTATATATATTTTTTACATTAATGCAACAACACGATGTTAACCAGGCGATATTTTGCATTAGAACTGTATTGTCTGTGCCTGAGAAATGGGATATGTGTTCCTGTAGCCTACTGCGTAACTGCAAACCTGCGGTGAACGTTTTGTTGGTAGCGAGTAGACTAATGTTAGGCTACCAGATCATGTCGGGTGACATTCACCTCTTTTTAAGTAAGAAAAAATAAGACAAAATAACTTTTGTGTTGCGGTACCAGAAATAGTCTACTAAAACTAAATGCTAGGATCAGGTGAGAATCGAACCAACAATCTGCTACATGCTAGAGCAGCACTGTAATAACCACTAAGAGACAGACACTTTCAGTTTGTGCAGTAGGTAGACAGGCTCTGAAGCATGTAAATGCGACGAGGCAATTTTAAACAGAGCTTCTGATAGGTGGATTAAAGAAGGTTGTCCAATGGGGAGAATTAGTCTTTGAGGGTACGGAGCAGGAAAAATGGGAAGGAGGAGAAAAACCGGCAAAATCACAGAATGTGATTGTACAGAATGTACAGAAGTTAAATGTTTTTAAGGGCTGAGAGTCTGTGGCCATTGTGGTTACTTCTGTTGGAAACCCTGAAAAGTGCCAAACTCTCGGAGTTGTATAGGTATGGGGCATGCCCCGCCAAGCCGTAACTTGGCAGATGGCATACCTGCCATCCCAATAGTATATGGAGGAACGAAATGCCATTCCCCCAGACCCACAGTGCTATATACACAACCTGGGACCCTTGTTATGTAATTTGAGAAATTAATTGAAAGAAGCTTGGTCAAGTAGATAGGGAGTTTAGCAAGCATAGCCAAAGAGAAGAAAGTTGAGCTTCTGCAAAAATGAATGGGAGGCAATGTCATTTTGATCCAGCACACAAACGTTGCCAAACTTTTTAATTTGAAATTTGGCTGGCGTTGGCTACATTAGCCACTTAGCATGCTAGGTAAAGTTTGCTAGTTACGAACGCCTCTGATTAAGCTACCTAACTACCGGGCATAATAATGCCCACTAGCCCCAGTAGCCACCCCACTCGCAGTTCCTTGCTAGCGTTTTAGTCTTCATGGCTGTCTCCTGAAAACACTGACAAGCTAGAAAGCTAGTTTAGTGAATAAGCAATTGAAAATTGTGATTAC
Organism: Synaphobranchus kaupii; assembly: GCA_029718625.1. Taxonomy (NCBI): domain Eukaryota; kingdom Metazoa; phylum Chordata; class Actinopteri; order Anguilliformes; family Synaphobranchidae; genus Synaphobranchus; species Synaphobranchus kaupii. The sequence continues at coordinate 69,794,654 of CM056377.1, read as the reverse complement.
TATGCTATAGGATATTTCATACATAGGCTACTTTGTGAATTGTTAATTGGAAACGCGAACACAGAAAGGTTTTCTGTCGGTTACTGCATCCAAATGCAGTTCGTTTTGGTTCGATTTCCAACCCTGTTCACTGCAATCTTTTGCTTTCAAACATTCAAACAATACATTCAAAGTCACATGGGACAACACAGTTTTTGCGCTAAGAGTTTATTAACGTTAACACACACAGCACAATAGCCTACAGAAGAATTGCTTGCTAAGCTGCTAAATTTGCTGATAGCAACATTAGCTATGACCTGATACAACAAGTATGAATTCAGAACATCTGATTCACCTACGATCGTCTGTAGAATAGGAATCAACTGCTTAAATATCAGGAATATTAACTGACATTGCAAAAAATCTATAATTTTCTCATTTTGATGCAGAAACTATAAATAGCCTTGTGTTCGTAGCGAAAACGGAACCCCTTCACATCACAAAAACGTCCATCAAATGCGCACCCCTGATGTTGCTAAAAATCGCTTTTTAAAAGGATTTGCAGAATAAAATAACGAGTTAGATACGTTGCTTAGACCAAATGCATTCCAAATATGTTTGCTCAATCAAATAAGCCTCTTGTACATTTACTCGTAAAGGCAACTTGAAGCTCAATCCCATTCATTTCTGAGGTCCAAGGTCTGCATATTTTTTCCAGAATTGATGATGGGAAGTACCCCCTGAGCTTCCCGTCTCGCTCTTTTGGTCTCTGGCATAGCTTTATAAATAGTTTCAAATTTATTGAATACAATCGAATAGGCAAATACTTAAACATTCATGTAAAAACCCCATAGAAACAAATCCAAATCCAACAAACAAATAGAAAATTCATCCAACATACCTCCTGAGTGAGCAGGATTGGTTATTTTAGATTACACTCTAATTCACATCTAGTAAGCACACCTGTTAAGAGTACCTGAAAATAAGATATCAAGAGTCTTCTGAAATAGTTGGGTCACAGACATCAGGAAGTCATGACATGCAAAATATGAAATATGATGACTTTATTTAAATTATGTTAATTACCAAAAAATGGGGGGGGGGGGGACTATGTGTAACAATGGCTACAATTGCAAAAGTAGAAATAGAATGAAATAGAAATAGTATTCTGTAACATTATCAATGTCTTGGACTGTATTTTTTGATCAATTTAATGCTACCTTGGTGAATAAAAGTATCGATTACTTTCAAAAACAAGGAAATTTCTAAGTGACCCCAAACTTTTGAACAGTAGTGTACATCGGTAAGTTTAGTTTCCAAAGCATTTGCCCACTTGGCACTTCTCTTCGAGGGTAAATAATATATATATGTATCATATATATTATTGTGTTGTTTTCTGTTCACATGACAAATACATTTAGGATTATATTTAAAATTTGTAGGTCCAGGCAACTTTGTGGAGTTCTGTTTATAGGCTATAAACAATATAGGCATTCATAAATCCAACAAAAACACATATGTGACAGGTGCTGGTAAAATGGTCCACAAGTAGCAACGGGGTCATTTTTTCAGTTTTTTATAGTTTATGAAAGTACAAATCTGAGCTTTCAAATGATGTATCATACACAAATATTTGAAGAAGATATGCGTTGGTACACCTTAAAACAATTTACTGAGGACAACGGCTCTCAAAGATTTGCAAAGATTCACACCTCAGGCTGGCAAATTTAATGGCCGTGAACAGTAGCTGGCCAACCCCACCACCAACCACTCCCCCACTAGAGTATTATGGCAGTATCTGTCACTGGCTGTCAGCTGTAGCTAAGGCAGCATCCAACCACAATTGCAACCACAATTGTTTCTACACCACAACTGCAATCCCAGACTTTTTTCTTCATTAGGACCTTTTCATGGTTGGAGGGATCATTTACCCTCTTAAGCCACATTATGTCAGAAATAGCCATGAAGAATAAAAGTACCATGTTCACTTTGTGCTATATTACAAACAATTACATAAAGAGGTAGCAAAGGTGAATCAATAGACTCCTAATTGGTGAAATTATGGACACATGGCCACTAAAAGAATTCAAAGATAATGCAAGTGACAACATTAAAATAAAACATTAAAAAAAACTATAATAGTGTATTTAAAGTCCAAAGTCTAGTTTAAAGTATGCAATAGCTCTGGTCAGATGGGCATTAGCACAGTGTTCAATTTTCAGCTCTATAATGTCCAATTCACCTGGTGAGATGCAGTCAAAGTTAATCTACAAACGGAGACTCTTGTTCTGAGATGTTGTGGACTTTGAATACCATGAGCAAACCTGGTGGTATTTCACAAAGCAAGATTACTGAGTTAGCCAGACTATCCAGCTAAGTGAGTAGGCTAATCCTGCTATGTGAAATACCCCCCATGGCTTTGTAGCCAAGCGAGCTGATTATTTGGACATGCGGTTATCTAGATAGCTTACTCAGCAAAGGCTTGGTTTGCGTTAAACAAAGTTAGACTGATGCTATATCACAACAAACATGCTTGCAAATGATACATTGTTTGGACACGCAGCTAGCTAGATGTCTAACTGTTAGCTTAGTCAGCAAAGGCCTTGTTTGTGCTAAACAAAGGCTGTGCCCGAATCAACGCCGTTCTAGAGCCTATACTTCTATTGAGTATGCTAGCTAAGTAGCCTACAGTGGATGAGAAAGTTGTGAAGTAGGCAAAATGTTCTCTAAATGTAATGTACTTTAAATCCCTGGATGGTATACTTATTTCCAGGTTTTAGCTGATAATGATATTGACAATATAACTTACTGTAATGTTATATCAGTTGTAAGCAACGTTACCGTGAGCCTACACAGTAGTAATACTAGTAGCCTACACAGGACACAATAGATCGGGCTCTGTTTCGGACACAGCCCTCGACTAACAGACAGATAAATTAGGCTAACATAAAGATATAGATGGCAAAAACTAAAACTTACCCAATTACAAAACAGAAGATTTCACGGCAAACGACAGTACTATCGTGTAGCCTTTGTTCCGAGTTGGTGCTTTTGTTTTCTCTGCATCTTCTTTAACGGTTGAGTCATTTCGGAACCATTAGGCTAATACATGTCAATAGCCTAGTTCCTGAAATAAGCATGTCTCCATTGTCTGCTGATAGTCTAATGACGCCGTGCTCGTTTTATAGAATTTTTGACTACAACAGTCCCGTGTTGTGAATTCTCCTTTCGCCTCTGTTGGAATCTGCAGTCAATTTTTATCTTTTTCTTGGTCGTGGTCCACTGACACCATATCAATTGATCGATCTTAAAACCTTTTCAATGCCTATTTCCATTACAATTCATAGCAGTAGCAGCATTTTCAAAGTCTCCATTTTCTTTTAAGAGAGTAAGTAAACAGAGGCCATGTGAGTTTATGTGCGAGGCATAGCCTACAAAACTCAGAGCCAATGCAAACTAGGAAGGTGTTAATGGACAGCTCATTAGTCTGTCCCCTCATTCTGAAGCCTGCCCCCGGCAAACATGATTTTAATAAGCATTGTTGTGTTACTTATTACAGGTATTTAGAGATCCGAAATACGTTGTACATTATATTAAGTGACTTTTTAGACACTTTAACCTTTTGTTATATGGAGAAAAAAAAAAAAAAACTTCTTTTGGTTTTCTCTCATGTTTTGCGCTGTACTGTGTATTGCAGAAGTGCGACTTGCGGACCGTTTAACCAGCTCGTGTCACATATATTTTTTACAGAGTGAAATTGTACCCCTGTCTATTATACCCACACATAGGCCTATACGTTTGGAGCACCCGTTTTTGGAGCATCAAAAACTATTTTATTTGCGCTATCAATTTAAACATTTTTCTCTTAGCCTATGCAATTTGTGGAATAGCTAGGTGCATAGCATATGCTATCTCGTTCTTTGAATTCCTCTACAGCCTAGGAATTAATTGAAATGTTTAAAAAAAGTTTCAATGCAAACCGATTGTGCAAAATGTTTTAGAAGCTAAAAACGCAGCATGTGGCGTGAATTGTTCAATTTTTAAATTGAGTTTGCATTTTTTGTCTCTGACATCAAAGAAAGAGATCAAAGAGTGTTCTACTAATGACTTGCTAATATAATAGTTGTCCTCTCGACCACATTTATCCAATAAAACATGACCAGGTATATATGACATATTTAGGAAAAGTCAGGAAAGGAGGCTGCTGTGCGACTCTCCTGCAAGGAAATATTAAAGTTAAAAATTCCAAAAGCGGTCAAATGACCGTTCCCGTCGTTCTAGTGTTAAACACCAGAAAGGAGAGTTGATTCAGATAACAGGTGTGCTTACTAGATGTGAATTACAGTGTAATCTCAAATATCCGATCCTGCTGACTCAGGAGGTATGTTGGATGAATGAACAGCAGATAACTGAATACAAAGAAACAAAGTCGAGCAAAAGCACTTTGAAACATCCAATGTGTGATCTATCAATACAATATGAACCTCAAAGTAGATACAAACCCTTCGGGAAAACAACAAACCAGCCAAACATATAACAAAACAACCCAAGTTTGTGCTGGGTAGAGAAACAACTTTCAGTGTTCTCACTTTGGGGTTCACTGCAATATCAGCTCACCAGCTAATCATTGCAGTTTTGTGGTATATGTTGTCCTTGGTATAGTTATTCTAGAATCAAGCATACGTTGATAATTTGACTGCTAGGCATCTAGGAGGGAGAACCAAATACAAGTTGCTGACCCTGTGATAACAATGTATACAGTTGAAGTCAGAAGTTTACATACACCTTAGCCAAATCCATTTAAACTCAGTTTTTCACAATTTCTTAGCCTTTGCAATAAAAATAAGTTGTTTTATGTAAAAAGAACCTTCTCAGCATGACGTGCACATTGTGTGCCTCAAAAAACATGTTGGCAACAGGTGGGGATCGAACCATCAACCTACTACAAGGCAGTCCAATGCCTTAACCACTAAGCTACAGGAACTTTCACAGTTGGTTTTGTAGGTAGACGGCCTGTTAAGCATAGATAGTGTACTTGGCGGATGGCATACCTGTCACCCCAACATTTGTATTTCTATAGTGCCACCATGTGGATTGATTGGGTTAAAACTGCAGGGCTCAAGTCTTGATCTAACTCGCAATCAACGTACAAAGTTTCAGAACTTTATATCAAACGGTTTTAGAATTACTAGCATTTTTGTGATAAGCCACGCCCAATGCAAAATTAATTGGCTTCTCATTTTTGACATAGGCCTTAGAAAAGTAAAGCATGTATGAAGGGATGTAGGATGAGTCCCTCAAACAGGTTTGGTGCAAATGGGTGAAATTCTGTAGGAGGAGTAGCATTTTAAGTGTTAATTAAAATGCTAATTAGCGGAAAATCGAAGATGGCAGACTTCATGGTTCCTTGAGGCAAATTTGTTGGGCATGAGCAGTGGGACATGTACACCAGATTCTGTGATTCTAGATCAAACGGGGTGTATGCAGTGGGCCTGTCAATGATTTTTAGTGAATTTTTCATTATATTCTTATATTTGGATCTCTATAGCGCCAACACGTGGCTCAATACTGCAGAGATCAAGTCCTGATATTACTCTTAACAGACCTATCAAGTTTGATAACTTTCTGCCAAATGGTTTTGGAATAATTAGTGATAAACCACGTCCACTGGAAATTCATTGGCTCGTCATTTGGCCATCTTTTAAAATATCAAAATTCTGTATAAAAATTTTATGAAGCATGGTCTAATGAGTGTGTGTACCAGGTTTCATGTAAATTGGTCAAATTTTGTAGGAGGAGTAGCATTTTAAGTGTTTTACAAAAAATGCTAATTAGTGGAAAATCGAAGATGGCAAACTTCATGGTTCCTTGAGGCAAATTTGTTGGGCATGAGTAGCAGGACACCAAATATTGTGATGATATAAAACGGGGCGTCTGCAGCGAGCGTGTCAATAATTTTTAGTGAATTTTAAAATATTTTTATTAGGGGACCGTGCTGGTACCACCATTGTTTTTGTTCGGATTCTTTTTTTAGGGGACCAAGCAGCGTAGCTGCTGGTACCTGATTGTTTTTGTTCGGATTCTTTTTTTTAGGGGACCGAGCAGCGTAGCTGCTGGTACCCTATTGTATTCGTTCAGATTCTTTTTATTAGGGGACCGAGCAGCGTAGCTGCTGGTACCTATTGTATTCGTTCAGATTCTTTTTATTAGGGGACCGAGCAGCGTAGCTGCTGGTACCCTATTGTATTCGTTCAGATTCTTTTTATTAGGGGACCGAGCAGCGTAGCTGCTGGTACCCTATTGTATTCGTTCAGATTCTTTTTATTAGGGGACCCGAGCAGCGTAGCTGCTGGTACCCCCATTGTTTTTGTTCGGATTCTTTTTTTAGGGGACCAAGCAGCGTAGCTGCTGGTACCTGATTGTTTTTGTTCGGATTCTTTTTTTTAGGGGACCGAGCAGCGTAGCTGCTGGTACCCTATTGTATTCGTTCAGATTCTTTTTATTAGGGGACCGAGCAGCGTAGCTGCTGGTACCCTATTGTATTCGTTCAGATTCTTTTTATTAGGGGACCGAGCAGCGTAGCTGCTGGTACCCTATTGTATTCGTTCAGATTCTTTTTATTAGGGGACCGAGCAGCGTAGCTGCTGGTACCCTATTGTATTCGTTTCAGATTCTTTTTATTAGGGGGACCGAGCAGCATAGCTGCTGGTACCCAATTGTATTTGTTGAGATTTTTTATTTAATTTTTTTCACCTAAAATTCCCTGTGAGCTGGTTTGGTCTAGAATCACCAAACTTGGCAGGCTTGTTGGGATTGCCAAACTCTTGGATCTTCTATATTGACACAAATTGAACAATTGATGGCGCTGTAGTGCACGTGACAAAATTTTGACATTGACACGCCCACTGCCGACTCCCCGTTTCACCTAGAGTCACAAAATTTGGTATACTGGTCCCTCTGCTCATGATGAACAAATTTGCCTCAAGGAACCATGAAGTCAGCCCTATTGAATTTTCCGCTAATTAGCATTTTTTGCAAAACACTTAAAATGCTACTCCTCCTACAAAATTTGGCCAATTTACATGAAACCAGGTACACAAACTCCTTCGACCATGCTTCATGAAAGCTATATACAGAATTTTAATATTTTAAAAGATGGCCCGAATTACGAGCCAATGAATTTTCAATGGGCGTGACTTATAAAAATGCTGATAATTCCAAAATAATTTCACAGAAAGTTATGAATAGCTCTATTAAGAGTAACATGAGTAATTGACCTCTTCAGTTTCAACCCAATGGAGCCACGTGGTGGCGCTATATAGATCCAAATATGAGAAAATATTGAATAATTCAATAAAAATCATTGACATGCCCACTGCATACGCCCCGTTTTTATCTAGAGTCACAACATGTGGAATACAGGTCCATCTGTTCATACTGAACAAATTTGCCTCAAGGATCCATCAAGTTAGCCCTATTCGATTTCTCCCGCTAATTAGCATTTCTTGTAAAAACACTTAAAATACTACTCCTATAATAAAAATTTCAATGGGCGTGGCTTATCACAAAAATGCTAATAATTCCAAAACTATTTGACAGAAAGGTATGAAACTTGGGAGTTCTGTTAAGAGTAAACATCTGGACTTGATATCTCCAGTTTCAACGCAATTGAGCTACGTGGTGGCGCTATAGAGATCCAAATATAAGAAAATATATAAAAATTCACTAAAAATCATTGACACTGCCGACGCCCCGTTTGATCTACAGTCACAAAATTTGGTGTACACGTCCCGCTACTCATGCCCAACAAATTTGCCTCAAGAAACCATGAAGTCTGCCATCTTCGATTTTCCGCTAATTAGCATTTTTTGTAAAAACACTTAAAATGCTACTCCTTCTAGAGAATTTGGACCAATTTGCACCAAACCTGTTCGAGGGACTCAACTTGCATCACTTAATACATGCATTACTTTACTAAGGCCTATGTCAAAAATGGGCCGAATGAGAAGCCAATGAATTTTGCATTGGGCATGGCTTATCGCATAAATGCTAGCACTTCTAAAACCGTTTGATCTGAAGTTCTGAAACTTGGTGGGTTGATTGAGAGTTAGATCAAGACTTGAGGCCTGCAGTTTTAACCCAATCAATCCGCTTGGTGGCGCTATAGAAATATAAATGTTGGGATGGCAGGTATGCCATCCGCCAAGTACACTATCTATGCTTAAGGCTGGCTTTACACGGTGAAACTTTCACGCAACTTTAGTTGCTTGAAACTTAGGTGAAACTCAGTTGCAATTGAGTTGCATGGTGTAAGCCCTGCTGTAACGCACTTGAAACTTGTCTGAAACTCAGCCGCAACAATTGCAAAACTCTCAACTTTGTGAAACTAGTTTCACGCAGTAGCCAATCAAAACGCTGACAACGTGTGAGATGATGTCGTCAAACTACCGATATTATGAATGGTAACCATAGCAACACCAACAGCTGATTACTAAAGCTGGCATGTAACGCTAGATCTGCTGATTTAAAAAGTTTGTATTCATCAAATATCTTAGTTACAACAACTATAATATAGCAAAGCAGTTTTTGTGGTCAGAGGTGCAGTATATATTCAGTTTGTAAATATGAACGTAACATAGTAGGGCTTTACCTAATTTTAACGTTAACGTTAGCTAACGTGAGCAACGCTGGTTGGGAATGCGAGCAAGTTACTTCACAAAGCCTGTTAATCTGTGTATTAAAAAACATTTATCCAGCGAAATGTCTTAGATATGACAAATTACATCTAACAGTATCAAACTCTGTATCTATAGTAGGCTTTTTTTCCCCAGATGTTTTCCCACTTGACATAGGCCTAATCTAGAGAGAAAACAATACGACAGATGAAAATAAATGACAAATCTAGTTAGCTAATTTTAGTGAAATAAACTATTAAATCGTGTTGCACGAGACTGATTATTTTTTAAATTGCTTCGTGTAACTGTCAAGTTGCATGGAAATTATGTTGCATGCAATTTGCAACCAGCAACTAGTTGTGTGAAAGTTTCACCGTGTAAAGCCAGCCTAACAGGCCGTCTACCGACCAGACCAATGGTGAAAGTTCCTGTAGCTTAGCTTAGTGGTCAAGGCATTGGACTGCTGTGTGGTAGGTTTGTGGTTCAATCCCCACCTGTTCCCAACATTTTCTTTGAGGCACACAATGCGCACGTCATGCTAAGAATGTTCTTTTAACATAAAAAAAGTTATTTTTATTGCAAAGGCTAAGAATTTTCACAATATTACCAGTTAACTGTTTGAATTATGAAGTCAGGAAGCCAAAACAATCTGATATCGCAACACTAGTCTTATTTGGCCTAGAGTCACAAAATGTGGTGTACAGGTCCCTCTGCTCATGTTGAACAAATTTGCCTCATGGATCCATGAAGTCAGCCAAATTGGATTTTCCGCTAATTAGCATTATTTGTAAAACACTTAAAATGCTACTCCTCCTATAAAGATTGACCAATTTACATGAAACCTGGTAAACACACTCCGTACACCATGCTTCATAAAATATATATACAGAATTTTGATATTTTAAAAGATGGCCGAATGACGAGCCAATAAATATCCAGTGGGCGTGGCTTATCACAAAAATGCTAATAATTCCAAAACCATTTCACAGAAAGTTATGAAACTGGGAAGGTCTTTTAGGAGTAACATCTGGACCTGACCTCTCTAGTTTCAACCCAATCGAGCCACGTGGTGGCGCTATAGAGATCCAAATATAAGAAAATATAAAGAAATTCACTAAAAATCATTGACACGCCCACTGCTGACGCCCCGTTTGATCTACAGTCACAAAATTTGGTGTATACGTCCCGCTACTCCTGCCCAACAAATTTGCCTCAAGAAACCATTAAGTCTGCCATCTTCGATTTTCCACTAATTAGCATTTTTTGTAAAAAACTTAAAATACTACTACTCCTACAGAATTAGAACAATTTGCACCAAACCTGTTCAAGGTACTCAACCCGCATCCCTACATACATGCATTACTTTACTAAGGCGTATGTCAAACATTGGCCGAATGAGAAGCCAATGAATTTTGCATTGGGCGTGCCTTATCGCATAAATGCTAGTACTTCTAAAACCGTTTGATATAAAGTTCTGAAACTTGGTTGGTTGATTGAGAGTTAGATCAGGACTTGAGCCCTGCAGTTCTAACCCAATCAATCCGTGTGGTGGCACTAAAGAAATACAAATGTTGGGATGGCAGGTATGCCATCCGCCAAGTACACTATCTCTGTTTAACAGGCCGTCTACCTACTATACCAACTGTGAAAGTTCCTGTAGCTTAGTGGTTAAGGCATTTGACTGCCATGTAGTAGGTTGGTGGTTCGATCCCCACCTGTTCCCAACATTTTTTTTGAGGCACACAATGTGCATGTCATGCTAAGAATGTTCTTTTAACATAAAACAAGTTATTTTTATTGCAAAGGCTAAGAAATTTCACAATATCACCTGTTAACTGTTTGAATTATGAAGTCAGTAAGCCAAAACAATCTGATACCGCAACACAAAAGTATTATTTGGCCTCCGCATTTCTGTTAACCTGCTTTGGCCTAGTGGATACAATCTTGGCTTTCTATGTGTGTGGTCAGTGGTTCAATTCCAGCTTGGTACCAATGGCTAAGTTAATGTTTGGCAAAACTATTGTGCAAATGCTATGCTTCATTTAATGTTGTTTTCACATTAAGAAACACCTATTAACTGCTTCACTTGTACTTAAAAGACGTAATATGCAAGCCCTTACTGGATCGGGTTAAGATACCATCAGCAATGGCAAAAGCCCTGAATTGAAACAAATATTTGTATTTTGGGTCAACCCTGTCTTGAGTTGTCCACCATTTTGCAGTCTCTGTGTTTGACAAATGCTGCTCATGCCGCTCGGTCCCCGGGAATCGCTGCTTGCAGCTATATTCTTATATTTGAATCTCTATAGCACTACCACGTGGCTCGATTGGGTTGAAACTGGAGAGGTCAAGTCCAGATGTTACTGTTAACAGAACTAACAAGTTTAATAACTTTCCGTCTAATGGTTTTGGAATTATTAGCATTTTTGTGATAAGCTACGCCCATTGAAAATTCACTGGCTCGTCATTCTGCCATCTTTTAAAATATCAAAATTCTGTATATAACTTATGAAGCATGGTCTACTGATTTTGTGTACCTGGTTTCAGGTAAATTGGCCAACTTTTGTAGGAGGAGTAGAATTTTAAGTGTTTTACAAATAATGCTAATTAGCAGAAAATCCAATATGGCTGACTTCATTGTTCCTTGAGGCAAATTTGTTCATCATGAGCAGACGGACCTGTACACCACATTTTGTGACTCTTGGTCAAACGGGGCGTCGGCAGTGGGCGTGTCAATGTCACAATATTTTCATGTGCACTACAGCGTCACGAAACTTGGTGAGGTCTTGTGAGATGACAACTCTAACTATATGCCAAGTTTCATGAGAATCAGCCAAGCGGTTAAGCAAAAACACAAAGAAGTAATAAAGGAGTACATTTAAGCCAAAATGTCGGTAAATTCAAGATGGCGCCCACCCAATTAGTAAAGATCTATGATCCAAATCCGGGTTTTTGTCACTGTAGCAAGTTTTACATCTCTGCAAAAGAACAGTGATTTTTTAGTGAATTTGTAAAAATGTGATTGGATAGCATTTTCTTTGGAATAGAGCTAGTTTAATTAGTGTAAGCTATGATAGGTAATATTATTAGTTGTAAATTGGCCACATTTGGATACCAATACTTTTAAAGGCAGGCCTAGTTTTTGCTAATTGGAATTAAGGACTTAGACAGTGCTTTGTATGTTATGCGCGAGTAACTTAGCTTTTGTTTTTACGTTGAGAACGTTTTTTTGTTGAGGTATCATCTCTACTTGTACAGTATAATAATAAGTTCTGTGGTCCGAATACGGATAGAAAATAAACTAATGTAATCTCCTACTGCAGAAATTCGTAACCACAAACAACGCTCTCTCCTGACGAGAATGACAGATTACCGGTCTCTCCTATTACCGACAGCCGACAATGACTGTAAAAAAGCAGTTAGATTAACTATGTATTTAATGTCTAATAAAATACACTGAACATGACCACCTGTTGCCAACTAATAGTATGACTACAATAGCTGCATCATTCATTCAATACAGCTAGGGATCATGATGAAGCAAATACCAAATATACGTGGAGACTTGCATGCACAATAGGCTACATGTGAACACACGTACATTCTAGCTGAAAGAAAGAAATATGACGGTGCTTTAAAGGGTTGTATAGCCTAGACCAGTGGTTCTCAACCCTGGTCCTGGAGTACCCCTGTGTATGCTCGTTTTCGTTCCAACCACAATTGCAATCCCAAAATTTATAACAAGCTGTTACTTTTTCTTAATTAGGTGTTTTTAATGTTTAGATGGATCTTAAGCCACATTATGTTAGCAATAGTTATGCATGCCATGAAGAATAAAAGTCCAATATTCACATTGTGCTGTATTGCAAACAATTCTAAAGAGAGGTAAAAAGGTTTTAACGGATCAAATTAAAGACTGAGGTGAATCAATAAGCTCATAATTGGTGAAATTGTGGACACATGACCACTAAAACTAACTGTTTGGTAAATAATGAAGAATTCAAAGACAAAGCAAATAACGAGCCAAACCTGCATTGTGTTAATAAGTTTCAGGAAAAAATTATGAAGGAACATGCGTTCAATTACCTAATTAGGAGCATATTCACCTCAGTTGTTACCTCTTTTTTGTAATTGTTTGCAATATAACACAATAAGCATAATGTGAACACAGAAATTTTATTCTTCATGGTATGCATAGCTATTTCTTTCATAATGTGTCTTTAGAGGGTAAATAATCCCTCTAAACATAAAAACATTAACAGCTTGTTATACAGTTGTGTTCAAATAAATAGCAGTGTGTTAAAAAAAGTGAATAAAGTGCAAATCATTTTTAATAGCTTTTAGTTCCATATTTCAAATGTAGTGGAAACATTACACATTCAATTCCAAATCAAAGCATTAACAAATTTTATCAAGTCTGCGTTATTCTTTTACAGGAAGCAAAGAAAAGGAATATTAATCTGTTCAAAAAAATAGCAGTGTCAACATTTTTCTCTTCAAACTCAAATACTTACTGTATAAACTGAAGAAATTTTTCAAGATTAAACTTCACTTTAAATTACTGAACTAATATTTAGTTGCATAACCATTGTTTTTGATAACTGCTGCGCATCTGCGTTGCATCGAGTCAACCAACTTCTGGCACCTAGAAACAGGTATTTCAGCCCAGGATGAACGAACTACATTCCACAGTTCCTGTGAATTTTTGGGTTTTGCTTCAGAAACTGCATTTTTAATGTCACCCCACAAGTTTTCAATGGGGTTTGAGGTCGGGGGATTGAGCGGGCCACTCCATTACCTCAATCCTTTTTGTCTGGAACCAAGATGTTGCTCGCTTACTCGTGTGTTTGGGGTCATTGTCTTGTTGAAACACCAATTTCAGGGGCATTTCCTCTTCGGCATAGGGCAACATAATTTCTTCAAGTATTTTGATGTATTCAAACTGATCCATGATCCCTGGTATACGATAAATAGGTCCAACACCGTAGTATGAAAAACATCCCCATACCATGATTTTTGCGCCACTATGCTTCACTGTCTTCACAGTGTACTGTGGCTTGAATTCAGTACCCGGGGGTCGTCTGACGTACTGTCGACGACCACTAGACCCGAAAAGAACAATTTTACTCTCATCAGTCCACAGAATGTTACGCCATTTCTCTTTGGGCCAATCGATGTGTTCCTTGGCAAATTTTAACCGATTCTGCACATGCCGTTTTTTCAACAACGGTGCTTTACAGGGGCTTCTTGCTGATAGCTTAGCTTCAATCAAACGTCTTCTGACTGTAACAGCACTTACAGGTAATTTTAGATCATCTTTGATCTTTCTGGAGGTGATGATTGGCTGAATCTTTGCCATTCTGACTATTCTTCGATTCGTTTTAACAGTAGTTGCTCGTTTTCTTCCTCGTGTTTCGGGTTTTTGTTGCCATTTTAAAGCATTTGAGATCATTTTAGCTGAGCATCCTATAATTTGCTGCACTTCTTTATACGATTTCCCCTCTCCAATCAACTTTTTAATCAAATTACGTTGTTCCCTCCGAACAATGTTTGGAATGGCCCATTTTACTTAGCAATTCAGAAGGAAATATATTTTATAACAATGTGAAACATTTGCTTCCCTTCTTCCTTAATAAAATGCTATTATTTTGAACACGCCCCTTTCAATGAATGAGTCAATTACTCAGAACAAGCAGCGTGCATGTCATGACAGTTGGGTCTGTTGTTTTTCTATTACACTACTACATCTACAAGTAAATTATTTGCCATGCAGAAATATCACTACTACTAATAACAGTGGTTCATTAGGTTACTGATGTTGTACTGCTATTTTTTTTAACACAACTGTAATTCTGGGATTGCAATTGTGGTTGTAACAAAAACCAGCATACAACAGGGGTACTCCAGGACCAGGGTTGAGAACCACTGGCCTAGACAGTAGAAATGGCTGCTAATGTGTAAGCCTATATGTTGCAGATGACCGGCATAGCTAACAAAATAATTGGTGTTGTGTGTAGCTGCAGTCGTCTAGTAAAAAGTAACATGAAGAAAAATAAATAAATGAATCTTAACCAAGGCTCGAACCAGGGAACACTAAACAGATTGCCATTTTGATTCGCTTCGTAGTAGCTTGTCGTAGCTTCCAGACCAACTGACTGACGTTCAAATTTATCTGGCAAAACTAACAGAAGCTTAGTTGGACAACACAGACGCGCATATTTTAGAGAAATCTTTGCATAACCTATCAGAAAAGAAGACAATGCTACTGTCAAACAAAGTAGCTTACAACAGATTATTATTACGATTATTATTATAATTAATAGAGTTTTCAATACATTGTCTGCAAAAGTAGGCCATGTTCGGAGGCTATTGTCATTTAAGTGAGTAACCATGAACTGGATATGTTTGTTGAACTGATGGTATATAAACCTGATCCCTTGAGGGCATGTAGGCTATATAATCGTAAATTCTTAATATTGCTAGCACTTAATTTTTATAGTGAGATAAAGATATAGTGGATATAGCAGAAGTATGCATCCTTTTTGCCACAAATGAATAAAGAAATCACAACACAGGTACGAACAAATATGAACAAATAGCCTAGTTGATGCCAGGACAAATAGGCCTGCAAGAAAAATAGGCTAAGAGTCGTAGCCTATCTGTTTCAGATATTTGCATCAAAGACAGAAATAAAATAAAATGAAAAAATATGCTTGGACAAATAAACAAAACCCAAGACAATGTTTGGCAAAGTGCCTATGGTAGCCTGCCTATATATAGATTGCCTATAGATAGGCAATGTTTAGCTGCCAATGCCAGTTTCGGATAGCGATCTGTATTCTTGTTCCACCACGCAAGTGGGCCAGACTCGACTTTTGTCTTGTCTTTCAAATAGTGGTCCATTTCTTTTTTTGCACTGTCCTCTTCGTCACCCTCTTTTTCTTCTTCGTCATCGGAGTGTAGCAGCATCGCAATCTCCCGTTCCTTCCCAGACTTCTGTTTTTTCTGTGGCGATGGCGAATCAGCCTCTTCGTCATCAGAGCCGCACGCTGCCACCTGCTCATTGTCTTCCACCTCCATACCTGCCGTCCTCTGGTATAAATGGACAACTTCAATGTACACAAGATCCTTTTTTTCATCATCAAGGAACTTGAGGTGTTTGAAGCGGGGGTCGAGTGCTGCAGAAAGCAGGTACACACTGCTTGCCTCCAACATTGACAGCTCCCATATTCTGTCAATCTTGTTGACTAGAGTCCTCTTCAGTGCTCTGATCGGAGTGCTGTCACCCTCCAGCGATGTCAGATGGCATCTTTTGACGTTGTTCAGCATTGGCACGACAGCAGACAGTGAAACATTTTCCTCCTGTGACAGCAGTTCAGTGAGGGTAATTAACGGCACCAACACTTCGGCAGTATCCTGCGCCAGGTTCCACTGGTCTGAAGTCAGGTCAGAGTTCGGTCTCCTTTCTTTGTGACAACGGGATCCGACAATACTGCTGTCACAGGCCATCTCTGTTCTACCAGCCGTTCCAACATGGAATACGTAGAGATCCAAGAGTGGGCACATCTTTCAGCTTATGCTCTGTCACATTCTGCTGTTTCTGTTTTTCCTTGTGTGCTGCTGTCGCTTTAGCATTTTTCCTAAAATTCCCAACAAGATTTTTGGCAGCCCCAACGGTCCGGCATATCTGGTCTTCTTTTACAGCTGTGTTCACCCACAGCTGTAGTGTGTGTCCAGAACAATGCACCCCTTGGACATTGCCCCACTTCTCCGGGTGTTTGCGCAGTGTTTCTGTGCACAGTGTCATATTTCTTTCATTGTCGTGAACAATGGCCACTCTTTTAAAATTGGGGATTTCAAAAGAGTCTGCCACCTCTCCAAGTCTTTGCGCGATGTTTTCTCTGGTGTGGCTCTCCCCCATCTCTTTCATTTCAAGCACGTAAGCCTGCAGCTCCCAGTCTTCGGTAATGAAATGGGCAGTGACTTCCATGTAGGCCTCCATTCCCACAGAAGTCCAAATGTCCGTTGTTAAACTCACTGCGGTAGAGCTCCTTATCTGCGTTAAACTTGGCCACACAGTTTGTTGTGCTTAAGCGTGATTGCTTCTGAGATTGTTGAACGCTTAGGGATGGTGTAGCCGAGCTTCAACGTCTTCATTAGTCTTTTAAATCCCTCGCCTTCAATTATGTTCACGGGCCTCATGTCCATCGCTATGAATTCTGTTATTTTGTCTGTAATGTCTCTCTTTTCTCCATGATAGGGTTCAGAAACTCGAGTGTCCTTTGCGTTGTTTTTGAGGTCGATGGTTGCGATGTCTGGGGATGCACTTTAATATAATAATTATTATTATTAAACTATTAAACCTGATGCTAATGGGTCTAGCATGATGTGTAGAGTATGTAGGCCTAGCAATGCTCGGATAAGAATCACGATACTGACATGTTTCAGCAAACTTGTCGTGCCTCCATGGTATGCCAATTTCTGGTTGCATTCCAACTTAATGAACGAATACCCAAATATTCAAATTGTTCGGGCCAGCCCTATCAATCGTCCTGATAATGTTACCAAGTGACAATTCAGCTATGTCTTTTTGTTCACGTTCATACATTGTCAAGATTCAGACGTTGTGGAAACCAGTTATTTTTGGTCATGACTGATAAACAATCAAACAACCAGAAAACAACGTTACATAGACGGTCGAATGGGCAAAAATGCCTAAGGGGCTGCCACATCAGTGTTTCCCATTAATGTATTAAACTGTGGTGGCCCGCCACAATTAAATTTCTACCGCCGTTTCAAATTGATCAAAAAAAGATATCAAAAATAAAAATTGTTGTATGTGCGTATTGTAGCTCTGTCGCTTCAAAAAACGCCTCTCTCGCTCTCAGCACTGCTCCTCCCCCCTGCTTCATACAAACGCACATGCATGCATAGACAGTCCCACAAATATCTCAGAGACAGGCCGTATCTCCTCACGATTCTAAAGAGATTAGACGTGGTTAGTATGTTTGTGAAAGTTAAACCCTCTGGTAGCCTACACTATAATGGATATACTGTTCAAGCATTAAGCGAGTCAAGTTCTCGGAGATTCAAGGGCATATGTATAAATAATGTAATTTGATCTCAGCAGGACTGAGGTCCAGGGATCCCACACTTATATATGGCATCAATTCAAAAACTTTTCAACATCCCATTCCCCCCAAAGTCAAGCACCCATAAATGTTTTGTACCGTCAGTCAATAATACATAACTATGCCTGTAAATGAGTGTTGCAGGATCAGCTCTTATACATAAAAGAAAAACCTTTAAAAAAAATCAGTACTAGAAAAGCATGCAGCCCTGACAGAACCAGAACAGAAATACTTAAATCCTGGAACTCTGACCTGTGGGAGGCCTTACTTAAATGATATGGTACTATAAACACACAGCTTCCCTAACTTATGGAATTAAGGGCTCACATCCTTCATTGTGGGTATAACTACCAACAGAAACATGAAAAATTGAATTCTATGGAAAACAGCCATGTTCCTCCTTATGACAGTGTCAGGCCATCTTGGGTCTGCTCTCCCAAACAGGACATGCTGGATTGTTTAGTGCTTGCAGTACCCCACACAAACTGCACATTTTACACATTCAGGACACTCTACAGCCCACAAATGGTGTTCATACCAAACCCAGACCATGCAACACTACACATATACATACTTTTGTACACTCACATGCATGCACACAAGCATGCAGGTTGTTGCATCTGTAAAGGATACTTGCAAAACGTCTCTATGGCCACAGGCAGATCAAAGTGCAGGAATCCAAACCGTGGGATGAAGTTTGTGAGACTTGCTGAAAGCAAACAGACAGACGGGGGGGGGGGGGGGGCAAAGAGAGATGAGACTCACTAGACAGACAGACAAGTAAGATGAAACTAGTAATTTATCCCCACGTATTTCAACAAAGAGACTTAAATTCTGTCACAAAACAACTTAAACATTTTATAGCATACTCGCTGACAGGTAATCCAAACATAATAGACAATCTTATGCAACCAATTTTATCATTACTTTGTATTTGGCAGATGTTCTTGTCCAAAGAAATTTAAATGGCCATTTGATTAAGAGGTGCAGGAACAAGGGTACGGCGACGCATTGCGGCCACGGTGAAAAAATATTTTCCGCTCAGTTATCTCATTATAAGGAGAAACTTTTCTGATTATAACAAAAAAATCTTTCTTGTTATAACTAGAACCTTTTCTCATTATAACAAATCCCTTTCATACATAAAGAAAACTTTATATAATATATTTTATAGAAACTTTATGTCGATATGAGAAAATATATTGTTATAACGAGAAGTATACTTTCATATTTCCTTATAATGAGATACATTTATCTTGTTATAACTAGAAAATAGCCTATCGAAAATGATACACAGAATTCATTCAGTGAAGGCCAATAACTTGGAGAATGGCTTGTATGCATGATTTAATCAAGTTTTAGTTTAGTCTTGGGTGAAGACATGGCAAGATTCTGCTATCCTTGTGCATTTTAGATAGTATTGTGATAAATACGCATACACTAAGAAAATTCTGAAATGTATCGGGCTGTACAGAAGAAAGAATCAGCCTAATCATAGGGGCTGATTATGTGGGTACTCAGGGACCTGGGTATACCCACGAGGAAATCGTATTGCAGGGTGAATCGTATTGCAAAGTTATAGTTTGATGCGGGTCATGGGTGGTTAAATTAATCCCAAAACCCACACAGAATTAAACATCAAGCCTGTGTCAAACAATTCCGGGGGAAGTTATGTTATCAGCACAGCTTCAACATCTGCCTCCCAGTAAACATTTTTGTGTTGAAAAGTCGGTGAAACGACGTCTCGCGTTTAGGTGAAAAGCCGGCTAAAATTGGTTGAAAAGTGAAAGCTTTTTAACTGGCTAGTAAGTAGCCAGGCTATATCAGGGTAAAACCTGAGCTAGATTGACACGTTTAAGTCAAAAATGTGTCAAAACGTCTTTCAAGCCATCAAGGCATCTAAATTCGGTGTAACTTCAGCCTGCATCCCCTGCTCAGTCTGCATGCCACCATTTGCGCACGTATCGACGCCTTATTGGATACAACACTAAGGCACTTTTATGTGCTTAGTGCCAGTTAGTAGCCTGGTGGCTAAATAAATAAGGGATAATACACAACAAGGTGGTCATTATCGAAAAATAATGACCGCCGCGGAGGCAAAGAACTAATGCTTAAATACAGCATATATTCTCGATTCGCGTCAGGGGATGCTTCGCCTCCGCGAAGGTCATTATTTTTTGTTATACCACGGTCTGGGTGAATTCTCGGTTCTGATTGGCTGGAGGGTGGGCATTGATTTTCAGTAAAGGGACACGTATGAAGTAGTTCCAACTAAGAGGCTTAATCACCAAATGAATACGCCATCTATGTTATCTTCTGCCAGACCCAATAAGTCGCCTCATTTATGAATGATAACCATAGCCATAGAACCATAGAACCAACAGCTGATTAATAAAGCTGGTAAATAACGCTAAATCTGCAGATTCAAAAGTTCGTATTCGCCAAATATCAGTTACAACATCTGTGATCTAGCAAAGCAGTTTTGTGGTTAGAGGTGCAGTATTTATTCAGTTTGGAAATATTAACGTAACATAGGACTTTACCTAATGTAACATGAGCAATGATGACTGGTTATAAATCACATTAATCTGTGTATTAAAAAAACATTCTATCCAGCAAAAGTTCTTATATCTTGTATCTAGAGTATTTTTTCAGATGTTCCCATCTCATGATGTAAATCTGAAATGCGATTCCTTAGCCTAAGTTACACTTAGCCTTTGGTCACACTGACTGCATGACCAAACCATTTTTAAAACGCAAGACAGAGAGAGGGAGGTAAAATTGAGTTGCGCTTTCATGCAATTTGCTTAAATAATGTAACTAATGACAATAATAACCAAAATTGGTGCCAAAAGTAGGGTATAAAAACGAGAAGGAACTATTTTTTCCCTTATATAATGAATTGTTTTCAGAACTAACTTTTTGCTTGACAACGCCAAAACAATATGCCCAAAGCGCCGTGGAAAAATATTTCAATTTCAACTTATTAATTCGATAAAATCAATAAATATAAAAGTAACTAATATATCATCGTTGTTGGTAACCGTGGTAAAAGCGAAATAAACCATTCCGGGCTGTCCCCCATTATTGGAAAATAATGTACTTCCGGCGTGGTAAGCATCACCCGTCAAATGAAAACATATTTACATAGATTTTCTTCTACTCCTGTAGAAGCCATTTTCTATAACGTGCACATTAAATAAAGTATTTAGATATCCTCAGGATTATATTAAAAATAAAAAAATTAAATATGACAGTTGCTTTAACATTTTTAAAGTAGATCTATCATATTTAATATTTGGTCACATATCCTTTGCATGCTGTTACTTCCTGAAGTCTGTGACCCATCAACATCAAAAGACTCGATATCTTATTGTCTGGTAATGTTACGACCTTTCTGCATGTGAATGGATCTCGATGGGAATTTGGGGGTGAGACTAGATTCAGCTCTAAATTACGCTGGTACAGTATGGAACAACAACAAAAAAGAAGAAATGACTGGCTAAATGACATCAAGGGTCATTTAATGACATAAAAGTAAGGGTCTAAGGTATCAAACAAGCCCCAAACCATTACTCTGCAGCCAGATATGGAGTAGATGTGTATTTCCATACATTTTTACCCTTACTCTTTCATACAGTCAATGACTAAAGATAGCATCCTTTCATACTCAACGTGCTAGAGAATAGAAACAAAATAACAGAAAACATGTTACTGTCCATCAAATTCTGGTGGTCACTGTATGTTCACAGTCTACCCCTGCACTGCAGTATAGACTATTACAGACAGACTTGCTTTCTGCAGGGGTCTTCACACTGCACTGTCTAGACTGCACAGAAGTGGCAGCACGTGGCAGGATGGTGGCTCTGCCAGGTCATTGTGTACTTTCTGGGGTCAAACTGGGGGCCATTGATGTTAATCATCAGTAAGTTTGATATGTTTGTGAAAAGCAGGACAGCCCTCTGAACGTTATAACATTAGTATCGATGCTGGCTGGCTAGCTAGCTAACGTTAGCGTTTAACATCTTAGTTTATTATCACATTAGCTTAGCTAAGTGTGTGTCTCAAACAGTGACGTTGATCAATAGGCATTGAACAATAAAAACGAAGTCCTGTAACAAAAGTGCTCACCGTGGTCGACATCTTCGTTCATGACATTCACCGGCGAAGTAACATTAACGTTAAGCATCACCCTCCACAAGATCAGAGCGGGGCTAGCTGGGCTGCTGCTGGCTAACACTGGGGGATAATGTAGTCTGCTTCATTCAAGTTTGCTTCATTTTTATCTTATATTTATTTTATATTATATTTTATACACTGCCTGATCAAAAAAAAAGTCGCACGCTCTAATATTTCGTTGGACCGCTTTCAGCTTTGATTACGGCGTGCATTCATCATGGCATTGTTTCGACAACCTTATGCAACGTCACAACATTTATTTCCATCCAGAGTTGCATTAATTTTTGGCCGAGATCTTGTATTGACAACGGGAGAGTCAAACCACTCCGTAAAGTCTTCGCCAGCAAATCACAAAGACTTTCAATGGGGTTACGGTCAGGACTCTGGTGGCTAATTCATGTGTGAAAATGATTCCTCATGATCCCTGAACCACTCTTTCACAATTTGGGCCTGATGAATCTTGGCATTGTCGTCCTGGAATATTCCCATTGATGGGATAACCTGGTCATTCAGTACATTCAGGTACTCAGCTGACTTCATTTTATTGCTGCATAATGTTGCTGAGCCTAGACCTGACCAATTGAAGCAAACCCAGATCATAACACTGCCTCCAGAGGTTTGTATAGTGAGCACTATGCATGACGGGTGCAACGGCAACTTTTCTTTTGGCCAGGCAGTGAATTTGTCAATATAATGTTAAATAAACTCTTTGCTGGTCATTGTTATTTGACATGTTGGTTTAGCTGAAAAAAAAGATGACTGAACGACTGACGTCACTGAACTGAAGCAGATTTCTTTTTTGAGTATACGCAATGCCCACTGAAAACGAAGTGGGTATACGCAATCCCCACTGAAAAATAAGTGGTTATACGGCATATACCTGCGTATACCCTCCACTCCACCACTGCTTATTATTATTGTTAGGTTCCCAGGTTTCCATTATTACACAACGTATACTGTATTGTATTAACTGCAACTGGCTAGACTATTTTGTATCTTGCATAACTACAGCATACCACTGCTAATGGCACATTTCTGGTTGGGTGGGCCTAAACCAGTTGTCTCCAGACATGCATGTGTATTCACTGTATCAACCCTTTGAAATGTAATGCTAGGAACTGTATTTAAACCACACACACTTCAGTTCTTCAGAGATATTCTCAGCACAGGCAGCCCGTATGTTCTGAGTGTCTCTCCCCCTTGTGCTGTAAGGGGGAGTGTAAGGTTCGGAGAACCAAGTGCCACAATCAAGGGATCTGAAAGTGTATTTCGTGAGAAATACGCCACTAAGCGGACAGCTCCTCAGTAAAGGGAGAAATTAAACAAAATAATGGGAATCAAAACCTCCCGGTGTAAGCCAATACAAAACAACCCCAAAAGAGGGCAAACTCGGTGATCGCAAGTAATAAAACAACGAAGGAACCACACGCACTCACACAAGAGGCTTAGAACTGGAGGTCAGAGAAAAACAAAAGAAAGCCTGTGTAACAAGGGCGAAAGAAACGTAATAGAAAAAGAACCTGTTACCTGCAGCTCTAGGAGTGAAGGAGCTGAACAAAAGGTAACAGGAAGAGGAATATAAAAGGATAAAGAGAGAAAAGGAAACAAAAAGACTGCATCTTTACCCTAACTCTTAACCGGACTACCTACGTTTCTGAAGAGTAACAACCAGAAACATAGAGACTGCTATCCTTTACCTTACCGACTCCGATTGTCAAATAGCAAAGACAATATCGAAGCGTCGGAAATGCGGACGTCCTGGGCTATTTATAACCGGCAGGATATCCAAAACAGGTGAAAGGAATAATTGCCGGGCGAGATTCAAACACCGAAACGGAGGCGGAAAAATCCGAAAGATTGCACCGATGTCATCAAATGAAAGAACGACCGCAGAAACAACAGCAGGCTGCCAGAAACCATGACAGGACCCCCCTTCTAAGGGACGACCCAAGGCGATTCCTCAGCCCTGTTTCTGCGGAAGTCCCTAATAAGTGTAGGGTCCAAGATGTTTTTGGAGGAGACCCAGCAACGCCATAACCCTCCCAGTCTATTAAAAACTGGAATCCTCTGCCCACACGCCTCTCGGCCAAAATATGCCGAACGGTATATACCGGAACCCCCTCCACGAACCGGGGAGCAGGTGGCGGTTTGTTGACCAGGGCGAGAGCACTAACCAGCACCGGTTTCAACCAGGAGACATGGAAGGTAGGGTGGATGTGCATAGAGCGTGGCAGTTGAAGACGCACAGTGACAGGGCTAATCTTACGGATTATCTTAAAGGGGCCCACGAATCGTGGCGCGAGTTTGCGGGACTCCTCTCGCAGAGGCAGGTCCCGTGTAGCTAGCCACACTCATTGACAAACCTGATAAGAGGGAGCTGGACGATGATGCTTGTCGGCAGCGACCTTCTTTTTAGCCGAAGCACGAAGGAGCGAAGCACGCACATTCCTCCAGACTGCTCGACACCTCCAAACAAATGACCCTGCCGATGATACCTCCACATCTCTCTCCAACTCAGGAAATAAGGGAGGCTGATACCCCAGCTGAGTTTCAAAGGGAGAGAGACCTGTGGAGGCGTTGCGCAGCGTGTTGTGGGCGTACTCCACCCAGGCGAGATGGCAACTCCAAGATGTAGGTTTGGAGGCGACCAAGCACCGGAGGGTGTTCTCCAGGGTCTGATTAGTGCGCTCCGTCTGACCATTAGTCTCCAGGTGGAAACCAGAAGACAGACTGACCGATGCCCCTAGTAAGGTGCAAAAAGAGTGCCAGAACCTAGCAGTGAACTTAGGGCCGCGGTCGGACACCACATCCAGAGGAAGGCCGTGCACCCTAAAAACATTGTCCACGATCAGTTGGGCGGTCTCTGGTGCTGATGGCAGCTTGGGTAGGGCGATGAAGTGTGCTGCCTCCCTAGTCCGGTGGACGCCAGGATGGGCCGCCAGCTGTGAAGAGTGACCCCACTGGAGAACCTGCGATCTGATACGGGGCGGAACGAACAGACAATGAGACAGACCCACACCTGGGCCCTAAGCTGAGCGTAATGCCTTTTGAACGACCGCTTTAATCTCCCACAACACCGGAGCTACAATCTGGGCGGTCGGTACGATGGGCTCCGGGTGTGGTTCCTTATCGGTGTGGTCATAGATGCGTGACAGCGCATCTGGCTTAATATTCTTCGACCCGGGTCGGTAGGTCAGTATAAACCTGAACTGGGCGAAGAATAATGCCCATCGGGCTTGACGGGAGTTGCGCGTCTTAGCCTGTTGGACATATTCAAAATTTTTGTGGTCGGTCCAGACAGTAAAAGGGTGCTTGGCTCCTTCCAACCAATGACGCCACTCCTCCAATGCCAATTTGAATGCGAACAGCTCCCGGTCCCCTACGTTGTAATTTCTCTCGGGCAGGTGTTAAGGCACGAGAGAAATACACGCATGGGTACGTTTTACGGTCCAGCGGGGAGTACTGGACAGAATGGCTCCCACACCCAGCTCTGCATCCATCTCTACCACAAAGGGGAGGGAGGGATTGGAAGATATTAAAATGGGTTCAGAGCTAAACCTGTTTTTTAGCTCTGTGAACGCTGCCTCAGCCCTAGAGTTCCACTGGAACCGCGAGGATGATGTTTTTTTTTTGTAAGGGCTGTGATAGGTGCGACTACCGTGCTAAAATTGCGGATGAACCGCCGAAAAAATTAGCAAAGCCCAGAAAGCGCTGCACCTGTTTCACTGATGCTGGAGTGGGCCAGTTCTTGACCGCCGAAACTTTCTCTGGGTCCATAAGGACTTTTCCGTCTGCCACAATGAAACCCAAGAAAGAAACAGAATCAGTGTGGAACGAGCACTTCTCGGCTTTAATGAATAGCCGCGCCTTTAGGAGCACTTCCAACACCTGCCTAACATGGTCGACGTGAGAGGAGAGATTTGGGGAGAAAATTAAAATATCGTCGAGGTAGACAAACACGACCTTCTCCAGCATCTCTCTGAGAACATCATTCACTAGCGCCTGGAAGACAGAGGGGGCGCTGGTGAGGCCGAAAGGCATCACCCAGTACTTGTAGTGTCTGTGGTGTGTGTTAAATGCCGTCTTCCACTCATTGCCCTCATGCATGCGCACAAGATTGTATGCATTGCGAAGTTTGAGTTTGGAAAATGCTCAATGCTCAAATGCGGAGTTCATGAGTGGAAGAGGATATCTGTTCTTAACAGTAATGTCATTGAGACCCCTATAATCTATACAGGGCCTCAGACCGCCGTTTTTTTTTTTAACAAGAAAAAATCCAGCACCAGCCGGTGAAGTGGAAGGTCTGATGAAACCGTTAGCTAAAGACTCCTCAATGTACTCCCTCATAGCAGTGCTTTCCAGGCCCGACAGGGAATACAGTGAGCCCCTGGGAGGGACTGTGCCAGGGTACAACTCAATCGCGCAGTCATATGGCCTATGAGGAGGTAATGTAGTGGCGCGTTGTTTACTAAAAACTTCAGCGAGGTCAGAATATTCCCCTGGTACATTAGCGGGCAGGCGAAATTCGAACGACCCTACCACTTCCGGGGTCTCGGAAGGAACGTCAGATGACATCTCCCACTCAAAGTCAGAAAAAGAATTAAATAGTAATTAAAGGTCTAGTTATCTCCTCAATGATCCCGGAGCCTAAGTAAGACTATCGAGAGCCGTAACCTGACGGGAATCAATCAATCAATATTTATTTATATAGCGCATTTCACAACAAGTTGTCACAATGCACTTCACAGCAAAACAGCAAAACCCAGCCTAAACTCCACACAAGAGCAAGCCAAAGGCAACAGTGGCAAGGAAAAACTCCCTGGTGTAACTAGGAAGAAACCTTGGAAGGAACCAGACTCAATGGGGGAACCCATCCTCCTCTGGTCGGCTCAGGGTCTAGGGCTTAAGAACCAACATGGTCAAAACAGCCAATGTCCATGATAATATAATTTGCAGCAGCTAGATGACAGTCCAGATGTGGCGGCAGTGATGGTGGGGAACTGGGCGCCGATGGCGGCGGGAGCAGCTGGCAGCGGTGGTAAGGAGGGAGGGGCAAGCGGCAACGGACAGGAAGCCGGACAGCAACTCACGAGATGCGGGGCATAAGCCCCGCTGGCAGAATGTAAAAAAAGAGAGAGAGAAAACAGTTAGGGGAAGTGTAATAGAGCAGCAGGAGCACCAACTGGAGGGGTGGGGGGTGGGGAAGGGGTGGGAGGGTTGGACAAGTGCCCCCGCCAGGAGTAATCTATGGCTGCATAGCTATGAAGACAGAGTTTGAGAAACCATGCAGTCATGAGAGGGAAAACAATCCTACCCACCTATCAAGAGCCAGCCCAGGAAGATGGGGTCACAGCTGTTGACAGGTGACAGTAAGGAAAGGATGCCACCCCACATTACTCTATGGCTAAATGCTTCTCTGGTCCTGTCTCCGGACTATAGCTCATTATAAGCCTGATCATAGAGGTGCGTTTTTAATCTAGACTTAAATATTGAGACAGTGTCTGATTCCCTTATAAATTTTGGCAGGGTGTTCCACAGTAGTGGCGCTCTGTAGGAGAAAGCTCTACCACCCGTCAAGTTTTTAGATATTCTTGGGACTACTAGGTAGCCTGCGTCTTGGGAACGGAGTGATCTTTTTGGCTTATATGGTAAAAGCAGATTACATATATACACTGGCGCAAGTCCATTTAAGGCTTTAAAGGTCAGAAGCAAAACCTTAAAGTCTATCCTAAACTTAATTGGTAAACAATGAAGCGATGCTAGTACTGGGGTAATATGCTCATATTTCTTAGTTCTAGTTAAAATGCGAGCGGCTGCATTCTGCACAAGCTGGAGATTATTTAGCAAGGATTTAGCGCAGCCAGATAGCAGGGCATTACAGTAATCTAGCCTAGACGTAACAAAAGCATGGATCAGTTTCTCTGCGTCCCCTATTGATAGGAAGTGCCTTATTTTAGCTATGTTTCTTAACTGAAAGAAAGCTACTCTAGATATGTTTTTTATGTGCGCGCTAAAGGTTAGATCTGGGTCTATAGTAACACCTAGGTCTTTCACAGCTGAGTTTGGAACAACTAAGCAACCATCGAAATTTAAAGTAGATGTACCCAGTTTCTCCCTTTGTTTTTTTGGACCTAAAACCAGCATTTCGGTCTTTTCTGAGTTTAGGAGCAGGAAATTGGAAAGCATCCAAGCTTTAATATCTGCAATACAAGCCTCTAACCGACAAAGTGGTAGTGCCTCACCGGGTTTCATGGAAATGTATATCTGCGTATCGTCCGCATAGCAGTGAAAATCTACCCCATGTGCCCGAATAATATCACCGAGGGGTAGCATATATAATGAAAAGAGTACTGGGCCTAGCACTGATCCTTGTGG
Source organism: Synaphobranchus kaupii (assembly GCA_029718625.1). Classification (NCBI taxonomy): domain Eukaryota; kingdom Metazoa; phylum Chordata; class Actinopteri; order Anguilliformes; family Synaphobranchidae; genus Synaphobranchus; species Synaphobranchus kaupii. The sequence goes on along the minus strand of CM056377.1, from coordinate 69,766,315 downwards.
AATACCATATTTCATTACTGAGTAACTGGATGATACTTCATTTATTTTAACAAACTGCTTCCTATTGTATAAGTATGATCTGAACCATGTAAGAGCTTGACCATTTAGTCCAACACAGCCCTGGAGTCTGTTCAGTAGAATCTCGTGATCTATTGTATCAAAAGCTGCACTTAGGTCAAGAAGTACAAGAACAGACACAGAGTTTTGGTCGGCTGATAATAGTAAATCGTTAATAACTTTAACAAGTGCCGTTTAAGTGCTATGGTAGGGTCTAAATCCTGACTGGAACATTTCATGGATATGGTTTGAGCTAAGGTATGCACCAAGTTGCTTAGCAACAGCTTTCTCTAATATTTTTGATAGAAATGGAAGATTTGAAATGGGTCTATAGTTTTCCAGTTTGTCAGATTCGAGGTTTGGTTTCTTTAGTAATGGCTTAATAACCACCATTTTTAGTGGCTCTGGTACATATCCTGTTACTAATGATGTGTTAATATTTTTTAACATATGCTGGCCTAGTATGGGGAAAAGTTCTTTAACTAATTTTGTAGGGATTGGGTCGAGTAGGCAGGTAGTCGGTTTTGAGGACATAACCAGTTTAGACAGCTCCTCCATGTCAATTGGCTTAAAACAGTTTAGTGCCACTGTTGATACATCTTCCTGTGTTGACCAGGATCTGGGCTGTTCATTGATTATGGGAGGAGTGATGCCTAGAGGAGGAGGCAATTTGGAGATCTGGTCTCTAATAGCTTCAATCTTTTGATTGAAAAAATTCATGAAATCATTACTGCTGTAAACGCTGGGGTAGGATGAAAATTCTGATGATGGTTTTTTAGTCAAATTGTCCACAGTGCTAAACAAGAATTTTGGGTTGCATTTGTTTTGTTCAATTAATTTAGAGAAAAAGGCAGATCTAGCTGATACAAGAGCTTGCTTGTACTGGAGGAGGCTATCTTTCCATGCAAGACGAAATACTTCTAGTTTAGCTGACCGCCATTTTCGCTCCAGTTTTCTTGTGGACTGCTTCAGGGCACGGGTAGTGTCATTGTACCAGGGGTACGGTTTTTCCGACAAAACTTTCTTTTTAGAGGGGCAACCATATCAAGGGTGCTTCTGAGAGTAAAACTTAACTGGTTAGTCAGTTCGTCCAGCGATACTTCAGTGGTATTTCCTTTGTTTGAAAGGAATGATTCCGGAAGCATATCTATAAACTTTGGAATGACGTCAGAGTTTAACGACTGGCTGTAATAGTGTCTTGGCTCTAATATAGAAGTGGTCGTTGCCTCGATTTCAAAAGTAATAAGGAAATGATCAGATAATACAGGGTTATGGGGTGCAATAGTAAGATTAATAACATTGATACCATAGGATAACACTAAGTCTAGGGTATGGCTATGGTAATGAGTGGGTCCACAGACATTTTGTTTGAACCCAACAGAGTCAATAATAGAGGCAAAGGCTGTTCCTAGGGGATCACCCGGTTTATCCACATGTATGTTAAAATCACCAACAATCACAACCTTGTCTGCCGAAATAGCAAGGCAACTAGAGAGTCGGTGAGTAGGAATCTCTAATTCCCTAGCCCATTTAGCGTCAATAAAACACTCGACTGCTCCGGAATCAATAAAGGCATCTATGCCAACCGAGCGCCCATTCCAAAGCAGCCGGACAGGTAAAAGGGTCCGAGAACGAGTACTATTTTGTCTCACTGGAGATCTTGGTTTCCCCAGTGAGACCCCTCTTTTCCCCCCCAACTTGGGACACTGATCTTTTACATGACCCTTACGCCTACAGTAACAGCACCAGTGCTCCCGCGGTTTCACCCCCTTAGATTTGTGGAGGGACAGCCTATTCACCTGCATGGGCTCCTCCTGATCAACGGAGAAGTAGGTAGGCACAGTGGGCGGAGTGTCTCTTGATAACACGGATCTTAAACGGGACGGCTGATCTTTAATCGCACGTTCACGTTCTCTAATCCGGTTATCAAGACGTATAGCAGTAGTTATCAATTTACTTAAAGTAGCGGGTGGTTCTAGCATAGCTAAAGCATCCTTGATGGGATTGGATAACGCTTGGAGAAATAATGATTTTAAAGGGCCGTCCGACCATCCCGTCTCCCCGGCTATCGCTCAAAATGTAATAGAAAACACCGCTACTGTCTTAGTGCCTTGGCGCAAGCTGGTGAGTTTCCTAGCGGCCTCTTCCCCTGAAACCTTGTGGTCGAAAACCAGTTGCATCTCGTTCATAAGCTGAACTGGATCACGAACAACAGGGGCATTGGCACGAATAAGAGGGTCTGCCCACGCAAGTGCCTGGTCATTTAATAATGACAAAATGAAAGCTACCCAGGATTCTGGTGTGGAGAAACGAGAGGGCTGTGCCTGAAAAAATATCAGGCACTGGGTTAGGAATGGCCGGCATTTTCCCGATTCCCCACCATAGTGATCCGGTAGTTGTAGCTTAGGCTCTTTAAGGGTACGTGGAGCGGGTATGGGAGTGTAGGTGCTTGTGCAACTGGGGGTGGATTGACAGCAACAGAGAATCTGTTGGAGACTCTCCGTACCTCCTCGGGGGTAACCCCTGTAGCGCCCTGACTGGCCGGTTCTTTATCAGAAACCCATGGTTTAGCTGGCCCTTCCATAGCGGCTTCAATATTCTGTAAGGGGGAGTGTAAGGTTCGGAGAACCAAGCGCCACAACCAAGGGATCTGAAAGCGTATTTCGTGAGAAATATGCCACTAAACGGACAGCTCTGCAGTAAAGGGAGAAATGAAACAAAATAATGGGAATCAAAACCACCCGGCGTAAGCCAACACAAAACAACCCCAAAAGAGGGCAAACTCGGCGATCACGAGTAATAAAACAAGCAAAGGAACCTCACGCACTCACACAAGAGGCGTATAACTGGAGGTCAGAGAAAAACAAAAGAAAGCCTGTGTAACAAGGGCGAAAGAAACGTAATAGAAAAAGAACCGGTTACCTACAGCTCTAGGTGTGAAGGAGCTGAACAAAAGGTAACAGGTAGAGGAATATAAAAGGATAAAGAAAGAAAAGGAAACAGACTAAATCTTTACCCTAACTCTTAACCGGACTACCTACGTTTCTGAAGAGTAACAACCAGAAACGTAGAGACCGGTATCCTTTACCTTACTGACTCCGATAGTCAAATAGCAAAGACAATATCGAAGCGTCGGAAATGCGGAAGTCCTGGGCTATTTATAAACGGCAGGAAATCCAAAACAGGTGAAAGGAATAATTGCCGGGCGAGATTCAAACACCAAAATGGAGGCGGAAAAATCCGATAGATTGCTCCGATGTCGTCAAACGAAAGAACGACCGCAGAAACAACAGCAGGCAGCCAGAAACCATGACATGCGCATTGTAAATAAACCTCAATTCCTGAAACCTTCAACTTAAGAGAAGTCGTCAGCGTGTTCTTCATTGTCCTGCATTTGATTCCACGGAAGGACAACAGAATCGTAACATTATTCAGCCGATTTCTGAGAACCTATCTCCTCCTACACCATTCACACCATTGACACCATTCATACCTCATATTATACCTTCATACACCCTCCAGGTTGCTATTACATTTTACCTTTATACCATATAGACGTTTTCAGATAATTGACCTTTAATCGGCAAAAAAATGAATGGGAGTCAATGGGCACGTTTTGAAAACCGACGCAATAGAATGTGGATGCTGTAACATATTAGACCTTATAACATCACAATGCCTTCCTCTACAACACTGTTATGACCCAACAATACTATCCCAGATGATTTGACATTGGTCGCGTTAAAGGGGTAATAAACACCGGCTTTTGTTCTGTCTCCACCCACTTCACAATTTCAAAAGACGCAAATTGGACTTGAGTGAGAGAACACAGACGGGAGGGGGGAGGAGGGAGGAGTTACAGTTGGGAGGAGGGGCGATAGATCCATTCGGTAACGTTTCATGAAAACTGTTCAAACAGAAACCCGTTTGAAATTCAAGGCTAACGTTAATTTGCGTAGTTTGAATACCCATCAATCAAGAAGAGGGAGAGAGGGGGCATTGACTTGCTTGCATATAAAAAGGTTTTTTTACCTTTTTTATCGTCACGAATGGGGCGTGACTCAAACAAAACTTTTCAGTTTGGATTTCAGCGAATGCCTCTTTTTTGACACAAAATGCGGTGGCAGGGCTTAATTACATTTTAGTTTTTTTAAGCAATAGGATATATGTGATTTATGAAATGGAGGCAACATACTCGGCTTTATAACTCAAAATATTTGATTTAGTATTTATTACCCCTTTAAGTAACTGAAGCTAACTGAATAGCTCACGGTGAGAATGCTCTGAGTGGATTTTTGAATCACTTAACGTTCAGCTCCACGTGAGCGCTGAGCAACTATCAACAACCGTCTGAGTTTGGAAAAATGGCGACGAGAAATTCCATAGCTAACGATGTAGCCTACTCCCAGGCTTTGCATCACTTCCACACTGCAAAAAATGTCTGTCTTAAGTGTTTTTTTCTTGTAATTTGTTAAAATCTTAACAAGCATTTTAATCTCATATTTAGACTTTAGAATCCTATTTCTGTTACTTTTTTTACTAAATAAAACAAACTATCTGCCAGTGGGGTGAGATATTTTTACTCATTTCAAGATTTGCCAATGGAATAAGATAATTTCCCTTGTCAAGTAAAAAGTTACTTAAAATCATATTGTTTCCCCTCAAAATTGGAAAATATTAACTTGTTTTAAGTCTCATTAGAAGACTCATTAAAACACTTGTTAAGACAGACATTTTTTGCAGTGCAGGTTCTTTAGACTAACGTTACTTACCACAAAATACATCACCATATTTTAACACTTTCACCTTCGTTTGATCCCATTATAAAATGCAGAAATGTCATAAAATGCATTTTCATATTTTATCAATAGTTTAACTAGCATCGCTAGTCATTTGCCTGTTTGGTAACTACCGAGTGAATCTTACGGTTTTAAAATCATAATATGTAATTATTTGGAGTCCTACAATATTATAGTTGTGACTGGTCTCCTATCTCTAAAGTCAGTAACTTTTAGATGTTTGAGAATAGGGTTTAACCCCTTCGCGCAGATGGCAAATTTGGTAAATTTTCACCTATTTAGGGGGTGCTCTGTTTAAGGCTTTATAACTGCAGGTGTGAGCATCATATAAACTTGGTAAATGGCTTAAATTAAACAAGACAGGTGTACCATTTACAAAACATACTTAGATTTGTTTATTTTCATAATTTAAGTCAAAATAAAGTGACACAAATGCAAAGTTTCTTTTTTCTTTCGTTTGCAACAAAATAATAAGTATTAATAATAACATAAGTGAAACCGGTAATATATACAGTGCATCCGGAAAGTATTCACAGCGCTTCACTTTTTCCACATTTTGTTCTGTTACAGCCTTATTCCAAAATTGATTAAATTCATTTTTTCCCTCAAAATTCTACACACAACACCCCATAATGACAATGTGAAAAAAGTTTTTTTGAGATCTTTGCAAATTTATTAAAAATAAAAAACTAAAATTTCTCATTTACATAAGTATTCATAGCCTTTGCTTTAACGTATTTTTAAAGTATCATATTTCATATTTGGTCGCATATCCTTTACATGCTGTTACTTCCTGAAGTCTGTGACCATCAACATCAAAAAAACTGTCGATATCTTATTTTCAGGCACTGTTACAAGCGATACTATAACCTCTCTGCATTTGAATGGATCTCTATGGAAATTTGGGGGTGAGACTAGATTCAGCTGTAAATTACACTGGTACAGTATGGAACACATGGCTGGCTAAATGGCTGTAAGTTATCAAGGGTCTGAGCTATCAAACGAGCCCCAAACCATCACTCTGTTGCCAGATATGGAGTAGATATGGATGGATCACTGCAAGGGTTATTTCTCCGGACTCATTTTCCTATAGAACTCTATGGGGAAAAAAGTCAGGAGAAACAACCCTTAAAGTGATCCATCCACATCTACTCCATATCTGGCAACAGAGTGATGGTTTGGGGCTCGTTTGATAGCTCAGACCCTTATAATAATAACTTTATAATAATAATAATAATAATAATAATAACTTTAATAATAATAATAATAATAACTTTATTTGTATAGCACCTTTCTAATGCAAGGATACAAGGTGCTTTGACAGGCAAAGGAAAAATGACAAAATATATAACAAACAGAAGAACAAGAACAATAAGTATACAGAAATACAAGATAATAAAAAGAAAGAAGAATAAATAAATAAATAAAATAATACTTTTAAGTAAAAGCTAGTTTATAAAGGTGAGTTTTCAGGTTATTTTTGAAAGTGCATACTGAGTTTGCAGTTCTTAAGTTGAGTGGGAGGCTGTTCCAGAGTCTAGGCGCAACCACTGAGAAGGCACAGTCACCCTTCGTCTTTAGCCTAGAATCTGGAACAACCAACAGATTCTGATTAGCAGATCTGAGTGTCCGGTTTGGTAAGTAAGGGGTAAGAAGCTCAACTATATAGGCAGGTGCTAAACCATTTAATGCTTTAAAAGTGATTAGTAAAATTTTAAAATCAACTCTAAAAGCAACTGGGAGCCAGTGTAAGGATGCTAGAATAGGGGTAATATGTTCTCTCCTATTTGTCCCAGTTAATAGCCTGGCAGCTGCATTCTGCACCACTTGGAGCCGGACCATAGTTTTGCGTCCCAGGCAACTATACAGCGAGTTGCAATAGTCTATGCGTGATGACACAAACGCATGTACAATTTTCTCTGTATCTTCAAAAGACAATATTTTTCTGATTTTGGAGATGTTCCTCAGTTGGTAGAAGCATGTCTGGACTGATTTCTTTATGTGACACTCAAAGTTAAGATGTTGATCAAAAATCACACCAAGATTTATAGAAACAGATTTTACATTTAGTGCAAGAGAGCCTAAATTAGATTGAATTTGATCAGAGACATGTTTCGGGCCTATGATTAAGACCTCCGTTTTATCCGGGTTGAGCTGGAGGAAATTTTGAGATAGCCAGCTCTGAACATCCTTCAGACAGTCCTGCAATAGAGCTAATTTGTTTAATTCATTTGGTTTGATAGACAGGTATAACTGTGTGTCATCAGCGTAGAAATGAAAAGATATATTGTGGTTTTGAATAATTTGGCCAAGAGGAAGCATGTAGATGGAAAACAGGATTGGACCGAGGATCGAGCCTTGGGGAATACCACATTTTAGTGTTACTGATGAGGACGTGAATTCACCTATTGAGATGGAAAAAGTTCTGTTTGCCAGGTAAGAAGCAAACCAGTTCTGGGCAGTACCGGAAATGCCAATCCAATTTACAAGTCTGTTGATTAGTATAGAGTGGTCAATTGTATCAAATGCCGCGCTAAGATCAAGAAGGACTAGGATTGAGCTTTCACCTGAATCTGCGTTTAGAAGTAAATCATTTACTACTTTTAAAAGTGCTGTCTCCGTGCTATGATGCGGGCGGAAGCCAGATTGGAATTTTTCAAACAGGTTGTTATTGTTCATTGCTGATGTTAGTTGTTTAGAGACGACTTTTTCCAGGACTTTAGACAAAAAAGGCAGCTTTGAGATAGGTCTGTAATTGTTTAAAACTGAGGTGTCAAGATTTGTTTTTTTAAGAAGAGGTTGAATTATAGCACATTTAAAATAAGAGGGAACGTATCCCGAGGCAAGGGAGTTATTTATAATGGAGAGTAAAACTGGACCAATCGTTGTTAGTACATCTTTTAGAAGTGTAGTAGGAATTATATCAACGAGACTGGATGACATTTTCATATGGGAAATAATATCGTTGAGGTCATCTGCTGAGATGGGCTCAAATATACTTAGAATTCCCATGGTTTGGTGGGATTCGTCGAGAGTATGAGCAGGGGGAGTGATTTTTGCCCTGATGTTTTCTATTTTTTCCACAAAAAAAGTCAGGAACTTCTCACAAAGTTCAACCGAGGCTTCAGATGGAACATTTGGGGAGGGATTTAGAATATGATCAATAGTTTTAAATAGAAGTCTTGAATTCTGATTATTTTCAGAAATCAGATTGGAAAAGTATTTTGTTCTCTCATTTTTAACTGCCAGATTATAATTTTGAAACAGGTCCTTCATTTGGAGATAATGAACTTGTAGTTCAGATGCTTTCCATTTCCGTTCCGCTTTTCGTCGTTCCCTTTTTAATTTGAGTATGTGGTCATCGTTGAGCCACGGCATGTTTTTTGAGGATTTTGACCTACTTTTGAACGGAGAGATAGCATCAAGTATGGTCAGGCATGTGCTATTGAAGTCGTTTACTAATTTCTCAGTGTCTAATATCCAAGTTAGATTTACTTTGCAATTTTCAAAAGCTGAAGAGAACCGTTCAGCTGTTTGACCATTTATAATGCGAGAACGAAAAAAGCGTTTGTCATTTTTTTCAATAGAGGGAAGTTGAAGAGCAAAACTAATACTAAGGTGATCGGAGACACAAATATCCTTCATCATCATACTATTAAGGTTCACACCAAGAGTAAATACGAGGTCAAGAGTGTGTCCCTTATTGTGAGTGGGTCCTGATACATGTTGTACAAAGTTGAAAGACTCAAGACATAATATTTAAAAATTCTGAGGTGAGAGGATTTGAGGGGATATCAATATGAATATTGAAATCGCCTGCGATTACAATTTTATCGTGTTTCAGGACAAGAGTGGATAGTAATTCTGGAAATTCTAACATGAAGCCATTGCTCAGTTTAGGAGGGCGATAAACCACTACACCAATGATCGGGGATTGACTGTGAATGGTAAACACAAGCACTTCGAAAGAAGAAAATTCCCCAACTGTAGCCAATGTGCATTTGAAATTACTGTTATAAATTATAGCAATGCCACCACCCGTCCGGCCACATTCTCTTGGTTTACTAATATATCTATAATTATTGGGGCATGATTCAATGAGTTGACTGTGTTCGTTTTTCTTCAGCCAGGTTTCAGTAAGCATTAAGAAATCAAGATTAAGAGACGTAATAAAATCATTAACAATAAAAGTTTTGCTAGACAGAGATCGGATATTCAGTAAGCTAAAAGTGGCTTGATATCTTACAGCCATTTAGCCAGCCATGTGTTCCATACTGTACCAGTGTAATTTACAGCTGAATCTAGTCTCACCCCCAAATTTCCATAGAGATCCATTCAAATGCAGAGAGGTTATAGTATCGCTTGTAACAGTGCCTGAAAATAAGATATCGACAGTTTTTTTGATGTTGATGGTCACAGACTTCAAGAAGTAACAGCATGTAAAGGATATGCGACCAAATATGAAATATGATACTTTAAAAATACGTTAAAGCAAAGGCTATGAATACTTATGTAAATGAGAAATTTTATTTTTTTATTTTTTTAATAAATTTGCAAAGATCTCAAAAAAACTTTTTTCACATTGTCATTATGGGGTGTTGTGTGTAGAATTTTGAGGGAAAAAATGAATTTAATCAATTTTGGAATAAGGCTGTAACAGAACAAAATGTGGAAAAAGTGAAGCGCTGTGAATACTTTCCGGATGCACTGTATATATATACATTTCCTGGATAATAAACTCCATGTCCACAAGTGTGCAAAATCTGAGGATGATATGCAGAACTATTAAAAGTATATGATGCAAATACCCGGTTGTCCGTTAGTGTCTCCAAATCTATCCAAATGGCAAAATTGTGCACTGCTCTAAATAAAATAAATTATGATATATTTAACTACAAATCAATAGTTTTGGCTCAAAAAACTCACTTTTGCATCATTTTCAAATGGGAATTACTATATTTTCATCAGTATAGAGAGGTAGATATCTATGGGTCCAAAACCCCTATGCAAAACATGTCATAAAATGAATAAAATTAGTTTTGTCCATTATAAAGCATATACATTATCGCGCCTTCTGATGGCTTAAAGGCCCCACACAATGAAAATTTACCTATTAAGTGATGAAATGGTTAGCTATAGTTTAATTACTTCAAGAACATGATGTAGACCAATTTTATTTAAAGTTGATATTTGCGTGGCTAAATATTTCCCTCACTTCTTCCTGTAAACGGCTGTGACGTTTTGGTGACGTGTACCTGTACTGGCAGGCAGTGGAAAAAAGTTTTTCCTCCAATTACATTGATTGAGTAACTTAGGTTGCTCACAGTAGCAGGTTAGCAACTGTCAGTGCGAGTGCGAACTGCGAACAAAATGGGACGAAAGTGCTTGTATTTAGTTTCCCCACAAACGCATGGCTACGGAAAAAATGGCTAGAATTTGTCCACATGAAGGAGGCTGCAATCTGCTTGAGCTCAAGGATCTGTAATTTGCATTTCGACAATTATTTATTCACAAATGCAATTGCTGTCCAGATGGGATTTGGGAGCTTCTACTCCCTCATTGAGTGGGCCATTCCCACCATCCACTACAATGGTCCCTCACTCCCTTTGGAAGTAAGTGACTAATTAGTATTTCTGAATAACGTGAAACTTAATTCACCACCAGAAATACTAAAGTTAGCTATAACTCCTTATATGTCATCTTGCTATGCAGCCAGAAACGAGAGAGGTTGCATGTCATGCTAGCTTTGACAGTCAATACTAATATCTACTGATATCCACAGATATCTACTAAAGTCCACAGATTTTAGTTTAAAATGATAGATGTTATGATTTGTTAACAGTAGTTGTTGCTGTCCAGCAATTTACACACAGCTATCCTTTTATTGCGGTAATGGTAACATAACGTTAAAAGAAAAACAACAGGAATCCGGATTCTAGGCAAATATATACAGATAGTGACGTTACACACGACTGTTATCATGCCATTCAGAAACATCAAGATTCTCTCGGGGTGGAGAGTTTAAGGGTTGTTTCTCCTGACTTTTTTCCCCATAGAGTTCTATAGGAAAATGAGTCCGGAGAAATAACCCTTGCAGTGATCCATCCACATCTACTCCATATCTGGCAACAGAGTGATGGTTTGGGGCTCGTTTGATAGCTCAGACCCTTGATAACGTACAGCCATTTAGCCAGCCATGTGTTCCATACTGTACCAGTGTAATTTACAGCTGAATCTAGTCTCACCCCCCAATTTCCATAGAGATCCATTCAAATGCAGAGAGGTTATAGTATCGCTTGTAACAGTACCTGAAAATAAGATATCGACAGTTTTTTGATGTTGATGGTCACAGACTTCAGGAAGTAACAGCATGTAAAGGATATGCGACCAAATATGAAATATGATACTTTAAAAATACGTTAAAGCAAAGGGTATGAATACTTATGTAAATGAGAAATTTTAGTTTTTTATTTTTAATAAATTTGCAAAAATCTCAAAAAAACTTTTTTCACATTGTCATTATGGGGTGTTGTGTGTAGAATTTTGAGGAAAAAAATGAATTTAATCAATTTTGGAATAAGGCTGTAACAGAACAAAATGTGGAAAAAGTGAAGCGCTGTGAATACTTTCCGGATGCACTGTATGTAGCCAGTGAGACCAACAGCATTTTAGACGCAAAAATACTTACATATCGGGAAAGAGAAAATACTCCCCACCCTAAAGCGTTTTCTATAGAGCTTGCGTAATACCAAAAATTACACTAGCTGGCAATAACTTTTACATTTTGTATTTGAGTGAGCAGGGCTTTTCACTGCGTTTTTGGCATACGATCAGGCTATTGTTTGGTTTATTTTGTTGCTATGACGGAATTCTAATTTTATATGATGAATAAATATATTTATGAACTCACACAAAGACGCTATTGTCCACTATGTCATGCATTGGTAGGTATAAACTGGGCGGGGGGGTGCTTGTTAAGTGGACTTGATACGGGAAAATAGTGACACTTAGAAACTCTCTATTCAGCAGAGTTGTCACGAATCGTCTACCAATAAAGCTAAAACACAGAGTTTGTGATTTTCACTAATAGTTTGGCTGCAGGAGCAATGAATGTCTAAGTTGAGTAAAATGGTGGCACCGGCGCCATTATCACTATGCATCTACGCAAAGGGGTTAAGAACGTTATGAAAACTAGGGCTGCCCCCGACCAAAGATTTTCAGTTCAAACCCATAGTCAACTAACGGTCGCACATTTATGATATTCATTTAATTATTTAAACATGTATTTTTGAGCATCAGAAAATAGTTTGACTTCCATTTAAGTTTACTATATTACAGAGAAATACAAAATTTTAAATATCAATTATAGGCTGCGATTTGCAGGCCAGCAATGCCTATTAATGGCATCGGTTTGCTTATGGCCCGCACTGTAGGCTATTAACATAGACAAAGCGGTAAATGAATATGTTGGAACAACAAGCAACGAGACATTTAACATTCTTATTTTTATTTCCACTCTTTATAATAACTCACAACTTAAAAATAGTGAATAACTAAATAAAAAAGGCAGCCTTTTGTCCGGTGATACGAAAAAGCAAAAACAATGTAGCTAATTTAACAACTTCACGGTTATCAATCTAGAGTTGTCTAACATTTTGCAGTCTCTGTGTTTGAGAAATGCTGCTCCTGCCGCTCGGTCCCCGGGAATCGCTGCTTGCGGCTATATTTATTTTTATTACGCTTTCTTCCACCGTTTTTTTCCCAGTTCTGGCATAACCACCTGGTCGGTTTTTACGAAACTTTGCAGATTGATAGAGGGGTACCCCAAACGGGGAAAACCAAAATTTTATTCAGATTGGCCTCATGGTGGTGCTATAACAGTGAATTGAAATTGCAATGTTTAAACACTCATAACTCTTGAACCGTTAATCCGATTGACACGAAATCAACGTCAACAGATCTGGCAGAACTTTGCCATTTGGACCAATGAAGTCTGCCATATTGGATTTTCTGCCATTTAGAATTTTTTGAAAAACCTTTAAAATCTCCTCCTCCATTTTCACAAACTTTGGAATTTAGCATCTACTCTTGAAAATCTAAAAAATATATATAAACGAACATGACCATCTATGTTTTGACCACCGCCATCTTGAATTAGCGGGCGGCCATTTTGGACTTTGTTGGTTCATATGCTACTTTTCCCACTTTCACCTGGTTGATTCAAATCAAACTGGGCACACTGATAGAAGGTACGTCCTAAACACCACTGACCAAATTTGGTGCCGATTACCCATATGGTGGCGCTATAGTAGACTTTTTAATTCCAAATAATTAAATATTGATAGGTCCTCCTCTGTTTGACCGACCTATCGGAACTTAATGTCCGACAATCCTTCTTCTCTCACAGAATGAATATGCCTTAAGGATCCATTAGACCAGGGGTGTCCAATCTTACCCGAAAAGGGCCGGTGTGGGTGCAGGCTTTTGTTCTAGCCCAGCACTATAACACCTGATTCTACTTATCAAGGTCTTGATTGAAGAGCACGATTAGTTAATTAGTTGAATCAGGTGTTGTAGGGCTGGGCTAAAAGATTGGACACCCCTGCATTAGACTATCGATGTGGATTTGCCACAATTTTGAATAAATTAAAAATCACCTAAAATCTATCTCTTCCTAGATGCATTGACCAATTTGCACGATATTTGGAATTCAGCATCTGCTCTTGAATTTCTAAAAGAGTTATAAATTAAGTTGCTACGGTTAAAAATGTGCCCGCAACAAGCCAATGATTTTGCATGTGCACGCGTGGCTTTTTTACCAAAAACCTCATACATCCAAAACAGTTTGATGGAATCAAATGAAACTTCCATTCAAAAATCAGTCCTCAGGAGAGCCCCATAGTTTTGGCCCGATTAACTCATAGGGTGGTGCTGTAGAGCTCAATGGTTTTTCAAATTTAAAAAATTCACAAAAAATCACTGTTTTAATATAGAGATTTGAAATGAGTAAGAGGGACTAAACCCCTCGGTCCAAACATGACCATGTATGTTTTGACCACTGGCATCTTGAATTGGCGACCATTTTGGATTTTGTTGGTTCATTTGCTACTTGTCCCACTTTCACCTGGTTGATTGAAATCATACTTACAGACGTTATGTCCCAAACACCATTGATCAAATTTGGTGCCCATTAGCCATATGGTGGTGTTATAGCAGTCTTTTGAATTCCAAAGAATCAAATAGGTCCTCCTCTGTTTGACATACCCTACCAACCTGAAATTAATGTCACACAATCCCCCTTCTCTCACTGAATAAATATGCCTTAAGGATCCATTAGAGCATCAATGTGGATGTAACACCATTTAGAATCTATCTATCTTATCATAGATGCAGAGTCCGCACACTGGGATTGGAAAAATATATTTCATATAGTCTTGGAAATTTGCAGCAGCAAAAGTGCAAAAAGATCAAGTGACAAGTGCAAAAAAGTGAGAGCAAACGTTTCAGTCCATAGGACTTTCCTCAGTGCAAAAAGACAATGCAGTAGACAACACACCAAACAAAATCACCCTCAGAATCTGATGGCAATGAAATATGTTGTACCACAAGAAAAAGTGGTGCCGCTGGCTCAAAACAACATACAATTAACCCTATTTACTTTGGCCCATTTTGCCCAATTTTCGCCTAGTTTTTACTAGTGTCAATTAAGTGCCAATATCTCAAAAACTATTCACTGCACATCCATGGTTGAAAGTTTCAATGAAAGAAGAGGCTTGTACCATTCAGAAATTTGCATCAGAATAAATGTATGTAAAAATGGTCACATACAGTTTATACATAATACACATAAAAAAACAAAAAAAAGTACAAAACGCCTTGTGTTTTTACAGTTTAGCACTGACTATTTCAACTTCAAAGTACTGGAGCAAGCCAGAATTCCTTACACTAGTGCACTGATATGTTGTCCACAAGTGTATAGAATTTGGTAAAGATATCTACAGGCTTTCCTTATCCATTGGTAATTTTTCCAAAACTGTGCCCAGTGTCCCAATATTTATCCAAACCTCTCCAAATATAAAACATGTGCATATCTTTCTGTCCAGGCATGTCAATCATCAGAAAACTTTATCTTTCTATTGAAACAGTTTTTGTAATACAAAATGTAAAGAAAATAAACCTACAAATGTTTTGTATATATGTGTATGAGAGTATGCTCTTACAAATTGTGCCGAAATTGTGCCCAAAAGTGCCCAAATACCTCTCCGAACAGGATTACTTGCCCTAATGTTATCTAACCAATCTGCTTTACATTTAAAATGGAAATACTGGAAATAAATGGAAATACATTTAAGTGAAATACTGTAAAAATAAATAAAATTATATATATATATATATATATATATAGTACATCCAGTGCTTCTGATATTAGCTCCCACATAATTGGGAATTGTAGCCAACTAGGATTTATGGATTCATTTTAGATAACTAAAAACTAAATTACATTATTATAATATTATGTCTTGACTGAAATCGTGAAATAAAGCACTGAGAATGGCCCATGGGTTGGTTTCTGCACAAAAAAACGGACAGAAAATGAACGCTGCAAACCCAATGTTTCAAGGCGCAGTAATGTCTACTTCTGTTCCATTTCTTCCCCTCCCCCCTTAGCAGGCAATGTGCTCCTCTCCTGCTTGTCACAACATAAAACGCTAACTAGCGAACTTCTGCGACAATCCATTGATCATGAAACTAAAAATACTCTAGATAATAGCGCTTCAAACAGTTGATACTATAATAATAATAATAATAATTATTATTATTATTTGTGTGTGCATATACATATATATATATATATATATATATATATATATACACTACTCACAAAAAGTTAGGGATATTTGGCTTTCGGGTGAAATTTATGGAAAATGTAAGTTCACGCTACAGTGATATTATACGTATCATGAAAGTAGGGCATTTAAGTAGAAGCATGCAATGGTGATTTCCTCATCTCAAACAATTTATTGAAACAAAAGCCAACAACAGTGGTGGGTATACCACAACAAAAATGCCAATGTCTCAATAACTTGTCATGTGCCCTTGAGCATCAATTACAGCTTGACAATGACGTCTCATGCTGTTCACAAGTCGACTTATTGTCTGCTGAGGCATGGCATCCCACTCTTCTTGAAGGGCGGCCCTCAGGTCATTGAGGTTCTGGGGTACAGAGTTACGAGCCTCTACACGGTGAGTCAGCTGATCCCATAGGTTTTCTATGGGATTCAGGTCTGGAGAAAGTGCAGGCCACTCCATTTGAGGTACCCCCAGTCTCCAGCAGCCTTTCCCTAATGATGCGACCTCGATGAGCTGGAGCATTGTCGTCCATGAAGATGAAATTAGGCCTGTGTTGTTCATGCAGGGGCACAATGACTGGATTAATGATGTTATTCAGGTAGTATGGGCTTGTCACTGTACCATTCACAAAGTGTAGGGCAGTTCTGTATTGACTAGACACACCTGCCCACACTGTAACACCGCCACCACCAAAGGGTCGTCTGGTGATAACAGTGGCTGATGCATAGCGCTCTCCTTGACGTCTCCAACATCGTTGGCGGCCATCATTTCTGCTCAACGTGAATCGACTTTCATCAGAGAACAGCACTGAGGCCCACTGGTCCCTCGTCCAGCGTAAATGCTCCCTGGCCCATGCAAGACGATGACGCCTGTGCCTGGTGGTGTGGTCAGGTACCCTTGCAGGTCGTCTAGCACGCAGACCACGCTGATGTAAACGGTTTCGAATGGTCTGACGTGACACTTGGGTGCCTCTCACCTCCCTTAAATGTGCCTGGAGTTGAGTGGCATTCATCATCCGGTTCCGCAGGGCACTGTTCACAATGAAGCGGTCATCAGTGTGGGATGTGGCCAAAGGACGTCCACTTCTATGCCTTTCTGTGACTCTTCCAGTCTCTCTGTATCTCTGTTGCAACCTGCTGATGACACTCTGTGACACTCTAAGCTCAGTGGCCACTTCCCTCTGAGAACATCCTGTTTGAAGCCTCGCAATGGCGAGGTACTGTTGATCAATTGTTAGGTGTCGTCTTGGTCTCATGATGTCAAAATGTGAACAGCATGATGAAGAGGACTGTTTAAATACCAATTCTAATTGAACCAGGAAATTTATTGGTCGATTCATGGATCAAACACCTGTTGTGAATTTTGCCGTTCAGCTCCTTGTTAGAGAACAGCAAGTTGTGCAAAAAGTACTGAAACATTGAATAGTTGGACATGTGCATTCAAAAGTTTAGAGAAGGTCAAATTAATTTCACCTGTAAAGGTTATAGTGCATTTTAGGTTCATCCTGAAATTTCACCCGAAAGCCGAATATCCCTAACTTTTTGTGAGTAGTGTATATATATATATATTCAAAGAGAACAGAAACGGGTCTTGCCTTCCTCGAACGCCGCTTCTGCTACAGAGTCTTTACTCTCTGCCCCTGAGGACTCGCCTTCCTCACCGCTGGAATCACTGCGGTCCAGCTCCTCCAATACCTGAGCAACCGTGAAATAAACGGTCTTCTTGGCCATTTTCTCGGATACAAACTATAATTCTTCGCTCCAGCAACGAAATGTGACCAGCGCAATTGCTCAGTACAACAAACCACGCACGCGTAAGAGAAAATGTAGCCTATATTGTAGCCTATATGCAGCTAACACAGGGCTAATTTTATCTGGATAGGCTATAAACGTCCGTGAACAGCAATGAAGTCCATCCCTTACAGCACAAGCTCAGAAATAAAGCGCATGTGACTTCACGACAAATTTGATGCTAACTTCACAGTCATGGGGCCGATTGCGCATACCGCCATTACCCTATGGGCTGTGGATACAGCGCCGTTCCCAGTCGCTGGAATATGACATCTATTACTTAATTTAAAGGGGTAGGAAACCCCGTCGAAGATAATCTACGTGTTTTACGTTAGATCATTCCTGAAGCAGTCTAGTAATGTTTTTACGCAACGGTGGTAACGTAGTACAAAGGCAAATGCGATTGGTACGCACTGCGGAAATGGAGATTTTGCTGGGCAATGGATTAATGGATTACGAAAAAACGTTGAGGATTCTTCAGAAAAGGGTTATAACTGCATAACCAGGTATCGTATTTGGTTGCTTAAACATGTTTATCAAGAGAATTTGTAGAAAATAAAATGTATTTATACAAAACCGGAAGTATATCGGTTGTATGCATACTGAAGTGAGCACGGGAAAAAAACACCTAATGTTTATTTATACAACTTTTCAATAATATACAATTGTTCCTGAATCGGATCTTGATTTTTTAGCGTGTTGAAATGGTACCAAGAGCTTTTGTGATACGCATTTTATTGCCTGTGACTGCGGCGAGGTGAAGGCTGTAAACAAATAAAAAAAGTGGGTTGGGCTATTAGCACCCTGCTGCTTTATGGCTCTGTAGTGTAACCTGAGAGCTGATAAGCATATAAACGAATGTGTTCGCAGGCTGTGACTGTTTTTAACAATTTTGCTTCGAAAGTTCCGTGTTTTATTAACGTTATAATTTAGAATTTAAGAGAAATATGAACACTATAAAAAATTGGGGCGCATGCGTCCCACCACTAGGGGGCCAAAGCCTATAGAGTTAAGAGCAATAGGAGAGTCGCGCCTTTAATTTAAATGTCCAAAGAAGCTACTTAAGCCAGGTGCGTAGGTCTGTACACAGTTCAAACAATAATAAGGTAGAGACTGCAAAAATTGCAGCAGCAAAAGTAAAAAGATAAAGTGACAAGTGCAAATATCTAAAAATAAGTTATATACAGAGTACTTAGTTACATTCTTTGAATATTTTAAATGCTTCTGTTAACAAAGAAATTTTAAATATTCAAAATTTAAAGGGTAAGTACACCCTAGATCACTTTTCTTCCACTGTAAATGTTTTTGTATGCCTACCTTACAATGAAACCTATTCATCCATTCCGTTATTTCAACAATTCTGAAATAATATTGTATATCATAAGAAACTGGTAAAAAAAGCGTCTTTGTGCTGCCATCTCTGGTTGAAATTCCCTTTCTGCTCCCCACACTGCCCCCGCCCCAAACGTGATATAAGAGTACCTCTTTGGAGGTACCTCTATGTTATATGGATAATTTTTGTTGCTCACAATGGAAACAGCTGGCACCTGATTGGTTAGACCGACTACGTTTCTTTTGTTTTGGCTCCACGGAACAACGTGGCGTCTTGTTTATAAACTCTCTTATTCCACCTAAATAATCCACTAAAATACATTTCTGAAAATATTTGAGGTGAGATATAGGCCATACAGTTACTGAATCTTGGTTGATATTTGATCTGCAACGTCTAGTTTGACAGATTGATCCGAGTACAAAATTATTTGTACATTGTATGTTCATTAATGCAAATGACGATGGACATAGCTCCTCCGCCCCCACCCCTCTCCCACGCTCACCCCACAAAGTGGATGGATCACTGCAAGGGTTATTTCTCCGGACTCATTTTCCTATAGAACTCTATGGGGAAAAAAGTCAGGAGAAACAACCCTTAAAGTGATCCATCCACATCTACTCCATATCTGGCAACAGAGTGATGGTTTGGGGCTCGTTTGATAGCTCAGACCCTTGATAACTTACAGCCATTTAGCCAGCCATGTGTTCCATACTGTACCAGTGGAATTTACAGCTGAATCTAGTCTCACCCCCCAATTTCCATAGAGATCCATTCAAATGCAGAGAGGTTATAGTATCGCTTGTAACAGTACCTGAAAATAAGATATCGACAGTTTTTTGATGTTGATGGTCACAGACTTCAGGAAGTAACAGCATGTAAAGGATATGCGACCAAATATGAAATATGATACTTTAAAAATATGTTAAAGCAAAGGGTATGAATACTTATGTAAATGAGAAATTTTATTTTTTTATTTTTAATAAATTTGCAAAAATCTCAAAAAAAACGTTTTTCACATTGTCATTATGGGGTGTTGTGTGTAGAATTTTGAGGGAAAAAATGAATTTAATCAATTCTGGAATAAGGCTGTAACAGAACAAAATGTGGAAAAAGTGAAGCGCTGTGAATACTTTCCGGATGCACTGTACATCACGCACAGAAAATATCTTGCATGTGATCTATCCTAAATGCTAACCGGTCATAACACTGCATGCTGATCGCGACGCACACGGGCCGATAATGTTACGGTTACCCCTTATCTGTTTGGTACGGTTCATGCGCCATTGTTAACTAGCTCCTGCTAGTTTCAAATCTCTCTCCATGTTAGTTTCTTTGTTCTCTCTGAACACGTGTCTGAGGCAAGTTATGCAACTCCCCCACACACACAGGAGAACATGAAAACCCCCCACATGCTTTCGCACACATAGTTTGTGTGTGTGCCCAACGCACACACACACTTGCACATAGTTTGTTGTACATTATAGTGAAAGGCACAGTCAACTTGTGTATGTAAACTTCTGACCCACTGGAATTGTGATATAGTGAATTAAAAGTGAAATAATCTGTCTGTAAACAATTGTTGGAAAAATGACTTGTGTCATGCACAAAGTAGATGTCCTAACTGACTTGCCAACACTAAAGTTTGCTAATATGAAATCTGTGGAGTGGTTAAAAATTAGTTTTAATGACTTCAACCTAAGTGTATGTAAACTTCCAACTTCAACTGTATACGAACACAAACTAAGTGGATTCTGTCAATGCAAACCAGTCCTTGTACATATATATATTTTTGTTTTAATTAAATAGCCCTTTCCCCGCTTTTTTCTGATTTTATTTGGAACGTAGATCCGGTAGGTAATTCTTGCGCCAGATACCACTCATTGGTCCAAATTTCCATGGAAGCAAGCGTTTGTGGTAGTATATATCTATGGTAAACAAACCGAGATTTTGCTTGTCTTTTCTAGTAGCTTGCTAACAACTTTAAAGAAATAAGTACTTCTATTAATATTTTTTAATAGGTACGAGGACTGGTTATTGTTTGTACTGACAGAATCCACTTTGTTCTAGTTCATATACATGCTAGAAGTGTCATTTTGAGACCGTTTTAAGCTGCCCTATAGAAGCGAATGGAGAGCGACAAATACCCTATTCCGGATTCTCACCCCAGGGGAGCACAGAGCAACCTTTGGGACTCATATCATGGCCAGGTAACTACACAACCCAAAGTTCTACCAAAGTTCAGTTGTGCTTAAACATGGCTTTTTATAGGGGGTTGGGGGGTGCTTCCCTTTTGGAATTTTTTAGGGCACCCCCAGGTAAAAAATAAACCGGCACCCATGAGTATGACCCTCTTGAAGTGTTATTATTCATTGGTCAGCTAAAAGGGCATGGTAGGGTGCATGGTGACAGGGATCATGGGAGTGTTTGTGGAATTTCCAGCTATTCTCGTTATATCGAGATGCTCTCGCTATAACAAGAAATACTTTAGATATTCTACTAAGATATTCAAGTTTCAATATCTTTTCTTGTAATTATGAGAATTTTTTTTTGTTATAACAAGATACTGAACGTAAAAATATTTTCTCACTGTGGCAACAATAAACTGCCACACAAGGACATAATCAAGTAACAAATAAGAGGTAAAATATCAAGAAAACAAAAAGTGGTGTGTGCGGGTGGGTTTTGGCAGGCCATTTGTCTCACCTGCCATTTGTAGGTGCGGGGGGTAGCCGAGGAACAGCATGTTGGACTGGGGTGGGTGGCGGACACGGATCAAACGGGTCTGATTCTCCAGGGACGGCACCACACACAGGCTGGATGTGAAGTCTGTTTGGCAGTCTGTATTCAACCGGCATGTTCGGCTTGACTCCATGGTCTTACGGGCTGGCAAACAGGCGTACTGAATGGGGGGAGGGGGGGGGGGGGGTCAGGCACTATTCCCACTCAATTCAGATTGGTCATCTCCATGACGTTTTCAGCGTTTTAAATGATAAATGCAAATGTAATTTAGTGTCATATTCTTCTGGAGCTTCAATGAAATTGGACCCATACTCTCTGCTATCGAGAGGAGGGAAAACATTAGTATAAATGAGCAGTAGGACTTGTACCCGCTTTTAAAGTATCACGCAAGTGTCAATGTAGCAACAAACAGCAAACAAACATTGCAGTGGAAAGTAATGTAATGTACAAATTAATCGCAGCTCATCTTTCCTGTTAAATGGCTTATCTATATTCTCGGTTGATTGCCATCTGAGTGGTAAATTATGTTAAGAGGTCATTTCAACCAGCCCGCTTCTGTCTGTCCTGCAGTTCACTAGACAGGTACTTCTAGTCGTCAACTGCGGGTGCTATTCATACAGACAAGGCCATTCTCATTTGCGTATTCACTGTACTAAGTGGTTTCACTACCTGCTTATAGTAGGACTAACTCATGCTGTTGTTGCTCCCTTCCGAAAAGAGGACTCACCACTGCATTTAGAATTAGTGTGAATGTCACTCTATTGTTACCTTTACCTTATTGCTATGATGGAATAAGAATTTTTTGTGGTGAAAAAATTATTTACATGAACTCACAGATAGACGCTATTGTCCACTGTGTAACGAAATTGTACACTAATAAAGCTAGAACACAGAGTTTGTTGTAAACTTGTATAGTTGTAACGAAGCGTATACTAATAAAGCTAGAACACAGGCTGTGTCCGAATCAGAGCCCTGTTCCCTGTCCACTGTCCACTCAGACCCGTCTACTATGTGCCCTGTCCCCTCACATTGCAAGCAGTG
This sequence comes from Synaphobranchus kaupii, assembly GCA_029718625.1. Lineage (NCBI taxonomy): Eukaryota > Metazoa > Chordata > Actinopteri > Anguilliformes > Synaphobranchidae > Synaphobranchus > Synaphobranchus kaupii. The sequence continues at coordinate 69,743,705 of CM056377.1, read as the reverse complement.
TGCGAAAGAAATCCCGCAAAACTCTTTCCAAACTAGTGAGGAAGTAGTTTGTAATATCTTTTTTTATTTTTTTATTTTTATTGAGACTATCAATCAGTTAACATATGACAATTGTTACAAAGTGTAGACTATGAATGAAGATAGAATTAACAAAAATAAAAAAGAGTATTTCGTAATATGACCCAATCTTGTACCATAAATATGCATATACGCTCTACGTCTTTTACGTTTTTACTTCCGAGTTACTTAGTGAAATTGTCAGGCGTACTCAAAAGGGTGTAGGGCTCTGATTCGGACACAGCCAGTTTTTTCCTCTTATAGAAGCAATGAATGTCTCAGTTGAGCAAGCTCATGGCGCCGGCGCCATGGCCCCTAGGGGTTCTGCGCAAAGGTGTTAAATAAAATGTGTGTGAGTGCATCTCTGCTCAAAATATCTTCAGGCCCCCAGGCTCCAGAGGAAAGAGCCAACACACAGCCAATAGTGGCAGAGCAGTAACAGCCTGTGGCCACGGGGGTGCTGTGACTTACGAGCCTACTCTCCAGGTTATTACTGTAGGAAAAGCAGAGATCCGTCAGGGTGCCGTTATTGCAGCATTCCATCGTACCATCAAGACGCCTGTACACTGGAAAGAGAGAAAGAAAGATAGAGGGACAGAGCGAGGGAGAGAAAGGGAGAAAGATTGAATTGTGGTTCTATGACACTGCCGACTTGTAATTGCCTCTGCTAGTTGAATAAACCTTTATGTGTGCCCTTTTGTACGTTGCTCTGGCGAGAAGTGTTTGCTGTTTGCGTACGTGTAAATGGAACTTTATTAGGTAGTACAGGCCCATGGAGAATGTTGAAGGAGTGCGGCTCCTGTACCTCGTCCGGTAGCTAAGCTGAGCTGCATGCTGGTGCTGTGGACACAGTAGCCCGTCTGCGCGGACTGGGACAGCTTTCTGATGCAAAAGTGCCAGTCCTCCACCCCCTGCACAGGGCAGTCCTCCAGCTGAGTCACCAGGTCACCAACAAACAGGCCTCGCGGTCCACTGGCAGCCGAACCCTGGGTAAAGGTGGATACAGGTCTGCTAAAAAATACAGCAGTTTCTGCACACCTGTCTAGCCTAAAAGGCACTCCTAGGATGAATTCTCACACCACTGAAACTGAATGTCAGAAGAATGCATTTAAGTCAACAAAAGCTTTCTAAAGTGCCAAGGGCGGCTTATGTCAACCAAAACGTGTAAACAGTGAAAACATTAAAAAATCCAACCAAAATGCTGTTACTAGCTAAATAAACCATGACATGCTGCCTAAACATTATCTGTACGGCTCTATGAGTGCACCCAAGCTCATAGCAGAATATTGTTTTGACTCGGCAGATGCGTGACCTGTCGAGAGTGATGAATAAATAGTCATAGTCATCAGATAGTCAAGATTTAAATGAGTATATCTCGCTTTATATTTGGAGTAGAAAGATAATATTGCCAGAAAGCTGAGACTCTCTTCTTTTAAAGTATAAAACTCAATATGTGTTTCTGGGTCAAAGTAATTCAAAATGATGGAGCGGGTCATAAGTATTTATTAGGTTTATTGTTTATCCAACTACTCAAATAATACAACACACTTGTGGTGTGTCAAAATAGATTCTGTCAAACTGTCCATCTGTGTCCAACTATAATCTCTCAAGCAATAATTGATTTTGATGGAAAAACATTTTCACTATTACATATTACCAATAAAGTAATTCTGTTCAATAGGTAAAATAATGTGTTTTATTACATTATTAGATTGACAGGATCAATCTAAAAATGAATAATACGGGCAGCCATATTTACTAGGCACTGGAGGGATTGTAGTGTTCTGGAACACTCTGGCACTGCATGAGTTAATAATAATATATGCTCAATAATTTTTTAATTCACAACTCTCAGTTAACCCTCGTATTATGTTCTGGGTCAATTTGACCTGATTCAATGTATGACGTCTCTTAAAAACCAGTTAACCTTATTTTTTCATCTTGACACTGTATGATTTTTCCTAATTTGTTGGGATTAAATAGTAGACACACAATAAACATAATGATATATTTTTAAAAGTTCTCTACCAACTGTGTATAAAAGGTGTTGTGTGGCAGCATTTGTGGGGTAGCTGTATAAAATGTAAGAAAATATACAACCTTTATAACGTTTTAACTCAGTTTTAACTGATTTTTTGTGGATAATTCTGGTGGCACTTTCCCATATAGGTTTTAAACTTCACAAACGTTCATTAACTCAGGCTCTAAAATTAGATGTTTCATCAAAGATTTTTAATACTTAGGGACAGGGATGTCCCGATCCGATCCACGGCATCGGTATCGGGCCGATACTGGCCCAGAACGCTAGATCGGATATCGGAGGGGAGAAAAAAATATGATCCGATATGCGCAGCGTGTCACATGATGAGAACAGTAGTAACTGTTAGTATGTCCGTCAAGCTTTGTGTCCGTCAAAACAAACATGCCGTTCTCAAGCATGAAAGTAGGCTACTGCCCTTTTGGAAAAATTGATGTTCAGTTTCATATTTGTTGTGTAGTTTAAATGCTAGCTGAAATGATTCAATGTAGATTTTATGATGCTAGGCAGTATTATTCCATCACAGCGTGCTGTCTCATTTGCTTGATAGCTACCACAGTGACAGTGGAAACGGAACAGACATCAGCAGAGGGGCGAGCTGGCTTGGCATAAAATAGCAAACCATATCTCATTCATGAAGACATTATTATCATCAGTTTATTTACGAGATGGAGTCTGGTAATGTTAATGTTATTCGACGTTAGCGAACGTTAACGTTTTAAAAATAGATCTGCAAACACTAACATATGGTCTTTTATATTAGTAAGCTAACCAAACGTCCAATTAAATCCAGTTTCAGCACAGTAGCTACGTGGTAACTAGCCAGCTAATGTTACATGCGCTCGCTTTGGCTTTAAAATGCCTAGTTACAACAGCACACTATTGATTTCACGTTACGGAAGTGGACATTCCTTTGTATAAATAAAAATTCTGTCAATTTACATTTGAGGTGGGATTAAATTTACTGTTTCAAATGAAATGGCTCAAGCTAGAGTTTGATATTATTTCACAAACTATTAAATGTTCCAATACTTTGTCTATTTAGTGGCCATTACGTTATTGCATTATTCATTGTGAATGAGGTTGCCCACATCATTTTATCCACAGTGTACACCTTTCCTTGTTTGATTTGGGTTTTGGAAACGGGAAAATTATGAATGCGCATGTCTATTGGGAATCAAACCGCATTTATGTGACCATGGACTGCATTTCCAAAAGACTAGTGATGTGTCATGTGATCCCGGGCAGTCATGTGATCCTTGACCAATCAGGACTGAGTCCCCGGTTCTATAAAACTTTGAGCAAACAGTTCAACTTCCCTCTTACCATTTTCACTTGTCGGAAGAATCGTCTCCTGTGCATCTTCCCGGCTGGGAAGGAACACGCGAGGAGAACTGCTCCCTCCCTCAGGTTATGCGGCCACAAAGACTGCTTTTTTCACCCAGCTCTCAGTTAGCGTGTTTGCGAAAGCCACTAAAACGGGCTACCGTCATACGGCATAGCCTTAAAGTGACAGCCAGAGAAACGTGTGTAGCCTGCGTTACCACAAACCGCAAAGGAACCCAAGGAAACCACTTGTTGAACTGACAGAAGGACTCCAACGGCAAGTTTCCAGCAACAACTCGCCAAAGGACCTGGAAGCAAGCAAGCTGCTCTACCCGCAAGGAAACCGAGAAACAATCCAGTCCAGACGCTGCCAAAGGAAATAACTTTCCGGACATCATAAAAGCCATGGACTCGCCTGTAGCAACTTCAGTACAGTAAGTACATGAACATCCAAGGCAATAGTTAGAACTTTTGTTTAATGTTTATTGTCAATGTAATTACATATTTGATTGTATCCATTGTGTTTATTTAGAGTAACGTTAACTTGTAACTCAACACATGGCTTGCAGGCTATTGAGAGCCAATTAGCCTCGCATAAGCTAAAGTTACAGAGCCTACTCTAACTTACTCTAAAACTAATGTACTCCCTTTTAAATTGAGATCAGTGCATGCAATCTTTCTACTAACACCTAACCCATTAGATATACGGATAGGGGCCTGGGATTTAGCTAGACGTAGCTAAATTTCTATAGCCTCAACACATGCCAGGTTAGCTTCATGCTAAAGCTAGATGTGTATTTCCCCCTCGAGGTATGGTCTTATGAGGTCTGAACACCACGTGTCTGGCGCACATACAGAAATAGAACTGTGAATTCTATATGCCTCATTCTTTGTCTACACTTCATTTCGCTTTCCATATCATTCACTGTTTTTAGGATGTTAGTTTAGATGTGTCTGTTGTTTAATAAATTGTATTTTATCAAACCTGGTCGTCGGTCTGATTGTTGTTTGGATAAACATTTGAGCCTATCCTCCAAAAGAACGTACGCCTTCAGATTAAGTTATTATTATTTTAATACTTAACATTGAAATTCATAATCATGATTTAATAATTAATTTTATGAGACTGATTAATTATACTTTTGCACCTAGTGTGAAGCAATATATAAATTTATATATATTCTGCACATTCATTGGTGCTTCCATGTAGATAGATAGATTCACTTTATTGATCCCGAAGGAAATTGAAGTGCCAAGCAGCTCATAGTAACAAAAACAACAACACAACAACAAATAAAACAGAACAAGGACAGTAAAAACAACAAGATAAAAACAACAAAGATGTAACAATGTTAAAAACACAAATACTTAAAAGGAAACAACAACATGGATGTGATTATCTGCAGAGTCAGCATATTATAAAAAACACAACAGTAAAAAACCTCAGAGAATAAAGTGCAGCTATGGAACATGATTCCTGTGCAAATTGGCATAATTTAGTTCCTAGTTTCGTGCAAAGTTAGAGGAGTTAAAAAGTCTGATGGCCGTCGGAAGGAAGGAATTCCTTAGGCGTTCTTTGCTGCTGCGTATTGTGATGAGTCTGTTGCTGAAGGTGCTTTTTTGTGCAGTGACTGTTTTATGTAGTGGGTGATGTGCATTGTCCATGATTGATAAAAGTCTTTTTAGTGTTCTCCTCTCAGCCACCTCCACCAGTGAGTCCAACTGCAAGCCAAGGACCGAGCCGGCTTTTTTGATCACCTTTGTGAGCCGACCCGCCTCCTTGTCCTTGATTGCACCCCCTCAGCACACAGTAGCGTAAAAGAGGATGCCAGCTACCACAGAGTCGTATAACATCTGCAGCATTTTGCTACAGACATTAAACCACCTCAGCCTCCTCAGGAAGAAGAGGCGACTCTGGCTATTTTTGTAGAGTGCCTCTGTGTTGGTGGACCAGTCAAATTTGTTGTTAAGGTGTACCCCAAGGTACTTATAGGTCTGGACCACCTCCACATCTTCCCCCCCGATGGTAATAGGTAGTGACGGAGACCTCTTCTTCCTGAACTCCACAACCATTTCTCTGGTCTTGGAGGCATTGAGCTGGAGGTGGTTGCTCCTGCACCACTCCACAAAGTCACTGATCAGGTCTCTATACTCCCCCTCCTGCTCACCGCTAATACACCCCATGATGACAGAATCATCAGAGAACTTCTGCAGATGGACCGACTCTGAGTTGTGCATGAAGTCTGAGGTGTATAGCGTGAACAGGAAGGGAGAGAGGACAGTCCCTTGTGGGGCCCCTGTGTTGCTCACCAGAGTCTTGGAGACACAGTCACACAGCCTCACGTACTGTGGCCTCCCAGACAAGTAATCCACAATCCAGGCTACTAAGGGGGGGTCGACATCACCTAGCAGTACGGGCTGGATTGTATTGAAGGCACTGGAGAAATCAAAGAACATGATCCTCACAGCACCTCCCGGCTTGTCTAGGTGAGAGTAGGCCCGGTGGAGCAGGTAGGTGACAGCATCTTCCACCCCGATGTTGTGCTGGTAAGCAAATTGTAAAGGGTCCAGTGAAGGTCTAACCAGTGGCCTCAGAACACCCAGGAGCAGCCGATCCAGGGTCTTCATGATGTGAGAGGTGAGGGCCACTGATCTGAAGTTGTTGAGGGTGCTGGAGCTCCCTTTCTTTGGCATAGGAACCAGGCAAGATGTTTTCCACAGCTCAGGGACCCTCTCCAGGCTTAAGCTCATATTAAAGATGAGCTGGAGGATTCCCTGAAGCTGGCTGGCGCATGCCTTTAGGACCCTAGGGCTCACTCCGTCAGGACCGGCAGCCTTACCGGGGAGCAGCCTCCCAAGTTCCTTTCCGACCTGGTCAGCTGTGAAAGAAATGGGGCTACAGGTGTAATGCGGAGGCGATGATGTAGAGAGTATGACGACTTAAGACGTTTTAACTGTCTGTCTTCACTGCCAACTTATTAATGTACCTAACGACACTACAAATATGAAAAAAAAAACACTTGTATTTATTGTTTATTGTGATAGCTTGTGTACATTATAAGTTAACTGCATGCTAGTGAAATAAAAAAACAGAATCAATTGTTTTGGCTAGTAAAATCTCAATAAAAAATGCGTTCAACATACAAAAATGCCAAGTTACTCACGCATAGCCTACAAAGGTCTGTCTGTCATTCACTAATTAATACTTGCAAAAACTAGACTTGCCATTAAAAGTATTGAAATCAAAATGAGGCCAAGTTACAACTAACAATATTGCCTATCGTAGCTCACACTAATTAAAATAGCTGTATTCCAAAGTAATGCTATCTAAACTTTCCTAAATTATTTCATGTGACTTGGCCCTGTGTTTTTTCAGCTTATCATCTGAAGAGAATGTGGCTAATTAAATTTGATGTGTGCTGCATCAAAGTGTCAAATAACATTCATTTATAGTGGAAATAATCTGCGATTCAAATGTGTTACACTTAAAACCATGCCAGGAAAATGCCCTCCACAGCATAACAGAGCCACCGGACCCTCACTGTAGGGGTTTTTCCCTTTAATTTGTCACCCGGCTGTATGTCTGGATAGGTTTGTAAAATGCAATATTTAGGCTATGTACTTTGTCTAAATATTTCTAATTTTTAACTGTATTTATTTATTCATCCGCTCCTTTCTCTATTGTAACTGATGTTTCTTGGTAAAAATGTCTGTTTGTAAATTCGAATGTTATATGCTGCAAGAACGATTTATAACAGTATCAAACATTTTAAAACCTGAAAATTTTCTAAAGTAAACTTGACAACCAAGTATAAACATATCCTTTCTGGAGTGTAATTTTTGTCAGCTGTTTATAACATTCATTGAAATGATGTGTTGTTCCGTGAGGCAATTTAAATTTAATTTAAAGTTTGAATGACCACATTCTCTTTAGATGGTAACATGAAAAAACACATGGCTAAGTTACATTAAATAATTTAGTAAAAATTGGGTAGAATTTATTTGTAATAGAGCTAGTTTACTTAGTGTGAGCTATGATAGGCCATATTGTTAGTTGTAACTTGGCCACATTTTGAGCAGGGCATTTCACTTCTTTTTTGGCATATAATCAGGCTATTGTTGGGTTTATCTTGTTGCTATGATGGAATACAAATTTTAGATGAATAATGAACTCACACAAAGACGCTATTGTCCACTATGTCATGCATAAGTAGGTATGGACTTGGTGGGGGATTGCTTGTTAAATGGACTTGCTACGGGAATAGTGACACTTAGAAACTCCGTATTCTGCAAAGTTGTCACAAATCGTGTACTAATAATGATAAAACACAGAGTTTGAGGTTTCCATTAATAGTTTGGCTGCAGGAGCAACAAATGTCTCAGCTGAGCAAAATCCTGGCACCGGCGTCCTGGTCACTAGGCATCTGCACAAAGGGGTTAAGTAGTTAACCGGTTTAAAAGATGGCCGCTGTTGAGTGAGCAATGAGCTCAGGCTCCTCCACTTGAATTTCGCAAATAATCAGTTCGCAATGCTGTGCACAAGTTAGAAACTAAATGAGAAATCACAGCCAATATGACTAACCAGAGGTAAATATGTTCCGAAACCATTGGGAACAGGCTATTATCAGCTCACGCTTCTCTATCTCACAAACAACTCCGCCACGCCGAATATAGGCAGGCTGGCTGACATGCTGAAATGGCAGAAATAATGCTGGAAAAACTATGGAATGCGATCAAAGACAGCAATACAGATATTTCCTGACACAATTACTCTAAAATAGGTGATGTGCGAAGTCAACTGCAGACGATTCAAAATGCCCTCTCAACACTGGGGGAACAAGTAGAAGAATTACAACAAAGGGTCAGTGCCAATGAAGATAACATTCAAAGCTGTGCAGTTACAATTGCAACACTCGAGAAAGAAGTGACCATCCTAAAACGCAAATGCCAGGAAAGAGAAGATGAAATGAGACTGTTAAGCCTAGTCAGGCTCCCTGAAGGAATGGAGAAGAGGGACCTGCCCGGCTTCTTGATTACGTGGATCCCGCAGCTGTTTGGTGAACAGCAGGTTGTTACAGGTTGTTGCTACCCATTGAAAAGGCCTACCAGATTACTTCAAAACAACAAGAGCCCGATGCTCCAAGAACCATTTTTATTCGACTTCAAAGCACAAGAACCAAGGAAGAAATTCTCTGCCTGTCACGCGAGAAAAAGGTGCTTTTTTACATGACAATGAAAATCTTCCTCTTCCCAGACTACAGCCCTGAAGCACTATGCAAAAGAAAAGAATGGGATAATCTGATGAATGGGAAAACGTGATGAACGCTGGCCTGGTGCAGATTTACTGGGTGAGCCCTGCCTTGAACTTGAACTGGCCTCACATCGCCAAAGACAACGAACTAACAACGGCAGATAGGTAAATTAAAGCAGCGCAATCTGAGCAGCACAGGAAAATTCATTTAATAATAAGTGTTGCAATGATTCTATGCTGCTATGCTAATATGAACTTATATAACTGTGTTTATTGATGAAGTGTGATGAAAAGGATTACAATGACCTTTTTCACAGAAAGACAAGATCGCCTGAGTTCCTAGAATAAGTCTAATTATATTGAAGGTTATACTAATCAGCCTAATCTAATCTATGAAACGATGCCTGCTGATGATACCGAACCTTTTATGACCAACTCAGACTTGATTGAAAAGCATTGCTAACAAAAAGGAACAGTAGGCTAGATTCTCATTTATTGATTAATTGAAAAATTGAAAAATATGCATTGAGAAAATCTAGAAATATACGAATGTGTATCTATGAAGACAAGTTTACTAACTTTACTTTAAGTACTACTTTTTTCTTTCTTTCTTTCTATTCCTATTATCTGTTGTTTTGCAAACTGAAAATTAACACTTACAATATGGTATGGAGCCAAGCAGGCTAAAGGGGGTTGCTACTGTAATAGAGAGACATACTCTTAGCTAAGGGCAAATGGGTTACCTTTGTGGTGCTATTTGGACTCTCTATTATTTTCTACTATGGGGTGGGCAGGAAGGGAAAATGTGGGTGGACACAAACATTGGTAGTCACTTTCTCTCTTTTGTTACACAGACTAATATCCAAATTAATTGTATTTATAATATTAATATCTATTATGACTAAAATACCAAATATGACGATCTCGCCAAACATCTTAAATATAGAAATATTGCATCTAATTGCTTTTAATACCATCAAGCTCCCTTGGGTTTTTAATAGGGTAAAATATGAACTTGCATGAACTATGTTTGATACATACACTGCCTGGCCAAAATAAAAGTCGCAGTTGCACCAGTCATGCATAGTGCCCACTGTACAAGCCTCTGGAGGCAGTGTTATGATCTGGGGTTGCTTCAATTGGTCAGGTCTAGGCTCAGCAACGTTATGCAGCAATAAAATGAAGTCAGCTGAGTACCTGAATGTACTGAATGACCAGGTTATCCCATCAATGGGCATATTCCAGGACGACAATGCCAAGATTCATCGGGCTCAAATTGTGAAAGAGTGGGTCAGGGAGCATGAGGAATCATTTTCACACATGAATTGGCCACCAGAGTCCTGACCTTAACCCCATTGAAAGTCTTTGGGATGTGCTGGAGAAGACTTTACGGAGTGGTTTGACTCTCCCGTTGTCAATACAAGATCTCGGCCAAAAATGTATGCAACTCTGGATGGAAAAAAATGTTGTGACGTTGCATAAGGTTGTCGAAACAATGCCATGACGAATGCGCGCCATAATCAAAGCTAAAGGCGGTCCAACAAAATATTACAGTGTGCGACTTTTTTTTTGGCCGGGCAGTGTATATTAAGGTATTAACAACCGTATCAAACGGAAGACATTTTTAAACTATCTTACGATTAATAACTGTGGCCTGGCACTCTTACAGGAAACTCATCTGACAGATACTGAACACGAGAAATTACGTAGAGAATGGGTGGGAAGGGTCTTTTACTCATCATTTAACTCAAGATCTAGAGGAGTAGCTATATGAGTACATAAACAAATTGCTCTCAAAATTCATTCTGTTGATAAAGATGTGGTGGGAAGATGGATCATGGTTAAATGTGATGTGAATGATGAACCTTACACCTTTCTTAATATATATGGCCCTAACAATGATGAGCCACAATTCTTTAAGGATATATTACTTCAATCAAGTCAATCCCATGGTCAATGCATTATTGGAGGTGATTATAATCTAGTACGTGATCCCATCCTAGATAAATTAAAATCAACGAAAACTACACATTCCTTAAGCGGCGCTGCAAAAGTATTAAAAGAAGGAATGTACGATATGGGGCTTATCGATGCATGGAGATCTCGTAACCCAACAGAAAAAGATTATTCTTTCTATTCAACAGTATATAACACGTACTCCAGAATTGATTTGATACTCATAACTAGATCCTTAAGTTCCAATATAGCAATGTAAATATCTAGCAGCCACTCTGTCGGACCATTGGACTCTCAAAATGACGATACAACAGATCCCCAAACACCCCAAATCGTATAGATGGAGATTTAAGACCTATCTTTTAAATGATCCAGAATTTATTACATACATAGAATATGAGATAGATGATTTTCTAGAATTCAATATAAGCTCTGCTTCTCCGAATATGGTTTGGGAATCTTTAAAAGCGTACTTGAGGACAAATAATTTCATACATGGCAAACAAAAACAATAAAAATAAAAAACATCTTAACACACTGGAAAAAGAAATCCATAAACTTGAAAATGAACATGCAAGGACTAAAAACTCAGATATTGCCTGTTCCCTTACACAGAAAAGACTTGAATTCAACAACTTGATAATGAAAAGAGCAGAGGCAGATATGGCTAGAACTCAATACCATTACTATGAAAAGGGAGATAAAACAGGTAAACTACTCAGTTGGCAAATAAAGAAAGAGGAAAATGCTAAAATAATTTATTCTATAAAAACAACAGAAGGACATGTAGTATATGACCCAAGGGAAATCAATAAATGTTTTGAAATATGTTATTATGACTTGTATCAGTCTGACGGGAAATCAAATGCAGTCATGTGTGAGCAATCTTTAAATAGTATACCTCTGGTTAGAATACCAGAACATTTTCAAGAAAAGCTTGACGAAAATATTACAACAAATGAAATGTTAAAGGCAATAGACAAATTACAATCAGGGAAATCCCCAGGACCCGATGGTTTCCCAATAGAATTTTTAAAGAAATTTATAAATAAACTCCTCACTCCATATTCAGATATGCTTAATGGATCTCTTCAAAAAGGACAACTACCTCCAACATTGGAATTGGCAAGAATTCATGTTTTTCATAAACTATCTAAAGATGAACAACTGTGTGGGTCATATATACTTTCTAAAACGCTGTCCCTCAGACTGGAAACTGTAATAACCACTTTGATTCACGAAGACCAAACCGGATTTATTCAACAAAGACAAGGATCAGATAATATCCGCAAATTATATCACATGATAGAGCTATCCAAAAATGAAAGAGATCCAAGATAAGTAATGTCAATGGATGCAGAAAAAGCGTTTGATAGGATCCAATTTTTTATTCAGAACTCTAAAAGGTATGCATTTTGGCAAAATATTTGTTAACTATATAAAACTACTATACAGGGACCCTAAAGCCCAGATTCTTACAAATGGTATTCTCTCAAAAGCCTTCTCTTTGGGAAGAGGTACTAGGAAGGGATGCCCTTTATCATCTTTATTATTTGCCCTTGCCATTGAACCACTTGCAGTGGCTAATCGAACCAATCCACACATCACTGGAATAAAAATTGGTAAAGTAGAATCCAAATTATCACTATATGCTGATGATTTATTGCTATATATTACAAAACCTGACAAGAATATAGGACCTCATCTGGATATAAACTTAACTATGAAAAAACAGAGGTAATGCCACTTAACGCTCATACACACTTTAATACTCATCATTTGCTATGTGAATTTAAATGGAGGCCAAAATAATTTAAATATTTAGGAATTTTAATAACTAGGGCTGGCCCAAATACCATTTTACAGGCTTTGAATCCTTGTTGGTATTTCCGAACGAGTTTCCGAATACTCGTTCTCAAAAACAACATTAAAAACACTAATATTAATGTTTCATAATTAACCGTAATGTTAGGCGTGTTCGTTATTATAGTTCAACTCCAGTAGGCGGCAACGTTGTATTAAAGAATTTATAGGCTACCGGTGATTGCGCAAATCAATCTCTCCCCCAGAGGCTCCTCGCTCCTTGCAAAACTACTTAGGAGGAACGAAGATGCCCTCCGGGAACGAGATTGAGTGCAAATGAACTGAAATGTGTTGTGCGATGTTTTAAAAGCTGAAATAACAACACCAGTTATTTTTTAACTTGTTTTTATTGTTAAACAAGCTTTAACAGAACAGTAGGCCAGTATTAGCCAATAGGTAGGGCTTTGAAAACATATGATAGCCTAAACAAATAACAAGCCAAGACAATGTGCCTGACAAACAGTGCAAAATATAGGTTTATGCCATGGCTTAAAAAAAAGGCCTATCGGAAATATTCAGATATGAAACAAACTCACTCACATAATCATCAAAAACAAATAGCCTAGATGATGCCAAGACAAATAGGCCTGCAAGAAAAATAGCCTAAGAGTTGCAGCCTATCGGTTTCAGATATTTGCAACAAAGATAAAATGAAAAAATATGCTTGGACAAATAAACAAAACCCAAGACAATGTTGGGCAAAGTGCCGATGGTAGCCTGCCTCTAGATAGTCGGCTATTTCTAAGTTTTCAAATTAAAGAGATTCAATAGTCTATAAAAATAAATAAAATCAGTCTCTTCTCCAAAGAAAGAAATGGCCCTTACCTAGCCTGATTAGGCCATGCACTTCAAGTTGTGCGCCAGGAACTGGGAGAAGTGAATTCCTCGTTTTATTTACAATATAGCCAGCCTTGGAAAATATTTTCTGAGACAGCGTTGAGGTCGCTGGGATGCAAAGGCAATGTTTAGCAGGCAATGCCAGTTTTGGATCGCGATCTGTATTCTTTTTCCACCACGCAAGTGGGCCAGACTCTTTCAAATAGTGGTCCATTTCTTTTTTTGCACTGTCCTCTTCATCACCCTCTTTTTCTTCTTCGTCATCGGAGTGTAGCAGCATCGCAATCTCCCGTTCCTTCCTGGACTTCTGTTTTTTCTGTGGCGATGCCGAATCAGCCTCTTCGTCATCAGAGCCGCCCGCTGCCACCTGCTCATTGTCTTCCACCTCCATGCCTGCCGTTCTCTGGTATAAATGACCGGCTAAGTGGACAACTTCAATGTACACAAGATCCTTTTTTTTGTCATCAAGGAACTTGAGGTGTTTGAAGCGGGGGTTGAGTGCTGCAGAAAGCAGGTACACACTGCTTGCCTCCAACATTGACAGCTCCCATATTCTGTCAATCTTGTTGACTAGGGTCCTCTTGAATGCTCTGATCGGAGTGCTGTCACCCTCCAGCGATGTCAGATGGCATCTTTTGACGTTGTTCAGCATTGGCACGACAGCAGACAGTGAAACATTTTCCTCCTGTGACAGCAGTTCAGTGAGGGTAATTAACGGCGTCTACACTTCGGCAGTATCCTGCGCCAGGTTCCACTGGTCTGAAGTCAGGTCCAGAGTTCGGTCTCCTTTCTTTGTGACAACGGGATCCGACAATACTGCCGTCACAGGCCATCTCTGTTCTACCAGCCGTTCCAACATGGAATATGTAGAGTTCCACCGAGTGGGCACATCTTGAATGAGCTTATGCTCTGTCACATTCTGCTGTTCCTGTTTTTCCTTGAGTGCTGCTGTCACTTCAGCACTTTTCCTAAAATGCCCAACAAGATTTTTGGCAGCGCCAATGGTCCGGCATATCGGGTCTTCTTTTACAGCTGTGTTCACGCACAGCTGTAGTGTGTGTCCAGAACAACGCACCGCTTGGACATTGCCCCACTTCTCCGGGTGTTTGCATAGTGTTTTGTGCACAGTGTCATATTTCTTGCATTGTTGAACGCTTAGGGATGGTGAAGCCGGGCTCCAACGTCTTCATTAGTCTTTTAAACCCCTCACCTTCAATTATGTTCACAGGCCTCATGTCCATCACTATGAACTCAGTTATTTTGTCTGTAATGTCTCTCATTCTTTTCTCCGTGATAGGGTTCTGTTACGGCTCTCTTGCTCCTCTGGCCGTTAGTAGACTAGCAGATTTTCTGTTTACTTTACTAGCAGACTTTCACGCCTCATGTTTTACTTTATTTTGTATGTGTTTTTGGTTAAATTAAATAAATTTATATCTGCTCAGTAATTTCCCTGTGTCGTCTCCCTATTTTGTCATGGCTCTACGAGCCGGGTCATGACAAAATGGGGGCTTAGCGTCTGGGATTTGGTTTAGTTTTGTAATTTTCTGAAGCCTGAATGGATTTGTAGGTATGTTTGCGGTATAAAATTCCTTTTTGGCTAGCGCTTTGTTTGGACAGAGGATATCTTTGAAATTGAGTAGCCTACTAATGGTGCTCTTTTGTTTATCCATCCATCCATCATCTAACCCGCTTATTCCTGGTCAGGGTCACGGGGGGTGCTGGAGGCTATCCCAGCATGCATTGGGCGAGAGGCAGGAATACACCCTGGACAGGTCGCCAAGCCATCGCAGGGCACACACACCATTCACTCACACACTCATACCTATGGGCAATTTAGAGTCTCCAATTAGCCTAACCTGCATGTCTTTGGACTGTGGGAGGAAGCCGGAGTACCTAGAGGAAACCCACGCGGACACGGGGAGAACGTGCAAACTCCACACAGAAAGGTCCTCGGCCGGGATTCGAACTCGGTACCTTCTTGCTGTGAGGCAACAGTGCTAACCACTGCACCAGTGTGCATTTTTTGTAATTGGTCATTTGTTAGCGCTATTGGGAGATACACAGGGAAATCTGTGTTTGGAAGGCACTTTCGTAGTTTCTGGTTGTTGTTTTGTTTTGTTACGCCGGATTACACGTATTGATTTTTGAATTGTATAGCCATTGTTTGATTGGCTTGTGTTCGCTGTTAGCATTTGTGTGCTGTGGTGAAGAGGGGAGCATTATTTTCTGGTTTTGGCCCAGTCAGGGTGGACGCTCTTTGTTCTGCTTGCTGTTGGGACATTGGATCGAGTGCGGTAGGAGTGGATCGACCGGTGTACAGCAGTGAGAGATATTGATAAGGAAGTCCTCGGGCGAGTCCTGGGTGGTTCATCACTTTGTTATTTTTCCTTTTTTGCCGGTGAATATGGGGGACTGAATGTTCTCATAGCCCAAAAAGTCACGAAGACTAGGTTGAGTCAGGGACAGCTAGATTGGTTATAGGGACTGGATAGGTAGTAGTTATCTGGGGAAGCTTCATGCCTGTTTGGCTATCTCTCCTGTTGTGCATCGTGTGATCGGCGCTTGTTGTTTACTCGCTTTAGTTGGCTCAATAGGGAGCAGTCCTTTTTGTGTATTTAAATCGGTTGGCTGTAGGCTAACAGTAGCCTAACATTTTATGATGGCTACCACTGTGAGTGATTTTGTCAAGGCCCCGACCAAAGAAATTCTTGATTTGTGCCTAAAAGACCAGTTATTGAAAATTGCCAAGCATTATGACATTGACATTGGCGATAAACGCTATAAAGAAAATATCAAGGGTATTCTAAAAGGCAGTTTAGTTCAAATGGGAGTTCTCGCTGGTAGAGAAGGGAAAACCCCTTTAAATCCATCTGTTTTGACCCCTTCCCTTGCAGGTTCTAGTTTTACTTTTGAACAACAAAAGGAGCTGCTACTGTTACAACGGGAATTAGAACGTGAAAGAGAACGTGAATGTGAAAAGGAACGTGAACGTGAAAGAGAACAAGAATGTGAAAAGGAACGTGAAAGACAACGTGAACATGAACGCGGATTAGCTGAATTAAAACATGATGTTGAATTAGACGATTGCACCTGATTGAGGTAGGAAAAAGTTTGAGGCATCCCAGCTCTCGGAAGAGTCGTAACTTTCTTCTGATTTTCGTTCCCCTAGTCGCTTCGACGTGGTAACTAATTTGAAGTTATTACCTAAATTTAATGAAAAAGACCCGATACATTTTTCTTGTTGTTTGAGCGTGTGGCAGACTCCTGAAATTGGCCTGTTGCTGATCGAACGTTGTTGTTACAATGCGTTTTAATTGGTAAAGCTCAGGAGGCATATTCTGCTTTAAGTTTGGTTGACAGTAAAAATTATCTTTTGGTTAAGACTGCTGTGTTAAAAGCTTATGAACTAGTTCTGGAAGCATACCAACAACGATTTAGAATGTTCAAAAAGGGAGATAAGCAGACTCATGTTGAATATGCGAGAGAGCTATTAGTGCATTTTAATTGTTGGTGTACAGCTTCTGATGTCAATACTCGAGTTGATTTGCGTAATTTGGTTGTGCTCGAACAATTAAAAAATTCTGTCACTGATCGTATAGCTACGTATGTTAATGAGCAGAATTGCAGCTATAACAACTAGGCTAGATGCAACATGTAATCAATCTATTTAAAATCAAATCTCCCAGACGGAGACTCTCGCCACTATCCTCAACTCACTGAGTAAGCTAGGCTAGCGAATATTATATCCTAAGCAATGCATAACAGTTACAGTTATCAAGAAGAGACAGCATAGATTGATCAAAGAAACTGACCTCTCTCTCTCTCTCTCGCTTCATCTCCATGTTTTATATGGCCAAACCAACCAATCAGATATTAGAGAAATATATTATTTCGATGTGGCATTTTTATGATTAGCCGAATCGTCTGTAGCTCTAATAGCCTACTGACCGCACTATGGGTGCCGACTTCATATTGACAGATAAAAAAATGTATTAGGGGTGTGAATCTTTGGCTTCACAGCGATTCGATTCGATTACGATTCAGTAGTTGGCGATTCGATTCAAGGACACTTTTTTTTTTTTTGGAACGATTCGATTCGATTCTGTAAACCACGATTCGATTCAGTAACTTTTAACCAAAATTCTATATCCATGAAATAAACATGCAATAATGCGAGTGAGACTATCTGTATTCTTCTGAAAGGTGAAAAAATAAACAGACAACAGAATTACTTATTAAACATATTTATCCTATAAAAAAAGTAGTCCTGCATAATATTTTATGCTGAATACAAAAATGTAATTAAACATGGCTCAGTTATTTTGAACATTTTTCAATAGGCTACATGCTGGCAGGGGAGAGAGTGGGTGGGTGAGTGAGTGAGTGAGTTAAGAGTCAGTGAGCGAGTGAGAGCGGTACTTCCTTGCAGGCTGACTAGCTCAGTGTTTCCACTACCATTATCTTGGCCGGGCGGGACAAGAGGGAAAATAAATAATTTTAATGAAAAAAAATAATAATTTATATTATTCTTTTTTTAAAATATATATATAATCTTTTTTTTTTTTTTTTTTATGTAGCTGCAATATTTCCCTTACCGCAGAATGCGGGAATGATCAAAATAGCATCTGGAAAAACCCTTGCCAAAACAGCTTCGGTTGTTTTCAATGGCAGCGCTGATATTATGAGGGTGTAATTATAGTTTCCGCCTCTACGCAAAATGGCGCACTTTCACCGCCCGGCCTGAAAAAAAATCTAGGGGAAACACTGTAGCTGATGACAGAGTTACGGATTACCGCATTTCACAAAAAAATGTGTAAACTAAGTCTTAAAACAATAATCATAATTAAGAATCGCGATTCATTAGATTTAAAGCATTTATATCGATTATTGGTGAAGCCAAAGCGATTCATTCTATTTATTTATTTTAGCAGATCGATTTAGTTGCATCGGTAGGACTGACCATCGATTCATCGATGAATCGCATGAATCGTTACACCCCTAAAATTTATGGACTTGGCTTTGGGGGGGCATAGCACCCCCGTGCACCCCCCCCCCCCCCCCCTCCCCCCCTCCCCCCCTAGACACGGCCCTGCTGTGAGGTTAAAGGATAAGTTCGCTATTTCGGACCTTGGACCCTATTTGCGGTCTGTCTTCCATGAACCTGACACATTGAGTCCATATTTTCGCTGATCGGTCCTGTATTGAGCTAGCTACAGATTTCCTGTAGGCTCTCACTGGGCTACAATAGAAGTCAACGGGGCAATTAGAAATGTTATGGAAAAACAACGATAAATGTGCTTTCATGTACAATAAATGAGACGGGAAGCTCAGGGTGTATTGTTACCGGTCTCAGTATGCTCTCCTGTGAAATGTATCTCAATCCGAACATTTTTACGTGCTTGGCATGGCTTGGAAGTAAGCATTTCTCTGTTGCTTGTTTTCGCTGCTCCCGCGGAGTACTATGTGTCGGGGGTGGGGGAGCGGGAAGGTGTGCTGGCCGTTTACAAAACTATCTATGTGAGCAGTCTGCGTTTGTTTACCTGCAGCAACGTAGGCTACAATTTCCACAAAAAAACTTGGATGATGGATGACTATAATGATTACGAAGACGAAGAATTCGATTTTGACTTTGACGTTACTGGCTACAGATTTGAGCCAGAATACACGGACACGGAACTACAAGAGATGGATGATAAGAGAGCAAGAGAAGAGAGAGAGGCTGAAGTTGCGCAGGTAATGTAAATTATTACAAATGATGATTACAAACACTGCGTTACAAATAGTTCTGCTGTAGGCTACTAGCTAGTAAACTCCAACGGGAGGTCAGGATTTGTGATCAACTGCTTTTCAAGCGGCCTCTCTACAACGTAGCTAGACTGCGGAAGTTTACAGTGCGAGGTAGTGCGGTCGGAGAAATAGTTCTGTTTCAAATGGAACTGTTGTTTCAACGTTCGGTTTGCGTTTGCGATAGCCTACATTTCACAGGAGAGCATACTGAGACCGTAAGAATACACACTGAGCTATAAAAGCACATTTATCGTTGTTTTTCCATAACATTTCTAATTGCCCCGTTGACTTCTATTGTAGCCCAGTGAGAGCCTACAGGAAATCTGTAGCTAGCTCAATACTGGACCGATCAGCGAAAATATGGACTCAATGTGTCAGGTTCATGGAAGACAGACCGCAAATAGGGTCCAAGGTCCAAAATAGCGAACTTATCCTTTAAGGGAAGTGTTATAGAACAGGCTTCCCTACTCTCTTCTTTCTGGCCTGAAATTCCTCTGTCGGTTTCGCGGACTGATTTGGTGAAGAAACAACAGGCAGATTCTACTCTAAGAGAGTTATTCAATCAAGTCCTTCCTGTTGATGTGGTAAACAGTACTGCTTGTGGTTACTTCAGGATGGGTTGTTGGTGAGGAAATGGGTGCCTCACAGTGATTGCTTTGTGGGTAATGTAATCCTTCAGATTGTGGTTCCTCTTAAATTTCGTGATTTGGTTTTGCAGACATCCCATGATGTGGCTGGACATTTTGGCGTCCGGAAAACGTACGATCGCATTTTGCGTTATTTCTTTTGGCCACGTGTTAAGAGGGACATCACTGCTTATATTAAAACATGTCATACATGTCAGCTGACTGGGAAGCCCAATCAGACGGTGAAGCCTGCTCCATTGTATCCTATACCAGTTATGGATCAGCCTTTTGACTATTTGATCATTGATTGTGTCGGTCCTCTGCCTAGATCGAAACCTGGCAGTAATTATTTATTAACTATTATGTGTCAAGCGACTAGATATCCTGCTGCTTATCATTTGCATACAATTACAACAAAATCTTCTGTAAAAGCCTTGTCTCAGTTTATTTCTATTTTTGGAATACCCAAGGTTATCCAAAGCAATCAGGGATCTAATTTTACTTCTCATATGTTTGCACAGATTTTACAGCAGCTTCACATTAAACATAGCCAAGCGAGTGCTTATCATGCACAAAGTCAGGAAGCCGTGGAGCATTTCCATCAAATGTTAAAATCCTTGTTATGGGCTTATTGTACTGAAACGTACCGAGATTGGGAAGAAGGCTTGCCTTGGCTAATGTTGGCAGCTAGAGAGGTGTCGCAGGAGAGTACTCGGTTTAGCCCTAATGATCTTGTGTTTGGGCACACTGTGCGTGGTCTTTTGGCAGTGTTGCAGGATGATTGGAAGGCGGTAGAACCACCTAAAAATGTGTTGCATTACGTGAATGTTTTCCGACGTCGGCTTTACGCCGCTTGTGAGATGGCGAAGACGAGACTTTCATCTGCCCAGGATAGAATGAAACGACTGTTTGATCGCCGGGCTGAGCGTGGTCACTTTAGCGCAGGTGATCAAGTTCTGGTGCTCTTACCCATAACTGGATCACCTTTTAAGCTAAATTTACCGGTCCTTTTACGGTAGAACGTCAGTTTTCTGAAGAAAACTACCTGATTGCTACTCCTAATCGGAGGAAGTCTACTCAGCTTTGTCATATTAATTAAAGCAATATTATGTTCGTTCGTCTGATTCTGCTCCAGATATCTTGTATCCATATGCTTCGACAGACACTAAGCTGGTATTTTTGGCAGCTGCTGACGGCCGTTTCCCCTATTCTTTTCACGGTGGCAGCGTGTAGCGAAGAAGATATTGATGTACCTGATGATTGTTTTTTGCGAGGCCGGTTGAAAAATTCAGAATCTCTGCGTAATTTGGAGGCTGTATTGGATAATTTGTCTGCGTTTCGGCGTGCTAATTTGATTAGTTTAATTAATGAGTATCGTTGTTTGTTTGCTGATATCCCTTCTCACACTAGGGGTGTAAATTGCCAGAGACCTGCCGATTCGATACGTATTGCGATACTTGGGTGCCAATTCGATACGTATTGCGATTCTGCAAGTATTGTGATACGATATTACAATATGTATTGCCATTTTCTTTAGGCTACTCTTTAAATCACCAGGCCTATTACTTTGAAATGTTAATGGATGCAAAGTTGTGTCTGCAGACATTTGCTCTGTAACATAACATCTGAAGTTACTTTAATTTCAAGTTAAAAACTTTTATTTAGACTCATTTGTAAAGGATACAAAAATAAGGTTTCTCTTGCACCAGGAGACAATAATTCTTACCAAAAATCACAGTCACAATAAGTGTACAATACAAACCCTCCCACATTTACAACAGCAGCAAATGTAACAAATGTACTAATGCACATGAACTATAACTGGTTACAGAACCAAATGCTTCAAATAGCCTACAATCAGACTACTGAAAATTGAGTAGGCTATTGTCATTAATTATTGTCACCAGGAGACAATAATTCTCATTTTCAACAAAAAATAGCTGAATCCTGAGTGCATAATGGCGCATAGATTAGAAATGGGACACCCTTGCATGACATTCGGTTGCTGTGGTTACATATACACGCATCGCCATGTTTCCTGTCGCCGCTATGTGTCATTTTTTAAATTTATAAACCCACTGACAAAAATCGCATGCATTAGTCGGAACTTCGGTGACATCGGGCGTGTTGTCTGTGGGACGTTCCTCGAATAACCAGAATGAAAGTTTATAAGTCGCCTCCGTACGTTGTTTAGATCACTTTTTAATTGTGAATTAGGGTGAGGTAGAATACGTAGTTTTACGTTTAACAGTTGAGCTATGGTTTTGGTCTAGAAAGGCCACCGTCAAATGTGGATGTCCACTGAACGTTAACAGGAAAGCCAAGAATGACGAAACCGTTTCGTTTTATATAATTTGCTCGTCCGTGCAACATTGTGTCGTTTTTATGAATGAATCTCAACCACCGAACTATATAGAAAACTCAACACGTCATATTTTGAACTTTAGCAGATCAGATCGGTAAACTCCTCCTTTTCAATATATGGCATGTTGAGATTAAAATAAATAAAACAAAAGCTGGAGGACATTTTTTTAACGTTATAACAATTTAATCGCATCTGCATAGCTAGCTAGAGCAGCAGAGCTGTTTGGGAAAACCCAGTGCCGATTTAAGTGTTATGTTAACTGAAGGCTACTGCAGGTCCCGTATTTGTTATTTGATATAATTAGGCCATGTAAAAAAAATAAGTTGTTGATCGTCCTTTTTTTTTTTTTTTTTTTTTTTTTTAAAGTCGTAGGGAGGGCGTTTTTTTTTTAATTTAAGCACCAGGTACAGTGGACCGTAGAGAGAAATAAAGAGGACAGAATATATAGAACATTGCGTCTCTCGACCAAATTTCTTCTGTTTAATTGTAGCCTGTCAATATCAGTTTTGCTCATATTGATTGTAATGTTTCATGTATTTTTGGTCAATAAATGTTCCTTGATTGAATTCATCAAACACCTGCGATAAAGTCATGTCGACCTCCACCGAACACTCAAACACTCAAACACTCAAACACTCTTTAATCGGTGTACTGCACCCAGAACGGACTATTGTTAGCACAATAAAAGGCATTGTTGTAGAACATTTTGTTAATTAAGCAATAAGGTACGAGACGCAGTACTATATCATCAATATAGTCACAGTTAAAGGGTGTTGTTCGCGTCGGGCCGGCAACCATTTAACTGTGACTATATTGACGATATTGTACAGCGTCGAGTTACCTTATTGCTTTTATAAAACGGTTGCCAGCTATACTGTAAATAATATATAAGGACAAGGTACACTTTCAATAAAACAATTTTTAATTAACGTTATGAATTTAATTTCAGCAGCAGAGAAAATAGTCCCCAGTGTAGCTGTTGCCATGCAACACAGAAACAAAGCTAGGAATGGAATGCTAGCTAGCAAACGGACTAATAGCTAGCGTTATGTGCTAATAACATAACATAATAATAACATAATGTAATAGTTAAAACGTTAGCTAAAACAGTTATTTATATATAGCCTATACAGATGTGAAGTAACGTTAACTTGCTTTCACACAACCAGGCTATGTTTCTCACGTTAACTTACAGCTAGCCAATTACTAAGCCTAGCTAGCTAGCTAGCTAAATTCCTACTAAATTCGTATTTACAAACTGAATAAATACTGCACCGCTAACCACAAAAATGGTTTGCTAGATTAAAGTTGCTGTAACGTGCCGAATACAAACTTTTTTTATCTGCAGATTTAATGTTTTAACCGGTTTCATGAATCAGCTGAAAGCGTAAACTGTTGCTATCGTTACTAGCATAAAAGAGACAAATCTGTGGCTCTCCAGTGAGAATGTCACTCCACCGTTAATTTCGTTTCCAGTGGATTTGGTTTCCAGTAGCTTTCGATTTTATGTCCACTCACGGACATGATTGCTCTAGCCTCCAGCACAGCATCAGAAAGTTTTTGCTGCGGACATGCGGAGTGATATTAATTTAAATGTCCAGGGTAAACAGGTGTATTATTGCATCATAGGGGTACTATATCGCGAATATAGACACAGCTTTGAACGCCTCTCAACCAATCATAATGCCTGGTCAGAATTACCCGTTTTATAGACCGGTTTCTCACCAACGTCACAGTAGAGGTGCGCACGCAACACTGGGGCAGAATATTCAATATTGCAAAAGAAATCAACATCAACTTGTAATTGCAGAAGCTGAAATGGATGATGAAGGACACTTGTTTAACTTCGAATATCTTAGTTACATCAACAGTGAGATAGCTAAGCAGTTTGGTGTAAACATGTGTAATATTTATTCAATTTAGTAAGTGTCCAGGAAGTATATTATGCTGGCTCCCAACTCATCATATAAGTTTGGCACTCAATTGAATAAAGACAGCTTCGACCATAGGCTAGAGCTGCAGTTTTGAAGCAAATGGTGTAGGTGGCTAACCATGATCGAAAACATACTGTGAGACTATTTTGACCCAATATCAAATAACGTTATAAATAACTAATAACTGATTATTAAAACAAACAAAAATTCTTCTTTTATGCACTGCAACAGCCGCTAATCGGCTACCCTTTTTTGGCAGTAGCCTACTAGCCTACTGTCGCATCTAAAAGTTTTTAAAAAAAGACTACCGGTCACTTCTAACTTACATGTTCATTGGATTAAAAGTTATCTTATCGTTTTTTGAATCTAATAAATATAATATGTTCAATAGTAACATTATGTGCCCGAATAATATCAGTATCGTAGCTTTGTTGTTCACAAAAGCTTCTGTTCTCTGCCCGATAACAGGGTTCGGTACACTAGCTAGCTAACCATTACAGAAGAAAACAATGGTAGTAGCTACTAGTGCCATTTCTGTTCTGGCTAAAACTAAAAGTAGGTTAACGATAGGCTTTAGTTAAACATTAAGTTATCAACACATCATCACACAGACAATTTACTGACACAATAGTTGTCAGCTGCACCACCTTTGTGTGTGTTAAGTAACGTTAGCTAGCTAGACAGGCTATGTCGACTCCTATCTGGCCAAACACAATAAAGTATTAACGGCGTAACACAGAAGTTGCAGTACACTAGGCTAACGTTAGCTATATCAATTTCAAGCAGACTAGACAATTTAAAAAAATTTGTTAATGTGGTGTATCCTATCTGTCCAAGTTATTGAGTTGGACTAACGTTAAAAATTAAGTTGTCAACTTGCCGCTGATCAAAAATTGACAGTTTATGACGGTTAGCTTGCAGGCATTTATAAAGTAAATAGGCTATAGCTAAATATGCTACCTTAATGTTACAACAAAAAAAGTTGTAGCCTAATAAGACTAACACTAGCTATAATTTATATAACTGTGCCAAGATGAAAGTGAAATAAAAGAACCAGAAACAAAATTAGATGCACTTGGTCCGTTAAATCGTTGATGATCAAGTTCACCGCATTGTGATAGCCTGCCAAGGTGATACACTTTTTGCCCCAGGGTTGCGCACGCATCCTCTTTTGTTTACAAACAAGAAATGGGTCTATAATATAGGCTACCATAGACAATCGCATGTGTGAACTCTCGCTATTGTTGATCAAAGATGGCGTGCATTGTTCATTAGCAACCCGTATGCTGCACATGTGCTCTAACAATTTTGCGTGGTGGTCGATAGAGGGCTAGGCCTAGTGGATCGGATAGGACCTCCTAGTGCGGTGTGAGTACGATTTTCTATCCAAATGGCTTAGAAATAGGATTTCCCCGTGTTTTCTGCAACTTCTGGCCATCGTCACAAAAAAATAAAAAATAAAATAAAAAAGTCGTCGGGGCCTTTTTCGGATGTCGGGCGGGGACGATCAACAACGTTTTTTTTTTACATGGCCTTAGCTAATGTTACCAACCAGCCTGAGAAGCCTTTCTGCTGCCGAGTAGGCTACATATTTTATCAGGCTCCAGCCCATAGCACCGATGCTTAGCTATATCCTAATAAAAATCGCTTGACTTATTTATTGAGCGTCATACATAAATATATAGTGATTTCATATTTTTAATGTGTAAGAATTTGTGAAAATGCATGATTTAATTGGTTTTCACTTTACACTTGAAGTTCCTATGCTCGATTGTGCAGTAGCTTGTTCTTGCACACAGAATACAGCTCTGATTGGCCAGAGTGTCTAAAGTCACGACAACGTAAACAACTATGGGAAATACACTTCAGCGAAATTTGATTTGATGCGGACTCACGTGAAGGCCACATCAAGGGCTCATAAAGTGCGCAGTCAAGCATTCGCGCAAAATAAGAAATGGGACAGACTAAGACCCTGGAGGTTCTCGCGGGCACCCGCATTTGAAGTGCGCAAGTGCTCAAGTGCGAGTATTGGGACTGGGCCAAAGACTGGCGCACTTGTATAACGTTACCAGGAAACCGGAAGTTACAAATCAATTCTTCCCGGAAGAATCGATTCGTGAATCGTTTGTGAGCAGAATTGCGATACGTAAATTAATCGATTTTTTCTTACACCCCTATCTCGCAGTAGTATAATCGAACATGATATAGATGTTGGGAATGTGGAGCCCATCCGCCAGCGTTTCTAACGCGTTTCCGTTGATAAACGTAAACAGTTAGATTCTGAGATAAAGTATATGCTTGATAATAACATTGCCAAACCTTCGTTTTCCAGTTGGGTTTTTCCGTGTATTTTGGTGAATAAGCCAGATGGCATCTTTAGGTTCTGTACTGACTACAGGAAGGTAAATGCGGTCACCAAACCTGATTCCTACCCACGTATGGATGATTGTATTGATCAGGTCGGTTCTGCAAAATTCGTTAGCAAATATGATTTGTTGAAGGGCTACTGGCAAGTTCCCTTATCGTCGTGAGCTCATGAGATTTTTGCTTTTATTACTCCTTCTGGGCTATATTCTTATACTGTGATAAGTTTTGGTTTGCGTAACACGCCGGCAACTTTTCAGCGCCTCATGAATCGTGTCGTTTCTGGTTTAGAAGGTTGTGCTGTATATTTGGACAATGTTATCGTTTTTAGCGACACTTGGGACCAACATCTATGTTATTTGCGAGCCCTGTTCGACCGCCTATCTGAGGCATGTCTCACTGTCAATCTGGCGAAGTGTGAGTTTGCCAGGGCGATGGTGACGTACCTCGGTAAGGTAGTTTGGCAGGGTCAAGTACGGCCTTTGCGTGCTAAAGTATTAGCAATTGACCAGTATCATCCTCCAACAACTAAAAAAGAGTTGATGTGTTTCTTGGGTATGGTGGGCTACTATCGTGCTTTTTGTAGTAATTTTTCCTCTGTGGTAGCACCACTAACTGACTTATTCAAGGCCAGGGCCGAATAAATCTGGTCCCCACACTGTCAGCAGGCCTTTGAGGAGGTTAAGACCCTCCTCAGTTCTGCCCCTGTGCTGGCTGCGCCCTGTTTGGATCAGCCTTTTAAGCTCCAGATCGATGCCAGTCAGGTAGGAACAGGAGCAGTGTTACTGGAGTCAAATGAGCAAAGTATTGACCAACCAGTTTCTTTCTTTTCAAAAAGATTCTATTCATATCAACTAAATTATTCTGTAATAGAAAAGGAGGCGCTTGCGTTAATTTGGGCTTTGCAACATTTTGATGTCTATATTGGGTCGGGTGAAGTACCCTTGGTGGTCTACACCAACCACAACCCTCTTACCTTCCTGCATTCTTTACAGAACCCGAATCAGCGGCTCATGCGATGGTGCCTTTTTCTACAAGGTTACCATCTTGATATCCGGCATATGAAGGGGAGTTATAACGTTTTGGCGGGTGCTTTGTCACGCGCCTCGGCTCGAAGTTCCCTCAACCCCTAAGCCTGTTCCTTACCTTTCCCTTCCTCCACTTCTTAAATTGCTTCCATAATTGGGTTGCTGAAGTGGGGGGGTGGGTTGGTGTTTGAGTTGGCTGGGCCAGTTTGGTGTTTGTGTTTTTAATTTTGGAGTTGTTTTAGGGCCTGTGGGTCCCTGCTTTTATGGGGGGAGGTGTTCCAGCTCTCTTGCTCCGCTGGCCGTTAGTAGGCTGGTGGGTGGAGTTGGAGACCCGACTAATTGAGAATTTTTGCTCTATTTAAGAAACACAGGGCCAAGTTGCATTAAATAATTTAGGAAAGTTTGGATAGCATTGCTTTGGAATAGAGCTAGTTTATTTAGTGTGAGCTACGATAGGCAATATTGTTAGTTGTAACTTGGCCACATTTTGATATCAAGACTTTTAAAGGCAGGCCTAGTTTTTGCAAGTTGGAATTAAGAACTTATAGACAGCGCTATGTAGGCTATGCGTGAGTAACTTTTTTACGTCGTAGACGTTTTTGATCTGATATCACTTGTTTTTTATAGCTAGCTAATGATGAATAATGCATGAAGATAAACACGGAGAGAGACATGCATTCCAAAGAAATGCATGCAGACATTCGCGTAACCATAACGCCCTCTATTGACAAGAATGAGAATAGTTATCCTATTACAGACAGCACACAATTACATTAAAAGAGTTTGTAGATGAGCAGTATTTAATGTGTAATGAAATACAATGAACAGCACCACCTGAGCTATGGATCATGAAGAAGCATGTAAATTAATGAACCAAGTCTATATGGAGACATGCATGCACAATGGGCTAGACGCAAACACATTCTAGCTGAAAGAAATACAGCCTAAATAGCTAGTACAGCCTAAATAGTTTGCATCAGTAAAATATGGAAATACAGTTTTAAAATAGGGCTATTAGTATTCTATGAAATACATTTAACGTTAGGCTATTCAACACTGGATTGCCGGATGCGTAACTCCAACCTTCCATGTGTGGGCTACGAGCTAGCGAGCGAGCTAGTGAGTTCATAAGCACAGCAGAGTTAGGCTTTTCAACACTGGATTGCCGGATGCGTAACTCCAACCTTCCGTGTGTGGGCTACGAGCTAGCGAGCGAGCTAGTGAGTTCATAAGCACAGCTTATTTTTCCGTTTTTTTTTTCCGGTAGTTTAGAACGTTACCTGCGGGAAATGTTTTGGTACTGGACAGCTAGGTTTAGTTTAGTTTTCTGTAGTGCAATGAATGTAGGCTATAATGCATGTTGATTCGCTTCGTAGTAGCCTAGCTTGTATCTGCTTCCTGACGAGAAGCAGACTGACGTTTCTCTGGCAACAGTAACGTTGGCTAACAAGCTTAATTGGACAATGCATATTTCCCAGGAATCTTAGCCAGAAAGAAAACAATAGATACTACTAAGAAAGTACATACCAGAGATTATTCTTCTTCTTATTATTATTATAATTAAAAGTGCTTGCAGTAAGCTACATTATCAACAGAGTAGCGTAGACTAGAGCCACATTCGGAGGCTATTTTTTATTTTTTTTTAAGTGACTAACCATGAATCAGATATGTTTGGGGAATTGGCGGTTTATAAATCCGATCTCTTAAAGGCTTGCAGCTTAAAGGAGGCTATCATCAATTCTTAATGTAGGCTATTATCGTAAATTATAGCAATGGGGCATGCCCCACCAAGCCGTAACTTGGCGGATGGCATACCTGCCATCCCAATATTTTCTAAATATTAACAATAATTGCTCTATCAATATTATAGGCCATAGCTGACAAAATGTATTGTACTGTAGCGTACTATTGCAAATAGTAATTTATTTATAAATTTTAAAAAAACTAAGCTTCCGAATACTGAATTTACATTTGAACACCAACTTAATGAACGAATACCCGAATATTCAAATTGTTCGGGCCAGCCCTATTTATAACAAATGAATTAAATAAAGTGTATCTCGCAAACTACTTACCATTGTTGGAGAAGGTAACATTTTTTTTGCAAAAATGGACATCGTTACCCATATCATTAATTGCAAGGGTAAACATAATTAAAATGAATGTCTTGCCAAAATTCATGTATCTGTTCCAATCAATCCCAATAAAATGTCCTTCTAAAATGTTCATAGAATTAAACAAAGTAATCTCAAGGTCCCTATGGTCTGAAAAACACATCAGAGTTAAGATTTCTACGTTGCAAGCACCCCTATCTAAAGGCTGAATCTACCTAACTTGAAAATATATTACCTGGCATGTACTGTGTGGTCCTGGACTCAAAAAAACACCACAAGTTTTTTTTTATTGAACAAGCTATTGAAAAACAGCTGGTTAACCATGTCCCTTTGAGAACAATCCCAATTATAGGTTCATTAACAAACTTGCACAAGCTTACCAAAAACCAGATTGTGTGCTTTACATTCGAATGCTGGCAGGAAAGCCACAAGCTATTGGGACTACGAAATATTTTATCTAAATACACTCCTTTATGGAATAACCCTCTTGTCCCAGAAAATATAACAGAAAAACCTAGGAGATCTCTGTGATAATGACATATTTGTCGACTTTTCCTTTATAAAAGAAACATATCAACTTCCAGATGCACATTTCTTTAAATTCTTACAATTAAGGAGTTGGGTAAAAACAAACACCCTTAAGAATTTTAAATGTATATTACTTAACTGGAAATCAAAGCTCTCACCTTCAAAACAACAATGGTGGAGAGAATTCCTGTCATACTGTACTCCAGAAAAAATACTATACAACGTCAAAGTAAAACCATGGAAATTCGATAATATATGGGGCCAACTAGTTAATAACATAGAGAAAATAGAAAAAAACATCATGGGCTCTATTTTCAAACCAGCGCAAGGGGACGGTATAGTCAAACGCAAGCTTGTTGACAGCATCAACGTCTTAAAACTGGCGCTATGGCGTTTCTCAGCAATACCGCTAGGATCAACAAATTCTCAACATAACATCCTTTCACTTGTGCTGCAGTGGGATGGGTGGCGCTGTCTGGGGCGTGTTCTAAAATACTTTCGGCTCAGTGACAATTTGAACCAACGAAGACCCATTGCGTTATGATCAGCTGGAACCACCTCTTAGCGGGAACGCAATAGACTGGCAATTTGGCAACTTATTCGTCATGTAGTTCTATGTAGTGTCTATAGGTGATGCCAACATTACACTTCCATTTAATGAACAAATAGCCTATAATTATTATTAATTAATTAATTTTAATTTAAACTACTAGAATAAAACAGGACAGCTTACAAGAAACTTGCGATCATGTAGGCCAATAGCCTATAATATATAAATTACACATTGACACAGTTGAATCATAATTATGCCTACATCACCTAATGTAGGCTAATTAATGCATTCGCCACCTCCTCCCGTGCCTTCCGATCCATAAATTACTACAGTCCTAGCCTGTACTTCTGTTGCAAGTATGTCTGATTCCTGTGCGGAAAATCGCTCTTGTCGTTGACGGTCCAGTGCGTTTGGGTTGCTCATTATGAAATTGCATGGAGCGATTGCGTTCCAACTGGCTTTTTTTTTAAAGCATGAGAACAACAATTTGATTGGCTACCATAGAGACACACCTTGGACATTTAAACCCAGCCTTTTAGCAATACCGCCATAAGGTGCGCCAAGATTGCCGTCATGAAATTACCAAATTTCTCGCCGACACGCCCTCAGAGCGATACCGCCAAGCAATTACTCTTGCGTTCACCATTGCGTTTGGTTTATTAAAATAGAGCCCCATATGTTAAAGGGATAGTTTGCATTTTTTAGACCCAGGTCCACTGACCTACTTACCACAAATTATTTCATAAATTGGGGAACATATGGGGCTCAAGACCGCCTGTCTCGATTACGCGTAGCTCATTCTCTGTTAGCCATTAGTTTTGTTAGCCAAATAACATTGATTTAATGGGGGCTTACAGAAACCCCCAGACAGCTACTTAATAAAGACACAATTAATAAACCAAACTTAAATAAACACTTCATCATATGTATATTTGCTTGCATAAATGCATACCTTGTAATCAAAACACGTCAATATAGCCAAAAAACTGTATTATTAGTTTGTTTTGGACCACTTGCCTTATCAATGGAAAAGATACGTTGCGTAGTTACTCTTGCTGAAAGCATTGACAGCAGTGCTACTTCTCAGGGTTGCCTGGCAACAGCCTTGGCATCACTAGATGTAAGCAAAACTGTATATGACTGTACTGGTGTTTTTAAATAACTGCAGGTAGGCTATAATGCTGCGCAATCGTATCTGCCCAGGGTGCAAGAACTAAGAGCGTCTGGTTAGCTACCCTATAGTTTCCATACGTTTCCATTAAAAACCCCAGAGCGGGCGCCGCGGTAGTACAGCGATAAAAGCGGCGACTTTCAGTCGGTGCAGTTGTACTCCGAGGATCGGGGTTCGCGCCCCGGTCCTGCCAGATTCGAGCATGGCCGTTGCCCTGTGGGAGCAGGGAAAATGCAAAAAAAACTGTTCTCGTTAACAGTGAGAAATTCTGTCCGAGGTTTTCACATGGTCACATTCTTGTGTGAAAACCATGTGCACATAATTTTTGTCGCAAATGGGGAAAAAAAAAAAATTATAAATAAATTTGAGGGGGTGGGTTTTCAAACATGAGTCTCCAGCGTCAGTGTCCACAACACTAGCCACCAGGCTCTAATGCCGCTACATAAGGATTGAAGTCAGAGGGACAATATAGAGTGAAGTGGAATTGGATATTAGTGGTACCGGACCATTTTGGCTTACTGACATCTGATTATTAAGTATAATTTAAACAGTTAGCAGTTAATATTGTTAAATTTCTTAGCTCATGTGAAAAGAACATTCTTATATGTGAAAAGCATAACATGTGTACATTGTTTTTGTTGAAAATAAATGCCCTGCCATCCCAATAGGACGGTTGATCTCTTGGAAAAGGAGTAGGCAGCCCTGGTGTAACAATTATGTTGCAATTTACCTAGCTGTGAAGATAGTGATACAGTGGATGTGATACAGTGGAGTGTGTGTGATGCAGTGTAGCTGCCTTCCAGTAATGCAGTGAGTGCAGTGCTGAAATGAGCACTATGTGGAATAATACAGCCCCCGCCCCCCCACTCACCTCCACCACCTCTGTGACAAGCGCCCCTGTTCCCGTGGAGTACAGAGGGAACAGGAAGAGAGGTAGTAACAACAGGGAGCTCAGAGCAACCACACACAGCATGAAGTTATGCCACACCCCTGTAGAAACATACAGAGTAACACATCATGTAGTTATACCACACCCCTACAGAAACACACAAACCTACTGTAACATATTGCATGTATTTATACCAAACTCTTACAGAAACACACAAACCTATTGTAACATACTGCATGTAGTTATGCCAAACACTTACAGAAACACACACACAAGTTCACAAGGATTTCACTGGCTACACAAGATTAATTTTAATT
This sequence comes from Synaphobranchus kaupii, assembly GCA_029718625.1. Classification (NCBI taxonomy): domain Eukaryota; kingdom Metazoa; phylum Chordata; class Actinopteri; order Anguilliformes; family Synaphobranchidae; genus Synaphobranchus; species Synaphobranchus kaupii. The sequence goes on along the minus strand of CM056377.1, from coordinate 69,710,701 downwards.
GAACAGACCAGCTAATTACTACTCTCAGTTACTCAGGTCTGACCTTTACTGCCATCATCTGGTAATTTCACTGAACTGCAGAATATCAAGAACTGTGTAACAGAACATGCATTGCAATATGACATAGTCATATGCACAGCTGTGTGATACACCTGCAAGAATATATGCAGCCGTGTAACATACTTGCACAGAATATCCAGCTAAGTGGATATAAGTGGACACCCCTGGACAGAATATGCGCAGCCATGTGACACACCTGCATAGAGTACAGTCAAGCCGGAAAGTCTGCACACCCCTTTCACCTTCTCCACGTTTTATTACGTTACAGACATATTCTACAATAGATTGAGTTCATTTTTTGTCTCAAAATTCTACACAAAATAGCCCATAATGACAAAGTGAAAACAGGTTTTTAGAAATTTGTGCTAATTTATTAAAAATCAAAATGTAAAATATCATATGTACACAAGTACCGTTTGATATGACACCCAAAAGTGAGCTGAGGTGCATTTTGTTTCCACTGATACTGCTTGAGATGTTTCTACAACTTAATTGGAGTCCACCTGTGATAAATTCAATTGATTGGACATGATTGGGGATTGCCAACAACTGCCTATATAAGGTCCCACAGTTGACAGTGCATGTCAGAGCAAACTCCAAGCCATGGGGTCAAAGGAATTATCTGCAGACCTCAGAAACAGGATTGTGTCAAGGCATAGATCTGGAGAAGGGTACGGAAAAATCTCTGCAGCTTTACAGGTCCCAAAGAGCACAGTGGCCACCATCATTCATAAATGGAAGAAGTTTGGAACACCAAAAATCTTCCTAGACCTGGCCGCCCAGCCAAACTGAGCAATCGGGGAAGACGGGCCTTGGCCAGGGAGGTGAGCAGGAACCCGAGGGTCACTCTGACAGAGCTCCAGTGTATCCTTGTGGAGATGGGAGAACCTTTCAGAAGATCAACCATCCAGGCAGCACTCCACCAATCAGACCTTTATGGTAGAGTGGCCAGACGGAAGCCCCTCCTTAGTAAAAGGCACATCACAGCCCGCTTGGAGTTTGCCAAAAGGCACCTAGAGGACTCTCAAACCATGAGAATCAAGATTCTCTGGTCTTATGAAACCAAAATTGAACTTTTTGGCCTGAATACCAAGTATCACGTCTGGAGGAAACCAGGCACCGCTAATATCACCTGGCTAATAACATCCCTACAGTGAAGCATGGCGGTGGCAGCATCATGATGTGGGGATGTTTTTCAGCAGCGGGAACGGGGCGACTAGTCCTGATAGAGGAAAAGATGAATGTAGCTAAGTACACCGAGATCCTTGAAGAAAACCTGCTCCAGAGCGCTCTGGACCTCAGACTGGGGCGAAGATTTACCTTCCAACATGACGACCCGAGGCACACAGCCAAGAGAACAAAGGAGTGGCTTCGGAGAAAGTCTGTGCATGTCCTTGAGTGGCCCAGCCAGAGCCCAGACGTGAATCCAATTGAACATCTGTGGAAATAGCTGAAAATGGCTGCGTACCGACGCTCCCCATCCAACCTGACGGAGCTTGCAAGGATATGCCAAGAGGAATGGGCAAAAATGTCCAGAAACAAGTGTGCCAAGCTCGTAGCTTCTTTCCCAAGACACCTTGAAGCTGTAATCACTGCCAAAGGTGCAGCAACCAAGTATTAGGCTAAGGGTGTGTACAGATATGTAACCCCTAAATAACCTATTTTTGTCAGTAAAATAAAATTGCATATTTTCTAAAAACCTGTTTTCACTTTGTCATTATTGGCTATTGTGTGTAGATGTTTGAGGCAAAAAATGAACTCAATCTATTGTAGTATAAGTCTGTAACGTAATAAAACGTGGAGAAGGTGAAAGGGGTGTGCAGCCAGGTGAAGTACCTGCACAGAATATGCGCAGCCAGGTGAATTACCTGCACAGAATATGCGCAGCCAGGTGAAGTACCTGCACAGAATATGCGCAGTCAGGTACATTACATTCATTTAGCAGACGCTTTTATCCAAAGCGACGTACAGTAAGTGCGTACAGAGACATCATCAAGATCATTACAGAACAGACAAGGCAAAGGTAAAGTACCTGCACAGAATATACGCAGCTGCTGGATGGGGGAGATGAGCTGCAGGTGTGTGGTAAACAGATCCACAAAGGCCCCGGGGTAGATCACAAACACGAACATCCCGAAACCGTTGAATCTCACCTGCTCCCTGCAAACACCATTACCACATTATCATCAGCATCATCTTCGTATTCATCACCATCATTGTCATCATCACCATTCAGTCTCCTCACCTAAGTGCTGCCACCCCATGGCCAAACTCATGAATGACCCCGCTGATCAGGATGGCAATGAAGAAATAGGCCAGCTGACTGACGGGAAGGTTCACACCAGGCACCTGGTGATGTCACCACAGCAACAGAGGGACAGAACCAATCACAAATCAGTCAGGGTAATGATATTTCACATCCAGCACCTCACTGTTATTCCTCTCCTCTTATCTTCTTGTCCACTGCCAACCAATGACAAGCCACCTTACTGGTTACTGGAACCTATCAGTCAGTAGCAACTTTAGTGGCTCTGTGGCCCATTTCAGGTACAGCATGAGAAATTGATCTCTATACACAGATGACTGATCCTGCTCACCTGCTGTCTAGACCACAAAACAACTTGCAGAGAAGGCATTTTAGAGCTTACCACAACCTGGAGTACCTGCTCGTTGGACCCCTCTGGGCTCTCAGACATCATCTGGGCAAGAGTCTGCAGCAGTGTGCGGCTCAGTAAAACCACTGACCCAAACATGGCTACCACTCCAAAAACCAGCCCCGCACTGAACCTGGAACATATACACACCTTAACACCACAAGCTTACACATAGATCTTAAAGGAACAGTTCACTCTCTGCAGTTTTTTTTAACAGATTATTTCAGTTTTAAATTGGTCCAGACAGTTTTTTGTACAATGGAGGTTATTTTAGATATTAAAAAAGGGTTATGATGACCTGCCATCTTTACAATTCCTAGTATTGGGGCATTCAAAAACAATTATGCAAGTCTTCCTTCAAGTATCTCCATTCACGTTGTGCATTGATGGTATGTCTCCAGATTCCTGCGTCACATTCCCACACATTATTTCACTGAGGTTGCTAACCTAAAAGTTGGATTTTAATAATTTACAACAGCAAATGCTAATTGATAATATTTTCAATAATGAAACTGATTATGAATAGGGTCAGCAGTTTATCTAGGGCAACAATTAAAATCTAAACTAGATTAACAATTCTTAAAGAAATTGTAGGTGTGGTTGCTTCACAATTATCAATTGCTGGAAATGATAATAGAAAGATGGTAATATGGTATAGTCAAGCCCGGATCTACCATATGGGCAATCTGGGCACGTGCCCAGGGGCCCTTGGGCAGAAAAGGGCCCTTCACGATCCGAGTTTTTTTTTTTTCCCGAGCTACAGAAGGCTTAAACGTGACTTGCACCTTGTGCTTGATTAGTACCCAATCAGGAGATAAAAATAGTTGTTTACAAAAATTCAGTCTCCCGATTGCCTGTTTTATTTGTCAGTTTGTTGACTGGCCAGGTAGTGATTGGCAGCAGGCTGCAATGCACTGTGTTGATTGGCGAGTGGTAAAGGTGGGTGGGCATAGAGCAGGTGGTACGTCGTGCTGGTTCAAGATCAGTTAAAGTGCACACGGAAGATGGATAGTGGTAACGACGGAAACCAAAAGCCCAGCGGGGCTGCAAAGAGAAAGAAAAGACGTGAAAAGGAGGAGAAAGAAGCGGCTGCATTAAAAAATGTCCCGCTAATAAGTAGCTTTTTCAAAAAAGCGCGAAATGAAGAGGAGGAGGATGTCGAGCTAGACAATGGGCACGTTTACATGCACAGCAATATCCGATTACTGGAAACGATCAGCTTACGCCAGTATTTAACTTATTGCGTTCACATGGACATAAGAAATGTGATTCCTCCAAAAGCCGCGTTTACATGATTCTCTCCATAATCGGCTCTGTGGAAAACGTAGCTACTAACTGCTTCCCGTTGTAAGGACAAAAATGATCCGCCCGTCAAAAATTTACGTTGGTAGGCTATTATTATTATTATAGCTAGCTAGTAATTATTATAGCTACTTATTTATAGCTAATTAGTAGTGGTTGATTTATATTATTGTACTAGCTAGCTTTACCGATCTCTAAATCTGGCGAATTTCCCGAAAATTTCAGTTATTTAATGTGTTAGCCACAAACTAGCTAGTACAAACACAAGCACGTAACACTGAACAATATATTTTCACCGGTGAAATGCAAATTTAATAATAAAATTCTGGAAGTGAGATGCTGAAGGAACCCCAGGCATAGCAAATGTTGACGGGTGGAATCATTTTGACGTTACACCGCCTCTTCTGCCTGACATGCGTAGTTTTGAAAAGCCGAAAGAAACCGGAGAAAGGTGTTTACATGCTCCAAAAAATCGAATGTTTGGCCAAAAAACCAGGGGTGTTAATCGGGTTTCGAAAAGACGGATTATGACCTTGGGTCAGAAGAGGCTCTCTTCACTGTCTTTGATGGCTATTGAGTCTGAGCTGGTGAGGGAGCTGGACTTTGAGGACTTGATCTGCAACTTCGCAAAGAAAAAGACACGAAAAAAGAACTTCTGAAGGTAAGAGCTATTATGCTGTCTGTGAAATGAGTAGTATAATCTGATGTGATTGTGTGACCTGATAATTGTGTGTGTGTGTGTGTGTGTGTGTGTGTGTGTGTGTGTGTGTGTGTGTGTGTGTGTGTGTGTGTGTGTGTGTGTGTGTGTGTGTGTGTGTGTGTGTGTGTGTGTGTGTGTGTGTGTGTGTGTGTGTGTGTGTGTGTGTGTGTGTGTGTGTGTGTGTGTGACCGGTCTTTTGCAACCTGCACTCAGCTGTGTTGTGTGATGGCAATGTTGTATACAGAATTACTGGTGTGCTTAGGTTGTTTTCAATGAACACTATATTTGCCTACCATTGTGTTGAGCCATATACTGGTCAGGCATACTTGCTCCCTGCTCAGTTGGATTAGTTATACATCTTTTGACCAATAGATGTGTGATTTGACATGTCAGCTTGGCTGGGAGTTCAAATAATTAAGGTGGGCTTTAATGACCAGGGTGTGTAGCATTTTGCGTGTGTCTGTGTGGAGTAAGTCTGTCTGGTGGGGCAGCGACTCTATCTTGCTGGATGTCAATGCGATTGATAACTTAGTTATCACCTACTTTGGAGGGTGTGGGTGTTTGGGAGGGGAGGGGGCCCATGAGCTTCAGTGCCCAGGGGCCCCTGGGGGTACTGATCCGGCCCTGGGTATAGTGTGAGGTGGAAAATAAAAGGTGGAAATGGTATGAACTGGTAATGCGGTATAAAGGGATCTAGTGAAGGTGAAAGTGTTAAAATATGGTGATATAGCCTATTTTGTGGCAAGTAGTCTAGGGAACCTGGAAGTGATACAAAGAAGTAATGAATTGTGATAAAAGGACAAAAAGGTAATGTCATAATAGTATTGTTATTAGTATTGTTGGGTCATAACAGTGTTGTAGAGGAAGACATTGTGAATGCCCAATTTACTGTGTCCTGTGTACTAGCATACTGCTTACTGTAGGCTATACTGCAGTGACATGCAGTATGCGAAATATCCTCCATATAAACCTGGACATAAGTAGGCTATATCAGTTGCCTTTACAGTCTTTGGCTATATCATCTGGGGATATTGAGAACACTCAATTTGGCCGCGCAGGTAAGGCTAGCTTAATTTAACAGCTTTTCAAAAAAAGTATACTCAACTGGCATACTCATGTGTCCTGATTCGGACTATTCGGACACAGTCGTAGTTCTGTTTGATTAATAGACCATAGAAAAATATGGGTTAATACAATTTTTGCCTAGGTTATTATAAGTTATTCTATTCTATTCTATAATCGATTGCATTTAGATTTGCTAACGTAGGCTGGCACCTGTCACCTTGGCATTTTCATGCAGAGTAAAAGGTTTATTTTTCCTGGTAGCTTAACACAGTAGCCTAGCTGGCTTATGCTTTTGTCATGTTTTGTTAGGAAGTTGTCTGTGCTAACGTTATTAAGACGCAAATCAGAATTCGTTGAGGCATGTTGAATGGAGTGATTAGTAGATGAGCTTTTAGCAAAAACATAGGCAAAAATTGCAACAGCGCTAAAAATATTTTTTGTTAACAATTGTATTTTGTAACTTAGACAACATAACGTTACGTGACAGCATTTGATTCTTTGTGATGGTGTTGATGTTCTCGTCTGAAACCAGCTGCATTTACTGGATTAGCCTACTATTAATTTTTTAAGATCTTGTGATATAAATTAGGCTACAGTCAGTTTTCCCACATGGTTTTCATAACGTTCATAAACGGGCCTCTCAACTGAAACGGGCCTCGCCTCAATCATAAACTGAAAAAAGTATATATATAGTTTAAAAAATAAAAATCAGTGAATAAAAGAACTGCCGACCCAGTAGTTTTCCCATTCAGCCACTGTAGGCGCCTAACTCAAGCTATTTCAGTGATGCAGCTTGCTTCTTATTTTTCTATAGTTTTCTATAGTCTATGAATCTGACCATTTCTGACCCACATCAAAACACTTGCTGCTAGGCTAGCTACGATACACATAATATGGGTGTAATGATTCTCCAAATCCACGGTTCGGTTCAGACCTCGATTTTTGAGCCACGGTTCGGTTCATACCTTGGTTTTTTTTTGTTTTGTTTGTGTAATGTGTAATATTTACAAAATATACAGCTCAGGGTTTTTCCTACATAGTAAATTATTTGGCGGCCGCCAAAATGATTTCACGGACTGCCAAAGGGAAATTGCGACCGCCAAAATGCCAATAATTGACAAAACGGCAAATAAAATCATATCTGAATTAATTTAATTACATTTTTTGGGTGCAATATGGTCTTTCGGCCAGCGGATGGCGATATATATTGTACTAGTCGCCTTCAATATGTCAGTACTAGGAGTAGAAGAAGCAGAGAACCTAGACTGTAGCCTATAGAAATGCGGCTCAGCTATTCCGTGGCAGAGTGCGAGTTGGATGGAACACGCTCCAATTTTGAATTAGGCTACCTTTGAAGCCCTAACTTCTGAAAAGGTAAAAGCTTTAACCCGATCCACGTTGGCGCCCCATAACTATAGTGTTAGACTTATCGGTCCCAATTACAGTAGCCTATTCATGTTTGTCTTAAATTATAAACAAGGCTACAGCTTTAAGAAAACCCCGGGATTGATACTACAGTGCAATAAAATAAGAGGGTGCTGTTAATAGCCCAAAGCACTCACGACACTTGTCTTGCCACAGCCACCGACTGTAAAATGTACCGTTTACAAGAAAATCATGTTCAGATATAGCTGGAAACAATAATTTTTTTTTTTTAAACGTTGTACAAATAGCATACGCATTTGGCGTTTTCCATTGCTTACTGTAGGCTACTATACAGTAGGCTACCTGATGCACTTTCTGTTTAGAAGACATCTAATTTTTTTCCTCCAAAATCTCTCGTAGCTATAAATATGTTAATGGACCAAATATCTTACCTGTAGGCTATATGCAGGTAGGCTACCACTGTGTTATGATTAACCCTGAAGAGTTTATCTTGTTACGTTTCGCCAAAGTCCCGTACAGTCGACATTTCCACAGTGACCTATTGCACTTAGGGCTGAAATAGTGTACGTTGCTGTTGTTATGTAAAAACACAAATTGTGTTTTTGTACTTTTTTTTTAAACGCGTAGCTACAGTTATATTTTATTTCTGTTTTAGAGTGTTGTTTATTTATTTTTATATTTGTGTGCTATCAAAATTGCCTAAATGGTGTAATATTCAAATATTCAAAAAGCTTCAAGGACCTTTTATTTTTAAAACCTAACTCCTAAACACAACCCTACTGGTACTTTACAACCAAAGCCTACATGGACTCTTTGAACTCCAAAAAGTGTATTTACGGTAAAATTAATGCAAAAAATGTTGCTTCTCACGCACTGCGTGCGCTCGCATTGGTACTGCCAAAACCCATTTCTCTGCCAGGAAAAACCCTGCAGCTTGCCCTAACTTTAAAAAGAATAATAATTTTGTGATTTACATTTGTTATAGTGTCAATTGTGAAATGAAAAATTAGTTCTTACATTAATAACGTAATGAGAGCTCAACAGGCTGCACCTTCAGTGGTGGCAGCGGGTTGGGGTTGGGGGAGGGGGTGTGTCGCGGTTCCGTCTTCCAGAACCGCGACACAGGACCGTGGACGTTTGTAACGCGGTTTCGGTCTCAGTTTCAGAACCGTTACACCCCTATCACATACAGTACATTCATAATACAACGTAACAATTCTGTGCATAATTCGGATAAAATACGTAGCCTAATGTATTTATATATCTTAAAAAGTAACGTTACGTGTGTTTTTACATAACAGCAACGTATTCCAGCCGCGAGAGCGATAGGTAGCGCTGTGCAAACATCAACGTTGCTGGGCAGTGGCAAGAAAATCTCTTCAACATTCAACAGAAACCAGTTGTAGAATCGTTACGAGGTAGGATATTTGGTTCCTTAATCTGTTTATCAGAAATTTGTATAAAAATCTTTTTAACGTTATACCGAAAGTAGGTACATTGGGTAGGCGTAGCCTACACGCAGTAACCTACGCAAAGGAAAAGACACCGAATGTTTATTTGTAACAGTTTAAACTTTTTAATAGTAGCCTATAGGCTAGCCTATTATTGTTCCTGTATTGGAACAAACATTTTTGTAGTGTGTAGAAACGGTAAATTTTATGCATGTGATTGTCCGACTGTGGCAAGATGGTTTGTAAACGGGTTTGGGCTATTAACAGAACCTTGTTATTTTATCATGCAGTGCAACTTGAGAGGTTGATGTATGCACAAGCGGTGACACTGTAGCAATCCTGCATTGGAATTTTGAGGGTCTGAAGTTGTTTACAATTTCAGAGAAATATGAATAGGCTACTATAATTGGGACATTGACGACTAGGCTAGCACCGTAGATAGGGCTAATAGCCTGCGTGTTTGTGGCGAAAGAGCGCATTGCGCTTGATGCAGCATTTGTTGTAGTTATAGCGTTCGAGCACCTATTACCAACCGGGAGGGGGGGGGGACCTATTACCGACCACCTCAGGCGCCAACGTATTTATTTCATATTCGCGAGGACTGAACACCGTGACCAATTAAAGGTATGTCCCGTAAAAATACACATAATAACCGGTCTGACAGTTTTCAACTTAATATATATTTAGTTATATTAATACGACCTCGTTTACAACGACAAATTTTATACTTCGAGCACGCTTCAAGTTCCTTAATCGCGACGATTAAATGCAACTGTCCTGATATCGCTTTACGGTTTCAAACTTTGCTTTCCAACGGCTATTTAGCTCGAAACCATTTGGCTAACAGTAGTGAATATGTACGGATTGCTACAAATGCTTATAAGGACCACCCTTTCCAATATTAACCTTAAATACACAAAAAAATGTGCATTTGAGTATCCCAGCGGACGGCCCAGAAAGCTGTTCAGACGGCTAGAATTGTGGACAGTGACATTCAGTTCGCTTATGAAAGTTTCTCGCTCATTAAATGAAATGGGCTATCTATTCATTTCATTATTGAATTTGAGATAGTTAGTAATATGCATCATGGCAAATGTACGTATTTGCTTTGATATTTTAGTATTCGTTTACCTTTCTGATTTTACTTTGTAGCACATATAACTGCAGCCCCTCCTCCCTCCACAGCCCCTCTTCTCTCCACCACTCCATTGTTTATCTCATTGGTTTATTACATTGTTTATCTCATTGTTGATCTTATGTGCTATCAACAAAAGTAGAAAGCTTAGCTTAGTGAGTTCATGCATCCTTTCTTTGTTTTTTTTCTTCAATAACAGAGGCCCAACTCATGTTTCGAGATGAATCTCTCTTCCTCAAGCAGCATTAATTATGCTGCCTGAGGAAGAGAGGCTGGTTTCTAAAGGTGTCGCCAGTACATAGACAGCAGTGCAGATAGCCTTCCTTGCTCAATGGCAAAATATATACATTTTGTGCATTGAAGAGCCCTAAATAAATATTTTTTCAGCACCTAAGTGGTTGTTTTGATGGCTTTTTTGTTGTTGTCGTTTTTACTAATGAAGTACTGAAAATAATTTATATTTCCCTTCCTTTTCTCTATAGATGGCACTTCATCATCAGACATTTGAGGGAAGGCCTCAGCCTATGCTCTGCATGTGGTGAGGTGGACCCTCCCAAAGAAGAAGACATGGTGGTATTATGGGTTTCCTGTGAATCCCGCAAGCAGACTCCTCATGTCTTAAAGAGATACTGCAGAGGCTTTTCTAAGGCCTTTTTTACCGCTTCAATTTGAACTGGAACTCGTGAGTGAGTGTGGTCATATGACGACGGTGCCACGTAGTCATATTATGAATATTCATACGGTCAAGGAGTGAAAGGGTGTGTCTTTTTATACAGTCTATGCACTGAACTCAGCCCCCTTCCTGCTCTCTCCTCACAACTACGTCTTCGCGATCGAGGAGAGGACCGGGGATGTAACCGAATGGTAGAGCTAACATTACCTAGCTAAGTTAGCTTGTTTGTCTGCCTAAAGTAACTACTATTAAATACATTCAAATACACAGCAAAACCCAGTCACACAGTAACGTTAGTATATTGAACATAGCTGGTTGTAGCGCCCAGCTCCACTTGGTCCGGAGAGAATTGTTATCATTTATTAGCTAACATTATTCATAAATGATAGCGATAACTAGCTATCTAGCTAAGTTACCAGTTCTCTGGACCAAACGGGGCTAAACTCACACACAATAGACTGCTTTGCATTACCTAATTTATCCATACATTCCGTCTCTCGACAGATTATGAAAGCTAACAGCCAGTGGCGTTACACCGAGGAACGATATATCTCTGACTCCTTGGCATAATGCAGGCAAGTTAGCTAAAGATACCAAAGTAAGACGTTGTAGATGAATAACCCTCTATGGCTACGTTCACACTGCAGGTAAAAAGTGGCACAGATCCGATTTTTTCCTCAAATGTGACACAGATCTGATTTTTATTTATGGAAGTGTGAACAGCGAAAATCACATTGAATCTGACATTTCAAATTCTCATTTGGGCACTTTTGAATGTGGGATTACCGATACATAACCGATTGTGTCAAAGCGACCGCAGTCTGTCAGATCGGAATTAATGTGACTTTTAACGTCATTTTTGATGCAGCTAGCAGGGCATTAGAACGTGTACGCACGGGCTAGTTAACTCACTATTGTACAGGGTAGGTTATCAACAGATTCACATTATATTATCATGTGTTGTCATTTTAGATAAGTGGTAAATGTGCAAAGCAGTGGATTTTTTTTGGGCACAAACGATACACCATGATAATAAGTCGGAAGTAGGCAACGTTTTTATATCATTCGCGGACAGCTGCGTTACCGTTTTGTGATTTAAAATAATGTTAGAACTGTCCATATTATTGTCTTGGTTTGTTGCACGGTAGCCTATTCATTATTCACGGTTTTCTCATGTAGCTGCTTACCGAACGTTATGGTTGTCGGTCCAATAGTGTGTCAATAGTTTAATCTAAGGGTGCGCATGCTAGGCTATACGTTACACATGAAGTTGAACAGATGTGTCGTGTGATATAGCTTTTTTATATTGTGTATTTTAACACGGCTGGAACGCTGTATTGACCAATCTGCATCCCGGAACTATCCGTTTTATAAATGTATATCGACTAGTCTCACTAGCCAAACGGCCGAGCGCTCCATTTTCTTAACTCGCCCGTCCTCGCCCAGGCAAGTGAGCGAGGTTAATTTCATGCCTTGCTTGAGTTTCACTTAAACCGCCCATGTCACGGTCCCCCCATTCCTGGGTCCGATCTCGCATTCACGAGTCACTCTGCACAGTAGCAGCCATGGCAGCACAAAAAGCTAGTAAAAACCTTGGATTTTTTCCCGTCTCCTCACCCTTATCATTCGCTCCACTGCACATCAACTTTAAAAAATTAACGCAGAAGCTGTGACTTTGATGACTTCCTTTTTGTTGTTTATTTCTGCAGGCTGTGTAACAGGTGCAATGTCTTTTGTTTTTGTTAATTCGCACGGGTCATTTGAGGAGAGCAATAGGTTCACACTGGAATCAGATATGGGCCACATTAAAAAATTAATGTGAACAGCCAAACAAAAAAAATCGGATCTGAGCAATAAATCGGAATTGAGCACTAAGGCCTGCAGTGTGAATGTAGCCTTAGTAGCTCGATAGAAGTCGTAATATTAACGTTAGCAGTAATAATACAAAGCAATTTGCATTTGAACTTGAACTAACTAGTTAACAGTACAAGGGTCTCAATCTCAAAGAGGAAAAAAAACCCCGTTGGTCTCTGCTTTTATACCACATGCCCAGCCGAGACCACCCCTAGGACCACCTAAACTCCACCCATTTTTATGTTAAGGATCTCGTGACGTCACGAATCCCCGGAAACCAGCGTTTTGGTAAGCCTTCACAAAAACTCATATAAAACTATTTTGACTAAACATGAGATTTTCGGACATAGACAGTTGTGTATGATTATAATCTAACCCAAAACATCGGTTTTCAACGGGAAAAGTCGGTTTTTGACTGCAGTATCACTTTAAGATTACTGAGTGCTTTCTCCCCTAGGCTATGCGGAGTAGCAGCAGCACCGATGTTGACTGACTACTATCTGCAACAAATGTGATTGAATGTTTGCCATCTCGATTAAGCTATTGAGTGCCTTCTCATCGGATAAGCCTAGAATTATGATTTTTAAAATACATAACTTTTTCTCCAGCAGAATTAGGCTATAAGCTACCATAGGCAAATTACGATACTGCAACCTCTTTTACAATTGCTCCATTTCAGTGGCGCAGTGCTTAGCTCTATGCACCAGGGTCAATTCTACTCATAATAAGTTTTCAATTCACAATATATTGTTTTATTGTATTTTAAATGCGTTCTGGGTGTGGGTGTTTTGTTCCACTACTTTCAATTAACCAGTCCCTCTGCCTTGCTGAATAAAATTAATGCTATTGTGTTTCAACACATGTCCACTAGGTGCCATTCAGACACCTTTCAGTGGTAGGGTGTAGCCTATGTTATGTAAGTTCTTATTTTTGAATAAACCAGTTCATAACACATACAGATGCATTTTTTGTTCTTATTTAAAATGTGAAATACCTTTAATCAGCATAATGATAAAATGCTCATTTCCCTAAGTTCATCTGATATTTTTCAAATATTTCAAATGCCTAAAAACACAAGAAGAATCCAAATGCATCAATGCAAAACAGAAACATTTATCCCTATGCTGAATATAGTAAGCACTGATTTAATTGAACTGATTGAGTAGAATACTGGCCAAGACAACGCAGCTGATAGGCCAGCAAATCACTTCAGTTTAAATTGTCAGTGAAGGCTCCATTGACCGTGTTATTTCTTCAAGGTTAGTCGCTGAAATTCAGGGGAACTTGTGAACTAGGAAACTTGTCTAATGTCCATTCCTCCCCCCTCTTCTTCTGTCCTGTCCTCTACAACCAACCTATTACACCTGACTTACGATGCAGTCCATAATCTATTATAAATTGAAAACTTATTATGAGCAGAATCGGTCTTGATGAATAGAGCTAAACTAAGCTGCGCCAATGAAATGGAGCAATTGTAAATGAGGTTTCAGTAATTAGCTTGCCTACGGTAGCCTATAACTGTGCTAGAGTGATTCCCAAACTCGGTCCTGGGGTACCCGTTTGCTTTCCGCAATCCCAGAATTTTAACAAGCTGTTAATTTTTCTTAATTATGTGCTTTTCATCTTAAGAGGGATCATTTACCCTCTTAAGCTACATTAAGTCAGAAATATGCATGCAATGAAGAATAAAACTCCATGTTCACGTTGTGCTTATTGTGCTATAGCCTAGGCCTATTGCAAACAATTACAAAACGTTCTTTCATCATTTCCCCCTTAAACTCATTAACACAATGCAGGTTTAGATCGTTGTCATTTGCTTTATCTTTGAATTCTTTATTATCTACCAATGGTTAGTTTTATTGGCATGTGTGTCCACACTATCACCAATCACCTATTGATTTTACTAGCTATTGATTTGATTGGTTATTTGAGGTAACTACATTTTTTAATTGATCAAAATAAAGGCTGAGGTGAATCAATAGGCTCGTAATTGGTATTGTGGACATACCAATTATTAATCATTAGTCGATGAAGAATTCAAAGACAAAACAACGAGCCAAACCATTGTGTTAATAAGTTTAAAGGAAAGTGATGGAAGAACGTAATCACACGGGTTTGGGGAAAAAAAACTAATGGTAGGATTGGATATTGGATATTTATTTCATATTTAGTAGCAGATATTGATAGTAGAATCACGTGATATAATTACACAAGAATTTCACGTTTATTTAGCATTTGAGTGAGCAGGGCTTTTCACTGCTTTTTTGGCATATGATCGGGTTATTGTTGGGTTTCTCTTGTTGCTATGACGGAATGCAAATTTTATGCGATGAAAAAATATATTTATGAACTGAACACAGACACTATTGTCCACTATGTCATGTATGAGTAGGTGTAGTTGCCAGCAAGACTGGGTGGGGGGTTGCTTTTTAAATGGACTTGCTACGGGACAATAGTGAGACTTGTTGCATGTCTCTGAAGGGTTACTACTTAGGCTGGCTCGTCCCGCAGCATTATCGGATTGGTTATATGTCACGAGTAAATAGCCAATCAACACTCTACTCTGTCTATCTGTGAGAGAGATGTGGGAGACAGGGTTGCCAGACTGGGGGATTTTAAAAAATCATGTAATTTTTAAAGAAAAAATGTATGGGAGTCAATGATAGATGGGGGATTTTAAAAGGAGGTATGGGGGGAAATTATAAAAATTGTATGGAGCTCAACTGAAAATGGGGGGGGGGGGGGTTAATTCAGGCATCTGGCAATACTGGTGGGAGAGAGGAACTCAGAGAGAGATGCTGAGAGAGACGCTGAATGCTGAGGTGAGAATGCTGAAGAATGCTGGAGTTGCTATAACCATCACGATACCCAATGCTGAAGTTCCAATAAACATCTCACAATCATTAGAATCAATTTCGATGATAACAATACCCAATAAGCAAAGGGATTTCATTCAACTGAGGCGAAAAAAATCAGTCACGTAGCCTATCTCTTCTGCACCGAGTCCCCGCATAAGACACTGTTGCAGTAAAAAATAGCTAATGTTTGCTAACGTTCATTGAGTTTCTTTTGAAAGTTTTGTGCAGTGATATTTTTTTGTAGTGCTAATACAACTAGATAGCTAACGTTGTCTTCGTAGTATGGTAACAGTTAGGCTACTATTTAACCAATTATTAGTCTGTATGAGTTGGTGTTTTTTGTTATTAGTCTGTATGAGTTAGTTTGTTGCTTAACATTATATTTTGCCCTTTACTAAACGGGCTAGCAAGCTACATGAACGCGACTGTTATTCAACACCAATAGCTAACGTTGAGTCTCATAGCTGATTAGCTAATGTTACTTGAATGCGATACATATGGATGATATCAGTAGTTGGCCTATATTGGAAATAATATTAGGATACGTTATTTGTATATTTCCACCCAGTTAGCAAACTGAAAATTTGAGAAACAAAAGGAACCTGCGTGGTGCAGGGTGAATCTCCAACTGAACTATAGGTATGATATTTTCACTTGCTTGTTTTTACATGAATGTTTTAAGTATTTGCCTATCCGATTGTAATCGATAAATTAGGAACTATGCGCTGACAGGAAAGACACGACTCACAGGCAATTTATCTCAAATAAATAAAACATTTTAAACAACATACTTATTGCATATATCCTAAGTGAAATTAACATGGATGACATGATAGACTGTGCTCAAAATCTACTGAATATTGTTTATTTTCTAAGTTTCAAAGCGTGACTATGAAGTTCTATGAATAACCGTTTAAAAATGTAAATTTGACTCAAATACACACAAAAATGTTATGGGTAAGAATAATAATCTATTCCTATTTTTAGCTGGTCCGCATAATGTATTTCACTCCCATTTTCTCGTTGAAATTACAGCAGCGGTCATTTGACCGCAAGCCGTCTTTCTAGGTAGTTTGCCAGTCCCGTCTTCCCCTGAAGTGTAATCAATGTAATCTTGATCTGATCAAAAACGTCTCTGACGTAAAAAAAAAAAGCCAAGTTACTCACGCATAGCCTACAGAGCGCTGTCTATAAGTCCTTAATTGCAACTTGCAAAAACTAGGCCTGCCTTTAAAAGTATTGATATCAAAATGTGGCCAAGTTACAACTAACAATATTGCCTATCGTAGCTCCCACTAAATAAACTAGCTCTATTCCAAAGCAATGCTATCCAAACTTTCCTAAATTATTTAATGCAACTTGGCCCTGTGTTTCTTCATCTTAGCATGTGAACATATGATTTCAATGAATGTTTTTAACAGTTGATGAATAATTACATCCCACCAGAAAGGATATGGTTATACTTTCTTGGCAAGTTTACTTTAGAAAATGTACAGGTTTTAAAATGTTAACTGCTACTACAAATTTCATTACAATTCACAAAGACATTTATATCAAGAAACATCATGTACAATAGAGAAGGGGGGGATGAATAAATAAATGCAGATAAAAATTAGTAATATTTTAACCTAGAAAATAGCGTACATATAGCGTACATATAGCATTTTTATGAACGTATCCAATAGTTATATTTGCGAACAGGATTTTGTGAACACAAGGATATCTATGTTCTGTAGTACCACACAGGTTTTGATAGAAATCCAAATATTCCAAATAAATAAATCAATAAATACATAATAATAAAAATACATTCTATTCATTCTGTGCTTTTCATAGACACAAAGCAGTGCCCTATAGTGTAGTAATTATTCTGTTTAATTTCTAAATTATTCTCATCTTGCAGTTTGATGTGGAACATACAGTTTCATTGACCACATTCTCTTGAGATGGTAAGATGAAGAAACACAGGGCCAAGTTACATTAAATAATTTAGGAAAGTTTGGATAGCATTGCTTTGGAATAGAGCTAGTTTATTTAGTGTGAGCTACGATAGGTAATATTGTTACCCCACATTTTGATATCAATACTTTTAAAGGCAGGCCTAGTTTTTGCAAGTTGCAATTAAGGACTTATAGACAGCGCTCTGTAGGCTATGCGTGAGTAACTTGGCTTTTTTTTACGTCAGAGACGTTTTTGATCAGATATCACTTATTTTTGATAGACTACTAATGATGAATAATGCATGAAGATAATGACATCGAGAGAGATATGCATACAGAATACATGCATTCAAAATAAATGCATGCAGACATTCGCGTAAGCATAATGCCCTGTACTGACGAGAATGAGAACACTTCTCCGATTACCGATAGCCCACAATTACATTAAAAGAGTTTGTAGATGAGCTGTATTTAATGTCTAATGAAATACAATGAATAGTTTAGTTTTCTGTAGTGCAATGGATGTATAAGGCATGTTGATTCGCTTCGTAGTAGCCTAGCTTGTACCTGCTTCCTGACTAGCAGCTGACTGACGTTTCTCTGGCAAAACTAACGTCGGCTAACAAGCTTAATTGGACAACGCATATTTCCCAAGAATCTTAGCCAGAAAGAAAACAATAGATACTACTATGAAAGTAGCATACCAGAGATTATTCTTCTTATTATTATTATAATTAAGTGTTTGCAGTGAGCTACATTGTCTGCAGAGTAGCGTAGACTAGAGCAATGTTCGGAGGCTATTCAAATTTTTTAAAGTGACTAACCATGAAAGAGATATGTTTGGGTAATTGGAGGTTTATAAATCTCATCTCATAAGGGATTGCAGTTTATAGTAGGCTATCATCAATTCTTAATGTATTATTGTAAAATCTTAATTTTATGGTGACGTTGTGTTATGTGTGAAAAGGATAAACTGAACAGAGCTGAAGTGAAGAAATGAACGAAGACATAATAAAGAAATGTTGGCCGAGGCAAGCGTTGAAGGTTCGGTTTCCACAGTGAGTCTAGACATGACCGCGGCGCAAGAGGACAACAGGCTCCACACAGACTAATTTTTTTGTCTGCATTTGTGTGAGATTTATGTAGCCAATGGCACTGTTATTTATAGATTTATTTATTTTTTAATTAGTGCAACAACGCAATGTTAACCACATGATATTTCTGCATTGAAACTTTTTTCTTTGCTTGACAAATGGCCATGGGATACCTGTTCCCATAACGTTAGCTAGCCTATTGCATTACTGCCGTGTCCAGTGACTGAATCGTTTAACTAACAGGCTACAAGTGAACAGTTAATATTGTAAACGTGTCTTTGCCTTTGCAATAAAAAAACATTCTTGCATGAGAAAACCAGAACATGTGCACACTGTTTGAGTCGAAAATAAATTTCACTTTGGTACTAACCAGGCGGGATACGAACCCACGTCTCTCGCATTCTAAGGCTTGACGCTAACCAGAAGACCAAAGGGATAGTCACGTGATATAGGCTATAGGCCATTTGTCAGTGTCTGTCTGACTTTCACCATTTTGCCGTAGTACAAGTGAAATACAAGTGAAACATTGAACAGTTAATATTGGAAACGTCTTTTGTCTTTGCAATAAAAATACGTTTGTTTATGTGAAAATAATAACAGTAAGTAATAAATAAAAAGTATTTAACAGTTGAACATTGTTTTTGTCAAAAATAAATTTGGGTCCTGTTGGGCTCGAACTCTCAATCCTCTGTGTGTGAGCCAGTAGACCACAGTAACTTCGTGAAATACACAAAGCCATATAGCGTTTTTTTCTGTGAGTCTGTGATGTCTGCAGATTAATTTGAAGCGTTTTTATTGGGCGATAAGCTTGGGAGAGATGTTGTTATCCAATGGGGAGAATTATTCTTTGAGGGTACGGAGGCAGGCAGGTAGTGAGGGTCTCTGGGTAGGCAGGAAAAATGGGAAGAAGAAGAAGAAGAAGAAGCAGAAGGAGAAAAACCGCAAAATAACCCAAGTTTGGGGTTTTATTGTGTGGATGTGTGAAGTTCTATCTGAATGCTGTGTGGTTATATGAGGTCAGAACATACAGAAGTTAATGTTTTTAAGGGCTCAGAGTCTGTGGTCATTGTGGTTACTTCTGTAGGAAACCCTGAAAAGTGCCAAACTCTCGGTGCTGTATAGGTATGGGGCATGCCCCGCCAAGCCGTAACTTGGCGGATGGCATACCTGCCATCCCAATATTTTGTATACATGTTTGTGCGCGCCCCTGTGTGTGTAACAGACAGGAGGGTGTACGCGGATTGTGTACATGCCTATGTAGACGCATATTACCATCTTAATATTGCAGTTAAAATAACATTTAAAGAACTACAACATTACTTTGTTTGTGGTGGCTTTAGTGCAAGCTGGCTCAAGATAGCAATATGCCAAAAAATATCCTGGCCACACCTCATCTTAAGACTAACCTGCCCAGTTGACTTGTTATTTAAACAACATGAGCGCTGGACGCTAAAATGACACCTGCGCCGGTCTGAAACTAGCACACACTTGCGTTTCGAATACAGCCGCTTAGCGCGGGGTGTAAGATAGGGCCCCTTGTGTTTTATTGGCTTTGTTTAAGTATGACATTGAAAATTCCCACAATTACAGTGAGTGGTAATGGAAAACTACTGAAAGTTAGCTGGAAAATTCCCTCCCTTTGCAACCCTACTCAGGATTGAGGTTTCATGTAACACAAAAAACTAAACCGGCCAGAACAGGTAGTGCTTATTACAGCAGTCTGTCAGGAGTACTAGTGTCCAGGCAGGTTTCAGGTTTCTGTCTGGCCAGAAGATGTCACAACAAGGGCAATTCCCAACTCTTTGTCCTGACCTGAAACTGCACTTCCCAGGATTTTGTTCCAATTACTTAAAATTATGATCAGACACACCATGGAGTGAAGTGTAATCCGATCGGAGTAAAATTGTCACTATTTACACTTTGGACATGTGAGAAGCAAAGCAATGCAAGAGCAGGAAAAACAGCCTTGAAATGCCCAAATCAATTTAAGGGTCAGTTTGAGGGTCTCCCTCACAGACTTACCACAGGAACAGGAAATGAGGGTTGAGACGCGCACACCTGGCAAACAGCCGGTTGAAGAGCCCAGTCTGCCAGCGGATGTGGAAGGGGGAAAGGGCCAGCCCATTGGAGGATAGCCAGCTCTCGTAACCAATCTTCAGACGGCTAGAGGACTATGGGATAGTGCAGAAGTTGACAAAAATTAGCTCAGCACATTATGCCAAGCCAAATTTCACAGATTTTTGCCATTTTTTGGGCATAGCTCAGTTTAAGACTCAGATACATGCAAAAATCATCATATAATCCACATACATATACAAATTTACAAAACTCCCATATAAGCTATTTGGCTTGTTATCTGTTCAATCTAAACTCATGAGATTAACAAGGATTGTCAAATCCAACATATAGGGGTCGATTTACTAAGAACCCAAATAAGGAGTTATTTTTTTTTTTTTTTTTACAGTGTAGGTATAGGCTACTGTTACACCGAACAAACTGGTGGTTTATTACAAACTGTTTAACTGGATGTCTCAGTTTCTGCCGGGAGTTACAGATGTTTGTCAGGACTGAAATGACCATAACTATGCTTACTAGCACAAAGCCTACTTGCGCCGTAAGTGTCACAGAAAATCACATTTCCATTTGATCATGGGTTCCATTTTTATAAAGTTTTGATTTGCTTGTTATTCACTGTTTGTTATAATAGCTGTTGTATTGTTTGTTTGATTCATATACTAGTTACTCTTGTATTCTGTAACACATTTTGCTTCATGATTAAAAAAACATTCCTACTGTTCATCTATGTAGATGATCCATGAATTATCTTGGGCAAACCGGAGCTTTAGAACGGACAGCAGTGAATGCACATGAGCTTGACAATAAATTAAACATAGTTTATTGACTTTTTTTTTTTTTTTTTACTTCACTGCAGTGGTGATCAAACTTACAAGAAGTGCCAGTGTATTGTTAACCTTTATTGATCACCGTATGAGGCTAGAATGATGAAGCTAGCAGAAACCAATAGCACTAACCCATAAAAAGTTTATTTCTAAAGTGAGCCTACTTGTTCAATCGGATGGTAAAAGTGAAATGTTCGATTGTGGTCCGCGGCACAATGAATAATTAGCCCCCATTATTGCGCAATCATTCAGAACATTCAGTTATGGATATTCCAAACACACCCGTAAAATGACAGCCGTCATTTTATCAATTCCGTGCCTTTTAATACCTGTTTTCCATCTGTACTAAAATGCACCCGCAAATACATTTCTCAAACTTCCTTTCGGGTTTAGTAAATCACTTTACACGTGCTAAAGTATTCTATTTGCATGACCACCTCACTCTTGTTTGCAAAATAACATAGGGACTCCCATTTTTGCATATTCATCCAGGCTAACCCACAAAAATGAGAAATTAACGGATCTTTCAATTTTAGCACACGCAATCCTCTTTGCACCTCATTAGTTGATCACCTTGGATGATTTTTTGCGTGTGGTAACAGTTTGACACGTGTTTTTGTACACACAAACCTTTAGTAAATCGACCCCAAAGTTGGAAATAAAAACCCCAATTCCAAAAACGTTTGGGACAGTGTATAAAATGTAAATAAAAACTGAAAAAACAGAAAGCAATGATTTGCTAATTCTTTTTGACCTGTATTCAATTGAAAACAGTACAAAGACAAGATATTTAATGTTTTAACTAATCAACTTTATTGTTTTTTGTAAATATACACTGATTCTAATTTTGATGCCTGCAACACGTCTCAAAAAAGTTGGGACAGGCGCATGTTTACCACTGTGTTACATCAACTTTCCTTTTAACAACACTCTTTTGGGAAATGAGGACACCAATTGTTGTAGTTTTGAGAGCGGAATTTTTAACCATTCTTGCTTGATATAAAACTTCAACGGTCCAGGGTCTCCATTTTCATATTATGCACTTCATAAAGCACCACACGTTTTCAATGGGAGACAGGTCTGGACTGCAGGCAGGCCAGTCTAGCACTCCCACTGACTACGAAGCCACGCTGTTGTAACATTTGCAGAATGTGGCATGGCATTGTCTTGCTGAAATAAGCAGGGACGTCCATGAAAAAGATGTCATCTAGATCAGTGGTTCTCAATCTTTTTTGTCCCAGGGACCGGCTATCTGTGGTCCTCCTCTTTCAGGGACCGCAACAAAAAGTGGAAAGCACAGGGCTTTACATTAAGCTTTCTCGGGTACTTATAAATATAAATAACTGATTTGGCAACTATATTAATTGACAATGATGTCTCCTTTATTGTGAAAAATACAGTTAAAAAGTAATTAAGAAACAATACTACGTTATTAATGTAAAGGGGTAATCTGCTATTTGAGAATAGTGTTTAATTAATAACAATATTTACAAAAGAAAATGGGTATTTCCCCATTGGAAGCCATCATATTTGCTGCTATGCCTGGCAAAAGATATGATTCAAATCGATAGATGTGTTCAATTCTGTAAACAGCAGAAAATTATTACTGTATGTGTGTGTGTGTGTGTGTGTGTGTGTGTGTGTGTGTGTGTGTGTGTGTGTGTGTGTGTGTGTGTGTGTGTGTGTGTGTGTGTGTGTGTGTGTGTGTGTGTGTGTGTGAGAGAGAGTACTGAGTACACTCAGTGTGTGTGTGTGTGTGTGTGATAAAGTTAAATGACAAGTATTTGAGGTTGCTGTAACTAGTCTGCAGTTTCCCTGGCTGCTGTCTGCTGTGTCCCTGCTTGTAGTCTGCTGTCTCCCTGGTTGTAGTCTGCTGTGTCCCTGCTTGTAGTCTGCTGTGTCCCTGCTTGTAGTCTGCTGTGTTCCTGCTTGTAGTCTGCTGTGTCCCTGCTTGTAGTCTGCTGTGTCCCTGCTTGTAGTCTGCTGTGTCCCTGGCTGCTGTCTGCTGTGTCCCTGCTTGTAGTCTGCTGTTTCCCTCTGGCTGAAAAATATATTACCATTGTTTTTTTAAGTACATAATCTTTCAAACAGTACAATACTAATGTCAAAAATAATTAGACGATTAAATAGGCTCCTCGGAATAAAAATTTAATAATAACAATATTACTACTACTACTACTACTACTACTACTACTAATAATAACAATAAATATAGCTGCAAGCAGCGATTTCCGGGGACCGTGCAGCATTAGCGGCATTTGTCAAACGCAGAAATTGCTAAATGGTAGACAACTCTAGACAGGGTTGACCCAAAATACAAATATTTGTTTCTAATGAGGGCTTTTGCCATTGCTGATGGTATCTTAACCCGATCCAGTAAGGGCTTGCGTATTAAGACTTTTAAGTACAAGTAAAACAGTGAACAGTGAATACTGTTAAATTTCTTAACATTTGCAATAAAAAGGTGTTTCTTAATGTGAAAACAACATTAAAAGAAGCATAGAATTTGCACGATAGTTTTGCCAAACAAGAACCAAGCCATTGGTACCAAGCCAGAATTGAACCGCTGACCACATACATGGAAAGCCAATACTGTATCCACTATGGCAAAGCAGGTTAACAGAAATGAGGAGGCCAAATAAGACTTGTGTGTTGCGGTATCAGATTGTTTTGGCTTACTGACTTCATAATTCAAACAGATAACAGGTAATATTGTGAAATTTCCTAGCCTTTGCAATAAAAATAACATTCTTACAATAACGTGCACATTGTGTGCCTCAAAAAAAACTCGGGAACAGGTGGGGATCGAACCACCAACCTACTACACGGCAGTCAAATGCCTTAACCACTAAGCTACAGGAACTTTCACAGTTGGTGTAGTAGGTACACGGCCTGTTAAGCAGAGATAGTGTACTTGGCGGATGGCATACCTGCCATCCCAACATTTGTATTTCTTTAGTGCCACCTGATTGGGTTAAAACAGCAGGGCTTGAGTCTTGATCTAACTCTCAATCAACCCACCAAGTTTCAGAACTTTATATCAAACGGTTTTATAAGTACTAGCATTTGTGCGATAAGCCACGCCCAATAAAAAATTAATTGGCTTCTCATTCGGCCAATTTTTGATATACGCCTTAGTAAAGTAATGCATGTATGTAGGGATGCCGGTTGAGTCCATTGAACAGGTTTGGTGCAAATTGGTCTAATTCTGTAGGAGGAGTAGCATTTTAAGTGTTTTACAAAAAATGCTAATTAGCGGAAAATCGAAGATGGTAGACTTCATGGTTTCTTGAGGAAAATTTGTTGGGCAGGAGTAGCGGGATCTATCCACCAAATTCTGTGACTGTAGATCAAACGGGGCGTCGGCAGTGGGCGTGTCAATGATTTTTAGTGAATTTTTACATATTTTCTTATATTTGGATCTCTATAGCGCCACCACGTGGCTCGATTGGGTTGAAACTGGAGAGGTCTAGTCCAGATGTTACTCTTAAAAGACCTTCCAAGGTTCATAACTTTCTGTGGAATGGTTTTGGAATTATTAGCATTTTTGTGATAAGCCACGCCCACTGGATATTTATTGGCTCGTCATTCGGCCATCTTTTAAAATATTGAAATTCTGTTTATAACTTTTATGAGGCATGGTGTAAGGAGTGTGTTTACCAGGTTTCATGTAAATTGGTCAAATTTTATAGGAGGAGTAGTATTTTAAGTGTTTTACAAGTAATGCTAATTAGCGGAAAATCCAATAGGGCTAACTTGATGGTTCCTTGCGGCAAATTTGTTCAGTATGAGCAGACGGACCTCTTTCCCACATTTTGTGACTCTAGATAAAACGGGGCGTATGCAGTGGGCGTGTCAATGATTTTTAGTGAATTTTTAAATGTTTTCTTATATTTGGATCTATATAGCGCCACCACGTGGCTCGATTGGGTTGAAACTGTAGAGTTCAATTCCACATGTTACTCTTAATAGATCTACCAGGTTTCATAACTTTCTGTCAAATGATTTTGGAATTATCAGCATGTTGCTAATTTTACCAGTAATGGTATATGTGCAAAGTGTCAGCTTAACTCAGAATTAGCACGGAAAATAGCTGAGCTAGAGGCCCGCATCCGGACGTTATATCAGATCCAGGAGAGTGAGAGTTTGATAGATTCCCTCTTACCTGAGCCGGATGCCAGTTTAGATGCTAGTATTTCTCCCCCGTCAGAGTCCTCACTGCGGGACGATTTTATCACGGTGCAAAAGAAACATAGCTGTCGGCTTAGAGCCGCCAAGCATCACCCTACTCGCGTTTCAAACCGATATTCCCCACTCAGTAACACACCTACTGAGAAAGCCCTGATTATAGGGGATAGTATTCTGAGAAACGTGAGATTAGCGACACCAGCGACCATAGTGCAGTGTATGCCTGGTGCCAGAGCTACCAATGTTGAGGCTAGTCTGAGAGTGCTGGCTAAAAGTAAATGTAAATACTCTAAAATTGTTATTCACGTCGGCACAAATGACGTCCGATTGAGGCAATCGGAGGTCACCAAAAATAACTTTGTTTCGGTGTGTGCGATGGCTAAAAAGATGTGTCGGGAAGTAATAGGCTCTGGTCCGCTCCCAGTTCGTAGGAGCGACGAGGTCTACAGTAGACTCACGTCGCTAAATCGCTGGCTGTCTGAGTGGTGCTCATCTAGTGGCATAGGGTTTGTCAATAATTGGCCTGATTTCTGGAGAATGCCTGGCCTACTGAAGAGACGGACTCCACCCGAGCTGGAGAGGTGCTCTTGTCCTAGCAAATAACTTAGATGCTAGTCTTAGTAAGGCCAGATCCTGACACCTTATCACGGCGCCGGCCAGGCAGCAGGCCTCCTACATCGGAGCCTGTGCGTTTCCCAACGCGTTTCCCAATGCCCGTGACTCAGACACATGGCCCAACTGCAAGGTGCGTTTCAGAGCTAGAAATTGGCAATAGTACTCATCCCCATCCCATATCTGAGCTAGAAATTAGTATTCATTATATTGAGACTGTGTCTGCCCCACGCATATATGCCAAACATAAAGCAAACCGTGGTGTCAACGCGGATAATCTTATTACTCTCAAATTAAAACATGTTGCTGCTAGCAGCTGTTGTGAATCACTCCTAAAAATTGGACTACTAAATGTTAGATCTCTTGCTCCTAAAGCACTTCTTGTAAACGAATTGATCACAGATCATAATCTCAAAGTACTATGTCTGACTGAAACTTGGCTAAGACCTGGTGAATATGTCGCACTTAATGAAGCGTCTCCTGTAGGTTTTTTAAGTACTCAGGTATCGTGCCAGTCAGGAAGAGGGGGTGGTATTGCAGCGATCTATCAGTCCACCTTAAGCTTAACCCCTAAATGTGGACATACGTTCTCATCTTTTGAAGTTCTTTCTATGAATTGTGTACAGCATGACTTAGCTAAAATAAGGGGTAACATGCAGTCCTCTTTCCTAGTGTCTGTTTACAGACCACCTGGGCCCTATTCGGATTTTCTAATAGAATTCGCTGAGTTTTTGTCTTGCCTTGCTATTTCGGCAGACAAGGTTGTGATTGTTGGTGATTTTAACATACATGTGGATAAACCGGGTGATCCCCTAGGAACAGCCTTTGCCTCTATTATTGACTCTGTTGGGTTCAAACAAAATGTCTGTGGACCCACTCATTACCATAGCCATACCCTAGACTTAAGGCCAGTTTATAGTCCAGCGACAGAGTGTCGCGGCGACCGACGACGTCCCATGGATGTCGCTGGTCACAGCGACATTTGGTTTATACTTCGGGCGACTGTCGTCCTGTGGTCGCCGCAACGGTCGCTGAAGATGTCGCTGAGACATGAAATTAATTCAACTTTGACCCTGTCGCTGCCTCTGTTGTTATGGTAACGTTTGTCTCTGACAGCGGAGGCTTCGCTCAAGCGGTCAACTTACTAGCTAGCACAAAAGCTAACTGTAGCCTACAATGGAGGGCGATAAATTTCTTGCTGAGAAACTGCTAAGTGCGGTCATGGGGTACCCATGCTTATATGCCCATGACCATAGTGACTACAAGGATTCTCTTAAAAAAGAGAATGCCTGGTCTCAAATTGCGGCCGATTTAAATACTTCTCGTAAGTAGCCAGTAGACGTACCTTAAGTAACTTAGGCTAACGTTAACGTTAGCTGTCTTTAACGAAAGTCTTGTTTTGCTTACAAGTGAGCAGACCAGTTGGTTAGATAACATACCTAATTTATAAAAATGACATTATGCCAAGTACCAATAACGTAGGCTAGATACTTGCGGCAGGTCTAATACCGTCTAAGCTATATATTAGACTACAAGTCAACTGAAGGCTTCCGTCCACTTGATAATGGTGTTGTCATGTGATAGATACTAAAGCAGCCTACTTCAAGCTTTTCAACCAACCACGGTAGCCTAGTTGATTAGCGAAAGATTTTGTTAAACGCACACACACACTTTTCTAACAGCGCGTCAAAACTTAACCTAATAGCTTTCTCATGTAACAAAATATAAAACATAATAAAAACATTTATTTTATATATTAGGCTATTTTACTTCGAAAATAAAAGCAATGGTAACGGTAATGGTTATGGTGCTGAGCAGCCTATATTAGACTACTTAGTCTTAGGCTGCGTTAATGATTTGAATCTTTTTTTCATTGAACATAACGTTAACATAGACATTTTGTTTAATGTATTTTAGCCAAAGAAGTTATGAAACGATTCAAGAGTCTCCGGGACGTCTACGGGAGAATTAAGAGGGAGTCTGTCAGGCGGAGCGGGTCAGCAGCGACTGTTCCAACAAACAAATGGCCATATTTTGCGCTGATGGCCTTCATGGACCCCTATATGAAGAGCAGCATGTTAGTAAAATAAATCAAATGACAATATAATATCAGCATATTGCCTGTAGAGCCCATCGTGGTTTATTTCTTACAAAATAGTATTGGACTGCATTGTTATGGATATGGACGCCACTGAGCCTTATAATAAAAAAATAAAAATACATTTCTTTGTAGGAATACACAGTCAAACTACGTAGAGGACAGCGCGCCGAATGTCCCTGCTCCAACCTTCCCTTCTCCGGAGGAAGTGACAGGAGAGAGCTCCCGATCACCCCCTGCCCCAGACAAGGCTTCTGATCCTCCTCAGGAGAAGAGGATGAGAGGGGCAGAGAGTGATCACGAGCTGTACCAATTGGTACAGCAATCAGCCGCAGCCCTGCACAGTCTCAAAAAGAGGCAGTCCTCGGAGACTGTGCTCTGGGCACAGTCCGTGACCTTCAGGCTGGACAGCCTGCCACCGTTCGAGCGGGCCCGCCCAGGCAAGGGTCCGCATCGAACAAGTGCTCCTGGAAGCGGAGTTCCCAGGCGGGAGGTCCCAAGAAATTGAGGGGAGTGGAGGGAGAATGTTTTTAAATTTGTAAATAGCACTTTAAATAAACAGTTTTTATGATATATGTCTCTTTCCCCATTGGCCTGAAATAATGCAGAACACTATCATGTCTATAAATAGGCCTAATATAGGCTATAGCCTACCTCAACATATTAGGCTACATGCCTATAGGATAGCCTATATAAATATTTAATTTAAAAAAACTAATCGTTGCAGCAATGTCTAAATGCATTTAACATTCAGTGATCGTCTTAGTTGTAAATGTGGAAATAATCTCACCTGGGTGGTAGACTAGGTTACTGGAGTGAACCCATTCCTGACAACCCAAAAATGAGAAGTTCAGCCTTTGTAGCTAATACAGCTAAATTTTTTATAGGCTACTTAGACATGTGCCGGTGAAAATTGCTATAACGACCGTTGGATATGTCACTTTATTGTTTTAACGTGGGATATACTAGGATTAATAAGTCAGTTCCTTGATTAGCGTAAAATGGTGGCGACTGAAATGAGTCTTAAAAAGACATGTAACAATGCGGCTTGGGCGTCGTAATAAAACATTTATTTTGTTTAGGCTATAAGCTACAGCCCATTTCACAGATGTGAAGCGTGCAGCGAAGATGAGAAACAATCAAACAAAGTAAAGGCAATGAAAAAACTTGCATTTGAAACAATATTAACTACGTTACATGTCTTACTATCGTATAGGCGCTGATCACGTCAAACACAAACAAATAGTTAATCTTGAATTTGAAGCAGATATCATGTGTAGCCTAGCTATTTAACGTTTTTTTTTAAGTGTAGCCTAGCCTATATTTTTGGTATGCTTCTTGGAGATGTTTATTTGTGTATTCTTCATTTATTTGAAGTTACCTACATACAATTAAATAATTTGATACCCACTCCAGTGCAGTAGGTGGCGGTAGCTATGCACCTTTACATTGGGTCACAACAAAACCCACAGAAGTAACAATTAGCCGCTATGTGCGCCGCACATTCTCCCACTGCCAAGGCACTTCTCCTGCTTCAGAAATGAAGTTGTTCTTTAGGTTCTGACGGATGGCGGAGGCATCAGCCCCAAAGGTGTTGGCTCCAACACGAGGTATGTCCTGGAGGCAGGACCTCTCCTCTTCTTGACGCCAGCTGCCCTCGACAACGTTGCCGTTGACATCTTCGCTGTCAATGGCATTTGGAGGACAGTAACTCCTGTTGTTTACTGGGAGCTCAACCTCTAAATCCCTAAGGAAATTGTGCAGACAGACTGTGGCCTTAACTACTGCAATTGCCCTGTTGATTTTGCAGTGGATGGGCTTTCTGTACACACGCCACCTGGTTGACAAAATGCCGAATGAGTTTTCAATTATTCGTCTTGCCCTGGATAGCCGATAATTGAAAACTCTCTCTGGTTCGGGGAGAAAGCGCCCTGGAAAGGGCCTCATCAGATTTTGCCGCAGCGGAAACGCTTCGTCGCCCACTAGTACGTGTGGCACCGTTATGGCAGACCTTGGCAAATTGGTGGCTCCGGGAAAGCCAAGATCACCCGATTGGAGCTTTCGCCCAAAAACGGAACTGCTCAGGACGCCCCCATCACTGTGTCTTCCAGGGCAGCCGATGTCGACCATGCTGAATCGGTAGCGTGCATCACATACTGCAAGGAGGACGATGCTGTGTGTGCCTTTATAATTATAGAACGTGGATCCAGCATTGGCAGGGGCCTGAATTATGCAATGCTTCCCATCGATAGCACCACAGCAGTTGGGGAAATTCCACACTTCGTTGAACACTGCAGCAATGTTCATCCATTCCCTTTCGTCTGGGACCTTGAGGACCTGATGGTGCAATGCCTCCCACAGAGCTGTACAGGTCTCCTCAATTATTAAGCCAACAGTTGACTTTGCCATTCTGTAGGAGAAGGCCAGGGATTGCTGGGAGTCCCCGGAAGCCAGGTATCTATAATACAAATTGATCCTTGTAAGCTGTGTTTTATTTATTCTTATTATTAGCCTATTATTTATGTAAATTCGCCGATTGCTGAACTAGACTGTGGAGAATGTCACGGGAAGCAGCTGGCTCAATGTTGCAATTTTACAAGTTGGCAATGTTCAGTCTGTATTGTCAATGGTTACAATGACACATTTGTAGCTAGCTAACAAACTAGCTAGCAAGCGTAGGCTATGCCTGCGAATGCATTAAAGTAATTTGCTTTTAACAACTTGATTTATCTCTCCTATAGCCTCCAATTAATAGTGGCTTATTAGATTGTACATTACCGTAGGGTTAAGGTCAGTCTTTCTCCGGGCGATATTGGCTGACGATGCGTTGGCCTGTGTTGCAGACTTGTAACAACGAGTGACAGTAACTGATCAAATATCATCGGTGACATTCTAATGTAGCGAGAAAAATACTCGACATCACTGAACCTCAGTTCTCTAACGAGAGAATTGTACTCCCCCAACGAGTGACGCCTTGTGTTCACATCCCTGACATATGCCCTCCGTGTTTGCTTTCTCCTTTTTAGGAGTAAAGTAGCTGATAAAATTAGATGAAGTAAAACAGCTTCTTCCTCCATTTTCCTCGGAGTGTCAACTGTCGCTGGAATGTCGCTGGAGTGTTTATACTTTTTGAAAGCGACAACGACCACAGTCTATGTCGGGCGACAATAGAATGTTCATGAACGCTCAGCGATTTTGGTCGCCGCGACACTCTGTCGCTGGACTATAAACTGGCCTTTAGTGTTATCCTATGGTATCAATGTTATTAATCTTACTATTGCACCCCATAACCCTGTATTATCTGATCATCTCCTTATTACTTTTGAAATCGAGGCAACGACCACTTCTATATTAGAGCCAAGACACTATTACAGCCGGTCGTTAAACTCTGACGTCATTCCAAAGTTTATAGATATGCTTCCGGAATCATTCCTTTCAAACAAAGGAAATACCACTGAAGTATCGCTGGACGAACTGACTAACCAGTTAAGTTTTACTCTCAGAAGCACCCTTGATATGGTTGCCCCTCTAAAAAGAAAGTTTTGTCGGAAAAACCGTACTCCCTGGTACAATGACACTACCCGTGCCCTGAAGCAGTCCACAAGAAAACTGGAGCGAAAATGGCGGTCAGCTAAACTAGAAGTATTTCGTCTTGCATGGAAAGATAGCCTCCTCCAGTACAAGCAAGCTCTTGTATCAGCTAGATCTGCCTTTTTCTCTAAATTAATTGAACAAAACAAATGCAACCCAAAATTCTTGTTTAGCACTGTGGACAATTTGACTAAAAAACCATCATCAGAATTTTCATCCTACCCCAGCATTTACAGCAGTAATGATTTCATGAATTTTTTCAATCAAAAGATTGAAGCTATTAGAGACCAGGGCTGGGTTGCACCGGTCATACGTAAGTTCGTGACTAAGTTTGCGCGTAAAGTATTTACTAGGTCCTTAGTTGCTACTAGTTAGTTTCAAACTATCGCTTTACTAAATTCGGTTGCACCACCAATACGTAAGTAATGTCTTAGCTAGTGAAAACTAAGTAATGCTTAGTTCAATACTAAGGTAAACATTGTCGCTTTATCATGACGATAACAAATCCATAACCAATCAATCAACAAGCTACAATGTAAACACGGAAATAAACTTGCATTGAGTTTAACAGGCTACGTCTATTTTGCATTCCATGGAAAAAAATAGAACATTGAACAGAATTACAATGTGTGCATGTTTATGTTTTTACGAATAAAATTCAAAATATTCTTATTTGTTTGTTTAGCCTATTTATTTATGTTACAGCCATTATGTGCTTTGAAAATATATGGAAACTTACAAGTTACATACCTAAGTTACATAACGGGAGTGTTCTGTTTGCTTTGAAACTGAACGTTTTCCACGCGTCAACTATTTTTACAGTGTTTTCTGAAGAAACGGCGGAGGTAGCCAATTAGATGAACAGACGGTTACAGTTTGTGTATTTTTTAAATATTTTCTTGCAACGACCGAATGGCAACAAGATTTCAAAACAACGGTTTAGTAGGAATAACGGTAAGAGCCTCCGAAACGCTCTAAACGGGCCATGTTTTTCATTTTGTTTTCCGTTGGTTATGGTTACGCGACAATTTACACCTCCTTAGGGGTAGGTGTAAATATTTAGTAGCTACTAAGCTCAACGTACAAACTAGTTTGTGTGGTGCAACCCATTTTTATTTAGTAATGTGTAAACCTTCATTTAGTAAACACTTACGTTATAACTAGCCTACGTTTGAACTTACGTATAGCTGGTGCAACCGGCCCCAGATCTCCAAATTGCCTCCTCCTCTAGGCATCACTCCTCCCATAATCAATGAACAGCCCAGATCCTGGTCAACACAGGAAGATGTATCAACAGTGGCACTAAACTGTTTTAAGCCAATTGACATGGAGGAGCTGTCGAAACTGGTTATGTCCTCAAAACCGACTACCTGCCTACTCGACCCAATCCCTACAAAATTAGTTAAAGAACTTTTCCCCATACTAGGCCAGCATATGTTAAAAAATATTAACACATCATTAGTAACAGGATATGTACCAGAGCCACTAAAAATGGTGGTTATTAAGCCATTACTAAAGAAACCAAACCTCGAATCTGACAAACTGGAAAACTATAGACCCATTTCAAATCTTCCATGTCTATCAAAAATATTAGAGAAAGCTGTTGCTAAGCAACTTGGTGCATACCTTAGCTCAAACCATATCCATGAAATGTTCCAGTCAGGATTTAGACCCTACCATAGCACTGAAACGGCACTTGTTAAAGTTATTAACGATTTACTATTATCAGTCGACCAAAACTCTGTGTCTGTTCTTGTACTTCTTGACCTAAGTGCAGCTTTTGATACAATAGATCACGAGATTCTACTGAACAGACTCCAGGGCTGTGTTGGACTAAATGGTGAAGCTCTTACATGGTTCAGATCATACTTATACAATAGGAAGCAGTTTGCTAAAATAAATGAAGTATCATCCAGTTACTCAGTAATTAAATATGGTATTCCACAAGGATCAGTGCTAGGCCCAGTACTCTTTTCATTATATATGCTACCCCTTGGTGATATTATTCGGGCACATGGGGTAGATTTTCACTGCTATGCGGACGATACGCAGATATACATTTCCATGAAACCCGGTGAGGCACTACCACTTTCTCGGTTAGAGGCTTGTATTGCAGATATTAAAGCTTGGATGCTTTCCAATTTCCTGCTCCTAAACTCAGAAAAGACCGAAATGCTGGTTTTAGGTCCAAAAAAACAAAGGGAGAAACTGGGTACATCTACTTTAAATTTCGATGGTTGCTTAGTTGTTCCAAACTCAGCTGTGAAAGACCTAGGTGTTACTATAGACCCAGATCTAACCTTTAGCGCGCACATAAAAAACATATCTAGAGTAGCTTTCTTTCAGTTAAGAAACATAGCTAAAATAAGGCACTTCCTATCAATAGGGGACGCAGAGAAACTGATCCATGCTTTTGTTACGTCTAGGCTAGATTACTGTAATGCCCTGCTATCTGGCTGCCCTAAGTCCTTGCTAAATAATCTCCAGCTTGTGCAGAATGCAGCCGCTCGCATTTTAACTAGAACTAAGAAATATGAGCATATTACCCCAGTACTAGCATCGCTTCACTGGTTACCAATTAAGTTTAGGATAGACTTTAAGGTTTTGCTTCTGACCTTTAAAGCCTTAAATGGACTTGCTCCAGTGTATATATGTAATCTGCTTTTACCATATGAGCCAAAAAGATCACTCCGTTCCCAAGACGCAGGCTACCTAGTAGTCCCAAGAATATCTAAAAACTTGACGGGTGGTAGAGCTTTCTCCTACAGAGCGCCACTACTGTGGAACACCCTGCCAAAATTTATAAGGGAATCAGACACTGTCTCAATATTTAAGTCTAGATTAAAAACGCACCTCTATGATCAGGCTTATAATGAGCTATAGTCCGGAGACAGGACCAGAGAAGCATTTAGCCATAGAGTAATGTGGGGTGGCATCCTTTCCTTACTGTCACCTGTCAACAGCTGTGACCCCATCTTCCTGGGCTGGCTCTTGATAGGTGGGTAGAATTGTTTTCCCTCTCATGACTGCATGGTTTCTCAAACTCTGTCTTCATAGCTATGCAGCCATGCAAATGAGTTTGTGCAAAACTTTCCAATAATTGCAGCAGACGGCAAGCTCCAACCAACATCTAAATTTTTATTATGGAAAAAGAGAAAACTAGAAAATGATTTATTGAGAGACAGCACTTTGAAATAGGCTACCTCATAAGCAGGAATGGGGAATGATTTTGTAACACTTGTATGTTACAAAATACCTCCGAATCAAATATATTAATAAACTGTCGGCGTATGCATACTATACTAGATTGCTTTTTAGGTAGCACAGAAGTATAAAACATAAAAGAGGTGTGCAACCTGTATTGAATTTGAAATCCAAGCAAAATGTATTTGAATAGGCTATTGCCCATAAGCTTGCATTGGCTCATTTGCTGGATACCCGCTGAACTGCGACGAGCTGATTATGCAACTAGTTATCATTAACTGGCCTGAAATAATCATTGTAAATCATTGGTCATCTAGCGAAGCTTATATAGTCTTGGTAGCCTTGAGTTTTATGCAAATGTTTCAATTATCTGTGAGAGCATATCACCCAAATGCTTGTGTTCATCAACAACCCACGCCATTAGTCATGCCCATTAATGGCACTTCCGGATGTCCAGTCAGGGAGGGTCAGAGGCCTGCCCTCACCTGCTACACCAAATCATTGATCAACACACACACACATGCATAATTAATCTTATAGGTCAAAAATCCATCAGTCCCCCATTTTGAATGGGTGATGAGGTACCTTCTTCCTCACCCACCCACATAAAGAGCATAAAAACGGGCTCTACACGGTCCTAAAAGCTATTTCCCAATGGGCATGGCATGACAAAGGGGTTGGAGGTGATGTCAGGATAAACAAAGACAGAAACAGAAGAGCCAGAAGGATTAATGAAGTAAGCATGTAAAGCTGCTGTGTAGCACCTAAAGGACCCGTCCCACACCAAGTGCTGCTATAGCTCCATTCAATTCCAATAATCCTTTAAAGCTGGGGTATGCAGGTTTTTGGCGCGAGCAGAATCTGGGCACAAGGACAAAGATTTTGAATGTATACAGTGGCGAAAACCCCACCCCCTCCTCTTTTTCTCTTCCTCCGGCCCCTCCCCCCAAGCACATGAATGCGCGCTGACCTGGTAACGATAGTAACAGAGAACTCGCATTGGCATCTTCGAAATGTGTAACGTTAGATCGCTCCCCTCAACACCATTGCAACACACAGCCATAAGACATTCCAGTAATCTAAACTAATACGTAGACAACTTGCTAGGTAACCGTCTAACTACAATCGTAGCGGGATCTGACGTTAGTAGATTATAAATGCAGGCACCCGGGCTAACTTGTGTGTGCCTTATCTGAGCCCATTCGTGGCTGCCTGGCTGTGTCGTTAGGTCCCTATCAGCTAACTATGCTAGCTAGCCTAGCTTTATTCACATAACGTTAGCTGCCTCCACCGATTTTGTGTAACGTTATGTGTGCACGGATGAATGTGAGGCATAATGTAAAGCGCGTTGGTGGCACAAGCCTAAGCTAGCTAGCTATCGATTGCTAGCTTGATAAAGTTAGCTACCTAGCTAGCTAAGAATACACAGCTGATAACACACATCCCTGTGAACTTAGCTAGCTAACGTTAGTTAGCTAGCTAGGTTGATAGTGGCTACATCTCCATGACAGTAGCTACATGGCTAGCTATCTTAGCTAACATAGAACTAGCTATGGTTAGCAGTGGGATCACATCCCGGCATTGGGCTTATACTAACTTTAGCTAACTAGCTAACAAGCTAACGTTACGTTGGCTAACCTTACAGTTTGGGACAATAACAAATTCACAAAGAAATAACTTTAGACCAAGCAAGATAAATTACCTGTCCAGTAGAAATAGAGCGAGCTCTGCATCACTTTTCAGGTTTTTTAGGTCCCATAGCTCTCTCCATCTTTGATATGCCCGTCCGATGTTGACTCTGGTTTTATTTCTAGCTCGATCAACTTCTTTTCTCAATGTCTCCTTTTCTTCTTCATTTTTTCTTTTCTTTGTTACTTTAGTTGAATACGCTGTTGTTGGCAAAGCTGGTATATTAAATTTCGGCTGCTGCTTCTCTGCCATGACTACGTTGCTGTGGCCAGTGAGTGAGCCTCTCGGGGACGCGCGCCACAATTTTGATAGGCAGGTTAAGACCGCCTCCTGGCTGAGAGCTGCCCTGATTGGATGTTGGCTACAGGGAGCGCAGAAAAACTGAAGTCCCTGAAAATCTGTCCTGGGACAGCCACAGATATCGGATTTTTTCCCAGAGCAGTTGATTTATTGCTAGCTGTCGGAATGTGAAGAGAATTTCACCAGATATTACCAAAAAAAAATCGCATACCCCAGCTTTAACTTCTACAATAGTTATGATGATGACAAGGCTTGTCCTGATTCTTGGGGAACATTGCACAGCAGCCATCTCCCTACCGTGGAACTAGGGCTGGGCGGTTAACCAAGAATTTATCGATATTGACGTTCTCACCGACTTAATCCTGCTCATGTCGGTAAATTTGATAAAAAGCTTTCCCCAATGCGTGCATGCATGAACTGTCCCCTTTAAAAAAAATTTAAATACTACGTCATGTTCATTAACATGCCTCCGCCTCCTCGCAACCAACGTTTAGTCTGCATTCACTCAAAACAAAGCAGGCCGTATGCACGACAATGGGGTTCTTTCCAATCGCTTATTTTCACTCCTTGCACCCTTTCTTCGCATCCTTTCCTTGCTCCTTAGCTCCACCCAACAGAGGACACCAGGAAAGGATGCAAGGATCAGATACGAGGATGGAGGAAACTAGGCAACATGTATTAGGCAAATGGAACGTCCTTGCTCAATCAAGCGTTAGCGTCATATTATGCTCATGTGCTTAACTATAATGCCTTTTAGCTTATTTTTTCATGAATAAACGGGGCTTTTGTTAATTATAAAGAATGGGTGTCATTATGGATTAGCGCTTTATAATAAATGGAAAGGAATGGTAAAATTGAATTGTTTGGAGGGGTGTGCCTGCGACATGGCAGATGTGAAGAGTAGTGGATCATTTATACACGACACGCATTCCGAGAAAAGGCTTCCGCAAAGGCTACACTTGTATTTCCTCACTGAAGCATACTCCGGGAGCATCCTCATCCCCCACTCCTCGCTCCTCCGCGGAGCATTTAGCGGTTTGGAATGTCCTTAAAGATGGCAAACCTCAATCGATTTCCGGGTCAGACGAGGACAGAGGAGAAGAGGATGGATAAAACAAGCGATTGGAATCCACCCAATATGAGCGCTAGCACCGACCCAACTAATGAAGCCGAGCATTCATTCTTAGCATGTATAAACGGTGCATTTTATTGCCTGTAACTATGGGAAGATGACGCTTGTAAACATGGTTTGGGCTTAGCAGCCTGTTTTATTACCCGTGACCCTTCTGATTTTTTTGTTTTTCTTAAAGCTGTAGTTTATAATTTCAGAGAAACGTGAATAATGTAATTGAGACAGATACGACTACCGCCGTGGATACCACTAAAGTTACAATGTGCTTCACATTACAATGTTAAATTGCACAATAAAAACACTAGATATAAAAATAAGCAAATATAAGAATAAGTATAACCTACCAAATAAAACAGCCCTATTTAAAAAGAAAAATCTAATTTATACTTACAAAATGCTACATTGAGTCATAATTAAAGTAGAAATAAAAATTCCTCTAAAAGTGTGTTATTAATCTGATTGTGATATTATTTAAGTAGCTTAGAATTAACTTCTAACTTGCTTTTTACTTCAAAACTAAAATGTGACCTTTTTCACAATATGCTTTTTCACAAGAAGTTTTGATTTCAAGCAATGCATGTTTTGATTTCAACTGTTAAAATGTTCAATAAATAGCCAGTAATAGTTAATCTGTGTGTGTTTCCATGAACTAGTTCCTTAAATTATTTTTAATTCACAAAGATATGCACTCCTTCATAAGAAGAAATATACCAGCTTTAATAGTTTAGCATATTTAAAGCATCCTACAGAACATCATGTAGTACAGACCTTGTCAGGGAACAATGAGGGCAGTGTTATAATAATTTATTTTTAATTTTTTTATAATACATAAAATAAATAATCGTTAATTTATCGTTTTCGAGGTAAAGGTTTGAAATAATCGTGATATTCATTTAAAGTCATATCTCCCAGCCCTATGTGGATCACTGGTTAATTACAGCACAGCCTACTATGATTAGAGTCAGATTTTACCATTTCTAACAGAATGACACCATACGTCTCAGTACCTTATAATACTGGTAGCAATAGGTAGAAACTGGTTAGATAAACATCCCAGGAACTTTATTTTACAGGAATGTCATTACATCTTTGAGTATAATGCTAATTGATGGCATCCAAATTTGCCATGTTCACTGAGTAGGATTCAGATAAAATGCTGTCAATATTGTTTCCAACATCCAATGTGTACCAAACCTTTCCCAGGTACAGATTAAAAATGGGGAATCCAAACAATCCACCTCTGGGTCATAGAGAACTTGTACTACAGAGTGGTTGTGGGGGTGGGCCTGCAGTACGGTTTGGGTGGTCCCTGGATGGATTTCAAACATTTATTTGCAGGGCTCCAGAGTGCGACCATTTTGGTCACATTTGCAAACAATAATCTGTCCAGTGCAACTAAATATTTTCATTGGTTGCACTAGTGCACCTAGAATCTAGCAGGCCTGATTAAAAAAAATATTTGCATAGAAAGCACTAAATACAATTATTTTATTTATAAAATGTATTAATTAATTGAATTTTAAACATGTTGTAGGCTACTGTTACAGGTTATTGTAACAGTTACAACTTATTGTAGATCCATAATTGCTACAATTCTGCATGTCACTTTGCGACGAGACAAATTGTCTAAAAAAATTGTATTGTTTTAATTGCCGAAACCCCTTGCCATTAACTGCGCACAGTGCGCAGCACTTTACGGTCAGACATGGACTGTTTTCTTTTGCTAGATCAAGTGCTACACGGTACAATGCATTGATACTGGATGTTTGAGCCGTTGTGAAATTCGTCAGTCCTATTGTAGCTGAAATTGACTTTTTAAGTATTTGTCACTGAGGTGGCTGTAGTAGTGTCGGTTCAAGTTGTATTCTTTTATTACAGAAACAACCTGTAAACACACTAGAAATTGTCTTTTATGGCATTGTCGCCATTAGATTCTATGAAGAGATAATCACTTTCCGACTTGTTCTGGAAAACCGGGTTTTCGTAATCCTTTTCCTTTTTGCCACCGAACAAATTTAGCTAGCTGGCGTTGATCCGGTGCTGATTTTCTATTTGCGGCTGTAGAAGCCTCAGCGAAGAGCTCCACCTGCTGTGCTGGCATGGTGCGTATTTGCAGCTTCAATTGTGTGGCTAGCGTTGACACACATTTTAACTGAATTTAATTAATGTAAGAGCCTGGGGGCAGGGCACTTTGGTTTGAGCTATTTGTGTTTGATTTATTAATTTTAGTTTCATGCACTTTAAACATCAGCACTTATTTAAGTTAGTGATTTTTTGCTGAATGACTATTGTATTGTTTGATAGTATGCCCCAATAATTTTGGGTACGCCTAAATTATGTGCTGGTGCACCTAAATGAAAAAGTGTTTGAATCTGTTTGAATCTGTACCTGGGAAAAGTTTGGTACACATCAGATGTTGGAAACAGTATTGACAGAATTGTATCTGAATCCTACCCAGTGAACATGGCAAATTTGGATGGCATCAATTAGCATTTTACTCAAAGATATAATGACATTCCTATAAAATAAAGTTCCTGGGATGCTTATCTAACCAGTTTCTACCTATTCCTACCAGTATTATAAGGTACTGAGACGTATGGTGCCATCCTGTTACAAATGGTAACATCTGACTCATTATGGTTTACTACCTCAAGTATCTATTTTGCCTAATCCACCCACACCTATTTTACACAGAGGTAAACGCAGTTACATAGTAGCAGTAGATTCAGTTAGAATCTAACAGCTTGACACAAATTCAGGCGCAGGTGTTCACTTTAGCATGCATTTCAAAACTTTGTCTTGTATTTCACGCCATGTATACTTTGCCTTATGCGGGAATGCGGGATTTGCCTTATCTGCCTTGCTATATTGAGGCATCACAGACCTCAATTCCTAAGTCCCTCATCTCTTGGCAGAACATATTCCTCACTCCCCCCTTGCCTCCTTGGCTCAGAATGCCTGCCATGTTCAGAAGTTCAGTTTGCAAACACAAAGTTTAGTAGGATGTATTGCTCCTTCCTCTCACACACACTCACACAAGTCTGCTGGCCCTCTTCCTTATGTGACCACCTTTATTATCAGCAAGAATGGGGATGACTGTTTATGCACAAGGTTCTCTATGTGTTTTACTCCAAAAAGGTAGTATCTTTACTTCCTGTTATCAGTGGCTGTTGCCAATTTATTCAGGCTCCGTGCTTATCTACGACACAAGAGGACTAGGAAGAGTGCAGCAGACTTCACACTCTCAGAATCAGAGACACACACCTACACATACACATATACAGATCTGCGCAGATATCACACCAATGGCCTTATGTCCAACATCAACTCAGCCAATCTGATAATTAGCCTTCTGTAGTACTACAAATGCGCCTTAGAGTGCCTCAATGCACTTGTCAGCCACCCGGGAAATGACACCTGTGTGTCACACTAGCTTTCAAAATGTCCTGACCACACTTCCTTTTTTACAAAACAAGATTTAGGAGTCACCTCTTGAAATTGGTTCAAGGATAATCAACACCTAATGAGGGTGGCAAGTTTTTATGAAAAACCAATTGTACTCACCCTCTCGTTAATATCCGTTGATCCAAATCAGAAGTTGTTTCCAAATCCCATCCTCGTCGCCAAACTGTTAGGAACCGGCTTCTTTCCAAATAATCCAAGTCAGGACAATGCATGAACTCACTCAATACAACAAACACCTTACCAGAGAAAGTAAAAGTTTACTGAAAATCACACTGGCCAGCGGGAAGATCACCAAGACACAGCACAAATTGCAGTGCAGCAACCTTCCATGCACTGGTCATCTAGCCAAGCTTATATACCCTCGGTGACCTGGGGGATATACTACGAAGGAAGCTTAACATAGCCAGGGTTTCTTTGCGTTAGCTGGCTTCAGAAAGCCTAAACATCGCAATCTGGCTTAACCGGTACTACGAACGTAGTTATCAACTTGCTAAGTGAACACAGGCTTTATTAATCAAGGTACGTGCGCGGTCCCATAAAAGGGGCGGTGTCTGCAACAACGAGCTTATAGCGGCGCAGCATGGGCTGTACTAGAGCAACGTATTTCTCTCCTGTGGGGAAAAAAGACTGATACGGACAGATATAATGGACGGATAAGAATATGAAACAATCATATGAGCAAAAAGCAACACCATTGCCTCCAACAAAGCCAGGAAGGAGCTTTTGTAAAAAAAAAAAAAAAAATTTTCTTTATTTTTTTATTCTCATCGTGTAGGCTAAATTTGTTAGGCTAGTTAATTCCTTATTCACCTTCCTACTCATAACAAATAAATCTATAGGCTACTC
This sequence comes from Synaphobranchus kaupii, assembly GCA_029718625.1. Taxonomy (NCBI): domain Eukaryota; kingdom Metazoa; phylum Chordata; class Actinopteri; order Anguilliformes; family Synaphobranchidae; genus Synaphobranchus; species Synaphobranchus kaupii. Next base: position 69,668,504 of record CM056377.1, on the reverse strand, counting down.
TCAGTACATTGTCATAGTTTATTTCTTCCTTCCTTCCTTCCTAAAGGAAGTTTATTTCTAATGTGACAACTGTACTACTACATTCTAGAGCTCTAAACTTTAAACTTGATACAGCATGTTTAAAATATTGCTTAAAGGGATAGTTCGGAATTTTGGACATAATGTCTCAATTACGACTTACCCATGATGTAGTTGATTGATGGAAACCATTTTCAGCTAATTCCATGCTGATAGACGACAGTCTATCGGGGTTATTTTGAGTGTTTATACCATCATTTTTGAAGTCAAACTCGTTGAATCCTTTACTTTGTGCTGACCTAATATTCTCTGTGGAAGTACGGCAGCGGAGCGAACGTGGCCATTGCAACTTGTTACTCTTCTTTGTTGTTGTAGTCGACCAGTGCCAGCACTACATTCGTAGGTAACGTAAAGTATCGCTCCCCCGATAGACTGTCGTCATATTTTATTTGCTTTGGATGCACTGTGGAGTGTTTAAGTGCGTTTGGTAGTGGATGCTACCGGTTGCCATAGAGTTGCGCTAGCATTAGCAACGTGTGCATGTCCAAAAGAAGGGACAGCATGGAATTAGCTGAAAATGGTTTCCATCAATCAACTACATCATGGGTAAGTCGTAATTGAGACATTATGTCCAAAATTCCGAACTATCCCTTTAAGCAATCACATCAACATTTTTTCATTAAAAAAAATTTCTCAAGAATTTTCTGGAACTCCGAAAATCTTTTTCGGAACTCACTAATCTCGCCCTGTGAAGAGATTCCCTCAGTATCCGCACATATCTCTACGGGATCCTTTGGAATGGAGACGCCTTTTTCCAAAGCCAAGGAGTTGATTGGTCAAAGGGCGGTGCTTTTATGTTTCAATCTGTTATCCTGAACATAACCTGCCCCGGAGCAATTTAGTTGCCGTGGCAATATACCCTGATTAAAAGTGAGTCGGCTTCTTGATACAGAAAACCCAGGGTTGAAGCTTAATTTAGCTCGCTATCCTCTTAATCTCGCTTCGTAGTACACCCCTCAGGAGTTTTACACAAATGTTTACATTATCTGGGAGAGCATATCTCCAAAATAAACACGCTTTTGTTCATCAACAACCCATGCCATTAGTCATGCCCGATAACTTATGGCACCTAGATGTCCGGGCAGGGAGGGCAGAGGCCTGTCCAAAGATCAGCCCTCACCTGCTACACCAAATCATTGATCAACACACACATGCATAATTACTCTTATAGGACAAAACTCAGAACCCATCAAAAGGCATTGAATTTAAACTTCGGAAACGGGAAGCTTGGGGTTACAGTAAAGCATTCTGGGCAATTTCACTGCAGTTTTGCAGACTCGTTCCCTCAAGCCAAATCGAGGGACTAATTTCACGAATTTCACTTGCATTTCTAACAGATTGGACCGCACTTGCCTAGGCAATGCCCAACTTTCAGTTTCTAAACTTTCTAAAAATGGGATTCCCCCATGTGGAAGTGCAGGAGGGCACAACATTTAACAAATTGGATCGCAGTTACAGTAGCCTAGGCAGTCAGTCAGACGCATGTGAGTTTATTTGAAGAAGAAAAAAGAATTACAGGCTGAGAGCACACAAATTAGCATATCGCAAGTTTATTAAAATAATCGTCCTCAACGAAACAAATTGTGATTTCTTGTCTAGACGATCATTGGCACAGCCTTAGAATTTACAAATCACTGCTTTCTGCTTTTACTTTTTTGGAATTGGGTTTTGTATATTGGCATTCACTCGTTACTGGCAGTGTGTACGTAGCCAATAAGACTTCCAGTTTTCGGCTGCCGGTTTGTTTTCATGAACTTTTCCGAACGAAATAAAAGTAAGTTCTTGTTGCGCTGTTTAAGAGAATAGAATTAACACCACAGCTGACACTTCACATTACATTTATGCAATTTAGAATTCTGATCCACTGGAAGTCTGATGTAACTACAAACTGTGTTTGTAAAATGGTAGATCACTGCTTGTTAAATACTTAATACTGCTATAGCCAATTAAAATTAGTTTCAAAATTTTTTAAATTTCATGAATATAATGAATTTAAGTTTTATTTATATTGCTATTAACTAACTATTAACTATTAACTAACTTATATTGCTAACTATTAAAAAAAATAATCTGAATCATTTACACATTGTTTCAAGGGCAGGAGCAAAAAGGCATAATCTGTGGTATGAATTCTTATTACAAATATATTAATACAACACAATAAACGGGAAATTACATACTTTGAACAAACATTGCTAAACTAAGTAAAGAAATAATGTAACCTAATGCAATTGCCATGTGTGCCTAATGCCTATAGACCAGGGGTGTCAAGCTGAAGTCCTGGAGGGCCACAGTGTCTGCTGGTTTTCGGTGTGTTTCAGCACGAGTGATTAGCCTAATTTAAGTCTTAATTGATTGGCTCAAAAATCCACGCACCTTGTTCTCAAGGCTTTCATTTGCTGCTGATTGCCCTCTGAGACTGGAGTTTGACACCCCTGCTATAAACTGTGAGGAATTTTAAATCTTACTCCAAAACACAGATACTAAATAAATGGTATGTGCTGAATCTGATTCTAAATGACTAGTTTCTAAATTAGTTTCACATCAATGTCATCATAAAAATTGTTGCTGGAGTATAATTATTACATGGACAGCCAGAATTGGGGTCATTTGAATATAAGGCAATACAAATCTCAATGCAAATCTTTTTCTCCTGCTAAACCAAATGATTCCAACTCAGTAGAAGTGGTGGAATTGGTTTCTCAGAATGTCTACAATATAAATCAGATGCGTTTCAGAGAATGCATTTGCCCTAGGAATTGTGGCTGGTTTTTAACCATCATAAATCCAGCCTTATTTGCATATTAGAGATCACAACTCTTGCTCTTCTGCGAAGACAAAAGTTTCTAAAGCCCTATTCTGACGGGACTAGCTTTACCTCAGGACGTCAGTAATGGAATTTAAATGATCTGGGTTAATTATAGCGGCGCATTCTGACAGGATAAAAATTCCACCCAAATTACTGACAATCTATGTAACATGATCTGTTTTAACCACTTGGTCTACCCAGTTATAAATACAGTTGAAGTCGGAGGTTTACATACACTTAGGTTGAAGTCATTAAAACTTATTTTTAACCACTCCACAGATTTCATGTTAGCAAACTATAGTTGTTGGCAAGTCAGTTAGGACATCTACTTTGTGCATGATACTAGTAAAGTAATATTTCCAACAATTGTTTACAGATAGATTATTTCACTTTTAATTCACTATATCACAATTCCAGTGGGTCAGAAGTTTACATACACTAAGTTGACTGTACATTTAAATTTTTAAAAATTTAAAAACATTTTTGGTCGCATATCCTTTGCATGCCATGACTTCCTGATCAACATCAAAAGACTCTAGATATCTTATTTTCTGGTACTCTTACATAGTGGCGTTTTTATATGTAAAAAATTGGTGGGGCAGCCACCAACCACTTAGGCTACATACCAGGCAAACTACAGTAATCAAAATTACAGTAATCCCACTTGCTACTGATGCGTTTTTAACACGTCAACAAACAGCTATCCATTGAGAGAGAGATAGAGAGTATGTGAGTGTGTGTGTCAGTGGCGACTGGTGAGGTCCACAACAGGTGAATCTGAGCACCAGGGGAGATCAGGATTATCCTGACAGTGCCGCGGGAACATGTTAAAAAACAAAGTAATTTCAATTTAGATATTAATTTAGCTATTCCAACCCCTCCCGTACGCAATCGCCCCCTGTCATGTACTCCCCCTGTACTCCCCTGTCATGAACATTACCATTGCTTAGCAATGCTGGGTTAGCTAGCTAGCAAGCTAACAATATGTCACCGCAAGTCGTTTTAACATTTAGTTAGCAAGCTAACGATAGCTTATGGCAAGCCATTTTAATTTAACGGTTATTCGACTTCGTTAAAGTCATCCTTGCTGGCTGGCCATATAAGTTTGCTAGCTACCGTGATTGCCTAGCTAACGTTAACCAGCTGCTCTAGCTAGAAATCTAACCGGACATTTCTACACCTGGATAAATGTTTTAGGTCCCAAAAATTACGAGAATGTGCGGGGAATAGAGCCAAAGTGTTACCGGTATGTTTGTACTGACTAAATACGGGGATGTTTCAAATAAAACCAATTATTTAGAAAGAATACGGAGTCTGCGTTTGTAAATGTTTGCAATGTTTGTGATTAGGTTACAGGATGCAGATGAAAGTTAATACCAGCTACAATGTAGCTACTGTGATTTTAGCTAGCGTGTGAACCCACTAACCTTAATCCCCACTTTATCTGGAAGAGTTTTCAGAACAGGGTTTCATGCTGCGGCAAAAAAATAAATCAAATCCTTGAAACCCATCCTCGACCAAGGACCGTCTCCCCCAAATAACATACACGGAAAACAGAAGAGTGCCTTCTTGTCTACGCTAGCTGTTAGCCATTTTTTTTCTCAAAAACCACTCCACATTAAACCCGCGGTTGTGTTTTCCAGTTTGGGTGATGATTATATCGCGTGGCTGGTGGGCACCAAGGCGCGTAACCTCCAATTTCTCACCCAGAGTAAGGGTGTCAAAAGTGTGCTTCAGTAAATAATCCACTTCGTTCATATTTTTAAAAAAAAATTTTCTCACGTTAGCTAGCTATAATAAAGTACTAGTATCCCCTCTCTTATTGACTGACTAACGTTACGTTACGTTGCTACATTACACTAGCGCCAGACAGAAATAGCCAATCAACTCTGAAATATGATATGACGTTTTAGTGGGGCTACGGGCTGTTGGCCCCACTTGTCATCAAAATCGTGTGATCTACATTGAATAAAGTAACTCTCTGAGCATGCGTATTTGCATTTTCCAACGGTACACACACATTGCGCTGTGAGCGAGGGGCTAGCCCCACTCACGGTCTAACGTTACTGTGGACACGAATCTGGAGAACGCAGTCTAAAGCAGCAAGGCAGGGACCAATGAACATGATAAAAAAACATGATAAAATATTAAAAATTATATGCGATTTAGGAAGATGTTGTATACATATTTAATAAATTAAAGCAGAGATGATAATATTTGAGAATGAATAATAATATAATTTGTTTGCACAATTCTTTCAGCTGACAGCAGGTGGGGCAGTGCCCCACTTGCCCCTAATGACCAGTCGCCACTGCTCTTACAAGTGATACTATAATGTCTCTGCATTTTAATGGATCTCTATGGGGATTGGGGGGTGGGAATAGATTTAGCTGTAAATTATGCTGGAACAGTATGTAATACATGATTGGTAAAATGGCTAAGTCATCAAGGGTCTGAGGTATCAAACGAGCCTCAAACCATTACTCTGCTGCCAGAAATACAGTAGATATGGATGGATCACTTTAAGGGTTGTTTCTCCTGACAAATTTTCCTATTGAACTCTATGGAAAAATGGAGAAGAAACCCTTCATGTTATCCATCCATATCTAACCTAAGCGTATGTAAGCTTCCGACTTCAACTGTATAGTTGAGATTATATACTATACTAATACAATGTACTATATCAAACCTATAATAACCTATAACCTAACCTATATTATAGTACAATACATATTATAATCATATTTTATCATCTATAATTGTTTTTATTATTCTATCAAAATTACCTCTATTATTGTGTTTTACGAGTCGTCTTTCTCTGTATGCACTTTGGGCTGCAAAACATCGTATGAAAGGTGCTGTATAAATAAACTTTATTATTATTATTATTATTATAGTATTTTTGCTTTATCCGGATGGGGCTCCACACTGGCCATGCTGGGATAGATGATTGCGAGTCCAAAAAAACTGTCGCAACACGCCAACAGTGTTCCAACACAATTTGCTTAACAAATACTGCCGAAAATAAACGAAAAAAAGATATGACGTGCTAAATACTAAGATGAGCCCTCAAATTACTGAGATGTCCACACGGGACTAGTAGTCTATTACCTCGGCGTTGTAGGTAAAACAGTAGGTAAATCAGACTGGAATTTTTCATCTCAGGTCTAATTATTACTCAACAGGTAACAATTAGCCTAGGCCAGGGGTTCCCAAACCGGTCCTGGGGACCCCCTGTGTATGCTGGTTTTCGTTGCAACCACAGTTGCAATCCCAGAATTTTAACAAACTGTTATTTTTCTTAATTAGGTGCTTGTCATGTTAAGAGGAATTATTTACCCTCTTAAGCCACATTATATCAGAAATAGCTATGGATGCCACGTAGAATAAACACCCCATGTTCACATTATGCTTATTGTGCTATATTATTTAAAAAAGATAAGAATTATTTAACAGATCCATTTAAAGACTGTTTTGAATCAATAGACTCCTAATTGGTGAAAGTGTGGACACATGGCCACTGAAACTAACCATTTGGTAGATAATGAAGAATTCAAACACAAAACAAATGATAACGAGCCAAACCTGCATAAGCTTAAAGAAAAAATTATGAGTTACACATGTTCAACAACCTAATTAGGAGCCTATTGATTCACTTCACTCTTTAATTTGAGTGAAAATACACAATTTTGTAACCTCTTTTTATGTAATTGTTGCAATATAGCACAATAAGCACAACGTGAACATGGGGAGTTTATTCTACATGGCATGCATAGCTATTTCTGACATAATGTGGTTTAAAGGTTGTATCAGCGATTTTGGGTGGAAACATAAATGATCACATTCATCTGATTTTTCCTCACGATCCGCTAGCTGCCCGCCCCATAAGCTGGCCGTCAAAAAACCGCGTCTCTGTAGGCAGCCTATGCTCCGAGATCGTACACAAAAACAAATGGTACTACCAACCACTCAAAACCAAAATAAACAGTATTCCAACCAATCACAATGATCTGCACAAACGCTAATACTTTTATCTCGCTGAAATCTTGACGGATTTACAAACGGTTTGGTTTCTTACAAACGTTATTAACGTGGTTATAATTCTGGATGCTTGAACACTATTTTTTAAAACATAACATAATTATTCATAAGTATGTTTGTTTGGGATTTCGCTTCAGAAGTGACGTCACCCAAAATCGCTGATACAACCTTTAAGAGGGTGAATAATTCCTCCAAACATGAAAAGCACCTAATTAAGAAAAATTGACAGCTTGTTAAAATTCTGGGATTGCGACTGTGGTTGCAACAAAAAACACCATACACAGGGGGTCCCCAGGACCGGTTTGGGAACCCCTGGCCTAGGCCACTGACATGGTCGATTCTGACGGGATTAAAATCACTGGAGTCCTTAGGTAAAACTAATCCCGTCAGAATAGGTCTTCACAGTGTTTAGCATACGATACTATATGAATGACAACGCATTTGCCCTAGGATTTGTGTTGCTTTCATTTGAGGGTATTTATGGCTCTTTCATTTCAAATCCAGTATGCTGATTCCCTGTTCAGAATTTGATGCTAGCCAGTTAGTTATTAAAACCTGGCATTCTAGATATAATAGAATATTATATACACTGCATTGTTTAAACACTTTTTTTTTTAAACACAGGTTTACAAGCTTTGGCTACACATCGTTCAGATCGCATATTTAGCCGTTTGCTAACATTAACATACCTTGAGCACTGTGTCGGTCAGATAAACAACGCACCACCCACCCACAACACACACCACAACAGGAATGGGGATCATCGCGGTTACAACAGCGTAAAAACCTGTCAACTGGTTAACAATAAAGTAAAATAGAAATGTCCATGCTTTGTTTCAGACAGTTAATGTTACGTTAGCTATATTCTACTGCATGCTCAGGCCTAGAGCATAGCGTCAGCGGCAAAACACAAACGTCATCGTCGTCGTCTTCTTCTTCTTCTTTGTGTTTTTGGCGGATTGTAATACCAACTTTAGGTGCATACCGCCACCTACCGTACCGGAGTATGTAGAACAGGATTCCAGGAAAATAAATAAATATAATTATTTCTTTATTCTATGATATTAAATTAAGTTAATAAATAAAATTATAAGTATAAAGTAAAATTCTATATTCTATTAAACAATCCTGAACCTATTAAGAACTCTATTATCCCTCTCTGTACTTCCCACACCTTATCTCCATTTGTTCCTAATATCCCTTCCAAATCCCAACCTCGTCCAACCTCTCTTACCCTTTGTTGCAAACGCTCCCTTTCTTCTTTATATTTTATGCAATGCATTATTATATGTTCAGTGTTTTCAATTATATTACAATGTGCACAACTATGTGAATTTTCTTTACCCAATAAAAATAAAGTTTTATTTAAACCAGTATGGTCAAATCTTAGTCTTGATATGACTACCTCCTCTCTTCTGCTTCGCCCTTTAACACTCTGTGCTCTAACGGACTTTTGTACCCTATAATATGTTCTACCCTTACTGTCCTCGTCCCATTTTTTCTGCCAGCATTCCAATATTTTCTTTTTAATTAATGCTTTACCTTCCCCTATTCCAAATGCTATATTAATTATGTGCGTCATATTTAGCAATCTTTTTGCCATCCTGTCTGCAATTTCATTACCCTCTAATCCCACATGTGCAGGTACCCAACAAAATATTATTTCTATTCCCATTCTCTGCGTTCTAAATAGACATTGAAACATTTCATATACTAGGTCTTCCCTAATTGAGTTCATTGTCTGTAGGCTAAAAAGAACTGCTGCAGAGTCAATACACAGCACCACCCTGTCTGGTCTCACTTCTTCCACCCATTGGAGACTAACAATCACTGCCATCATCTCGGCTGTATATACTGATAATTTATCAGAAATTCTCTTTCCTATATGTATTTTAAATTGTGAGATATATACTCCTATTCATACATGGTCATTTTGATCTTTTGATCCGTCAGTAAAGATATGTAGGTAATTAGAATATGTGTTTATTATATGCTGGTTTGCACAGTATCCTATTTCATGTTCCGCCCAATTTTTCTTTAGTTCCAGGATACTAAAATCAACTTTAGCTTTAGGGAAGAGCCATGGGGGAACATTACTTATTGGAGTAGGGGAATTGAAATGTATTCCATCTAGGTCATATTCTTCTGATTTATCTTTTATCTTCCATCCAAAACCTATTCCGTTATGTCTATACTCCCAGCATTCGTTTAGGACACTTTTAGTGGCATTTTCATCCCCACATCCCCTAAGCCGAATCCAGTATGTTAGAGCCAGTTTGTCTCTCCTGAGCTCTAGTGGGATTTCCCCTGATTCTACTAACACGGCATTACATGGCGTTGATCTCATTGCACCGATGCTAAGTTTCAAGGCTTTGCTTTGCATTCTATCAATTTGGTTTAAGTGCGATTTAGCTGCTGCCCCATAAACAAAACACCCATAGTCAATTGCTGATCTCATCAAAGCCCTATATATATCTATTAATGCCTGCTTATCTGCTCCCCATGTATATCCAGATATAGCCCTCATTAAATGTATTACTTTTTTACATTTAGTTTCTAGCTTTTCCACATGTGTCTTCCATGTACATCTCTCATCTACCCAAATTCCCAAATATTTAAATTCCTTTACTTTTTCCATTGGTTGTCCATATAAAAGAAGACACTGTTCTTCTATCTTTTTCTTTCTAGTTATGTACATGTAGCAAGACTTACTTGTTGAGATTTTAAAACCCCAATTGTATGACCATTGCTCTACTTTAAAATAGCTTTCTTAATCTCTCTCAGCACACTTGTGTTGTCTCTCCCCCTAATCCATATAGCTCCGTCATCTGCATATAATGATGAGCATATCCTTCTGTCAAGATTCATGAATATATCATTAATCATAATGTTAAATAACACCGGACTAATGACGCTTCCTTGTGGAATTCCGTTAACGCTATCATACTCATCGGATAACTCTGGTCCTACCTTAACTCTAAACTTTCGTTCTGATAGAAAATCTAGTACCCAGTTGTAAAATCTTCCACTAATGCCCATTCTATTCATTTGAATTAACAGCCCTTCCCTCCACATAGAATCGTACGCTTTTTCGATGTCAAAGAAAACAATCACCATCAATTCTTTCATTTTAAATGCTTTCTCTATTTCATTGCTAACTTTAACAAGTGCGTCCATGGAAGACCTACCTTTCCTGAATCCATTCTGGTATGATGCAATTAAGCCTCTCCTTTCTAAAAAATAGTTAAGTCTTCGGACCAAAATCTTTTCCATCCATTTGCACAGATGCGAAGTTAAAGCAATGGGTCTATAATTTCCAGCATTATTTGGGTTTTTACCGGGTTTGCTAAAAGGTAAAATGAGTGCACTCTTCCATCTTTTTGGTAATAATCCTTCTCTCCATATTTTATTGAACAGTTCCAGAATTATTCTCAGTACTTGATCAGGTAATTTACGAAACATAGCGTAACTTAGTTGATCCTGCCCCGTTGCTGTGTATCCAGTGTTATTTATCGCTATTTCTAACTCACTCATAGTCAGCTCAGCATCAAGATTTGTGTCTATATTATTATTTTTTCCCCTAAGTATATTACGATTTTCCCTTATCACTGTCTCTTTTCTCTTTTTATGCAGATCGTCTAAGTGATTCCCACTGTGTACATTAGCAAAGCTCTTACCCAATATATTAGCCTTTTCTTTATCTGTTACAGCTATTGTTTCTCCATCCTCTAAGATTGGGATTTTAGTATATTTCCTTTTGCCACTCATTGTCTTTAACATTTGCCATACATCACCTAGTTTCACTTCTCTGCCTATAGTAGCACAGTATTCCCTCCATGCATTCTTTTTACTGGATTTGATAATTCTACGAGTCAGAGCTTTTTTCTTTTGATAATCCATTAAGTTTTCTTGATTCAAGTTAGTCCTTAACACTCGTAATGCTTTATTTCGTTCTCTGATAGCTTTAGTGCATTCTTCATTCCACCATGGTACCGCTTTCCTTTTCCCTGTTATTCTACTCATGGGTATACTCTTTGATGCAGCATTCAAAATTAAGTTAGTCACTATAGAATAGCATTCTTCTATACTACCATTCATTGAAATTGACTTAATTCCCTCTATGCAGTATTCTTGATATTTTTCCCAGTCAGCTTTTTCAAAGCACCATTTTTCTAATACGTACCTTTCTTGGGCATGCATATTAATTTCTATAGAGCAGAAGATTGGATAATGATCACTTCCTATACTAGAACTATCATCCACGTTCCATTTGCATGAGCATGCTATATTTCTAGATACTAACGTTAGATCTAGACATGATAGGATATTTCTGTATATATCTAATCTTGTTCCTTTTCCATCATTAAGACATACTAATGCTCTTTCTTCTAACAGTTCTTCAACTACATTGCCATTATTGTCTGTATGTATACTGCCCCATAAGCTATTATGTGCATTGAAATCACCGCACCAGATTTCTCCTCTACCATGTTCAATTGTATTAAACATTTCAGCACTCAGCTTCTTGCACGGGTTGTAAAAGTTGATTATTTTGAGACTGACACCTGCATTACACACTTCAATAATTACGCATTCTATGTCTGCTGGTGATGGTATTCTTCGGAAGACGACGCTATCTTTGACAAATGTAGCACAACCGCCGCCTTGGTTGTCTACCCTGTCATACCGGGCTGAGGTATATCCTGGGATAATAAAATCTAGATGGGGTCGTAACCAGGTTTCTTGTACACATATAATATCCGGTCGTGGTTTTGCGTCAATTATATATTTTTTAAATTCTTGGCCATTTGCAATGAGACTTCTCGCGTTCCATTGTAATAAATGGATCACCATAATAATTTTAATCAATAGCCTGCCCCCCTCCATCAGAGTTTACTTTCAGCATTTTATGTATATCTTCTGCTTTCAGGTCTTTAATACCCAAAAATTCTTCTGCTGCATTCACCACTGTCTTAATTCTGTCACTTTTCTTCTCTTGCTTGGTAGCCACATTAATTATTTTACAAATGAAGGCTATGAAGCTTGTCTGATCCACTACCAACGAGTCTTCTTTAACCTTACATTTATGGGCACATTGAGTCTGCTGTACAATCGGATCACTTCTGTCTTCTTGCTGTATTCTAGGTCTGCTTGTTCTCTGGGGTAAAGGCCTAGGCCTACCACTACCTTCTTCACCTCTCCCCACCTCTTCATATGTTACAGTTCTTTGCATTTCTTCATTTACTTTCTTTAAAGCATCTGCATAGGATATATTATTAATCACTTTATATTTCTGTACCTCTTTTGCTTTAATCTGAACGGCACAGCCCCCAAACGCAGCACTATGATCTCCTCCACAGTTGCAACATCGCAGCTTAGCGCCTTTCTCACATTTGCCGTAATCATGTTCTCCCCCACATTTTGCACATCTTTGTTTGCCGCGGCACTGTTGGGCTATGTGTCCAATTCTTTGGCATTTATAACAACGTATTGGTTTTGGGATATACTCTCTCACCCTATAATTGATCCACCCTATTTTGACTTCTTTAGGAAGTGTGCTCTCAAATTGCACCAACATTGACAGACTATCTTTCTTTACTCCATCTTTGTTTGTCTGCAACCTCTTAACTTCTATTATTTTCCCCCCTCTAATTTCTTTCTTGACTTCCTCCTCGGTCATTTCTATTGGCACATTTGAAATTACACCTCTCAGTTTAGCTATTATTCCGGGAATATGCGTTGAGATTTGTGTACCATCAAGTGTATCTAACTTGAGGATTTTGTCTTGTTGGTGCTTATTTGTAGCTGAGATAAGGATTTTCCGGTTTTTGAGGAATTTGGCAAATCTAATCTTTCCAATTTCTTTTTCAATTACTTTAGTCATTTTAACTGGGTGAAACTGACCTGTCTCCCTCCCAAACACAATTACGACTTTCCACTCCTTTTCCGTCTCTTGCACCTTTCCCAACTGTCCTGTATTGCCCCGATTATCTTTTACTTTTTTAGCAGCACCCCCTTCTCCTTGACTACCATGATCTGACCAATCTTCTGTTCTACCTTTCATCTCCTTCAGTTTCTTCCTTTTATTCGACATAGTATACCACTCCATATTTTCCTCTTCACCACCCTCTGAGCTGTCACCCATTCTACACTCACGGTACGGTTGATTGCAATCCGCCTTGCTTCCTGGTTCCCCTAACGCGTGTCTTTCTCTCTTCTACACGATCTGTCTCCACACCAAACAAAATCCGACGGCTTCCTCAGTCGAAAATGGCGCCTAAACGCTGTAGTCGAACCGAAATCTCCCGTAGCTCTTGCTTCCGACCATCGTCGTCGTCTTCTTCTTCGCTGTGTTTAATGGCGGATCTCAGATCAACGGAAAGGTGCATACCTCCACCTACTGTTCCAGAGTGTGCAAATCGCCGTTTCTTAGAATGTTGGGCCGTGTCTGAATCAAGGGGCCAAGACTGGGGCTGTGTCCGAATCAGAGCCCTGTTCCCTGTCCACTGTCCCCTGTCCACTCAGACCCCTGTCTACTATGTGCCCTGTCCCCTCACATTGCAAGCAGTGTGCGAAAGAAATCCCGCAAAACTCTTTCCAAACTAGTGAGGAAGTAGTTTGTAATATCTTTTTAAATGTTTAAATTTTTATTGAGAATATCAATCAGTTAACATATGACAATTGTTACAAAGTGTAGACTATGAATGTAGCATAGCTGCGCCTAATCTCGCCACCTGATCCCAAACTCGCCACTCCGCTGGAGGCGCTATTTCCGTATCCATCATGGCGTTACACACTGAACACCATTCAAAAACCTAAGGTCTTTCTGAAGCTGAAACATTTAACTGTAAGATCTGTGGATTTCATGATGATTGACTTACTTTTGATGTTATTAGAGATATGTAAATCTATAGATCACGTTGATCTTAATGTTAATCATTAGAATTCCATTGGCAATAGAAATTTAATATGAGGCGACACAAACGATGTTCGCAGTTTTCCTGTCTCCTCAGAAAACAAACGTCTGTGTTCATTACCGAGGCTGTCAAAAAAAACTAAGCAACTAAGGAAGCCGAAATAGACTAAACTAAACCAACATGAGTTGAACCTATTGGTTTTAGTTCATTGGGCAAGTAGGCTACATTTTCGCCTTTGGAAATGTCTCCTTGTCGAATCTCGTTAGAAGCGCTTCTGTCTCATCATAGCGCTATATTGTTGGGTCATGATGAATTTGTTTATATTGTTGCCATGATAATTTTATGAGCAAATCACAAACTAATAAATGGAATACAATAATAATTTATTAAGTGATTGATTAAAATCACATATTATGTATTGGTTATTTGGTTAATTAATCAATTCTGCATGATTCCGATGTCAAGAATATTTTGTTACCATTCAAGAAATAAATACTCTCCATAAACTTATAGGGTGAAGTCAGAAAAAGTGGGACATCAGTTAAAATGGGACAAATAAGATTCTAGGTATTGTGCTCTTTAAATACACTGCCTGGCCAAAAAAAAAGTTGCACACTCTAATATTTCGTTGGACCGCCTTTAGCTTTGATTACGGCACGCATTCATCATAGCATTGTTTCGACAACCTCATGCAACGTCACAACATTTATTTCCGTCCAGGGTTGCATTCATTTTTGGCCAAGATCTTGTATTGACGACGGGAGAGTCGAACCACTCCGTAAATTCTTCTCCAGCACATCCCAAAGACTTTCAATGGGGTTAAGGTCAGGACTCTGGTGGCCAATTCATTTGTGAAAATGATTCCTCATGCTCCCTGAACCACTCTTTCACAATTTGAGGCCGATGAATCTTGGCATTGTCGTCCTGTAATATGCCCATTGATGGGATAACCTGGTCATTCAGTACATTCAGGTACTCAGCTGACTTCATTTTTTTGCTGCATAACATTGCTGAGCCTAGACCTGACCAATTGAAGCAACCCCAGATCATAACACTGCCTCCAGAGGCTTGTACAGTGGGAACTATTCATGACGGGTGCAATGGCGACTTTTTTTTTGGCCAGGCAGTGTATAAACAGTCAATGACTTAATCTGGCTTTTAGCTATTTAGCTTGGGGTACTTGGTAATGGGCAGGGTTAAACCTTCAGCGCAGGCTCATTTGAATATACACAAGAGATGCCCTGGCTCTGACATGATCTGTCACTTGAAAATAATAAGGGTACTAAACTCACAGATTTATTAACAACCTATAACACCATTACAATTTCATTCATATGAAAAATGCATTTTTGAAAAAAAAATAGGTTCTTTGTAATCAAATGTGAAAGATATTTACTTTAAAAAATGTTTGTTGTAAAACAAGGATTAATGATGTAATGCAATGTGAAATTTATCTACTAGATAGTGTTCACAAACTTGGTATTGAATTACGTCATTATTTAATACAAACATTTGGGGAATATGATCATCTTTAAATAGGGAAAAAGTAGCTCTCAGAATCTCTCCACAACAATCTATGATTTGAGAAATGAACTGGAGAAGATGAGCTTGGTAGAAAAAAAAAGTACATTAAGTAAAATAATAATAAAATTTATTTACATAGAACTTATAAAAACAATTACAAAGTGCTTCACAGCAAATTAAAAACCCAAACTGGAGGGATATAAATATAAATGATAAGGACATAAAGTTTAACCCGTGTATTCATATTATGTATGCACCCCGTGTCCACAGGGTGAGAAATGGGTGAGAAATGACCCACCCTTGTGATTTAGCTTCTTCATTGAATTTTAAACCCTAAAACTATTTTTCATGTAGAAACAACCTGTCATTCATAAATAAATCAGTGAATAATTGTGATTCCCTACTTCATAGGTTGGACAGACTGTATTTCTTCAGTCTACACCACTCATTTTTACTAAAAAACAGACATAATTGATTTTTTCTTTTTTGCTGTAATAGATGTGTGGGCGGCGCTTAATTTTGATTATGACTTCTGATGTCATATAACTGCAGGGTTAAAATGACTTAAGACAATGTTGTACCTGGATGGTGTACCGCTTCTTTAAAAACACAAAGAAAATGCCAATGTTTAACTTTTTCTAATGGTAGGTAATATTTTTATTTTATTTTATTTTTTTAGTTTTGAGTTAAACAAAGAGAAGGGTCATTTTTGAACCGAGGGCAACATGAGGGTTAAACACAAAAACATAGCCTAAGGTTTGAATACAGCACTAAATAATAAATAAAAATGTTTGTAAAAGTAAAAGTTTCTGTCCAGCTGGTTCATGTGCTGTTTAAATAAATGTTTCAATGTTGGGGATCGGAGGCTGGATTCCTCAAAAATATATACTTTGGCACAATTTCATGAAAAACATATTATGGACCCAAAACAATTCATTAAAACACCACTAGTTTGTAAACAGTATTTAGGTGGTGTTCTAGACAGTCTACTAAAAAATGTCCCACTTTTGCTGACTCCACCCTACAATTGCTCTCAAACAATTAAAATTAAACATTTAGTACAATGTCAGTCCATTACCAAAACTCCTGTGCATTAAAAGCATGAAAACACATGAAAACACTAGAGGGAGGGTAAGGATTAGGAATATGAAAAAGGTTAAGCAAAACATGTATTCTTTCTCGATATAGATTAGTCGGGCCAGCTATGTCAGTCAGCCACCGTCAGGCAAGGAAGTAGAGGGATGAGGATATGGTAGGTAGGAGCTATGGCAACATGTCAGGGAGCGATGAAGGTGGTGGCAGCCGCGAGGCAAGTTTAATGTCCCATGGAAGACCCTTGATGACAGGGTAAAGCCAAGGCCACATTCACCATGGGCCGTCAACAGGGCCGTCCTAAAAAATTATCAGAGGCAGATGAGAAGGTGTTGGTCATGCAATTTACAGTGCAGGACAGGGGTTTACACACACCAAGGCCACTTGTTTTTTGCCTTGGCTGTGGCAAAGAAGAGGGGAACCAGTGAGTCTCTTGGACAGAAAGCTAACTTCACAAGAATATTTTACATCTACTTGGTTAACGTAATAACATTCACAAAAGGTGTACCATTCCGTTTTGACTGCATTAATTATTAATTATTCTTAATTTAATAGTATTACAGATTATATCATACCTGAAAGGGGGAGAGAAATCACGAGATTGGCAGGGTGTTCCATTTCCTCATCAATTGTTGTCATTAATGGAGCTATGTCTGGTACCGTGTTTCTCGGTTACAACAGCAGAATGGTATCTCATTAGTATGCATAAGCTAGGGCTGTGATAGGCCGAAAACATCACGTGTGAGGGTAGTAAGATATGACGTCACGCGTCCCACTGCTTTTCTTGGCAAGACACGCCCTGCGTAGCGTCCAAGCGCTAGGATTGGCCAGGCGTCCATGCTCACACCTCTGGGTAAAGACGTGGTTTGAAGGGAGCACACGAACCGGAATGTACTACAAAGTCATAACCAAAATATATGTCGAATTCAAAGACCCCCTGATTTTTGTGAGTTTGTGATTCCCGTACCCCACCCACAACCCCTAAACATAACCTCACAGGAGTTCACATAACTCGGGCTGATGCCCGAACTGTTAAGATAGTGGGGTTGTATGCACCACGCTACTGTGGCATTTCCGGTACCCTGTTTCTCGGTTACAACAGTAAAGGTGTTGTAGGAAGCCGTGTTGTCAGCCTGTGACATACCTCCATTAATGAGGAAAAGTACCGCAAATATCCCCCTGCATGGGAGTAGGCATAACCAATCAATCAGAAATTACTGTAAAAGGTTTATCAGTAGACTACCATCTTATCTTTCTCTCATTCTCATATTTTAACCCAGTGGTTCTCAACCTCGGTTCAGGGGGCCCCCAGCAGGGTATGAAATTAACTTTTTCACCCACTGGCCAGAGTGGCTTGTGGAGTATAAAAATCACCAGCCATTTTGAACATTTTACCAGCCACATTACCTTTTACAATATAACCCAACCTGATTAATTACCAGCCAAAGTGGCTGCTCGAGTAAAAATCTTACCAGCCACAATCAAGTTTTACCAGCATTTGACTGGTGGCTGGTGTTAATTTCACACCCTGGCCCTCTGTGTATGCTGGTTTTTGTTCCAAGCACAATTGTAATCCCAGAATTTTAACAAATTTTTCTTAATTAGGTTCTTTTCATGTTTAGAGGGATTATTTACCGTCATTGTTTGATTTTAGCCACATGGTCAGAAATAACTATGCATGCCATTTATAACTATGCATGCCTATTGCCATCAATAGGCTCCTAATTAGGTAGTTGAACATGTTTAGATGCCTTCATAATTTTTTCCGTAAACTTATTAACAAAATGAAGGTTTGGCTTGTTATCATTTGCATTGTCTTTGAATTCTTCATTACCACATGGTTAGTTTTAGATGTTCACAATTTCACAGATTAAGAGCCTATTGATTCACCTCAGTATTTAATTTGATCAGTTAATACCTCTCTTTTTGTAGATGCACTGTAAAAAATATAACCTTGTTCTAACCCAAAAAAATTGATGTAAGCGGTCACACTCAAAATGTTGACTTGACTCAATATAAAGTAAGTCACTTGTTATGACCTGATTCTTTTAAGTTAAACCATATTTCAGCAGTTGAACCAAACTTATTTCTTTACATTGAACCAAATTAATTTCTTCACGTTTTTTAAGTTGATGTAAATCATATTTCAGCAGGTGAACCCACCTTATTTCTTTGCATTGAACCAAATTAATTTCTTTACTTTGAACCAAATTATATCTTTCACATTTTCACAATATTCATTCTTGGCATAGGCTACTTGAAAAGAATACACTTGGTCTACACATTTAGTAACACAAATTTTATTTGTGGAGCTAAAATAACATCCAATTCGGCGGACCAAATGAAACAAGCTTGTAAACATGAACATCCACCCCCCAAGATCACAATTACAATTACATGTCTCCGTACATTACAAAGGACCTCAATAAGTGACTCAAGGGCAATTCAAAAACAAAAAATTACATTAGTAAACAAATTTGGTATAGCAACCCAAATCATATAATTCTAATAGATTTCTTCCAGTTCAAAAGGGTTGAGGGATAAAAAAATAAAATAAAAAACTTTGTTTACAAACAAAGTTTGTAAAGTGGTATGATCAAGGAAACTCCACCTTTGGACTTCAACGTTATTGAAGGGCAAGGGTTTTTGAAGAGTGCAAGCTATTTCAACTAGTAGCTGAAATTATATCCGGAAGAGACATATAAGCAATTTCTTAATACACTGTGCAAATATTGAATTATTTCCCAGATTCTTTGCGTGAAAAGTAAACTACTCTTATGACCAACATTGTGTAGATCAATTAAGGAAGCAGCAGAGTAACTTTAAATCAGAGAAGCAACATAAACATGTATGTACCTTGAGTAAACAGATCATCAGGAAATTCTCAACTTTACTGTTCAGTTTTTGTGGGGGAAATCATTGTTTAACAATAGAAATAATAAATGAATTTTAATTGTCACTCAACCACGCGAGTGCTTGGGTGTCGATAAACAGTGAATGAGCATGTATCGCACTGACAGCCCAAGGCTTAGATGGGATTTACTGTTCGCTAAGATGAAATTTAGTTTGTGATAAGAACTTGCCATGTATTCATGAGAGCACCAGATGATTGAAATGGGACAATGTACAGTGAGTGGGTCTGACAACATGACTCATCAAGAATGTTGTGTTCAAAAATCTAAACATAACGGTGTAAGAGACATTTTCTTCAACTCTAGTTTAAATGGCTGTTTCAAGTGTGAATGTTGACTCTTTCAAACCTTATTTCCAGTCGTGGAGCTCACTACTCAGTCGATTAATCTTGGAGGACATCTTGTTGGAACCAAGCTCCATCAGGATCTTCTGGATGGCCTCAAAGGTGAATTTGAATCCCTTTGGATATTCCATATTTAGTGCATAAATGAGTCCAAAGAGCATGGCCACGGCTGCTGGCACAGACGGCAACTCGTTCAGGACTTCCACCCCATCGATGACGATCCCAATGTCTTTGGGCTTATGAAGAAGGCTCTTGTCCTCTCGAATGATGAAGATCGCCATGATGGTACTCTGCAGCTCTTGCTCAGCTTGATCTCCCTGTGAAACCTGAGGAAAAAGATATATGTATAAGTGTTTTGAAGAATGAGTTTAAGCCGTGCTGTATTTACCTTAAGGGAGACAAAGTTTATAGATATTTCTATTAGAAACAGAGGGATATCTAGACCAAGCTATGCCAATTCATGAAGAACAGATAATCTGGACATACCAGGAATTCTTTTATCAGGTCCTCAACACGTTCTCCCAGGTAGATGGCAAGAGATTTGAGGACACACTCCCTTTTGATGTCGACATCGGCAGCCTGCAGAGACAAGTCATAAGGGTTACCATTGTGAAGCCAGCAAAATTTTATATTTATTCATTAGTCACTAAATCAGATGTCCATGGAGTAGCCATGAATAGTGGTTTTATGCAATCAGAGATATGTTTTGATAAAAAAGAAAAGAAAAAAAAAAGAAAAGGTAGAACTGCTCCATTTAGATAAAAATAGTATGCTTCAGCATCCATTAGTGATTGAAATGGAACTCCATGTGGAGGGGTGGAGGAGCGGAGGACAGGGCTGGGGGAGAGGAGGGAGAGGGCTGGGGGAGAGGAGGAGAGGGCTGGGGGAGAGGAGGAGAGGGGTGGAGGAGAGGGGGACAGGGCTGGAGGAGAGGGGTGGAGGAGATAGAGGGTGGAGGAGAGGAGGAGAGGGGTGGAGAAGAGGAGGAGAGGGGTGGAGGAGAGGGCTGGATGAGAGGAGAGGGATCGTCAAATATAGTCACCGGTCCGTGTATAACAGGGGCAGCCAGGAGGAGAGGACAGGAGATGACTGGAGAGGAGAGGAGAGACCTGGAGAGGAGAGGAGAGACCAAGAGAGGAGAGGAGATGACTGGAGAGGAGAGGAGAGACCTGTAGAGGAGAGAAGATGACTGGAGAGGAGAGGAGATATGGCTGGAGAGGAGAGGAGATGACTGGAGAGGAAGAGAGACCTGGAGAGGAGAGGAGATGCTGGAGAGGAGAGGAGTGACTGGAGAGGAGAGGAGAGACCTGGAGAGAATAGGAGAGGAGATTAGATGACTGGAGAGGCAAACGAGAGACCTGGAGAGAAGAGAGGAGAGACCTGGAGAGGAAAAGAGATGACTGGAGAGGAGAGGAGAGACCTGGAGAGGAGAAGAGATGACTGGAGAGGAGAGGAGAGACCTGGAGATGAGAGGAGGTGACTGGAGAGGAGAGACCTGGAGAGGAGAGGAGAGACCTGGAGAGGAGAGGAGAGAGCTAAACAAAATAAAATAGAGCGATGTAATACAAAGACATTATGGAAGATAATTAAGGAGATAGAGGGTGGAGGAGAGGAGGAGAGGGGTGGAGAAGAGGAGGAGAGGGGTGGAGGAGAGGGCTGGATGAGAGGAGAGGGATCGTCAAATATAGTCACCGGTCCGTGTATAACAGGGGCAGCCAGGAGGAGAGGACAGGAGATGACTGGAGAGGAGAGGAGAGACCTGGAGAGGAGAGGAGAGACCAAGAGAGGAGAGGAGATGACTGGAGAGGAGAGGAGAGACCTGTAGAGGAGAGAAGATGACTGGAGAGGAGAGGAGAGATGGCTGGAGAGGAGATGACTGGAGAGGAAGAGAGACCTGGAGAGGAGAGGAGATGCTGGAGAGGAGAGGAGTGACTGGAGAGGAGAGGAGAGACCTGGAGAGAATAGGAGAGGAGATTAGATGACTGGAGAGGCAAACGAGAGACCTGGAGAGAAGAGAGGAGAAACCTGGAGAGGAAAAGAGATGACTGGAGAGGAGAGGAGAGACCTGGAGAGGAGAAGAGATGACTGGAGAGGAGAGGAGAGACCTGGAGATGAGAGGAGGTGACTGGAGAGGAGAGACCTGGAGAGGAAAAGAGATGACTGGAGAGGAGAGGAGAGACCTGGAGAGGAGAAGAGATGACTGGAGAGGAGAGGAGAGACCTGGAGATGAGAGGAGGTGACTGGAGAGGAGAGACCTGGAGAGGAGAGGAGAGACCTGGAGAGGAGAGGAGAGAGCTAAACAAAATAAAATAGAGCGATGTAATACAAAGACATTATGGAAGATAATTAAGGAGATAGAGGGTGGAGGAGAGGGGTGGAGAAGAGGAGGAGAGGGGTGGAGGAGAGGGCTGGATGAGAGGAGAGGGATCGTCAAATATAGTCACCGGTCTGTGTATAACAGGGGCAGCCAGGAGGAGAGGACAGGAGATGACTGGAGAGGAGAGGAGAGACCTGGAGAGGAGAGGAGAGACCAAGAGAGGAGAGGAGATGACTGGAGAGGAGAGGAGAGACCTGTAGAGGAGAGAAGATGACTGGAGAGGAGAGGAGAGATGGCTGGAGAGGAGAGGAGATGACTGGAGAGGAAGAGAGACCTGGAGAGGAGAGGAGATGCTGGAGAGGAGAGGAGTGACTGGAGAGGAGAGGAGAGACCTGGAGAGAATAGGAGAGGAGATTAGATGACTGGAGAGGCAAACGAGAGACCTGGAGAGAAGAGAGGAGAGACCTGGAGAGGAAAAGAGATGACTGGAGAGGAGATGAGAGACCTGGAGAGGAGAAGAGATGACTGGAGAGGAGAGGAGAGACCTGGAGATGAGAGGAGGTGACTGGATAGGAGAGACCTGGAGAGGAGAGGAGAGAGCTAAACAAAATAAAATAGAGCGATGTAATACAAAGACATTATGGAAAAAATAAATAAATAAAAGTTTGGTCCCCTCCAATGCTGACTCCATGATTTCGGCCTTGATTTTAGGTAATGCCTGCCGGCAGGCTAGCCGACTGGCTGCACTTGGCAGCATATCGAATGAGCCTAGACTCTAAACCACGCCCACCAACGTCTATGTGTTTTGCCAAGTGAAGTCGGTATTTGAAAAACGAATCGTGCTCAGTGATAGTGCTTTTAGCGTCCTTCACTCACACAATGAAAAAACAAACATGCGTATTTTCCTTATGCGACTACGAATTAAAAAGACAAATATATACTTTATACACGGACCGTCACCCCTAGTGTGTTGTGTATATCCATACCTGATCCAGAAACTGCAGGATCTTTGCGGTCTTCTCCCGGGTTGCTCCTCCCTTTTTTCTGATGACCTGCAGCAGCTGTGTGGAGTATCTGTCCAGCTGGGCCATGAATCTGGCCTGCAGGGGAACTGCAGTGACCCGCAGAAACTCTGCATTGATCTGTGGAATGAATAAACAGTGCACAATACATTTTTAAATGATGAATAACATTTGCTATCAAGCAAAAGCTTATCATGCAGTACTTCATTTAGAACCACATCCGATTCCCCATTCCTAGGCTATGCCTTGGTTTTGAAACACTGGGACGAGCTAGACATTTGTATGTAAGAAAGGTGGTATACCTCTTCCATCTGAAAAAGAGCTGGCCATCTTGCCATGATGTCCTCAATGCTGGGCTTCTGATCCACAACCTCTTGCCTCCTGTAGCCAAACGTCTTGGCCATTTTCTCCCTTATCGATTTCTCATTGTTTCTCTTCTTGATTTCTGTCAGTAGGGATGTTCGGTCTTGTTCCAGGCTTTCTGGTGTCTCGCTGCTGGGCTGAGAAGGATAGTGATTGGCCTCACCTCTTCTTGCTTTTTTGATGTTCTTTGCTGGGTGGGTATCTTCTGGGGATTTGTGTTTGAAAGAATTCACCATGACCTCAGATGCAAGTCCATGTGACTTGAGCTAAGTGCGGTAGTTGCTCATCTTCTGCTTCAGTCTCAGTTTCCATCCATAGCTCTCATTGAAAGAGTCTTGTTGTCTCAGGCAGGGGTGTTTCTGTGTCAGAGCCTCTGCAACTTCACTCACGTCTGCATCATTGGGGTATGCCTTGTATGAGTATATCTTCTCTGCCAATTTTTCCAGTATGTCTGACAGCATTTTTGAGCTGGGTGTCAGTCTTTCCTTGCTCTTCATGTATTCAACGTTCCCCTTCTCTAGTTGACCTTCTGTGTCATAGGAGAAGATTGGGATGGGGAACACCTTTGGCCATGGCTCTGTTCTGAATCCCTCTGATGAGCTGCTGCTGCTGAGACTGTGTCATCTGAATCAGAACGTTCTGAATTGCTTGTATTGGCTTGGCCAGACGAAGACCAATCATCTGGCAAGTTATCATTTGAGACATCAACTAGCCGCAGAACTATCGGAGCGTCAAGATCTAACTGTACGACCTTGATGGTTGTAAGATCCTTGATAGCAGAGGTTGAGCTCAAGTTTACAAACATCCCAAAATCATCATCCTTGTATTGCAGCCTTATGCCTCCACATAGTCCACAGGAATGTCTGACCTGCTCAATGAGCTCTTCAACAGTGTCAGGCACAGTGGTCAGCTCCACACGGTAGGAGCTGTCTTCACTAACGGTGACTAGCAATCTCACAGGTTTTGGATTCGCCATGGTGACCTGAGAGAGAGAAAGAGATGGAGAAAGAGAGAGAGAAATATAACCCGTTAGAATCTGTTTTTAAACTAACAATGGATCAATGTGCCACCTTATAAACTAGAATATATTTCACCTTCTCTAGACATTTTTTTAAAATCTGCTACAAATTACAAATGAAAACTACCACTGCTCAATTTGCCCACATTTTGGATAACTTGAATCACATGTAAATAGGATGCTTTAATGAAAATGCAGACCTTAAACTTGAATATATCTTTTCAGGGTTATCAAACGCATTCCCCCAACAGTGTAATCCACCAATGGATATGGATCAGCCAGTTCATCTGGAGCCACAAGTTCAATTTCTTTGGTGGGGGTCATTTGAATTTGAAAGGCGCTGAAGTGTTCCCAGTGCCATGCACTCAGCTTCCGAACAATGAAAAAAAGCTTGTCCTTCAGGACCAACATGTGGATGATTTCAGTGAATTCAGGAATCCCTGCCAGAGATCCATGTGCAAGGATCATTCCAGTCCTGTAGTTGAAACCATCGTAAGTGACATTCTTTGCCAGACACACATATTCCACATCCGGGTGTTTCTGTCGAATAGCTTGTGCGATTTCCTCTTTTAGTATATCGATAGAAAGAGTTGAAACATTTGTCACTTCCAGGAAAGGTTTAGGAAAGCTATATAAAGACACCTGCTGTGCCATGTGAAATTGGTGATGCTCTGCCAACGACAATAACACATTCTTGAAACATCTACAATGTCGAACAACTCTTTTAAAAAAACTGTGCTTTGCTTCGAATCTCAAAGTCCAAAGACAAACTAGTGGTCCAAACTGACAAATCAGTTGAGGATAATGTTCTAGGAAATGATGCTTGGGCAGCAACCTATAGTCTGGGAAAACCTCTTGAAGCTGTACTCTGTGCTCAGAGATCTTGAAATTCAAATAGGCAATCGTTTCCTTCGTATGAACAGGTGAGACGACAAGGTCCACAATTTCCTTTAGATCAGTGAGTATTTTCCAGGCAGGTTCATCAGTAGGCACCTTCTGTCCTACGAGAAGGGGGAAGAACCTCAGTAAACTCCAGTTTTCGTGTGAATTTCCGCCAACTGTCTTTCGAGATGCAAAGGTCAATGGCACTGGATGGAGACGATTCGTTTTATCTGTCCACTTGAAGGGGAAACCTCCTATAGCCTCATTTAAATATGCTAATGTGAAGTACTTTTTTGAAGTGAAAACAGAAAGACATAGAGCTATCTCTGCAGGAACTGCCCTCAAATTAATCATGGACCAGGTCTGGTGGGAAACCAGCAGTTAGTTTGAAATGACTTCATTTTTCAGAGAGGACACATCTCCTCTTGACGCCAAAAAAAGTTGGGCAGTGATTGTTCCTCGATGATTTTGAGATGATCTGAGTGAATCTCTGTTCTCAACGTAAAAGCTCCACTCCCCACTTCCTTACTTTGAATTTCTGATCTGTCAGCTGTGCAAAATCTGCATACCGGACCTCTTGAAAAACTTTCCACAAACCCAGCAATGCTGTGGGCTCCAAGGTTGTCAGCTACAACACACTGTACTGTTCCCTTAATACATTTCCCTAACTTGGGCAAAAACACACCATGCTGTTCCAAGATAATCAAGTCACTAATTAGAGGCTCGCGTACTGCTTCATAGCCACAAAACTTCACATCATCACTTTTGATCAATGCAGCTAAGTATATAGATGACAATGAAGACTGACAACTAGGGGGCAGATTACCTAAAGTCCAATATAGGGCACAGATTTTATGTTTTCTACGTGATGTGCCGAGGGGATTACATATTTCAAAATCATCAATATACAAAATTAATGAAATTGCAGTCATCAGAGAGAAGTGTATTGTTTTTGTAAAACGCACCATCAAAGGGACAACTATAAACTTGTTTATCACTCTCCGGTGATCGATATCTCTCTTTCAAATTGGCAGTTTTGATCAAGACAGTTTCTGAACTTAAAATTTGCTGCAAAGTTTTCAGTACAGATATATACTGAAAGGATTTTCTGTTTTTTTTATCAAGTATATATTCCACTGGTTCTACTACACCAAATTCTTTTCTATAATATGACTTCCAAGCTGTAGACAATGGACCTTGTTTTGCTATTGCATTTTGAATAGGGTGTGAAATACAGAGAACAGTGGCCAACTCTTCAACAACAGATGCCTCCATGTGACAATTGTTATCTCCTAAAAACTGATTGATTGTCCTCTGGGTAACCGGAACGGAGACAGTCCCAATTAGATGTTGTAGCTCCTCGAGCAATTCATTGACAGCTGTACTTGAAACCAAGTATGTATGTTCTAATTTAAGTAAAAGTGAGGCTAACTTGAGTTCAATTTCTTTTTGACTGAATCAAAAGGATTGGGACTGGGACTTCCGGTGACGCAAGCCACAGTATGGCAGCATAAAATACAGCTCTGGTATCGGCCAAATAAAATCCCCGTAATTTGAGTATTCTAACTTTATAAATTGGATTCAAACAAAAGGAAAATGGAAGGGGACAAAACTAGGAAAAATTTGAGGTCAAGGAGAAGGAGCATCACAGAGAAGGAATGTGGAAAAGAAGCTAGCGTCTCGAAGACGAAAGGGGCACAGCTACACTTTACGCTCTATTCGTAAAGTGGTTAGTGAAGTCATGGCTAAAGGGTTGAGCGACTTGAAGTCGGATATGAAAAAAGAACTATCTGAATTTCGAGAGAGCTTCTGAGAGGATATGAAAGTACAGTGGAGAAGAGCATGGGAGAGACAGAAAAGTGGGATATCGGATTTAAAGACACTTTAATCCAATTAATCAACAACCAACGAGCACTGCAGGATAAACTGACGGACCTGGAAGGTCGCTCCCGGCGCAACAATATTCGTATATACGGCGTCCCAGAAAGTGCCGAGGGCACCTCCATGCACCACTATGTTGAGGACTTAATCAAGACAGAACTGGGTGATTCCTTGGACCTACAGCAGGGGAAAGAACTGCGTATATAAAGGGTACATCGTGCATTGGCCCCCAAGCCACCAGCGGGTGCAACACCGCGCTCAGTCGTGGTTCGGTTTTTGCGGTTTACAACTAAGGAGAACGTCTTGCACGCTGCTTGGAAGAAGAACGTCCACGTACAAGGCAAGAGGGTGTACTTTGACCACGACTATGCTGAGGAGGTGCAACGGAAGAGAAAGGAGTACACCCCGATCAAGAAGGTGCTTAAGGAAAATAAAATCCGCTTTCAAACCCCGCTCACCAGGATGCGTGTACACTTCGACTCGGGCACCGTGACTTACAAGAACGCCCCCGATGCAGCGGTGGATTTGGCCAAGCGTGGCTTCCCGGTGGGGACTATCCATGCGAACAAGATCGTGGGCAACACGGAGGAGACCCTCACCAGGCTGCTCCCATGGAGCACTGCCGGCGGAGCGCCCCGAGCACCGAATAGACCTGCTTCTCGAGTTGCTGAAGTACGGGAGAAACTCCGGGGATTTCAGAGGATGGATCGAGACGGTGCGACAGACATCGGATGACTATTTACTCCCCATGGCCCATGGTGCTCCGTAGGAAAGAGATTTAACTGTGAGTTGTGCTACCAAATAACCGTTCAGTCTATGGGGTTAAAGTTAGGGATAGCCTATTTCATTAACCTTTTCCTTGATATGAGAGAGAGTATAGCCCATGGACTGAAGATGGATAATAGCCCAATGTTAAAATGACCTCTCTGATAATTTGTTATAATTAAGGGCCGATGCAGACAAAGTAAATTATGTTCTACAGTTTTTTTGGGGAGACTGATCGTACCCCCTTGTTTCTGTTTATTTTTTATGTCTGTCAACGAGGGGCCCCACCTTGTGGCTAATCCCCCTCACTGTCGCTAGAGGAGACAATGATCCCTCTGGGTTGGAAGCCCTGTTTGAGTTTAATGTAGAATTGTATAATAGTTATTGGGGTTCTTGCTTTTTTAAATGGTTATTTGAGATTTAAGTTTTGGATGTCACAGGTACAGGAAGGTTGTTGGGGAAAGGGAAATGCCTTTTCAGTATTATAATATTTTATCCCTAAATGTAAATGGATTAAACAGTCCCATCAAAAGGAGCAAAATGATAACTAAATTGAAAAGGGAGAAAATTAATATAGCGTTTTGGCAAGAGACCCATCTATCTTGTGTTGAGCATGAGAAACTCAAAAAACTGGGTTTCCGTAATACTTTCTATTCCTCACATAAATCAGGGAAGAAAAGGGGAGTCGCAATACTAATACCGAATTCTATTAGTTTTGAATTGGTTTCTGAGTTGAAAGATAAAGAGGGCAGGTATGTTTTGGTTAAGGGCAGACTTGAACACAGGGAAGTTACTTTGCTAAACATATATGCCCCTCCAGGAAGTAATAAAGCCTTTTTCAAGAGGATATTTGATTTAATATCATTTGAAACATATGGCACCCTTGTGTGTGCTGGCGATCTGAATATGTTATTGAACCCTAGATTGGACACAACCAGCAAAACAAGAAAAAAGAGCTCATCGGAGATTCTGGTGAATAATATGATGCAAGATTTGGGCCTAATCGATGTATGGCGAGACTTGAATAGATCTGATTTAGATTTCACTTTTTACTCTGCTCGTCATAATATCCATTCAAAAATTGACTACTTCCTCATGTTTAGTAATGACTGTCACAGAATTAGGGACTGTAGAATAGGGCAGAGGGACCTCTCGGAGCACTCTGGATTATATCTAGAACTGCATCTGGATTGTGCCCCAAAGAGAACCATATGGAGGCTAAACACAGGTATGTTGAATAGCACAGCATTTAGGGCTACGATGGTACAAGAATTGAAGGATTTTCTAGAGTTCAATGACAATGGGGAAGTCAGTCCGGCTACACTGTGGGATACGGCTAAAGCCGTTCTTAGAGGAAAAGTTATAGCTCAGACGGCTCTCTTAAAAAAGCTGAAAGCTAAGAAATTGCTTGGGCTCGAGGCTAAACGTAGGGATTTGGAGCGGCTTCATGGTTCCACTAAAGACTCCTCTGTCCTCTTACAAATAAGAGCTATTAAGCAGGAGATAGATAAAATTCATAGTGAGGAGGTTGAGAAGAAAATAAGATTTATGAAACAGAGGTACTATGAAGCTGGTCCAAAAGCGGCGAAATTGTTGGCCTGGAGGCTCCGTAAGCAAGAAGCTGAAAGCTCAATTTATAAAATTAGAGATCCTATAACAAATAAAAAAACAACTAAATTAGAGGAAATTCAGAAATCATTCGAAACATATTACAAATCATTATATACCCAACCTGAGAAAGCTAGTGAACAAAAAATTTAACAGTTTTTACATTCATTGGATCTTCCATCTATTGGCAAAGAGCATAACGACAAACTCACCTCTGAAATCTCTAATGAGGAAATAGATGATGCAATTTCAGCTCTTAATGCAGGTAAATCGCCAGGTACGGATGGGTTTCCACCAGAATGGTATAAATCGATGAGGGAATCATTGCTCCCACTACTTAAAACCTGTTTTAATTACACCATGATGGAGGGGACCCTCCCCCCATCTTGGAGGGAGGCCTTTATTTCTGTAATACCAAAAGAAGGCAAAGACAAGCTGGATTGCAAATCATATAGGCCAATAAGCGTCTTGAACACAGATTATAAATTGTATGCATCAATCTTGACTAAGAGGATGGAAAAGGTGATGCCGCTTCTGATTGACGAGGATCAAACTGGGTTTATAAGAAACAGACAGACCCATGATAGTATACGCAGAGCCCTCCATATTATTGATCATATTAATAAAGAGAAAGACAGTGCAATCCTTCTCAGCTTAGACGCTGAGAAGGCCTTTGACTCTGTCGGCTGGGGATTCTTGTATCAAGTAATGGGTAGATTTGGGTTCTGTGAAGGATTTATACAATGCATAAGGACAATATATTCATCCCCGACAGCTAGGATAAAAATCAACGGTAGTCTCTCTAACTCTATAGTCTTACAACGAGGATGTAGACAGGGTTGTCTTCTTAGCCCGTCCCTCTTTAATCTTTTTTATTGAACCTTTGGCTCAAATTATTAGACAGGAAAGAGGTTTGGAGGGTATAACTATAAGGGGAGTAGAATACAAAGCTCGTCTTTATGCAGATGATGTGTTGGTGACTTTACAAAGCCCAGGTTCAGGGGTACCGTTGTTGATGAATATCTTAAAGATGTATGGGAGTTACTCTGGATATGTGCTTAATGTTCACAAAACACAGGCCTTGACATTTAACTATGCCCCTGCCCTGGAGCTGGTCAATAGGTATACTTTCAACTGGCATTTGTCATATATCCAGTATCTTGGGGTTTACTTACCAAAAGACATGTCCTCTCTATATGCTATAAATTATAATCGGATTAACAAAAAAATATATAAGGATTTGGACAGGTGGGCCTTGCTTCCTCTTGATATAGGTGGTAGAGTAAGATCAATTAAGATGAATATCCTCCCCAAATTATTATATTTATTCACAGCCCTGCCAGTGGAGGTGCCAGTTAAACAGTTTAGGGAGTGGGATAAACATATTTCTAGATTCATATGGAACAAAAAGAAACCTAGAGTGAAATACTCAACTTTGCAGCTGCCAAGGGAGAGGGGAGGTATGGCGTTACCGTGTTTGAGAGATTATTATCTATCTGCTCAACTAAGACCACTAGTACTTTGGTGTAACTTTACTTATGAAGCTAAATGGAAAGATATAGAATTTTCCTTGATGGATACACCGATACAGTCAATCCTGGGTTGTCTAGACAGAGTGAAGGAAATATCCCAACTAAAAAATCAGTGTGTCAACTTTTCTATTAAGATATGGCTAGAGGTGATTAGACGATTTCAGCTGTATAGAGAGGTAAAAGTATTAAGTTGGCCAGCCTACAACTCACACTTTACACCAGCATTGCAGGACCATAGATACAGGCAATGGGCCCAACATGGTGTTACTGCTCTTTGTAGAATTTGTATATCAAATGGGGAACCGGATAGTTTTGAGAACTTATGCCAATTATTTGAACTGAATAGACAGGATTTTTTTAGATATCTACAGGTCCGCAATTTTTATTTGAAGGAGGTCAGAGGGCCCAATCCTGCAATTTTCTCAAAAATGATTCAGATTTTCATAGATGCTTATAAGGGTGAAAATAGTAAGAGGGTTATAGGCAAACTATACTGTGCTATCATCTCAATGAATAAAAATTCAACTGACTATGTAAGGCAGCGTTGGGAAAAGGATGTAGGGGTGGTAATACCTGAGGAGGTCTGGATACATGCCTGGGAAACCCAGTGTTCCACCACTAACTCATTGACCTGGAGGGATTTTAGCTGGAAGAGTCTGATTCGGTTTTTTATAACACCAAAGCAGAAATCCAAAATCACTGGGACTCAGCAGCCGTGCTGGAGGGAGTGTGGATCGGTGCAAGTGGACTATGCCCATATATTTTGGCTGTGTCCACATATTCAGCCTTTCTGGGAAGATGTGGGTCTTTTAATGTCTAGGATTCTGGGTTTTACTATTGACATGTCTTTCTTCTTTTTGTATCTTGGTGTTATGCCTGAAGGTTTATGTAAAAGTGATTCCTACCTCCTGAAAATTCTCTTGGTTGCATGTAAAAAAGCTGTCACCAAATGTTGGCTTCAGAGAAATCCCCCTACTGTCGACCTTTTTAAAGGAATTGTTAATCATATACGCTCCATGGAAAAGATGACTTATACCCTTCGTCTACAGAAAGACATAGTAGAACAATACTGGAGGAGATGGGACTGTTACTCCCAGGAAACGGACACTGAATAGGGATTTTTTATTTTTTATTATTTATTCTATATTAGGCACTATTGCCAAAAAATGTGTGTTATATACTGTCCCTGCCTAACTTCCTTTGATACTTGATACCAAGCAAGACCTCAGGTTCCGTGCCCGTGTTGTTGTTTTTTCTTGTGTTGGTGTGTTTGAAAAATCATTAAAATAAAAAAGTTAAAAAAAAGAAAAAGGATTGGGACTGAGTGATGACCTGGCGATTATTCCATTTTTTTATTTAAGTCATTCACTGTGCATGACTGATGTTTTCTCCATTTATGGGTCTTGAAACTTCCATATTTGTTGGTTTTGTACGAACAACCATCAAACATACAAGAATCTACTACATGTTTTTTCAAATGTTGATCAATATGGTGAAAAAAATTGTCACTCTCAGTGGAAAGCTGATTGTTGTCACAAATGTAGCACTTGAATGAGGAGATCTCCTTTTGTGAGGACTCCTGAGAAGGATGACTTCTACACAGATGGCTCTGTAGAGCTTTCCATGTCCTGGATGAACAGGGGCAATTTTCATGTACGCATGGGTAAGGACGGTGCCTTCTGTGAAACCGATGGTCAAGTTGATCTTCTGGAAAATGACAGGCTGCAGTCTTTGCATTTCCACATCCGATAACTGAGAAAACAAAGACAATAAAAACAAGGACTCTTGTTTTCAAAGTCAAGAAAATAAAGAATCACTGCAAAGTATGCTTCCTATCTTACTATATAATGACGAAAAGTTTGTGTGTCTGTCAGTCTGTATCCACTTTTCTCCTCAATGGGCTGGCCAATCCATCTGAAACTGCACATGGGCATTGAGCACTGGCATAGGCAGGGACTGACAGAGCTGATTTTTCAAATTTCCCAAATTAAACACCGTTTATGAGCATTTTTTGGCAAGATCTGAGCCAAGTCTGTTGGACACTCCGGCACAGTAGGTGGCGGTATGCACCTGTTCATGTTGGTTTGCGATCATTAAGAAGTAAGAAGAAGAAGAAAAAGAAGAGGAAGAGAGAGAATTCCACTGAGTGACTGACACACCAGCAAACTCCCATGTAAAAATCATGCTGATTTCAATGGTGGAATCAGTTTCCTGCTCATTTGCTCGGTTGCTGAGAAAAAAGTGTTTTCCCGCATTAGCAAGCTAATTCTATCAAACAATTCGTTGACCAAACAATCTCAACTACGGAGTTTAACCTATTAGCCCAGGGGTCTTCAAACGGGGGTCCGCGGAGGTACTGCAGGGGGCCTGAGCTGGATTTGAGCCCAGACTGCTGCGGGAAGGACTGAGCCTTAATGTTATGCGCCTTAACCGGTGAGCCACCGGGGGCGCCCCTAGGTGAAGAATATTTAAAATGTATTTTATACAAAAATAATAATATTGAGTAAACCCCCAGCATTAATAGGTAATAAGCTACTTTTTGTTACGATCCTGATACGGGACGAACCCAAGTGCAACGACCAGGAGACAGATTCAAGAAAATGGAATTTTATTTAAGCGTTGGGGTAGTCCCAAAGCTGTACAGGAAAGGAAAACAGGTTAATTAACAAACATAAGTAGAGTCCCTTACGGACTGCTCCAAGCCGGAGCTGGGCTTGAAAGTCAAGGTAGGTTCCAAGCCGGAACCAAAAGGGTGCAGGACTAGGAGTCCAAGCCGGACTGGGTGCGGAAGTGCCCTACAGTTCCAAGCCGGAACTGGGTAGGGAAGGTGGAGTAGCGGCACCGGGTCAGGACTGGAACTGGACCGGGAGGTCCACACAGGAAAACGGAAGACGGCACGGAACTTGTTCCAAGCCGGAACTGGACTTGAACGGAGGTGTATTAAACACCGGAACTGGACAGGAACAGGACTGGAACTGGACTGGAACTGGACCGGGAAGTCCACTCAGGAAAACGGAAGACGGCACGGAACTTGTTCCAAGCCGGAACTGGACTTGAACGGAGGTGTATAAAACACCGGAACTGGACTTGAACTGGACTGGAACTGGACTGGAACTGGACCGGGAGGTCCACTCAGGAAAACGGAAGGCGGCACGGAACTTGTTCCAAGCCGGAACTGGACTTGAACGGAGGTGTATAAAACACCGGAACTGGACTGGAACTGGACTGGAACAGGACTGGAACAGGACTGGAACTGGACCGGGAGGTCCACTCAGGGAAACGGAAGCCGGCACGGAATTATTCCAAGCCGGAACTGGACTTTAACGGAGGTGTACGAAACACCGGTACAGGACAAGACCAGGGCTGGAGCTGGACTGGAACTGGATAGGTAGCTTGAATAATCGGGTAGAAAGCAGAGGTTAATAGCAGGGTACTGAGACAGGACTGTAGCTGAAGAAAGCTCCGCCGATTTGGAAGGTGCGGCGTGGCTCGGGCAATTCTTGCTGAAGCCGGCTAACATTCAGGGATCCTGGAACCGTAACTCAAGTACGGGAGGTACGTAACATAGGGAGGACAAGACACAGCTACAGGGAGGCTGGAACCGCGGCGTCTGGAGGTTGAAGGGAGACAGGTAAGTAGCACGCAACAGAGAATGTTTCGGAGGGATAGCTACCAGACTGGAAACCAGGTAAACAGGTACAAGACAGCAAGCTGACGAATACAGGACCAGAAGCGTGACATGACGTAAACACGGTTGGTTAGTTAACGAACTGGCGCCGACTAGCAGCCAGCCAGGGGTTTAAATGGTGCAGGAAATGAAGGAGAAACGAGAAACAGGTGTGATGTTTAATCGGGAGTGATTGCCGAAGCACAGCAGTGAGGAATGTGAGTAACGAGAGGGGAGAGTGATAGGCGGAAGCTAAAGTGGAAAATGAGCCGAAATAAACCCGAGGGAAACGCCCAGTCCACAGCCAGGGGGAAAACACGGACATGGGATCCAACATGACACGGAAGGAAACAAGGAAAACATGGAAAACGGACAGGAGGGGAACGGAACGTTACAGTACCCCCCCCTCAATGTACGCCACCTGGCGTACCCGGAGGCCTGGTCTTGTCAGGGAACAGCTCGTGGAAGTCTTGGATGAGTGAATGGTCCAAGATAAGGCTCTTGTGGAGCCACGACCTCTCCTCAGGACCGTACCCCTCCCAGTCGACGAGGTATTGGAAACCCCGGCCCTTGCGGCGGATATCGATCACACGGTTCACCGTGTAGGCCGGGGCGTTGTCGATAACTCGGACGGGAGGTGGAGGGATGGTGGGGGTACTGAGGGGGCTGGAGGAGACAGGTTTGACTTGGGACACATGAAAAACAGGGTAAACTTTGAGGGAGGCGGGGAGGGAAAGTTTAACTGAAACAGGGTTAACAAGACAAATGATAGGGAAGGGACCAATAAAGCGGGGCTGGAGTTTCCTGGATGAGGAGGGAAGGGAGATATTAGCGGTGGAGAGCCAGACCTGCTGACCGGCCCTATACCGTGGGGCTGCGGTCCTGTGAAGGTCCGCCAGACGTTGGGAACGGGAATTGGCGCGAAGGAGTGCGGTGCGTGTGAGCCTCCAGATGCGTCTACATCTAAGGAGATGGGCCTTAACTGAGGGGACAGCTATCTCGGCCTCCTGGGTCGACAGAAGAGGGGGTTGATAGCCTAAAGCACACTCAAACGGGGATAGGCCTGTAGAGGCACTCTTAAGGGAGTTGTGCGCGTACTCGACCCAGGGGAGAAAACGGCTCCAAGAGGCGGGATTGCGCACTGTGACGCACCGCAGGGCGGCCCCCAGGTCCTGGTTGGCCCTCTCTGCCTGACCGTTAGACTGGGGATGAAAACCCGAGGAAAGACTAGGTGAGGCACCCAGGGCTACACAGAACGCCCTCCAAACCCGGGAGGAGAACTGGGGCCCACGGTCTGACACGATGTCAGAGGGGATCCCGTGCAGCCTGACCACATGCAGCACCAAGAGCTAAGCGGTTTCAAGGGCGGACGGGAGTTTGGGGAGGGGAACAAAGTGAACCGCCTTGGAGAACCGGTCCACTATTGTCAGAATAACGGTGTTACCTTCTGACAACGGCAGACCGGTGACAAAGTCCACACCAATGTGACTCCAAGGACGGCCAGGGACGGGGAGGGAAAGGAGAAGACCGGAGGGAGGCTGGTGGGATGCCTTGCTCCTGGCGCACACCGAGCAGGCCAGGACAAAGGCACGGGTATCCCCTTTAAGGGTAGGCCACCAGAAACTCCTCCTGACGAGGGCGATCGTTCTGGCAACACCTGGGTGACATGCCAGGCACGAGGCGTGAACCCATTCGAGGACCTGGGAGCGGACGGAATCGGGGACAAAAAGGCAGGAGTTAGGGTTATTGCGGGGGTCCGGTTGGGAAGTCTGGGCGGCCTTCACAATACCCTCGATCTCCCAGGAGACCGCAGCCACCACACAGGAAGCCGGCAGGATGGGCTCCGGATCAGCAGGACTGGAGGGGGGGGAAAAAATGCGGGACAAGGCATCTGCCTTAATATTGCGGGAACCAGGGCGGTAAGAAACAGAAAAATTAAACCGGGCAAAAAATAACGACCATCTAGCCTGACGAGCATTAAGCCTTTTGGCAGATTTTAAATAAATAAGGTTTTGATGGTCGGTAAAAACAAGAAAGGGATTACCTGCCCCCTCCAGCCAGTGGCGCCACTCCTCAAGAGCCAGTTTAATTGCCAGAAGTTCCCGATCCCCGACATCATAGTTCCTCTCGGCGGAGGACAGTCTCCGGGAGAAGAATGCGCAGGGATGGAGCTTGTTATCAGAGGCGGACCGTTGGGACAGAATGGCCCCCACGCCCGTGTCAGAGGCATCCACCTCAACGGTAAACTGCCGAGAAGTGTCCGGATGAAGGAGGATAGGTGCTGAGGAAAAACGAGCTTTGAGCAGTTCGAATGCTCGCTGGTCATCGGAATTCCAACAGTAAGGTAGGGCAACGGAAGTGAGTTTAGTAAGGGGAGCAGCAATGGTACTGTAATTACGAATAAAGCGGCGATAGAAATTAGCAAACCCAAGGAACTGCTGAAGGTGCTTGCGAGAGGTGGGTTGGGGCCATTCTGTCACCGCCTTGATCTTAACAGGGTCCGCCCGGATACTGCCCTCCTCGATGATGAAGCCGAGGAACGGGACAGTAGACACATGGAAGGAACATTTCTCCGCCTTGACAAAAAGTTGATTCTCCAGCAGCCGCTGGAGAACCTCTCGAACGTGAATAACGTGTTCCTGCGGGGATTGAGAAAAAATCAATATGTCGTCAATATAGACAAATACGCTCCTCCCCAGGAGATCACGCAGGACGTCGTTCACCATGCCTTGGAAGACTGCTGGGGCGTTAGTAAGGCCGAAGGGGACCACCAGGTATTCGTAGTGGCCCAACGGGGTATTGAAAGCAGTCTTCCATTCGTCCCCCTCCCGTATACGCACCAAGTGATACGCATTCCGGAGGTCGAGCTTGGTGAACGTAACCGCTGGCGAGAGGGTTTCAAAGGCGGTGTTAATGAGGGGAAGAGGGTATTTGTTACGGATGGTGACCTGGTTGAGCCCCCGGTAGTCGATGCAGGGTCGCAGAGAGCCATCCTTCTTCCCTACGAAGAAGAACCCTGCACCGACTGGGGATGAGGAGGGACGGATAATACCCGAAGCGAGGGAGTCGTGGATGTATTCCTCCATGGCTAGTTTCTCTGGTCCAGACAGACTGTAGAGGCGTCCAGATGGCAGTTTAGCTCCAGCCAGTAGGTCAATGGCGCAGTCATATGGCCTGTGAGGAGGTAAGGACAGAGCACGTGATTTGGAGAACACCTGTGCGAGGTCGTGATACTCGCTGGGAACATTGGTTAAATCAGGTATAGGTTGCATAGAACAGGATTTACTGGACCCCGGAGGGGGCAGAGCAGAACGGAGACAGCTGGCTAGACAGTGGGCACTCCACGCCAGGATGCGACCGGCTTTCCAGTCAATATGAGGGTTGTGGAGGCGGAGCCAGGTCTGACCTAAAACAAGAGCAGATTGTTGGGAGTTAATAAGTAATAGTTGAATGGACTCCCGATGATTGCCAGACAAAATAAGTTGGATAGGAACGGTGGAGTGGGTAACTAACCCCAAACTCCTACCGTCCAGGGCAAGAGCTGAAATAGGTGAGGTAAGACGTTCCGTGGGAATGCCGGCCCTCCTGGCGAAGGTGATATCCAAGAAGCTGGCGTCAGCTCCGGAATCGATTAGAGCCGAGGAGGATACGGTCTTGTCCCTCCAAAGGAGAGTAGCCTTGAACATGAGGCGATCCTGGGCTGCATGGTTGGGGATGATGGGGCTCGTCAGTACGCCCAGTTTTACTGGCGAGCCCATTCTTTTGGGCGGATGGGACAGGAGGCGATCTGATGGCCAGGCTTGCCGCAATAGAAACAGGATCTGGTGCGCAGACGGCGCTGACGCTCCTCGGGATTGACCGCAACTCTGCCCAGTTGCATGGGCTCTTCCTCGGAAACGCCCGTAGGCGCCCTAGATCCAGTGACGGAGGAGTGAGAACGAACGTTAGAAACGACGGAGGGTGAATGACGCCCGGAGCTTCCTCCCCGCTCCCGGGCCCGGATGCGGAGACGATTATCAATGGCTATAGCGAGGCTGATGAGGCTATTGAGGGAGTTGGACTCCTCCCGAGTGGCAAGCTGGTCCTTGAGTTCCTCGCTGAGAGCTTGGCGGAAAGCCCCCTGGAGGGAGGTGTCATTCCATCCGGACTCCGCGGCGAGGGTACGAAACTGAATGGCCATTTCTGCGACACTGCGGTTGCCTTGGCGAACTTGAAGCAGACGTTGGGTAGCGTCTCGCCCACAGGTCGGGTGTTCAAACACACGTCGCATTTCTGCGGTAAAGGCTGCGAAGTTGCTGCATAACGGGGCCTGGCTGTCCCAGATGGATGTAGCCCACTCCAGGGCGCTCCCTCCCAAGCTGCTTATAATGAACGCGATCTTGCTGGAGTCAGAGGCGAAGGAGGAGGGCTGCATACGAAACACTATGTCACATTTAAGTAGAAATTCACGACATCTCCCCAACCCCCCGCGATATAACTCGGGGTGTTGAACACGGGGCTCACGGCTAGAAGTGGGAGCCGGAGCCTCCGGAGGAGGTTCAGGAGCGGAAGGAGTTGGGTTGGCTGAAATCCGTGGTAGCGGTTGGTGAAGCGAAAGTTGGGCTACTTGCTCCGTGATGCCCCTAACTACTTCCAGAACGTCATCCAAACGACGGCCCTGTTGGTCGCTGACCGCAGTTTGGCAGGAGAAGGCGTGGCGAATCTGTTCCAGATCGGCTGGGTCCATGTTGTTGGCCAGTTCGTTCTGTTACGATCCTGATACGGGACGAACCCAAGTGCAACGACCAGGAGACAGATTCAAGAAAATTGAATTTTATTTAAGCGTTGGGGTAGTCCCAAAGCTGTACAGGAAAGGAAAACAGGTTAATTAACAAACATAAGTAGAGTCCCTTACGGACTGCTCCAAGCCGGAGCTGGGCTTGAAAGTCAAGGTAGGTTCCAAGCCGGAACCAAAAGGGTGCAGGACTAGGAGTCCAAGCCGGACTGGGTGCGGAAGTGCCCTACAGTTCCAAGCCGGAACTGGGTAGGGAAGGTGGAGTAGCGGCACCGGGTCAGGACTGGAACTGGACCGGGAGGTCCACACAGGAAAACGGAAGACGGCACGGAACTTGTTCCAAGCCGGAACTGGACTTGAACGGAGGTGTATTAAACACCGGAACTGGACAGGAACAGGACTGGAACTGGACTGGACTGGAACTGGACCGGGAGGTCCACTCAGGAAAACGGAAGACGGCACGGAACTTGTTCCAAGCCGGAACTGGACTTGAACGGAGGTGTATAAAACACCGGAACTGGACTGGAACTGGACTGGAACTGGACTGGAACTGGACCGGGAGGTCCACTCAGGAAAACGGAAGGCGGCACGGAACTTGTTCCAAGCCGGAACTGGACTTGAACGGAGGTGTATAAAACACCGGAACTGGACTGGAACTGGACTGGAACTGGACTGGAACAGGACTGGAACTGGACCGGGAGGTCCACTCAGGGAAACGGAAGCCGGCACGGAATTATTCCAAGCCGGAACTGGACTTTAACGGAGGTGTACGAAACACCGGTACAGGACAAGACCAGGGCTGGAGCTGGACTGGAACTGGATAGGTAGCTTGAATAATCGGGTAGAAAGCAGAGGTTAATAGCAGGGTACTGAGACAGGACTGTAGCTGAAGAAAGCTCCGCCGATTTGGAAGGTGCGGCGTGGCTCGGGCAATTCTTGCTGAAGCCGGCTAACATTCAGGGATCCTGGAACCGTAACTCAAGTACGGGAGGTACGTAACATAGGGAGGACAAGACACAGCTACAGGGAGGCTGGAACCGCGGCGTCTGGAGGTTGAAGGGAGACAGGTAAGTAGCACGCAACAGAGAATGTTTCGGAGGGATAGCTACCAGACTGGAAACCAGGTAAACAGGTACAAGACAGCAAGCTGACGAATACAGGACCAGAAGCGTGACATGACGTAAACACGGTTGGTTAGTTAACGAACTGGCGCCGACTAGCAGCCAGCCAGGGGTTTAAATGGTGCAGGAAATGAAGGAGAAACGAGAAACAGGTGTGATGTTTAATCGGGAGTGATTGCCGAAGCACAGCAGTGAGGAATGTGAGTAACGAGAGGGGAGAGTGATAGGCGGAAGCTAAAGTGGAAAATGAGCCGAAATAAACCCGAGGGAAACGCCCAGTCCACAGCCAGGGGGAAAACACGGACATGGGATCCAACATGACACGGAAGGAAACAAGGAAAACATGGAAAACGGACAGGAGGGGAACGGAACGTTACACTTTTGACAAAAACAATTTACAAAATGAATGATTCCCATCATGCAACCACGGTAGGCTACGTAACGTAAAGCACGTAAACACGTGCTTAAAATGCAACACAAATTTTTTTAGGGGGTCCCTGCTCTGATTCTCTATCGACCAAGGGGTCCTTGACTGAAAAAGTTTGAAGACCCCTGTATTAGCCTATATGCTAGGCAGTGACCAACAACCATTCATCTCAATTGGTTGGCCAATCAATCTCATCCATGGGAGAATAACGGTGATATGAATATGTACAGTATGCAAGGTTTTAACCCATTATGCTTAGCCAGTGACTGACAAAGTCAAAGTTTGTCTGCATCCATTTATCTTCTCAATTGGTTTGCCAATCAATCTAATCTACGGGAGAATAACAGTACAAATAAATATACAAGGTTTTAACCCATTATGCTTAGGCAGTGACTGACGATTTTCCCAAAATGAAGTATATTAGCATTTTTGGCAAGTCTACCGAGTTGCGGTGCACGGTAGTTGTGGCGCATGCATCCCCGGGTTTGGACTAGTAAAATAAAATAAAAAGATTCAACTTTCAAACAAAGGATTCGTATAGCCTTCTCTGCAAATCATCAATTCCGTCGTAGTGCCTACGTGCATGTGGTTGAAAATCGTTCGCCATTCCGCTCCCCATGAACACCTGTTCACCTGTCTTAAACATCCAATCAAGGGCACACCACGCCTACAGATCACACTACGGCTGTGTTCGGAATCGCTCCCTATTCACTCCCTCCCTATACACTACTTAGGGAATCTACATAGGGCACTAGATAGGGATTCACTGGTGGAAAAGAAGGAGGTGATTTCGGACACTACATAGTCTGAATAGGTTACTTAGCAACGCGCAACGCTTGCGTGACAGCGGTCACCGGCTTGGTGAGAAAGCATGCAAGAAACGTTAAAAAAAGGTTTCTTTTTTAATTTTGAACAAGGGTTTTGTTGTCTCGTTGTAGGTAGATAGGTAAGTTAGGTAACTAGGTAGCTAGCTAGCTAGCTAATTAAGTTGCATTTTCCATTAAACAGTAATAATTGTTAAATTAAAAAAATAGCGAACACTTTGTAATATATTTAATCCACCGCGTTTATTTATATTTCGGTTATAAAGCCGATTAAACTGATTTAATATAGGCTACAAGATGAAACTTGCATTTATATTTACATTTGTAGACGAGCGCAGGCTCAGCCATCGCCATCTTGACAAAAAAAAAAACTCTGGTCATGTAGTGTACATCGTTTGTACCCTACATTTTGTGGTGCATTGTGGGGGATATTGAGTAGACTATTTAGGGTGTCAAATTGACATTGGCTGCGTCCCAATCCAGTTTTTGCTCCACCCTCGTAAACTTCACTTGCAAACTTCACTTGGGGGAATCCCTTTTGAGACCAGGATGTACCCTCGGTCTCCATTTTAAGTGTGAGTCCAATCCGTTAGAAAGCCAAGTGAAGTTTGTGACATAGCCCCTCCACCCTCAACCTTTCTCAAGGGAACGAGTCTGCAAAAGAGTAGACTCTGCAAGCTCATATTACCCATAATTCACATCGAACGTCCTGTTCAGTGATAATCACGTTAATGTTCATCGCGGTATTATACATTAAAAGCACATACAGAATGGAAAAGACGCTGTATAGGCTAATAAATACAGGTTAATCAAGTATTAGTTTGCTATTTTGTATTTCATGGTTTAGCAAATTGCTTTATGCAGCAACAGTGTAGCGTACTGTGTGATGTAGGCTACCAGGTTCTCTATCTTAATCTTGCTTTTAAATGGATTATTAGGCTACTCGTGTCTAAATATTTTCCCGTAGCCTATAATTTCCCAGATAGCCAAACAATTTAATTTCGCAATAACCAAGACGAATAGGTAAATAAACTTGTACAGCATTTTACTAGGCTTTATCCACATTTGTGCTGACGCAAAATGCGTTGATTGACTATGTCATGCGAAGTGATCAATGAACAGCACATATTTAGGTAAATTCATTTTTCTAGCTTGAAAGCATGCATTGCGCTAAACGCTGGTTCCAGCAATTTAAGAGGTTTTTCTTTCTTAAGAGGTATGCTTTCTAATGTATAAATCGTTTTGACCAAATTGAAAGTCTTAAATTACATTCTTTAACGTGATGAGGAAAAACGTAATGCTAACATGCAACTCACAGAAAACGTTGGGATTTTTTGCCAGTTAATTATTCAGAATTATTGCCACCCTTATTAAACAATCTCACGTTAGTAATCTCTTTGTCATTGTCATTTGTTAATCATTAGCCTATATATAATTGATTCAGGCACTTTGTTTGATTGACATAAGCAAGCAAAATGAACGGAAACAGGTTGACAATATGTTCGGTTTAAATGCTTTATTCCAGTGCACGGGCTGTCCTACATATTTAAATGCTACACGATTTTATGACATAAAGAAATATGCTTGCCCACAAAACTTGCTGTATTTATTGATATTTGTTATTCAGTAAATCAATTGCTTGACTGATAATTAATGTAAACAGGTTGAGAGTTTCATCCGTTTAAATGTAGTCTACGGTGACAGGCGTTTTACATGATCCGAGATCCCACGATACGCCACTGTGCAGCAGCACGGTTACTTCCGAGTATAGATGGGGTGAAGTGCATCTCAATTCAAATAACCCGCTCCGCCCTCGCTCCCTCCCACTCACTAAACGCAAGTGTATACTCCTGTTTTATTGGTATGTGCGTCACATCCTCCCAAGTGAAGTTTGCAAGTGAAGTTTACGAGGGTGGAGCAAAAACTGGATTGGGACGCAGCCATTTTGAATTTTGGACACCCTACAAAATGGCCGATACCCTAAATAGTGCACTATATAGTGAATAGGGAGCGATTCCGAACACAGCCTACTACTGTAGCAGAGCTTAATCATAATTAACATCATCACAATAATAGCCATAACAAAAATCGAAACCTCAACACAGGACATTCCAACGCGTGATCAACATAATTCACAACAGAAAATGATTGATGTCTCAACATAATTATAAATCAATAAAGCTAATTTTACAAAATGGGTCCGTGAATAGGATCTGAGGCGCGTTGAATGGCGAGCTGCGGTTTGAGGAACGGCAGGGCGGAGGTGGACAGGGCCTCCGGCGTGGGCTTGATGGTGACCGAGATCGCCTTGGAGTTGAGCACCGTGCTGTTTCTGCCGAGAGAGCAGAGACACATTATCACTTTAGTCACAGAGAAAAGACAGCTAGCACTGGCTAGCACTACTAAGTAACGTTACAAAATTTTTTGAACACTTTTGTTTAATGCTAAAATCGGACTAATTAGCTAGAAAAGATTAGCATTTGTATATGGTAGTGGCTTACAATTCGTTAGCTAGCTACAATCATGGGAACCACCTCAGCTAATAATGTGCGGTGACTAGCCAACTAACGAACGTCGCCTC
The DNA here is from genome assembly GCA_029718625.1 of Synaphobranchus kaupii. NCBI lineage: Eukaryota > Metazoa > Chordata > Actinopteri > Anguilliformes > Synaphobranchidae > Synaphobranchus > Synaphobranchus kaupii. The sequence goes on along the minus strand of CM056377.1, from coordinate 69,624,005 downwards.
CACTCCCAAAATGAACATATCGCACATGGCAAGGCCAGACCCCCGGGTTGCTGTTAACGTTAGCTAGTCATTTTATACTCTAATCTTTTGCATTCTAAACTCTACCCAACACAGTTAGTTGTGCCAATGCTGACCGAGTGTATTCAGAAAAACACAAGTGTTAACGTTAGCTAACGTTAGTCTCGTTTCTTATGCCATGAGACATTTTCCTCCAGAGTAACGTAAATAGTTCGACCCTTGCAGCTAAAAATCTGCTGAAGAATAACCCGCTTAACGTTATAAAGGTAATGATTAGAATTCATACTTTGCTACTTACGTTTAAATCCCCAAAAATGGAGAGGTAAAAGGAGCGATCTTCTCCGTCTTCATCTCGCAAAAAAGAAGCGGTCTTCTTGCAGGCTGTGGTTCATTTGTGAGCAAGCGCGAATCATGTGCAACTTCAAATTATGTCTTGAGACAAATCAAAAACGTTACATTTGCCCTTTCAGTTCTATACAACTTAAATGTTATGTATCAAGCTGTAGCCTCAAATAAAGAAAAATGGGTTTCATAATCAAATCAATATTTTTGTACTGTTTAAAACCACAATTATTGTATTGGATGAATGACTGCACTGTTACACTTTTTTGAGTGTGTTTGTATATAGTACAATGTGAATATTAGACTTTTTCTTCATGGCATGCATAGCTATTGCGAACATAATGTTGCTTAAGAGGGTAAATAATCCCTCTAAACATGAAATGCACCTAGCCAATAACAATTCACAGCTTGTTAATTCTGGAATTGCAAAGAAAACCAGGAAACACAAGGCGCCCCCAGGACCGAGGTTGAGAACCACTGTTTTAAGCTTAACCATATTTAACAATATTTATACTTTATCCTGAAACTAATTTGAGTTAAACTCAAATTAGTTTCAGGATGACCTCCTTTTAGCTCAATGAAATAAATATTAGCTTGTGCTCATGGATTGACACATGCCTTCTGTATCTCTTTTGCCATCACTTCATGAATTTACATTCTTATTTGGCCCATGTAGCATTGCTGTATAATGAAGACTACGTTACTCATTATCATACAGTTATAGGTTCAACATTTAATATATTCGTATTGAGTGTTGCATTGTCGAATAAAATTTACGACCCCAGTTCGGGCCAGATAGACTGTGGTGTCTTCTACTACATCGCTCAATTCTTCTTCAAAAATTAACAAAGTCTTCAAGAGTCTGATGCAATTGAGTTTATTGCATATGATTCAATAATAACATACAAGTAAACCCGGGCTGGTTTGCGCAAACCAAACATACATTTATGCCTTCATAAAAAGAAAAAGAAAAACCCTCTTTTGTCTCCCAAAAACCAGGCCTTTTAACCTGTCCTTATCTCTATCTATTTGGGGCGTAACTTCGCCTCCTCCCACTGTACACGCCCACCCTTCTGAAATCCAATACCTGGGGCCTCCCCATTTCCGTTTTCTTTTATGGTACAATGTTTTATGGTGGATTTAATTAAGCATTACATCTGGCATTTATTTATACTGCGTTTTAATGAAATGCTATGATTTAATTATATAGAAAATGGCCTGGCCATGGTGTGACCATTCTAGTTCAATAAATGATCATTACACTGATTTACTAAGTTAAAACAATATAACACACTAAAGTAACAGAAATGAATACACTCAGAAACTAAAAATGAACTACATGTACATGACACATGTAATACAGAGACTGTTGATTGTAGTTAATTTCTCCTTACATTTAACATGCAAAATATGGAACACAATATTAATAAGCATTAACAATATTTTGTGTGATACAAACAACAGCTGAGTTTCAAGTTGTGGAACAAACAAATCTCTCTGGAATGTGTAGTATAATTGTACAACAGATAATTCATACAGAATTCCTTTACTAGCAACACAGTTTTACAGTCCAGCTCACCACATTTCCCCTTTAATCAATGTCATTTCAATAACTTTACACAACTCTAGGAAGCACTGGTTACACACAATTATTTCCTCTAAGTTGTACAAAACACTAGTTTTCTCCTTCACTGCCAGAAAGCACTTAATGAGTTCCTTAAAATTAGTTTAGGGAAATATTTCTACTGCCTATGTGAACAGTAAAATGAAATTGAAGAGACCCACTGTGGACCAGATACAATTGTGGTTAATTTTCATCTACCAATTTTGAGAACCTTTGTTATAATATACTTGTTATGCAAACATTTACCTTTTGATATTTATCTAACAGTGTTCACAAGATATAATATATAATATAGTACTTATTGCTCCCATCAATCTGACACACTCGAGACAAACCATAAGTTTTATTTCCACAGACCTCTGTGTACGTGTGAATATGTTTAAGAAATATAAGCCAACATTTTCTCTAATATAATCCTTGAATGTTCACATACACACATTTTAAACTTTTCCTCTCGTCCTTGAACATTCCAGACAAAAAACCCCAAGCTGGGCCTCTTTGCCTTGAGAGATCTGCAGTCAGAAACTTACTTAAAGTAGTGTGTGTGTTAATTTTTCCTATGTGTGTGTTCATGTCCTTCTATTATGAAGCAGAAAAATACCTATAATTGCATCTGAATGGTCCTTTGTTCGAAGATGAGCGCATACTTGTGACTATATCTCATTTTGACACAATCTAGATTAGGATGGGCCCAGGCTAGGAAACTGAAGGCCATATTTTTATTTTAATGAGCACAACTGCGTGAATATATGCCTTTTTGACACTTCAGCTTGATAAGCTAGCCGGATCTTCCTGGTAGGATGTGGGAGTCTTCTCTCACTCAGATCCTTCCCATAACAATTAAAAATGTGGCTGGGCCCCTTATGTGTGCTTATCACTTTGATCCTTCAAGCCTCCCTCTCTCGGGCGCAGCTCCAGGCTGGATCCCTTTCCGCCTCTCTGCTTCCCAGGCGTCTCCTTTTCAGAAACCCTGATCACAGAAAGCACTGCTCACTTACTAACGCATTCGGTTTCAGCTTACAGTGGCCTGACTGTACATTGAGCCGAGCGCGGCGGCCATGTGCTCCACTACTTATGGTCTTACTGCTCTCTGTGACCCGACCGGCTGGTGACCCAGTCGATAGCGATCCCCAGCCCAGCGTCTAAACACCAAGCCCCGTAGTGGTAACCAGCCACCCGGTTGGGAACCGACGGTCTGATCCCTATCCCACTTTGCTATGGGTATAGAAACTTTGACCATTTTCACCAGCCTTGCCTGTTCACAGAGGTCGTCTCTTACGCCCCTCTGCTAGGTGTGGACTGTCATCCACGTACCACGCAGTGCCTGCATACTTACATGCGACAGTTTGGGGCACCATTCTCACCGACCAAGGAGGGGAGTTCAGGAATAAGGTGCTGTCCTATTGTCCTATTACAATGCATTTTCAATCATTTCTCAATATCTTTTTTTTTTGGTGCCCCAAACTTGAATTCTACAATGAACTGTGCAAAGAATTCTACAATGCACTGTGCTACATCCTCGGCTTTCTTAGACTTCAGCGGATATGCCTCAGCCCACTTGGTCTTGTAGTCAATCATGACGTCCCTGTGCAGTCCGTATCATTACCCAAAAACATGGCTGAGGCTCCCTTCACTCAGTTTTCTTTTGTACTAACTGACTGTTGTCCGTTAAATTCAGCTGAATATGGCTCTCTGCCAGAAGCTGGACATCGAGAGGAGCTTCTGCGCACCTTACCATCCACAGACCAGTGGATTGGTTGAAAGAATGAATGGGACAGTGACAAAGTAATGTGGACTTGACACTAAACTGACCTTGACCCATTTACACCACTAAATGGTACTATAGTCACTGTGTAAAGTATTCTATTTTGGTATTGTATTAAGCAGTGTGATTTGGGTCACACATCGCAATCATAAGCTATGCTTTACAATCGAAATAGTTTTTCATAACAATGTCAATGTTTCAAAACTCTCACCAAATTGGTGGATGAGAATCCTTGGAACTGGGACCTCAGTGCAGCCATGTTTGGCTTGCGCACCAAAGTACAGATCACCACCAAGCACTGCCCATTCTACCTCATGTTCGACAGAGAAGCCAGATATCCATCTGAGGTCCCAGAGACTTTTGGAGTGAGTAGCTAGATCTCTACATTTCCTTCATTCTAACTTATAGCTAACAGCATTTTCTGCCAATTCAAGGTAGCTGAGAATATAGAGGAAATTGTGGCTACAAAAGTTTATAAGTACTAAAATGGACTATACTTTCTTAAAATAGGTGTAATAGCCTTTCAGCTTTATTGGACAGCACAGTGTAGAGACAAGAGGAAAGGTCTGATTCGAACCGACAATGTCGCAAAGAGCACGGGAATACTAGCTATGCCGCGCTACAGGCTGCGCCATGGGGAGACACGCCAGGAAGGTATACTTTGGCTCATACTTAAATAAATAAATCAAATAAATTGTATTTTTTTAAAAAATAGTTCGGTTTATACTTACAAAAAAATGCTGCTAAAAAAAAGTAAACTAGTTCTGTATGCCACTTGTGCTCACTGGATATCTAAATTAGCTTACTTGAGTTTTATTAACTAAAATGTGGCTTGTTTAGTCCTTAATTTGTCATAGCCATAGGCTACGTGTAGCCTAGCTACGGTTTTTATTTTGTTTTTTTTAAAGGGTTTCCGTGCTGTTATAGTTTTGACAGCTCCTATCATAGCTATGATGCAAAAAAAACAGGAAAACAGGTATGCAGTAACAGACTAACCTTTTTATATTCATTCGTTTTTTGTTTTCAAAGAGGGCATTTCCCGGTATAATTGCTGACTTGTGGCGAAAGTGCCGCTGTGGTGATAGATTTACCTTAACATCTGTCCGAAATTGTAAACATGTCGTCGTTTTTCACGGTAAGAAGAACTTTTATGACAACGTTACCTGTCAGCTAAGTATCTGCCAAGCTAAGCAGAGACATTTAGCTAGTAGCAGAATAACGTGGTGTAACTGTCTAGCTAAGGAAATAAAACAAGAAAACGTGTCCTCTCATATTACCCTCTAATGTAGCTAGCGGAGTTAATGTTATAACGTTAGTTGGCAGAAATGCATGAATCAGTTTTTAGCTGATGACCTAACAGATATTTATTCATATGCTATGGTCATATGCAGCTCAGTAACCATGGAAGTTTTACTATGGTCGTGCTTCTTGTAGGCTATTCATCAATTGTCATCAATCAGAGTCATATTTTGACCAACCAGTTGTCTTACGATGAGTAAAACAACTCCACTGTAACTTCGTTGTCGAATCATGTCAAGCAAAATCACGCATTGATTCGTATGTATTATGGGTATAACTGGGTTGAAAATATGGCTGTAAACCCTTTAGTTTAGCAGAAAAAAGCAGGAGTTTCTCCATAATTAAGTAAATGCTTTTCTTTTCTTTTTTTTCTTTCGTTAAACCCTGTTACCTTTGGCCCACTAGAAGCAATTTTCGTATCGGTGCGTTTTATGCATTTATGAAGGTTGTAAACAATGGTTGTATTGTTGTATTGCCCAATGTGTAATTTATAATTTCAGAGAAATATTAATTGGACCTACTATAATTGGGATGTCGACGACGCACCACAAGGGGGCCACCGTGGATAGGGTATTATGGCTTTGGGATATAAGAAAGATGTAGGCTACACTGCTGACTGAACACAGCTAAGCTACGCTATGATATTCTTTGCTGCTTCTCAACGGCAGTGTTACAGTCCTGTAAACTCGTAGTTTAGGCTAACTGAACAAAGAAAGGCTTGTTCAATTATGCGATAAAAGACTGAAATGTCAGTATACAAAGAGCATACAATTGCCTGCTGCAATAAGTCACATTAAGTTTGAGGTGATCACAAATAGTTTGTGCACAATTTAAACAAACATAATTAACGTAGTCTGCGATGTTAATTGTGAAGTAGCCTATGTGCGGAACAACAGAGATGCTATTGCCAGGACAAAACGCTGTTGGTTCAACAGAGCATATCCTGCATTGATGTTTGAACCAGGAACCAATTGGGTCTTCTTTTGTTTGTTTATTGCCAAAAATGTTAGGCGTGCGTATTTGGTTGAGCTGTGGTTTCGTCGCATTTTAAATAGGCGTTTTTAACAATAATTTGTTAGTCAGTTACTAATCATGTGTGAGGTTGAAACCAGGGGTATTCCAGAAAGCAGGATTACTGGGTTTGCTGGATAACTGCACTGATCTCGAACAGCTCTTTTTACTTCAGTCCATACATGTTCCAGATATGGAAGGGTTCCGGGGTTTACTGCAGTTATCAAGCTAACCCAGTAATCCTGCGTTCTGGAATAGCTACCCCAGCCCCCAGGTGCTAGCAGGATCATACATTTTTCCGCCTTAGTTCACGCAGCACCGACTTTTCTGCCATCTCGGACAGTTTCCGATGCGGACCGCCGCAGATATGACGTAAATCAGCTCTAGCCGAACACGCCCACAGTTCTGCAGATGAGTGTGCTCCTGAATTCCCTCAACAAAACCCCGGATATAAGGGGTTCATCCTGGTATTTTAAGTGCCCCCATTTGTGAGAAAACGTCGCCCACTCAAAAGCTTTTAGACGAAGTGGACTCAAATATGCGTACTCAAAAGGGTGTAGGGCTGCATCCCAATCCAGTTTTTGCTTCACCCTCGTAAACTTCACTTGCAAATTTCACTTGGGGGAATCCCTTTTGAGACCAGGATGTACCCTCGGTCTCCATTTTAAGTGTGAGTCCAATCCGTTAGAAATCCAAGTGAAGTGTGTGACATAGCCCCTCCACCCTCAACTTTTCTTAAGGGAACGAGTCTGCAAAAGAGCTGACTCGGCAAGGTCATATTACCCACAATTCACATCGAACGTCCCGTTCAGTGATAATCACGTTAATGTTTATCGCGGTATTACACATTAAAAGCACATACAGAATGGAAAAAGACAGTGTACAGGCTAATAAATACAGGTTAATCAAGTAGTAGTTTGCTATTTTGTATCTCATAGTTTAGCCAATTGCTTGCAGCAACAGAGTAGCGTACTGTGGAGGGATGTAGGCTACTACCAGGTTCTCTGTAGCTTAATCTTGCTTTTAAACGGATTATTAGGCTACTGTCTCTCAATATTTTTCCGTAGCCTATAATTTGCCAGATAGCCTAACAATCAAACAATTTAATTTCTCAATAACCAAGACGAATAGGTAAATAAACTTGTGCAGCATTTTTACTATATCTACATTTGTGCTGACGCAAAATGCGTTAATAGCCTATGTCATGCGAAGTGATCAATGAACAAAACATATTTGGGTAAATTCGTTTTTCTAGCTTGAAAGCATGCATTGCCCTCAACGCTGGTTCCAGCAATTTAAGAGGTTTTCCTCTTTAAACGTAGCCTATGCTTTCTAATGTTTAAATCGTTTTGACTAAATCGAGTGCTGTCTTAAAGTAATGACATTCTTTAACGTGATGAGGAGAAAACGCAATGCGTGCAATTCAGAGAAAACGTTGTGTTTTTTTGCCAGTTAATTATTCAGAATTATTGCCACCCTTATTAAACAATCTCACGTTGGTTATCTCTTTGTCATTGTCATTTGTTAATCATTAGCCTGTAGGCTAGCTACATAATTGATTAGGCTATTCAAGGAATTTGTTTGATTGACATAAGCAAGCAAAATATACGGAAACAGTTGAAAATATGTTTGCTTTAAATGCTTTATTTAAATGCTACGCAAATTTATGACACAAATAAATATGCTAGCCCACACAACTTGCTGTATTTATTGATATTTGTTATTCAGTAAATCAACTGCTTGACTGATAATTAGTGTAAACAGGTTGAGAGTTTAATCCGTTTAAAGGTAGTCTAGGCTACGGTGACAGACATGATCCGAGATCCCACGATACACCACTGTACAGCAGCATAACTTCCGAGTATAGATGGGGTGAAGTGCGTCTCAATTCAAATAACCCGCTCTGCCCTCGCTCCCTCCCACTCGCTAAACGCAAGTGTATACTCCTGTTTTTTTGGTATGTGCGTCACATCCTCCCAAGTGAAGTTTGCAAGTGATGTTTATGAGGGTGGAGCAAAAACTGGATTGGGACGCAGCCTTGGGCGCTGATTCGGGCTTTCGTTTTGAAGCTCACTTCCTGGTGCCGTTGCTCGCTAGCTCCACTGCGGTTGGCTCCAGTATAGGTCTTTCACCATGTAAGTCAATGGCAGCAATGTGGTCAAAATACTCAGTCAATACATTTTTCCCACAAAAAAATGTAATTGCAATAGATGCCGTTCCTTCATCTAATGCCTCTGCATGTGCAGATTTTTAAAAATATTGTGTCGTTTGGACAGAGTATTAACATTTGTTCAGGACCAATCAGAGGGACAGGTTGAGTCCTGGGATCACTGGCATAGATAGGTTCTATATGGTTCTCATTGCCCTCACTCAGAGGGGCGGGACCAGAAGGGGGAGACAACAAACATTGGTCCAAAACGGACCTATTTTTATACAGTCTATGCTTGGGACAGGGAGACACGCTGTATTTTTGAGTGGAAGTCGATGGAGAACATCCCTTAGTAGCCTACCGTGAACAAGCTGTTGTTTTGTGGACGCAGTTCGTAGCATAATAAATTGAGTGCCTTACCCGCTCATCATGTTTGTCATCACATATTCATTTTGGTTGGAGCGAGCTATGATGTGTCTACTACTAAAAAAAATACTGTTTCGTAAGATGAGACAGAAGGGGATGTTGCAGCTACACTACAGGCCCAGTGTCTCGGAGCAAGCAGCCAAACTGTGGGTTAAGTATCTCAAATCAATTGCTCCATACCTGTATAACCTTATCAATTTAGATATTAATTTAGCTATTCCACCCTCTCCCGTACGCAATCGTCGTACTCCCCCTGTCATGAACGTTACCATTTCTTAGCAATGCTGGGTTAGCTAGCTAGCAAGCTAACGATATCTCACGGCAAGTCGTTTTAACATTTAGCTACCAAGCTAACGATAGCTTATGGCTAGCCATTTTAATTGAACAGTTATTCAACTTCCTTAAACTAAGTCATCCTTGCTGGCTGGCCATATAAGTTGGCTAGCTACCGTGATTGCCTAGCTAACGTTACTAACGTTAGCCAGCTGCTCTAGCTAGAAATCTAACCGGACATTTCTACACCTGGATCATTTTTTTAGGTCCCAAAAATTACGAAAATGTGCGGGGAATAGAGCCAAAGTGTTAGCGGTATGTGTGTACTGACTCAATACGGGGATGTTTAAAATAAAACCAATAATTTATCAGAAAAGAATACGGAGTCTGCGTTTGTAAATGTTTGCAATGTTTGTGATTAGGTTACAGGGTGCAGATGAAAGTTAATGCCAGCTACAATGTAGCTTATGAGCTATTGTGCTTTAGCTAGCGTGTGAACCCACTAACCTACAATCCCCACTTCATCTGGAACAGTTTTCAGAACGGGGTTTCATGCTGCGGCAAGCCGTGACAGACTGCTCTGCCACAGTCGAGTTAATTAGCGGTTAGCCAAAAAGACGGTGGTGGTTTGCTCATTTAAGACTATGGGGTCAGCTTGCTACCTTTCTAGCGGCACTAGAGACATTTATAATAAAAGTAGTCGAACAAAATAACATATGTGATTAATTGACCGTCAATATAGTTGATGGCAATAGCGTTACCCTGTTCGTCCCTGTTTAGTAGTGATGCATTGCGTCTAGCTTGGCTATCTAGCTAATCAAATTAGCTGATGTTAGCTGAATATAAATTGAAGATAACTGAAGGAACATTAATTATGTGACGAATACCACACATACAATGCGAATAAATGACACAGTAAAATCGAGGATGAAAATTAAATGTTATATTATAAAACATTAGCAACTGAAGGAAATTTACCGCAATTTTGTTTTGCAAAATGGTGAGTTTGGTCAGATCATGGGCTTTATAGTTCTGTGGCTTCTCCACCCCAAACTGTCAATCATCCTGTGCCCGGGCCATATCCGGTTGACCCTGCACCAAGCCAAGGTCGCTTCGGCTCCACGGAGCAGGCGCAGGTTTACAAACGGGCGACGAAAAAGACTTACAAGCTTCAATAGGCTTCAATATGCACATTTGTCTTCCGGGTTGTTGTCTATGACCAGAAAAAGAAGGACTGGACAATGACGTTACTGTCTACCCATGATTCTTTGCGATTTGAGGAAGTAAATAACCAATGGGACCAGCGCCGGAGACTTGAATGTGTAGTGAATATTGGTACTCCACAGGGTAGTGCAATTAGTCCACTATTCTTTAGCATCATGATTGATGATGTTTTTGCTAGGGTTGATAGGGATGTGGAGGTAGCATTGTACGCTGATGACGGTGCTTTATGGAAACGGGGGCGTAACCTAGGCCACGTTAGGAGAAGGGTGCAGGAGGCCATTTTTAGGGTGGAGGAGTGGTCCATGAAGTGGGGGTTTAGGTTTTCGGTACAGAAAACTAAGAGCATGTTTTTCACCAGGAGGCAGATTCCTGATACGTAAGTGTTGAGCCTATATGGCCAGCCTGTGGAGAGGGTTTGCTCCTTTAAGTATTTGGGCCTGTGGTTCGATACTAATTTGACCTGGAAAATACACATCGATCATGTGGTGACAAAATGTAAGAAGGTCCTTAACCTAATGAGATGTGTGGCAGGTTGTGAGTGGGGGGCGGATAGATCGTCCCTTGTGTCCATATATTATGCACTCATAAGATCAGTCCTAGACTATGGGTGTATGGTGTTCCGATCAGCTGCGCCGTCAACATTGAAACGCCTAGATGTGGTCCAGGCAAAGGCATTGCGATTATGCTGTGGAGCATTTAAGATGACCCCAGTGTGTGCAATGTTGGTGGAAATGGGGGAATAGCCATTGGAGCTGAGGAGGCTCAAACTAATGATGGCATATTGGGCCACAGTGAAGGGCCACTCCAGTGCCTTTTTGACGTCTGCGGGTACTGCATGATTGCTGGGAATATACAGCTAGGCCGGGTGTGGGATTTGGGTGGACGGCTAATAAGTGGGCTACTGAACTGGGTATTATGGATTTGGCAATGGCACCATCCTTTCCGGTGTCTGCGGTCCCGCCCTGGTTGTTCCTGAAGCCTGATATTGATTGGTGGCTGTTGGAGTAGGATAGGGAGGGCTGGGCTGATGTTGGCGGGAGGGTTGATAGCTATATCGATCGAACATTTCAGACATATCTTCCTGTCTTTACAGATGGTGCTAAGGATCCGGAGACGGGTCGTGTTGGGATAGGTGTAATTGTGCCCCTATTAGGAGTCAGGAGGTCAGAGAGGCTAGATGATGGCCTATCAGTTTTTACAGCTGAAATGGTGGCAATAATCCTGGCACTGCAGTGGGTCGAGGAGGTCACACCTGATAGAGCAGTAATATGCACTGACTCTGCATCGGCACTGGAGAGCTTAACGGCTCCAACATCCTGCAGGGAGGATCTGGTACTGGAGGTATTGGCAAGCATATATACGCTATATAGGAGGGGTATTGGGGTATACTTTTGCAGGGTGCCGGCGCATGTGGGTGTGAGGGGTAACGAGGGGGCTGACGCCCTCGCTAAGAGGGCCCTTAGGCTGGGCGGCATTACAGTGGATGTCCCTTATGGTAAAGGGGAGGTCAAGGCTAAGGCTAAAGATATGATTGGAAAGATTTGGCAACAGAGGTGGGATGAAAAAAGTAGGGGGCGTCACCTGTATGCCGTCCAGCCAGGGGTCTCTGGGAGGCCTCTTCTTTGCGGGAGTAGGAGGGAGGAAACAATATTAACTAGGCTTAGGTTGGGTCATTGTGGATTAAATGACAGTTTATTTAGGATAGGGAAGCACGATACCGGCAACTGTCCTCAATGCAATAACAAAGAAACAGTTAGGCACATTCTGCTAGAATGTCAGGCATATGTCAGGGAGAGGGAGAAACTTAGGAAACTGACTGATAAGGGTGGGCAGTTTACATTGGCTGGGCTCCTGGGTGGGTCAGTGGAATATGAGGTTCGCAGAGCTGTGCTGGATTTTATTTATACGATTGGAGTGGGTGGGAGAGTCTGAATCCCTGCTATCGCTTGTCCACACTCCATAACAGTAGGTGGCGGTATGCACCTGACAGTTGGTAGCAACCCACCATAGAAAACCCAAAGAAGAAGAAGAAGAAGAAGAAGAAGGAGGAGTGTGGAGAACGGTGGTTGGTAGAGTGAGGCGGGCGAAAAGGAGGTCGGGACGGAAATTCAAAATTCTGTAGGAGCGGGAGGAAAACGACCGGAATCTTATCGGAGAAACGAAATAGATAAACACGCTAAACACAATTCACGTCTGGGCTTTATGCCTGTCGGACGTGAATCTAGATTAAAACGGGTGCGCGAGAAAAGAAAAGAGGTCTGGAAACTCTGTTTTAACGAGGAACCAGGAAGCAAGGCGGATTGCAATCAACCGTACCTTGAGTGTAGAATGGGTGACAGCTCAGAGGGTGGTGAAGAGGAAAATATGGAGTGGTATACTATGTCGAATAAAAGGAAGAAACCGAAGGAGATGAAAGGTAGAACAGAAGACTGGTCAGATCATGGTAGTCAAGTAGAAGGGGGTGCTGCTAAAAAAGTAAAAGATAATCGGGGCAATGCAGGACAGTTGGGAAAGGTGCAAGAGACAGAAAAGGAGTGGAAAGTCGTAATTGTGTTTGGGAGGGAGACAGGTCAGTTTCACGCAGTTAAAATGAATAAAGCAATTGAAAAAGAAATTGGAAAGATTAGATTTGCCAAATTCCTTAACAACTGGAAAATCCTTATCTCTACTACAAATTAACATCAACAAGACAAAATCCTCAAGTTAGATACACTTGATGGTACAAAAATCACAACGCATATTCCCGGAATAATAGCTAAACTGAGAGGTGTAATTTCAAATGTTCCAATAGAAATGACCGTGGAGGAAGTCAAGAAAGAAATTAGAGGGGGGAAAATAATAGAAGTTAAGAGGTTGCAGACAAACAAAGATGGAGTAAAGAAAGATAGTCTGTCAATGTTGGTGCAATTTGAGGGCACACTTCTTAAAGAAGTCAAAATGGGGTGGATCAATTATAGGGTGAGAGAATATATCCCAAAACCAATAAGATGTTATAAATGCCAAAGAATTGGACACATAGCCTAACAGTGCCGCGGTAAACAAAGATGTGCAAAATGTGGGGGAGAACACAATTACGGCAAATGTGAGAAATGTAATGGAGCGTGACTTGTGAGGTGGGAGGAGCCAAACGCAGCAAGGGGATTGTTTAAGCCCTAAGGCCACTAAGGCGGGATACCCCGCAGTTAAGGGAGGAGACAAGACAACGAACAACGAACACGACTACAAACGCTACTAACCGGCTCACTGTCACACGCCAATAAGTAGAGCGCAAGGACAGGTCTCTGAATAGCCAGAAATAATACGCGCCCTGTCTCGGAAACGAGACGCATAAGAACGGGCGAGTAGCGTAATGGCAAAAATGAACTGATAACAAACACTGCAAAAATAATGATAGAATGAGGAGGCGAAAGGAACAGATCCAACGTTCCAAGGCAACTCTCAGACTCGCGGTCACACACAAACATGTCCACAACATCGCCCAATCTTCCCTATAGGAAGACATGCACCGAAAGACGAAACAGAACAGCAGTTCCGAACAAAATCGTCAACTCCATGTAAGGAGAAAGGTACCGAAAGGAACGAACAGGACAGGCTGCACCGGACATTTACCGGCGGAGGAATGTAACGAGGCGTACAGGAACAGAGATTCAACGTTCCATGGCTAGTTTCATAGGCTCGCAGTCAAATGCAGAAAACAAAGGGGTAAACGCCCGATCTCCCAGGGGGGAGAAACATTTTACAGGCGAGCTGACGGAGCACCGTCGTCCCATAACTTTACTATCCGAAATGACTAACGCAAGCTTAATTGAAAACAAATAATCAACTTTTACAACCCGTGCAAGAAGCTGAGTGCTGAAATGTTTAATACAATTGAACATGGTAGAGGAGAAATCTGGTGCGGTGATTTCAATGCACATAATAGCTTATGGGGCAGTATACATACAGACAATAATGGCAATGTAGTTGAAGAACTGTTCGAAGAAAGATCATTAGTATGTCTTAATGATGGAAAAGGAACAAGATTAGATATACAGTCAAGCCGGAAAGTCTGCACACCCCTTTCACCTTCTCCACATTTTATTACGTTACAGACTTGTAACTGGGGGGGAAGGGATTAAAAAGGGCTGAACTGTGTGACTGGACTGACTTGTTGGTTTTTGTTTTTCTCTTCCACTGCGCCACAGGAACGGATGGTTGCGGATCCCCTTAAAAGTGCAGGACCCGGGAACCTGTAAGCCGGACGTTTTGCTTCGGTTGCTTTTGTTTTCCCCACTCCCTTGCCCTGCATGTTCGTTGGATAAATAAAACCAACCCTAAGTTCTGCACTAAACCCTTTGCTGACTCTTTTTTGATCTGGGATCCCACAATATCTATTTTTTAATCAATATTTTAATGAAAAAATTATAATTTATGTAGGGACAATAGGAACTACAATTCCATACAGTCCACAGGAGGCTCCTCCTCCACGTTGGAAGTGACGTAGGACGTTGCACCAGTTGTGATTTCCGCACTGTAACGTGATACTACACAGCGGAATGCGCGACTGGCAATAAAAGTTTATAATAGGGGCAACACAGCCAGTTCTAACCGCAGTTTTCTTCCGGGCCAGTTGTCCGCTGAACGTGTCTCGTCTCTGGGCCCGTGAGGCCTGGAGCACGCCCGGGGCCGAGCCCTCGCTCTACAGGAAGCATCGACCGTCCGTGACGTCGACCCAACCGAGCGAGGCAGGCTCATCTACCCCCGGCTATCGGCCACGGAGGACCGGAGACGAGACGCAAGGAGGCAACGCGAGCACCAAAACCAAGAAGAAGATCAAGAAGAACCAGCAAGTGGACCACGCAGCCACTGATCCTGTAGCAGAGCACCGCCAGTGAGTCCCCAAAGAAAAAGTTATGTTACCGTTTTACTTTGGATGGTTTTATGCCATCCACCGCGCTGCGTTAGGTTTAATGCATCCACGCACAGAGCGTATCTTGCATGCGATCTATCTTTAAACACTAACCAGCCATAATATTAACACTGCACGCTGATCTCAACGCACATGCATTTAAGCTTATGGCTATCCCTTATGTGTGTGGTATGGTTCATGCGCCGCCATTAGCTAGCTCCAGCAAAAGCTAGTTTCAAACCTCCCTCCATCTTAGTTTCTTTGTTCTCATTGAACACGTGTCCGTGGCAACCCCCACACGTAGGAGAACATGGAAATTCCACACGCCCAACGCGACACACACACACACACACACACACACACACAGTTTGTTGTACATTATAGTAGTGAATCGTGCCTTGCTCTGTTTGGTACTTTGTGTTCAATAAACTATTACATTTATCCAAAATTCCTGTATTAATGTTGCTCTTGTGTTGAACTGAGTCAGCCAATGCTAATCGCAGGGATTCCCCAAAATGCCTTCACCTTCTAGCTGGATCATTTATATTAATTCGGTATCAACTGAGTACATGATATTGTGATTTTGCTAAGACAATTATTAATGTGTAATTTTATTGGTAATTAATTTAATTATTAATTCAAGTTACCCATTTTTAGTTAGTATATTCTCTTTTGAGAATAATATATAAATTTTATGAGACTGATTTATTATACAAAACCATGCCACCAGTTGTATAAGGATGGTAGTGGCGTATCGCAGTACATAAGTGACGCCCCGTGTATAAATAGAGGTATGTCCCCTACATTTTTGGTGCCCCGCGTAGCTACGGACTCTGATGATTGAGAGATCATGTTACTGATCATCTTGCTCACTGCTATCAGACTCGTACCTGGTCGCTACATTTTGGTGCCTCGTGTATTAATTAAATGAATATTCCCTATATTTATTTTCAATAGATTCCAGGTCACATGACCTAGTGACTCATATCCAATGCCACATAATACTAGTCTTAATCCCACATCAAGCACACCTCTTTATATTCTCAATATTTACTTCTTTATTTTTTTATAAATATTTTAAGGTCACATAGGAAAATGCTGGATTCTTTTCAATAGATTCCAAGTCACATGACCCAATGACTTACAACCAATACCAAATAATTTGACTGCTAATACCACACAGGGCACACCTCTTGGAATTGTCAATATGTACATACTTATTTTTTAACAAATATTTGAATGGAAAAGTAATAATTTCTTTTCAATAGTGTCCAGGTTACAAGACTCAGTGACTCAAATCCAATGCCATATAATTCTACTCTTAATCCCAGATAGGGCACATCTCTTGTAATTTTGACCGTGTATATTTATTTTTTAATCAATATTTTAATTGAGAAATAAAAGATTTGTTTTCTTAATAGGAGAATAATGGATTATTTTCAATAGCTTCCAAGTCACATGACCCAATGACATATAACTTATAATAAAAAATGCTACTCTTAATTCCACATAGGGCACAGCTCTTGGAATTTTCAATATGTGCATAATTATATTTTAATAAATATTCAAATGGAAAAATTATATATTTCTGTTTTAATAGGAAAATAATGGATTATTTAATATAACGCGGACAGAAGGAGAACATGCAAACTCCACACAGAAAGGCCCTCGGCCGGGATTCAAACTCTCTTGCTGTAGGGCGACAGCACTATCCACTGCACCACCGTGCCGCACGGGCACCCAGGGCCGGCCCGTCCTATAGGCCATATAGGTGGTCGCCTAGGGCCCCTGAAAGGGTTAAGGGCTCCCTCGTAGTTAAAAAAATGAATAACATTTTTTTTTTTTTACAAATAATAATCGCCACGTTGCTCAACGTCCGAGAGAAACACTGTGACTGGTGAAATGAGGTGTCTGCAAAGATGATTGAATGATGTCTGGCAAATCACCTAATTTCACCAGTCACCTGACTGGGCTGTGCGTGGGCTGGGTGGGCTAGATCGTCAACTGAGAAATATACTGTGAGTTATACTGAGAAATATACTGTGATTTATACTGAGAAATATACTGTGATTTATACTGAGAAATATACTGTGATTTATACTGAGAATTATACTGTGTGAGCTATACTGAGAAATATACTGGGAACTACTGTGGGCTATACTGCCAAATATACATTATAGCACTATAAATAAATATTTTAAAAGTAATATCATTGTTGCCTGTCCGATTTTATTTGTATTATTATTTGTTAGTCTGGGGGGGGGGGGGTTCAAGATCTCGCCTGGGAGGGGGGGGGGGCATTTTCAAGATCTCGCCTAGGGCCCAACAGACCCACGGGCCAGCCCTGCGAGCACCTATCAAATCCTCTAATCAGGGAGCGCAGGCTTTGAAGAAAAATATAAACGTTAGTCTTATGGATATGTCGGGTCAGTGAGGATTAGGTACAATGTGTATTTTCTGAATCCAGTGGTTTCAACAGTCAATGCCCTTGTTAAAACTTTTGGCACTCTGAATACTGAACATGCCATGGTTTTTAACCCTGTTTCCCTATGCGGTCGTTTTCCTTAGTGGCCACGCGAGGGCGCTGCCCTTTTAGTAGATGCTTGCTCCGCCCTGCTGAGCTTCTGTTAGCGTCTACACCTGTGCGTGGTCACTGAGAGCTATTTAAGCCTTCCGTTTCCTTCTATCGGGGCTTCGACATTAATTGTTCATTGTTTGTTCATTGTTTTGTACTGTGGTGTTTTTGTTGGCTGTGAGTTACTCGTACCATTTGGGCTACTCGCCTATTTTAATGTCTCTTTGTTGAGGCAGGGCTTATTTCTTGCTGGCTTGGTAGTTACTTATCTTGTAGAAGTTTGGGACCGTAAATCTCTGCTCTATTTCGCCTTTTTGTGCTTTTTCTCCGTGTATGGAGATTTGGGCGATTCTGTTCAGAACTGTAGTTCTGTTCGCCCTTCGGTGCATGTCGTCTCATAGGGAGATCGGGCGTTTCGCTTCTACTTAGTTCTTAGCTCGTAGAAGTATAGAGTAGCTGTTCTTTGTTCCATTCTCGCCTGTTAAGGGTTCTTACGGAGAGTCCTGGCGTTTGCTTCTACTCATTTCCGTGTTACTGTGAGCCAGTGAGTAGCTTTGGTACGTTTATTCCCTGTTTTGTCTCTTTCTCGTGGACTATGTTCCCCGTTGTTGTGAGTCAGGGTTTTTGTTTAAATTGAGAGGCTGTCGTGCTATTTTTGCGTTGGTCTTTGTTGCAGCTGTCCTCCATCCTTTTTACCTACGGGACGATTTTGTTCGGAACTATTGTTCTGTTCGTTTTCCGGGTATGTTTCTCCGTGTGCGGAGTTTGGGTGAGGTTGTGGACATGTTTGTGTGACTGCGCGTAGCATGGGAACGTTAGCTCTCTGTTCCTTCGCTTCGTTACATATCCTTTTACTGAGAGGCTAGGGCGGTTGTTTTATATTAAGCTTGCGTTAGTCTATATGGATAGTAAAATTATGGGACGACGGTGCTCCGTCGGCTCACCTGTAAAATGTTTCTCTCTCCTGGGAGATCGGGTGTTTACCCCTTTGTTTTCTGCATTTGACTGCGAGCCTATTAATCTCGCCATGGAACGTTAAATCTCTGTTCCTGTTCGCCTCGTTACATTTCCCCTTACTGAGAGGCAGGGCTTGTGCTTGTGTTAGTCAGATAGCCGATAGTTTCGGTGCAGCTGTCCTTTCGTCTTTTGTGCTCTTTCTCCGTGTATGGAGATTTGGGCGATTCTGTTCGGAACTGTAGTTCTGTTCGCCCTTGGTGCAATTCGTCTCTTAGGGAGACCGGGCGATGTTTTGGACATGTTTGCATTTGACTGCAAGCCTCAATCTAAGCCGTGGAACGTTAATTATCTGTTCCTTCGCCTCGTTGCATTTCTCCTTACTGAGAGGCTTGGGCGTGGCTTTCTATGTTAAGCTTAGTCATTTTGCTGGTAAGGCTATGGGACTGCGGTGCTCCGTCGGCTCGCCTGTAAAGTGTTTCTCCCCCCTGGGAGATCGGGCGTTTACCTCCTTTATGTTCTGCATGTGACTGCTAGCTTATGGAAGTAGCCACGGAATGTTATCTCCGTTCTTTCGCCTCCTCTTAGACTCTTATCATTTTTTGCTATATTTGTTGACCGTTTTATTTATTTGTGTCTTTTCGCTACTCGCCCGTTCTGATGTGTCTCGTTGTTGAGACAGGGCGCATATTATTTCTGGCTATTCAGACCCCTGTCCTTGCGCTCTACTTGGCGTGTGACAGTTAGCCGGTTAGTAGCGTCTGTAGTGGTGTTTGTTGTTCGTTGTCTTGTCTCCTCCCTTAACTGCGGGGTATCCCGCCTTAGTGGCCCTAGGGCTTTAAGAATCCCCTTGCTGCGTTTGGCTCCTCCCACCTCACACGTCATGCTCCATTACAGAACATAAGCGATATTGCGTGCTAAAACCCCTCACTTAACCTACATTCAAAATATATTTTACGTTATTTAATTTCATAATTATTATTAAAAATGACAATCATCAATTAAATCGTCGAATTCTCTGATAGTTAAGTCGAAAAGTAACCTGGTGGATCAATCAACAAGTCAAAACAAAACAAAACTATTCTAAATCAGTTCTTAAGGTTAAATAATTTTATTAAATGAAAAAACAGTCAATTAGAATAATGACTTAAAATCATACATTCAATAATGAATGTAGGCTGACTACTTATAATTTACAAAAAGGAAGACATTAAACCAGACATTATTTAGACGATACCAGTAAAGAGAGACCGATAAGCCAGAAATTGCCAAAGTATTTACCCTCCTCCAGCTGAACAGGAACAAAAGGAAATGCACAAGGAACCACCACCACAAAAATAAAAGAGGACAAACTTAATTCACCAACTCCAGACTGAACTGAGGCTTCTTTCCTTCGGCCCCTATAAATACATACCTTACTCCACAGGAAGGGCATCCCTGCCCTGATTGGGTTAATGTGTGAGAAAGGGGGGGGGGGGGGGGGGTGGGGTTATTTATGACAAAGACTTGAGGATTCCCTTTGATATTTGTGGGGGTGAGTGAGTGAGAGAGAGACAGAGACAGACAGAAGGCGAGGGGGGAGAGGGAGCAAGAGATGGAGGAGCCAGATAATTTTACCTATATCTAAATATTAGATATATATATCAGATATATACACACGTTACACATCATTTTCTGTAAAAACCTGTCTAATTTCATCCTTTGAGTAGCTTTGCCATGCAGCGATAAAACTCCCATTATAATTTTTGAGTTTTGTTCTGTTATTGTGCATTGCATTTTCTCATTGTTTACTAAATTGGGTTTTCCCGCCAGTCATCAATAGGTTGATTTTAGCCAATAACTGAGTGAGTGTGTTATTACGCAGGAAAGGTCACATGTATGAGTTTAGTACATAAAATAAATAAAATAAAGTAAAATATCACTCTGAACTCAAAGAAATAGATAATCATTGAGTCATTGATAATCAAACCACCCACTTTAGTTTATGGTACTTGATTGTTTTGTGTTGTGTTAACTATTTCAAGGGTTTTGATTATAATTCACTCTATTCTTATGAATGTGCTATACTATTGGGGTTCACAGTGTATATAGTCACTTTTTGTAACGAAAACACCATTGCATGAAATATTGGGGTGTATGGATCTCCATACCAAATTTCATGCTAATGAATGGGTGATCAAGCAACTATTTGGGTAAGTGGTGTTGTATTCACTGATTTGAACGCATATAATAATAAAAGTAAGAAGCAATCATAAAACTCTGGTGAAGCAAATTGTGCATTTGTAAAGTGTACAAGTGCATCGAATAAAACAGTCTTTAATAACAGTAATACCTTCCTGGATCAGTTACTCTGGATCTTTATGGTAATAAATTGTATAACATAGTCATGCTAGCCAAATCACTGTTGTACTGTAGTTTACCAGTAAACACACACTATTCTTTGATGTAGAATAATGTTAAACTGATGAAATCTCTGCCGTGCCTTTACAGGTTGCTTGTGATCACTGCAACAGGTGGTTCCATAGACTATGCATCGGCATGAGCCTGGAGACTTATGGCCATGTGAAAAGAATGAAATGGGAGTGCAGATATTGCACATGAAATGACAAAAAAAAAAAGTTGTCACTAACTTTCTTGTGTAAAATATGTCAAAATGGAACTAATTAATGTAAATGGAAGTGGATTAATGGAAGTAATGGAAGTGGATTACAATGTTACTGTAATGGGGCGTGACGTGTGAGGAAGGAGGAGCCAAACGCAGCAAGGGGAATCATTAAGCCCTTAGGCCACTAAGGCGGGATACCCGCAGATAAGGGAGGAGACAAGACAAGGAACACAAACACCACTACAACCGCTACTAACTGGCTCACTGTCAAACGCCAAGTAGAGCGCAAGGACAGGGATCTGAACAGCCAGAAATAAATACGCGCCCTGTCTCTGTAAGGAGACGAATCAGAACGGGCGAGTAGCGTAAAGAACATAAAACACAAACAACCACTGCAAAACAATATGATAGTATGAGGAGGCGAATGGAAAAGATCCAATGTTTCCAGGCTACTCTCAAACTCGCGGTCACACACAAACGTGTCCACAACATCGCCCAATCTTCCATATAGGAAGACATGTACCCAAAAGACGAAAAGAACAGCAGTTCCAAACAAAATCGTCAAACTCCATACAAGGAGAAAGGCACCGAAAGGAACGAGCAGGACAGGCAGCACCGGACATTTACCGGCTAGACCAAAGCGAGATTCATTGGAAATACACGCCCTGCCTCTATATGATGAGGAAAATAACGAGGCGCACAGGAACAGATTTAACGTTCCATGGCGAGAATAATAGGCTGTCAAACGCAAACATGTCCAAAACATCGCCCGGTCTCCCTGAGAGACGAATTGCACCGAAGGGCGAACAGAAACACAGTTCCGAACAAAATCGCCCAAACCTCCATACACGGAGAAATAGCACAAAAGACGAAGGGACAGCTGTACCGAAACGGTCGGCTAACTGACTTACACAAGCACAAACACAAGCCCTGCCTCTAAGTAACGGAAAATGTAACGAGGCGAACAGGAACAGAGATTTAACGTTCCATGGCTATTTAATAGGAAAACACGCAGTCAAATACAAACACGTCCACAACATAGCCCAAGCTCCATAAACTAGGAGGCTAACACCCGGAGAGAATCGTCCCACAGGTAGTTAGGGAGTATAGGACGGCTGCAACAAAAGACCTACGCAAACTTAATAGCACGACAGCCTCTCAAATACAAATAAAAACCCTGGCTCACAACAAAGGAGAACGTAGTCCACGAGAAGGACCAAACAGGGAAATACGTACCAAGGCTACTTACTGGCTCACAGTAACACGGAATTGAGTAGAAGCAAAACGCCAGATCTCTCAGCAAGAACCCTTAACAGGCGAAAAAATGGACCAGAGAAACTGCTACTCTATACTTCTACGAGCTAAGAAACTAAGTAGAAGGGAAACGCCTGATCCTCCTATGGGAAGACATGTGCCGAAGGGCGAGCAGAACTACTGTTCCGAACAGAATCGCCCAAAACTCCATACACGGAGAAAAAGCACTAAAAAGGCAAAATAGAGCAGAGATTTACGGTCCCAAACTTCTACGAGACAATCAACTACCAAGCCAGTAAGAAATAAGCCCTGCCTCTAAAAAGAGACGCTAAAAATAGGCGAGTAGCCAAAATGGTACGAGAACTCACAGCCAACAATAACACCACAGTACATAACAATTAACAATTAACAATTAATGTCGAAGCCCCGAATGAAGGGAACAGTAGGCTTATATAGCTCTGTGACCACGAACAGGTGTAAACGCTAACAGAAGCTCCGCCCACTCAGCAGGGTGGAGCAAGCATTTACCAAAAGGGCAGCGCCCTCGCGTGGCCACTGAGGAAAACGACCGCAATGTGAAACAGGGTTCAAAACCATGAGTTACAAGCTTACATGTAACATTGTTATTCACTTGCATTACTTCCAAGAAAGTTAAAGCTGGAGTAGGCAACTTTCTCAACGGTCGCAAATGTTGTGAAAACATTTCGCAATTCATAACACCCATCAAAGTTAGCTATCTAACGTCACCTGATGGTTCACAAAATATTTTTTATACATGTAAATTGTTGAACAAGGCTACCATCTATCCCAGACAACATTACAGTTGCCTGATACGCCTAGCCCCTATTCGGTACTCTGCTGGACGTTTACAATAGGATGTTTTCATAACTGATAAATAAAGGAGAAAATAAAATTAAGGAGCTCATCTCTCAGTGAGCCAGTTTTACTGAAACAATACAATTGACAGTGATGGCTAGCGAAATTATATAGAAAGCCAATTTTATAAAGACCTCAGATTCTGTATATAAACTTATGCCAGGCTGTAGTCCCACTCGGCAATGCAGATAGGACTGGAAAGTCTCTTATAACCCTAGCTGTAGGCCTACTGTTATGTGAATGCGCAAAGTCAATGTCATTGTTGGATTGGTTGACGACGGGAACAGGCCTCTCTCTTTGATTGGTTCACGTCATGAGCCACTTTGTTTTGAAAGCAAGAATTTGGGCCGAATGCAGAATTAGAGGTTATAAACAAAGAGAATGGTGCTGGGTTTCCCACAACTAAGAACAGTGTTTCCCCTAGATTTTTTTTCAGGCCGGGTGGTAGGCCCCTCGAAACTACCAGTGTTGTTGCGCGTACACGGTATCATCAAACGCGCGTGCGGGGGCCGAGGTAGTATCATCGCGCAGGTCGGGGTTACGGAGAGTCGTCGCACACATGGGGAGGGTGTTGGTAACAAAGTGGTGCATTTCTCCATTCTGAGCTTATGGTAAATAAATATTATTTATTTATAATATTAATAAACGTAAAATAGAACTTATATACAATAAACCCCCCTTAGCTTCACAAATGATATTCAGAACTATACAACTTAAACCCAGGAGTTTGTTTCTACCGGTTTTTAAGGACTGTTTCTGGATCAGCTATCTTTTCAGCACTGTAGAGCTGCTTTTGAGACTCCTCCATAGTGCTGATCCATAATCAGTCCTTAAAAACAGGTAGAATCAAACTCCTGCCTCTGCAGTATCAGTGGCGGATACAGAAAGTGGCTGATGGGTAGGCCTGGACAAATCTGGGTAGGCCTGAGTGAAGCTCATCACCGCACGTTTTCTTCAACAGGCTTAGATATTTACAATACAATGTGGGGACCCCAACAATTGATTTGATTTTTATTTTGCACAATGATAACACAAAAAAGCAAAGAGATAAAGAAAATAACAACAAAAAGAGAGGTGCAAGGTAGGCAAGAAACCCAAAAGGGCTTATACGAGGCCTCTACCTATATTATACAGAATTCACAAAATTAATTTAAAAACAAGTAACTATAAACTGGAAAAAAATTATAAATTAAAAATTAAATAAAGTATAATAATATTAATAATAATAATAAAAAAATAAAGAACGAGAAGTGTGTGTGTATCTCTAAAGACACACACTATGAAGCAAATGACAATGAAAAATGAAAGTTTGTATCCAAATCTGTATTCAGTCAGGCAGCACTTAATTTTAGCAACAAATGTAACAGAATTGTTTCAACAAAAGTAACAGAAACAGAAGCGGCGCTTCCACTTCTGAAAATAGGAGTTTGATTTTGGTCACGCAGAAAAATGAATTCTGTTGCTTATTTGAAAAATGAAAATGAAATAATCTCTGCAGTTGCAGGCAATTGTAGCATAGCTGATTAGGAAACGTCAAGGAAAGAGTTGATCGTGGCATTTACACTGCTGTAATAATTACAATTTTAAAATCACAACGCCAATTGGCATCGGCGATGGCGCTTCTAGTGTTAACAATAATACAGCCACGACTGTCACCAAAATACATCACCAGAGATCACATAGGCCTATCTATGAGCCAGCCAGATGAATGGCTAGCTAGCTACAGAACAGGTGCGATAATAACAAATATTGCATAACCCTCATTAGTGCACTGACAGGAATACAACCACAAATTAAATAACCAAATAGCCTAGAGTTTGTCACAATTCAGAACTCTGCCTCGCTCACAGAGGCTGCAGTCATCCATGCCATGGCGGGTCCCAGAGAAACATCACAAATTAAACAACCAATATACAATAACTTACAATTTGTCACAGAACTCCCTGCCTCGCTCACAGAGGCAGCAATCATAACCATGCCACAGTGGGCCCCAGAGTAAATTTTAAAAAAATGAACCCGTATAGGACTACCTTAAGGTCCCTTCAGGAGTGGAGGGGGCTGTGGAGCCTGCATGTCCACGTTAGCATGCAGGCTAGCATGACACTCCTGGGATGTCGTTGCTGTGGCCGTTTCTCCTTCATTGCCAGGGCCCGCAAACGTCTCATGACGATCCTGCGAGTGCGATTCCTCTTCGTTGGACAAGTCCTGGTCCAAACTTTTTTCATCTTCCACTTCCATACGTGGTTTTTTAAGAAAATGGGTCAATGATAGCTGTTTAGCCATAGTTGGCTCATACTAGGCTGCTACTCTACATGAAACTCAGACAGAATTGGCACGCGAGTTCGTAATGTAGCCTAAACAAACGTAAGAGAACTTCTGCTATGAAAGTGCCGTGTCATCACATAGTAACGAACATAGCAACGGGCCGATGGAGACAAACAATCACATCCAGCGTTTTCTCCAGTTGGTTTCTATGGCATCTCCACACTTTTTAGAGATTATTAATACATAACGATTCCCCAAGACAAAACAATTCACATTTAAGGTAATTATGAATCTGAATGGGTGGGCAAGCTGTCAATCCGGGCCCACCCAGGCCCACCCATAGATCCGCGACTGTGCAGTATTAGCTTTTACTCTACACTAAAATGTAAGAGTTCTGGTCAGATAGCGAAACGGACGAAAGTGCGCCATTTTGCGTAGAGGCGGAAACTATAATTACACCCTCATAATATCAGCGCTGCCATTGAAAATTTTAATTAGGCCTAACGGGAAACCGAAGCTGTTTTGGCAAGGGTTTTTCCAGATGCTATTTTGATCATTCCAGCATTCTGCGGTAAGGGAAATATTGCAGCTACATTAAAAAAATAAAATGAAAAGATTATATTTTTTTAAAAAGTTTTTTTATTTTTTATTATTAAAATTATTTATTTTCCCTCTTGTCCAAGCCGGGCGGCACGTGGCCCGCCCGGCCAAGATAATGGTAGGGGAAACACTGAAGAATGACCATTTCCCTATATCTGCCATTTAAATGTGCACTATGCAAGATTTTTAGCCTTGTTGTGATCCTGTGTTTACAATCAAATAAGTCCTCCATCCTAAACCCCGCCCACTCACCTCCGTTGAGAGCAAGAAAAGCTTTCTACAGTCTAAGCTATGCAAGAAACACACTTGAACACAGCAAGAAAAATGTTAAGCGAAGTTAAAATGAAAATAACATTTTTAGCAGTATATGCATTTTTCTATATGCATTGTTCCTCTCCGACAAACGCAGTTGTAATTGGGATTCTATCATTCGCAACTTAAATGTTGCCAGTGGTTTTAACCCCTTTTGCGCAGATGCCTAGTGACCAGGGCGCCAGCGCCAAGATTTTTCTCAACTGAGACATTTGTTGCTCCTGCAGCCAAACTATGAGTGGAAACAAGAAACTCCATGTTGTAGCTTTATTAGTATATGATTAGTGACAATTCTGCCGAATATGGAGTTTACAAGTGTCACTACTTTTGCATAGCTAGTCCATTTAACAAGCAACCCCCCAACCAGTCTTGCCTGCAACTATACCTACCCATGCGTGACACAATGGACAATAGCATTTGTGTGAGTTCATTAAAAAAAAAAAAATTTTACCACCAAAAATTGGATTCCGTCAACAAGATAAAGCCAACAATACCCCGATCGTTCGCCAAAATAGCTGTGAAAAACCAAAATGCTAAATAAACCTGTGCAATTATTGTCATTATCATTATACCACGTCATTCTATATCAATATCTGCGTATATGAAATAAATATACAATCCTATCCTTGGTTTTTCACAGAGATGTTCCTTTCAAAATTCAGTGGTCATTTATTGTCTTGGACAAGCTGTTTGAGATATACACACCAGTTTAGAACGCAATTAACGTCTGCACGCAGAACCCCATATACTGTACCTACAGCTCTGAAGTATTTCACATCATTCCAGTTTTATTCACAATTGTCTTATCCGAGGACAGTATATCCTTCTCAACAAAGTTTGCAATTTCTTATTGGATGCTTTGAACAATAAATTACAGCCCAGCGTAACAGCATTTAAAATTTTATCAATGTATGATGCAAACAGCTAAAGAAAACGCATTCTCTGGCGGGAGATTTTCGTCCTCGATATGAAAGTAGTACTACTTGTATTATGCGGTTCTTCTCGCTGGATACGTACTGTATGTACGTTAGTTTTTCCACTGAATCACTGTCTTGTCCAGTAGGCTATGTTAGATATTGTTATGTTCGCATTTTGAGTGCATTTCACACATTGTAGTGTATGCGTTCGTTGGTGGTTCAGTCATGTTGTATGTTTGATGTACCAATTTTAATTGAAGCTAGAACATTAGGCAGAATGAACATTGGAATGGAATTAGAACATTCCAATTTACTGTGCGCTGATATGTGCTAGATGAATGTAAATTCATCTTCAATCAACTCCCATAAATAAAGGCTGAAAATACTTAAATATTATTATTATATTAGTGTATTAGTATATACGATTCATTGGTTGTAAATTATTTGCAATTGCTTTCGAGTCATTGGGTCATGTGACATTGAATCTATTGAAAAGAATTCATGATTTTTCCAGTAAACTTTTTTGAAAAATGTATAAAGTATTATTATAATGTATTATGTATAAAGAAGCAGATATTGAGAATACAAACAGCGGTGCCCTATGTGGGATTAGTAGTAGACATTTTTATTATTGGTTTTATGTTCTTGGATCATGTGATGTGGAAGCTATTGAAAATAATCCATTATTTTCCAATTATTAAAAAAAAAAAGTACAAATAGTCAAAATTACAGCATGTGTGCCCTATGTGGGATTAAGAGTAGAATTATGTGCTATTGGATTTGAGTCACTGGGTCTTGTGACCTGGAAGCTATTGAAAAGAAATTATAACTTTTCCATTAAAATATTTATAAAAAAATAAACATGGACAAAGTGAAAATTACAAGAACTGTGCCCAAAGTTGGATTAAGAGTAGAATTTATTATTATCACTGTTATGTCATTGGATCATGTGACTTGGAATCTATTGAAAAGAGTCCATTATTTTCCTATTAAAACAACAGAAATCTATTATTTTTCCATTAAAATATTTATTAAAAAATAAATATGCACAAAGTGAAAATTACAAGAAGTGTGCCCGAAGTGGGATTAATAGTAGAATTATGTGCCATTGGATTTGAGTCACTGGGTCATGTGACCTGGAATCTATTGAAAAGAAAGTATAACTTTTCCATTAAAATATTTATTATAAAATAAATATGCACAAAGTGAAAATTACAAGAAGTGTGCCCGAAGTGGGATTAAGAGTAGAATTATTTGGCATTGGAAGTTAGTCACTGGGTCATGTGACCTGGAAGCTATTGAAAAGAAAGTATAGCTTTTCCATTAAAATATTTATTATAAAATAAATATGCACAAAGTGAAAATTACAAGAAGTGTGCCCGAAGTGGGATTAATAGTAGAATTATGTGCCATTGGATTTGAGTCACTGGGTCATGTGACCTGGAAGCTATTGAAAAGAAAGTATAACTTTTCCATTAAAATATTTATTATAAAATAAATATGCACAAAGTGAAAATTACAAGAAGTGTGCCCGAAGTGGGATTAATAGTAGAATTATGTGCCATTGGATTTGAGTCACTGGGTCATGTGACCTGGAAGCTATTGAAAAGAAAGTATAACTTTTCCATTAAAATATTTATTAAAAAATAACCATGCAGAATGTGAAAATTACAAGAAGTGTGCCTGGAGTGGGATTAAGAGTAGAATGTATTACTATTAGTATAATGTCATTGGATCATGTGACTTGGAATCTATTGAAAAGAATCCATTATTTTTCTATTAAAACAACAGAAATCTATTATTTTTCCATTAAAATATTTATTAAAAAATAAACACGCACAAAGTGAAAATTACAAGAAGTGTGCCCGAAGTGTGATTAAGAGTAGAATTATGTGCCATTGGATTTGAGTCACTGGGTCATGTGACCTGGAAGCTATTGAAAAGAAAGTATAACTTTTCCATTAAAATATTTATAAAAAAATAACCATGCACAATGTGAAAATTACAAGAAGTGTGCCCAAAGTGTGATTAAGAGTAGAATTATTTGGCATTGGATATGAGTCACTGGGTCATGTGACCTGGAATCTATTGAAAAGAAAGTATAACTTTTCCATTCAAATATTTATTAAAAAATAAACACGCACAAAGTGAAAATTACAAGAAGTGTGCCCGAAGTGTGATTAAGAGTAGAATTATGTGCCATTGGATTTGAGTCACTGGGTCATGTGACCTGGAAGCTATTGAAAAGAAAGTATAACTTTTCCATTAAAATATTTATAAAAAAATAACCATGCACAATGTGAAAATTACAAGAAGTGTGCCCAAAGTGTGATTAAGAGTAGAATTATTTGGCATTGGATATGAGTCACTGGGTCATGTGACCTGGAAGCTATTGAAAAGAAAGTATAACTTTTCCATTCAAATATTTATTAAAAAATAACCATGCACAATGTGAAAATTACAAGATGTGTGCCCAAAGTGGGATTAAGAGTAGAATTTATTACTATTACCATAATGTCATTGGATCATGTGACTTGGAAGCTATTGAAAAGAATCCATTATTTTCCTATTAAAACAACATAAATCTATTATTTTTCCATTAAAATATTTATTAAAAAGTAAACACACACAAAGTGAAAATTACAAGAAGTGTGCCCGAAGTGTGATTAAGAGTAGAATTATGTGCCATTGGATATGAGTCACTGGGTCATGTGACCTGGAAGCTATTGAAAAGAAAGTATAACTTTTCCATTAAAATATGTATTAAAAAATAACCATGCAGAATGTGAAAATTACAAGAAGTGTGCCCGAAGTGGGATTAAGAGTAGAATTTATTACTATTAGCATAATGTCATTGGATCATGTGACTTGGAAGCTATTGAAAAGAATCCATTATTTTCCTATTAAAACAACAGAAATCTATTATTTTTCCATTAAAATATTTATTAAAAAATAAACACGCACACAGTGAAAATTACAAGAAGTGTGCCCGAAGTGTGATTAAGAGTAGAATTATGTGCCATTGGATATGAGTCACTGGGTCATGTGACCTGGAAGCTACTGAAAAAGTATAACTTTTCCATTAAAATATGTATTAAAAAATAACCATGCACAATGTGAAAATTACAAGAAGTGTGCCCGAAGTGGGATTAAGAGTAGAATTTATTACTATTAGCATAATGTCATTGGATCATGTGACTTGGAAGCTATTGAAAAGAATCCATTATTTTCTATTAAAACAACAGAAATCTATTATTTTTCCATTAAAATATTTATTAAAAAATAAACACGCACAAAGTGAAAATGACAAGAAGTGTGCCTGCGTTGTGATTAAGAGTAGAATTATGTGCCATTGGATTTGAGTCACTGGGTCATGTGACCTGGAACCTATTGAAAAGAAAGTATAACTTTTCCATTAAAATATTTATTAAAAAATAAACACGCACAAAGTGAAAATTACAAGAAGTGTGCCCAAAGTGTGATTAAGAGTAGAATTATGTGCCATTGGATATGAGTCACTGGGTCATGTGACCTGGAAGCTATTGAAAAGAAAGTATAACTTTTCCATTAAAATATTTATTAAAAAATAACCATGCACAATGTTAAAATTACAAGACGTGCCCAAAGTGGGATTAAGAGTAGAATTTATTACTATTAGCATAATGTCATTGGATCATGTGACTTGGAAGCTATTGAAAAGAATCCATTATTTTCCTATTTAAACAACAGAAATCTATTATTTTTCCATTAAAATATTTATTGAAAAATAAATATAAACAAGGTGAAAATTACAAGAAGTGTGCCCTAAGTGGGATTAGGAGTAGAATTATTTGGCATTGGATTTTAGTCACTGGGTCATGTGACCTGGAAGGTATTAAAAACAAAGCATAACTTTGCCATTAAAATATTTATTAAAAAATAAACATGCACAACGTGAAAATTACAAGAAGCGTGCCCGAAGTGTGATTAAGAGTAGAATTATGTGCCATTGGATTTGACTCACTGGGTCATGTTACCTGGAATCTACCGAAAAGAAAGTATAACTTTTCCATTAAAATATTCATTAAAGAATAAATATGTACAAAGTGAAAATTATAAGACGTGTGCCCTAAGTGGGATTAAGAGTAGCATTTATTACTATCATTGGACCATGTGACTTGGAATCCATTGAAAAGAATCCATTATTTTCCTGTTAAAACAATAGACATCTATAATTTTTCCATTATAATATAATTATAATTTCCATTAATATTTATAAAAAAATAAATATGCACATAGTGAAAATTACAAGAGGTGTGCCCTATGAGGGATTAGAAGTTAAATTATTATCCATGTGTCCTGGAAGCTATTGAAAAGAAGTCTCCTATTTTTCTATTATTTTCCACAGATTAAGATTAAGATTAAGATAAAGAGTTATGTAAAGAGATCAAAATATGTATCGTCATGGGTTGTCGTCAACTTGAACCCTTGAACCCTTTCCGACTCCACCATTTTTCTCAGCATTCAGGAATAAATAGATGAAATTGAACAAGATTGCAATGGAATTCATTGCTCATGCTTTTTGGTTCTCAATACATACCTTAATAGACTGTGGTAAAGTTAACTGGTATACACATTATAAAGAAACATTTATCTCTAATCTAAGATCTATTGATATGGTAACAGCAGTTAATTCCTAATAATTCCTATTGTGGAAATCTGAAAAAGAGAGTTCCCTGATCAATATGCAATTGGTTTTCAGCATGTCCGTGCTGTCATATCAGAACTATTGACCTTTTTCTGTAGGTGTAATATCACCAAAAAAAAAAACTTTATAAAAATTAAATGAACCCAAATTAATGCGAAAATAAAGCTTTTGCCCGTAACTCCATATCTCCTTTGGTTCGTACAAATGGTTCGTACAAAAAAGCGATTGACATTTTAACTGAACCAATTACGCACTTTTTAGACGGTCCCTACTTGTTGGCTTGAGCAGTCCGAGCCTCAAAATGAAGAATAATCGTTGCGAACACATAAATATCGTTTAAAAATAAATCTTAGGCCTAACGGATAGATTAAATGTTGTGCCCTGGTACTGAAAGGCCCCACATTATAACACAGTTGTTCTGGATTGTATCACCTTTGTAATTTCGAAGTTATTGACGAGATTTTCCGTAATATTAAAATAACGATGAAAGGTCAAACGAAGCGTTTGCTGCGTTCTCTGAGCTCCTTTGATTTAGAGCTGTTATTTTCAGCTCATTGGCTTGTTCTGTTGAAGAGCTATTGACGTCCGAAAATCGAACATCGAATATAAAACTAACTTTACCGCAGTGTGTGCGCAGGTAGTTCCCTGCAGCACCAACAGACAGAAAAAAATGGAGCCACATTGGCTACGTTAACCATGCATGAGAGTTCTGATTCACTTTAAGTTAACAATACATACAAGGTGTGTGGCTAGCTAGCCTAGAAGCTAACGCCGTTGTAATAAGCACTATTTTGGTCACCTTCCTAAGCCAGTACACCCAAGTTCGCTACTTCTAGCTAGCGAGGTTGCCTGACTAGCTAGCCTATTTAAAGGTTGTATCAGCGATTTTGGGTGGAAACATAAATGATCACATTCATCTGATTTTTCCTCACGATCCGCTAGCTGCCCGCCCCATAAGCAGGCCGTCAAAAAACCGCGTCTCTGTAGGCAGCCTATGCTCCGAGATCGTACACAAAAACAATGGTACTACCAACTACTCAAAACCAATATAAACAGTATTCCAACCAATCACAATGATCTGCACAAACGTGACGTCACTTCTGAAGCGAAATCCCAAACAAACATACTTATGAATAATTATGTTATGTTTTAAAAAATAGTGTTCAAGCATCCAGAATTATAACCACGTTAATAACGTTTGTAAGAAACCAAACCGTTTGTAAATCCGTCAAGATTTCAGCGAGATAAGAGTATTAGCGTTTGTGCAGATCATTGTGATTGGTTGGAATACTGTTTATTTTGGTTTTGAGTGGTTGGTAGTACCATTTGTTTTTGTGTACGATCTCGGAGCATAGGCTGCCTACAGAGACGCGGTTTTTTGACGGCCTGCTTATGGGGCGGGCAGCTAGCGGATCGTGAGGAAAAATCAGATGAATGTGATCATTTATGTTTCCACCCAAAATCGCTGATACAACCTTTAAGCTTATCAGTTAATTGATGATGGCTTGAATAGGCAGATAGAATGCTAGTTAGATAGGTGAAAGAACTTCTATAGCCTATCAGTATCCGTTAACCGGAACTCCGCTGGTCAATCACATCGGGGGGTATGTCAGAAAACGGGTTTACTGGAATCTCTGAGTTTGCTAACCCTGAGATTGAATTGAATTAATCTCAGGGTTAGCAAACTCAAAATTTTCACTAAACCCGCTTTCTGGAATACTCCCCCGAATAGTCAGTTACATCAACTACCCAAATCGGCTAGGCTACCAATAACACAGAGAAAGGGACCACTTCACGTGAACAAAACATGTAGCGTAATACTACGATTTTCAGAAATAATATGGTTATTATTACCTTATATTTTCCAAGTACCTCGAATGTCGAACGTAGAGCTGTCCCTGTTGTATCCAGCAGACTAGATGTAGTTTTTCTGAAAGAGCAAACTATTTATGCTCCGGGGTTTTAAACTTTAAAGTTGGGCAATGTAAGGCATATATTCTATTTACTAAACGAAAAGGCCAAAATTATTACACAAAAATAGAAAAACTATTCGTGGGCTTCAGTTGCTACCCACGTTTCACTGCCTCACTGCCTGACACCATCTAGTGGTCAAAATCACTAAACATGGCGGCGCCCCCATTGCAAAACATTGTAAACGCGTATATATTTATATTTATTTCGAAAACCACTGATCAAATCCGCTCCAAAATGTAATGGGTTCGTCCTTGGCCCATACTACACATACATACTATACTACACACAAATTGGTCTGGTAGTTAATCAATCCTGGTAGTTAGTAATCCTGCCCACAAACAAACATACAAACAAACTGACCCACACCACCGAAAACATAACAAAAAAATAACAAAAAAAGGCCTGTCCAAATATAGGTAACAATGTTTTATTCAATACTTTATTCAACTATATTTGTAATTATACCATATTCTATAGAAAAGTAAAGATTCAACTTTGTTATATGGAGTGGTTTGTTTTTTGCAACAGCTTGTTTAAGTGTAAAATCCTAATTGGACTGTTGTCCAAAAAAGTGTCCTCTCCAGAACACTTGGTGTGACCATATAGAACATTAAGGTAGCACCACCAAATGATAACTCATTAAAGTATTTGGATGTCTTTTGATGGGGAAAAAACTGTTACCTAAATCAATATTTCTCTTCACCATCCTTGTTATCAGTAAGACAAGATCTTAACGCACTTGTTCCTAGTTCGAAAATGCACTGATGTACGTCGCTCTGGATAAGAGCGTCTGCCAAATGACTATAATGTAATGTAATGAAGGTATGACCTGCTGTCCGTCATTGTGTTGAGAAGTGGAGTTTTCCCTATATCCAGATGGGACAGTGTATCGCCAGACCTCTGCATGTCACATGCCAGCAGAGAGAACCACATACAAACAACACAATGCCATAATAACATGAAGGGTATTAACAATGAAACAATATTAAGCAACACAACCTGGGTACAATGCTGTACATCCATCTTACAAATTGTTGTAAGATTAATGATTGATATTAAAGATCTAACACTGTTATTATGGCTATGGGTTGATTAGATGTGGGTGGTCTGGTCTCCAGAACAAAACAGATAAATTATACCAACAATTAAGCAAAGAGAACATTTTCAGAATATTTATTTCACACAATATGGTGACATTCACAAAAGGTAAATAAACTGTAGAACTATTCCCCTCCACCACCATTCAAGCCACAATGACACAGGGTTCTTTATTGTCAAATCAGAAATATATGAACAATGCTTGGTGACAGGTAAAAGGAAGATGGCATGTTGATATTGGAATACATCTTATGCAAATACAATTATATTTATCCATACATTACCATAACTGGCAAGGAAAATGTCATCTTTCTTGACATTGTTCCCTCAAAACACATAATGACTCCCAGTATCCCAATGTCCCTATATGTACTATATTAGTTATTCATTCATACAAACTCAATTTATCTTGTTAAAGACATTGGATGGCATTCAATTCAATAAGTTCTTTGTCAGGGTCCAAAAGGACTACCTGCTGTCATGTAATTTGAATAAATCATGTACACTGACATTATGAGTAGCTGAATCATTTATGCTATGTATAATGTTTTAGTGTGAAAAGAAATCTCAACAGACTGGTCAAGTAAAGGATATATACAGTGAACAGTGAATATTTGTTTCCCCTGTGTTTTGGCTCTGTACTCCAGCACTTTGGATGTGAAATGATACAATGAATTAGAGGCTAAAGTACAGACTGTAAGCTTTAATTTGAGGGCATTTTCATCCATATTGTAACTGAAGAAGGCTGCAGTACAGGCCTGGCTTAGCATCACCAGTGAAGATACAGAGCATCTGATGATTCCTACAGCTCGCAGACTTCAGGTAGTCCTTGCACGCAAAGGATATACAACCAAGTATTATTATTTCATAGCAACATAATTAATGATTAGGATTAATACACTTTTCCTTTATGTCACAAGGAATATATTCAATGCATTAACATTAACTCTAAAGAAGTCCCATGAAATAGACATTTCTCAATTATATTGGTACAGATATTCTGCAATGAAATATTCTTTAGAACCACCACTCAAAAGTCTATGAAAACATGCATGTAAGTTCTGATACTTAACATAGCTACATAGATTCTCACATTACAATGTATGGCTACCGATGGCTATGATGTCTTCTGGGTTTAGATTAACTAAAATTACATGTCTACCATGTTTGCTAGTCTAAACAGATATGACAGGTGTAGTTTATGTCATTTCATAAATTTACAGACAAGAAACAACTGAATAGGAGCAATAGAACATAAGCAGCCTAATGTTTACAGCAGGTATGTTACCATAACAGATGACAGCTTAGCTAAATAATTTTGTTATTCGATAATGAAACGGCACCCAGCGCTTTAATTACAATGGCAATTATAGATATTTATTCAAGAACTTTAATTGCAGTTTCACTGTGGAACAATTCGGCAATTAGTCAAAGTCGCATAGCAAAATATAAATATTGACTACCCTAACAATACAAGTCATTAAATAATGCAAGTCAGTATTAAAACAACATTCATTCGTTCTCCTCGATTTCTTCAAGATTTTGAAGTAAAAGGGATATTTCTGTCGCCTCCAAGTCCTCCGCTACAACAAACAACACGGCTAACTCCATATTGTTTTTCTCCCTGCCGGTTTCAGAAACGTCCGAAACTGTCCCAGTTCGATCTGCTCAGGCGTTTGTCATTTCCGCCTGAGGCAGGCGAGCCGACTGCTCACAGATGTCTACTCGAACACGCCCATAGTTCTGTGGTCCAGTCACTGAACTCAATGACATGGAATGGACGTAACCGCTTGCTTCTATCGCCGAAGTTGCAGCAACCAATATGGCGTCCAGTGCACCGCACCTCTCAGTTTCCCCACAGGCTATAATGGAGAAACTCCTGCCTTTTTACATCAAACTAAGCGGTTTACAGTCATATTTTCAACCCAGTTATACCCAAAATACATATAAGAATACGAATCAATGCGTGATTTTACTTGACGCGACTCGATAACGAAGTTATAGCCTCCGTTGTTTCCGTTGTTTTACTCTCCGCGACTCAACACGAGACTCTGGTTGGTCAAAATATGACTCAACATATGACTCTGATTCGCTGATTAGTGGGGACGCGAACAATTGATGAATAGCCTACAAGTAGCAAGTCGTAAAGTAGCTCGCACTTCCATGGTTACTGAACTGTGTAAGACTTGTGAACACAACCGATTCCCTTGACAGTAAACGTAATCAAGCTGCTATGATATTGTGCTCTCACTTAATTTTGCTTGCCACTGTCCAGTAGCCTAGCTATATGTATTTAGATATATATATAAAATATAGCTAGCTATATTTATTATATATATATATCCAAACGACATGAATGTTCTCCTTAAAATAACTAAAAATAAACTAAATTGACGCAAGAGAAATGATCAGTTCAAAGATTTACAGTTCTTGAGCTGTACACTGACCTGTGGAATATATGTTGTAGCCTACACATCTTTTAAGTTTTTGTTCACATTTGTGCTGTATCAGCAAATATATGAGACTCCTCATTTCTTGGTAATATTCTTCAAATAAAGCATAATCCTCTAAGTTGAAAGATTCTCTCTCACCCTTTTACTTTGTGGATCCTCAGAAATTTATACAATTACGTACAATGACTATATACTCTGGAAAATGGTCTAATCTGATATTCTGTTTCTTAATATTTTATTATTAACTTTTGGGTCATTTCAGCATTGGATGACATCTTTTATCTGTTGGACATTTTGATTAATAAAACTGAAATGGTACACAAATACATGAAAATAATAATTAATTCAACTTCTGTATGTTGTTCTTTCATATAGCACTCAATATTTGTCATCCTATTGTCTTTTTTAGATATTAAAAACATTTTGTAAAGTCACAAGTCAAGCATGTCCCTGAGCTTAATCAAGACTTTGATTTACAACTTTCAATATAAAAAAGATTTTACTTAAAAAGTTGCACCACTAATAAGTTTAACATGTCCGCTTGCATATTAATACTAACCTTAAAACATGTTTGCATGACTATGTAAAAAAAAAAAAATTAAAAGGGGAAAAAAAAGGAAAGGGAAAGGCTTCATTTAGGCCTATTTCATTTAGAAATCAATGAGCTAGAAATGATTATGATTTTTAAAAATAAAGAAAATAGAAAGAAAATATATAGGCAAATATATTCCTTCAGTTGCTCAAGAAATCAGTTTCTCCTAGATCACAAAGCAGCATACCTTAAGCTCATACTGCCCTAAACTAACAACAAAAATACATATAGCCTACTTACTTTGCAACACCACATTAATTCAGTATAACAATATTTTGTATTTATAAAGAACGTTCCTGAACAAATAACTTGTTATTTATGAAATATGAAATAAAAGATAATAGAGTTTAACATCTATTAATGCAAAACAATATTTTAATGGACAGATAATAGTTTTGAATAAAAAATATATGTTGTTTCAAAAATATATATTTTTGTACATAGACTATGAATGTAAAACAAATAAGCTATATATTTTTTTTCAAAATACAAAATTAGTTATTTATCAAATAGGGACTCATTATATACTAGAAAATGCTATTTTCTATCTCATTAATGCATTACTAGACATTTGCATTTGCAAAAGCAACGAGTAAAAAAGGCAACCAGTATTATCTTACTCTTCTTCTATTCTCAAAAGGAAATATGTGGAGGGAGCTAGTGGATTCATTTTCCGCCAGTTTTTTTTATTATCCAACTAACGTTCATGTTAGCGAACAGAAATAGCGAACAGAGTTGGATCGATTTTGAGGTTTACAACCGTTATTATATCTGCTACCTCGTTCTAAACCAACTGACAAGTATACGAAAAACATATTGTAAATCATATTTCAAACAATACACTGCCCTCAAAATATGTATGTATAAACTTTATTGCAGCGGCCTCAGACAAAAAACATTGATTGAACTGATTAACTGAAAAAATCTCTGATTGAATCACTGAACTCCATGGGCACACTGCTAGCACCAACTACTTTACGCTATATCGTAATTACATTTCGTTCAACTTTTTCATGTTGGTAGATGGTCTTTGTAGGCTCTTCATCATCACGTGTTCAGTACGACCAACCAGAGAGTCGAGTGTTGACTCGCGAAGAGTAAAACAACGGAAACAACGGAGGCTATATCTTCGTTATCGAGTCGCGTCAAGCATCACGCATTGATTCGTATTCTTATATGTATTACGGGTATAACTGGGTTGAAAATATGACTGTAAACCGCTTAGTTTGATATAAAAAAGGCAGGAGTTTCTCCATTATAGCCTATGGGGAAACTAAGTGGTGCGGTGCACTGGACGCCATATTGGTTGCTGCAACTCCTGGCTCCTCCCGCCTCTCCAGTTCTATATCAAGGGGCCA
This sequence comes from Synaphobranchus kaupii, assembly GCA_029718625.1. Classification (NCBI taxonomy): domain Eukaryota; kingdom Metazoa; phylum Chordata; class Actinopteri; order Anguilliformes; family Synaphobranchidae; genus Synaphobranchus; species Synaphobranchus kaupii. The sequence continues at coordinate 69,584,466 of CM056377.1, read as the reverse complement.
AGACTGGGCTTTCGTTTTGAAGCTCACTTCCTGGTTGGCCTGGGAGCGGCCATTGTGCCGTTGCTCACTAGCGCCACTGCGGTTGGCTCCAGTATAGGTCTTTCCCCATGTAAGTCAACGGCAGCAATGTGGTCAAAATACTCAGTCAATAAATTTTTTACACAAATTTTTTTTATTGCAATAGGTGCCTTTCCTTCATCTAATGCCTGTGCATGTGCTGATTTTTTAAAATATTGTGTCGTTTGGACAGGGTATTAACATTTGTTCAGGACCAATCAGGGGACAGATTGAGTCTGGGGTTACTGCCGGTCATTCCACTCACTCTGAGGGGCGGGAACCATAGACGGAACGGGTGGGACGTGGGCGGTACCCATAGGCGGTACCTCAAGTGGCTAGCAATGGCCTTGACATTCTCACCCATTCTCCTCCTTTTAATGTGTGAATTTGGCTAATAGACACATCGCAATCAGATCGTCACTCGTGTTGAATTCATTATGGCATGTTCTGCATACAACTGTACTAATCGACCGTCTCAAAAGCATTCTCTCCAGTTTTTTCGGTAATACATTTTTTATTACTTTATTTTTTACCAAGTAAGTAGTCTTATTAGATAACAGCCTGCAGAAGTAGCCTACGCTACCTACCGCGACCTAGCATGACAAGCTAACGCTTTTGTATATTACGTAGACCGGTATGCTAGTGGAGTTAGCAACTTTTATCTCCCAAAACCGTTTGGTTTGGCTACTTAACGTTAGCTAACGATGTAAAACCTGTCAAAAGTAACGTTAGTCAAATTTCAGTTGTGTAACGTTAACTTAGATTCCATTAAACATCGACCTGGTGAGCCTTTGTGTCTATTTTTAGCTTTGTAATTTAACGTTAACGGTCTCGTCGTGGACATGTAGCTGCATTGCACTTCGTCCTATGCTCTCCACTGGCTAAGTGCATTTTATGTGGAGTGAATTTCGACATTGCTAACGTTAGCTACCGTGCATTAGTCATGGTGTATTTTTCATTAGAGGTATTCATTTTAGGTTGAGCATTATTTATAACTTTTAAAGCATGTGGGAAACGTGTTCATGGAGATGGAAACCCGACATAACGTTAGCTGTCATTTAGCTATCATGTTTTTCGTGTCGCCACTTGGCACCACCATGGACTGTATAAAAATAGGGTAACATTAGGCTAACGTTAACATTATAGTCTGATATTTTCCCATGACCCTTGGATTATAGAATATTGTGTGAGATTTCAGACAGAATTTGCTTTGAATTCTGGCAATTAACATCATCCAAATGTCTAATTTCAAACCATATTCCTCGGTGCCCGACTACTTTTATCTGTGATGGTAGTTTTATAATTCTGTAAGCTGCATCGCAACCAATCGCAGCCTATTGTAACCATTTTATTCTTTGATAGATTTCCTTTAGCTGATGAAGACATGCTGCAGCAGTGGTTGGTCAACATGCGGAGGGCAAAATGGAGTCCCATCTCGGCATCGTCTGTGCAGCGACCACTTTGAGGAGCATTTCTTTTTCCGTGACTCCAAGGTGACAAATTAGTATTATCTGATAATAATATAATTAATGGCTAATTATAATTCATTATCAAGTTTTTCTACACACTTTTATGCCAGCCATATATACCAACAAATGGGAGCAAACATAGCAGCTGTTTTATGGAAGTTTTTTCAGTTTCTGGTGTTTCCGATACTGTGTGTGTGTGTGTGTGTGTGTGTATATATATATATATATATATATTATATATACACACACACACACACACACACACACACACACACACACACACACACACACACACGTGTGTACATATGTGTGTGTGTGTGTATCTATATATATGTAATATTATATATACACACATAACCCCTGGATGACTGTTGCAAGTATCACTTAGAGCCCGCATAAATGGGGCATAAGTGTTTACTGTGGAAGTCCTCGCTTACAAAGACCCATGGATTACAATACCACTTACAGCCAGCATAAACATGTACAAATTTGATCTTTTATGTGGACCTTGTCATTTTTAATGTGTGTCTCGTCAGGGTTTGTCTTGTACTAAATGTGTGTCTTGTCTTGTGTTCCCACTCTCAGCCTGCACCTTGACGTGGTGAGTGGGCTTTAAACTGAGACAGGCTACTGAACTTTGTTGTCTCCTATGTCAAACCCCTAACTTCTTGTTACCCTTGAGTTTTTTGTCCCCTATTATGAAATGAAAACTGATCTTGCTCTATCCTTTCTCTATTTTACAGATGTAAATTTATTACCAGCTGTTCAAGTTACCAACATAATCAATACTAACACAGATCACTAATTCTGTGATGAAATGATATCTTGAGCTGCTAATTTGTAGAATCAGATGTGCCAAATTTGGGGTTGAAACAGCACAAGGAATAGGGTTGGGGACCGCAGTCCTAGTCTGTGGGTGACCCTCTTATCAAATGTGCAGCATCCATATTACAAAGGAAAACGCCGCCATCCTGTGCGGGATGTATGGACCACGGACTCACCCTGTCAGCCACGAGGGACATCTGACCATCTTTTAAGGATACATAAAAAAATTGTACTGATTTCAAGTTGCTTTGTGAAAAAAGAATGATCTTAATCACTCCTTTAACACATTTAAAGTCGCAGCACAAGCTGGTCCTCCTTAGTCTTTCAGTGAGATTACAGGATGTCTGTTACTTATTTACATCAGTGGCTATACCTACACTGTGTGCACGCTGGGGAAGGCCATCTTGAGCAGTAATGTATTGGTGCATTATGTACTCATTATTTAACTGAATGCAAGAGGGTATTAAATATTTTAAAGACAAAAGCAGACAAAAACCTCAAATTACATTTTTCCCCATTTATATAAAGGGTCTGATTCTCATTACAGAGCAAGTACTTACAAAAATTAATTGCTGTACAACATGTATAATGTAGAGGGTAGTTAGGCTACCAGATGCCCTTATTTATGCTTCATTTTGAATGATTGACATTTGCAGTGGCGTTTTTATATGTAAAAAATTGGTGGGGCAGCCACCAACCACTTAGGCTACATACCAGGCAAACTACAGTAATCAAAATTACAGTAATCCCACTTGCTACTGATGCGTTTTTAACACGTCAACAAACAGCTATCCATTGAGTGAGTGTGTCAGTGGCGACTGGTGAGGTCCACAACAGGTGAAGCTGAGCTCCAGGAGAGGGAGGGAGGGGGAGATCAGGATTATCCTGACAGTGCCGCAGGAAGATGTTGAAAAACAATGTAATTTCAATTTAGATATTAATTTAGCTATTCCAACCCCTCCCGTACGCAATCGCCCCGTCATGTACTCCCCCTGTCATGAACGTTACCATTGCTTAGCAATGCTGAGTTAGCTAGCTAGCAAGCTAACGATATCTCACGGCAAGTCGTTTTAACATTTAGCTAGCAAGCTAACGATAGCTTATGGCAAGCCATTTTAATTTAAGTTATTCGACTTCCTTCAAGTCATCCTTGCTGGCTGGCCATATAAGTTCGCTAGCTACCGTGATTGCCTAGCTAACGTTACTAACGTTAACCAGCTGCTCTAGCTAGAAATCTAACCAGACATTTCTACACCTGGATACATTTTTTAGGTCCCAGAAATTACGAAAATGTGCGGGGAATAGAGCCAAAGTGTTAGCGGTATGTTTGTACTGACTAAATACGGGGATGTTTCAAATAAAACCAATAATTTAGAAAGAATACGGAGTCTGCGTTTGTAAATGTTTGCAATGTTTGTGATTAGGTTACAGGATGCAGATGCCAGCTACAATGACAATGTAGTTACTGTGCTTTTAGCTAGCGTGTGAACCCACTAACCTTAATCCCCACTTTATCTGGAAGAGTTTTCAGAACAGGGTTCCATGCTGCGGCAAAAAAATAAATCAAATCCTTGAAACTCGTCCTCGACCAAGGACCGTCTCCCCCAAATAACATACAAGGAAAACAGAAGAGTGCCTTCTTGTCTACGCTAGCTGTTAGCCTTTTTTTTATTTTTAAAACCACTCCACATTAAACCCGCGGTTGTGTTTTCCAGTTTGGGTGATGATTATATCGCGTGGCTGGTGGGCACCAAGGCGCTTAACCTCCAATTTCTCACCCAGAGTAAGGGTGTCAAAAGTGTGCTTCAGTAAATAATCCACTTCGTTCATATTTATTTTATTTTTTTCTCAAGTTAGCTAGCTATAATACAGTACTAGTAGTATCCCTTCCCTTATTGACTGACTAACGTTATGTTACGTTGCTACGTTACACTAGCGCCAGACAGAAATAGCCAATCAACTCTGAAATATGATATGACGTTTTAGTGGGGCTACGGGCTGTTGGCCCCACTTGTCATCAAAATCGTGTGATCTACATTGAATACAGTAACTCTCTGAGCATGCGTATTTGCATTTTCCAACGGTACACACACATTGCGCTGTGAGCGAGGGGCTAGCTCCACTCTGTGGACACGAATCTGGAGAACGCAGTCTAAAGCAGCAAGGCAGGGACCAATGAACATGATAAAAAACATGATAAAATATTAAAAATTATATGCGATTCAGGAAGATGTTGTATACATATTTAATAAATTAAAGCAGAGATGATAATATTTGAGAATGAATAATATCATTTGTTTGCACAATTCTTTCAGCTGACAGCAGGTGGGGCTGTGCCCCACTTGCCCCTAATGACCAGTCGCCACTGGACATTTGATTAGTTTATATATTGTGTAATATTTGCTATTTCACCTACTGCATGATTCTGTTATGCAAATAATGAACACATCAAAACAAGTTGGATAATTAAAAAATGTTTTATTGACAGCTACACCGAGCAGGAAGCAAGAAAGGCCATGGGGTGCCATGGCTGGAGAGGACAAGATGGGGGGTGGGGGAGAGAAGATGCGGGACAGGGATGAGGAAGAGCAGGGGGAGTTGGGTGAACAATGGCATAGCAACAGATGTCATTAATTAAAATAAATCATAATACAAAATATAACATCATAACATAAAATTTGAAAAGCTGACCCATTTCATTAAAAAAACCTATTCCATTAAAAGCTAAATCCAGGATTGGAGAAACTCCTCCCCTAGATTCAGTCTTTAAGGGAATGGACGATACTATTTAAAAAAATAAAAAGTAGCTGTCACCAACTATCCAGACAGTTTTAGCTGTGTAAGCGGAATAAAATTAAATGCATCTCATTGCAATATACAATGATACAAAGTAAAAAGGGGGTGATCCCAAACGCGCTACAAGCCGGCTATATAAACAAGGAACTGTAGGTGCTCAACAGAAGGACCAGTGAATAGAAAGAATACCAAACCCGGACTACTTCGCTAGGACTAACCCGAGATAAGGAGGACTGGAGCACACAGAGCTCAGAGCAAAAAAAAAATTTTTTAATACGACTGACGTTTCGACGTCAACAACGTCTTCTTCAGAGTCAAATGGAAATGACATTCTGGATGCAAGCTATTAAAAACATCATCCACAATCTAGACATGATACTTTAATATTGTCAATATGCTGTTTGGTCCTATTGCATAAGGAGAGCTACGCTTGAAAAATTAGCAATGAAAGAGAAATACACTCAAAGTATATTATGTAAATGACTAGTTTAAGGCACAGTGATTAAAAAAGAAAAATGGTTCACAATGAAAGGTGGGTACAGAAACTCACAGTTGAGGCTTCGGCTTTCCATCGTTGTGTCTGCAAAAGAAACTAAAAATTCAAGGTTACAACCAGTCTGTGTAATGAGACTTCATGCACTAGGGTGGGAAACTTGCTTTTACAAAGTGCATTGTGCAATTTTCACGCATGCAAATAGATTCTTATTAAAATGCTTCGTAGATGACCACAGCTGACGTTATTTTATCTTCTTTCATTGTGATTTGCGTTAGCTAGGGTGATCATATATTGTATATTTTATCCACACACAAAAAAAATTAGGACAGGTTCGGGCGGGCATTATTAACATAATAGGCTACTCTGCTGGTTATTGGAACGAGCAAAACCTAACCAGACATTTTTAGGAATTTAGAAATTCCGCAAGGACCTATTTTTATACAGTCTATGGCCTGGACGGATTTTTTGGGTCGCAAGCTTGCTGACAGCTTGCTACCTATTTAGAGCAGCTCTTCGGGACATTTATAATAAAAGTAGTCTTGTACGTAAATGTGATTGATTGACCATCAATATCGTTAATGGCAATCATAACGTTACCCTATGTTCGCCTTAGCCTGCCTAGGCCTAACGTAACCAATCTCACTGTCAAGCTGGTATGCTAGCTAATGGAATTAGCCTACCTCCGATCTGAGTTGGGTGGAATATTAATGTACTTTAAATTGTACTGTAAATTGAAGATAACTGAATAAACGTTATAACATAACACAATGATGTGACGAATTTCACACAGTCAATGCAAATAAATAACACCGTAAAACCGTGAAAATGAAATTATATAATAAACATTAGCTTAACTTACCGTGAATTCGCTTGCAATATAAAACCAGAGCTCCCGCTTCTAATTTCTCCCGCTTTCCAGAATCTCCGCCCCGAACTGTCAATCATACTGTGCCTGGACAGAGACCCTCCCATGAAGACCATATCCGGTTGACCCTGCTCCAAGCAAAGGTCAAGTCGGCTCCACGGAGCAGGCGCAGTTCGTACAAACAGCCGGCGAAAAAGACTTCCGTGTTTCAATTTGGTTTTTACGAGGCCGTGGAAAGGCAATGGGTGACGTCACAGTGGCTTTGTCCATATTTTTATACAGTCTATGTTCTATATACGCTCTATGGGTCCAGTCCTTCTTTTTCTGGTCATAGGTTGTCGTATACCGGCAGAGCAACTTCCGGTTTTCAATACCATCATCCAGTGAAGTCCGATAGACGAACATGGCTCTCTTTTATACGCGCTGTCTTCAAGACTTGCCTCGTCTCACAGTTAACGACGTAGATCGGATTGTGAAAATATCATGTACAGCTCCTTCCAGTAAGCGGGAGAAAGGTTTTAAAATGTACATCTCCAGCTACATCGACAACTACGAGGGTAAGTACTAAATACGTTAACGTTAAAGTTAAATGTTACCTAGCAACTAGTAGTATCTGGTTAGTGATTTTGCTAGACTAGCTACTAACGTTACATCTAGCTCGGCAGGCCAGTACTTGTTTTGATTTGTCTTTCAGTTAACTGTTAAGCTACTCTGCAAGTAGTAGCCTATACAAATTGTAAACTGTATTTTGTATGCAACCTTCCCCCTCTTTTCACAGTGTCAATGAAATGCAAGGTGAGAGGAGAGATCAGCTGAGGGCAGCCTGTCATAGGTCAATGAGGAAAAGTGAAAAGCCACACAACTTGAGAGTAGGGTCAATGTAGGGTATTGTTTAGGCAAGCTGATTATGTTAGGGATCTTGTCAAGATATTCTTTTTGGCCTTTTTTCTGCCAGTTAAAGTGGATGTGTTTCTATTTGTTTTAGTCGGTATGCCACACAAGATATACAGTATGTTTTTTTTTGTTTTGTTAAACAATGTTTTTGCTAGTTTCAATATTTAATCATTTCAGATTGTAGAATTTATAATTTTTTAAAACTGAAATGACAACATATTGTGTACATTATTTCTCCCTAGATGGTGTTAAAACAATCAAAGCCTGTGGTCTTGGTGAGCAGCCATTGCTCCTGTGTGGCAGGATGCAAGGTAAAGAAGGTAAAGAAGTGCAACCATTTGGTTGCACTTCTTTACCAGACTGCCCACTACTCTCAGCTGAACATTCCTGCTGTACCCCCAGTCCACAGCTGCACAGATACAGAGCAGCTTTGGCATAAACCAAGGACACTTGTAAGTCATGTACCATGTGATTAGTAAACCTGTATGGACATCCATATGAAGCCATCATGATGCAATGTCAAATGTGTCCCCATCAGGGTGTGAAGCCAGGTCCAGTTGGAGAAAAGGAGGTTCGCAAACCAACAAACTCAACTGCTGACTGTGAGGTAAGATTATATTACCCTTAATCAATATAGTTTAGTTAATTCACTTGGGACATTCTACAAAAAAAAAAGACTCGGGAGTACTTGAAATATATTTTGCAATGGAGCTCCAGTTGGTTTGTTTTTCCTTTTTTTCTTTCTCAGGTATGTAACTGCCACCTGCACCTCAGTAATAGAGTGTGTATTTTGCCTTTTTACCAATGTCTTTTTGCTTTTAATATTTTTCCAGAAGTTCGCTTTATAAAGCGCTGGATGGAGAAATGCCCAATGTTGCCATTCTGAGAGTGTCAGAGATCTACAAGGACTTTAAGTCAATTAGTTGCACCTTTGGTCATAACTATGGGCATGTCAGCTGCAGTCCCATTAGTTAAATCTGCATTTGGGGCTGTACAGGCCGGGAGCATGCTCTCATACCAGCAGAAGCCACCAGCAACGCGAAAAATAATCAATGTCCCAGGTGCCCTCACTCCAACTCCCCTTCCCGTGGAAAACTATAGACTCGAGACATCAGAATGTGCCTATGTTTTGTCGGAACAAGAACAACTGCATGTTAAGTCCCTTGAGATCTCATTCGACATGGCCCACAGTATTGAAGCTGCAACCCAGGAGCAGAGTTCATGTCCAGAATGGCATCGATTGAGGAAGATCAGGTTAACGTCAACACGTTTCCGAGAGGTCTGCCATGTTCGTGGACATACATCTGCTGAACATTTGGCAGAGAGGATCTACAGGGGAACTGCCCAGACCAAGGATATGAAGAGAGGAATTGATATGGATATTGCAGTTCAGCAGTACTGCAGTCTAAAAAACATCAACTACTCACCGTGTGGGTTTGTTGTTCACCCTGACGCTCCATGGCTGGGTTGCTCTCCTGATGGAGTCATCTTTGATCCCTCTGAGAACCCACCATTTGGTCTCTTGGAAGTCAAATGCCCCAACATTCAGAGCTATGTTGACTGCCCCTATCTGAAGACGTCAAGTGGTGCGTTGAAACTTAGGAGGCAGCATCAGTACTACTGGCAAGTCCAAGGGCAGATCCTCTTGACTGGTTTAGAGTGGTGTGATTTTGTAGTGTGTGCTCAGGAGGACATACTAGTTGAACGGATTTATGAAGATCTAGAGGTGATTCATACCATTAGACAAAAAGCAGATCATTTTTTCTTTTACCACTACATAATGCAAACACTTCACTAAGTCCTCAGATTACATTCTCACTTGTAAATACTTTTCTGTTTATTCAAGCATTATTACTCCTATTTCATGTTGCCATTGTCATGTTTGTTAATATATAATAATTTGGATCGATTACTTGTTACCAAATGTCTTTATTTTTGTCCGACTTTTACATTTGCTGTTTTTTTTGTGTTGTTAATTGATCAATTTGGTGTGTGTATTTCTTCCTCCAAAATACAAATATTTTTCTAACAAATCAGAGAAAAGGCATTTTGATTTCACAAATAATAATTTATTACAGCAGGCTATGGAGAGTTGAAGTGAAGCCATCACAGAGTTCAAATCTGTCAAACCAGCAAAAACAAGGTAGCAAGGGCATGGAATATACATTAACTGTGGCATTAAAAATGACCTAGCCACGTCAGGTTTTGCAGCCTCAACCAAGATAGAACATATTGGTATCAAAACAATATTTATTTAATAAAAAAGTAAATTAATCCCTATACATATTTACAAGCAAATTAATCCCTATACATATTACATATTTAAAATCTGTAACTCATTAGTATAGTCAGGGTCTGAAATTAACACCAGCCACATGCTGGGAAAATTTTGATTGTGGCTGGTAAGATTTTTTACTCTAGCAGTCACTTTGGCTAGTAACCAACCAGGTTGTGTTATGTTGTAAAAGGTAATGTGGCTAGTAAAATGTTGCAAATGGCTGGTGATTTTTAGAATCCACAAGCCACTCTGGCCAGTGGATGAAAAAGTAAATTTCATACCCTGAGTATAGTGCTGGATAAGTGCCAAGGAACAACTGCCTAAAAAAGTGCCCAAAATAAGACTACTGAGAGGCTGGTGGATCCTAATCCTAATCCTAATCAAAGCTGGTGAATGATCTAGCGACTGATAAACCGGCGCTGGTAAATGAGAGGCTGGCAGTGGTAAATGGCGGCCAGCTGTTGATTCGCAGAGGCTGGTAACTCGCGTGCCTCGCCTGGCAGCCCACTAGATCTGCAACTGACTTGGCTGGTCAAGAGCATTCCTAGGCTGGCAACCCACTGGATTTGCAACCTACTTTAGCTGGTAACTCGAGTGCCTAGTTTAGCAATCCACTGGATCTGCAATTGACTTAGCTGGCCACTGGTATTCCTAAAGGCGGGTAACTCACGTGCCTAGCTTAGCAACCCACTGGATCTGAAACTGACTTGGTTGGTGGCTAGCATTCCTAGGCTGGTTAACTCACATGCCTAGTTTAGCAATCCACTAGATTTGCAACTAATTTGTCTGGTCACTCACGTACCTAGCCTGGTAACCCACTGGATTGGGAACTTTTTATTTTTACTATTTCTGAATTAACTCATCTCTTAACTGATTTTGTAAATCCTTCGCTTGAATTGAATGACTGCTGCCTTGTGGACTCTGCAGACTCAAACTGCAAGAGATGAGTTAATTCAGAAATAGTCAAAAGAAAAAAAAAAGTTCCCAATCCAGTGGGTTACCAGGCTGTGACCAGACAAATTAGTTGCAAATCCAGTGGATTGCTAAACTAGGCATGTGAGTTGCCAGCCTAGGAATGCTCTTGACCAGCCAAGTCAGTTGCAAATCTAGTGGGTTGCTAAGCTAGGTACGTGAGTTAACCAGCCTACGAATGCTAGCGACCAACCAAGTCAGTTTCAGATCCAGTGGGTTGCTAAGCTAGGCACGTGAGTTACCAGCCTTTAGGAATACCAGTGGCCAGCCAGGTCAGTTGCAGATCCAGTGGGTTGCTAAGCTAGGCACATGAGTTACCAGCCTTTAGGAATACCAGTGGCCAGCTAAGTCAGTTGCAGATCCAGTGGATTGCTAAGCTAGGCACTCGAGTTACCAGCTAAGTAGGCTGCAAATCCAGTGGGTTGCCAGCCTAGGAATGCTCTTGACCAGCCAAGTCAGTTGCAGATCTAGTAGGCTCCCAGGCGTGGCACGCGAGTTACCAGCCTCTGCGAATCAACAGCTGGCCGCCATTTACCACTGCCGGCCTCTCATTTACCAGCGCCTGTTTATCAGTCGCTAGATCATTCACCAGCTTTGATTAGGATAGGATTAGGATTAGGATCCACCAGCCTCTCAGTAGTCTTACTTTTGGTACTTATCCAGCACTATATATTAGCACACAGACAAGAATGAGAGTGTGAGAGTGTTAGGCTGACTTGCTCCATGCCTTGACATGTGGTCCATTTTGATAGTTCACAAGCAGACATGACACAGTAAACAACTGATTTATGCTCCAGAAATGGACATGGGGATGACAGTGTCAAACAACTTATGCTCCTTTACCCGAAGGATGCAGCGTTCAACATGTACCCTGAGCCTTGCAACAGACTGTGTGTGTTTGACTTCATGTGCAGGCATTTGTGTGCCTTTAGACAATAAAACTGGCCGGTGAATCTTACATGGTACAAGGGCATCCACCAGGAAGCCCTTATCCACCATTATTGCCATATCAGGGGTAAGAAGAGGAATGATTCCTGACTGCCTGAACAGTTCTCTATCACTAGTAAACCAGCATAGAGTCCAGACACAAATGTGATTGTGCCACGGGGTGCCATACCTATCAAGGCTTTGAAGGTGCAGTGAGACTTGTAATTGGAAAATACCTCACTCTGTAACAACAGGGATGACGGTGTTTGGCAGCGGAGCTCTGTACAATCCAGGATAACCTGGGTGTCCTGGAAATCCTTGAACTCTTCTGGCAGGTGGGCTTGTATTCTCTCTTTGGGCATCCAAATGCACACCGAACCCAAGAGAAAATAGAGGAAGTTGGCCCAGGACATTATGATGCGGCTCACAGTACTCTGATGTACATTGAAGCGATGAGCCAGGTCTCTTTGCTTGAGGCCCAAAGCAAGATGAATCATGAACAGGAAGAATTAATCTATAGTAGGTAGGGTCTGAGTCTGACACAAAAACAAAAATGCAGCTTATCAGAATATTTTATATATATATACACATACACGTACACACTAGCGTTCAAAAGTTTGGAATCACTGAGACATTTTTATGTTTTTAAAAGAAATTGGATACTTTTATTCACCAAGGTAGCATTAAATTGATCAAAAAATAGTCAAGACATTGATCATTTTATGAAACCCCCCCCCCCCTATTTTAGGGCACCAAAAGTAATTAACATAAATTTTTATTTTCATATTTAATATTTGGTCGCATATCCTTTGCATGCCATGACTTCCTAAATGTCTGTGACCTAACAACATCAAGCGACTCTTGATATCTCCATTTTCAGGTACTCTTAAAAGCAATACTATAACCTCTCTATTGGAATTGGGGGGTGGGACTAGATTAAGCTGTAAATTACACGGGAATAGTATGGAACACATGGTTGGCTAAAAGGCTGTAAATCATCAAGGGTCTGGGGTATCAAACGAGCCTCAAACCATCACTCTGCTGCCAGATATGCAGTAGATATGGATGGATCACTTTAAGGGTTGTTTCTCCTGACTCATTTTTTTTAGTGAACTCTATGGAAAAATAAGTCAGGAGAAACAACCCTTTAAATGATCCATCCATATCTACTGTATATCTGGCAGCAGAGTGATGGTTTGAGGCTCGTTTTATACCGCAGACCCATGACGACTTACAGCCGTTTAGCCAACTATGTGTTCCATACTGTTCCAGTGTAATTTACATCTAAATCTAGTCCCACTAGTGCCCTAAAATGGAGGGGGATGTGTAAAAATGGATACGATTGCTAAAGTAGAAATGGAATGAAATACAAATAGTAGTTCATAACATTTTCAATGTATTGACTGTATTTTTTGATCAATTTAATGCTACCTTGGTGAATAAAAGTATCAATTTCTTTCAAAAACATAAAAATGTCTCAGAAATTCCAAACTTTTGAACGCTAGTGTGTGTATATACAGTATATATATATATATATATATATACACACACACATACATACACACTTTCCAGTATTAAACATGTTTATATAAAGATATGTACGTACTATCCAGTAATATACATATATGAACCTTTACAAGATATATTTAAGAAAATATGTATATAAAGTCCAGTATGGCATAGGTATATAAATAATCTTTGTACTGTCCAGTATGGCAAGATTCAGGATCTTGGTTTGTATGTATAGAATCTATGTAGAGTTCAGCCCAGTGTTGCACAGGTTAAAAGTGTGGTTAGTGAAGACAGTGCAGTGTGAAATGTGTGTATGTCCGTGTGATTTAGTGTTCAGGATCTGGATGTGTGATTGTGCGCATGTGCATGAGTGAAAACTAAAACCCTTGCTTCAGATCAGTGGGGGGCAGGTGACTTGTTTGCATGCAAGTTTAATTTCTCATAATCCAGTATTTACTTACCGTTTGTTTCCTAGATGGTCCTTCCTCCCTGGTCACTTTGGAGCTGGTGACCCGGATCAGTTGATGTGTTGCAGGTTCAATCAGTTGCCAGAAGGCCATCAGGTGGTTGTAGGTAGCAAACCTGCACAGAAAGTAGGTCTGTTTTAAGATACATGATTGAATTGAGATGAGATTATATCATCAAATTCTTCTGAAAGATGATCCGTTTTTAATCAAGTTCCTACAGTTACAACTACACCAAATAAAGCCTTACAAAACTGTCATGGACCCTACAACATTATTATCAGATAATGAAGCAGATAAATAAACGTACAGTAAAAGTACAATAAGCGTACAATAAACATATTCAGAAGCAAAAAATAGCCTAATCTTGGACATTGGCAAGGTTATTTAAACATGCATGGCATTAGTGGATGCACATGCTGTTGTAGGCCTACAGGCAATCTCTATTCTGGTTATGACACAAATAGCTTAGCACAGGAAGGAAAATCGTACCTTGTGTAGAACCGTATGTCCTCATCAGACCCTGCAAATCGCTGGAGACCAAAGCGATTTTGTACCGTTATCTCTTCTAATTCGTCCCGTAGGTCCTCGACCTCCTTCGATAGCTCCTCGTTCTTCATAAGAGCCAAGTCTAGAGCTGCAGTTTCGGGAACTGAGCAATAATCATGGCCAGTCGTCTCAACACCAAATTCTATATCGTTGCCATGTTCTTCCACGTCTGAGTCGGGGGGCACAGGTCTCTCTCGCCGCTCCCACACACTTTGTCTCGGCTGTACTTGCCCATATTGTTTCCACTGAAATAAGGTCGGAACAGCACCTTTCTTTAGGCGTCTCCTTTGTGTTCCCTCCATGAAATCATTACCAGTGAAATGGACGCTACATACTTTAGTGTGCTTGGTGATTTGGAAGTTATCCCTCTTGATATTGACATTTTTCTGATATCCTCTTCCAGCGGGAATGAATGGAAACTTACAAGAGCATTATATCTTGACGATACAGAACAAAGTGAGACAGAACAATGTTCTGATGCACCTCTTTCTTGCTTTTGAAAACGGAACACTTTCTTGCTCATTTTCTAGCTCAAACACGGTATATTTTCACCTCACGACCCCCCAAAGTTTTGTTTACAGACTAGTTATTTAACCCTATTTACTTTGGCCCTTTTGAGGCAATGTCCTCCTGGTTTCTACTAGTTTTATTTAAATGTCAATATCTAAAAAAATATTCCCTGCAAAATCCATGGTTTTAAGTTTGAACTGAAGAAGAAGCTGTATCATTCAGAAATTTGCTACAGAATACATTTATTTCAGAATAGTCACATACAGTATATATATAATAACCATAACATACGTTGCCTAATGTATTTAAATACGTTTAAAAAAGAATGTACGAAAGCGCGTGTGTATTCACACAAGTACAGCAACTTATTTCAGCCCTCAGTGCGAGGGGTGGTCACTGCGGAAATGTCGACTGTACGGGACTTTGGCGAAATATAACAAGATAAACTCTTCAGGGTTCATGAGAAAACAGCTGTAGCTGAATATACTGGTAAGTACTTGGTTTCTTAAACATATTTATACGAGAGATTTTGGAGCAAAAAATGAGGTGTCTTCTAAACCGAAAGTGGATCAGGTACTGTATATAGTACAGTAAGCAAGGGAAAATGGCGAATACTCATTTGTACAACGTTTTAAAAAAATATTATTGTTTCTATACGTCAACATGATTTTCTTAGCGTGTATAAACGGTGCATTTGATGCATTTTACAGTCTGTGGCTGTAGCCAGAGGAAGGTCGTAAGTGCTGTGGGCTACTAATACCACCCTCCTAATTTATTGCACGGCAGTGTAACTGGAGAAGCTGCGGTTTTCGCAAGAGGCTACCCTTTAAAAAAATACTGCGTCAAAATTTTCGGGGTTTTCTTAAAGCTGTAGTTTATATTTTCAGATGAACATGAATACTGTAACTGAGTCGCATGCGTCTCAAATACTAGGGGTGAAGTCTATAGGGTTAAGGTTAACTGTTAAGAACCGGAAGCTCGACTGCCGGTATAATCTCGAACGGAAGCGCGTCACGGACCTTGCGTGCATAGAGCCTATTCAGTTTTTACGAGGCTGTGGAATGGCAATGGGTGACATCACAGTGGCTTTGTCCATGTTTTTATAGTCTATGGTCCGAATCATTACATTACATTACAGGCATTTAGCAGACGCTCTTATCCAGAGCGACTTACAACTTTTTAGCATTTCTTTTTTACATATATTATCCAATTACACAGCTGGATATATACTGAAGCAATTCAGGTTAAGTACCTTGCTCAAGGGTACAACGGCAGTGTCCTACCTGGGAATCGAACCTGCAACCTTTCGGTTACAAGGCCAGTTCCTTAACCATTATACTACACTGCCGCCCCGCCCCGAATCAAGGGGCCAAAACTGGGGGTGTTTCTCAATACCAAGTCCGCACAAGTACGGACTTGTGACGCATGTAGAGTCAAGTGTCCCGACAAAAGGGCACTTGCAGAAACACGTTCTTGTGAATAGGATGACGTCCTATAACGGGCCAAGTTCTGTTCCAAAGCCAAGAACGCAAAAAAGAAGCAAGGATGCTCAAAGATCCCGGAAATGTAGCCTACTTGATCCGCCCCGAATGGCGAGGATGCATCGGATGCAAACTCACCATATAAGTTCGCGAACTTGGATATCCCATCATTCATTGCGCAAAGCGATGACATACGACAAGGGGGAAGCTTATACACTGGACTGTCAGGAGGAGATGTGGTACCCCTACCATGACAGACAGATAGACGGACAGACAGACAGATAGACAGACTGACAGACAGACCAGATAGGCAGAGAGACAGACAAACCAATCGGGTAGATAGACAGGGAGACGGGTAGACAGACAGATGGATAGGCAGAGGAGGTAAGAGTGGACAAATGAGCTCAGTATATTGGGCCAGAAAAAAGTGAAGTACTGAGAGGGTGAAACTATTAATAACATGAATTGTGAATATGTATGCATCAGGTTAGACTATGTTTATAAGTGTGTAATGTGTATGAGAGAGAGAGAGAAAGAAGAGGAGAAAGGGGGGAAAAGGGGAGGGGGGTTGGCTAACCGGTTTATTTTGGTTGGATTATAAATTTAGATTATTGATGAATGGTTCCCAGTTGTCTCTGAATTGTGACATTTGATTGTGGCTGGAAGCTGATATTTTTTCTAATATGTATTCTGAAAGAAGGTTCAACCATTGCATAGTATTTGCAGTATTTCTTGTTTTCCAATGTAATAGGATAGTTTTCTTGGCGACAGTTAGGGCAATGAGCAAGGACCTGGTGTTCTGGGTTGTTAAATTGATTGTGGATATGTCTCCAAGTAGGCAGAGAGAAGGAGATAGTGGAATGCTGTGACCCAAAAAACGGGATAACGTTTTAGTGACTGTGTGCCAAAAGTGTTGGATGGGAGGGCATAGCCAAGTAGCGTGGAGATAATTGTCCAGGGTGTTTAGAGTGCAGTGTGAGCATATGTCAGTGTCTGCTAATCCCATTTTATACATCTTGTGTTGAGTAATATGTGCTCTGTGGATTACCTTGAATTGAATTAATTGTAAGTTAGTGTTGTTAGTCATTGTGAACATGTTGGTGCATATTTGTTGCCAGAAGTCGGTGCTGGGAGAGATGGCCAAGTCTAGTTCCCATCTTGTAATGGGGAGGTGTATTGTAGAGTTGATATGTGTTAGCATTTTGTATAATTTAGAGAGAATTTTCTTCTGAGATGTTATTTTTATTATGATTAATGGTGGCTGCAAATCGTTCTGCATTATATTGATTTTGGATTTCAGGACAGATTTTAGCTGAAGATATTGAAGGTATTGGTCTCTCCCAACACCGTATCTCTGGGTTAGCTCTTTAAAAGTGATTAAAGTGTTCTTTTGAAAAATGTGGTAAAATTACGGGTAAATTATAGATTTTGTCCAATTTACGGAGTAGCCGGAAATTTTTGAAAATGTATTGATGAGTTTCTTGTAGGGAGTTGGTGGGATCTTGTAAGTATAGTAACACATCGTCTGCGTAAAGGCTGATCTTGTGGTGTGTGTTATGAGTTATAAGTCCCTTAATAATTTCGTTTTGCCTGATTGCTGCGGCAAGAGGTTCTATAAAAAGAGCGAATAGAGAGGGAGAGAGTGGACATCCTTGCCTAGTGCCCCTGTGTAAAGTGAAGCTCTGTGATGTTAATCCATTCGTGGTGACTGTGGCCAAAGGTGAGGTGTATTTTTATCCAGTGAATAAACAATTCTCCAAAACCAAATTTTTGTAATGTTGCAAATAGAAATGTCCAGTTGACTCTATCGAAGGCTTTTTCTGCATCCCGTGAGGTAATTATAGCTTTTAATCTGTGTTGATTGATGACATTAATTAAATAGTCTGCGCATATTGTTTGATGAATGTCGTCCTTTGATAAATCCAGTTTGGTCGGGATGAATTATGATTATGACTGTTTGAATTTTGGAGGCTAAAGCTTTGCTAATTATTTTTATGTCGGTATTGATAAGTGATAGGGGGCGATAGCTGAAGGGTATGGTTGGGTCTTTGCCAGGCTTAAGCAGTACTGAGATAAGCGCTGTGTTCATATGCGGGGGGATTTTAGAGTTATGTTTTATTTCATGTGCCATTCTGATGAATAATGGAGAAATTGTTCGTTTGCTAAACTTATGTTAAAGTCGATATGTTGTGCTTGCCAGCATGACACCAAGATTCGGACATTCCATGTAACGTCAGTTAGGCTACTGTCGGAATCAGTCGCTTGTTGGCTATACCTAGATGGCTATCTAGCAGCTCATTTAGCATCATTTGTGCAACAACAGATATTACATTACTATAACCAGTTTTTTCTGTCACCCCTTTATTTAACGTTAGGCAATTCAGACTGACGAATGACTGGGGAGAGGTGTAAGAGTTGTGCTGCCATCGTGTGTAGTCTGCCATCGTGTGTAGTCTCTGCAGTATGTCAAATATACCCTGCTCCCGATGGTCAATATGTTGGATTTCTGGACAAGCAAATTCTTTGATTTAGTTCCCAGTAATTCGGCACTATAGTCACATTGGAAGTCCTCTGGCTTGAAGTGTTTCGAACAAACACAAACTTTGTCGTAATCTTTTTTTGGCAAATTTAACAGATAGATCAGGTTGTTAATTGCTGCCAGCCACTGGATGCACCCTGTATCATTTTTGGGCAAACGGTATCCTGACTTAATGTCGCACCCACGTACGGCGCACGATGGCATTTTGGGCAGACACGCAATAATTTTCTGCGGTATCTTCACTTGAACAGTTAGCTCGTCACCGTGCTCGCAGCAGTGGCGTGTACGCCCCCTATTACATATTCATATACACCAAACCTAAGCGTGTGCAGGGAGATATGGGAAATGTGGTAAATAAGGCTGGAGCTGCTCTGGAGATGGAACTGTTCTTGAGGGCCCATATCTCAAAAACCACAAATCAAATCTTTATGATTTTTTGGAAAATATTAAACATTAAATAGTAGATTAGAATGCAGAAAACATGCATATGCCTGACTGTGCTCCTTTAATATTTCATTAAGTTGAAATTGTAATTTTCTCCTCTCTGAACATTAATATAAAACAAAAAGGTTATCTATTAACTCTGCAAACCTTATGCAATATTTATCATCAATATTTGGATACTTGAAATCTGTATGAACTAAATAGTCAAATGAAATAAGATGGAACAGCTCCATGCATTAATTGAATCAACTATCTGCTCATTACCAGTATTGGTAATGGTATTATTTAAATTGTACAGCTTTTTGCACATCTTTGTCAGGGAATTCCAACAATTCTGGACCTGAATGTATAATCATGTTAAAGTTACACTGAGTAACTTTTTTTTATGGCCCTTCAAACGTAAACAAACTTTTTTTTTCCTTAAAGTATCTTTTAGTTCTGACAGAGCTCTTGATACAAGGAATATCAGTTTGTAAGAGCTAAAAATGAGTTTTAGATGTACTTTAAAAGCCATGAAAGGTTTGTTTACATTTGTATTGTTTGTAAAAAATTAGAGCAAAACAGGCTTGTAGTTTGAGTCCACTGCACTTACTACTCAGCTTTGTAGTGGTTTGGGGGAATAGTAGAGTAGGTACGCATATATAAGGGGACCGCAAGGATGGTGTACTGACCGATTGTGGGTGGTGTCTGACCGATTGTGGTGGGCCCACTGGGCCGGTCTGGGCCAAAAATGCCACGGCCGATTTTTTGTCCCAGTCCAGCCTTGCCTGTACATGAATGTGTAGGCTACATTACAATGCAATCAGCCTATAAAAAGTGGTAGTCGCCAATGCTAATGCTATACTGTATTTGTAAAAATAAATGCTAAAAAATGAAAATTATTTAACACATTTTTTTACTGTTTACATTTGACTTTCATATGATCGCGTAAAAGCGTACTTTATTTAATCTTGTTTTGGCGCGTCATTCCTACTGCACTCCAGGAGATGGCACCGATTCACCAAAAAGCTGATAACAGTAGCAGCCATCTGTGTTACAAAGCTAGCTAGGTTATTACTTGTATATTGCTCTTACAACAACATAATATTAACGGCTTTAGCTAATCATCACAATCCTGTCCTTTTGTGCTTTTGACATACAATCTATATTTAAAAAGTGTTTCCACTGGGAAATGGATAAAGTAGGCTACATCCCAGCAAAAAGAGATGCAATGATGATGACTGTAGGCTATACATTAATTAAAAATGTTTGGTTTCATCCTACGGTTTTCTGTCTTGCAACTTTGAGCACTTTCCCCCATTATGCTTCATTGATAAAGCCTTAAACTCTGTTAATTTCACTATATGCATTTTGTGATTAATTGCCTGCTAATTTCAGCAACTTTTCTACCTTCATTTGGCTTTTAGATAGCCTATTAAAGCATGGCTATTGTCAGCAGTTGAACAATGAGTTGTTAATTAATTTGGTCGCGAAAAGTATGGATCGATATCCCTAGGCCATCGCTAAAAAAACAACTTTGTGCACCCCTGCTCTGAAGGACAGAACGCTGCTTAGTTAATCCAAACTGTTAAGGTAGGTGGGAAACAGGACCCAATAGCAGACGGTAAGTAGGAAAATCAAAGTTTAATATAGGCAAGGCAGCAATCCGTAGTACAAAACAGGCAGGGTCGTAAACCGGGAAGACACAGTAGAAGTACAAAATCAGAGTCCAAAATCAGGGTCGCAAGAACACAGGCAGAAGTCCAAAACCAGGGAAGTGTAAAGAGAAAACAAAAAGAAAACAAAACGAAGACAGAATACAAAAATAAAATAAAGACAGGACAAAAACTAAGAAACATACTCAGAAAACAAACAGACAACTCGGGATGGTACTCAGAAAAATCGTAAGAACAATGAAGCAAAAACCAACAGTGACGAACTTGCGAAGAAAGACTGAAATAACAGGGTATATATACACTGAGGGAGGCAGACATACTGGGAATGAGGTGTTGTGGAAGTAAGCTGTTTTGTGAAACTGTTCTGTAGACCCAAGAAAGCCTTAATAAGCAAACTTATATAAATAATTAAATAATACAGTCAAGATCTAGTGGAAAAGTACTGAGATGGGGGGTTGTGAGAGGGTGCAGGATAGTTCTCTGTCAGCAAGGACGAGGGCATCTAGCACACCAGTCAAAACAGGAATGTTTTCCTCCTGTGTTCCATAACTAAGCAGGAGTTGTACTTATAACAATGGATAAGATAGATCATGCTGACCGAACAGGTGAGAATAAAAAAAGAATAAAAAATAAGGGATATTAAGGAAAATTTCATGGTCTGATTAAAAGGAGGAAAGGTCACAAACAATTTTATTTGATAGATCAAGAGTGCCCCCAAACGCATAGGGTAAGAACAGGTCATATAACATATTCATTTTTTGCCTAATTTGTTATTGGATAAAATAAGATATTATGAAAGGGTGTTACCACATATTATTGGAGTATTAGTAACGTAAAGGAGGAGTTATATGATATTATATAAGCTAATGTTTGTTTTTGTTCGGGGAATTCCGAATCCTCTGCGTAGGTTTGTGGTTTTCCCATGTTGAATCAACGTTTGACCGTTTAATAAAAGATTAAATTTAATAGAAGATTCTGCTATTTCCTTCATCTTTATCTTGAAAATTCTTCCACTCTAAAACCCATCTCAAATTGAACTTAATGAGGAGAGAGTAAAGGACTTCCCTCCGCATATTTGGCGAGCCAGCCAGGAGTCCAAGATCCCAGGAAGGATGCAGGAGGGAACCAACGGCGTGCGGTGTTTTATCTTCAAGTTAGAGACCGGTCAATAGTGAGAGGTAAGCAGACACCTTTTTCATAAAAAGTCTGCAGAGGAATTACCCGCACTCCGTTGGCCCCAAGTGTGGTCCTACACCGGTGACGGGGCTCCAGTGGGTGAGTGGATTAATTGATATTGATTAATATATAAGTTAATTTATCATTTAAATTAATAAGTAAATAGAGAGGATAAATAGGTAGAAAAATTATTGTGATGAAGTGAAATAAGCAGAAGTGTAGTGTGATATTTTGTGATTTTTGAACTCTGAGTGTGATATTTTGTAATTTGGGGGCTTTGAGCTCTGATATTTAGTGATTTGGGGGCTTTGAGCTCTGATATTTAGTGATTTGGGGGCTTTGAGCTCTGATATTTTGTGATTAGGGGGCTTTGAGCTCTGAGATTTTGTGATTTGGGGGCTTTGAGCTCTGAGGGGGCTTTGAGCTCTGAGGGGGCTTTGAGCTCTGAATATGACAACACTGTGGGGGAGCAATGGGCTCCAAGTTAGCTAACCAAAAACTCTGAAATATCGAGCAATTCCGGGTTGTGGGTCACGTAGAGGTTGTGTGTAAAGGGACGCCTTTCCCTTCAAAGTCTGCCACAAACGGTGAATAGAGTGAAGCAGTTGAAAGATACTGCCACTGCTATATTACGGTAGGGACAATTAGGGAAGCAGTGTTGTGAGAAAATTTAAAAAAAATTTTTTAAAATATTTTTTAAAAAGTTATGTTGTGTGGCCAAATAATTTACTATTGTTAATAATACTATAGTTTTTGTTATAATTTTTTGTAAATAGTACTATATGTATATACATATATCTCAATTAATCAAATTAGAACAAATACCGCCTTTACCATAGATCCATTGCATGGGTTGTACAATCAAACTGAACATAATTGATTAAACAATACTGTAACAGGAGAACAATAGAAAAAAGATAAGGTGTGCTAACATTATATGAGAATTTGTTGTATTTTGGATATGCTGTATATAATGCTGAAGGAAATTATGTAAATAACGGTTTTACTTAGATAGATAGTACTCTACTAGAAAAGTGGAAATATTATGTGTGTTATTGTGTATGTTATTGTGGGAAAAGATACAGTGGGAGAATAATTAACATGAGAACAGTTATATGGAGTAAAATCTCTGTGCTGCCATTTAGGGATTGATAAATTCCTAACCAAGGCCATAGAAACAGGAGAAACATTTGAAATATGTTTAGACTGGTGGGCAGACGGAGCCGTTTGGCTGGAGTGTACCCCAGTGAGGGAATTGAGAAGGGGAAGTTGAGCAGGGGCATTCAGGGGGAGGAGCCACACGAGTCACAGTCACTAAGTGGGAACTAACAGGATTAAAGGTAAAGGCGTGGCTACCAAGAACAGAGTGGTCGCCTGAATTATAATAATAATAAATCAATTAAGAATAAATTAATTAATTATAAATTAATTAAGAAAAAATCAATTTTTTTTTGTTTTTATTTTTTATTATTTTATTTTATTTTTTGTTTTTATTTTAAAAAGAAAACATGGAGGCAAAGTTATTATAGTTGTAAGTTTTTCATTTAGTTTTTATTTTTTTTATTAGTTTTTAATTTCACTTTCTAATTTAGAGGGAGAGAAATTAAATATTGGTTTTGAATGTTTTAAATTACTATATATGCAATCCAGATTTCAGATCGCAGATCAGGAAGAGGATCAGAAACTAAAACTAAAAAGAATTCATGATTAATTTTTATTTTTATTTCAGTTCGTTTTGCACCACTACAGTACAGTTTTAGTTTTGTTTTAAAAGTAACTTTAATTTTTATTTTTATTTCAGTTAACTAAAATGTTTTTATTTTTATTTTTTATTTTAGTTTCTGTTTTAGTTTCACTTTCAGTTAACTAGAATAAGCTTGCATGGGCTAAAGAAAAATAAGGATTTGAAAACGCGGAAGGGCGAGACTTTAAAGACACCTCTCTCCTGCATGAGTGAATTATTTCAAACAGACTATGAGAAGACTATGAAAAAATGGGAAAAGTGGACAAGAGGTGGTCCCTTGGTATGGCCTAAGGAAGGTACTTTTGGACTTCAATACCTGCAATCAGTGGAAGCAATTTTGTGTAGTAAAGAGAGTAAGAGCCGGAAAGGAAAGTTGCGAACTTACAGAGCACAGCTAAATCAATGGAAAAATGAGTCTTTCAGACGGAGAGCGACTGTGGAGAAGAAGGAGGGGCACCAGCTGAAAGTGAACCCCCAGCCAGCAGCATCAGAGAGACCACCAGAAGGATGGTGGCGACCGGCGAATGGAGCTACAGACGGCCTGTATCCCCTATTGAACAGCACTGGGGAACAAGAAGATTTGAGCCAGGGGCCTGAGACTACTGTGAGGATGAGACCAGAGTTGGTGAAAGTGAAAGGTAATTTGGAAACTGTTTTAATAAGATCAAAAGATACAGCAGCAGGCCCAGAGGAAGGAGAATCAGAGACAGCCCAGAGTGACAGCCAAGGAAACGAGGGAAATCCCGCAAATAGCACACCATTCCCACGCCTCCACACACCTCATGACGGGCCAGAGAATCAGGGAATGGCAAGTTGCAAGAAAGAAACAGACAAGTCGTCAGGGGCACGTGAATTTGAAAGGAGCAGCAAGCTAGGATGTGCCACCAGATATCAACAGGCAATGGAAGAAGCAGAGGGAGGTGAGAAGTGAGAAGATGTGAGAATGTGAGAAGTGAGAAGAACGTGTGAGATGTGAGAAGAAGAAATGAAGAAGAAATGTGAGAAGAAGAAACGAAACCGAAAGGAGAAGCAAGAAGAGCTGGAAGAGACCCAAGGAGAGGAGAATATGACATCAAAGGAAAAGTGAAACTAAGGTCAACTGCCATTCCCAAAGATGAATCAAGCTCCTCTAGTAGTGAAGACTCAGATGAAAGTGCAATAAGGAAGAAAAAGAAAGTGACAAAGGAAATGCTGAAACAAACCCTAAAGGAGGTGAAAAAAAAACAGAACAAGCATTCCTGCGCGAAGGAGGGTACTCGCAGCAACGAGTTCAAGAATTGAAGCGGGTCTACGATATCAGTAGTGATATCCAGAACAGTGCCAGCAAAATCCTCAGGAAGAGCGGCAGAAGGAGAGCACCTGCTCGATACAATCCAGGGAAAGAAGGAGACGAAGAGGATGAAGAAACCTTCCTGGCCCCATTGCAAGTCCTACCCCAACCAGGGAGACAACAGCCACTCACTAAGTACACCCCATGGTCATCAATGGACCTGGAGAACATGGTCAAGGATTTACCGAAAATAACAGAGGGAGCAGGACCATGGATAGCGAAGGTAGAGATGAAGACGACTCACCTGCCCCTGTGCATGGGAGATGTTAAGCAGCTACTAGTAAGATGTGTGGGGCACCAGGTCACTGAAATAATGGACCTGGCAGGCCTGAAAGGAATTATGGACACTCACAAGATGGATGGGGAAGCATTCAGCAGGCACAGACCATGTGTGTGGGCCACGTTGAGGGGAGTGTTTCCACATAAATCAAGCCTTGCAGATATAACGAGTGCAGAACTAAAAGAAGGAGAGGACATCCATGATTTTATCAACAGGATGCAGGAGACATGGAAAACAAACATGGGACAGCCATTTGATGCATCACAAGGAACATCGACAATGTTCTTTCACATGTTGTGTAAAGCATTGCCCGAACCAGTGATAAAGGCCCTAAGCAAGGTTGTGGGGCTTTCCCAGGAGGATTGGGATAAACAAAGAACTGACACTAAACGGCCACAAAGTATCCAAGTCAAAGTTAGTTTTGTCAAGAACAAGTGCAATACCTGGGTCATACTCTTAAGGAAGGGAGCAAAGGTATTTCAGCAGAACGAATTGAAGCAATTACGAAGGTGCCCAGACCGAGAACGGTGAAAGAAATGCAGAGATTCCTAGGAATGACGGGGTACTGCAGGCAGTGGATTTGTGACTATGCGGAAATGGCACAGCCACTAAGAGATGTGTGCCTAAATAAAGCAGGAAGACACCAAATTGAATGGCTCCCAGGGACAGAATCAGCTTTCACTGGACTTAAGCAAGCATTACAAACAGCTCAAACTCTGGGACTCCCAGACTACAACAAACAGTTCCACCTGTTCTGTGCAGAAAAAGGGGGGTTTGCCACAGCAGTACTGAACCAAAAAGAGCAAGAAAGATACAAACCCATTGCCTATTACAGTACGAGACTAGATGCCGTAAAAAGAGGACGGACTCCAGAGAAAGGGCTGGCAGCAGCCGCCTTTGCAGTAGAGATGGCAAGCAACGCCAATAACGGCAGGGCATGAAGTTACCCTGTATGTGTCACATGCAGTAGAAGCACTACTCAGTAGAGGGAAATCGCCCCTAACTCATCGGAGAGTATCAGGATATGAGATCCTGCTCACACAGCCAGGATTGACCATTATCAGATGCAAAGCTGTGAACCCAGCGGAATTAATAATGACCCCAGAAGAAGGCCAACCACATGAATGTGAAAGAATGGTGGAAGCAGAAGCAAGAGCAAGAGAAGACCTACACGAAGAACCACTGGTGGCTCCGGACCACGTGTTCTTTGTGGACGGTTCATCATTCTTTGATCCCCACACAGGAAAAAGGAGAGCCGGATATGCTGTAGTACGACAAGAAGGGCCATGGACATATCAAACGATCGAAGAATCAGCTCTAAGCCCAGGGACAAGTGCCTAACAAGCAGAACTGGTAGCCCTAGCAAGAGTCTGTAGAAGGGGTACAGGACACACCATTAATATCTACTGTGACTCAGCGTATGCTTGTGGGGTATATAGTACACATTTTGGGGAATATGTGCAAGACGAGGGTTTCTCACTGCAGGGGGAAACCGTATAAAAAACATTTTTGAGGTAAAAGAACTGTTGGAGGTCATGAAACAACCCGCAAAAATTATAATTATAAAGTGCGGAGCACATACAGGCGAAACAGACCCTGTGTCAGCAGGAAACGATTATGCAGATAAAGCTGCTAAACTAGCAGCAGAGGAGTTGGAGTACTGGCCTACAGCAGATCAACAGGTGTTTCTGAATGTAGAAGCACAAGAGGCTTCTACAATGTCAGAAAATGTGGAATGGGAAAATAGAGGATGTGGGTTAGATAAGTCTACAGGAATATGGCGGCAATGTACAGGGAAAGCAGGGAAAGCAATCGCACCAAGCGCAGTAATAGAGGTCATTTGCAGAGCTGCCCATGGTGTTGGCCACTCTGCAAGGGGGGAGATGATGAGAGAAATACAGAAACATTGGTTTATACTAGCATGATATCAAGATGCAAAATTTGTCAGGAAGTAAGGTAAAGTTGGTAATGGACTATGTAGATATGATCAATCATTGATATATTCATTGATATATTTTCAAGATGGGTAGAAGCATTCCCCACTGCGCATGCGGATTCTAAAACTGTAGCTAAAGCCTTAGCAAGAGAAATTTTCCCCAGATTCGGGGTCTGTCAGACCCTGAGCAGCGACAATGGTTCTAAAAACTAAATTACAGAAAATATGTAGGCAAACAGGGATGAGATGAGTACAAGGTCTACCATTAGCACTCATGGCCATGATAAATAGTCAGAATAGATTTATCCATTTGACACCCCATGATCACACATATTACATACACTAACTACATGAAGAAAAGAACAACTCAAAGGGGACATAATGAAGCCTCAACTGACTAAAGACCCTTAGGATAGATAAAACAGACACATAAATAGATTAAGGAAAAGGGCGAAGAAGTTAAGAGACGCCTGAGTGAAGTGCTAGTAACCTCTCCTCAGGCTTCTTATAATATGGGCTCCTAAGCAGAGGAAGAAGACATTACAAGTATAATCCAATTCTTTTTATATAATCTTTGTATAATTATAGCGAATCAAAATTAGATGATCATTAAAAATCATTAAATACAGTAGCTTTTTGATTAACTTTTTGATATTTTTGATTAACTTTTTGATATTCTTGATATTTACTGTTTGATAGATCATCTGTTAATTGTTAATTAGAGGAAATATTAACTTAGGTAAATTATGCATGAAACTAATCAACTACAAATGTTTATTTTTATCATACAGTACTAATGTCATAACGTAACCCCACCACCAGGCGAAGTATCAACAAGAGAGTGTGAGACCGAATGGTCTCAAAGGGGGGAATGTGGAAGTAAGCTGTTTTGTGAAACTGTTCTGTAGACCCAAGAAAGCCTTAATAAGCAAACTTATATGAATAGTTAAATAATACAGTCAAGATCTAGTGGAAAAGTACTGAGATGGGGGGTTGTGAGAGGGTGCAGGATAGTTCTCTGTCAGCAAGGACGAGGGCATCTAGCACACCAGTCAAAACAGGAATGTTTTCCTCCTGTGTTCCATAACTAAGCTGATAAGATAGATCATGCTGACCGAACAGGTGGGAAAAGAATAAAAAATAAGGGATATTAAGGAAAATTTCATGGTCTGATTAAAAGGAGGAAAGGTCACAAACAATTTTATTTGATAGATCAAGAGTGCCCCCAAGCGCATAGGGTAAGAACAGGTCATATAACATATTCATTTTTTGCCTAATTTGTTATTGGATAAAATAAGATATTATGAAAGGGTGTTACCACATATTATTGGAGTATTAGTAACGTAAAGGAGGAGTTATATGATATTATATAAGCTAATGCTTGTTTTTGTTCGGGGAATTCCGAATCCTCTGCGTAGGTTTGTGGTTTTCCCATGTTGAATCAACGTTTGACCGTTTAATAAAAGATAAAATTTAATAGAAGATTCTGCTATTTCCTTCATCTTTATCTTGAGAATTCTTCCACTCTAAAACCCATCTCAAATTGAACTTGAGGAGAGAGTAAAGGACTTCCCTCCGCAGTGTGCAGAGGCGGGGAGGGGAAATTACTCATAGGTGAGCAAAATGAAATGATAAGGGACGCTGATAATACAATAACGAGAAAGACATGACCTGGATTGAGAGAAACCCGTGCACACAATGAGACAGAGGAATGTGGAAACGATGTCCCTATGGTGCTGTCTCATCTGCCATCACAAAATGGGATATCCAAGTCTGTTCTCGTCAATGTTGCCAGAAGCCTGAATTAATTCCCCTCCCCAAAAAAATTTTGAAAACCCCCCATCTTCAATTGACTCCCATACAATTTTCTCACAATTCATCCCCCATTCCTCCTTTTAAAATCCACCATTAACTCCTTTTAAATGGCACCATTTTTTTAAAATCCCCTACATTTAGGGGTTAATCCCCCAGTCTGGCAACTCTGTGTTGGGAGAGGGTGCATCCGATGCACCCTCGCGTTCTTGGAACAGAACTTGGCCGTTAAATATTACGTCACACAAGTCCGCAAGTACAGACATTGAGAAACACTCTGGGGCTGCATTCGAATTGTCAAAAAAATAGCTATTTTTTCCTTTCCTTGCAAGTTTTCCTTGACCTCGCCAGAAAACGTCATGGGGGTCAAGGAAAAGTTGGAAGGAGAGATTTATAAGGAATCTAGCGTCTACTGTGGAATTCGAACCTCCTTTTCTACCTTGCGTCATGGTGCGACGTCCAGTCATATTGACGTGTCTGTTCAACATAGCGAACTACAACTTCACAAAGAATTACGACAAAAGGCGCATCATTGCTGTCTGCATTTCACTTGAACCGTTCATTTTATCTCTGCGAAATTTAACCTCTTAACAAATTTGGTGTATTGTCTGATTGTGTCAGTTTGTTTACTTTCTATTATAAGGCAATACTAACCAACAATACTAGCCATTCACATTTAGATTTCTGGCATTTCTCAGATGTTCGCCTTGTTGTTTGAATTCGGTAATTCGGTAGGTTCCGGAAAACTCAGAGGCTTATGAAAACATTGGCGGCATTGCATTGTGGGGCGCGAATACTACCTTCCTTCTGAAAAGGATAGTCCAGAGCATCCTTTGTGAAAGGACAGATAAAAGGAATCGTGAAGCTCCTTTCCTTCTCAATATAAGAAATTTGTACGGTTACTTTTAACGTTACTAACGTTAGCCAGTTGCTCCAGCTAGAACCCTAACCGGACATTTTTTAAAACTTCATTTTCATTTCCATTTCCATTTTCATTTTCAAACTGTATCTATGTAAATGAGGGGGTATGGTCCTCCTATCAATCAAAGCAGGGTGGGCCTCATACAGGTTTAGTGCAGTAGCACTTAATGAACACTAGGGGGAGCATAGCATAGGGATGGGTAACAGTCTATGCCTGATACTATGCTCTCAGGGCACTCATAAGTTTTAATGGATGAAATGATGAAGAATCTGAGCAGTGTTATAAAGTATTCTTGTTTTATGAAAGAAACGGAGCTAGCTAGCCATTGCTACGCTGTGTAGGCTATTCATAGTTTTCACGTGATGTCACAGCCCTATGGGAACGCCCACCTGGCGGGCAAAAAGCCGCCCACCTTCCACTGCCCGCCAACGACAACTCCGCTTTTCCCAAAAGTTTGCCAAAATGCCGGATAGTTGTTGTTCAATTGGATGCACTAACCGAAGAGGAGACAAGCCTGGATTGTGTTTGTACAGAATCCCGTCTGACAAGGAAAACCCAGAGAGGAGGATGTTGTGAATCCCTCCTTCTCTATAGCTACCCAGGTTGTCAATGGCGGGTCATTTAAGCTGCAGGAATGGTTTACCTGACAATGGAAAAAAGTTTATATTACATGTATGTCACAATATGTTGTGTTACCTTAACCAAAATATTACTGCCCTAGAAAAGCTAACTGCAGTAACGTTAGCTGACTAACGTTACACTGACCACCCATGCAAGCAACGTTAGGTAGCTCACGTTAGCTAATTAGCACTCACCTTCGCTTTGACGATGAAGAATTTATTGTCCTTCACCTCCCAAACAACAGCATTATTGACCCATCCAGATCGAAAGTACAGATAACTATCTGTACTTTTGTACGCTTTCATCTTCGCGGCAGTGTAAGGGGATGGATTCTCCACAAGATAAATGTAAATGTCACCGAAGTACAGCAGCGACTTCGCGGTTTTTAATAATTGAAATAAAGCAGCGGGTGCTGTATATAGGTCACACTTACCTAAGACGCTTAGTTTGTTTGCGTATCTTTGTTTTTCGTCTTTTGACAGGTGATCTAAACACACGTGTGTTGCAAAAGAAGGAAATTTGACAGGCTTCTGCGGTAGCTCTATGGGGTTTCCAGTGTCCGTCCGCATTCTGGAACGTTGTTTTGCCCGCCAGGGCTCTGCAGCAGTCACGTGACTGAAAGCTATGAATTAACTATATGTACTTGCAACTATGACACCATGATATTAATGTTGTAGATGGCACTGGACGCTGGAACTGGGCCCATCACACTGAAGAGCTTTGCCTGTACATGTGCTGCTGGTAAAGGGTTATGTAACCACATTGTGGCATTGCTTTATGAGACAGCACACTACAGTACTATGGGTACTCCCTGTGGCTTGTACAAGCAAGCTTCAGTCTTGGCACAGGCCACGCAATCAGGTAAACACACACTGCAAGCCATGCCTAGGAAAATATAACACTCACCCCTGGTCTAGGAGGGCTGCAATGGCTGCAGATATTTACTAAAACCAAGTAACTCACCTTCTATAACAAGGGGGCATACTTATCAGGTGTAGTCAGTGCTTAGTTTGAGCAAATACCAGCAACTACTTGCAGCCCTCCAGGACGATGCTTATTTACACATGATACATGCTTAAAATGAGTGTTGACATTTAACTTCAGAAATTAAAACAAAAAAAGCCCTCTGCAAGCCCACCTCTATATGAAAACCATTTTTGTTTGTAAGGGGATTCACCCAGAACCAATTGACCAGCTTCTGGTCAAAAAGCCCAAGGCATCTGCCAGCTGTGGGGTGAAATCAACCCTTTACAGGGCATACAAAGGTAATTATGCATTTATGGTTTCCCAAAGCATTCAAAACAAAGACTTTTCATTAAGCATTATTAACCCGTGTTATAATGCGGGAAGAATAAAAATATACTTTTTGGTCAAATAAATTATAAGTTGAAACATTTTCAATATGGACACGACTTCAATAAAGCTCAGACTTTATTAACCATTTACAATTTTCAGGCTTTTTTCATTATAATGCTTTTCAATGGCAAAAGACTACTCCTGTACTACATTATAATAGATCTGCTTAGTTACTGATATGATATCCACCACACTCCATTAAGCTTTATCGGTCCTGTGTTTTAGGATCCCTTCCAGACAAGAGATTCTTGTCAATTGGACAAAGTCTTAAAGACGTACAGCCACAACCATTGATATGTCAGGCGCTTGATGGTATGGCAAACCTGAAAATGGTTGATTCAAATTTTGGACCAGTCCCATTCGGATTGCCACTGTCATATCAATGCCCCCCAACACCACCACAGACCAAAGACACCTGCCACCACCCTGATGCTCCTGTCTTCCCGCCGCTGCCTCTGTTGGGATACACTCTGCCTCAAAATCTGTCCTTCGTCGCCAACCTACATCACTTCTACCACCTGGAGTGTGGCTGTCTCTCCGGATTTATCAGCTGTGCTGGAGAGGGAGACAAGGGAGCAGAGCAAGAGCCAGCTGTGGAGTGCCGCTCGCCAGACCCGACTTACAGCCAGCCGGTTCCATGATGTAATCCATGCCAGGGGAGAGGAGTCCAGTCAGATTATTAAAAGGCACCCGACAGACACCAGCCATGAAGAGGGGCTTGGGGCTTGAGGCTGAAGTTCTCCAGCAATATGCAGAGATTTGCCAAATCAATGTCTCTGCACGTGGCTTCATTGTCCACCCTGATGCTCCGCATCTGGGGGCAAGTCCAGATGACCGAGTGGTGGACCCCAGGGAGGATCCCCCCTTCGGGCTGGTGGAAGTGAAATGTCCGGATGTGGAGTCCATCACGGTGGCAAACCATGTCCGAATTACTGGTGGGAAAGCGCAACTAAAAAAAAGTCACAGGTACTACACACAGGTGCAAGGCCAGCTTGCTGTGACTGGCCTTGCATGGTGTGACTTTATCACAGACACCAGGGGCGACATAACAGTGGAGCGAGTGTGGCAAGATGATGCTTTCATCTCTGCCATGTAGGAATTCTGTCCTTTGTAAAGTAAAACTCGGAGTTCCAAAGTTTAGGTCAATAGCAATTTAATTATAATGCAAAATAGTCTTCATTACAGTATACAAGATACCGGGTAATCGTAAGGCAGTTCAATCACAAAATAGTGTTGTGTGTGGTACAAGCTTTATACCCCAAACCTGAAATAAAATGCTGACATAGAATGCAGGTTCCTGTCCCTGATTGGGTGACAGGCAAACAAATGGACATTATATGTGGTGTGGGAGGGAACCAAATGGTTATTGTCACCTAGGTATGCTGGCTAACTCCCGTCTCACACCCTAGCGGTGCCGTCGTCACCAGGCTTTGTTTCTAACCCCCCTTGATCATTGAGTAAGGCTGATTGTGTTAGGTGACCATCCAAGAACATTGAAGCAGGAAATGTATTTTTCCCTACAAAGGATGGACTGGACCTGTTCTTTTTCAACACGTTCATGGACGTTTATCTAGGACGTCATTAGAACAATTTTGTCTACCTCAGACTATCCCTGTGATGGCCATGAACCCTGAAGAAAAAAGAAAAGACTGAATAAATTACTCACGAATATCACATTTGACCATTACACACACATACAGGTTCAAAAATTGCAGTTATTGCTAAAGGATCATTAGTTTCCCTGTACATTAGTTTCCCTCTGTACAGGTACTCACAGGAAGCGCGAACGTGAACGCTGATCCATTGCTCCCCAAAATTTATTTTTGTAGCGCTTGCAGTTGACACAAGCAAGCACTTTACATTCCAAACAATATGTACAATTATTTACATGAAATAAACTAAAAAGTAAGTAGAAAGAAAGACAGACACAATTGTAATTGTATTTTTTGTTGTGCTGGCCAGTTGAAAGAGGGGGAGGCGCTGACACGCCCAGCGTCCATTACCCCCCTCCATGGGTGGGAGAAAGAGGGGGAGGCGCTGACACGCCCAGCGTCCATTACCCCCCTCCATGAGTGGGAGAAAGAAGGGGAGGCGCTGACACGCCCAGCGTCCATTACCCCCCTCCATGGGTGGGAGAAAGAAGGGGAGGCGCTGACACGCCCAGCGTCCATTACCCCCCTCCATGGGTGGGAGAAAGAAGAGGAGGCGCTGACACGCCCAGCGTCCATTACCCCCCTCCATGGGTGGGAGAAAGAGAGGGAGGCGCTGACATGCCCAGCGTCCATTACCCCCCTCCTGAGCTGCTCATAACAGTGAGTGTCTAGCCTAACTCCATAGGTCCTTGGAAATTAACCAGAACACAGCAGTTGGTCCAGATCTGGTTAATACTGCCTGAGAGAGTGAGAGGAAGTGTTGAGTCAAAGATGTGGTACTCCTTGATCCTTCTGATCACTCGCTCCACAAGGATCCTCAGGCGGGCAATGGCTTGTGTTCGCTCAGTCTCCTCCCTTGAGAACTGAGCTCGATGCTTGAAGGGCGGTATGAGGAGACTTGCTCCTACGGTCTCCAGCAAAGACTCGATCAAAAAACCCTTGCCAGCCATTACTCCGTCCCCTTGCTCCAACAGACCAATGAATCCTGACTGCTTTGTAATCTCCTTGTCAGAGATTGCACCAGTGTAGAGCTTTGAAACAAATGTTACAGCCCCAGAGGGAGAAACGCCAACAAGCCCCTTGAAAGTGGTATGGGATTTGTAGGTGGAATATGTCTCAGAGTGGAGAGTGAGGGCAGTTGGGGTTTCACACCGGAGCTCCGTGCAGTCCACGATCACTCTCACATGGGGGCAGTACACCTTGAATTTGGGTGGCATCCATCTCCTCACCTGGTCCCTGGTCATCCATATGGGCATGGAACCTAAAATGAGGTAGAGATAGTTGGCCCATGTTATGATGACCCGGCTCACTGTTGACACAGACACCCCAAACATGTCTGCCAAAACCTTCTCTTTTAGCCCAACAGCAGTGCGCAGAGAGTACATGAAGTACTCATCAATGATTGGTAGCTTTCGTTGGGGACTTGGTGTTGCCTCTGAAACAGCTTCCACTCCCATTCTCTGAGCCTTGCTCCAGTAAACCAGCAAACTCGCAGAGGGTTCAATGGCCTGCCAGAAGAGTGAGAAAATGCGCTCCGATGGTAATCTGGTGTAGTACCGGAAATCTTCATCTGAAACACAAAATCTTCTTAACTGGGGCTGCTGCACGAGCGACAGCCTTCGCACAGCTGCCTCCAATTCTTCAATCCTCCTCAGTGCTGCATCCATTGCCCCTATTGTGAGTATACAAAACAAAAACAAAAAAATACATAAGCTATGTCTGTTTCTCAAAACAAACATGGAGAAAATAAGTGATCTGCAAGCAGTGTTTGTTGCAATTAAAATCACAACATAGCTGCAGGTACCTCCCAAAAAAACAGAAACACCAGTTTTCCATAAAATGAAACCTGATTATCTACGCTGTTTTGAGACTCTCAAATCATATGCAAGATTAGATTATAGCTTGTTTTTTTCTGAATATGGCAATTAATCATAATTGACTATTAATCATATGATTATAAAATAATATGGACCTATATAGTCTTTTGACTTCAAAACTTAACGGAGTTGTAATATGAGCACAACAAACAAGTAGGTGTACTTGGTGTGTGATTTCATTCATTGAGTTTGAGCGAAACCTTATTCCCTAGCTAGCGATGTATTTGTGTGCAGACCCTGCAGGTGCATAAGAAGCATAAAATCATATATAACTGGGGGCAAAAAAATATACCAAGGCTTCATTTGTTTCTGCGGTTTTTTGGTTTGATTAAAAAAATACATATCTCGTGATCTGCCTCCTCCTCAGCCACCAACTTGTAGACGGTCAGAAATGTGCGTCGTGCACAGCACTACTAGCTATATGGCCACAGCTAAAAATACGAGCTAGCTAATCTAGTTGGCTAGCTAGCTAACCTAAAACCTCACTGGTTGAATTAACCAATTTAAAATAACAATACAAACAACAATCAACAAAACAGAATGGTAACCAAGTAGGTTAGCTAGCTAGCTAATCAAGTTAATAATATACACTTACCGGCAGGTGGTCGAGCATCGTAGTCATGATCGGGCACCGCAGGAACAGCGGCGGCCATCTCTACCTCTTCGCCGTTTTCCGCAATCTCCCGAACATCCGACCCAAGTCGTTCCGTAGCCCTTGCATACGGTGACTTTCTACGGGAAGACCTGTTTGCCCATGCAAAATGACAAGGCACCGCATCTTTCCTCACATGTTTCAGGCCACCCGGCGTCAGGAACACGTCTCCCTCCTCAAAATGGGCGCTACAGATGTAGGTGCACTTTGTTACTTTGAACAAAGGACCTTCCTCTCTCCTCACGGCCTGGACCCACATCTTCTTTCGGCCTTCGTCTTCCGGGAAATTGTGAAAACTTAAATATGGGTGCGTTTGTTTGCTGTTTTTGCACAAAAGGACACAGCACCACCTCTTGCTTCTACTTTGTGCCATGGCGAATGGTGGGGGCGGAAGTGAAGATACAACGAGTAATCATAAACCGGAAATCGCACCCCGGAAATGAGAGATAGGCCTATAGAGTGCCTTACCCGCTCATCTTCAACATGTTTGTCATCACATATTAAAGGATAAGTTCGCTATTTTGGACCTTGGACCCTATTTGCAGTCTGTCTTCCATGAACCTGACACATTGAGTCCATATTTTCACTGATCGGTCCAGTATTGAGCTCGCTACAGATTTCCTGTAGGCTCTCACTGGGCTACAATAGAAGTCAACGGGGCAATTCTAAATGTTATGGAAAAACAACGATAAATGTGCTTTCATGTACGATAAATGAGACGGGAAGCTCAGGGTGTATTGTTACCGGTCTCAGTATGCTCTCCTGTGAAATTTATCTCAATCCGAACATTTTTACGTGCTTGGCATGGCTTGGACGTAAGCATTTCTCTGTTGCTTGTTTTCGCTGCTCCCGCGGA
Organism: Synaphobranchus kaupii; assembly: GCA_029718625.1. NCBI lineage: Eukaryota > Metazoa > Chordata > Actinopteri > Anguilliformes > Synaphobranchidae > Synaphobranchus > Synaphobranchus kaupii. Next base: position 69,547,519 of record CM056377.1, on the reverse strand, counting down.
GTACTATGTGTCGGGGGTGGGGGAGCGGGAAGGTGTGCCGGCCGTTTACGAAACTATCTAGGTGAGCAGTCTGCGTTTGTTTACCTGCAGCAATGTAGGCTACAATTTGCACAAAAAAACTTGGATGATGGATTACTATAATGATTACGAAGACAAAGAATTCGATTTTGACTTTGACGTTACTGGCTACAGATTTGAGCCAGAATACATGGACACGGAACTACAAGAGATGGATGATAAGAGAGCAAGAGAAGAGAGAGAGGCTGAAGTTGCGCAGGTAATGTAAATGATTACAAATGATGATTACAAACACTGCGTTACAAATAGTTCTGCTGTAGGCTACTAGCTAGTAAACTCCAACGGGAGGTCAGGATCTGTGATCAACTGCTTTTCAAGCGGCCCGCCCCTCTCTACAACGTAGCTAGACTGCGGAAGTTTACAGTGCGAGGTAGTGCGGTCGGAGAAATAGTTCTGTTTCAAATGGAACTGTTGTTTCAACGTTCGGTTTGCGTTTGTGATAGCCTACATTTCACAGGAGAGCATACTGAGACCGTAAGAATACACACTGAGCTATAAAAGCACATTTATCGTTGTTTTTCCATAACATTTAGAATTGCCCCGTTGACTTCTATTGTAGCCCAGTGAGAGCCTCCAGGAAATCTGTAGCGAGCTCAATACTGGACCGATCAGCGAAAATATGGACTCAATATGTCAGGTTCATGGAAGACAGACCGCAAATAGGGTCCAAGGTCCAAAATAGAGAACTTATCCTTTAATTTTGGTTGGAGCGAGCTATGATGTGTCTACTACGGGGGAAAAAATACTTTCGTATTTCCAGTGTCTCGGAGCAAGCAGCCAAACTATGGGTTAAGTATCTCAAATCAATTGCTCCATACCTGTATAACCTTATCAATTTAGATATTAATTTAGCTATTCCAACCGCTCCCGTAGCCTACGCAATAGCCCCGTTATGTACTCCCCCTGTACTCCCCTGTCATGAACGTTACCATTGCTTAGCAATGCTGGGTTAGCTAGCTGGCAAGCTAACGATATCTCACGGTAAGTCGTTTTAACATTTAGCTAGCAAGCTAACGATAGCTTATGGCAAGCCATTTTAATTTAACAGTTATCCTTGCTGTCAAGTAATCCTTGCTGGCTGGCCATATAAGTTCGCTAGCTACCGTGATTGCCTCGCTAACGTTACTAACGTTACTAACGATTAGAAATCTAACCGGACATTTGTACACCTGGATCATTTTAGGTGCCAAAAATTACGAAAATGTGCGGAGAATAGAGCCAACGTGTTAGCGGTATGTTTGTACTGACAATACGGGGATGTTTAAAATAAAACCAATAATTTATCGGAAAAGAATACGGAGTCTGAGTTTGTAAGTGTTTGCAATGTTTGTGATTAGGTTACAGGATGCAGATGAAAGTTAATGCCAGCTACGATGTAGCTACTGTGCTTTTAGCTAGCGTGTGAACCCACTAACCTTAATCCCCACTTTATCTGGAAGAGTTTTCAGAACGGGGTTTCATGCTGCGACAAACCGTGACAGACTGCTCTGCCACAGTCGAGTTAATTAGCGGTTAGCAATGGTGGTGATGCATTGCGTCTAGCTAGGCTACCGAGCTCAGCTGGTATGCTATCTAGCTAATCAAATTAGCTGATGTTAGCTGAATATAAATTGAAGATAACTGAATGAACGTTAATTATGTGACGAATACTACACATTCAATGCGAATAAATGACACAGTAAAATCGAGGATGAAAATTAAATGTTATATTATAAAACATTAGCAACTTAAGGAAGTTTACCGCAAGTTTATTTTGCAAAATGGTGGGTTTGGTCAGGTCATGGGCTTTATATAGTTCTGTGGGCTTTATAGTTCTGTGGCTTCTCCACTCCGAACTGTCAATCATACTGTGCCCGGGCCATATCCGGTTGACCCTGCTCCAAGCCAAGGTCACTTCGGCTCCACGGAGCAGGCGCAGTTTGTACAAACGGCCGGCGAAAAAGACTTCCGAGCTTCAATTCAGTTTTTACGAGGCCGTGGAAAGGCAATGGGTGACGACACAGTGGCTTTGTCCATATTTTTATACAGTCTATGGTTTAGACACGCATTGTTTTGACCAGTTGGGCCGCACCCCCCCACTGCCCACAATATGCATATACAGTGAGCACATTGTTATTTTAGCACTCTGAGTGTGAAAGGATACAATAATAATGTGGTTAAAGTGCTGGGGTGCATCCCAATATTCTTCACTCCCCACCTCCTTTCCTCCACTCCCCCACTCCTCTCCTACCCGGAAGTATGCAAAACAGCCTGAACGTTTTGAGTACAAGTAGTTGCATGTACAGTATACGATGTGAATGTACCTGACATTGCGGTTTGCGTCAAGACATTAATTAATATGTAGGGTGACTGGGGACAGTTGCAACAGTGTCTTATTCCTCCAATCAGAAACATGCTAGAGTGAAGGCACTCGATACTGCACACACTCAGTTAGACCCTCCATCAGGAAGAAAGGAGCCACATTCAACCTTTGCTTCTACATTTACTGACAAAAGCTAGTTTTGGAGGTATGAAAGTAATTTTTTCATGAGCTGTATTTTGATTATACTGTCCTGACCTTTTCTATGAATTAATCCAAACTTACTTAGTTTGAATCATTGTTTTATTGATTTTGATGTGACATGATTAGAATGTGTCAAGGTTGTTGTGTCTAGCTAAAAATTAAGTTTTCTCATGGCTGCTGGCGTTGGGGACAGTTGCAACAAGCTAAGCAGCCATGTCAGGTCCCGCTTTTCCAAATGGAGAAAGCAATAATAATTGATAAAATAATAAAAAATGATTCATAATTTATTAATACAAAATAAGTGTCTTAGTTATTTTAAAGGCCCACACGCACATGTAGCCTAGCTATAGTGTTTTTGAGATTTTCATATCATCCTGGAGGTTTCCGATTGTGTTCCATACTGAATTTTGGTTGAAGTATGCGTATTTTAGAGTCTAAATGCTATTTTTAGAAAACCTATTTCCTCTGTGACATGACGTAGCTACAGTTGAGGCCACTATTATTGGCCCCCCCTGTAAAGATGAACAAAAAGGGTTATAAAAAATTCACCGTTTGGTGAATTAGCTTAATCTCACACTGAAAAAACAAGAAGAATCCAACCTTTAATTGACATTAATTTATTAAGAGAAAAAAAAATCCCTCATCAAGAAATAATTATTTTTAACAAAACCACATTGGCCACAATTATTGCCCCCCCCTGCATTTATATATAGAATAAAGTAATAATTTTTAATATTTGGTCACATATCCATTGCATGCCATGACTTCCTGATGTCTGTGACCCAACAACATCAAAAGACTCTTGATATCTTATTTTCTGGTACTCTTACAAGCGATACTATAACATATCTGCATTTGAATGGATCTCTATGGGAATTGGGGGGTGGGACTAGATTTAGCTGTAAATTATTCTGGAACAGTATGGAATACATGGTTGGTAAAATGGCCGTAAGTCAACAAGGGTCTGAGGTATCAAACAAGCCTTAAACAATCACTCTGCTGCCAGATATGCAGTAGATATGGATGGATCACTTTAAGGGTTGTTTCTCCTGACAAATTTTCCTATTGAACTCTATGGAAAAATAAGTCAGGAGAAGAAACCCTTCAAGTTATTCATCCATATCTACTGCATATCTGGCAACATAGTGATGGTTTAAAGCTTGTTTGATACCTCAGACCCTTGTTGACTTACAGCCATTTTACCAACCATGTATTCCATACTGTTCCAGAATAATTTACAGCTAAATCTAGTCCCACCCCCCAATTCCCATAGAGATCCATTCAAATAATTAGACAATAATAATAAGACAAGATTTACTAATTACATTTTATTTCAGGTTCGGAAGTTTGCTTTTCAACTAGCCTCTCACTACAGTTGCAAGTTTCCACCAACATGGAGCGAGACCAATATGGCTGGTGTTGATTGGTTCAATGCCTTTCTGAAGAGGCACCCCACTCTCTCTATACGACGTCCCCAAGCCACGAGCCTTTCGAGGGCGACAAGCTTCAACAAAACGAATGTGACCAATTTTTTTGACAACCTCAGCGATGTTTTAGACAAGCATAAATTTGAAGCCCAAAACATCTGGAACATGGACGAAACGGGCATAACAACGGTCCAAAATCCCGAACACTTGCCTGTGTGGTGACACAATACCACCAATGTTTATTTTCCCGCATGTGCATTTTAAACCCCATTTTATCCGGGATGGCCCACCTGGCTGCACTGGGACAGCCAACACATCAGGATGGATGCAGGAACCAGACTTTTTGATGTTTTTAAAGCACTTTCAGCTTCACACCAAGAGCTCACTGGAGTCTAAGGTGCTTTTAATATTAGACAACCACCCCTCACACTTATCTGTGGAAGGAATTAACTACTGCCGCAGCCATGGCATTATCCTGTTATCCTTCCCCCCACACTGCTCCCACAAATTACAACCTCATGACAGAAGTGTATATGGACCCCTGAAAAAAGTGGTGAATTCATTCTGCGACTCCTGGATGAAGCCCCATCCAGGGATGACGATGTCGATATACGATATCCCAGGCATTGTCAGGATGGCCCTACCAATGGCAGCAACTAGGGATGTCAACGGTTAGCCAGTTAGCCGGATAGCCGTAAAAATAAAAATATCCTAATATGCTTAACGGCTTATCAGTTAATTTGCATAATAATAAAAAAGAATCTGCATTGACGTTATTGTGTTAAATAATGGGGGAGATGTCATTATTTTAAACATACTTTGGGGGGGGGTTGTCAACCGGTTGTCCTATTTCCCCAGTAGGTTGCTACCAGATCGGAACAGGTGGCGGGCGATTGAGCGAGAGCTGCTCTACTGTTGCTAACGTTATAGCCAGTATCCACATCAAAATGAAACGCACAAACCGTAGCTCAGTTTGGGGCGGCAGTGTAGTATAATGGTTAAGGAACTGGCCTTGTAACCGAAAGGTTGCAGGTTCGATTCCCAGGTAGGACACTGCCGTTGTACCCTTGAGCAAGGTACTTAACCTGAATCGCTTCAGTATATATCCAGCTGTATAAATGGATAATATGTAAAAAATGCTAAAAAGTTGTGTAAGTCGCTCTGGATAAGAGCGTCTGCTAAATGCCTGTAATGTAATGTAATGGAATAATTTTACAAAGAAAGATAAAAAAAATAATAAAAAATAATTTTAAAAATCCTTTAAAATACAGGCACACGTGCGTCCAAACCAAGGGGCCAAGACTGGGGGTGCGCCCCAATATTCTTCACTCCCCACCTCCACTACCCGGAAGTATGTGGAGGAAGGGAGGGGAGTAGGGGAGTGGAGGAGAGGAGCCGTGAAGAAAATTGGGACAGCGAATCTGCTTCACCGTCATCAAAATTGGCATTGACTATTGATGAAGTTGCCCTATCATAACTTTGACTGACGCCGAGCCCACAAATATTCCCAAAGCCAATCACAGATCTTCCACATGGTCAGCCCATTTAAAGCTGCAAAATGTATTTTAAGTTACAAGTGCAAGTAACCTATAGTTGCATCAGTGTAAACAAGCCTGTATTGCGGTTCGCGTCGAGACACTAGTTAACATGTAGCTAATCAGCAACATTAGGTCAAAGTAAACATGTTGTAGTATAGGCTACGCAAACATAACAATTTACTGTAATTCTAGAATCCCGATGTCCCCGATGTCTGAACATACCAAGCACTAATTCACCTATAGGCATAGGCTACTGTAATTTCTGAAAACAAATTTAAAAACGTCCTTTAGAATGGTTGAATAAATTAATTAATGCATATTCACATAGCTACTGAAATGGTAGCTGTCATCCTTAGGCTATATTTATGTAGCCTACAGTCATGTTCGTTAATAAGCAACGTTGAGCAACGTTAATGTGCAAGCAAATAAATAAAGTTGTTTCCCCGACTTTTATGTTGTCATGGTTTTTAACCCTGCTTACCTATGTGGTCATTTTCCTCAGTGGCCACGCGAGGGCGCTGCCCTTTTGGTAGATGCTGGCTCCGCCCTGCTGGGTTTGCGTAGGCTACTTTCTGTTAGCATTTACACCTGGGCGTGGTCACAGCTATTTAAGCCTTCCGTTTCGTTCTATCGGGGCTTCTATATTGATTGTTTGTACTGTGGTGTATTGTGCTGTATTGTGTGTGGTATTATTCAGCCCTTTGTATGTAAGTCAGTATTATTTTCGGTCTAGGTTTTTAAGGAGACCGTTTTGCTCCGTTGTGGTTAGTTGGAGTTATGCGGGACTCGCCTATGTGGAAGGAGCTATTTGGACTCGTCCCCCCTGGCGTATCTGCCTATGTGGATGTAGTTATTCGGACTCTTCCCCCCTGGCTCTTTTCAGTCCTCGCTTCCTGGTTTCTCCTTTTTAGTCCGTTTGCCTAGTGTTTGCCTTTCTATGTCTCTTTCTCCTCTCTCTGTCTGCTTTCTTCCGTGAAGGCGAGAGGAGTATTGTTTGTTTGTATTTATCTACGTTGTAGGTTTTTACTAGAGACAGGGCATTTTTATTGTACTGATTTTAGGGCTTTATTTATTTTGTGTTAGTTATTCGTACCATTTGGGCTACTCCCCTATTTTATCGCCTCATTGCTGAGGCAGGGCTTATTTCCTGCTGGCTTTTTAGTTACCCATCTCGTGAGCCAGTTAGTAGCTTCGGTACGTTTGTTTCCCTGTTTTTGTCTCCTCGTGGACTACGTTCCCCTTTGTTGTGAGTCAGGGTTATTTATATTATATTGAGGCAGTGCTTGCTATTAAGTTTGCGTGGTCTTTTGTTGCAGCTGTCCTGTTCGCCCTTTCTACCTGCGAGACGATTTTGTTGGGAACTTTTGTTCTGTTTCGTTCTCCGGGTGTTTGTCTCCTTATGTGGAGCTTGGGCGATGTTGTGGACGTGTTTTGTGTGTGACTGCGTGTTTTCTTAAAATAGCCTCGGAACGTTAGCTCTCTGTTCCATTTCGCCTCGTTACATATTTCTTTACTGAGAGGCTAGGGCTTTTGTTTTCAATTAAGCTTGCGTTAGTCATTATGGATAGTAAAGTTATGGGACGACGGTGCTCCGTCGGCTCGCCTGTAAAATGTTTCTTCCCCCTGGGAGATCGGGTGTTTACCCCCTTTATTTTTCCGCATTTCACTGCTAGCCTATCAAACTAGCCTTGGAACGTTGGATCTGTTCCTTTCGCCTTCTCACTTTCTATCGTATTATTTTGCAGTGTTTATTGACTGTTTTATGTTTGTCTTTACGCTACTCGCCCGTTCTTATGTGTCTCGTTTCCGAGACAGGGCGCCTATTATTTCTAACTGTTCAGAATCCTGTCCTTGCGCTCTATTTGGCGTGTGACAGTCAGCCTGTTAGTAGCGTCTGTAGTGGTGTTCGTTGTTCGTTGTCTTGTCTCCTCCCTTATCTGCGGGGTATCCCGCCTTAGTGGCCTTAGGGCTTTAGGATTCCCCTTGCTGCGTTTGGCTCCTCCCACCTCACACGTCACGCCCCATTACATATGTAGGATATGAACCACAAAAACGGACTGGCGTTTTGTTATCCATTGTAGGATGCTATGCCCTTTGTGCGCTAATAGCCTACTGAAGCACACACAATTTAGGCTAAATATCTTGCATCATTATCTTGGGGAAATTCACATAAGGCAGAGCTACGCATCATCACTGTTGCCTCTGTGGGCGTGAGCGCGATGATGTCACCCAAAAATGTGAAAAAACCTCCACAGTAGCATACATCGATGTATGCTTCGCCGGAGGGGAGGGAAAGCCGATTTTGAAGCCGCTTCACTGGTCTTCTACACTATTGGGACAGTGGAGGGAGGGAGGAACGAAAGATCGGTTTCCGGGGCATGGAGTAGAGGAGTGGTAGTGGAGGAGGAAAGGTGGCATTTTTCGACTATTGGGACGCACCCTGGGCTTTCGTTTTGAAGCTCACTTCCTGGTTGGGCTGGGAGCAGCAATTGTGCCGTTGCTCACTAGCGCCACTGCGATTGGCTCCAGTATAGGTCTTTCACCACGTAAGTCAATGGCACAATGTGGTCAAAATACTCAGTCAAGAAATTTTTCCCACAAAAAAATTTAATTGCAACAGGTGCCTTTCCTTCATCTAATGCCTCTGCATGTGCTGTTTTTTTTAAAATATTGTGTCGTTTGGACAGGGTATTAACATTTGTTCAGGACCAATCAGAGGGACAGGTTGAGTCCTCTTCGGCTCCACGGAGCAGACGCAGTTTGTACAAACGGGCGGCGAAAAAGACATCCGGAGCCTCAATTCAGTTTTTACGAGGCCGTGGAAAGCCAATGGGTGACTTCACAGTGGCTTTGTCCATATTTTTATACAGTCTATGGTCCAAAGAGACAAGCAAAACAGATTCCGATTCCCCAGACTGGCTGGGGACACATTACACTATTTTTTAGCCCAATTTGGCAACGATTTGAGGTCGGGCAGAGTCTGTGGTAGTCCAGGGCAGTCCCGGCTAATACAGGCTGGTTGCGCTGTAAAGTCGCACCTGTAATCGTTGTGTGTGGGAGTGAAATACTGTAGTCTTGTCTCCTACGATCCCAGTCGGGAACGCCACGATTTTATCAGACAGGCTTGATTTTTATCGGGGTTAGTCTTTGCATAATCCTGTGGTTGGCGCTGGCCAAAGACTGAAATTGCTACGGGAATTTTCAATAGCCAATTAAAAGTGAGTTTGCGACAGAGGAAGGCAGAGGTGGAAAAACACGGAAGTAAACATCAAATCCAACGTGCGGATGGCTGAGCCGAATAAATATGTTTTTTGGAATACTACAAATTAGGTTTGAGATTTTTCTGTCTTTTAGATTTGTGCTCCTGAAAAACAGCCGTTGTTATGTGTGTGCGACACAAGAGACTGATAATCTGCATATGACATTTGTTAAATGTGTGGTAAGCTACTTATTATTGTCATTGTCGCTTACGATTGGAAAAGTCGTGTAATGTGTCCCCAACTTTAGCCAGACGCTACACTCTAAAAAATGCTGGGTGTAAAATTACACCTACTCGGCGCTGGGTTATTTTGACCCAGCACAGTTGGGTTACCTAATTGACCCAACATGCTAGGTTAACTGTTTTACCCCAAAAAATGGTTATTTTGAACCAGCAGTGGGTCACTTTTTAAACTTTTGTTGGGTTATTGTTATTTATTGTTATTCATGACATTCTTTACCCACTGCTGGGTATTTCTTTACCCAGCATTGGTTTATTTGTTTTTTTGCTGGGCTTTCTTATTTGTTACTAAATCAATAATTCACATTTCTAAAAGATAGAAACTGTTTCTAAAAAAAAGGAATGAACACTAATGTAAATTTTTTTAAATTTTTTATTGAGAGCCACATTTCATCAGTAAAATTGACAGAAAATAACGATTTTTGAATTAGCATAGCTATTGTTGAGCGATCTAGTTCTCTGAAACCCTCTTCATCTATCTCCTCATCTGAAAAACAGGGAGTTGGGGGGGGGGGGGATACATGGTAATGGTAAATTTCTAACAATTTAAATCTTGATTTTATAGGCTAAATGAATGCAAAATGTTTCAGTTTTGCATTTTTACAAAAAAACTAAACATTTCTAGAAAATGTTTTAGTCTTTGATATAATAGAGTATTGTGTGTAGATGAATGAGAAAAAAATCCCAATTAACCTGTTCATTCGTTGGCTATTATGCCCCCTGGTGGACTATTTCCGCCTAAAATTGATTTCTTCTGAAATAATTCTCCATATATTCAAAATTAGATTGACTACCTACATGACTGAAGATGAAATTGAATAAAACCCCGTTCCATTAGAAATAAGGTGTTTGAATTTATTTCTGACTAACTGAATGAATAGGTTAAATTGGAAACATTTTGTTTTAAGATAAGAACCAGTGACTAATGTTGAAGTGGGATACCTAATCTCTACACCTCTCAGAAAAAAGCCCCCAGAAATAGACAGATTTACCTTCAAATTTGGAGATCAGCTGCTCCAGATTCCATGAGCACAGTATATTTTTAACAAAACTGTCCATGGAGTCTTAGGAGAGACAAAGACAAGAAACAATCAGATACTCACGTTACATTGATCATAGTACTTTGTATTGGATGAGTTTTCACTATGCGTATTATGACCGTATCGTCTGTCGTGTACTGTGTCTGCCAGCCTGTGCATAGAGTCTAGCTACCGGTAGTAGCCTAGCTAAGTTTATTAATCACCCCTTATTTGTGTCAGTCATATTGGGAATATAGGTACATCACATGACCTCTCCATCACCGTTGACGGGACCGTGGTGGCTGCCTCCCGCTCTGCAAGGAACCTGAGGGTGGTCCTGGACGACCGGCTGGACTTCAAAGAGCACATCAGGGCGACGGCTCGGTCCTGCAGGTTCCTCCTGTACAACATCAGGAGGATTCGACCGTACCTGACCACCTACTCCACCCAGCTTCTTGTCCAGACCATGGTCACCTCACGCCTGGACTACTGCAACTCTCTGCACGCAAGCCTACCGGCCTGCACCATTCTGCCTCTCCAACTGATCCAGAATGCAGCTGCCCGGCTTGTGTTCAACCTCCCGAAATTTTCACATGTAACCCCCCTGCTGAGGTCACTCCACTGGCTGCCAGTTGCAGCCAGGATCAGGTTCAAAGTTCTGACCCTGGCCTACACTGCAGCCAATAGGACAGGCCCCGCCTACCTGCAGGACTTAATCCAGAACTATGTTCCGGCTCGACCACTTTGCTCTTCTACAGCAGGGCGACTGGCACTTCCCCCCCTCCGTGTCAAAGGCTCTCGCTCGTCCCAACTGCGGAGTTTTTCCACCTTAGCTCCTCAGTGGTGGAATGAACTTCCCATTCCCCTACGTTCTACTCCAACCCTGCCTGCATTCCGTCGAGGCCTGAAGACACACCTCTTCAGACTCCACCTTGACTGATATTCTAACCTAGGAATATCAGTTCCCTGTGTTTACTAGTTCCCTGTGTTTTCCTGTCTGTTTATTATAGTTTATAATAGTATTTAGAATAGAAGTGTAGTATTGCTGTAGTATTTACCCACAGCTTACTGTGAACTACAGTCAACGTTCATTACTAGGGATAGCTGCTACATTATGGGAAGGATGTGCTTTGTCTTGTCTGTTCTGTAGTGATCTTGATGATGTCTCTGTATGCACTTACTGTACGTCGCTTTGGATAAAAGCGTCTGCTAAATGAATGTAATGTAATGTAATGTAAGCTTGGTGAGGGGGGAAACTACTTGGCTGTAGGACCTGATGAACCTTCTGTAGAAGTTGGCGAATCCCAAGAAGCATTGAAGGTGTTTCTGAGAGGAAGGCGTGGGCCAGTTAGTGACCGCCTGAACTTTCTTGGGATCCACCCTGATCTGTCCCTTCTCCACAATGAAGCCAAGGAACTCAACTGAGTCGGTGTGGAAAACGCATTTCTCCGCCTTAACAAACAGTTTGTTTTCCAATAGCCTCTGGAGAACTTGCTTGACGTGGCCCTCATGTTGAGTAAATCAGGATGTCGTCAAGGTACACAAATACGTGTCGGCCCAGTAAGTCCCGAAGAACGTCGTTGACTAACGCCTGGAACACGGCAGGTGCGTTAGTGAGGACGAATGGCATGACCAGGTACTCAAAGTGTCCAAGAGAGGTATTGAAGGCGGTCTTCCACTCGTCGCCCTCTCTGATCCGAACCAGGTGGTAGGCATTATGTAAGTCCAGCTTGGTGAAGATGGTGGCATCGTGTAGCGGGTGAAAGGCGGAGTCCATTAAAGGCAGAGGATACTTGTTCTTAACTGTAATGTTGTTCATTTCTCTGAAGTCGATGCAGGGGCGTAGTGAGCCATCCTTCTTCTGAACAAAGAAGAATCCAGCGCCCATGGGTGAAGAGGATGGGCGAATCAGCTTATTGGCTAGGCAGTCCCTGATATATTTCTAATAGGGACTCATTATATATGCATATATATGCATTACTAGACATTTGCATTTGCAAAAGCATTTTGAGAGCTAGCTGGCAACCAGTATTATAGATTAGACTTTTTACTCTTCTTCTATTCTCAAAAGGAAATATGTGGGGGGAGGGAATTAATTTGCCGCCAGTTTTCTTTAATCCAACTAACGGTAACGTTCATGTTAGCTAGCGAACAGAAATATAAGGAGTTGGATTTTGAGGTTTACAACCGTTATTATATCTGCTACCTCGTTCTAAACCAACTGACAAGTATATGAAAAACATATTGTAAATCATATTTCAAACAATACACTGCCCTCAAAATTATGTATAAACTTTTTTGCAGCTTTATTGATTGAACTGATTAACTGAAAAAATCTCTGAAATCACTGAACTCGATGGGCACACTGTTCGCACCAACTACTTTACGGTGTATCGTAATTACATTTCGTTCAACTTTTTCATGTTGGTAGATGGTCTTTGTAGGCTCTTCATCATCACGTGTTCAGTACAACCAACCAGAGAGTCTAGTGTTGACTCGCGAAGAGTAAAACAATGGAAACAACAGAGGCTATAACTTTGTTATCGAGTCGTGTCAAGTAAAATCTTATATGTATTACGGGTATAACTGGGTTGAAAATATGACTGTAAACCGCTTAGTTTGATATAAAAAGGCAGGAGTTTCTCCATTATAGCCTATGGGGAAACTGAGTGGTGCAGTGCACTGGACGCCATATTGGTTGCTGCAACTCCTGGCTCCTCCCACCTCTCCAGTTCTATATGCGCTCTATGGTTTGTACCCTACACTTTGTGGTGCATTGTTGGGGATATTGAGTGAACTATTTAGGGTGTCAAATTTGACATTTTAAATTTTGGACACCCTACAAAATGGCCGATACCCTAAATAGTGCACTATATAGTGAATTGGGAGCAATTCCGAACACAGCCGACTTTTTTAAATTATTTTTTTATTTCCTTCTGATGATCTGCAGTTGGCCCACATTACATAGGCTAGCTAGGTAGCACCTGTATAAACGGTTTCCCTTCCTAATGCAATTAAAGTGTGGCCATGTGTCTTTGGTAAACTCCGATATTTCAGTGTAACAGTGGTGATAAGTAAGCAAGTCACTGTTTATAGGTGCATGGAGTGGTAATATCATAGCTAAATGGTCGTTTTTCTGTCTTTCAAAATATTAACGGGTGTGTGGAATACCATATTGCTAAATGCCGTTGATAACTGTCGAAAAACTCTGAAGAGTCTCACTGACGTCAATATTTTGAAATGATTGGCTAGCAACGGTGCACGTGATCCAAGCTAAGCTACTGCTAGCCGATACGCTTTTCACAATACAAAAGACGCGGAGTATCCCATATCCCCCTTTATAAGAAGATCTCTGCATTACTGCGACGGACATTTCTGTACCGTCAACTGCCCTGTCCCTGCCGTTTTACTGTCTACCTTCCTGCCGTCTACCGTCCGCTGTGTGAACGGCCCATTAAGTTGGGTGGACCTCAGATGCCAGATACAGGTAGACTATAGGTTTTGATCATTTTGTAAGATTGTAGGCTATTCTTTAAATGTGAAACTGTACCAAAAAACAGTTGCTATATAAACCGGGCGATATTATTTTAGTAATACTCCCGCCATTTGTTGCTAACTAATTTATTAGGCTACTGCACTTGAAAGTAGCCCGTAGACTAGCCTATGCAGAGAGTAGCCTAACTGATTCGGTTGACAATTATGTAGTGCAGTGTGGGTATTGATTTAACCAGTTCACCAGTAGCCTAATAGTCAGAAGTTCATAGCTATAGTCAGTTCAGTAGGACTGAACTGTGGTAGTAACACTAGTCTGTGGTCAGTAGCCTACCTACAGTTCGGTACAGTTCCTTTGAAAATCCCACCCGTTCTCACTGAATTGTGATAGGCTTCCTCATGGCAACCAGAAAGTTTTCCTTTCATGATATATCTCAATGTTTCATTCCGACTATCAGGCCCACCTTTAGCTATAGCTGACGTGCATGCAAGCATATGAATGAATCATTGAGAATGATAATCCGGTACACTCAGTTCACTTTAAAGACTAGTTCAAAAAGATTTGTTCGTTCACTTACTGCCCAACACTAATCGGCTTGCCAGCGGACGAGTTGGCAGGCTCCCGGCGTAATATGCTGTCGGGGCGCTAGCTGTTTGCACATTGGTTACTAGAGGTCGTCTAGCTTTGGTCCAACAGTTGGTCCGACAGGGTGTTTTTAGCGACCGGCATAATCAGCTGGCGGGCTTCTAGCGGTTTTGCAGTTTGGTTTACCAGCGGCAAACTATCAGACTCGTAGGTCTGCTGGTCCAACAGGGACCTGTCAGCAAATCCAACTGCTCATGCTATTGCTCCATTCATTGTTTTTAGGTTATATCCAGGCCTAATATGTTTTTGATTTCTAGCTAAGTTTCATGTAGGTTAATTAAAATATAGGTTAAAACAAAAAATAACACAAAGCATTTTTGTTGTCTGTTACATGGCTACATTCCCAGAAAAGAGAGGCTTGTCTAAGGTACAAATTCAGAACTTTATTTTCATTACAGAAAACCTGATTTTTGGACAGGTCACATGTACAGTTGTATTTTGATTAGTTTGATCTGATAAGTGACAAGCTACTGCCGAGCTTGAACGAAAAGTTGATCAGAAGTGGAGTTGATGCGATTTCTAGTTTCGTGACTTTCTACAGCGTCCACCATATAGCAGCTCCACGGTATGGCATTTTTAAAAATAGAACAGAGCAGGGGGAGAAAGTGAAATGTTGGCTACGATTTGCCACACTCCCCGCAAAAATATAATAAAAATACTTCTGCAATGTGGAAGCACTTAAAGGCTTTCCACAAAAAAGAAGTAGCCTAGGCCTGAATCCTGCGACAGCAGACAACAGCATGAATGCCGAACCTGAGGCAACGTTAAGTTCATTTGTTAGCTAAGTTGAATAACGTTAACTAACAATTTAAATTAGTTGAATTTGAATGTCGATGTCAATTAAGCATTTGGCCCACCACTCCTTTGTGAGAGTAATGTTAGCTAAAACTTTTACACTACCTGGCTGCAATACATTCCAACAGTTTAAATTATTATTTATTTATTTATTTAATTTATCGTTTTTCTGCCCTCCAATTTTGCATTTTAGTAGGCTACTGTTTAAGCTGCCACACTTTGGATAAGTTGTAACAGACTGCATGTGCCTAAATAAACAAGCCATTAATGATTAATTTTGTGTGTTCCATTTTTTAAATCCCTATTAATAGTCTACGACTGCACTAGTAATGCGTCACTGAACATAAACGTAAGATTGACCTTTATAAAAGCGTATTTTTACAGGCAGGTTTTTACTGAGCAAAAGCAGGACCAGGTCATCGTTAAGACATGTTGACTCCATCTTTTCATTGTGCAAATTTTTTAAAAGAACATAGGCCTATAATTCATTCCAAAATCGCATGGCTAACTTGTTGGCCTAAGCTCACGTAAACATGTCTGAATGTTGTCTCACAACGTTAAGGCAGTCATTTTTTCATCCTTGGTCACACTGCCATCTTGTGCTGTATTTTTCCAACTACAGCCAATGCTCCTTTCGTAGATGTAGCTAGATGGTTCATGGTTGGTTGAAATTTAGTTTTTAGTGTAGTTTCTTCTGCAAGCCCCCTCATACACATGTACATTTTGATATGACTTATCAGCTATAAAATAAGATTGGCACTAAATAACTAACTGTTTACTAATACACTAATAATCCGTACTTTCCTTCACCAAACAGATTTAAATCGTCCACGAAAAACACAAATGGCAGGATTGTGTCGTAGAGGGCGAGAAATGAAATGTTAAATGGATTTGCTAACATTTTTTAATTGTCAGATAAAGTATGATAGGTACATTAACTTAAAAATGAAAAGCAAAGTGGCCTTTTGCATTTGAATTTGATTTAGCCTATGTCAGGTTTTTGCGCACATCAAATGAAAACGAAATGCAATCGCGATTTGCATTTTCATTTGAATTTTGGCGCGGATATGCTTCCATAGTGGAATGGGTGAAGCAATACTGATCAGATAGCAGGGTTGATTAAATGTGTTTGGCCACATGATAATTAATTTAGCTATATTTTGCTCAACATGGTATTTCACACAAGGCCGTAACCTATTCAGCTAGATGGAAAGAGAGCACCCCAGACCATTACAGAGCCATCGGTCAAGTTAGTCAGCAGGTAACATTAGAGGAGGTTGAGAGAGGGAGATATAAAAGCTAGCTAACGTTAGCTGTCATTGCTAACGTTATAGCCTAACTTATAGCACGGATCAGAGCCTTTTGCTGTGAACTGACAGTCATGTCACTTCAAATATACAGCTAATTCTATGCTGTCCTTTACTTTGTGCTGACCTACAGTTGAAGTCGGATGTTTACATACACTTAGGTTGAAGTCATTAAAACTCATTTTTAACCACTCCACAGATTTCATGTTAGCAAACTATAGTGTTGGCAAGTCAGTTAGGACATCTACTTTGTGCATGACACAAATAATTTTTGCAACAATTGTTTATTTCACTTTTAATTCACTATATCACAATTCCAGTGGGTCAGAAGTTTACATACACTAAGTTGACTGTGCCTTTAAATTTTTAATATTCGGTCGCATATCCTTTGCATGCCATGACTTCCTGATGTCTGTGACCCAACAACATCAAAAGACTCTTGATATCTTACTTTCTGGTACTCTTACAAGCGATATTGTAACGTCTTTGCATTTGAATGGATCTCTATGGGAATTTGGGGGGGTGGGACTAGATTTAGCTGTAAATTACACTGGAACAGTATGGAAACACATGGTTGGCAAAATGGCTCTAAGTCATCAAGGGTCTGACGTATCAAACAAGCCTTAAATCATCACTCTGCTGCCAGAAATACAGTAGATATGGATGGATAACTTGAAGTTTTTTTTATTAATCAAAATGTCCAACAGACAAAAGGTGTCCTCCAATGCTGAAATGACCCAAAGGTTAATAATAAAATATTAAGAAAAAGAATATCAGATTAGACCATTTTCCATACTGGGTTGAAAATATTGTATTAATTTCTGAGGATCCAGAGCAAAAACCTGCCCAAATATGGATTTCCGGATCAAAGCAAAATTTTTCTATGGAAATAATTAATGGATTTTTTTTGCTGAATTCATTAGGTTAGCCTACTAAGTAACGATAATAACGTGGAAATCCATGCGTAGCCTACGGATTGCAAAACCGAGCGAAAGGGCCGAAACATAGCTACCTCACACTAATACGCGAACATGGACGCTTCGAGCTACGCAAACAGTTTTTCTTTTGCCATGACATTTGTGAAAGACAAACCAGAGTGTTGCAGCAAGGGACGCTATAGCAGGCAACAACAGTAAACAACTTTCTTGTTCGATCTTTGCTTTCCTCTGGTTTGTCTTTCACAAATGTCATGGCAAAAGAAAAACTGTTTGTAGCTCGAAGCGTCCATGTTTGCATATTTGCGTGAGGTATGTTTCGGCCCTAACATTAGCCTACGGTATGTTGAGGTTTTTTTCTCGGCCTAACATTAAGTCATGAATAAAATTATTGAACTGGCCTAATCGTTGTCGTCACTAAAAGTAATGTTAGGCTATAAAAGCAACTACAGGTGAGCAGATATGATAAAACTACACAGCATGTGAACCACCTTGAAAATTAATAATGTATATTGGCTAGTTGTCTCCCTAGGTTAGTACATGAACATGAACATGCATCATTTGTTTCCATTAGGCCTCACGCAGAAGCATTAGAATTTTTAATTTTAGGCATTTGGCTGACTGGAATCCTTGAAGTTTCAGTCTCAGTCTTGTGCTATGTCCATATTTGCCTCAGGTCATGCCAGGGGGAGAGAGAGAGGGGGGGGGTGCTTGTTGTTTTAACTCGCCAGATCAGATGCATTTGGTAGCTAGCTCTGTAAATTTGTATAACATAACGTTACACAACACCTTAGCTTAACAGCTAGCTTAGACAGACAAATGATCTGCGGTACAGTGGAGGTAGGATACATTCCTCTAACTTCTAAGGTACAAATTTCACAAATGTACCATGAAAGTACAATAATGTTCTATTTGGGGACTAATATGTACCTTTTAGAGCAAAAAAGGTACAAATTAGTTATGTATTGCTGCCAAGGGGTACGATTTTATGTACCTATACTACCCCAGTGACAAGCGTTTGTACCTTTTTAGCTACTTTTCGTACCATATATAGCCTACGTTTTCTAAGTTAGCTAACGTATAGCAAAACATTATCGTTAGCTAACTACTACAATATGACAGGTTGGGTGTTTAGCCGGAGTGGTTAAGGTTAGGCTTACTGCGCAAATTGAATTCGTTTTTTATCGCTTTTGCTCATTTAGGATGACAGTGGGCCTAACGTACCATATCAATTTAATCCATCGTTATATACAAACTAGAAAAATGTATAATTAATTACACTGGTCACAGCAAATGAGTAGTAAATGAAAATGCTTATACAGTCCCTTGTGTGTGTGATGTTGAAATTGTGCGATGGGTCAGGGGTCATTGCGAGTGAGCTAACCACTTAGCTGCTAGCAATTTGCTTTTTTTAATAAAAAAATTTTTGATTATAAAAAATGGCTGAAAAGTTTTTTCATATACAAACGTCCAAATGTCATGTATTATTTTGAAGGAATTGGGGAAACCCCATTAATTTCTCCCATAAGCTGTCTATTTTCTTGTTCCGGAAATCTCAAAAATGCTAACAAATACCTCTGAGGCCTATGGAGCTTTGTTCTCTGGATCATGTCACTATTTCACAACATTTCCATCACAAGTTAGATAAATACAAATACTAGGCTAATGTTACAATGTCTTTTCGTCTAGCTAGCAAGCAAATATGCTGCAATCTATAGCCACTGGTATCGTAGATTTTACAAACTAATTTCAGCTATAGTCAGTTGGTTAACACTGCTATTTATCTAACATTAATAACGTTGGTTCATCATTCTGGTTGAGTAAGCTTGGTTGTATATTGTTATTGGGATGTTTTATCTGACAACAATTTAGCTAATGTTAGCGTCTATGCTATCGCTGCAGGCAACAGGCATTCGACAGACGTTACAGCGAGAATATGCCGTAATAAAAGATTATTAATTAATTTCAGTGGGGCATGATTTTCTGATTTTCTAATTTAAAAAAAAAAATCTACAAAATGCAGAGAAACAGACTTAGTTATCCTTCAAAGAAAAATGCTAATGCAAAAAAGATTGTTACGGCTGTGTACAGGACTGGACCCAAATGCAAGACTCTGAGATAGACTGGATTCAAGTACTCCACAAGGGAGAATATTTATTAGAGGCAAGGCAAGCGAATGCAGGCAAAGGGTGAATAAAGGGAGGAAGGCAGGATACGGGTTTGGCGAACAAAAACGGGGCAGGAGAGGAGTCAGAGCTGGTAGGGGCAGGCAGGAGGCAGGCTGGACAGGTTGGATGAAGGAACAGAGCAAAACAGTTTACGAGATAAACAGGAATAATAATCAGAATGGCCGGGAGAGATCTCAAACGGAACAGAGAAAACAAACTGGCGACGAAATGGCGTGAGAGGGGAAACTAAATAGTGAAGGGAACAGGTGAAGGAACTAATTGGATAACTGAAAGGAGTGAGGAATGTGACAGACCAGGAAAGTGATAGGCTGATAAATCAAGGGGAGAAACAAGGAACTAAAAGGAACCACACCCAGCCTACAACAAGCACAGAAAAGAGACGAACAGGGTGAACTGAAAAACATGACATGAAACAAGGAATGGGAATACAAAGGAAACGAAAGGGAGGTGGACTGGAGGGTAACGGCGGATGTTACAAAGACTTTGGTATCATTTTGTTGGTTGTTGAAAACTGTGCTGTGAAAAGATTTTTTGGTTGAGATTGGTGTCGATTTGCCCAAGATATCGGCATAAGAATTTTGCCAAAATCCAATGTAAAAGCTTGACCAAAGCTTGAATATACAGCAGCTACCGCCGCTTTATAGTACAATAGTATATGTATATGTACAAACCCCAATTCCAAAAAAAGTTGGGACAGTATGTAAAATGCACATAAAAGTAGAAAGCAGTGACATGTAAATTCTCTTTTACATATATTTAATTGAAAACAGTACAAATAAAAGATATTTAATGTTTTACCTTATCAACTTGATTTTTGTGAATATACGCTAATTTCTAATTTGATGACTGCAACACGTTACAAAAACGTTGGGACAGGGGCAAAAAAAGACTGGGAAGTTCAAAAAACACCTGTTTGGAACATTCCACAGATAAACAGGTGAAGCTATCATGACTGGGTATTAAAGGATATCACAAGACTCTGGCAGCAGAGTGATGGTTTGAGGCTCATTTGATACCTCAGACCCTTGATGACTTACAGCCATTTAGCCAACCATGGGTTCCATACTATTCCCATGTAATTTACAGCTGAACCTAGTCCCACCCTCCAATTCCCATAGCAATTCATTCAAATGCAGAGAGGTTAAAGTATCGCTTGTAAGAGTAGCTGAAAATAAGATATCAAGAGTCTTTTGATATCTTTTTTATACCCAGTCATGATAGCATCACCTGTTAACCTGTCTTTTGGTGTATGATCATTATTTTACGTAGTTCTTTAATGTATATTATTAGCAGTAGTAGGCAGTAATTGTACAAAGGCATGTCCAGTTCCCCATGTACAAAGAATAGCAAGCACAGTTTCATTTAGCAAACAATTTTATTTAGAAATCTAGGAGGGTTGTTGGATGAGGTGGGCAAGCCCAATGAGGCAAGAGGGAGGCAATCAGGATGGGAAAGGTGATGTAGATCCAGCAGAAATGGGTCACAGGTGAGAGCAGTAGCAACATGACCAAGAGGTCTAGGTATTGCAGGGTGTCTTGAGAAATTGGGTGACCTCTGGCAGTAGAGACATAGCAGAGAGACAAAACAGATGGTTAGTGTCAAAGACTACTCTGTACACCAGATTAAGTAAGTAAAAAAACATGTTGACTGAATTAAATTAATGAATTTATGAAAGATAAAATAAATAAAATAAACCATTAACCTTCCTGTTATGTTAGGGTCAAAATTGACCTGTTTCAGTTGAGTTTAACATCAGAAAGCTTTGAAAAAGGTTCCTGAACAAAATTTTAAAAAATTGAGATTAATGCAAGATACGGTGTGCGGGAGTACTGTATCTGACTTTATCCTTCAAGCACCCGTACTACAATAACCAGGTGTGCAAATACTTTATTGGAGTGAAATGCTATTTAACTTGTTTTTTCTGTATGAAACTTGATAACATCCTCAACATAGGGATGTGAACATGTGAAACATGTGCACATGGGCTGGAAATAGCAACAAGTGCTACTGGCTAGTCCAGTTGGTAAAAGAATCCATGGGCTTTATCTTGGCGCTTGGTCTAAGCGCGTGGCGTAAAGTCCATTTAGGGCGTGTCCAAGTCCACTTTTGCTATTTTAACAGCGTGTTTTTTGGGCGCTAAGCACGGCGCAGCATGCAAGTGGGCCGAACCTAGTCTCTTCATTAATTATAGGTGTGTCTTGGGCGTGACATGCAATAAACCAATCAAAATGTCATATCGCATTCCCTTTAAAAGCCTACTTTTCCACCTCGGCGGATTGCTTATATGATGGTGAAACAGACATGCGCGTGCGTGTTTAGTGCGATCAAGGAATAGGCTATATGGATCAATAGTAGCCTATGATAAATATTATTCGGACAAACCATTATGAGTTCCCGGTAATTTCCGACAGTGCTGTTATTTTACGAAATATATGCGGTTAAATTTCGTTAAAGGCACCTGCAACAGCTGAGAATAAGCTACCAATGGCTTCCGACCTTAGAAAACGCCAAATTAGCCTGCTTGTTTAACGAATTTCATTTGATTATGCAATGAAGCAATGAACTCATGTTCATTACGTGCATTCTAATTTTGATTAATAAAATAAATAACGTTATTTTGCCTTAATGATGAAAATCAATACAATAGGTTCACGCATATTTTCCCTTGTTTTTTTAAATATATTTTTTAAAATTTTGTTTCTGATTTTTCCCCATTTTCTCTGAATTTAGTAGCCAATTGAAACCCCTATTCTAATTCAATTCCCCCCGTGTAGCAACCGCTAGAGAATCACCGCTACACAACCCTGTCAGCCGGCGGTAGGACGGTAGGGCGCCACGTCCTCTTCAGGGCGCGACTTCTCCTAGCTCCTGACCGTGATTCCAGCCCGCCCAGGGCCGCTATGCGCGCAGCGATTCTCTCGTAGCCCCTCCCCCCACCCGGAAGCAGCCGCCAATTGCTGCTCCCACAGGGCGCCGGCCATGCTCCCTTGTTTTATAATGTCCTGCTTATGGAAATGTGACCAACCTGTTTTACTGGTAGCATAATGCTTTAAAACAATCCACTTTCCCAGGAAGACCGTTAAAAGTGTGATTTACGGCGGACAGTCTCCGCTTACTGGAGGTTGCAGCTGGCCCCTATGTCTCACAAGCACCAGCCCCTGGGAGCTCTCTCCCTTTGCCAACCCCACCCCCGGCGAGGGAGCCTAAACTTCAACTTCCTCTCCACTACGATGGGGAGTCAGGGAAGTGTTGGGGACTTCTGTCCTAATGTGTCATTTTTTTTAAGGCACAACCCTCGCGGTTCACTTCGCATGACGCCCGGGTTTATCCTATCCCTTCTCACCGGGACCACCCTCCACTGATCCTATCGTGTTTCGAGCACTGGCAAGAGAGACAGGGTGGTCTGAGGGTCCCCTGATTTAGCTCTTTCTTAATGCGTTGTCAGACCCCATTAAAGACGCCCTGTCAGTGCTCGAACAGCCTGCTGTTCAATGCCCTGGTGACCACAGCTATCCGCATTGATAATCGGGTTAGGGAGCAAGAGAGGGAGAAAGAGGGTGGTAAGGACCGTTTAACTCGGTACCCGGTCCAGTCTCCACTTAAGTCCTCATTCTCTTCCTCCGTCCGCGGTTTCCCTTTAAAAGACGGTTCTGATCTGGGCGATACCCTACAGCTAAGACCACACGGGGAGTGATATCGCTATTGTCGGCATAGGGGGCACCCTAAGGCCCAATGCCCCAAGCTGACGGGTAAACGGGGGGTCTCGCTAGGTGCACAGGGGACCTTAGCGGGGCATGTCAGCACCGCCCTCCATACCTTTCTCCCCGTTCAACTACGCTGGAATCGACGCTCGGTCTGGGTCGACGCCTTTGTTGATTCTGGAGCAGTTGAGTGTTTTGTTGATGCCAAGTGGGCTCACAAACAAAAAATGCCTGTCTTCCGACTCGAACAGCCCCGCTTCGTTACAGCTCTCGACGGTATGATTAACGAGACCACAGGCTTTATCGAGATGCACACCTCCTTTAAGGGCAATTCGGAGTGAATCCGTTTTTTTTTTTGTCAACTCCCCAGCCTATCCCCTTGTCCTGGGGCACTCCTGGCTGGTTCTGCACGCTCCGCACATAGATTGGGGTGGCAACAAGAACGTTATCCTCCAGTGGGGACCCTGGTGCTCGCCTCACTGTCAGCTGACGTCACCGCCTGCTTTGGGTCCAGTGCTGTCAGTGATTATGGGGAGGAGAGTCCCCTCGCCGATCAGGCTGGGTCTCCGCCTCTCTCTGAATGTGGAGAGGAGAGTTTGGCCTGGGATTCTCGAGCAGACGGTAATTCCCTTTGGGACGATGCCTCCCTGGACAGTCTCTCGGATTCAGAAATCATGTGGGAGTCCACGCCCCACTCGCCCTCCAGTGCTGTTAACTTCAGGGTTATGGGGTCACTTGATTTCCCACTACCGGCGAATGTGCCGACTGATTATGGGGACCTCGCTGAAGCATTCAGTAAACAGCGTGCCACTACCTTACCACTGCATCGGCCCTATGACTGTGCAATAGAGCTCCATCCGGGCATGATACCTCCCCGGGGTTCTTTATCGGCCCCGGAAAGTGCCGTCATGAGGGAATACATCAAGGAAGCCCTGTCTAATGGCTTCATCAGACCCTCTACCTCGCCGGCTGGTGCGGGCTTCTTTTTCGTGGTGAAAAAAGACGGTAGTTTAAGGCCCTGTATTTATTATCGAGCTCTCAATGACATCACGGTCAAGAACCGCTACCCACTGCCCCTTATGAATTCTGCTTTCAAACGCCTCCAGGGAGCATCAGTATTTACCAAGCTGGACCTTTGCAACGCTTACAATTTAGTCCGCATGCGTGAGGGGGACGAGTGGAAGACAGCTTTTAACACCCATAGCGGGCACTATGAGTACCTGGTGATGCTGTTCGGGCTCACTAGTGCCCCCTCTGTCTTTCAGGCGCTAGTCAATGATGTGCTCAGGGAAATGTTGGAGAAATTCGTCTTTGTCTATCTTGATGACATTTTAATTTTCTCTGCCAATCTCGCTGAGCACTTCGGGCATGTCAGACAGGTTTTAAAGGCTCAACTCTACATCAAGGCAGAGAAGTGTGTCTTCCACTCTGACACTGTTTCCTTCCTTCGGTTTATCATTTCTGAAAGAAAGCTCCTTATGGACCCCGAGAAAGTCTCAGCAGTCAAGAACTGGCCCACCCGGGATTCGGTTAAGCAGGTGCAGCGATTCCTGGGATTCGCTCATTTTTATTGCCAATTTATTCGTAATTTTAGCACGGTAGTTGCACCTATCACGGTACCCACAAAAAGGCCGGGGTCCACGTGTTTCCAATGGAACCCTAAAGGCTGAGGCTGTGTTTCCAGAGTTAAAGAGGAGGTTCTGCTCTGAGCCCATCCTTACGCATCTGAGTTGGGGGTAGGGGCCGTTTTGTCCCAGCGTTCCCCCCTGGATCAGAAGGTTGACACCGGCTGGAACTACAACGTGGGGGAATGGGAGCTGCTGGTGGTTAAATTGGCGCTGGAGGAGTGGCGCCACTGGCTTGAGGGTGCTGAGCATCCTTTTATGGTGTGGACAAACCACAAGAATCTTGAATACATCCAGGGAGCCAAGAGACGTAATTTGCGGCAGGCCCGCTGGTCCTTGTTCTTCGCCCAGTTTAACTTTCTGTTAACCTATCGCCCGGGTTCCAAGAATGGTAAACCGGAGGCCCTCTCCCGGATTTTTGACCGCTCCGAGGATGACCGCCCGCCGGAGCCCATTGTTCCCACTGCTCAGATTCTAGCCTCGGTCACATGGGACATTGAAGCCCTGGTGCTAGAGGCCCAGCGTCAGGACCCGGATCCGGGTGGGGGACTCCCTGATTGCCTGTTTGTGCCCTCCAAGATACGGGTGAGGTACTGCAGTGGGGACTTTCATCCCGCATTTCAGGGCATCCGGGCGTTCATCGGACGGTGGATTTTCTGTCCAGGCGGTTCTGGTGGCCGGGCATGGAGAAGGATGTTCGGGAGTTCATTTCTGAGTGTACGGTCTGCGCTCGCAGTAAAGGTTCTCGACTCCCACCCTCGGGTCTTCTGCGCCCTTTACCTATCCTTAGCCGCCCTTGGAGCCATGTCACCTTGGATTTCGTCACGGGTTTGCCTGCTTCGGATGGCAATACTGCGATTCTCGTGGTCGTTGACCGATTTTCCAAGACGGCGCATTTTATTGCTCTGCCCAAATTGCCATCAGCTCCTGAAGGGGCACGGTTGGTGGTTGATCACGTGTTTCGGGTGCACGGCCTGCCCCAGGACGTAGTGTTTGATCGCGGACCCCAGTTCGCCGCACGGTTCTGGCTTTCTTTTTGTTCGCAGCTAGGGGCATCTGTTAGACTCTCATCAGGGTTTCACCCGGAGACCAACGGACAAACCGAATGCACAAATCAAACTCTAGAGAACACTCTCCATTGTCTGGCTGCCGTCAACCCCACCTCATGGAGTCGCCATCTCGCTTGGGCAGAGTACGCACACAACACCCTGTGTAATGTGTCTACGGGGCTCTCACCCTTTGAGGCTCAGTTCGGGTACCTACCCCCTCTGTTCCCCGAATTGGAGAGGAACATAAAGGTACCGTCTGCAGGTTTCTTTGTCTGTAGGTGTCCATTCAAGATCATCCGCAGGATAAACCGGTTACTGTGCGCCTTCAGCTTCCTCTGTCCATGAGGATTCACCCTACTTTCCACATCTCCCGACTTAAGCCGGTGCTTGTTAGCGCATTAGCCCCTACCGAAAAGCCACGCCTCGTTCTCGGCTTATTGAGGGGGGCCCGGCTTATACGGTACGGCGTATCCTGGCCAAGAGACATGTGGGCAGAGGGTGTCAGTACCTCGTGGATTGGGAGGGCTATGGCCCTGAGGAACGCTGCTGGGTCCCTAAAAAATTTTTTTGTGCCTAAATTTAGGGTAAGTATAGTGCAGAGTATAGTGGAGATCAGGCCATTTCCATGCAGTGTTTCATGTGTAGGGGTTTGCAGTGCCATTTGTAAAATTGATTGATTGGGGATAGCAAACTATGCTCCTGGGGTGCACAGCATATGCTGCTGCTCTTTATTGTTACTCAGCATTGAGGCCCACTGTACAAGCCCCTGGAGGCAGTATTATGATCTGGGATTGCTTCAATTGGTCAGCCCTAAGTGTCATAGGTGGTCGCTGTGGAAATGTCGACTGTACTGGCGAAATGTAACAAGATAAACTCTTCAGGGTTAATCAGAAAAAAGCTGCAGCTGAAAATACTGGTAAAGTACTTGGTTTTCTAAACATATTTATACGAGAGATTTTGGAGAAAAAAATTAGGTGTCTTCTTAACCGAAAGTGCATCAGGTACTGTATATAGTACAGTAAGCAAGGGAAAATGGCGAATGCTCATTTGTACAACGTTTTAAAAAAATATTATTGTTTCTTTGCGTGAACATGGTTTTCTTAGCATGTATAAACGGTGCATTTTATGCATTTTACAGTCTGTGGCTGTAGCGAGAGGAGACTCGTAAGTGCTTTGGGCTTATTGAGGGGGGCCCGGCTTATACGGTACGGCGTATCCTGGCCAAGAGACATGTGGGCAGAGGGTGGCAGTACCTCGTGGATTGGGAGGGCTATGGCCCTGAGGAACGCTGCTGGGTCCCTACATTTTTTTTTTGTGCCTAAATTTAGGGTAAGTATAGTGCAGAGTATAGTGGAGATCAGGCCATTTCCATGCAGTCTTTCATGTGTAGGGGTTTGCAGTGCCATTTGTAAAATTGATTGATTGGGGGTAGCAAACTATGCTCCTGGGGTGCACAGCATATGCTGCTGCTCTTTATTATTACTCAGCATTGAGTTTGAAAAATTGTTGATGAATTTCATCTATTGATTTCTTGGGTCAAAATTAGTTGCTAATTTTAACAAAAACCAGAAGACCCTGCAGCTCTCCACCACCAATGTTAGACACACCAGGATTACTTGATTGATTAACTTATTTATTGATTCACAGTTCAGTCTGTTTGTATATTTCACTCTGAGGAGTGAGTTCCTGACTGAAGAAGGAAGTCCTAGAGCTGGATTTACATACAGTTGGATTGAGCAAAGTCTGTTCCCCGTGCCCGTGCCCATTTGGGAGCTGCACACACGCACGTTTCGCAGGTAGGGGTTTGTACAGTAGCGTGTTTCATAGGTAGGGGTTTGTACAGTAGTGTGTTTTGCAGGTAGGGGTTTTTTACAGTAGTGTGTTCCACAGGTGGGGGTTGGTACAGTAGCAGATTTCACAGGTGGGGGTTTGTACAGTAACAGGTTTCACCGGCAAGGGTTGTAAAGTAGCTTGTTTCACAAGTGGGGGTTTGTACAGTAACAAGTTTCACAGGTAGGTGTTTACAGCTAATTTAGTGTTAGGTGTTCTTCAACCATAGGCACTGTTATCAGTTTCTCAGAGAATGTACATACATCGGTATGATCAAAGCAAAAATGCAGTGTCTTTACTGTTTTTTTCTACACATTTTTAAAGAAGCCTTGTGACTTCCGAATGGGAAGGTTTCATTTCTCTAAAAATGTCTCTAGATCCCAGGTTATTTTGCGCAGCACCTCTCAGCCCAGAACCACACCAGTAGATGTCTTACCCCAGTTTGGGGGGTGACCCACCCAGTTAGATGGATCTGGTTCCACTGGGACGGGTTGGTGTGCAGAGTGGAGATCCAATCAGGTGGAGAGACTTAAGCATGCTCCCCCAGCTCTCCCTGCCAGAGCTGCAATTAGGTCAGGTCTTTAACAAGGAGAGGAGCCGCACACCACACACACCTCACAACACAGGCGCAAAGAGGAGCTCAAGCAGAGAAGGCTGGGTGTTGCACGCCCAGGGCAGTCTAGTAAGCAGTCAGAAGGTAAGAGGCGAAGTTGTGACCTGAGGAACTCAAAACAGGGCTGAGGAAGTGGGGGGAGGAGGGGTGAAGGAGGAGGTGCTGAATTTGTAAATCCTCAGTTTTTAATGTGAAAAAAGATTGTCTGGTCTCCTTTTAAGTGATGTCCAAAGAAATGTCTGCTCTGAGTTTGTGGAGAGGTTTGTAATCTATGTTTGATAGACAAACTTTTTGTTGCATGTTGGTACTCTGGTTTTGGCAACGGTAATTTCCATTGGGCTGTTGAACCCCTTTGCGCAGATGCCTAGTGACCATGCCGCCGCCGGCAAGATTTTGCTCAACTGAGACATTCGTTGCTCCTGCAGCCAAACTATTAGTGGAAATCACAAACTCTGTGTTTAACTCTATTTACTTTGGCCCTCCAGAGGCAATTTCCACCTAGTTTCTACTAGTTTTATTTAAATGTCAATATCTCAAAAAAATATTCCCTGCATATCCATGGTTTAACCTCTTGCTGCCAAACGCCCCCTAGTGGTAACGCGGGCATTATGGAAGTTATTCAATTATACATTTAATTAATTTAATAATATATAATAAACTGCTCACCTCGATATTTTGATTAAATATCCTTAATATATATCCATTCCTTCTGGGAAAGTGGTTTTTAAGCCCAAAACGTACAGTATTATTTGCGTTCCATTGGGTTTTAAAGCTGTCTGTCAAATATTCCAGCCAATAGCCAAGACTCTTATCGTTCAGACAAGCCCTCATTCAACACAAAGCCCTCGTAATTCAAGTAGATATAGCCCCGCGTAAGAGGAGGAGGCAACCAAGCATAATTATCGAACCAAGATGGCGCAGTGTTTTTACCTTGTAGCGTAGCTCGCTACATTCCGTTTAGCAAAGCACAATTCATAAGGTAACTGCTGCTGTTTAACTTTTTACTTTACAGTCTCTTTCATACAGTTTTTGGTTAGTTTTGTCTAGGTTATTCAGGAGTTTCTCCGTGCAGCATGTCCTAGCCCAAATATGGTTTTGCTGTCTCAGTGACGCTGAGTGGTGTAAGGTAACAGATATACCAGTGCAAATTCACTGTTATGTATGAAATGAATCCCTCTGAATTAAATGAATATAGCTGACATTATTATATTGTAACAATGGCAACCTAGCCAGCAAAATTACACATAGCAGCTAGCAATCTATTTGTGTCTGAGACGAGCTGTTCTGAGTATCTTTTGAATGAAATGGCGTCTGAAGGGTTTGTTTTGTTCCTCAGTAAATTGTTCTGTATGCAGTACAGCAGGCTGTGCAGGTAAACAAATGAGCAATTTCTGCATGACGTAACATGAGGGAGAGATAACATGAGGATGAGTTTGTTGTTGTTGATTATTATGCAGGGGTTTATTTTATCTAGGGTGGACATTTGATTTTATATCCCGTTTGCATATACCTGGACTAATTTCTGGCTAATGGGGCTCTGGTGGAATACAAGATTCACTGTGCTCCTACATGGGTTTGGAGAGCTTTTTGGGGACCACGGGTAGACTAGTTAGTTGTGTAATATGAAACACACCAAAAACACATCTAAAAATTAAGTTTTATTGCCAATTATCAAATTTTATTGTAAAACATATTGAGACTTTTCTGGAACCTTGCCATTTTACACAATTTGGCACAATTTGTGCCAACTTTGGTAACCAAAATGGTTCACCTGAAAAAAAAGTAGAATTTGAATGGTTTGAGATATTGACACCATATTTTTAGCAGAGATAGGCAGCATATTAAGGAATCACAAAGAGGAGTTATTTCCTCCATAGCTCTTGTAGCTCATCAGGTAAAACATCTGAAATTTGAATGTAGGTACCCGTTTTTTAGTTTTTTCACAATTTCTGTACAGTTAAGTTAAGTAGCAAAAAGTGTATGTATATGAATTATGACTACTTAGTCATAATAGTGCAGTTCACTGTTTTAATAAAAGCTATGAACCATATTTGTAGCCTTTACAGTTTTTGAGATAAACAGCTTTGTTGGTCACTAGTGAAAACAGGCGAAAATTGGTATATTTTGCCCTTGGTAGGAAGAGGTTAAAGTTCGAATTGAAGAAGAAGTTGTATCATTCAGAAATTTCCAACAGAATACATTTATAGTCACATACAGAATTGTCACATACAGTATATACATAATAACCATAACATAAGTAGCCTAATGTATTTAAATACGTTAAAAAAAAAAACATATACAGTACAAGCGCGTGTGTTTTTACACAACAACAGAAACGTACACTGCCTGGCCAAAAAAAACGTCGCTGTTGCACGCGTCATGCATAATGCCCACTGTACAAGCCCCTGGAGGCAGTGTTATGATCTGGGATTGCTTCAATTGATCAGGTCTAGGCTCAGCAACGTTATGCAGCAATAAAATGAAGTCAGCTGAGTACCTGAATGTACTGTATCCAAATCAATGGGCATATTCCAGGATGACAATGCCAAGATTCATCGGGCTCAAATTCTGAAAGAGTGGTTCAGGGAGCATGAGGAATCATTTTCATACATGAATTAGCCACCAGAGTCCTGACCTTAACCCCATTGAAAGTTTTTGGGATGTGCTGGAGAAGACTTTACGGAGTGGTTTGACTCTCCCGTCGTCAATACAAGATCTCGGCCAAAAATGAATGCAACTCTGGACGGAAATAAATGTTGTGACGTTGCATAAGGTTGTCGAAATAATGCCACGACAAATGCGCACCGTAATCAAAGCTATAGGCGGTCCAACAAAATATTAGAGTGTGTGACTTTTTTTTTGGCCAGGCAGTGTATTTCAGCCCTAAGTGTCATAGGTAGTCGCTGTGGAAATGTCGACTGTACTGGCGAAATGTAACAAGATAAACTCTTCAGGGTTAATCAGAAAAAAGCTGCAGCTGGAAATACTGGTAAAGTACTTGGTTTCCTAAACATATTTATACGAGAGATTTTGGAGAAAAAAATTAGGTGTCTTCTTAACCGAAAGTGCATCAGGTACTGTATATAGTACAGTAAGCAAGGGAAAATGGCGAATGCTCATTTGTACAAAGTTTTAAAAAAATATTATTGTTTCTTTGCGTGAACATGATTTTCTTAGCATGTATAAACGGTGCATTTTATGCATTTTACAGTCTGTGGCTGTAGCGAGAGGAGACTCGTAAGTGCTTTGGGCTATTAAAAGCACCCTTCTATTTCATTGCACTGCAGTGTAACTGGAGAAGCTGAGGTTTTCGCAAGCGGCTACCCTTTTAAACAATCCTGCATCAAAATTTACAGGGTTTTCTTAAAGCTGTAGTTTATAATTTCAGATAAACATGAATACTGTAATTGAGACGGATATGTCTCAACCACTAGGGGCAAGGTTTATAGAGTTAACTTTATTGTAGACGATTCATGACAACAAGCAACCCTATACCTACCCATGCGTAACATAGTGGACAACAGCGTCTATGTGTGAGTTCATAAATATATTCATCATATAAAATTTGAAGTCCATCATAGCAACAAGATAAACCCAACAATAGCCTGATTGTATGCCAAAAAAGCTGTGAAAAGCCCTGCCCACTCAAATGCAATATAAACATGTGAAATTATTGTCTCATTATGCCACGTATTTTACTATGAATATCTGCTACTAAATATGAAATAAATATACAATACTACCATTGGTTTTACAAATAGAGATGTTCCTTTCAAAATTTCGTGGTCATTTATTGTCTGGTACAATTCGTTTGAGAAATATACTACACTTTATACCATTATTACACTCTGAAACGTTGACTCGTAATACCCCCCATGCCTTGCAAGCATGTCTCATTAATTACATTTCATTCTGGTTTAATTGATGGCTCTTTTATCCAATAGAGTATATTATAACCTTAGCAACAGTATACGCAATGTCTTATTGGGTTCTTTGAACAATTATTTCCAGCCCAGCGTAACGGCAGTTTTCGTTTTAACGGTCTAGTATTATGCAAGCTCTAGAGAAAACGCATTCCTCGACTCGAGTTTTCCCTTTCCGATATATAAGTAGTACTGCTTCTAAAATGTGGTTGGTCACGCTGGCTACATACAGTGCCCTCCACAATTATTGGCCCCCCTGGTAAAGATGAGTAAAAAGGGTTTTGACTCACCTTTTGGTGAATTAGCTTAATCTCATGCTGAAAAAATGAGAAATACATTTTTTTAACAAAACCACGTGTGCCACAATTATTGGCACCCCTAGAAATTCTTATGAACAAAGTGTAACTGAAGCATTTTTTCCATTTATATTTGTAATGTCATACACATAGTTGGCTAAATGTCTGTAAGTCATCTAGCCTCAAACCATCACTCTGCTGCCAGATATGCAGTAGATATGGATGGATCACTTTAAGGGTTCTCCTGACAAATTTTCCTATTGAACTCTATGGAAAAATAAGTCAGGAGAAGAAACCCTTCAAGTTATCCATCCATATCTACTGTATTTCTGGCAGCAGAGTGATGGTTTAAGGCTTGTTTGATACGTCAGACCCTTGATGACGTAGAGCTATTTAGCCAACCATGCATTCCATACTGTTCCAGTGTAATTTACAGCTAAATCTAGTCCCACCCCCCAATTCCCATAGAGAACCATTCAAATGCAGAGATGTTACTGTATCGCTTGTAAGAGTACCTGAAAATAAGATATCAGGAGTCTTTTGATGTTGTTGGGTCACAGGCATCAGGAAGTCATGACATGCAAAGGATATGCAACCAAATATTAAATATGATAACTTTATTAAAATTCATGTTAATTTGTCCAATTACTTTTGGTCCTCTAAAATGGGGGGGGGACTATGTATAAAAATGGCTACAATTGCTCCACCGTTCACCCGATATGGACATAAAAACCCACAAATTAAAGCTGAAAGTCTGCACTTTAACCTCATAGTCACTGTTCCATTTCAAATCCAATGTGCTGGAGTACAGAGCCAAAACAACTAAAATTGTGTCATTGTGCAAATACTTATGGACCTGACTGTATATCTTCAGTAGTTCTGCATATCATCCTCAGATTTGCACACTTGTGGACATGGAGTTTATGATCCAGGAAATGTATAGATTTACCTGTTTCACATGTAGCTCTCAGTATTTCATTTCAAACTAAAGAAATTTTTTTTTCCCAATTGTTCCACGGTAATGGACCTCCTCTGGTCATTCAAGACAATAACGTGTTGGAAGGAACGTAGAAGGCCAGGAAAAGTCCCCAGTCCAGGTATAGAGACAGGAGTTTGAGGAGGTACGGTCAGCTTACCTCCTTGGCAGTGTTAGGAAAATAAGTGGGATTAGTTAGACAAGTGGAGTCAGACTGTGCATTATCCCCGTATTGCAGTTTCCATTGGTTTAATTTGCATTGCTGAATTTGACTGCCACATCGTTGACAGATTATTTAGCTAATTTCTTAATGTGGATATTTATGAAACCAATCATAATCATAAGTGAATCATAACAGGGCAGAGATCTGGCAAGAGCTACACAGGGATATGAGGTTTCATGTCCAGTATAGTGACATTACAAGTGAATCAAGGCTAAATACCTCTGAATGTATTGTGTGTGTGTGTGTGTGTGTGTGTGTGTGTGTGTGTGAGAGAGAGAGAGAGAAAGAGAGAGCGAGAATGTATTTGTAAGTATGTGTATACTGTATATGCATGCATCTGTATATATGTGTGTCTCACAGCTCGTTCTGAGGCATGGAGAGAGAGCAGGTCCCTCTGTGTATTGCGCTGCTATTTTTAGGGAGAACAAATGCCAGACATGAGAGGAATCCCTCAGCACGTAGCCCTACTGAGCATGTGACCGAGAGTAGGAGTGTGACAGTGCAGGGTCCCAGTCTCGGTACGGTGCTGATCTGAGCAGGGAGGGGTTCAGGGATCACATCAGGGTCCATCGCCACAGCAACCGCCCGACAGCGTCCAGGTGACAAATATAGTGTTCACCTTACAGGTATTGGAGATGTTATGGGCCAATTTGTTTGTCTATTTGTTTGTGTGTGTGTGTGTGTCCGGGTTTCTGTGGTGTCATGTCTGACTATAATGACTATAATGAATAGTCTGTGATCTCATTTGTTTAAAACTTAACTTTTACAAATGCCACTAGAGTCAAATTTGAATGTTAGAAAGAGGTTTATTGTTCTTCAGAGCCTGAAGCCCACGGGGGTTGGGGTAGATACTATGGGATACAGCAGTATCCTGGACTCCCATGTGCATGTGCGTGTGTGTGTGTGCGTGTGTATGCATGTGTTTTCGCATGTGTGTGTGCCAGCAGTGATCAGTGTGCAGCACCCATCAGAGCAGCAGTGTGGAGCAGTGGTCAAAACAGTGTCAAGTTGTTTCACAGCAGTGGTTTGAAGCAGTGGGGAGCAGTGTTCAGAACAGTAGTGTGGATCAGTGGTCAGAGCAGCAGTGTGGAGCAGTGGTCAGAGCAGCAGTGTGGATCAGTGGTCAGAGCAGCAGTGTGGAGCAGTGGTCAGAACAGCAGTGTGGAGCAGTGGTCAGGGCAGCAGTGTGGAGCAGTGGTCAGAGCAGCAGTGTGGAGCAGTGGTCAGGATTATGTATTGTGCTGCCATTAGAGTATGGACATCTGTTACATTACATTACATTACAGGCATTTAGCAGACGCTCTTATCCAGCTCTTATCCAACTTTTTAGCATTTTTTTTACATATTATCCATTTATACAGCTGGATATATACTGAAGCGATTCAGGTTAAGTGCCTTGCTCAAGGGCACAACGGCAGTGTCCTACCTGGGAATCGAACCTGCAATCTTTCGGTTACAAGTTCCTTAACCATTATAACCATTATACTACACTGCCGCCACTGTTTAAAGAATAATGATCTCTAGGTCTGCCCCTATGAAAAAAGAATATGCTGCAGTATATTGTAAATATATCAAAATTATCTTCACAATATATTTAAAATATACTGCAGTATATTACATTTCCATAAGGGTGACACACAGTCCCACTCAAAGAACCGCACTGACCTGAATAGAGTTCGATGTTACTTGTGTTGAAAACACATTACTGTGTTTTTTTTTTCTTTCATTTTTTATGAAAGTTGATCACGGTGCGAGCACAGCTTGTCCTCCTAAGAGAGCCAGGCTCCATAGCCAGGCTGTACTAGGTGTGTATGTGTCAGGCAGTCTCCATGGCCAGAGTGTGCTCACTGAGTCTTGTCAACATGTATTCGCCATGTCAACATTTTTCTCAGTTGTTGTAGTGTAATAATTGTAGGGCAATTTTTGGTTAGGCCTCACAGCAAAACTGATTTTAAAAAACGTAAAAGCTGTGTGTATAAGTGTATGTAGTGGTGTGCAACCGTATTTTGGTGTGGTCTTCGCCATGCTGTATGGGAGTGGAATGCTCTGTTTTGCATACCAAATTTTCAGATGGCTGTCCTGCCCGTCTGTGGCATCTGATAACACAGTCCATGAACGCAAACAGGAAGCCATTGTTAGAAGTCCACTGCTCTCTATTTAACTGGAATTATTTTACATGGGATTTGTAAGGGAATGTGTGACAAGAAGCTGGCACTCATGGCTGTGTGCATAGGCGCCAACTTGTAAGGTACATTGCGGGGCAAAAAAATTTGACAGTCTAAAAATGGGCGAACCTATTGATTTATATAGCCTATTGTGGGATATAGGCCTGCCCAGCTTATGTGTCATGTCGTATATTGCATACAATTACACCAGTATGTGGCAGTATACGCCCACAAATAGGCCTAGGCTGTGTCCGAATCAGAGCCCTGTCTTCTGCGCCCTCTCTCCTGCGTACAGTGCACTGGCAGAATGTGCTGTTTAATGTGCATTCTTTAGCAGTCTGCGAAAAATTATCCCCCATTCTATTTTCCAACCGCACTGTGGAAGTGACGTAAGCAGGTCATAAGATGTCCCACCAGTGTTGCCATGTCCGCGGTTTTACAGCTAAATTGGGATACTTTCAAAGTGCAGTCATGGGTAAAAATGAAAAGTCGCAAAGCATGCACTTATTAAAAAAAGTTAAAACACGATGATTTCTATTTAAAATACGTCGGTTTCGGTTAAAAATAGCCTATAATTTGGGATAGTTTTGAGTCGCCATTTGGCCTGAAAGTCTTAGAAGATCTGGCAACCCTGTGCCCCACTCTTGCGCTGCTATGTCACGTGTTGTTTTTGTTGTATTTGAAGGAAAACGTCAGCGAAGCTGCGCCTGATTTTTAAAAAATGAAGCTTCACGTCATATTTACGTGACCAAAATGTTTATGTACTTCTTGAAAAGTGTGCTCCCGAATGTACTCTGCGAAACCCCGGAAGTAAGTGTGTCATCCGGGTGTTTGAAGTATACTGCAATTTGAAAAATTTTCGCATACTCTACGACTTTCTCGCCCTACCTACTAGGGGTGTGCCTGAAGCCGAAATCCGGAAGTGCACGGATAGTGGGTTGGAAACGGATACGAAACGGCTCCGAAGTTGCCAGTTCATAATTCGGATGCGGGAAATAATTAAATTGCAGCAGGGAAATCTTTGATTCAATGCCCACCTGTCTGTATGCCCCTTCTGAACTTTACAAAATTAGGCATTGGATTGTTTATTAAAACATTAAAATATATCATTAGGGATGGAGCCGTTCGATACGGGCCATGTGACTCAATCGGCAGTCCCTAAAATTACGGATACTCAACCTATATCTTTAACGTGCTCGCTATAATCGAACAGTGTGCCTTGTTTATATAGGGCTATGTTGATCTTGTGAGAGCAAAAGAAAAAGAAACAAAACGTTAAATGAAGAATCTCAGCATCTTGCATGCAAACGATATCCCTTTAATGCTGCTCGCTTGAATTTAGCTGCCCTTAATATCTACACTTTTTCAGAACATAAAAACACCTTTTAAAAGGAAGCAAAGGAACAGCTAGAATCAGTAACCTATGTCCCATTTTGAAATGTCACTTACTGGCTATCAAAATCATTATTGTATTTATGCTAGTTGTGATCAATTATGTCAATCTCGCCATTCCATGAGCCCAAACTTGCAACGCAATTAATAAAACAAAAATGTGATGTTTTACACTGCAGAAAAAAATGTTTTAACTAGGCCATGATCGGTTTAACCAATGGTATACTAAAAGCATATTAAAAACTGTTGAAATGCAGCCATGTCCCGACTTTTTTTCATTTTCTTGAATTAAATGCTTTTCATGTGTTCTAGAACTTTGTTGTTACTGTTTGCTCAGAAATCTTGTTGGACTGTTCATTTTACTTTTTTCATTTCGAGTGTTTTCTCAATAAATCATTAGGCTATAATCCTTAAGTCTTCTCCTTGAATTTTATAAAGCATAATAATAATAATAGTAATGATAATAATATTACTATACATAATCCTGTATGTATTCAAGTTCATATAGTAAAATAAAAAAATTAAAAAGTACAATATGAAATCACAACAGGCAGAAAGGGCTGTTATTGTGGAAATAGTTTCCATTCAAATGTATAATGAAATGGTTTGATGTTTTTATAAAACTGCCTATTCAGTCTGAGTTGATTATATATTGTACCTCAGATTTTTTCCAGTTCTTATCCAAAATTATTGTTCAGTGTCCCCCAGTTAGGGGGTGGGGGGTTGAAATAGGTTAACAAACACAACCTTTAACAAAACGAAATGATAGATAAATAAGTATAAAGTACAGAATATAGTTCTTATAAAAAGTTTTGAAAAGAAAAAAAAGAGAATGAGGCGGGTGAACACTCGTAAATTGCAATAACAATAAATTTTAGACTAGAAAAGATCACATTTCCTATATGTAACACAACTTCCGTCCGAAGCCACGCCCACATCCGGTTTCTAATCCAAATACAGATACGGATACAGATATTGTTAATGGTTGAACAGATACAGATACAGATAGTGGCATCGCTGCACACCCCTACTATCTACTCACCAAGGCTACTCAACAGTGTGGAAGAGTGCTGATTCGGACACGGCCCTAGTGTACTCATAGAGGAAGTAGGCTCTACATTGCAGTTGTAGCATATACCTTGCATTGTACGGTGTTCCATATTAGAATGCTACAGACAATAAAGCTACCTTCTCGTTTGTGTCCATTAATTACAGATAGGCCTACAACACTTTGTTCATCACCAAAGGACAATTTTCATTGTCCACTAATGCACATTCCCCGATGTAAAACATTTAAGGGAAATGCAGAAATTAATTGATGAAAAGTTTAAGTTATAGGATTGATAGCCATGAAGTAAAATACATGATGAGATTATTACTGCATTGCCAACAATCTTGGTAACCTACTAAAATAAACCTCATTTAAATAGCCTAATAATTATGATTAATGATGATGATGTTGACATTTTCAAGCTATTTAGGCTATTATGGCGCACATTATGACACTTGACACTTTAGTATTTCATGAATGCATCGCTCAGTAAGTACAAATAAAAAGAGATCCATTCAAATACAAAGAGGTTATAGTATCGCTTGTGAAGAGAACTTCAAGAGTCTAACTCAAGAGTCTTTTGATATCCTTTTATACCCAGTCATGAAAGCATCACCTGTTTACCTGTGGAATATTCCAAACAGGTGTTTTTTGAACTTCCCAGTCTTTTTATTTTTTGCCCAGAATCTCAAATATTTGGAACGTGTTGTCGGAATTAGCGCATATTTACAAAAATCTATAAAATTGATAAGGTAAAACATTAAATATATTTTCTTTGTACTGTTTTCAGTTAAATATATGTAAAAGGGAATTTACCAATCACTGCTTTTATGTGCATTTTACATACTGTCCCAACTTTTTTGGAATTGAGGTTTGTATAATCTTTGACGTTGTAGGCTATGTCTAGCTAGCTAGACAGCTGCGACGCTGTTTTTTTTATTTTGCGGTAATGAGACAGATAGCTAGTAACGTGATTATGTGATATGAATCCTATCTAGTAATGTTTATGGACATTTGCATAATACACAGTCATTGATTATGGTAAGTTGGCAACTGTACGTAGGGAGGTGTGGACCATGGTGCAATTGAATTGGATCTGATATGTAACTGTCAATGGGTAGGCCGCCTATCCCAGTGAGTGTTTATATCACAGCTTAAAAATATGTTACAGCTGCACACAATGCCAGTGCTGGGCAGTGCCGAAAATTCTGAGAGAAATTATCCACTCAATATCAATTGACCTCATTCACACAGCAGCCATCTTGCGATTACGTCATGCTCAGGGTTGGAAACTCCACTCGTAAGAGCTGGTACACCGCTGTAAAAGTACGATATTCTTCTGTTGTGTGCCAGGCATCAAACATCAGACAGGCTACCAAAACAGATCAATACCTTTTGACGTTAGTGCTCTCTTTTTTCGATCCATTTTCCTCCATAGTTAGTTTGTGCTTTTGTGCTTTAAAATGATTAATTTCCACAAGTTCTTGAAAATGTATGTATGAGTGTATTGAGAGCACAGAACTGTATAAGAGCGGTTCTGTGATTGGGAGCTTGACACAACCGGGAGGAAGGGTGATGTTAACGGTCAGCAGGGACAGCTGATGTTGCTGGTAGTATTCACGCTATGCAAATACAATGCTCCACAAAGTGACTTGTTGTACAAAAGTGAAATATCCCTTTAAAATACGGTCCAAAATCACTCTGCAAAAACAAAGCAAAAACTCGATACAACGAGTGAAGGAAAAGAACAGAAAAGAAAAACTTGTTATCCAGAGCTCTTGTAACAAGAGCTGATACAAAAGGTACCAGGTAACAAGAATAAGGATAAAGAGAAAGATTGGAAATAAAAGAGAAAACCAATCTAATCCTAATTCTCTAACCAGACTTGCTGCATTTTTTATTCGTCCGAACTAGAAATGCAGCCACTGAATTTCCTATACCTTACCGACTTCGTTGTCAACATAGCAAAGACAATATCGAAGTGTCGGAAATTCGGAAGTCCTGAGCTATTTATAACCGGCAGGAAACCCGAAACAGGTGCAAGGAATAATTGCCGGGCGAGATACAAACACTGGGACGGAGGCGGAAAATATCCGATAGAGGGTCCCCACGACGCCAAAA
Source organism: Synaphobranchus kaupii (assembly GCA_029718625.1). Lineage (NCBI taxonomy): Eukaryota > Metazoa > Chordata > Actinopteri > Anguilliformes > Synaphobranchidae > Synaphobranchus > Synaphobranchus kaupii. The sequence continues at coordinate 69,507,126 of CM056377.1, read as the reverse complement.
GGAAAACCAAACGGCGAAACAGCAAAGGCTGCTAATAACCGTGACAATAATAGGGCAATTCCAGCGTTATGGACGTTACATTTGGGCAGACAATTAACACATAAAGTCTGCAATGACACACTTCTAAGATACAATTGAAATTGAAAATGCATCTTTATATAGCTTCCAGTTGAGGAAGCAAAGGCACAAAATATCAAATTCCTAACACACTGTAAAGTCACGGTTATGTAATGAATAAATGTGCATTATGGATGTGACAGAAATGGACAACCGTTTGAGAGAGAGTATGTTCAGACATTTCTGTGAAGCTTTGATATTCAAGTAAAATAATATATTTCTACTTTGAATGAGAGGCCATGTCACATACAGAAATGCCAATAAATAAGATGTTTAAATAATGTACATGAAAAGAGAAAAAATGGAGCATTATGGACGTGACATCTTGCGTTATCGACGTGACGGTTACTGGATTATGCATTATGAGTTGATGACATGATGTCCAATCGCATATTGCCCTAACAGCTTTGATGTTCAGACAAACATCTTGATATAATTTTTCAAATTTTAACAATTTTTTCCTTATTACATTTATTTCTATGGGAATGACTCATTATTTGTAACATTATGTGAATGTGGTCAGGCAAGCCAATAATGTTTTTTATTTATTTGTTTTAAATTAGGTATATTTAACTCAACACCTCAAGGTTCTGTGTCCCATGGATTTGTGTTCCTCCCTGGCAGTTTATGAGCCACGTACTGTAGCTGAGATAAAACACTGGACCCAAAATTAAATGACCATGAGTATCCATCTTTTGAGCTACTGATACCACGACACCCTACCCCATGATACCCTACCCCTATCCCGCTCCCGCTCCCCATACCCTGTCCAACCTCCCATACTATAAAAATATAAATATTTATAGTCCTATTTATAGTCCACACCCCACCCCCCACCCCTCAAACATACATACAGATACCTCCAGCTCAACACAACCCCACCCTTTTCTCCTTCTGAATAACTTACCAATACAACAACACCACATTGATCACTCCTCCGTAAAAACTGGACCTCTATGTTTTCCTCCTCCACATGTCCTGCTAGTCCAACAAACTTCCGTTGGGACTTTGTGGCCTTACAGGTCACCAGCAAACAGTCTCCTGTTTTTAGATCGGGAGCACTGGAAGGTGGTTGCGATTTTGCTTGCATTATAAAATCTCTAGCCTTGTCCTCAGTAGAATGCAACAATGAAAACATGGCTCTGCTGTGGAGTAAGTCTTGTATTTGATGACTCATGAGCCTGGCTCAACATGGTGAATAATCTGGGTGCCTGAAAGAGTGGGTACATTTTACCACAAAATGTTGAAATGGTGAACCTTGATAAAAGCATGCCTCACATTGATGTTGGGGCATGCCTGTGATGCTGTGTTAGCAAATGATGCAGCATCATCCACCAGAGTGACTTGCCTGCTAAGCACAACTGTGCTGACAGCCCGCTTCACTGTGCCCCCCAAACCATTAACAGCACCCTTCGCGTGGCTGGTGGCAAAGTAGTGCCACTCAATATGGAGGCCAGGGAAGTTCCTTGCAAAAACTGATGCCAGGAAAGTCCAAGTGAACTTGTTTTTAAATTGTGATGCTGCTCCATCACTAAAGATGTGCAGCTCCTCCAAGCCAGAGTGTTTCTCATTGGCATGGCAAAAAGGTGGCCACTGCCCTCTTGTCATGCGCCAAATTGTCACTGACAATGACAGAAGATTCTGTGTCTGCATCACACCACAGTACCGCTGTGAACAGAGTTATCTGCTTCTGGTTCCAGTGAGCAGCCTGGATTTCATCCTGGTGTGTGGCAACATAATTTTTAGCTAAGTCCACCTGTAATACACCAGATCTTCGACTGACATTAGGCCTTTTCTCTTGGAAGCAGGCACTTTGCATTCGCTTGATTAACCCTTTGAAGCGTAAGGTCACACTGGTGTTACCACAACTATGAATTCAGATAAATGAGCCGCGAAAAGTTAGTAAAATGTTTAATAGCCATCTCTTTAACTAGCGTTATTAACAAACTTTGATTAACGTCGCCATTATGTTGTTCGAAGCTGTACGTGAACAAAACAGGCTTGGCCAACAAGCTAGCCTATATGATAGGCCGTCATATGCATCGTCGAGAGGGGTGTAAATTTAGATTGACAGACATGTCAATTTAATTCCATTTATCCCTCATTTAGCCAGTTTTACCCAGATATAGCCTGGCTACATCCTAGGACTAACGTTACGATGGTCGTTTTTCATCAAGCGTCAGCGGGGCAATGTTAGTAAAGCTGGAGGATTGTGTCTGGTGAGTTAGCAGTGGGTGGGTCTGCGAGCGGAGCTACTCCGGCCAACTCGTCCGCTGAACCGCTAGCCTCTTGCTATCTGGGCGGTTTTCCAGGACACGAGATGGCATTTCATCAACTTTTCAACATGTTCACTGGGGTAGGTTAATAGTGTAGTGAACACGTACGAATCTGATAGCAGTGAGCAAGGTGATTAGTAATATGATTTCTGAATCATCAGAGTCCGCACGCAGGGCACCAATAATGTAGGGAACATTATTCCCACGAATATATCACGCAAATGTTAGTACGTGTTAAAGAAAAGAGGAACAAACCATGAGGCCTGCTTTGGTTAGTTAACAGTACTACCACATTAGCAATAAAACGGTAGGCCAGCCGGCTAGCTTGCTAACCAGCGCAACAAGTTTATACAGCTATTATCGCACAAAGGCGAGATTCAATCAAATTACCGATAAACAATTCCGACTAAAATCCTAAGCTATGCCTGGGATGTTTGATCAGTCTTACTGAAGTGGTGAGTTGATTACAGCTGGCTTGTCCGTGAGGTGGATGGCCAGGGCGTCTCCTTTGGTCTTTCTCCTGGTTTGCGTCTTTGTCCGACGTCATCTGGTTATCACCTGTGTCTTTGTCCGTGGCTGGAACACACCTCTGGCGGAGTTGTGTTAATTCAGTTCTATGGTTAGATGCCGTAGGCAAGCTAACCTGTTCCTTGCGTCTCTCTCCGCGGCCCACCTTTGTAGGTGTGTAGCTAGCAAAAGGGGGAAGACAAAATGGAGAACTGCTTTTGTGCAGCTGATGGAGGAAGAGATGGAAGAGTGAATTTGGGGCGATAGATTGGAATGTCTTCAGTCTTATCTGTTTTAGTTTTATGACCCTTAGTGTCTCGTATTTCCAAGAGACATGATTGGATCACTAACAACGGACATAATGCTGTGGCCGTGTTTTAATTGTCTTTTGGGTTTCCTGTGGAATGAATGGAAATGTAGTCCGTTGTCCCTACACTAGTAATGTAATGCATCTTGAGATGTGAAGTCTGTCCTTAGAAATATTACACATTTGAAAATCATTTCATTATTATGCACAAGATAGCTGTTAGCTAACCAACTACAGTCAACTACCGCGCTGTATGCTCCTTGCGAGCTAACCACCATAGTTCAGTGGGGATGAGATAGCATTTGAGGCGAAAATGCGAATAGGCCTCCTCACGTGATTGTACTGTGACGTAACTAGGATTACCACGTGACCATGTTCCAAATATCATCGGCGTGTTCTTAACCAATCAGAGTTCAGTGTGCCTACTCAACACTCACAGATGAGTTTTTTAAAATCATGCCTCTTTATTCGTGGGGCAGTATACCAAAGATCCTCTGACGGTCTGCGAGATGGAAACGGGAAACAGCGAAGAAGTATTAGTACACAATGGCGGTGAATTTTGAAGAACAACTATGTGAGCTGGTTTGCAATTACACCCATCTGACCCATCTGTATGATGTGACGTTGCCACTGCACCATGCCAAGTTTGCATGCCAGAATAGTTGGTGAGAAATTGGAACCGTTCTTAACCTGAGCGAGAAAGATTGTCAAGAAAAATGGAGGTCGATCCGAGATCGGTATGTCCGAGCACATTCAAAAATGTGCGAGAAACGGAGTTGAGATGCAGCTGATGGCGTGTGTTGTCCCCCAATCCTCAAAAGCCTGGGCTGGTTAAAAGGATATATTCATCACCGGTCCACCGAGACTAATTTCCCAGAAAATAACATGGTAAGTATCTTATCTTTTAGTTCATCTTTGCTAAGTAGCGAATGTGTCCAGGGAGCTAACGTTACCTCATTGTCAGTATGCAGTAATTGTGGTGATAAGTGATAGTTATGTTATTTAAAAATGAGAAATATCTATATTACTGTTCATCTGTTAACTCATTGAACTCAATACTATAACGTTAGTTAACATACAATTTGATATAGACCCTGAAATGTAAAGTACACATTGTAAGGTACAAGTGGTTTACAGTAGATGATGTACATCCTGAAACGTTATGCCTATTTACTTAACATAAATTTTCCCTGTTAACAGTTTGGTAAATGAATGGTAACTACATAAAAATTGCTTAGCACCTATTTTTCACACTGCCAACTCTTTTTATGTGACTGTTTGTGGTTCTAGCCACCAGAAGATCATGGTGAGCACAGCATGAACCTGGGCAGTTCTGGACCAAGCAGCCCCGGAAGCATCCATAGACCAAGCCCAATACCTTTCTCCCCTGCTTCCCTCTCACCTACACCAAGTTTAACAACTGCTTCTTCTCCTTCACCATCACCTACACCAAGCCTGTCTATAGGATCTGGTCCCTCTCCTTCACCCTCGCCAAACACAGCACGTGGTGTACAAAGGAAGAGGAAGTGAGGCCAGGAGCCAGATCCCGTTGATGCTGCCCTCCTCCACAGGCTGGAAGCAATCCGTGAGGAGACATGGGCAGGCTAGAACATACACGCTGCATTTACAAATTACCTCAAAATGTTCCTGGAGCAGCTTCCTGATCATGATGCTAAAAGACTGACTAGGGAAATAAAGCAACTGATGCAAATGTTTACATTCAAAAGCATGTTTGCACTGCAGGAGATTAATATTTCCAGTTGAAGATCATTACTGTACTTTAGTGTTGTAGTCGAGACCACCTAAACCGAGACCGAGTCAAGACCAAGACCAGAGCGTATCAAGTCCGAGTCAAGACCAAGACTTTGAGGTGGCGAGACCGAGTCAAGACCAAGACTGAGGGGGGGGCGAGACCAAGACCAAGACCAGACCAAATGTAATTTCTTTCCAATAGTGTCAAATGTTCATTTTGTTAAATTATCTTATAACAATCTCTTGACTGTTAATATTACATTGCAGACTACTAATAAAACCAATTACAATATGAATATCACACACTGATTGATGGATAGAGGATAGAGAGACACTACATACAGAGTGATAGGTGACATATAGAGAGTATATAGAGGACAGAGGTTTGAGAGGATAGAGGTCAGGATAAACAGAAGTTAGACAGAGGGTAAATATGCTAGAGGGGATTGATAGAGGAAATACAGGAGAGAGAAAAAATATAGGATTCAGAGGGAAAAGGAAGCAGAGCTACAGAGGGAGAGGAAGGGACAAATACAGGGAGAGGGTGGGAGAAAGAGATAGGGGAGATGGAGGGAGAAATAGAGGGAGGAGGGAGATAGAGGGAGAGAAAATCACACTAAATAAAATATGTATATTGCAGGACCCCCTCCACAATCTCCCTACGGCTCTCAAATAATTGTCAAACTTCAGTTGCAGTCATTTAGCAGGTGCACTAAACCTGTATGTAGTGTCATTTAGCAGAGCAGTCAATGCAGTCTAGTTACAGGAGGTGGGTTTCTTTGCTAGTAGGCATTGCACTGCTACAATTTGTGTTGGTTTTGCTATATGCAAATGCAGGTTGGCATCCTTAAAGTGCCTGCTTGTTTACCATTTCAATTACAGAGCTATACTTGTACAGATATGACTGGCAGTCCCTATGTTGGTTAACTAACCTTTTGAAACAATAAGAGAAAATACCATGTAGCTCATTCAAGTATGACAAAATAGTCTTTATGGATTGTGTAAAACTAAGAATTTAGCCCATTTTCAGATGGTGGTAGCCTACACTTCCTGTTTAAAAACATTTCTTCAAAAAGCAGCGAAGTTGAAGTCAGATTTTATAGATTATAACATTGAGGGTATGAGTACTGATTACATTTTAAAAGAGACACCCAAAATCAAACAATGGATTACCTACAAGAAGTCAACATCAATAATCACCAGTGACGAGAATTAAAAATTAAAGGTTGTATCAGCGATTTTGGGTGGAAACATAAATGATCACATTCATCTGATTTTTCCTCACGATTCGCTAGCTGCCCGCCCCATAAGCAGGCCGTCAAAAAACCGCGTCTCTGTAGGCAGCCTATGCTCCGAGATCGTACACAAAAACAATGGTACTACCAACTACTCAAAACCAAAATAAACAGTATTCCAACCAATCACAATGATCTGCACAAACGCTAATACTCTTATCTCGCTGAAATCTTGACGGATTTACAAACGGTTTGGTTTCTTACAAACGTTATTAACGTGGTTATAATTCTGGATGCTTGAACACTATTTTTTAAAACATAACATAATTATTCATAAGTATGTTTGTTTGGGATTTCGCTTCAGAAGTGACGTCACGTTTGTGCAGATCATTGTGATTGGTTGGAATACTGTTTATTTTGGTTTTGAGTAGTTGGTAGTACCATTGTTTTTGTGTACGATCTCGGAGCATAGGCTGCCTACAGAGACGCGGTTTTTTGACGGCCTGCTTATGGGGCGGGCAGCTAGCGAATCGTGAGGAAAAATCAGATGAATGTGATCATTTATGTTTCCACCCAAAATCGCTGATACAACCTTTAATTACTCTCAATTTAATGAAACTTCAGCCTATGCTGCATTTCGAAGCAATTTGAATCTGTAACATTCAGACTTAACGTTAAATTTTACGTTTAAATTTTAAAAAATGCGGCCAGATTAAACGTTGTCTTTGGATATCGATTAGGTTAATGGTATAGTCATAATATAGTAATATAACAATTAGGTTCATGTAAAATTTACTTACATTTGATATGATTGGTAAACCGTGGGTAAAGTAACGTTTGCTTAGCTAGTTACCTTTTACCTCAGGATCAGGTAACCTAACCTAACGCAGATCATAGGTTTATTGAATTTGGTGAACATCCTTGACCGAAAACGTGACATATAGATAAACAGTTTGGTGTAATATGACCCAGTGCGCGAAATGCCACAAAATGCCGTTGAAAAGGCGTCCAAGACGCGTTTCCAACACAATTTAGCCATCCATGGACGACTGTTGTTCATTGGGGATGAAAAAGAAAATGGAAAATTATAGAGGCCTAATTATGTATATTTATAAGAATCTGGTTCATATAGGTTAATACTTACTGAACAATAACGTTTGTGCCTTCTCACACTGAGAGTGAACGTTCGACAAAGAGAGGGGCTGTGTTTCTCCTGCAGTAGAAGTTTCAGTTGAGCTACAAAATATTATTGCGAGTGTAACACGACTCGTGAGACCCACATAATGGCACTGTCACTGTGTTCAACTGCAGAGTGCAGACAGACTCTGATGAGTGAGCTGGCTGTCGGTCTTTGTGATGTATGTGATGCGACTTTGGGTACAGGAAAAAATAAGTGGTTAGCCTAACTTTATTTACAGCCAGGCCTACGCTTTGAGGTAAATTAATATTTAAATCGTTAATCTGTGGTTTTATCTAGCGATCTAGCAAAATTTCCGTCCACTAAACCTATAAATCAATGATATCAAATAGTAGCATATTTTGTCATCTGTAACTAGTTTTCCGTGGTGGCCAATCAAATTTCTGTGGGGGCGGGGGCCACCACATGCCCCCCCCCCCCCCCCCCCCGGACACACCCCTGGTCTCGACCGGTCTTGAAAAAAAATTCAGAGTCCTCTTCGTCCGAGACCGTAACAAGACCAAGTCAAAAATGCAGTCGATTCCGAGACAAGACCGAGACCTTCAAAATATGGTCCCGAGACCAAGACCAGTCTCGAGTACTACAACTTTACTGTACTTTATTGAAATGTTTAATATTTACATTCAGAAGCTCACTCCCTGCAAGTGGATAAAAGTGCTTATTTGCTGCTTGTTCCAATTAAAGTTTAGTCCCTGAAATTGGATGAATGCTTGTTATTTGCTGCTTTTTCTAAATAATTGTACTATTGAGGAGAAAGAATACTTTAATTGGTTATGATCAGGATTGTGTTTCAAGTAAGATAATAGTAATGTAATTTAGCAGTTTTACTCAAAGATATTTCAAGAAATTCCACCATGATGTTTGTCATTCAAACTTTATTTCTGAAAGAAAATACATTTTAAGGAAAATAATTTAATATGTATCAGTCCACTTCAGCACACCACTTAATTGTAGGTGCTGCTTTATGTAAGGAAAATAATTAGACTATATTCGACTATTCACTTCAAACTTGTTCAATTAATCTACAATCTAATTTAGTGTGCCTCGCTGGAGGACAACATCCTGAAAGGCCACCCTCCCAACATCCATCTGAAAGTAGTCCCTCAAGTGGTCTCGAACCGTCATGCCATCTTGTGTTGCTCGGGCAGCAGTGAGGCGTCAAGCATTAATGAGGTTGGAGTCTCCCTCAACCACTTGTCTTCATTCTCCAGATACCCTCTCTGTCCATCAAGGTGCTAGAGATGTACCTTGCCCTTTCTGGCTGGATTTCGTCGGAGCGACAAAGATAATTATGCAGAGCCGCACATGCCTTTGTTATGTCTTGAGCCTTGTCAATTGAGCACTCCATGGCTTTTCCAAAGACTCTCCACCTTGCAGCTAGTATGTCAAAGGCATTCTCGATAACCCGCCTTGCTCTGGAATGTCGATAGTCGTACATACGCTGCTCAGCAGTAAGATTTGACCCTGTTAAGAAAATATCGCTGTTGTCAGGTGAAAAGCTTGCATCTCTAAAGTATCAACTTTTCAGCAATCAATAAAAAACTCATATAATGCAGTATACCTGTAGTTATATATAATATAATGATGACAGCATAACAATATAAGAGTAATCATAATGACACAGATCTAAAATGATGTACAGTTGAAGTCGGAGGTTTACATACACTTAGGTTGAAGCCATTAAAACTAATTTTTAACCACTCCACAGATTTCATGTTAGCAAACTATAGTGTTGGCAAGTCAGTTAGGATGAAACAAGTAATTTGTACATGAAACAAGTAATCTTTCCAACAATTGTTTACAGACAGATTATTTCACTTTTAATTCACTATCACAATTCCAGTGGGTCAGAAGTTTACATACACTAAGTTGACTGTGTCTTTAAACAGCTTGGAAAATTCCAGAAAATGATGTCATGGCTTTATAAACTTCTGATAGGCTAATTGATATTATTATATAATATTATTTGAGTCAATTGGAGCTGTGCCTGTGGCTGTATTTTAAGGCCAAACTTCAAACTCAGTGCCTCTTTGCTTGACATCATGGGAAAATCAAAAGAAATCAGCCAAGACCTCAGAAAGAAAATTGTGGACCTCCACAAGTCTGGTTCATCCTTGGGGGCCATTTCCAAATGCCTGAAGGTACCACGTTTCTCTGTACAAACAATAGTACGCAAGTATAAACACCATGGGACCACACAGCCGTCATACTGCTCAGGAAGGAGACACATTCTGTCTCCTAGAGATGAATGTGCTTTGGTGCGAAAAGTGCAAATCAATCCCAGAACAACAGCAAAGGACCTTGTGAAGATGCTGGAGGGAACAGGTACAAAAGTATCTACATCCACAGTAAAACGAGTCCTATATCGACATAACCTGAAAGGCTGCTCAGCAAGGAAGAAGCCACTATGCCAAAACCGCCATAAAAAAGCCAGAATACAGTTTGCAACTGCACATGGGGACAAAGATCTTACTTTTTGGAAAAATGTCCAGTGGTCTTATGAAACAAAAATGTAACTGTTTGGCTATAATGACCATCGTTATGTTTGGAGGAAAAAGGGTGAGGCTTACAAGCCGAAGAACACCATCCCAACCGTGAAGCACGGGGATGGCAGCATCATGTTGTGGGGGTGCTTTGCTGCAGGAGGGACTGGTGCACTTCATAAAATAGATGATAATGAGGAAGGATATATGTGGATATATTGAAGCAACATCTCAAGACATCAGGCAGGAAGTTAAAGCTTGGTCGCAAATGGCCCAAAGCATACTTCCAAAATTGTGGAAAAATGGCTTAAGGACAACAAAGTCAAGGTATTGGAGTGGCCATCACAAAGTCCTGACCTCAATACTATCGAAAATGTGTGGGCAGAACTGAAAAAGCATGTGTGAGCAAGGAGGTCTACAAACCTGACTCAGTTACACCAGTTCTGTCAGGAGGAATGGGCCAAAATTCCAGCGACTTATTGTAAGAAGCTTGTGGAAGGCTACCCGAAACGTTTGACCCAGGTTAAACAATTCAAAGGCAATGCTACCAAATACTAAAAGAGTGTATGTAAACTTCTGACCCACTGGCAATGTGATGAAAGAAATAAAAGCTGAAATAAATAATTCTCTCTACTATTATTCTGACATTTCACATTCTTAAAATAAAGTTGTGATCCTAATTGACGTAAGACAGGGAATGTTTACTAGGATTAAATGTCAGGAATTGTGAAAAACTGAGTTTAAATGGATTTGGCTAAGGTGTATGTAAACTTTTGACTTCAAATGTATACATAGCCTATAAAGCAGAATAAGCCTTGCTGTAAGAAATTAACCTGGCGATCCAGCAATATGCAATATCCAGAAATCCATCAGATATGCAATATGAAGTGGCAAGGTGAAACTTAATAGCAGCAGCTTTACGATGCATGAGAGCTCCTGAGCCTTTGAGCACAATAAAGGTTTGTTTTGCAGGCACGTGCAGAGCGGCAGTTGAAGTAGCACCTATGCAGAGGGAGTGACTTGCGGAAAACCAGACCCATGGTAGCACTGACTTGCGTTGAAATAGCCTGAAAGACTTATACAGGAGCAAACAGCACTGGCAGCAGGCAGGAAGTGAGTGTTAAAATGAAGTCTGGTTTTTGCCCCTTTCTTTTAGAGTGTAAGCTACGCACCAAAGATGCCCCGCCAGCACCAGTTGCAGACACCGCATACACCAATGCAGCCTCCAAATGCATATGACACGCACACAAATGCCGCTTTTAGCTTCAGAACAGATTTTATTTATAACATTTATTTTAGTTGCAGCTGCAGAGAGCACATAAGTTAAAGGTCTTACGCACTGGCCATACTCATTTACAAGAATAAATTGCATGTTGAAAACAAAATGCAAGCTCCTTATTGTTCATAAATCTTGCACATCAAATTCTAAAATTTATTTTTCAAGAAGGCAGTATTTTTATTATGACTCCAGCCATTATGTAATGCTGCTTTTGCTTTAGCTGCATTGAGCACGCATTGAGAAATACGAAATGTGAAAACGATTCCTGCAGTAATGCAGTGTTTACATTTCGCCAGTGTGCATGCTCTGGTTCCAAAAAGCACCATAGTCTAAAATGGCGGCCTCCATGAATTGGCTTCATGCGCTAATGAGCAGCTCCCATAGGAATCCACGGAACCGGCAAGCCGTCTCCATATACATCTCGATGATACTGCTACCATGTGAACAAAATATTTTAGATTTGACAAGATATACAACTTAACAAGGGGAAGTGTTCACGCATGCACAGTAGTGTTGTCACTTAGCTTAGCAACTGAAGTTACATAACGTAGCCTATGCTTAGAGCGCACGCATCAGGCGGCGCTAAAAACCAATTGACCACCAATGAGCACCTGTCGTATGTCTAATAAATTCCACTGCGGACATTCCAGCCCCGAAGTTGGCACTCTTGCTCAGCCGATCCTTTTTGGTGTGAACGCAGCATAATTGTTTAGCCGTCTGATGGTAAATGGGGTTATGCAGCTTTAACGAGGGTTCATGGGTAGTGTAGCTTTTTAAGATATCCTGTTTGTTCTGTGTGAGTGAGGGCAGACATGTCATGGACATGATGGAAGGAAAACAAACAGTCAAAAACGTTAGCGTGTGATTCTGTGAGCTGTACAATGTAAGCTGTACAAATAAAGAGCTACCTGAACGAAACCTGCGTCCTCGCCATTTGCATGGGACCGTAACGTTGATAAGTTGGGCATTACCCCGAAGCTGTGAGCTAGCAGCTCGGTCCTGAAACTGCAAAATAGTACGCCAATACCGACTTCGGTTCCCCCGTGTCTCCAACTACGGCTCGGAGAAAAGGGAAAAGGTGACACGTATTTGTGTGCAAGGTAGGCTGCCAGAGAATGCATAGCATTACATAAGCAATTGCGCTAGCCACCATGAGCAATAATAGGCCAACTTAAGAATTCCAGATTAGCTTCCGGGTTCTATTTTGCAGTAGCTAGGCTACACCAACAAGAGTATCTCTCTGTAATAATGTGCAACATAGTCATAACGTTTCCCAAGGGGATACAAATACCTAACATTTACGACAAAACAGCAGCAGTATAAACTAGCGAAATATCCCAAATTAGTCACAATTACATATGAGCTTTCACGAACCTCCTGACAGTAAATTTCCTAACGAGTATCGTTCGCCTAGCAAATCGACCAACATCCACAATGTAACTTTACCAAAGTCCCGTTTTACTGGAGGGTGTCAGCAAGTACAGTAGCCCATGTAAACACATCCAATTAATGTTTTAAAGCAATTGGTGTAGCTCCCAAGGGCTCATTTAAAAACATTAGCATGCTGACAGGCTTACTTGGCTACTAACAAAATGATAGCAACAACCGATTGGAAAATTTTTAATAAAAAACACATTGAAGCAACAGATTATAAAGACCGGGTTACACGGATGGTCCGCACGTCTTAAATAGTCATACTGAATTTGGCATCAACATGACATAGGAATCCGCTTCTAAACTCCAAGAAAACCTCTGCCTTAACAAAAGCATAGGATGCCAGTCACGCAGCAGAGCTTGCAACAGTACATGAGCTAGAATATCCACAGAAAAACAACCGTGCAAAACATTTTAAGCAGGGCAAGCCTAGGTTAGTCTAGGCATGGCTAGCAGCAGCAGGGCACGGAAGAATGACAGCAAAATTCTTTTAACACAAACCGTAAGCAAACAAAGAGCAGCGCATCAGCATTCAAGCAGTACAAACAGAACTAATTATTGGCTTAAAAAGGGCACTCCATTAGAGGTGTGTGCATGTGATTAGTTGAGTATGTGACGCGTGATTGCTAGCTGACCATGGTTGGCTACTGCGAGAGATTATCCGACAGAACTTGCTTTGCGAACTTGTTCGCAACGCTCATTCCATTGACTCGAGTGGCTAACTTTTGCGTTGGTAGACCAGGGCCCGTATTCACAAAACATTTTATCTTACCACTAAGATTTCTCCCAAATAGCAGTAAATGTTTCTAGCTAAGAGTTTCCTCTTAAAACCTATTCACAAAGCTGCTGAGACCAACTTTTACTAAGGAATGGGGAGAAATCTTAAGTTAAGAGAAAGGGTGGGGTTGACCTCGTTGCTATGGATGATGTCATGTTTCATGAACAAGCTTACTTACTATGCCCACAGTGATTGGCTGATAGGGTATGGGTCTTTGTCAGTGATTTCATCATAGAAATACTGAGGAAAGAGGTATCATGTTGCCAGATTCAAATAAAGATTTTAAAATAAAAATGTAGGCTAAGTGTCACTGATTAAACATAAAACCAAGAATAATATACTGACTAGTCAAGTATATGTTCAGCTAATTGTCAGTAGCCTCTTACATACCTGTATCTCGTAAACAATTAGCGGATATGCATATAAGCAGCCTTTTAATTATCTAGAATAACCATGGCTGATAATAAGAAGACGTGTGATGCTACATTGCACTGCAAACGAAAACGAAAACCAAACTGGACGCAAGAACAGCTTTTCCTTCTTGCCCAACTTGTGCATGAAAGGAAGGGCATTATTAAAGGAAAATTTGGAGTTGGGATAACTTCAAAAACCAAAAAAGAAGCATGGGAAAATATATGTTTGCAAATTAATGCGGCTTTCCCACTTCTGTCCAGAACCAACGATGACTGTGAAAAGCGCTGGTATTCTTTGCAGTCTCAGGCGAGGGCAGAGATTGCAGAATTCAAGTGACAAACAACTGCCACAGGTAATAGGACATTAGGCCAATTATTTTCAACTACACTAGACCACAATGTTTTATTCTCTATCATTCAATGTATTTAGCCTATATAAAAATGAACATAAATGTATTTATACATAAATGAACCTCGCTATACATGTCATCGCAGATTATATTAACATGTAATCTTTAATTCAAAATATTTATTGCACTTATTAGGAGGAGGTTCAGCACCCAAGGCTCTATCGCCTATTGCTTCAGTGGTGTACAGTGTCCTTGGGCACTCAGCAACCAGCATAACAGGGCTGGAGGGAAGCATTTATTGTTTGATGTAATATTCTACTGACAGATGACTGAGATATACCTAGTTCGTCTGTGCTGCATAGCTGCATTTTCCCTGTGGCTAAGTAGTGTAGAGTTGTCAGAACCTTGGTCTCCGGTGTTATTGGGTTGTTTCTGTTTGTTGGTGAAGTGACTGCATCCCTGACTAGCCCTACGATTAGCATAATACCCTCGCGATTAAGGCGATACCTTTTTAAAAACTCAGTATCATTCAATGCTTGTAAAAAGTCCTAAAATTAGGACTAACACGCTCATTATTTTTAAGAGTTTCTCCTAAATCAGCAAGTTACTTTTAGCCTTAATATGTTTTGTGAATACGGGCCCAGGTATATCAGAATGCTGTAGGTTGCGATGGGAGGCAGTAGTTATTGTTAAGGTTACAGACACGAGACTGGATCCAAACGCAGGACTCAGAAACAGGTTTTGCAGGAAAAGGCTCACAAGGAGCATTTTAATGGGCAAGCAAACGAAAAGACAAAGGCAAGGGGGCAGAATCCAGAGATCCAGAGAAGGACAGGGCAGAGGGGCTGAGCGGGAGCAGGCAGCGAAGGGGGCTGCTGGATGCTGACTGAGTCCTGGGTTGGGCTGAACAGCGGGCTGAACAGGAGCGGGACGCAGGGGGCGAAGAGTGGAGTGGCTGGAACAGCAGGCTGGGGGGTAAACTGGAAAGGCAGATGACAGGGTTAACAAAACGCAAGACTGACAGGATAAAGGCCAAACACACGCTAGACAAACGAAGCAAACATGGCGACAAGACTAACGAACTGGCAACAAGGCAACAAACACAAGGGAAATATATAGAGAGGGGAAATGAGTCAATGAATAAATGCAGCGTGAGAATGCGAGTGAAAAGTAATTAAGCGGGGCTGAGGCGTGTGCTATACAGACAGGGAATGAGAGCGACTGGCTGAGAGATAATGAGAGAGTGAATGAGTGACTGCAGCGTAAGAATGTATGCGGAAATGAATGAGCTAATTGGAGTGAGTGTGGAATGCGAGCGGGGAACGTGAGTGATTGGCTGAGGGAAAATGAGAGGGGAAATGAGGAAACGAGGAGAACCACGCCCAGCCTGCACAACATGGAAGACAGACAAGGAAACGTAACAATGTGACATGAAACGACAGGTAATGGGAAAACACAGAGAACAATAGGGAAGTGGACTAGGAGGAGGCGGAGGGTGTTACAGTCTTCCCGGGGTGGTCCCGGTGAAAGGTACAGATTACATTTACATTACATTTATTTAGCAGACGCTTTTATCCAAAGCGACGTACAGTAAGTGCGTACAGAGACATCATCATCATTACAGAACAGACAAGGCAAAGCACATCCTTTGCATAATGTAGCAGCTATCCCTAGCAATGAACGTTGACTGTAGTTCACAGTAAGCTGTGGGCAAATCAGCAACACCACACTTCATTCCAAATACTATTATAAACTATACGGTTATAAACCATTCCAAATACTATTATAAACTATGCTATTATAAACCATTCCAAATACTATTATAAACTATAATAAACAGACAGGAAAACACAGGGAACAGGGAACTGATATTCCTAGGTGAGGATATCAGTCAAGGTGGAGTCTGAAGAGGTGTGTCTTCAGGCCTCGACGGAATGCAGGCAGGGTTGGAGTAGAACGTAGGGGAATGGGAAGTTCATTCCACCACTGAGGTGCTAATGTGGAAAAACTCCGCAGTCGGGACAAGCGAGAGCCTTTGACACGGAGGGGGGGAAGTGCCAGTCGCCCTGCTGTAGAAGAGCGAAGTGGTCGAGCAGGAACATAGTTCTGGATTAAGTCCTGCAGGTAGGCGGGGCCTGTCCTATTGGCTGCAGTGTAGGCCAGGGTCAGAACTTTGAACCTGATCCTGGCTGCAACTGGCAGCCAGTGGAGAGACCTCAGCAGGGGGGTTACGTGGGAAAATTTCGGGAGGTTGAACACAAGCCGGGCAGCTGCATTCTGGATCAGTTGAAGAGGCAGAATGGCGCAGGCCGGTAGGCTTGCGAGCAGGGAGTTGCAGTAGTCCAGGCGTGAGGTGACCATGGTCTGGACAAGAAGCTGGGTGGAGTAGGTGGTCAGGTACGGTCGAATCCTCCTGATGTTGTACAGGAGGAACCTGCAGGACCGTGCCGTCGCCCTGATGTGCTCTTTGAAGTCCAGCCGGTCGTCCAGGACCACCCCCAGGTTCCTTGCAGAGCGGGAGGCAGCCACCACGGTCCCATCAACGGTGATGGAGAGGTCATGTAGTGGGGAGGTCTTGTACGGCATGAAGAGGAGCTCTGTCTTGTCAAGGTTGAGCTTCAGGTGATGGGTAGCCATCCACTCAGAGATGTCAGTCAGACAAGCAGATATCCTCTCCTTAACCTGTGGGGTAGAGGGAGGGAAAGAGAGGAAGAGTTGAGTATCGTCAGCATAGCTATGGTATGAGAAGCCATGTGCATGGATTACTGAGCCAAGAGACTTAGTATACATAGAGAACAGCAGAGGACCCAGTACAGATCCCTGCGGGACTCCTGTAGACAGGGGACGGGGAGCAGAGACGGAACCCTTCCAGGAGACTTGGTAGGATCTATCAGTGAGATACGATACAAACCAAGAGAGGGCAGTTCCAGAAATGCCCATCTCAGCGAGTGTGGAGATCAGGAGTTTGTGGTTGACCGTGTCGAATGCCGCAGACAGGTCAAGGAGAATCAGAACAGAGGAGAGGGAGGAGGCTCTAGCAGTGGCGAGTGCCTCAGTCACAGCCAGGAGAGCAGTTTCGGTGGAATGGCCGGTTCTGAAGCCAGACTGATGCGGGTCAAGCAGGTTGTTCTGGTGGAGAAAAACAGACAGTTGGTTAAGGACAGCACAGATAAGGGAAGGGTCCAGGATGAGGCTCTTTGATATCTAGGAATGCTCCGTATCCCTCCCAGTCCACCAGGTACTGGTATCCGTGACCCCTGCGGCAGATGTCCAGGATCCGACGGACTGTATAGGCTGGGGCGTCATCAATGATCCGGGGGGATGGGGGTGGGGTGACGGGTGCACTGAGGGGACTGGAGGAGACGGGTTTCACCTGACTGACGTGGAAGACTGGGTGGACCTTGAGTGAGGCGGGAGGGCGGAGCTTGACGATGGTGGGGTTGGGAACTGACAGGATGGGGTAGGGGCCGATGAAGCGGGGCTGGAGCTTCTTGGAGGTGGTTTGAATTGGAAGGCGTCGGGTGTGGGCGGTGGTGTTGAGGAGGGCGGTGCGCGTCTGTTTCCAAATCCTCCGGCAGCGGAGGAAATGGGCCTGGACTGATGGAACAGCAACCTCCTCCTCCTGGATGGGGAACAAGGCAGGCTGGTATCCCAATGAGGCCTTAAAGGGGGACAACTTGGTGGCAGAGCTACACAAGGAGTTGTGCGCGTACTCCACCCAAGGGAGGAACCTGCTCCAGGAGGAGGGGTTCCGGGCACACACGCACGGGCCAGCTCCCAGGTCCTGGTTGGTGCGCTCTGTTTGGCCGTTAGTCTGGGGGTGATAACCGGAGGACAGACTGGCGGAGGCCCCCAGGGAGGAGCAGAACGCCCTCCACACCTGGGAGGAGAACTGGGGCCCACAGTTGGACACGACATCAACGGGGATCCTGAGCCTCACTACATGCTGCACCAGGAGCTCCGCTGTCTCCAGTGCAGAGGGTAGCTTGGGTAGGGGGACGAAGTGGGCCGCCTTGGAAAAACGGTCAACGATGGTCAGGATGACCATGTCGCCATCTGATGGAGGTAGCCCAGTGACAAAGTCTACCCCAACGTGACTCCAAGGACGGCCCGGGACAGGTAGGGGGCGGAGGAGGCCAGCGGGGGGTTGGTGGGAGGCCTTGCTCCTAGCGCAGGTGTGGGCCACCAGAAGCTCCTCCTAACCAAGGCGATGGTGGCGCCGTGTAGGGGCTCCAAAGCAGAGTTAATCAGAGGTAGGGGGTATTTGTTATGAATGGTGATGGCGTTGAGGCCATGGTAATCGATGCATGGGTGGAGGGAGCCGTCTTTTTTAGATACAAAGAAGAACCCCGCCCCCACGGGCGATATGGATGGGCGAATAATACCTGCGGCCAGAGAGTCGTGGATGTAATTCTCCATGGTGGCTTTCTCAGGACCGGACAGGTTGTAGAGGTGACCAGACGGGAGTGGAGCACCAGGCAGCAGATCGATACTGCAGTCGTAGTGTCTGTGAGGGGGTAAGGACAAGGCAAGTGATTTACTGAATACTCTGGACAGGTCATGATATTGGTTAGGAGCAGAGGACAGGTCAGGTTCGGGGAGCTCGAGGGGAGGACCGGAGCCTCCTGAGGGAGGTAGGGCAGAACAGAGACAAACTGAATGACATCTGGGGCTCCAGCTTTGAATTTGGGTTGTTTTCAGCTATAGCAGCCTTAATAACCATGTCATGCTGTGTCTGAATCAGCACCCTTCCATAGCCTAGTAGTATACAGGTAGTATACTGAAAACCCCCGTATGATATACAGTGAGAACCATAATTCATTGGACAGTGACATTCTTCTGTAGAGCCGTTTTGCGGCACCACAAACTTATTCGCTCTGACCCTGCAACACATACGCTCAGCACTGACGCCGCTGGCCGGGGGTGTATTTTAAGAATCACTCATTTGTATTGAAATTATTGGAAATAGCTCGATAAAAGTATGGATTATAGGCGAACCGTTCATACGCTTTAAAGGTCCGCGCTGCACCGCCGTTGTGGCTACTAGCTGAGATACTGTGTCTGGCTACGGGCGGAATTTTGCTGAGCCTGCTAGGAAAATACAGCTTAACCCAACTGCACTCAATTCTCTCAAAATGAATAACAGCTAGGAGCATTAACTTACCATTCAGGTTTCTGAAATAGGAACAGTTCTACCAAGTTGTTCAAGTTATTAATTCTGCGGTTGAAGATTTTGAAACGTATTAAAAGTAGCCTACCTATGAAATCTCTTCACATCCTTAAATAAATTATGACCATCATTTCACGTCATTTAACTTTGACTTCTTTAAACTTGGAAGTTCAACATAACCACTGCATTAGGAATAAATAACTACTCACGTTTACTTCTTGACGCACAAAATGGAGAATGCAAGGGCAGTGAATAGGCTTGTTTGCTCGAACATGCAGGACGGCATGTGTAGGCTAATTGCACTGAATTGTCGGTAGGTGGGTTTCTCAGCACTCAGGCTTCAGGTGGAGACTAGATGGAGCTGGGCTTTTGCAGCCTCAACATGCACTATGTCAACTAATTGTTTTTATTAGTGTTTTAATTAGCAACTCCAATTGCATAATTTTTTTATTTTTTCCTCTCAATTGGATAATTATTCACTTGATTGTGCCATTTGAGTGCCTACAGAGCCCCACTGGAGGATAACAGTTGAATTGCGAGTTGAAATCCCTGCGAGTCATGTGGTTAAGGTAAACTGGTGGCCCCGGTGATAGGTCATGGCCAATTTCATAAATTGCAGCCCTGGACCATGTATATAGAATTTCAGGATTGTATTGAACCATTAATTAGAAGGTTTATAGCGGCCCTCGTGGACGGATTTGGACATACTTTGGCACGCATCCTCAGTGGTATCTCACAAACATTATTCTCGAGTTTTGATTGGCTCACAGTTCCCATAGTTATTGTCCAATATAGCTGGATCATAGTTAGCAAGTATAATTAGGTACACTAATGATATGTACCAAGTCTGGTCCAAATCGGTCAAGAAACATTAAAGGCTTAGGGAAAAAACTATTTTGCATATTATGCAAATTTGCAGAAAATCCAATATGGCGGACTTTCATGATATTGTGCATGCAAGTACATGTGCTTCCAGGGAATACTCATAGCAAGTTTGGTGTGAACTGAACAAAGGATGCGGGAGATATTAGATTAAAACTGTGAATAAATAGAAATTTTAATTATAGCGCCACCATGAGGCTGATTGAGGTGAGATTTTAAACACTTTTCATTTCATACATTTATGATGAGTTTGCCAAGTTTCAAGTCTCTAATATGGACCATCTCACAGGAAATTTAGCAAACATGCGGAGAAAAAAAGAATAAAACCAGTGGAAAACAATAGGGTTTTAGCCGTTCGGGCTCAAACACTCATAAGGCAAAACGCAGCTGTGGAAGCCATTGGTCTAGGCAGGGGAGTCAGGCCTGATTAGGGCCACGCCTACTGTCAGAGCAGCAATTATACACAGATGAGCCATGTGACTCATTAAAAATAAAGACTGCTCTGATCTCCCAGTAGGTGCCTGGAAGATGGAGATCCGTGATGTCATTGGAGAATCCAGAGAGAGAGAGCAACAGTAAAGCCGCTGCAAAGCTGGGAGTAATTTGAAAATTAATTTATTTTTATTTTCTGTTAAATTCACAAGACTAGATGTAGCCTTTGAAATACACATTGTAAACATAATAAAATACACTCAAAAAAATGCTGGGTTAATCCAACAACTAATTGCGAGGTTAGGCCTGTTGGGTCAGCAATTTGGATATTTGCAGTGCTGCTGGGTTGATTTGTGTAACCCTGCAGTGTTGGGTTATTAGTGCGGACATGAAAGAGACCCATCACGTTACGTGAAGACGGCTAAACCCAAACACTTTCTCGCGCTCTACTGGTGGTGACCAGACTGTGGACGATCGTTGACGAATCGTGAACACAAGCTGACTGAAAGAGGTGAGTATCTCACTAACAATTTACATGTATTGGGTTTTACATAATCTTATTATAACTCAAGATAGAAAGACTGTGTACACTTAGCTTACTAACGTTAGTTTGATAGAAATGTTTGCTAGCTAGCTAGCTACTTTGCAGATGAGAGAAAATTTAGCTAGCTGCCAGAGAGTCTGTGTAAACACTAAATTAAATATAGCTGGCGTTTTATAGTATTCATTTCTAGATGTCATTATCTAGGCTAGCTACCTACATAGGCTACCGAGTTTGGACATTTTGGAGAGCGAAATCCGACTGCCGTACGAGCTCACTTTTCTCTTACAGCTGCAAAGGCGAAGTAACGTTCGCTAACCGTAGCAAACGAACTAACGTTAGAGTTTGCTAGTGAACATTTCTAACGTTAAGGTACCTTAGAAAACTTGCAAATGTGAGTAAGATAAGGGCTTACAATCTTTCTATTTTGAATTATATAAGATTATCTAAACGGCAATACATGTTAATTATTATCTGAACAAAAACGTCTCCGACGTAAAAAAAAAGCCAAGTTACTCACGCATAGCCTACAGAGCGCTGTCTTTAAGTCCTTAATTCCAACTTGCAAAAACTAGGCCTGCCTTTAAAAGTATTGATATCAAAATGTGGCCAAGTTACAACTAAGAATATTGCCTATCGTAGCTCACACTAAATAAACTAGCTCTATTCCAAAGCAATGCTATCCAAACTTTCCTAAATTATTTAATGCAACTTGGCCCTGTGTTTCTTCATCTTAGCATATGAAGAGATTGTGCCTCATGGAACAACATATGATTTCAATGAATGTTTTTAACAGTTGATGAATAATTACACTCCAGAAAGGATATGGTTATACTTTGTTGGCAAGTTTACTTTTACTTTAGAAAATGTACAGGTTTTAAAATGTTAACTGCTGCTACAGATTTCTTTACAATTCACAAGCAGACATTTATATCAAGAAACATCATGTACAATAGAGAAAGGTGGGATGAATAAGTAAATGCGGATACAAATAAGTAATAGTTTTTAAATAGCGTACATATAGCATTTTTACAAACATATCCAGACATGTTTGTGGGTCAGATGATGGAAAATAAGTAATAGTACTAATTTTCTTAACATAATAATAGTTATGATATTTGCGAACAGAATTTTGTGACCATAAGGATATCTATTCTCTGTAGGAGAGTTTTGATAGAAATCCAAATATTCCAAATAAATAAATCAATAAATACATAATAATAATAATAATAATACATTTTATTCATTCTGTGCTTTTCATAGACCCAAAGCAGTGGATGCAGACAATTATTCTGGCCTATAGTGTAGTAATTTTTCTGTTGAATTTCTAAGTGCAACACATCTGAATCAGAGTATTTCCACTATAAATTATTCTCATTTTGCAGTTTGATGTGGAACATACAGTTTTCATACAGACCACATTCTCTTGAGATGGTAAGATGAAGAAACACAGGGCCAAGTTGCATTAAATAATTTAGGAAAGTTTGGATAGCATTGCTTTGGAATAGAGCTAGTTTATTTAGTGTGAGCTACGATAGGCAATATTCTTAGTTGTAACTTGGCCACATTTTGATATCAATACTTTTAAAGGCAGGCCTAGTTTTTGCAAGTTGGAATTAAGGACTTAAAGACAGCGCTCTGTAGGCTATGCGTAACTTGGCTTTTTTTACGTCGGAGACGTTTTTGATCAGATATCACTTATTTTTGATAGCTAACTAATGATGAATAATGCATGAAGATAATGACATCGAGAGAGACATGCATACAGAATAGTACATGCATTCAAAATAAATGCATGCAGACATTCGCGTAAGCATAATGCCCTGTACTGACGAGAATGAGAACATTTCTCCTATTACCGATAGCCCACAATTACATTAAAAGAGTTTGTAGATGAGCTGTATTTAATGTCTGATGAAATACAATGAACAGCACCACCTGAACTATGGATCATGAAGAAGCATGTAAATTAATTTATAGTAAATAGTAATTTTTTTAAAGTGACTAACCATGAATCAGATATGTTTCGGGAATTGGAGGTTTATAAGCCCGATCTCTCAAGGTATTGCAGCTTATAGTAGGTTATTGTCAATTCTTAATGTATTATCGTAAATTCTTAATTTTCCTAGTAGTGAATTTTATGGTGACATTGTGTGAAAAGCATAAGCTGAACAGAGCTTAAGTGAAGAAATGAATGAAGACATAAGAAAGAAATGTTGGCCGAGTGGAGCATTTGTGTGAGATTAAAACATGTAGCCAATGGCATTTGAACGCGATTTTAACCAGATGATATTCTGCGTTGAAACTTTTTTCTTTGCTTGACAAAAGGCCATGGAATGCCTGTTCCCATAAGGTTAGCTAGCCTATTGCATTACTATCGTGGTGTCCAGTGACTGAATTGTTTAACAGGCTACAAGTGAACAGTTAATATTGTAAACATGTCTTTGCCTTTGCAATAAAAAAATATTCTTGCATGAGAAAACCAGAACATGTGCACACTGTTTGAGTCCAAACTGAAATTACACTTTAATATCAACCAGGCGAGGTACGAACCCACGTCTCTCGCAATACTTAATTGGACAACGCAATTTCCCAGGAATCTTAGCCAGAAAGAAAACAATACATACTACTAAGAAAGTACATACCAGAGATTATTAGGGGTCCAAGCACGTAGTGCTGGAACCCTATTGTTTTCGCTGGTTTTATTAGGGGTCCAAGCACGTAGTGCTGGAACCCTATTGTTATTGCTGGTTTTATTATTATTCCCACATTTGGTACAATTGCAGCAAAACCACATGATAACTTTTGCTGAAACTTTGCACACATGTAGACACTGCGACACCACACATGTACAGCGAATTCCAACCCAATTGACCTGATGGTGGCGCTATAGAGACAAAGTGAAATTTTATAATCTTTTGGGCTATAACTTGAACCGTTTGGCCTATCATCAAAATTCTTTTTGCCTCCAATTCGTTGGTTTGTGGCAAATAAATTTGCCTTTAGGATCAATGAGGTCCGCCATATTGGATCTTTAGCAAATTTGCATTTTGTGAAAAACCTATAAAATCGAACTCCTACTAGACCGTTTGACATATCAACATGAAACTCACATTCTTTTGTTCAGGGGACGATTCTCCAAAAAAGCTTGGAAGCGATTTTTGGATTTTCCAAATATCCTGATCGCAGTAAGCCAATAAAAAACTGTTGTGGGCGTGGCTAGTGACAAAAACGCTAAGGACTCTTCAATTCTTCAATGGATATTAATAATATTTGGTTTCTATACTTGCACCCATGTTATGAGCCAAACTCTAAAGTGTTGGCTCAATAGAATCAAATGGTGGCGCTATAGAGTATAATATATATATTTTTATTCATAAATTCATAACAAATCACCATTATGTTTTAGACATTTAAAACTTGCTGTAGTGATCAATTTCCTCATCTGGAACATATGTATGTCCCATATATGTCGCTGCCATCTTGGATTGGCCGCCATTTTGGAAATGCTATTACCATTTCCCTTCATGAAAAATCACTGTTGTGTTTTAAACATTGAAAATGATGTGTCGTGATCAATCACCGGGCAGCCGCAGGTTGTTTGTTATGGCTTAGCGGTAAGAGCAATGGCTCGATATGCAGGAGACCCGGGTTCAATCCCCACCGTAGGTTACTTTTCTTTTCGATGAAAACAATGGACAGTTATGTTTTTCACACTTGTTTCACTAGTACTTAAATGAGTGAAACAAATAAAGTTTTAATAAAGTTATTCTTTTTCCTGCCAAATTCTTCATCAAAAATACTCAATACCCTCAACTACTTCTCCCCATACAACGTAACATGTGCAATGACTTTGCAGTTAGAGCGATTGCCTTCAATGTGGGAGACCCGGGTTCAAATCCCACCAGGTACCAAAGGTTGCGTTTCTTTTCGACAACACGACATGCGCTTTCTTATGCTTTTCACATCTACAAATCTTATTTTCACATTAATGGGGTAGGAAACACTAAAAGACATTAATTAATATCTAGGCAGTGCCTCAAAGTGAAGGTCTCTTTCATGAATGTCTTCTCAAATTATTCAGTTTACCCAGAATTAACTGAAGGTGGTGGTCTGAAAACAGTTTGACCTTTTATACACATTCATGTTTAGACACTCACGTCATGCAGCTACATGTGTCTCACGTATACCTTCCGAGACTCGATTGTAAAAGGAAACCAATGTAACATGATTGCAACAAAATTACAAACCTATGCTTGGACCCCGTATAGTCGCTGCTTGCAGCTATATTTCTTATTATTATCATTATTATTATTATATTTAAAAGTGTTTGCAGTAAGCTACATTATCTGCAGAGTATTGTAGACTAGAGCCACATTCGGAGGCTATTTTTTTTATTTTTTTTAAAGTGACTAACCATGGATGAAATATGTTTGGGGAATTGGCCGTTTATAAAGCCGAACTCTTAAAGGATTGCGGCTTATAGGAGGCTCTATCAATTCTTAATGTAGGCTATTATCGTAAACTCTTAATTTTCTTAGTATTGAATTTTATGGTGACATTGTGTTATGTGTGAAAAGGATAAGCTGAACAGAGCTGAAGTGAAGAAATGAATGAAGACATAATAAAGAAATGTTGGCCGAGGCGAGCGTTGAAGGTTCGGTTTTCACAGTGAGTCAGACATGACCACGGCGCAATGGACAGCACGCTCCACACAGATGAATATTTTTGTCGGCATTTGTGTGAGATTAAAACATGTAGCCAATGGCATTTGAACAACAAGGAGTTGTAGTATGTGCATGCTACACGTTTACCTTTGCAACGTCCCTACAACAGAGATTCTCTCTTGGAGAGAGTTCAGTGCCGTGACCACATGTGCACCCGTTGAAATGGAAATCGATGTTGTCGATATCTTGCACACACAGTGCGATTGCCTACAGCCTGTGTAAAATGAGTAGCCTACATGGCATGGGTAACTATTTGTACAGCTTGTGATTTGCTGGCCGCATCATTATAAGTCCAAACAAGGCGATACGTGCCGCCCGCCTACCACTCCAAACCATTGCCTATCCTCTCATTCTCCACCATCCAATAAACAAGGGCTGCCAAAAACCATGACACTCTGCTCGAGTCTGCAAGCTTCTCCCTATTTTTTGGGGTCGTTCTTACTTTAAGCTGGGAGGTTTTTTCTCCTTCCTTCTAGTGGCTATTCATGTTTCGTGAATAACTTTCTGATTCCCTCTCAGTCGCGTCTGGTCCTCCGAAGCCGACCCCACTTACAGAGAGAGAGAAAGTGAAAGTGGTGCAGAGTAGAATGAGCTGTAGGCTACTAGTAGAAAAAAAATAGCTGGGGCGTGGTTTGATACCTGGAGCTCAGCTTGCCTTATCATGCCCAGATTTTGGGTCTAGCTAAACCAGCATGTTGTGTTACCCTTTAAGTTAGCTAGCTAGTTGTAACATGATGCCACAGCTGTACTATGTGATGCAAATCTATGCGAGCTAGCAACAAAACATTTTCGTTATGCTCAATCAAATGATGTTAACTTACTACTTCTTTCGCGAATCGTACATTGTCACGTGTATGATGTTGTGATCCATCCAATCATTAATCTGACCACAACATTTTCATGTGTTGAAATGTCAATAATAATCTGCCATTGGCTGGCTGGTTGATGTATCTTTCTCCTTCTGGCTCTAACATTAACGTTACCCCAAAATCCCAAAGACTGACGCGCACACTCAATCAAATATATTATCCGGTATATGAAATTAAATCCCCATCGAGGTTTATTACATTAAATGCTCAAATTGCTCCCAAATACTTTTTCTCATGCATACTAGGGCTGTGTTGGTAATTGGTTAAACGAGTAATGTGCCCCTATGACAGCAAAAAAACTATTAACTGTTGGTTAAAAGAAGGTAATTTATTTATTTTGCGCATTTCGTAGAAAGACACTAGTATAGCTACTATTCACAAGCATCACACAAGAATTTTTAAGCATGTTTGGTGGTAGCCTACATTAGTAACACATTATTGTAACCAAAGTAGATGATATTCTTCTCAAGTAGAAATGTGGCTGTTCTGTTGTGTTGCACAGGTCCTCATTTTGTTAAATCTGTAATCATTTCTACTCAGGTTGAGACCAAGGGGCCAAGGCTGGGCTTAATGTTTTGAAGCTCACTTCCTGGTTGGGCTGGGAGCAGCAATTGTGCCGTTGCTCACTCGAGCCACTGCGATTGGCTCCAGTATAGGTCTTTCACCATGTAAGTCAATGGCAGCAATGTGGTCAAAATACTCAGTCAATAAATGTTTCCCACAAAAAAATGTAATTGCAATAGGTGCCTTTCCTTCATCTAATGCCTCTGCATGTGCTGATTTTTTAAAATATTGTGTCGTTTGGACAGGGAATTAACATTTGTTCAGGACCAATCAGAGGGACAGGTTGAGTCCTCTTAGGCTCCATGGAGCAGACGCAGTTTGTACAAACGGGCGGCGAAAAAGACATCCGGAGCCTAAATTCAGTTTTTACGAGGCCGTGGAAAGCCAATGGGTGACGTCACAGTGGCTTTGTCCATATTTTTATACAGTCTATGGTTGAGACCAACATGGTGGAGTTCCTGCGCCAGGATGAGTTGACCAGATCTTAACCCTTCGTCTTGACTCCCAGGGACAGCCATAGTTGCTCTCAAGCCTACACTCTTGTTAGTGGACAGGTATTGGAGCAAGGTACTCTGCTTGCAGCAGTGGATATCTGTTTGAAATCATTCTTTTATATTTGACATCAACTTCCCAAGACAGTGTGCCCCAGTATGGGAATTCCTCCAGACTGTAGTGTAGCAAATGCCAGGAACATTTGAATGGATCTCTATACGAATTGGGGGGTGGGACTAGATTAAAGGGGTAACATGGTGGTTGAAAGTGACACATGCCAGTTATCTTTAGGTAACATCAAAGTGAATGTGTCCACCAATGCTGTGATTCAATCATTTTTAAGTACTATAAAACTCCTTTTTATATGCCCAAATTTCCCATTCTACAAGTTCACCTCGTTTTGTAGGCGTATCAATGAGAACTGTCAGTCAGATATGATTGACAGGCTGTTCCCCCCACCTTACACACATTTGTTGTTTGTCACCATAGTTACCTCGAGACTGGATTTACCAGGAAGTGTATAGGCATTTAGTCCTTAATATAAGCAATGTGAGATGTCACACCAGCTTTTAACTGCCCAACATTGTTAAGGTACACGCTACCTAACAGGCTATATCCCCAAATTTGCGTAATTTTGAAAAAAGTGCGATAAAAGCACAATGATGGTGCGTCTCCCGCGACACAGAGGAAAAGCCCACTCCAGTCGCCCACGCTATCGATAGCATGCTGGGAAGGATTGATTCAGCTAGCTAGACTAGCTATCCAGCTATTTTGCGGGTATTAGGACTGAAATAATTTAATGATGGCGAAGATAGTTATGCTCGTAGCTAGCTAGATTACTGCTGTCGGTCCTGTCATATTATCTCCATGGTCGTTCTCTCTCGGAGTCACGTGAGGGCGCACTTGTGTTGCTTTTCCACCTTCCGTGCCGTGCTTTTGCTTCCACTCAAGCACTCATCCGACGCACCTGTTTTAGGTTCCTGCTAGCTATATAAGCTCTTTGCTTCCGTTTTCCGGTGCTTCTGTGTTATTTTCACCACAACACTAAGCCGATAAGGTATAGGACTTGGAGACTGCATTCCTTGTAGTTTCAAATAAGCAACGCAGTGTTACTCCGTTTAGAATCAAGTTAGATTTTGATCATAGGATCTTTTCTGTTTCCTTTTTTCACTAATTTCTCAGTTCTCTTTTCTTTGTATTCCTCTCGGAGGAATTCCTTTGTTTATTTCTTTTTTCAGTTACCTCATTTGTCTAAGCCTTTTTGTAGTACTAAGGGCTAAGAGGTCATTTCTTCTCTTCCTTTTTGTTTTCTATCACTCGAGCCTACGAGTTTATTTCACCTCTCCATTCGCGGAATCCTTCTGCTCTTGTGAGTTCTACACTGTAGATATTCTCAGATTCTCTCTCTGTCGCGTCTGGTCCTCTGAACCTGACTCCCCCATTATAAAAACATTAAATATCTTTTCTTTGTACTGTTTTCAATATACCTATGTACGTAAAAGAGGATTTACAAATCACTGCTTTCTGCTTTTATGTGCATTTTACATACTGTCCCAACTTTTTTGGAATTGGGGTTTGTACTCTTGAATGTCCCCTTTAATCCTGTTTATGTCCTAATTGTAAATTGTAAAACCTGTGAGAAAAAAATAAAATACATTTTGATTATACGAAATGCAACATGTTCTCTTGTTTTTGTGTTTGTATCATGGTTTTTGACGATTTCTTCCCTTGGGGTCGTTTCTCTCGGTAGCCACGCGAGGGCGCTGCCCTTTCAGTGGATGTTTGCTCCGCCCCGTCTTATTCGCGGAGCTTCTCTCAGCATCCACACCTGTGCGTGGTTACCTCGGAGCTACTTAAGTCCCCGTTTCCTTCGTTCGGGGCTTCTGTATTGTTTTATACTGTTTGGGTACTCAGTGTTTGTTGGGTGTGTTTTTTTTTGTTCTGTTATGCTACTCGCCTTCTCTTACACTTCTCTTTACTGAGGCAGGGCGTTTATTTTTTCTGGTTCTTCTTTAGTCACTTAGCTCGTAGAAGTATAGGACAACAGTTCTCTGTTCTATTCGCCTTCTGGTGGTTTCTCCTTACTGAGAGACCGGGCATTCACACTTCTACTTAGTTACTTAGCTCATAGAATTATAGGACAGCAGTTCTTTGTTCTATTCGCCTTTTGTTTGGTTTTTTCTTACTGAGAAACCTGGCGTTCATGCTTCTACTTATTTGCGTGTGACAGCGAGCCGGTTAGTATCTTCGGTACTTTAGTTCCCTGTTTTGTCTCTCCTTCTCGTGGACTACGTTTCCCCCTTATTGAGAGTCAGGGTGTTTATTCCGTTTTCATATGTTGCATGTTGCACTGATGCCGGTATATGTAAGGACTCGGAGACTGCTTTATTTCCGCCTTGTAGCAAGCAGTTCGCTCCGTATAGAGCGAGGGAGTTATTTTCGTTTTATTGTTTCCTCCCTTTTATCCGCTCTAATTTCTGTCCCGTTGTTATTTTACCGCCTAGGCATTCGTTCTCTCACGCTTCCTTTGTCTTCCTTTAATTACGGGGTCTCCCCGTCTCAGTGGCTCTTTCGGAGCTTTTAGAATCCCCTTGCTGCGTTTGGTCCCTCAAACCTCACACGTCACGTGCCCATTACAGTTTGTGTGAGTGATATTCTGGGTAAGTGACATTGAGGAGAGTAAGAGTGTGGGGATGGTTAAAGCAAAAATATTTAAGCAAAATTCTAATTATTCATTCTGAAAATAACTGGTAAATAATGAAAAAATTGGAAAACCCAGCTGCTAGGTCAATAAATCCACCCAATGTGCTGGGTTAAACTCCTAACCAATGCACTGGGTTGTTTTTAACCCAGCAATATTGTCAAACTAACCCAGCATTTGGGTCAAGTGCTGGGTTAGAAGCATAACCCAACCCTGCTGGGTCAAATCAACCCAACGTTGTGTTTGTCCAATGGTGACCTAGCGCTGGGTTGGTCAAATAACCCGTTTGGTTATTTTTGACCCAGCATTTTTTAGTGTGTATAGTCGCAAGCAGCAATTGGGGGTTTGAGTTGTTAAAAGCCTAAAGAAAGTCAAGTATATAAGACATTTAAGAATATAAAAGCAATATGACGTGCAGCTGTGCAATGATACACATTCTACACACATCAGAAGAATATTTCCTGTTTAACATTGAAAAACAATGTATGTCTATGGGAATTTTTGTGAATGTAGTGGCTAACTTTTGTGTTGGTCGACCAGGTACATCAGAATGGACCAGGTACATCAGAATGCTATAGGTTGCAATGGGAGGCAGTAGTTATACTGGACAACAGCAGAATGACCAAACCAGAGACCATGGTGTGAGACTAAAACCTCTCCCTTCTCTTTAATTTGAAGCAATAATCATTTTTTCTATTAAAAAATAAAGTGTATTATTACCCTGTAATATCTCAGTAATTTACTTCCTTATATTTAGTCTCCTATTTTTGAATTTCCTATTTGTTTCCTAATGAAATCTCTATTTTATCCTCAAATTTATTTTATGTATCATCCATCAGTCTCTAGTGTAAAGCAAACAGTTGAAAAATTGTCTTGCAGCAAAGCTACTAAGATGCCATCTTACATTACCCATGTGCCCCTATTTATCCAAATAAAATGAAGTCACCATCAAATTAAAAATAGCATCATATTCTAAATAACTCAATGCATTCAGTATACATTTGCCTTTTCATTTTACCTTTAACTGAATTATGGCTCCTACGAATATGTTTTCAGCTATAGCAGCCTTAATAACCATGTCATGCCGTGTCCGAACCCTTCCATAGCCTACTATTGAGTAGGCAGGACAAAAGTTGTTAAGTAGGCAAAAAAAATTCAAAATGTAGTATACGCAGCCGGGGGTTTATTTTAGGAATCACTAGTTTGTATTGAAATGATTGGAAATAGCTCAATAAAAGTATGGATTACGGGCGAACCGTTCATACCCGTTAAACGTCCACGCTGCACCGCCGTTGTGGCTACTAGCTAAGATGCTGTGTCTGGTTACGGGCGGAATTTTGCTGAGCCTGCTTGGAAAACACAGCTTAACCCAACTGCACTCAATTCTCTCAAAATGAATAACAGCTAGGAGCATTAACTTACCATTCAGGTTTCTGAAATAGGAACAGTTCTGCCAAGTTGCCCAAGTTATTAATTCTGCGGTTGAAGTTTTTGAAACATATTAAAAGTAGCCTACCCATAAAATCTCTTCACATCCTTAAATAAATTGTGACCATCATTTCACGGCATTTTAACTTTGACTTCATTCAACAAGAAGTTCAACATAACCGCTGCATTAGTAATAAATAACTGTACTCACATTTACTTCTTGACGCACAAAATGGAGAATGCGAGGGCAGTGAATAGGTTTGTTTGCTCGAACATGCAGGTAATTGCACTGAATTGTTGGCAGGTGGGTTTCTCTGCACTCAGGCTTGGGGTGGAGATGAAGCTGGGCTTTTGCAGCCTCCACATGTACTATATCAACTAATTGTTTTTATTAGTGTTTTAATTAGCAACTCCAATTGCATAATTTCTTTATTTTTTCCTCTCAATTGGATAATTATTCACTTGATTGTTTGAGTGCCTACAGAGCCCCACTGGAGGATAACAGTTGAATTACAAGTTTAAACAGGCCGTTTCTAGACTGCTTTGATTGGAGGCATGAAGAAATGTTGGTGGGGCGAAGTAGCGGGGGTCTGGGGGTCCTCCCTAATTTCCGGCATTTTCTAAAGTAAAATGTTTAATTTATGAAAGTTCTGAAGATTTTTTTTCAAAGCCCTAGATGAGATTTCAGATGCTTTCATATAAAGCTAAATCATAGGCTAATCAGTACATTAGTGGATAAGTTAATTTTATTACATTTTAAACCCACCTGCACCCCCTCTCATCTTATAGGAGGACAATTTTATGCCCAATAATACCAAATCATTATCTTATAGAATAGAATCTAATAGAATAGAATAACTTTTATTTTCCCGCTAGGGAACTTCAGTTGTAGCCACCAGCAACAACAAAAAAGACATAGATAGTGGGGCAGACCCACAACACACAAACAAACATATCAAACAAAGACATTCAATATAATCATTGCATTAATCAAACTAAGTGAATTAAAGTGTAATAGCCTACAGCCAAACGTCATGATTAAAAATAGCCCCTGCTGTCCCGAGATGTCTAGTGTTATCAAGCGGTCCACACAAACTCCGCCTGTGACTTTCCTCCATACACGCAGTGTTGCAGTCTCTGTCCACTGTCAACACGGAGCATCGAACTGTGTCAGCCTTCCCACTCGTCGCCTCACTCCTCCCCTGCATTATCTTCTCCTTCGCCTTCCCTGTTGGCCTTTTGAAGATTGCCTGCAGTCCTAGATCAGTTCCAACCATCATCAATTCCGGTGAATAACGATGGTAAACTTTGTAGCTGCAGATCCAATGGACATTCCCAAGCATATGTTGCGAATGCGTCTCCATGGTGACGACCACAAACAAAATGATCCCAAATAGACAATTTGTCAATATTATCAAAACGAGCAGCATGAGTGCCCTGAACAATCTCCAGCCTGCTTCCCCGTCTCACAACAGAAACACAGCGCATGAAAAAAACAAAAGACAAAAGCCAGACACAACAAAATACATTCAAATTAACAAACACGAACACAAGAGACAGCTGGACTACATGTCGCCATTACAGCGCCACATGACGTGACGTCATATGGAGACAAGTATATTAAAGATGAGCTACAGTGTCCTCCACTATTATTGGCACCCAGGGCTGTTTCTAGCTTTTTGGGTTCCCTATGCTAAATGTTGTTTGGGGGCCCCTATTTTGTGAAACTATGGCAGGGGGATTCCAAACCCTTTAAGGTGGTCCGGGGGCATGCATTTAACATTTAAATGCATCAATCTGGTGCACTTTAAGAGGAAAAGAGGCTAGATCCGTGAAAAACTCAACATCTTTTTTTCTCTCAAATTCAAATAAACCATCTCAAGTTGACCCCAGCAATGACAGAAAATTATAATAAATGGGAAACACTGGGGCTCCCCTACATCAAGAAACTCCTGAAAACTTACAGGATTTACCAAATCTGCATTATAACATCTCCCAAATGCGCATTAATGAGACAGATGCTGCATTTTCCTTAAAATGTTTATTTTAAATGTTGGGAACAAATTTGTTAAGGAATCAAAATTAAGGCAAACATTGCTGAAACTGATACATACTAAACATATAAAAATATCCCTTTCCCCCCAAAAAAACAATAAATAAAATAAATTAGGCCATTACACAGAATGAACATAAATAATGACACTAGCATCCATATAAAAGTGCAAATGATAAAAACACATAACAAACCAATAAAAAAAGTATATATATATATATATATATATGTTGCGGTTAATGTGGAACATGTAACACTAAGCCCCCTTCATGACCATTTTGGGTCAGTTTCTTGTGAGTCAGCAGGTGGAAGCTGGTATCCCCTCACTAGCAGAGATCTGCATGATCACAGTCTCATGTCTTCATCATCGTCTTCAAAACTTCTGCTTCCTGGCTTTTTTAGAAGCAAAGTCGTCTGCTGTCGTATGATAGCTGCTTGCCAATCTCCTGATTGATACTGATTATAGCATTGAAACAACGTGTCAGTGTAAGTTTCTGACATTATAATAAAATAACAACGATAGTTAGCTTGATCTACGATGTGTCCCTACTCCGAACAGTGACAGACAGTGACAGCGGCATTGTTTTCCCCCTCGCTGGCCCCGCCCCTCAACTATGACAGAACACCGACTGAATCTATGGCCCCGCCCACCACTGTCAAAAAGAAAAATTATTTGTGCGAGCAAGAAAAAGAAACACGAGCCCGAGCAGATAGCTGTGCTCGGATAACAATTTTATGCGCTCGTTCAGGTTATGAGCGGCCTCAAAGCCTGGATTCCCCTCAAATGCTACAATATTGCACACAAATACGGACTTTACTCGCGCGCGAGTTCTGTAAAAGCACACGGCAAAACAATTTGCATGCACGGAGTTTCGGACTGTGCACACGGCTCCTCGATTTCCACGCACGTAGATTTTATTTTCTCTCTCGATTTTTGGCATTGATATGCTGCCATACGCTATCACCCTCTACTGGAGGCACTTCAATTCAACGTTTATCTGTCAACCCACACGCCACCAATTTAAAGTGAGAACTATTTAACTATCCTGTTTAGGATCGTAGTCTAATCTCCCCAGCTGCTCAACAAGGTGCTCTCCCGCCTGCTATCAGACATGCCTGTTGTCAGTTCAGTCAATCAGTCCTGCAGCCCATTCACATCACAATGTTATTTCACCCATTTCGTAAAGCGTACACTGTATAAAGCAGGGTTTATTTGCAAGCAAACACAACTTGCTAGCTAGCTCAATGAAAAATACCTGACTAACGCCAGTGGCGGCTCCTGAGCTGAAAATTGGGGTAGCGGAAAACTTCCCTTTAAACTGATTAATTGTCTTAATAATTTTTCAATCCGTTTCCTTGATTAACAATAGGCTACATCAGCGTTTAATTCACCAATTACTCAATGCCATCAAATGTAGCCGGTTCTCCTCAATTAGGCTATTAGGCAAGTAATAAAATTATTTTAACTTGCGTCGTAAAATTGTGCACATTTTAATCAACATTATAATTGTGGATACATGTGCTCTTCGTTCTCCGCACTCTTAATTCCGAAAATATTAATGGAAATTAAACGATCTTAAAGCTCAGCTTTTGTTAGATTATTTTTTTATTGCAGGTTGTGCTAAATAAAAAAAATAATCTAACAAAAGCTGAGCTTTAAGATCGTTTAATTTCCATTAACATGCCTGCAACATGTTCCAAAAAAGTTGGGACAGGGGCAACATAAGACTGGGAAGGTTGTGGAATGTTTGGAACATTCCACAGGTAAACAGGTGAATAGGTAACAGGTGATGCTATCATGACTGGGTATAAACGGAGCATCCACAAAGGCTTGGGTGTTTACTAGCAAGGATGGGTTGAGGTTTGCCACTTTTCAAAAAACTGCGTGAGCGAATAGTCCAACAGTTTACAACGTTTGTCCGTGCATGATTACAAGGAATTGAGGGATTTGACCATCTACAGTCCATAATATTATTAAAAGATTCAAAGTATCTGGAGAAATCTCTGTGCGTAAAATAGAGCCCGACCGAATTTTTGGGTCCGATACCAATTCCGAAATTTAGCTGCCATTAATAATAAAAAAAAGGACTATGAAAAAAACACTTTTTTTGCATGGATCCCTCAAGTTTGGTTATCAAAGAGAAATTGTGTGAAAGATCCACTGAAGGCAGTATATTCTTCAATTGAACAATTGACTTGTCAAAATTTACATAAGAACATTTGCAACACTAAAACAAAGTATTTCCAAGAAGTAAGATTCAATGTACCAATGTATCTGTGTCAGTGTACTTTTGATAGTAGCCTAATCATAGGCATAGCCTAATGCTCATCACCAATGATGATCAATCCATTGAAAACATAGATATTCGATAATTTATCATAGTCTGTCCTTTTAAAAAGCCATTTCACAGATCATCCCGTGTAATCTAATTGTGTCCCACTAAATACAATCAAAGTAAATGAGCATTGATATTTAGTAGTACAAAATTTTGTCATTCTAAATAAGTTCAAGGTGTAACCTACTCCGCCTTTAAGCAGCACTCCTCCATACACCAAAAAATAAAACCTGAAACATGGTGCATCTGTAACATGAGGCTGTCCAGATCAGGAAATATCGTTTTGTAAAGAAAGGCTACAGACTTTTGACAAGCTGGATGATGTTGATGCACCCCAGTGATGACACGGTTAGTTTAATCTCAGAGTCTGTCTGTTTTGGTCTACTGAGCGACGCTGTTCCCTAGTACTAACGCAAATCAGTTGCATTGGTAACTTAAAGTGGGCTCTGCTGGATGTCTTAAGCTCTTCTAACATTATTCATGTCTGACGTTTGTCCAGTGGGAGAAATAATAAATTTTCCTTCGAAGTTGTTTTGTATCTACACCAGCACATTTGCTGCCTGTTGCTACTGTAACTCACAGTGTTCTGTAGGCTGGGCTACACTTATTGACCTTTTTCACCGTGTTCGTAATTAACCCCCTTTGTGCAGATGCTTAGTGGCCATGGCGCCGGCGGCAAGATTTTGTTCAACTGAGACATTTGTTGCTCCTGCAGCCAAACTATGAGTGCAAACCACAAACTCCGTGTTTTATTTTTATTGGTAGACGATTCGTGACCACTCTGCCGAATACAGAGTTTCTAAGTGTCACTAAGTCTAAGGGCTCTATTTTCAAACCGGCGCAAACCAGCGCAAGGGGACGGTATAGTCAAACGCAAGCTTGTTGACAGCATCAACGTCTTAAAACTGGCACTATGGCGTTTCTCAGCAATACTGCTAGGATCAACAAATTCTCAACATAACATCCTTTCACTTGCGCTGCAGTGGGATGGGTGGCGCTGTCTGGGGCGTGTTCTAAAATACTTTTGGCGCAGTGACAATTTGAACCAACGAAAACCCATTGCGTTATGATCAGCTGGAACCACGTCTTAGCGGCAACGCAATAGACTCTGGCAATTTGGCAACTTATTAGTCATGTAGTTCTATGTAGTGTCTATAGGTGATGCCAACATTACACTTCCATTTAATGAACAAATAGCCTATAATTATTATTATTAATTAATTTTAATTTAAACTACTAGAATAAAACAGTACAAGAAACTTACAAGAAACTTGCGATCATGTAGGCCAATAGCCTATAATATATAAATTACACATTGGCACAGTTGAATCATAAGCCTACCACTACACAATACACAGAAAGGATATACTTTCAGCGGGTGTCCTTCCTCAACTATACGGACAATGAATGCAGTAAAAAGTCAAAACTCACATTTTTTCTCAAGTGTGGGTTCCCCGGGGTGCTTGGTGCTATCGACTGCACGCACATACAAATCCGCGCACCACCCAAGCATGCAATAGTTTTCGTCAATCGCAAAGGAACACATTCCATCAATGTCCAGGTGATATGCGACAAAATTAGCTTGCCCCACCTGCACCAGTGGTCGCGGTCCCCATCACAGCCAGAGCAAAGAGAAATCAACTGGCTGAGCGGTTTAATAGGGCTAGATAAATGGTAAGTATCGGATCAGCTTTTAAAATGAACATTTCAATGCATGTTCCCACGTAGAATCATACACACATCCAAGTTGACGGTCCAGTGCGTTTGGGTTGCTCATTATGAAATTGCATGGAGCGATTGTGTTCCAACTGGCTTTTTTTTAAAGCATGAGAATAACAATTTGATAGGCTACCATAGAGACACACCTTGGACATTTAAACCCAGCCTTTTAGCAATACCGCCATAAGGTGCGCCAAGATTGCCGTCATGAAATTACCAAATTTCTCGCCGACACGTCCTCAGAGCGATGCCGCCAAGCGCTTACTCTTGCGTTCACCATTGCGTTTTGTTTATTAAAATAGAGCCCTGAGTGTAAGTTGTACTGCTTTTAATATGCGGTTGGTCTCGCTGACTACATATGTACGTTAGTTTTTCTTAATAGGCCTATCAATATGACTGATGGGCCTATTGTTATTTTCGCATTTTGAGTGCATTTCACATACTGTAGTGCAATCATTCATTTTATGTTTGATATAGGCTATTGATTTTCATTGAAGATAGAACATTTGGCAGTATTTTGCAGATGGTGGAATACTATTTTATTTTCATGTTATCGTACATAATATAGGCTATGGTGTATATACTTGTCACTTAGGGCATGGGAAATTCCCATTCCAATTTACTGTGCGTTAATATGTGGTAGATTAATGTAAAATATTCCTTGGAGTCATTATGAATGGGAACATTAAAAAAAAAAACTGAAAAATGCAATCCCAGGGCTAAAGTATACATTCTGTCGAGTACAGGTAAATGTGATTTTTATTGAGGTACAGGAGTGAATGATTATCTTAAATCATCAGGGCCCAGTTGTTCAAGAAGTTTGATCTGGATCAGAATGATCCGGATTTGGAAATCCCATGTTTTGCTATCCAGGATCAGGTAATCCATCGTAAATTTGTGCTGGTTTTTCAAAGCAACATTGGATTGGATCACTCTGATCCAGATACAAACTTTTCAAGATTACCAAATCCGGATTACCAGTGCTCTAAATGGGACTACATATCACAATGTAGGCTACTAGCTATGTAAAGAACAACAGGTAGAATAGCCAGTGTGGGGTCACTTTAAGTGTTTTTATTTATACAAACATCCCCTTCCATTTTCAATTCCTTTTAAACAGTCAGACCCCTCATCTGACCTACAACAAATAAATAAAAACAAATATACATTATTCACAAATACATTGTGGATATTTTGAACACATAAAAAAGGCTAAATGTCCAATATTTAACAAAATAAAGAGCGTTTATGGATGCAATTGATGCAATTTTTAGAGACTACTTTTGACTGGTTCATCTCTGATGATTGTGTCATTGTAATTAATATACAGTGATAAATGACAATTAAAATTAAATATAATATTTTTGTTTGATATTGACAGCTGTTTGGGGGATTATTTTATGGGGACAATTTGTTTTTACAGTTTTTACTTCACTGTACTGAAAGGCTATCTACTTTATCACTGTAATGGTTAAACAAATCAAGTGCAAAATATAAATAAATGTACATATATACTACATGATAGAAATGTTGTATTATTTGACCAATTTTAAAGTTTTATACATTTTGTTCCTGAAATCCACCCTGAATCCACCCTTCTGCTGGGATGAGGATAATCCTGATTTTTTGGATAAAAGGTATCCCAATCCTACAAAAAAGTTTTGAACAACACATACTGAAGGTTTGATTTAGATCAAAACCAAGACTGGATTACGTGATCTAATCCGATTTCAGAATCCTTTTTTTC
The DNA here is from genome assembly GCA_029718625.1 of Synaphobranchus kaupii. Classification (NCBI taxonomy): domain Eukaryota; kingdom Metazoa; phylum Chordata; class Actinopteri; order Anguilliformes; family Synaphobranchidae; genus Synaphobranchus; species Synaphobranchus kaupii. Next base: position 69,467,336 of record CM056377.1, on the reverse strand, counting down.
TTTTGAACAACCCATTTTCAAGATTTGATCCAATCTGATAGCTGAAATCCGATCAGATTACTTCTGAACAACTGGGCCCAGAAGGGGCAAATGTATATGCTTTATGATGACGTGGGGTACTTTGGATCATGAGCAGTTCCTTTCTTTCTCCACACTTTCTTCTCTCCGTCACTTTGGTACAGGGTAATACTCGTTTCTGTTCATAAGACTTTGTTCCAGAACTAAAATTTTTAATATATTTTTTAGCCAACTCTAACCCTGCCATTCTGTTCTTGAGGCTTACCAGGGGTTTGCCTGTGGTGAACCCTCTGAGGTTATGCTGGTGTTTTATGGTCTTTGATACATCTATGCCTACATTCCGTAGAGTGTTTTTCATTGAAAGTATTCTTCGATCATCCACTACAGTGGTCTTCTGTGGTCTACCAGGTCTCACCAGTGCATTCTTGCTTCCTAACAATGTATTGAACAGTTGATCTTGACACATCCAATGTGTTGTGCATGAAATAATGATATAAAGACACACAGCTGGCCAAGAAACAACTGGGCAGCCAATTGTCCCATTACTTTTGCTCCCCTAAAATGGAGCAATGTATAAAAAGTGCTGTATTTCCTACACGGATCACCTGATATAGACGTAAATACACTCAAATTAAAGATGGCAGTCTGCAATTTAACCTCATATGCACTGTTTTATTACTAATCCAATGTGCTGGAACACAGAGACAAAACAACAAAAATTGTGGCACTGACCCAATACTTTTGCATTTAATGGTATGTGCTCCCTCCCTACACCTGTACACCTCTAACCTGAATGCAGCCCAGAACTCTCTCTCCCACATGAATGATTCAGTTAAAATGACCCCCACCTGTATCTCACTGTAGAAGTCGCTAAGCAACTGAAAGACTATCCTGTATACTGAAAAGGCACAGAAGGACAACGGCCTAACTCCCCCCCCCCCACCCCCCCCCTCTCTCTCTCTCTCTCACACACACACACATACGCATACAAATACACACACACACACACACACACACACACACACACACACACATTTTTTTCGACCACTTGAATGGTCATTATCCTCTCTCATCTTGTGTTTCTTCTGTAGGACTTCTCTGAACAAAATGTCGAAACAGCCTTCCTCCAATGTTAAAGCCCTACAGGTAGGACTGTATGTTTATGTGTGTGTACAGCATGTAAGAGTATGGTTTTTGTGCATGTGTAGGACTGTGTGTGTGCACAGTATGTGGACTGTGTGTACCATGTAATAATAATAACTGCAATAATAACAGTCAGGGCTGGTCCAAAGCATAGGTGGTATAGGCGGTCGCCTAGGGCGCCATGACGCCAGGGGGCGCCAAGCCAAGATTGTTTTATTTATTTTTTTGTGGGGGGGATATATTTATATATATTTCATAGAATACAAAATATGAAAAAGTTGGGCACCCCCGCCCCCCCCGCCCTCCCAGATCCAAATTTGTATGTTTTGAGAAGTTGATAAATAAAAGTTAGTGGCCCCCCACCACGACGCCCCCCTCCATCGTTTTTTGGTTTTGCCCAGCTGTTCTCACAGCAGCACTGTGATTGGAGGGCAGAGTCAGGGATCCGTTTCGATTTCGAAATTAGAACGGTCGGTTTTCAACATGAAGATTCAACACCAAGATTTCTGGTGCACAGAGGATAAAAAGAAAAAAATGAGTAGGAGGAAAATACAGAGGTAAGTCTAATGACTGTGTGTTTATTAACATTGATTCAATCAAAAGTATAAAACTACCTAGCTAGCTAGGATGTAAGCTAGGTACCGGTACCAGTAACGGTACACTCAACTAACGGTAGGCTAGGCTACGATTCGTATCATGACACAGTGGTCACGGTACAGGGAGGAGGTAACGTTAGGCTCCTCAAAACCGGCTGCTGTTTTCGGTATGATTTTTCGTTACATGGTTTTCTTTTTTATCGCTATATTTAAAAAAAAAAATCTGAAGTCCACATGTGGCTCATGGTGCTGTACAGACATGTCATGGGGTATAGCCAAGGGGCCAAGACTGGGCTTTCATTCTGAAGCTCCCTTCCTGGTGCTGTTGCTCACTAGCGCCACTGCCGTTGGCTCCAGTATAGGTCTTTCCCCATGTAAGTCAATGGCAGCAATGTGGTCAAAATACTCAGTCAATAAATTTTTTACACAAAAAAATGTAATTGCAATACGTGCCTTTCCTTCATCTAATGCCTGTGCATGTGCTGATTTTTTAAAATATTGTGTTGTTTGGACAGGGTATTAACATTTGTTCAGGACCAATCAGAGGGACAGGTTGAGTCCTGGGATCACTGGTATAAATAGGTTCTATATGGTTCTCACTGCCAGGACAAATCAGTGGGACAGGTTGAGTCCTCTTCGGCTCCACGGAGCAGGCGCAGTTTTTACAAACGGGCGGCAAAAAAGACTTCCGAGCTTCAATTCAGTTTTTACGAGGCCGTGGAAAGGCAATGGGTGACGTCACAGTGGCTTTGTCCATATTTTTATACAGTCTATGGGTATAGCCAAGTAGCGAACTACAGCGAGTAGATTTGTTTTAAATTTTTTTATTAAAAGCACAAACGTAATAATCACATTACCTTCATTAGGAAATAGAGTGATATCATATATAAACTGATATCGGGTCTTAACCCTTCCGCCGCATCATCTTACACGGGCGAAAGAAAAACTTATTATTATTTTTGTTATTTTTATTATTTTTTTATTATTTTTGCTCATGATAAGGCCATTACGTCGGCTCTTGACATGGATGAATTTGTAGCTACGTGTTTTCTGCGGAAAGAAACAGAAACTGATGTAGGGTGCAGGAATGTGTATACAATTAAAAGTAGGATTGTGAATCACAGAACTAAAAAAAAGTTGTAACATAGTTAGTGAAAATACTGTATGTCCTCTAAGAATGGGTGGTAAATACATGAGAAAATAAACTTGATCAAAACACAAGATTCTAAAATACAAATGAAAATGATGAGCCAATTACAGTATCCTACATGTAAATAAATAATAAATAGCACAAAGAGACTGAAATGATGAAGGACTATAGCTCATCTTTAATATACTTGTTTCCATATAAGATTAGATATTGATTTGCTATTATTGGGCATAAATAAAGTTGTGCTCCTATAAGGGAGGGGGGGGGGGGGGTTAAAAATGATCTTATCCACTAATGTACTGATTAGCCTACCATGGCTTTAGCTTTATATGAAAGCATCTCAAATCTCGCCTATATAGCGGCTACATATATCTTCTCCGAAAACATTTTATTTTAGAAAATGCCCTGTGTGAGGTTGTGTAGAAATGCAGGAAATTAGTTTTTAAAAATGCTCAAAATGTTCAGTCTAAAACATTCATTCTCTGAAATAACTGAAGTAAATGCTGATTTTCGACACACTATTCTAATTTCTTGAAATACTGTTTTGGGGGTTTTCTGGAGCTGTAAGCCAAAATTATGAAAAATTAAACAAATAAAGGCTAGACATATTTCACTTTGTGTGTAATGAATCTATAATCTATGAAAGTTTCACTTTTTGAATGGAATTATGGAAAAAAAAAACTTTTCCATGATATTATAATTTTTTGGAAAGGATCTGTGTTCTACTAGCAATATATGCTACTAAATATGAAATAAATATACAATCCTACCATAGGTTTTACACATTGAGATGTTCCTTTCAAAATTCAGTGGTAATTTATTGTCTGGTACAATCGGTTTGAGAAATATACAACACTTTATACCGCTATTACACTATCTGAAATGTCGACTCGTAATACCCCCATGCCCTGTAAGCCTGTCTCATTCATTACAGTTCATTCTGGTTTAATTGACGGCTTTTTTATCCAATAGAGTACATTATAACCTTAGCAAAGATATATGTCGTGTCGTTTTGAGTGCTTTGAACAATTTACTACAGCCCAGCATAACGGCAGTTTTCATTTTAAAGGTCTGGTATTACGCAAGCTCGATAGAAAACGCATTAGGGAGGGGAGTTTCCCTTTCCCGATATATAGTATTTTTTGCGTCTAAAATGCCGTTGGTCTTGCTGGCTACATACTGTATGTACGTTCGTGTTTTTTGAGCACTGTCTTTCCAATATGTTTGATAGCCCTATTGTTATTTTCGCATTTTGAGTGCATTTCACATACTGTAGTGCAATTGTTAAATGTATTTTTGATGTAGGCTACCGATGTTCATTGAAGATAGAACATTTGGCAGCATTTTGCAGATGGTGGAATACTATTTTATGTTCATGTTATCCTACATAATATAGGCTATGGTGTATATACTTGTCTCTTAGGGCATGACAAATGCTCATTCCAATATACTGTGTGCTGATATGTGGTAGATTAAAGGGGACATGAAGCACTCGGTAAAGTGGCTCAGGTTTGTTACCTTTTTACCTTCAAATCTCAAACCGACCCGTATTTTCTGGAAAAAGAAGTTGAAATGTTCTTTTTTTCCACTAGGGCACAGTCATCTTTACCGAGTGCTTCATGTCCCCTTTAAGGTAAAAATTTCCTTGGAGTCATTATGAATGGGAACATAAAATCTTTTTTTTTTTAAACTACAGAAAAATGCAATCTGAGGACAGAAGTATACATACTGTAGAGTATATGGAAAAGTGATGTTTTATTGAGGTACAAGAGTGAATGATTAGGTAACATATTTAGGTGTATGTAACACTGTGATATCAATGTTCTTTTATCTTAAGCCATCAGAAGGAGCAAATGTATATGCTTTATAATGGACAAAACTAATTTTATTCATTTTATGACATGTTTTGCATATGGGTTTTGGACCCATACATATGTACCTCCCTATACTGATGAAAATATAGTATTTCCCACTTGGAAATTATGCAAAAGTGAGTTTTAGGAGCCAAAACCTTTGATTTGTAGTTAAATATATCATAATGTTTTTATTTAGAGCAGTGCACAATTTAGCCATTTGGATAGATTCGGAGACACTAATGTACAACAGGGTACACTGCTATATTTTGCATCATAGACCTTTAGTAGTTCTGCATATCATCCTCAGATTTTGCAAAACCTGTGGACATGGAGTTTATGATCCATGAAATGTATATATATTACCGACTTCACTTATGTAGCTCTCAGCAAACTAAAGAAAAACAAATGATTTTTTTCTAAAGTTTCTTTGCATTTGTGGCACTTTATTTTAACTTAAATTATGAAAATAAACACATCATTTGTATTGTAAATGGTACACCTGTCTTGTTTCATTTAAGCCATTTAGCAAGTTTATGTGATGCCCACACCTGGAGTTATAAAGCCTTAAACAGAGCACCCCCTAAATAGTAGTGATGTGCAGTTCGCGAACGAATTGGTATTTTTGAACGACTCTTTATGCTGAGTCGTCTGAGTCGACTCGACAGTTCGAGGGAATCGTGCTTACCCACGGCTCTAGCTCTTGACTCTGCCTCCTTTCTACTACAGCCGGGAGCTGGTGTCACTAGTTATAACCTAGGTTGAGCAGCAGTAGTGATGCGCCCAACAAAAAAGATTGCACAAATCTGTTTTATAATCATTTACGAATACATTTTCATTTGATCTAACAATATTGCACACATTTTTGTGAATTAGATAATCGCCACAGCTCATTCCAAAGTGATTATTAGGCTACTACTGCTAACGGTTAAAAGATGTAGGCTCCCTACAGTCGCCTAGCTACTACCCAACTCTCATCAGCACGAAATCAACTCGACTCACACACATCAAGATCTGGCTTGTTTGTCGGATTTGGCTGGCTATCTCTCCTACAAAGCCATCCATCCACCACATTTTCAGTAGGCTACTGGATTCTAGGATCTGATAAATTTTAAAAAAAAGATTTATACTTGCATTGACTAATAAAATAGCTATAGCCTATGCAAATATAACCATTCAATGTCTATTCTTACATGTAATATCTAACGTTACAGTCAATGACCGACAGCGATATTTTACACTTCTGCTAGAATAACGGAGATGGGTAAGTCGTACCCTAAATAAATGTAAACTGGATGCGATTGCAAACTAGCTTGAAAAGTAAGAGGGAGTGAACAGAAAACATTGAGAATAGGCTATTAGAAAATTAGTATCAATCAGGTGATGTACAGTTGTGTTCAAATAAATAGCAGTGCGTTAAAAAAAGTGAATAAAGTGCAAATATTTTTTAATAGCTTTTAGTTCCATATTTCAAATGTAGTGGAAACATTACACATTCAATTCCAAATCAAAGCATTAACCAATTTTATCAAGTCTGCGTTATTCTTTTACAGGAAGCAAAGAAAAGGAATATTAATCTGTTCAAAAAAATAGCAGTGTCGACATTTTTCTCTTCAAACTCAAACACATACTGTATAAACTGAAGACATTTTTCATGATTTAACTTCACTTTAAAGTACTTTACTAATATTTAGTTGCATAACCATTGTTTTTAATATAACTGCTGCGCATCTGCGTTGCATCGAGTCAACCAACTTCTGGCACCTAGAAACAGGTATTTCAGCCCAGGATGAATTAACTGAATTTTTGTGAATTTTTGGGTTTTGCTTCAGAAACTGCATTTTTAATGTCACCCCACAAGTTTTCAATGGGGTTGAGGTCGGGGGATTGAGCTGGCCACTCCATTACCTCAATCCTTTTTGTCTGGAACCAAGATGTTGCTCGCTTACTCGTGTGTTTGGGGTCGTTGTCTTGTTGAAACACCCATTTCAGGGGCATTTCCTCTTCGGCATACGGCAACATAATCTCTAAGTATTTTGATGTATTCAAACTGATCCATGATCCCTGGTATACGATAAATAGGCCCAACACCATAGTATGAAAAACATCCCCATACCATGATTTTTGCGCCACCATGCTTCACTGTCTTCACAGTGTACTGTGGCTTGAATTCAGTACCCGGGGGTCGTCTGACGTACTGTCGACGACCACTAGACCCGAAAAGAACAATTTTACTCTCATCAGTCCACAGAATGTTACGCCATTTCTATTTGGGCCAATCGATGTATTCCTTGGCAAATTTTAACCGATTCTGCACATGCCGTTTTTTCAACAATGGTGCTTTACCCCCCGTACCCCAGCTTCTTGCTGATAGCCTAGCTTCGATCAAACGTCTTATGACTGTAACAGCACTTACAGGTAATTTTAGATCATCTTTGATCTTTCTGGAGGTGATGATTGGCTAAATATTTGCCATTCTGACTATTCTTCGATCCGTTTTAACAGTAGTTGTTCGTTTTCTTCTGCGTGTTTTGGGGTTTTGTTGCCATTTTAAAGCATTTGAGATCATTTTAGCTGAGCATCCTATAATTTGCTGCACTTCTTTATACATTTTCCCCTCTCCAATCAACTTTTTTATCAACTTACGTTGTTCCTCCGAACAATGTTTGGAACGGCCCATTTTACTTAGCAATTCAGAAGGAAATATATTTTATAACAATGTGTGAAACATTTGCTTCCCTTCTTCCGTAATAAAGGACAGTGAATGACACCTGTTTTTTCACAGAATGAATTCTCTAATTAAACTCCACACTGCTTATTTTGAACACGCCCCTTTCAATGAATGAGTCAATTACTCAGAACAAGCAGTTGGGTCTGTTGTTTTTCTATTACACTACTACATCTACATTTAAATGATTTGCCATGCCGAAATATCACTACTACTAATAACAGTGGTTCATCAGGTTACTGATGTTGTACTGCTATTTTTTTAACACAAGTGTATGTCTGAATAAAATATCAAAGCTGGTTTACTAACTTCATTTGCTACCAAACTCTGCTGTCTGAAACAGCTTCAAATTCCAGCTCGCGCTCCTGGGAGAAAAAGATGCGGCTCGGGTTGCTCGAAAGAATCTAACAAACAAACGGTTGCCTACTGTATTAACTGGAAGTACCAAAGACTCTGACTCTGATCCGACTCTTCAAACTGAACGGTAAGGAACGAGCCGACGGTAAGGAAAGAGCCGAACTGCCCATCACTACTAAATAGGTGAAATTTGCCATCTGCGCCAAGGGGTTAACAGATTCTGATAACTTTTAGTTTCATTATTGCCAATATAAGGAATGAATTGGTACTTCAGTTGCAGACACGCACAAAAGTGCACATTTCACAAAAGCCCACTATAGAGTAGCAACACTGTAAAGTAAAATGACAAAACACATAACTCTGAGCTTGCGTTTGTGAAAGAGAACATGCACCACATTATGTGTGAATGTTTCGGACACAGTGCACGTACAGACTACAAAACAAGTACCAAACCACAAACAGCCCATGCAAACAGAAACTAATCTCCTTGTTGTGTGACCAAGAGACACATCTCCTTCCAAGCCTTTCCTTTCTGAGGTGTGATACAGGAACAAGCATATGCAGGAAGAGATGGACAGAGTGACACATAGATAGATGGAGACAGATGGAGAGAGGGACACATAGAAAGAGAAGGTGTGATAGAATGACACAGGAGGGGCAACAGTGAGAGTGACAGAGGGATAGACGATGATAGTGATAAAGAGAGTGATAGGGGGTGGGAACAATAGAATGATAGAGAGAGAGACAAATGGGCTTATTGAGGGAGTGACAGAGTGATAGAGAGAAAGACAGGGAGGGAGAGAATGGCAGTGTGACATTGAGACGGAGTACCAGAGTGATACAGAGAGTAATAGAGGAGTTGACCAAGGAGCTGAGGGAGTGGACCGAAAAACTGTCCCACACTACCTCTACCACAATTCAGGTGGCCCAGCTGGTTTGAACTGGATTCCACTGAGAGTGGTGACGGGGAAAGCTGAAGGATATAATAAGCAGTGGCGTACCGTCGGCTGTAAAATAGGCCTTCTGTAACCTTACCTTTATACGGATATTACTGTCAACTGGTTTCCATTTATAGTTCTTATTATCAATCAAGCAATTAATTAACTGAATAACAAATATAAATGAATATAGCAAATTTTTCTGTGCTAGGATTTTTCTTTGCGTCATAAAATATGTAGCACTTAAATATATGTAGTGGCAGCCGGTGCACTGGAAAAAGTGGGGTGTAGGCTACAGCATTACTTGTTTCCGTTTATTTGAGTAGCTTGAGTAGCCTAACAATCAAACAATTAATTTGCTGAATAATCAAGAGCAATATGTAGCCTATAATGATTAAGAAATGATAAAAAGAGACACAAACTGAGATTGTTTGACAAGGATCAGGGAATAATCTGAATGTGTTAAAGAATGTAATTAATTTTAATACGACATTCAAATTAGTCAAAGCGATTTAAACATTAGAAAGCATAAGAGTCTTGAACCATTGAGCTTAAGTGTCTTGAACCATTGAGCGCAACGCATAATTCAGGCTAGAAAAACTAATTTACAAAAATCTATGAAACATTGAACACTTAAACATGGAGAATTTAAAAGTCAGAATCTTTGCATGTAAGCACGTCATCATAAATGTGTAATGGGGCGTGACGTGTGAGGTAGGAGGAGCCAAACGCAGCAAGGGGATTCTTTAAGCCCTAAGGCCACTAAGGCGGGAAACCCCGCAGATAAGGGAGGAGACAAGACAAGGAAACACACACACCACAGCTACAGACGCTACTAACCGGCTGACTGTCACACGCCAATAAGTAGAGCGCAAGGACAGGTCTCTGAATAGCCACAAATAATACGCGCCCTGTCTCGGAAACGAGACGCATAAGAACGGGCGAGTAGCGTAATGGAAAAAATAAACAGATAACAAACACTGCAAAAATAATAAGATAGAATGAGGAGGCGAAAGGAACAGATCCAACGTTCCAAGGCTACTCTCAGACTCGCACACACAAACATGTCCACAACATCGCCCAATCTTCCCTATAGGAAGACATGCACCGAAAGACGAAACAGAACAGCAGTTCCGAACAAAATCGTCAAAACTCCAAGTAAGGAGAAAGGTACCGAAAGGAACGAACAGGACAGGCTGCGCCGGACATTTACCGGCTAAAGACCAAAGCGAGATTAATTGAAAATAAACTCCCTACCTCTCCATAAAGAGGAATGTAACGAGGCATACAGGAACAGAGATTTAACGTTCCATGGCTAGTTTCATAGGCTCGCAGTCACATGCAGAAAACATAAAGGGGGTAAACACCCAATCTCCCAGGAGAGAGAAACATTTTACAGGCGAGTCGACGGAGCACCGTCGTCCCATAACTTTATGATTAAATATGACTAACGCAAGCTCAATTGAAAACACACGCCCTAGCCTCTCAGTAAAGAAATATGTAACGAGGCGAAGGAACAGAGCTAACGTTCCGAGGCTATTTTCAGAAACACGCAGTCACACACAAACATGTCCACAACATCGCCCAAGCTCCATATAAGGAGACACACCCGGAGAACGAACAGAACAAGTTCCGAACAAAATCGTCTCGCAGGTAAAAGGGCGAACAGGACAGCTGCCACAAAAGACCAACGCAAATTTAATAGCACGCACTGCCTCTCAATATAATAAAGAAAACCCTGAATCCCAACAAAGGGGAACATAGTCCACGATAAGGAGACAAAACAGGGAACAAACGTACCGAAGCTACTAACTGGCTCACGAGATAAGTAACTAAAGAGCCAGCAAGAAATAAGCCCTGCCTCAGCAATGAGACGATAAAATAGGCGAGTAGCCCAAATGGTACGAATAACTAACACCAGATAAATAAAACCCTAAAGTCAGTACGATAAAAATGCCCTGTCTCTTAGTAAGAACCTACTATACAGATGCATGCAAACAAATAGTGACTCCTCTCACCTTCACGGAAGAAAGCAGACAGAGAGAGGAGAAAGAGACATAGAAAGGCAAAAATCTAGGCAACGGACAAACAAGGAAAAAACCAGGAAGCGAGGACAGAAAAGAGCCAGGGGGGACGAGTCCTAATAGCTACTTCCACATAGGCGAGTCCCGCATAACTCCAAAGAAGCACAATGGAGCAAAACGGCCTCCTTAAAAACCTAGACCAAAATAATACTGACTTAAACATACAAAGGGTAGAATAACACCACACAAAAAACAGCACAATACACCACCACAACAAACAATCAATATAGAAGCCCAATAGAAGGAAACGGAAGGCTTAAATAGCTCTCAGTGACCACGCACAGGTGTAGACGCTAACAGAAGCTCCGCAAACTCAGCAGGGCGGAGCAAGCATCTACCAAAAGGGCAGCGCCCTCGCGTGGCCACTAAGGAAAACAACCACATAGTGAAACAGGGTTAAAAACCATGACAAAATGTGGATATATAAAAATGCAACACAAGTTTATGATGCACAGAACAATAATGCTATCTCAAAATAAATTGGTAGCCTAATAATTTACTTATTGTTCTTGGCTATTGAGCGAATAAATTATTTCATTGATATGAAAATATCATGCAACCGGGCCCTGGATTATACAGACGTGCTCAAATTTGTTGGTACCCCCTGGTAATGATGGGTAAAAAGGGTTATAAAAAATTCACCGTTTGGTGAATTAGCTTAATCTCACACTGAAAAAATTAGACAAATCCAACCTTTAATTGACGTTCATTTATTATGAGAAAAAAAAATCCCTCATCAAGAAATAATTATTTTTAACAAAACCACGTTGGCCACAATTATTGGCACATCTGCATTTATATATTGAATAAAGTAATAATTTTTTATATTTGGTCGCATGTCTTTGCATGCCATGACTTCCTGATGTCTGTGACCTAACAACATTAAAAGACTCTTGATATTATTTTATTATTATCTTATTTTCTGGTACTCTTACAAGCGATACTATAACGTCTCTGCATTTGAATGGATCTCTATGGGAATTCGGGGGTGGGACTAGATTTAGCTGTAAATTATGCTGGAACAGTATGGAATATATGGTTGGTAAAATGGCTCTAAGTTATTAAGGGTCTGATGTATCAAACAAGCCTCAAACCATCACTCTGCTGCCAGATATGCAGTAGATATGGATGGATCACTTTATGGGTTGTTTCTCCTGACAAATTTTCCTATTGAACTCTATGGAAAAATAAGTCAGGAGAAGAAACCATTCCAGTTATCCATCCATATCTACTGTATTTCTGGCAGCAGAGTGATGGTTTAATGCTTGTTTGATACGTCAGACCCTTGATGACTTAGAGCCATTTAGCCAACCATGTGTGCCATACTGTTCCAGTGTGTAATTTACAGCTAAATCTAGTCCCACTCCCTAATTCCCATAGAGATCCATTCAAATGCAGAGACATTATAGTATCACTTGTAAGAGTACCAGAAAATAAGATATCAAGAGTCTTTTGATGTTGTTGGGTCACAGACATCAGGAAGTCATGGCATGCAAAGATATGCGACCAAATATTAAAAAGTATTACTTTATTCAATATATAAATGCAGGAGTACCAATAATTGTGGCCAACGTGGTATTGTTAAAGATAATTATTTCTTGATGAGGGAATTATTATTATTTTTTCACATAATAAATGAACTCCAATTAAAGGTTCGATTTTTCTAATTTTTTCACTGTGATATTAAGCTAATGCACCAAACGGTGAATTTTTTATAACCCTTTTTACCCATCTTTACCAGGGGTACCAACAAATTTGAGCACGTCTGTATACTATTAGCATTCCATCCTACTGCATAGGAACTTTGAAGGCATCAAAAAAGAATATTGGACAGTCTATTACCATCCCTTCAACTGGGGGTAGACCCAAACGCAGGACTCGGAGACAGACTCAGGATAAGCTCCAGGGAGCACTTTTATTATGACACAGAAGCGGTGAAGGGGAGTGCGGAGTGTGGGTCTGGAACAGGGTTGGGCTGAAGGGCGGACAGAATGCTGGGGGCGCTGGAGAGGGGCTTTGGAGGTGGCAGACAGACCGGAGATTACTGGCAGCGGAAGAGGAGGCAGGCAATGGCGGTAGGACAAGCAGGCTGGCGGGCTGGGAAACAAGACTAGACAATTAGTACACAAGACACAATGAAAATATACAAGCCGAGTACATAGCATGACAAGCTAGACGGGAGTACGAACTGGCGACGTGATACACAGAGAGCGGGGAATATATACATGGGAGAATGAGTTAATTAGTGCTGAAAGCGTGCGAATGTATGCAGGAATGCGTGAGCTGCTGAGGGAGCGTGTGGAATGTGAATGGAGGGGCGAGTGATTGGCTGGGGGAAAATGAGAGGAGAAGTAGGGAATTGCAGAGGGAAACCACGCCCAGCCTGCACAACACAGCAGACAAACACGGAACATAAAAACATGACGGGAAACGAAAGGAAGGGGGAAAACACAGAGAACAAAGAGGAAGGTGGACTGGAAGGGAGGCGGCGGACGTATCACAGTCTGCACTTCAACCTCATTGTCATTGTATCCTCTCAAACTCGTGCTAGAGGCCTACAGAACCAAAATAACAAAAAATGTGTCACTGTCCAATGAATTATGGTGCTCACTATATGTGATTAGGGATATGTAACTGCTTGACATTTGTCAAGCAGAATAGCCTTGCTAACCTTGTACCTAGCCCTTCTCTCCTTGAGCCAGGTGAGATGGGCTCCTCAGGGCATGTTCTCATGGGAAGGTGGACATACTGTAATTGGTCTAATCTGGATGAGTTGTTAGAGCTGGTCCAATCAGATTTTGTCCGTCTGGGGCAATGGGTGGGGTAGATCCAATCAGGGTGTGTCTCTAACCAGGTAGTTTGGTGGTGCAGATCTTATTATAGTGTGCCTCTCCCTGGGTGGATGGGTGGGGGATGCATGCTCATCTCATCAGTGGGTGTACCTCTGGATTGTTCCCCATAGGCCAATCTAAATATCCCGATGGGGGCACTCCGCCCTGGAGCTGGACACCCTGTCAAGAGGAAAGAGGAGACAGGAGCTCAGGAGGAGGTAATACACACACACATACGTACACCACACACATGTACATCACACACAATAACAATCACACACACAAACACACACACACCACTACGCTACACACTCTCACGCAGACACACACGTTCACACATAGACACTCCCATCAAGGTTATTTTAGTTTTAAGTTTTTAACTTAGGTTTTATTTTTATTAGTTTTTTAATTTCACTTTCTAATTTAGTTTAGTTTTAGTTCATTTTCAGTGTTTATAGTTTTAGTTTAGTTTTAGTTTTTCAATCAATTTCAGTTTTAGTTTAGTTTTAGTGTTTCAACTGAATTTAGTTTTAGTTATAATTTTTATTTCAGTTAATAACAGTCAATAGTTGGGAGATAAAAATACAAACCCCAATTCCAAAAAAGTTGGGACAGTATGTAAAATGCACAATAAAAGCAGAAAGCAGTGATTTTTAAATTCTCTTTTACATGATGAAGGTCTGTGACCGAAACCTTGCACTTATTATTAAATGTCTTTTTGCAAGTATCTCACAGTGTGCAGGAGTTATTTTCATTTATTTAATTTATCCTCTTTGCACCTGTGGGACTAGATTAAGCTGTAAATTACACGGGAATAGTATGGAACCCATTTTTGGCTAAATGGCTGTAAATCATCAAGGGTCAATCAAACGAGCCTCAAACCATCAAACCTTCACTCTGCTGCCAGATATGCAGTAGATATGGATGGAACACTTGAAGGGTTGTTTCTCTTAACTTATTTTCCCATAGGAAAATTTCCCAGTTCAATAGGAAAATATATATTACAAAAATCAATAAAGTTGATAAGCCCAGGTGTGAAAAAAGATTATACTTGAAATATACTAAAAGTGTACTTTTAGTAGTTTTTGTACTAATTATGTACTTTGTGCTAAATTGGCAGCGCTTTAAGTATACTAAGTGCACTAAGTAAACAAAAATTATGATTTGTTGGTATCTTAAATACACTTGCAGTACAATTTCATTATGTCACCAGTGCGTTTGAAACAAATATTATGGTGTGTTTGAGACTATACTTGAAGTACACTTTTTAAAAGTGTACTTTTAACACTTATGTACTTTGTGCTAAATTGGCAATTATACTAGAAGTGCACTAAAGTTGTTCAAAGGTAGAACCTATGTTGTACTTAAGTGTACTTCAAGAGCAGTCTGTACGTTAAAATGGGACTACTTTTAGTGTACTTAAGTACACTAATAGTATGATTTGTGGGTATTTGAAATACACTTGTAGTACAACTTTATTATGTCACCAGTGTGCCGGAAACAAACTTTAAATGTATTATGGTTAGGTTGATGGTAATCTATAAGTGTATTTACAGTGTAGTTCTATGACAATTCATGCAACGCACAGATATGCACTTTAAGTATAATGCTGTCATATTATAACTATATAATATGCATTTCTATATAATATATATATAATTCTATATATATTCTATATAATTCTATATAATTCTATATATATATTTCTATATAAGTGCATTTGAGTTTTATTTATACTATATAGTGAAAATGAACTTTAAGTTGAATCCTGTTAAACTGTAAGTACGGTATTATGCATTATAGAAGTGTATCTCCAATATGTCACTATCACATTTCACGTGTATTTTTAACTCTATAGGCTTTGGCCCCCTAGTGGTGGGACGTATCCGTCTACATTTTTTATAGTGTTCATATTTCTCTTGAATTCTAAATTAAAACGTTAATAAAACACGGAACTTTCGATGCAAATTTGTTAAAAACAGTCACAGCCTGCGAACACATTCGTTTATATGCTTATCAGCTCTCAGGTTACACTACAGAGCCATAAAGCAGCAGGGTGCTAATAGCCCAACCCACTTTTTTTATTTGTTTACAGCCTTCACCTCGCCGCAGTCACAGGCAATAAAATGCGTATCACAAAAGCTCTTGGTACCATTTCAACACGCTAAAAAATCAAGATCCGATTCAGGAACAATTGTATATTATTGAAAAGTTGTATAAATAAACATTAGGTGTTTTTTTTCCCGTGCTCACTTCAGTATGCATACAACCGATATACTTCCGGTTTTGTATAAATACATTTTATTTTCTACAAATTCTCTTGATAAACATGTTTAAGCAACCAAATACGATACCTGGTTATGCAGTTATAACCCTTTTCTGAAGAATCCTCAACGTTTTTTCGTAACCCATTTATCCATTATCCAGGAAAGTCTCAATTTCCACAGTGCGTACCCTTCGCTTTTGCGTTTGTACTACGTTACTACCGTTGCGTAAAAGCATTACTAGACTGCTACAGGAATGATCTAACGTAAAACACGTAGATTATCTTCTACGAGGGTTCCTGCCCTTTCAAACGAAGTAAAATATGTCATATTCAAGCGACTGTGAACGGCGCTGTATCCACGCGTAAAGACAGCCCATAGGGCAATCGGCTGTGCGCTCCTGACTTGTTTACAGCATCACATGACGCCTGTGGCCATTTTGACTGAGTTTATCATGAAGGGGATGGGCTGGATTGCTGTTACAATTACGTTTGCAGTCTATCCCGATGTATTTAGCAATGTGTAGCTTTTTTTGTGAGCTGAAAAAACGTCACAGACCAGTCTTTCTCTGTACGCAGACACGGGCAGCTGTATGATGCAATTGAGCTGGTGATGTCTTTGCTGCTTCAAAGTTTACGATTATTTTATACATTTATACGCGAACGTGGCAATCAACGGTGGAAAGAAGAGCGCTTATTTCACGGTTGCTCTGGTTTTGGAGGTGAAGAAGTGTCCCAGAGGCGAAGAAGTCTGTGTTCTGGCAGAGCAATAACTCTGGCATGGACCCGTGCCTGGACATGTAAGTGTTTTTAAAAATATATAATACAAATGATTATTATTATTATTATTATTATCATCATAATCATCAACAGTATGGAGCGCTATTATCTAGAGTATTTTTAGTTTGGTGATAAATGGATTCTCGCAGGAGTTCGCTAGTTAGCTTCTATGGCGTCACAGGCTGGTAAGGAGCGCCTGCTCTTTGTTTGTTTTCTAGTTCATTCGCAGTTTCTTTGTGCAGCAACCAACACAAGGGCTAGTTGTTGAATTTACGCATGAAACGACATCCATTCTCAGTACTTTATTTCACGGTTCAGTCAAGACATTACAGCATTATAATAATGTAATTTAGTTCGTGCAAGCTGACAAACTAATTCATAAATCCTAGTTAGCTACGATTGCTAATTATGTTGGAGCTAATATCAGACGTACTGTGGATGTAAGATTTTTTAATGTATATACGTATATATATATAATATATATATATATATATTATATATATATATTATATATATGTGTGTGTGTATATATATATATATATATTATTTTTTTTTATTAAATAAAAAATTTTTTCCACTTAATTGTAATACTTGCCATATGTCTTTTTGAGATAATTTGTGTTCTCATTTTTTAGTGATTCTACTTAGTAATGTACTTGAATCTGTCTTTTTCAGGGAGGACAGTGAAGACACCCCTCCCCCACCTGACACCTCTGTCGTAGGAGGTGGTAACAGACAGGTTTGCCAAATAGTGATGTATAATTCATTACGTTTGCTGTAAAATGTCAAGTTGAAGGCTTGTTATAGATAAACCTGTTATTCTGCTGGCTTATGGGGCTCTGGTAAATCTAACTTTGAAGTACAGTGCCATTTTAAATGTAAAGCAGATTGGTTGGATAACATTAGGGTAAGTAATCCTTTTCGGAGAGGTATTTGGGCACTTTTGGGCACGCTTTGTAAGAGAATACCCTCATACACATAAACACAAAACATGTGTAGGTTAATTTTCTTCACATTCTGTATTACAAAAAATGTTTTAAAAGAAAAATAAAGTTTTCTGATGATTGACATGCCTAGACAGAAAGATATGCACATGTTTTATATTTGGAGACGTTCGGATAAATATTGGGACACTGGGCACAGTTTTGGAAAAATTACCAATGGATAAGGAAAGCCTGTAGATATCTTTACCAAATTCTATACACACGTGGACAACATATCAGTGCACTAGTGTAAGGAATTCTGGCTTGCTCCAGTACTTTGAAGTTGAAATATTCAGTGCTAGACTGTAAAAACACAAGGCGTTTTGTACTTTTTTTTGTTTTTTTATGTGTATTATGTATAAACTGTATGTGACCATTTTTACATAAATTTATTCTGATGCAAATTTCTGAATGGTACAAGCCTCTTCTTTCATTGAAACTTTCAACCATGGATGTGCAGTGAAGAGTTTTTGAGATATTGGCACTTAATTGACACTAGTAAAAACTAGGCGAAAATTGGGCCAAATGGGCCAAAGTAAATAGGGTTAAACCATTTTCTGGTACTATTCTGTAGACTCTAAAGCTGATGATACACGGGCAATATTTTCAGGCAATATTGCCGGCAATATTGCCAGGCAATGATTGCTGGAAATTTTCCTATTGACAAATCAATATCTGAACAAGTTTGATCGAGGCAAGCAATATTTTGCTACCATCCAATCACAGATGAGATTTTGGGGTCACATGACACCGGAGTCTTCCAAAAATAAATTTCAACAATGGCTGCCAAGTGGTGCGAGGAAACCGAAGAGATGCTGATCTCTTATAACTTTATTTATTTATTACTCAGGTAAGTTATATTGATGTATTAGTGTAATATTGAAATAAAGACCAACTTTTCATAAGTTATGGTATTCTTGACTTTTGATTGTAAATAATTGGTATTATTACTCACTCACCGCCGTACTGACGAACCGAGTGACTTTTAACTAGCTAGCTAACTTTACTCAGCAGACGTAATCAGACCACCTGCTTTACTGGTGAATACATCCATGAATGCTTCCGTAAAATTTAGATACGGTCGATTGAATTACATTGGCGGAAAGCTGTGGTTCTTGCCGTTCCGGGCACATATATACCTTTGTGGTGAGATGATGGTAAAGGTTTGAAACAGAGGTTAAAAACAGGATCCGAAAAAAATCTTTTTTCAGTTATTGCTCCATTGCCCATTGCTACAGTGGCCCATACCCATTGCCCATTGCTGGCAATATTGTACAATATTTCTGGCAATATTGCCTGAAAATTTTGCCCGTGTATCATCAGCTTAAGTGTGTTATTCTGCTCCATGACAAATACACTTGAAGTAGGAGGAAAAAACACAACTTTATTAGGACCAAATACTGCTCAATCATCCAAGAACTGCATTTCTAGCATTCTAGTAGTATCAAATGGAGAAGACAAATAATAATGATAATAAATAAATGATAATAAAATATTACATTTACAGTCCTTCCAAACAATACAATTGCACAAACGGGGTGCTAATTTTGGCTTCCTGCAACATTCCGAGAGAAGCCTTCATTGTTACATTTGCAGCGTAGAAGGTTCCGGATCTCACTCACTCACCGCATCTGTGAAAACAGAAATGAAGCGTGAGACTTAAAACATTTCAAAATAGTACAATTAAATCCATTCATGATGAGATCAATACGGCATATCTGTACCTATTACGTCACCTACTGTCTCTGGGTCCAGTTGCTCTTTGACCTCACTGTTCTTTCCCTTCCCAGTGAGGGTTGAATGAGATAGGGTGTCTTTTCCAAACACAAGGGTAGCAAGATCCTGAGTAACAGAGGGACTCTTGCTACCAATCCTGCTGAACAGGCTCTTGGAGACTTGGATCCTTGAGTTGGCCAGAAACAAAGAACTCTGATTACAACAAGGTAAATAACACCCCTCAAATCAGAGTATGTCAATTCTCTCACAATATCAAAATAATGGTCAATGTATAAAGATATAAAGGTTAAAAACTAATGTACTTACAGGGATTGCGTTATTAAAAGTATAAAGACAAGGATGGCGATGGATATTGTTGAAATCCAACACACTCTGTGCACCATGAGGAGAAACAGACTTCCTAAAAAGAAAAAAAAGAAACTTACCCCCTCAATGACTTCCTTCTTATTCTTATTCTTTTTAGGTTTCATGGCGGATTACAAACCAACTTTAAGGTGCATACCGCCACTTACTGTAAACCTTACATGTCAAAACTGCTCACTAAATTTTATTAGCAAGCCCGGAATTCTTAATAAAATTTAAAAAAACATTCACTGTGTCACACAGTGTTTGGGAAAAAAATTTGAAATCTAGATTAATATTAGTATAACTTACCAGGTTTGAAAGAAAATGCACTTTTTATTATGATACTTAAATACAATTTTAGTTAAGTGACGTTAAAGTAGACTTTCATAAAGTGTGCTAATAGTAGGCTATCTGGGGATGAAAATAAAGAACACTTTTTAAAAGTACACTAAAATACCACTATAAATACTTCAGATTTAGTATACTTATTTGAATTTAGTAATTACACTACAATACACTTTCAGTTAAGTGAACTTAAAGTAGACTTTCAGGAAGTATATTAATAACATGCTTTCCAGGGATGCAAATAAAGCACAATTTCTATAAGTATAATAAAAGACCACTACAAGTAGGTACTTTTAAAATGTATGATGAAGTTATATATCGTCACTGTCGGGTGAAAACCACGTATCTCCATTTTTTTCCAAATTTTTTTTTTTCCATAAATCATCCTTTACGTCTGTCTGTGGGTTTTAAGATGATTTGACCAATAAAATGTATTCAAAATAGCTTGGGATTAAAACCCGTATCTCCATTGGCTCTTCAACTTGTCGGCAAAAACCTCATATGTCCATCCCGCCTCCTTTGGACGAAGTGCGGGAGCTACTGAGCCTGAGGAAAGCTTTGTTGCAAGTCGCGCAAGTTGATTGAATCTCATCAACTACTACTAACATTACACCTGATCTTTTAATGGTTGGTGGAGTGCCACTATGAATTCTTAATTACATGCTTAAATAGCCTACATGTTTTCAAAAAACATTGTGTCTGTCCAGTCTATGTAATGAAATAACTAACAAGTGCACACTATGCTAGATTGTGACAAAACAGATCACACTGTATCTTTGACTGCATGATTGCCAGTAACATAATGTTTGATTGTTGTTTGTCTAGAGCTAAACCATTTCGCAACTGAATTAAACTGAATAGCCTTTATCATACAAAATAACTAATCACGGTGGGCCTAGCCTAATGGATAGCCGTTGATCCTAGGTAAAGATGTTTGATTCTGTGTGTGTACTTAAGGTCAGCTGGTAGCAGGGGTGCCGTATGGGGTGGAAAGGTTAGGATGATTCTAAGAGCACCTGACTGACAGGGGTCCTAAAATATTAGAACATTTTTTTCAATATTAATTTATTAACCTATCAAATATTTTATTTACAATGTACTAATAAAACTATCTTCTTTTCTTGTTTTTGGCAAAAAGTAAACATCCAGAGAGCCTCTGTATTGCCCAACCCCCCCTCTATTTACATGAAATGGTTCGGTCCTGGCCCCAAACCAGGCGCGAACGATACTTGCTAGCCTAGGAGTGAAAATTGCAAGTGAGGAGTGCCGGTGGAGCATCACGTCTCAGCTTCTTAAAAGAAAATCTGGCTTCCAAAAATGAAAAGAAAGACAGGAGAGAGAAAAGAAAGGGCAACAGTATGTCACCCAATTTTCACAAAGGAAGGTGGGTGTAGTAGTCCGTGAGTGGTGGAAAATAACCTGTTAGCTAGCCTTAGTCCATAGTGAAATAGGCTACTCCCCTAACATTAGTTACTTAAAGGAGAAGTTTGGTATTTAGCATGTTAAGCCCTGTTATAAGGTTATTTACGATCATATACAACGGTACATTTTGACAAACTGTGCAGTCTTGAAATATATTGCTCATTGCTCATGTCACAGCTAACTTACACAATGGATCCGGATGGGCATATAGAAAATCCTTAAAAAAAAGACGGAATACTCACTTTCAAAGACTGAATACTCACCGAGTGGTCACTGGTGCCTTCTTGTAATTTACGTTTACGTTTAAAACATGTTTTAAATAACCGTTTAAAGATTCATATAACTATTTTCAGTCGCCGTACAGCCATACGTTTGTAAACTTCCACTTGAAATTTTGGGAGGTCTTGGCTGAATTTGAAGGCTACCGTAGAAGAAGCCGCTTCCGAGTCACCAGGTCGGGGTTTACTTTGCAGCTAGTATGAACTCTTCAAAAGGATCCATTTTGCTAAATTAGTGTACGTTTATGCGACTGATTCCTTCACTGCGAGCGCACAAGTAAACTAGTGAGCAACAGAAAACTACAAACTTTCCAAAACAATTCAGAAGTATTTCCAGTTTCCGGCTGCGGATGTATCTATCTAAACCTCCTTTGGTGTCTATACAAGTCAATGGATTTAATAAAATGATAAATAAAACCCGATACGAAGCATACTTTGCAACGATTTTTGTGTCAGAACATCAAGGACACCAGTGACCACTCAGTGAGTTTTTGAAAACGAGAGTTTATGGTGTTTTTTGAAGGATTTTCTATATGTCCATCCAGATCGATTGTATAAGTTAGCTGTGACATGAGCAATGAGCAATATATCTCAAGACTGCACAGTTTGTCAAAATGTTGAGATAGACTGTTGTATATGATTGTAAATAACCTTATAACAGGGCTTAACATGCCAAATACCGAACTTCTCCTTTAATATCTTAACAGAAAATTGTGTTTACATTTCGCTCCTCTTTTAGCCGACATTTAATCAATGCAGGCAAACTTTTAGCAAGCTATTCATACTAAATCAGTTGTCCCGGCCCCTGCCTAGTGCCAGGCCCAACAGATGCAGCTTCAGGCTCAGCAGCCCTGTCTCCCCATCCCCCTACCCCTACCAATGAACCAGCCCTACTCCCAACTGAAGAAGGAGGTGAGCAGCATTGTATTGACATGTCAGTTGGCATAATTGCAGGGGGTCTGTGGGAATTTATTATTATTATTTTTTTATTATTATGAAAAAAAAGATAAACGATTAAATCCTTTTCAATGATAAGAATTGAAACACTAATTATTTTTCCACATAAAATAATTAAAATAACTACCTTTTGCAAGCCTGCAAAGATAGAGTTATTTAAAGCCTTGAGTCGATTGGGTTCTGGAGGTGTGTGGTTACAGCAATTGCGCAGGGTTGGCGTGGCCTGTGGTGGTGGGGTGGTGGGGCCCAATGTGATATATCTTTTCATGGGGCCCAAAATCACTGGTGGCGCCCGTGGGCCACTGTATGGGGGGGAAAGGTTAGAATGATTCTAAGGGCCCCTGACTGACAGGGGCCCTAAAAAATTATTAGAGCATTAGGTAATTTTTTTTCAATATTAAATTATTAACCTATCATCATTAATAGAATATTTAATTTACAATGTACTAATAAAGTTAACGTTTTTTTTTTTCTTTTCTTGTCTTTGGCAAAAAGTAAACATCCAGAGAGCCTCTGTATTGCCCAACCCCCCCCCCACCCCCTCTATTTACATGAAATGGTTCGGTCCTGCCCACAAACCAGGCGCGAACGGAAGCAGTGAAAATTGTGAGTGAGGAGTGCCAGTGGAGCATCATGTCTCAGCTTCCTAAAAAAAAACCTGGCTTCCAAAATAGAAAACAAAGAAAAGAAAGACAGGAGAGAGAAAAGAAAGGGCGACAGTATGTCACCCAATTCTTCACAAAGGAAGGTGGGTGTAGTAGTCTTTGAGTGGTGGAAATTAACCAGTTATCTAGCCTTAGTCCATAGTGAAATAGGCTACTTTTGCTCCCCTAACATTAGTTACTTAATATCTTAAAGGGATAGTTCGCATTTTTTAGACCCAGGTCCGCTGAGCTACTTATCACAAATTATTTCATAAATTGGGGAACATATGGAGCTCAAGACCTCCTGCCTCGAGTACACGGAGCTCAATCTCTATTAGCCGTTAGCTGTCATCCAAACAACATTGATTTAATGGGGGCTTACAGAGACCCCCTGACAGCTACTTAACAAAGACATTCAACAGTCGCAAAAGGTAGTCATTTAGCCATTTCCCGAGATTACTATGATTTACTCAAAGTTGCATAGACATTGGTTGAACAATACGGAAATCACTGTGCTGATGTTTCTGATGTGCCTATTCCCAGCCAAGGGAAACAGGAAGCATGAACTGTGACACAATTCGATTGTAGTTCTATAATGTTTATTGGCTGGAAATCGTTCTACCAGTTTTAGTTATGTATGTCAGGTTAGGTAAACTCCTGCCATTGTCCTTGACCAAGGCACTGGCGTCAGAACTGGAGTCCCCGGGCGCTGCACTGTGTAGTTAGGATGGGTCAAATGCAGAGGACAAATTACCCCATGGGGTCAATAAAGTATAACTTAACTAAGTCAGTTTTAAACCCCTGACAGAGATCAATCTTCAAATCTGAGAAAATCTCGACCAAAAACTGGATTTTTCAGATTTTCTGTTTTTTTACATGCACACATAAAACCAGTTGAGTTGAGATGAGTCTAGATTTCTTCAGTCGGGCTGTGTGTATCGGGCTTTAGCTACTCTTGAAACGAGACGAGCGTAGATATCAATGTCGTCGTCAAAGTCCGGAGGGTGCTGTAGTCTATATGTAGTCAAAATGTGTTGTCGATGACAAGGTTCAAAGTTGTAAAGCAATTTGTCAATATATTCAAATCGGTCTTCCATTGAAACATTAAATACGCCGTTATTCCTGGTCAATGACTTGCGCGTAACATTTAATATTTAAATAGGCTACGTAGGTTACGTTCTATGTTTTGTGAAACAACATGTTTTACTTTAGTAGTGCTCAAGTTGTAACTTAGTAGAGATTTACGTTACAACTAGGCTTAGTTCTTACTTATGCACAGCTGGTGAAACCGGCCCCTTTTTATTTTTTAGATTTAGAAATGTGATTAACTCCTTTGCGTAGAAGGTGATGCCGGCGGGTCCTTTATGCGCAACTGAGACATTCGTTGCTACTGCAGCCAAACTATTAGTGGAAATCACAAACTCTGTGTTTTAACTTTATTGGTAGACGATTTGTGACGATTTCTGCCAAATACGGAGTTTCTAAGTGTCACTATTTCCCCGTAGCAAGTCCATTTAACAAGCAACCCGCACCTAGTCTATACCTACCCATGCGTGACATAGTGGACAATAGTGTCCTTGTTTGAGTTCATAAATATATTTATTCATCATATAAAATTAGAATTCCGTCATAGCAACAAGTTAAACCCAACAATAGCCTGATCGTATGCCAGAAAAGCCGTGAAAAGCCCTGCTCACTCAAATGCAAAATAAACTGTGAAAGTTCTACCATGTATTCTACTAGCAATATATGCTACTAAATATTAAATAAATATACAATCCTACCATTGGTTTTAGACAGCGAGATGTTCCTTTCAAAATTCAGTGATCATTTATTGTCTGGTACAATCGGTTTGAGAAATATACAACACTTTATACCGCTATTACACTATCTGAAACATCGACTCATGCCCGGTAAGCCTGTCTCATTCATTACAGTTCATTCTGGTTTAATTGTCGGCTTTTTTTATCCAATAGAGTACATTATAACCTTAGCAAAGGTACGTATATGCCATGTCTTTTTGGGTGCTTTGAACAATTTACTACAGCCCAGCGTAACGGCAGTTTTCATTTTAACGGTCTGGTATTACGCAAGCTCTATAGACAATGCATTCCCTTTCCCGCTATGTAAGTATTTTTGCGTCTAAAATGCCGTTGGTCCCGGTGGGTACATACAGTTGAAGTCTGAAGTTTACATACACTTAGGTTGAAGTCATTAAAAATAATTTTTAACTACTCCACAGATTTCATGTTAGCAAACTCTAGTGTTTAGCAAACATGTTAATATAGGGCAGTGTGCTGCTTTTTGTTCCAGCGCTGTACAAACCCACCTGATTCAGCTAAGTTATGTCCTGGTTAACAATTGATTGATTGAATCAGATGTGTTAGGGCTGGGCTGAAATAAAAACAATTGTGTATCTAGTTGCTCTCCAGGAGGTGGGTTGGCCACCCCTGAGGCAGGATGTTGTTTACAGTAGTCTTAATATCAATCATAACATAAATCAAACCAAAGTGTACCAATCCTTGATTATAAGTTAAATGTTAAACATGAACAACATTGGCCAAAATTTTAACTTACCTTCAAACGTTGAAATTAAACTTTCCATATTCCATTCGACAAACCTTTCTTTGACAAAGCTGTCCATAAACCTCTGAAGTGTAATACAGAAATAAAGGAGAAAAATGATAAGAGCAATAATATCGTCACTTAAAACATCTCTCTCAATTTCTAATATTGACACAGCACTCGCACTAGTTCCAGACCCTTTTTGTGAAGCCTGCACCTCTTAGTGATTGTTGCTATTTTTGTCGAGCTGTCTCTGATCTCAGTCAAAGCTTGCAATAAACAGAGCTACCACAAGACATGTTAAACTTTTGGAAAAAACATCTCATTAATCTCAGACAGAAACCGTGAAGGGTATTCTGTATCCTATGATGCTGAGGATTAAGTTACAGGATATTAAATTAATAATAATAATAATAATAATAATAATAATAATAATAATACCTTGCATTTATATAGCACCTTTCACGACACTCAAAGCGCTTACAGTGACGAGGGGGAAACTCACCTCTACCACCACCAATGTGTAGCACCCACCTGGGTGATGCAGCGGCAGCCATTTTGCGCCAGAATGCTCACCACACATCAGCTGAGGTGGAGAGGGAGAGAATGATTATTAGCCAATTAAACTAGGGGATGATTAGGTGGCAGATTGAAAGAACCAGGTTGGGAATTTAGCCAGGACACCCTGGCTAAATTGGACAGAAATTGTCCAAGGAAAGTGATTCAACTAGCCTAAAAGAGACAACAGTCTAATACTGCCAGTGCAACGTTAAATGAGAAACCAACAAGGCTGGCAATAGATTTTGAAGACATCAACAAAGTACTAGAAAATTATATGACTCATTCTATGTTGTTAAGAGATTTGTAGCATATTTAATTAAAATGCAACGAAACGGAAATTACTTACTTTCTCATAGGCCTACCGTTACAGTAACTGCGTTATCTTACTGATATTGTGCAAACAGATATTGTCTCACACATAATTAGCTACAGGCTAAAAGCCATATTGCTTAACCCTCATCCTACCAACATATTTAACATACATACTACCAACTGGGGTCCCTGGGGACTCCAAGAATACACTACTGGAAGAAACATCATAGCAAAATTGTAACTTATTTCTTCTCAAAACATTATTATTTATGTAATTAATGTCATCTGAAAAAAACAAAACAAAACAGATTGTTATTTTAGCAAAGTTACAGTTAATTTGCATATTGTGTAAAACAAAAATATACTTTTCTTTAATAGAAATTGCAGCTTTTATCCCAAGTACAATTCACATCAGTACTTAAAAGTACTATCCTTTGATTCTGGTATCATTTAGTTTTCAGTAATTTCAAGTAAACATTATTTGTGTCATATTTATATGGTGAAACCAACCGGGGTCATTTTGACCCCAATATGAAATAATTGAAATAAAACCACAGTCATTCAAATTTCAACACTTTTTAATTTTATTTGGCTTTCAATACAAAAGTAGATAGAGACCTTGGTCTCAGTATGACCCCCTGTCAAAATAAAGGTTGAATAAATGTAATTCAAATTTAGATTTGTGTTTCAATTTGTACATAATGTAAAATGAATGGTGTTTACATAGAACTATGAACACCACAGGCTACAGGCAGTTATGTCACACAATTTGGCTCATGCTATGCTCAGGGCATACTGGCATGTGACAGGAGGAGCAGACATTTGCTACCTTCCTGTCTGTGTTGCGGGAGCAAAGGCAACACATTTTTCGAGTAGATTTTCCAGCCGAGCGTTGGACATCCACAGCAGCAGGTGGAGTTTTCTTCACTCCCATGATGGTCATTGCTGCTTGGATTGGGGCTTGGAGCGTGGCAGTATCAGCTCTCCTCTTCATGTGTGGCATGACCAGGGCATGCCCCAGCTGTCTCAGGTAGATCCTTTCTGAAAACTTCCAATCTGGGAAGTTCCCCATCCAGATGATGAAGGCAGCGACAGCAGCAACATCCACCATGTTCATAAATAGCACCATATGCCATCTGTTTATTTTTCTTCTGGTTGTGGACATTTTGGCCAGATGATCCAGATTACCCACACCACTTTTGGTTGCATTGTAGTATACTATGATCTCTGGTTTCTGCTTCTCACCTTCAACCTTCTTGTCATGGTGCATGGAGGACAGCATCAGTACCGCTTTTCATTTTGCCGGTACATATGACACCATGATAAGCTGCCCATGGAAGCCAAACTGTGAACTTTTGATCTCTCTGTCATTGTTAGCCTTCATCTCCTCTGGGATATGTGGCTTGTTTGACTTCATAGTGCCAACATATGTCAGTCCATCTTCTAGTAAGGCTTCACCTAACGGAACGGATGTAAATAAATCGTCGGCTGTGACATTTCTGCCACTTTTGCACCAAGGCCCCACAAGCTCTTTGACTACACGGGCCCCTTGACCTACTTCTTGTGGCTCTCCAGGTTATCTGTCAAGGTATACCTCACCTTTGAGAGGGTAGCTGGTGTCTGCATCACAATTCCACCAAATCTTTATCCCATATTTGTCAGGCTTGGATGGGATGTATTGTCGGAAACTGCACTTGCCTTTGAAACCAACAAGCTGCTCATCCACACACATGTCTGTGCCTGGAATGAGGTACTTTGGGAGCTGGGCAAACATGGACGCAAAACACGGTCCATATATCTCTGAAAGGGGCAAGCTTGTCTGTTGCCATTCGCTCTCCCTTGTTGCTTTGTTGTCGAACCTCATGTATCGCAATATGTGTTGGAATCTTGTTCTGGACATAGTTGCAGTGAACACAGGTTTCCAGTCAGTCTCTGACCAGAGGGAATCTACAGGCTCACGGTTATCTTTAGACACCCCTGCTCTGATCAAAAGGCCAATGACTGCTTTTATTTCTGTGTCATCCACTGCTTTCCATTTATCATGAATGTTGGTGGGATGACTCTCATTCCATTCCCTGATTCTTCGTTCAGCTTCTCTGTTAGTTTCACGTACTATAACATCAATCATCTCTGGGGTCAGAAAACATTTAAGAGATTCTTCCTATGTTTTGCACTCTGCTGCATTTGTTATACCTGGTTGAATGCTGGTGCATGTCTTCGCCCTGCTGGTGGAGGATATTTGTCCCACACTATCCC
The DNA here is from genome assembly GCA_029718625.1 of Synaphobranchus kaupii. Lineage (NCBI taxonomy): Eukaryota > Metazoa > Chordata > Actinopteri > Anguilliformes > Synaphobranchidae > Synaphobranchus > Synaphobranchus kaupii. Next base: position 69,438,190 of record CM056377.1, on the reverse strand, counting down.
ATTTTTGCCAAGATATGATCTGTCATTGGCATTCTCTCTAGCTCCAGCTGCTTCGTTACGCTCTATGCCATGATTTTGCCCACGTGCATTGCTTAGAGCTCTACCCCTATCCCTACCCCTGGCTCTAGCCTTCCTCGTTCTTGTCTCCCTTCAACCATTGGTGGCTGATGTATTGATGTGAAGTGCTGAGGGTCCTGCAGCGTCAGGGTCAGCCTCGGTGGCCCCTGAAGTGTCTGGGTCAACCTCGGTGGTCCCTGCAGTGTCAGGGTCAGCCTCGGTGGCCCCTGCAGTGTCAGGGTCAGCCTCGGTGGCCCCTGCAGTGTCTGGGTGAGCTTCAGGCGCATCTTCAGTGTCACTTTATTCAGAAGCCTCTGAAACATGATTGTCATAATCAGTCCCTGAATCATCACTCTCCTCAGAACTCTCCTCATTTTGAATTTCTCTCAAAACTTCAGCAACGCCAAATCTGGCCAGTCTTGATCTGCTTGCCATTGTTGCCTAAAAAAGAAACACTGATGTCATCCCAAACTAGATTTGTAGATTTATAGATTTATTACAGCCCAACACATTTTGGAGCTCTGAGAAACAGAGAAAACCTCCTCGAATCCTTCTCCTTGCATACCCCTCCCTCTCCCCCTGCAGCCTTAAAAATGATTACATTTGTGCTTTTTCCCACACTCACACCATGTGCTGGTCATGCTCTGACTGCATCTCAATCATATGCATGACACACTATTTTACAGTCTTATCTTGTATAATAGAACATAAACATTTAATTTGATAGTCATAAACATTTTTATTATGAAATTATGTATGGTATTTCTTACTTTGAACATCATCTTACCTTAGGAAAAGCAGTATTTAGGGTCGTCGACAGAGCACATGAGGAACTCTGTGTCTGCAGCATCTGTGTCTGTCTCCTTCAAAATGTCTGACAGAGTGCCCCCCCCCCCCCAATGGTATGTGATACTTTAAATTAGGACTCATGTCAAACATGAAATAGTTCCATCTATTAAAACTGCATAGGCGGAATTGGGTGCTTTTAACTGGGGTCCCTCAGGACCCTAATACATTGATATTTTTAAAAAGCACTCATTGAAACAGAAACAGAAAACAATATGAAGTCATTAGGAACAAATTGACAAAGTCATGAAAAATTGGAATGATACAATAAACTTAGCTAACGTTAGTTATCTTGGAGCAAAGTAGCCTACAGGCTATGTGCGTGGCTATTCTTTATTTTCGTTGTGTTCAACTGCACAAGCAGCCGGTCATTTAACTATGATCCTGATCCCTGCTGACGTTTGTTTTGGGCTTTGGAAAGGACACAAAAAGTATGCCACCTCTCTCTTATATAACCAAAAACGTAATATTACCTTGCTTTACAGGCTTGTTCCCCAATACAAAACAAAGTTACAGCGACTACCAATCACGGAATAGCTTGAATGAGGTTAGCTAGTTACGGTTGCTCTGACTGGACAGTGGTTTAGCGAACGGTTAATTCTCCGTAGACACAAGCTGATTTGACTTGGCTACACATAAAAAAAAGTACTACGATACTGTGAAGTTACTTGAACAGTAACAGTTACCGTTACAGAAGTAACGTGAACTTAATGTTTCTAGCTAACGTTAAGTTTGAATAGTAGTAAAAATTAACGCTACTTTAACGTCAGCTGGTGAGCGTAAGTTAACGTTAGCTGACAGACAGGGAGAAATGACTAACTAGAAAGCTACATGTATTACCTGTAATGTAGGCTAGTCTACCTTAAATAGAAAGGATTATGTACATTTAACGTGAATTATGAGAAATTAATACTTACTGTTCTAGTTAAATGTGATGGCTTTGCCCCTGTCTTGTCCCGTTGAAGAAATTCCGTTATGTGGTAGAGCGAAGCTGCGAGCAGCCGAGGAGTCTTCACGCGCTGTGACCCGCGAAACACTTGTAGCATAGGCTGCTTTGAGGCGATTGGACAAGACACTTTACCCAGACACTGGGCTAAATTAAAATGACTTGTTAGCCTATATAAAATAACCCAACAAAGTGACCCAACACCTGTGACCCAATGTGTGGGTCAATAAAATAACCCAGCATTGTATATAGTCAAAATATTCAAAACCTGTTCAATTCAGTACAAATATCAATATAAACCTTTGTAAATGAGTGCATGTTTATTATACAGATAACAAAAATGGAAAGAGGCTGTTTTGTGCCCATTTTCTAATTTGTACTGTCGTGGATTTTTCCCTTTCAACCCACAGTGAGCAAGTCTGTTCAAACAGAACCACAACAAAACCATGTAATAGAATAAGAAAAAGAATTTCAGTTTATTTGAGATAAACTCAGAATGAGAGAGAGTCTCACCAGAATCTCTCTAACTTGAGAAACAGAATACAGAGAAGATTTATACACAATCTATCATTGCTTTACTGATTTGCCACAAGGGGCGGTTTCTAAACATACAGAGACAAGGTTATCCATTTCTTGGTGTTTAGTCTTTCTAGTCTTTCAATAACCTCTAACCAAGTAACGAAAACATCCATCTCACAGACTGCCTGTCTCTGCAGATTGTGAAGGAGAGACACAGAGGGAGTGAACCACGGCCTACTCAGTGTTCACAGAGAATACATTGTTTAATTACTTAACTCAATATATAATTGATCTATTATATTAAATGCTCAATGATAATCATGTGATTGTCTCTATGTTAATACACACACATTGTAAAACAGAAAATTCCTTCACATTTCCCTCCTTTTATCATTTCATGATAACAAACAATTTTCTGTTACAATCTACCTAATATACTCAATCAATTAGTAAGTGATTCCTTTTAATAACATCATAAATGATTACATGATTATACAGATCAAATACAATAATCTCGTGTGGATATGTACAATACTCCAATAATCCAGGGGGAATTGAAAAACCGGCAGATTCAGGACTTATATGGGACAAAACTAGCACAGAGCCAGAAAACCCAATCAGTTCCGGAAAAAATAATTCCTCCGATCCCTCTTAGGGCAATCAAGCGTCGCTTCCGGATACTAGCAATTATCGCACATCATCCATCTTTGATTAATTACAAGAATCAACATAGGAAAAATAAAAATATAAAAAATGAAATCATAGTGAATATAGTAACAGGATTGAATATAATTGAATATAAAAATAATTTTCACTATAATGTACTACTGATTATTTAACATATAAAATTATTACTATCAAGAGAAAGTCTGAAAGAAAAGAAAGATAAAAAATAAAAACCCATCATGTAATGGAGACTTTTCACAACTCCTGGAATGTCAACCTTTTAACTCTCTTCACATTACAACACTGTCTGTCTTCCCACCAACCATGTGACAGGGTGGGTACATAATTCAGGCCTATACTTTATATAGGGTCGTCAGTAAACTCAGGAAGTTGTCGGAGAAGGAATACATTATCTTGTTCAGGATCAGGAACATTTTGCTGTAAGTACAGCAAAGAAATACGAGCAGGGTGGCAAAGATAACAACAGGCAAAAAGATTCTCAGCAGTGTTTTCTTCCAACCTGTCAGGAGGTTAAAGAACCAATCTTTATTTGCATCAACCTCTCTCTCCACTAATGAGTCACGGAGTTCGGTCATATTTCTAAGTCCCTGCTGTATGATCTGGCCATCCTCATCATAATGTGGTATGTATGTGCAACACGCCTCCCCAATCATCACACAAACCCCCCCCTGCTCTGCAGTAAGCTGATCTAATACCATGCCATTCTGCATAACCATTAATCGCAGTGAAGTCAACTCAGTTTTTAAAGCACCTATGGTCAAAATGGAGGAGTTTATGTACTGGAGAAAAGTGTATCGAGTAACTTCTATCTCTTTAAAAGCCTCTGACACACCTAACCCAGGAAGCAAAGCCTGTATAAACTTCGAACCTGCAGTCCAAAGACGATGTTCAGTAGGAACAGGATTACTATCCCAAAACCCTCTCTTTACCCTGTGCATGCGACGTGTGGTGTGACTATATGTGGAAAGGTCAGGAATCACATACGTAGAGTCATACAAGGCAACAATGGCACACACTCCACCCCAGTCAGGGGGGAGAGCAGTGTAGACTGAATTTCCACAAAGCCAGTACCAATCTGATAACAGTCGACTCCCAAGGCGAGAGGATGGTATTATCCCGGAACAGTTTGCAGTTTGTTCCCTATTCCAAGGTAATGAGATTGCGTGTGACCAGTTCTTCCTACACATCTCATCAGCCATGTCAGGGTAGTCTCTGCAGGGACTATAGGAATCACTCAGACAGTCAAAACACTTATCAGGACGCATGGGCGGACAGTCACAGAAAACAGTTTTACACTGAACATTGTCTAATTGACCTAGTGCATTAGAGCCATTATAATACACCTTCCAAACTTCATACTATGTTTAAGTATGACTGGACCGGGCATTCTCCATGACACCTGTGGCCATGCTAGGTAATCTTTCAGGAAAGAACAATCTGTATTGACTACTGGAGTACTCAAAAGTGACAGATTTAATGGCACAGAGAAATCAGCTTTTTCCCACCGTATTCCCACACCTGGGTGAGAACTCAGTCCCACCAAACACGTTGAGAGGTCGTTCTTCAGATTCTGCACCTGAGGAAGAGGGCCTGCTGTGGAATGAGGCATGTGAGAGCAAACATAACAAGACTGGTTAAAGTGCTGTTTTGCAGTCCACTCAGCATAACGCCACCAAGAATTAGTAGCATAATGATGCTTCACAGTTCCTGGTGTCAGCCAAGCTTCATTCCATGTGGTGACATACCTTTTAGTCCTATTAGTCATTACAACAATACCGTTTAGTTCACTGGTGTTAATTGTGTAGAATGTCTCATGAATCAGGATAATGGGCAGAACAGTGATGAGTGTAATGAGGCCTAGTAGCAATAGGCCTACCTTCAGGCTGCAGCCTAATCTTCTCAAAGGGTTGTACCCCTCGGTGTTCCTGCTGTCGTCTGGCATGTTGGGAGCAGATATTACCGTCACGTGCTCCTTGAAGTGGTGGTTCTCCTTATCCCTCCTTTGGCGCTAGTGGAGCTCTTTTGCAGTGGCTGGCGTGGACCCAAGAAGCACGGCCTTCCACTCGCACGGCTGTGGGCGTGGTGAGTAGTATCTGGAAAGGACCCCTCCACCTGGCCTGGTGCCACTTCTTCCTTCTGAAGTCTTTTATCACCACCCAGTCTCCTGGCTGCAGGTCATGTAGAGGCCCGCTGGCTGGGTCTGGGAGAGCTGCTTTCACCTGTTGATGCACAGATCTCAGAACATTGATTAGCTGAACACATTAACTCACCATGTGTCAGCTAGCTCCTTGTCCAGCATCAGCCCTGGGGGGTGACATCCAGTCCTCATGGGCCGCCCTGTGATGACTTCATAGGGCGACAACCCTGTAGCAGTGTGGACCCTCCCCCGCATACCTGTAAGGACAATTGGCAGGGCCTGGACCCAATCCAGACCTGCCTCTGCCATCACTTTAGTTAACCGGTTCTTAATGGTTCCATTTGCCCTCTCTACCGCCCCTCCACTCTGAGGGTGGTAAGCACAATGGAACTTCAACCTGATCCCCAATTGCTCGGTCACTTTGTCCACCACCTTGTTTAAAAAGTGTGAGCCTCTGTCTGAAGACAGCTTCCTCGGGATCCCCCACCTAGGAATAAGCTCTGTTAGTAGGGCTTTCGCCACTGCTGCAGCATCAGCTTTCCCTGTAGGAAAAACTTCAACCCACTTTGAAAACATGTCAACAAACACCAAACAATATTTCTTACCCCTGCATGGGTTAAGTTCAATGAAGTCCATCATCAGGTACTCGAAAGGCTCCTGTGGAGCCGGGTGGGCCGCATTTGGAACTTTCTGACCCCTCCCAGCATTATTTACAACACACACTTTTCACAAAAGTTTTTTGCATAAGTAGAAAATCCGCTTGTGTCCCAGTGTCTGGACATCAAAGATATCATCCCTCCTTTTGACACATGATCCAGTCCATGAGTCAATTTAGCATAATAGGGAAATAAAAAACGAGATAAACAGGGTTTACCAGTAGGGCCTAGCCAGACCCCATCAGTGTAGGTGCCGTCCCGCTTCCATTTGGCCTTTTCCTGGGGTGTGGCCCCAGTTTGGCAGTCCTGTACAGAGGCCAATGGAGTGTCTGTGGGAACAGCAGCCTGTGTGAGCAGACAGAGTTGTGTGAGGGGGGGCAATTGCAGCTGCTTTGGCTGCCAAGTCAGCCTGTTCATTACCTTGAGAGATAGCATCAGTCTGGTTTGTGTGAGCGGAGCACTTACATATAGCAATGGCAGCAGGCAAAAGAATTGCCTGTAGGAGGCAGCTCACTAAGTGTCCATTCTGTATAGTTTTCCCTGTAGAGGTAAGGAAGCCTCTATGCTGCCAAAGAGTTCCAAAGTCGTGCACAACTCCAAAAGCATATCTGCTGTCAGTGAAAATATTTACAGTTTTACCTTCAGCCAAATGGCAAGCGCGTGTAAGAGCGAATAGTTCAGCTGCCTGTGCTGAAAGGTGTCCAGGAAGGCGGGCTGACTCCAGAACCTGGTGTTGTGTCACTACTGCATAGCCAACCTGACTGTCACCTGTGAGGGGACATCGACTGGCAGAACCGTCAACAAACATATCAAAGTCTGCATTTGAGAGAGGAGTGGTGGCGAGGTCAAGATGGGGGGAGAGAATTTGATCTAACACATGAACACAATTATGCGGCTCCCCATCCTCAGGTGTAGGTAAAAGAGTAGCGGGATTCAGAACATTGCATCGCTTGACTAACATTTGGCAAAGAGAGCAACACATGTTGATAGTGAAGCATTCAAGCTGGTGAGAAATGGGCCGTCTTTTGCTTTAACAGAATTTCTGCTACCGCATGAGGAACAAGGACAGTGAGAGGACGATAAGCAACAAGTATCAATGTATTGAATCAAAGTACTTTGGCCTGAAGAAAACTGGAACTGTTCCAAGTTTTCCTGCAGCGCTGCTGAAAAAACTGCTGGTGATTCAGCATACCCCTGGGGTAGCCGAGACCAGGTATACCTTTTTGCCCTGAATGTAAAGGCAAACCAGTACTGGGAATTTACATCAACAGGAATACTAAAGAATGCATTCGCTAGATCGATCACAGAAAAATATTTAGCATTACCCGGGACCTGTGCAAGAATGGTAGTGGGGTTAGGCACAACAGGAGCGCGCTCTTGAACGGCGCTGTTCACAGCTCGTAAATCTTGTATGAACCGCCAAGACCCATCAGGCTTTTTTACAGGCAAGATAGGAGTGTTACATGGAGAGTCAGGACAGGGAACCACAACACCAGCTTCTAACAATGCATTAAATACGGGGACAATGCCGTCTTCGGCTTCTGGGCGTAGGGGATATTGACGTTTGCATGGTCTGTATTCAGATTTAGGGGTTACTTGAAGTGGAGTAACTCCAGCTATGAGCCCCACATCATTTTGGGACATTGCCCACAATTGAGAGGGAATTGCACTGAATCTCGGGTCTGACAAATGCAAATAGGCTTGGGTGTCACACAACAACTCATGAATGCTGCAGACAGCTGTCAGAGAGTTTGGAAACTGGTGCGCAGTGACACGCAGAGAGGGAGAATATTTTGAAAATTCCCCTGTCTTTTCCCAGTCCGTGGTATCCAAACATAATTTCACCCATGGCCCTGTGTCCTCCCATTTTTTATTTGAGGCTTTGCACAGTGAAAAATGGGGTGCACTTCCCGCTATGGAATAGAATTGCTGCTGTGCTGAGCTCAAATGTACAGACAATGCACAGAAATCGCGACCAACCAAAAACAATGTCGAATTTAATTTACAATCACCGTACCAATTCTTTTCAAATTCCCAATCTCTACCTCGACTAAAATGTGCTGTTACATGTAGTTGTAATTCTGTCAGTCTGTCGCCAGTGCCTGTCCGCTCAGTTCTGGCCATTTGTATGGCTTTAGCTGTGACTGAGGATCTGTCCAGATCCCAAGCATAGTAAAACATTTCTAGAGTTTCTGCCGTAGCAGCTCTGTCAATAGTTAAACCGTCATCAGTACACTGCACACTCAGACCTAATTTGCACATTAAGTCTCTGCCAAGCAGGTTTACCGGACATACAGGGGAGAACAAGAACGCATGTTTCAAAGTAATATTTGAGCCCGTATTGAAATCTTCCACCAGTAATGGAGCTGTAAATTTCTCTGTCGTGGTATTTCCACCAGCATCTTGGCTGGCATGGTTTTACCACTAAAAAGAGGAGGTTTTGAATCCCATGATTTAGCTGTTATTACAGACCGACCAGCTCCCGTATCCACAATGAAGTCTAATGCTCGCCCATCAACTTTTAATGACCAAAGTGGTAACGCATTTGGAGCCGTATGGTAAAGGAACCCAGCAAACTCACCCTCCTTGTCCGCATGCGTTTCCTCGTCCCCCACAAAACTTCATTGTCTAGGTAATCCAGTTTGACCTCCAGGATGTTGGAAAGTAACATTCCCTTGGGGTGCTGTGTCCCAATTATCAGCATTACCGGAAAATTTACAACCGCGAGCCCCTTTTTTCCACATTTTCGGCAAACATCATAATCCGCCATGGTAGTGGGTCCCATGGAGTTGGGTCTCTGTCTGTTCCCTTGATTCCGTCCTCCACGTCTGCCGCGGCCTCTCCTTTGCTGCTGCTGTCCACCGGCACCGTCTCGGTTCCCCTGGTAGGACTGGAGCTGGGCCAGCTGCAGCTGAGAGGTCATCTTGTCGCTCTTCTTTTTGTCTTTGTGTTGCTTGTTGCGGTCCTGTTCTTCGCAGTGAACAGCATAACGGAGAACATCCTTAAGTCTCCGAGTCTGCCAGCCAACACAGGAGGTCTTAATAGCGGTTGCAAGGTGTTTATCCAATCCATCCAGGAAACAGTGGGTTAGCTGAGTCTCGTACGGAGTAAGAGTCTCGCTGTTTTCCGGTTTGTCCATTCCACTGTGTGCGTCGTACTCTGAAAGTCTCTCAAGAAAATCATTAACAGTTTCACCAGGCTTTTGTTTAACCTGTCTGACTGCTTCCCAGTTCAGACGAACAGGGAATTCGGTTTTCATACTGGTTTCCAAAGTATCTATTTGTTTCACATACTCAGAAGTAGCACCATCATTGTATGGATGGTTCGTAGACCAAGTACCCCTTACGTTACCCCACCGTAACTTCAGTTTCTTAATCAGTACAGTTTGTAATTCGCCTGCAGTTGGGTGACAAGTTCTTACCAGATTTCTCAAAGCTTCCATGAACTTGGCACCACCCACCTGGGTTGGATCCGGCAAATCTTCGCAGACAGCCTGTAACTCCGACACCTTCCAGGGCCGATATACCAGGACCGTCAGACCCTGGTTGTCTTGTCCTGCCCTGGGATTGGGGCATTCTAGCATAGGGTACGTGTCTGTGGAATCTGGGCCTACAGAAGCTGCAGGTCTCGCTCTGGTCGCCGGCCCACTCGCAGATGGTTGTGCAGCAGCACTGGAATGCACTGCCTGGAGAGCAGGGGCTGAGGGATGTCCGTGAGCTCCTGCCGCTTGCTGTGGGATATAAGCTGGAGGACACGCAGGACAGTCCAAGTCCAGGTTAATTTTGTGTATGCTTGCAAACTGTGCTACATTGGGATACAAAGAGCCGCCGGAATGCACAACAGGAGATAGCACTGAATTACTTTGTTGGGATTTCTCCACAGTATTTTTATTTTCTCCCTTGGTCTGTTTTTCCTGCCTTAATTTTGATTCCTTTTCCCACAAATCTACTACATCCCAGTCGGGTTGCCATTTATTTTTACGTTTACTATTTTTAACCTCATATGACCGCAGCCGCATTTTTAGGTTATCAATCTGATTTAGGCTAAAAGAGCCTTTTTCAGGGAAACCTAACTTTTGCCATTTAACACGCTGGTGTGTGGTTGCCGGACCATATTTGTCATGCATTATTTTCATTGGACCCGTAAATTCCTGAGTCCTGTTTCTTTGAATTTTTAGAACCCATTTTCGTGCGTTTGTCCCACAACCAAACTATGCCTTTTAATTTTAAGGTTTTTTTTTTTTTTTTTTCTTTTAATTAGGCCTATTTTAGTCAGAATCAGTTTCAGATTCTGCACTATCCTCTGGATAATTGCCCTCACTTTCAGGGTGAACGTTTAGCCTAACTTCTATTAATGTCGTTTCCTTCTCTTTTAACCACTCACCTCTAGGTATAGCTACAACAGAAAAACCACTTCCAAATCCGTCAACCTCATTAAGTGTCTCGTACAGGTATAAATTACCATAATCATCTCCTCTGCAAAAATGCCTCTCCTGTACTGGTCCGTGTATATCATTTGCCTCTACTGACAATACATGATACCACAAAAATGTTTCAGAGCTCATTACAAGAGAAAGAAAAAGAGAAATATTAGTCCATGGGTGGGAGCAGCATACAGCCTCCACAGTTTGAATCACTCCACAGAGTGACGGACCCGTCGGTCACTAATCAAACTTTTTAGAATTTGAGCGCAATACAGCCTCAAGTTACGTTTTGCTGTGGTGGCTCAGCTGTGATTCTCTTTTTATGGATTGCGTATTGATCACCCCAGACAGACGTCTTACTCTCCTCGGTCCGGTCGCCGCCGTCCTTCCTCTAGGTGACTGGTTACAGTTACCTCTCTGTGAGAAGGTGGGTTGCGGTCTCGGGGTTTGAACTCCCGGCAGTGCACTGTCTAAGCCGTTCCGACTTGAGAGAAATCTGCGTAGGAGAAAATCAAGTTAGCAATCCTGCCGACTACGCCATATTGTCGTGGATTTTTCCCTTTCAACCCACAGTGAGCAAGTCTGTTCAAACAGAACCACAACAAAACCATGTAATAGAATAAGAAAAAGAATTTCAGTTTATTTGAGATAAACTCAGAATGAGAGAGAGTCTCACCAGAATCTCTCTAACTTGAGAAACAGAATACAGAGGAGATTTATACACAATCTATCATTGCTTTACTGATTTGCCACAAGGGGCGGTTTCTAAACATACAGAGACAAGGTTATCCATTTCTTGGTGTTTAGTCTTTCTAGTCTTTCAATAACCTCTAACCAAGTAACGAAAACATCCATCTCACAGACTGCCTGTCTCTGCAGATTGTGAAGGAGAGACACAGAGGGAGTGAACCACGGCCTACTCAGTGTTCACAGAGAATACATTGTTTAATTACTTAACTCAATATATAATTGATCTATTATATTAAATGCTTAATGATAATCATGTGATTGTCTCTATGTTAATACACACACATTGTAAAACAGAAAATTCCTTCACAGTACAATGTTATGTTTATTCAGTAAAATATGAACATTCCCATATGGAAATGTAATATACTGCAGTATATTTTATATATATTGTGAAGATAATTTTGATATACTTACAATATACTGCAGCATATTCTTTTTCCATAGGGGTTAGCCTATCATCTAACACATAACACCTCTTCAGACTCTGACCTTTTTTTTGCTTGCTTTGTATCCTGTACCTTAATTCTTTAACACTGGTGTCTTTTTTTGTGATGTTGTAGTTTATCATGCCTGACTGGCTTAGCCTTAATACTTAGCCATAGCTTACTGTGTGTACTAGAGTCATTGTTCATGTCTATCGATAGATGCTACGTTATGATAGAACTGTACTTTATCTGACCTGTTTGTAGTTGCTTAAATGACCTTCGGTGTGCATTTATTGTAGGCTATGTCGCTTTGGATAAAAGCATCTGCCACATGAATGTAATATAATTTTCTGATGGGGCTTTTTTTGATCTTCCTAATTGTCCCTAGAGTGATTAGGCCTACTCTGCAATAAAATAAAATCATATATTCCCATGTGAACTTGAACTCTGCAAATATGAAGATTCAGATTTATAGAAAGTAGTATAAATATCAATTTTGTGAGTTAAATAAACAAAATCTGTTTTTTATGTAGTTTGAAATTAATTATTTGTATTAACCTAATCTCAAACATTAATTTTGTGCATCTACTGTGATCAGTTTAATACAGCGTATTAGTAGCCTAATTTTATAGGAATTCCTGTATGAATTCCTATAGAGATTACTATAAGATTTCCTATAGCAATCCCTATAGGACAAACAATACTTCAGACTATTACAGGATCTTATAGGAATACTTTCAAAAATACATTAGGTGAACTATAGGGTATATAACATACTATACGTGACTATAGGATTTACTGTAGAGTATGATAGGAATCCTATAGGATCCTATAGGAATCCTAAAGTATTTTTTCGTAAGGGATTCATGGACAGCTGTGTTAACTGTTTTGTGATTTAAAATAATGCTAGAACCGTCCATATTATTGTCCTGGTTTGTTGCAACGTACTTATTATTCAGTTTGCTTATGTAGCTGCTTACTAAACGTTAAATGGTTGTCGGTACAATAACGTGTCAATAGTTTAATCTAAAGGTGCGCAGTGATGTTAGGTAATGTTACACAGTAGCCTAGCCTAAGCCAAGGTGAACAGATGTGTCGTGTGATAGCTTTTTTTATATTGTGCATTTTAACACGACTGGAACGCTGTATTGACCAATCTACATTAGAACATGGGCCAATGGATCAATATCCCTTCAGATATTTGATTCAGTGACCTACATCTGGGGTGGGAGGGAAAAGGTTGGCAAATGAAAGCCTATGGTACCACAAACAACATACTCTTTTTCACAAGCGTAAATGTTGCACATGCGCGAGAACGGCTGGCTCAAATAATTCGTACATGTATACATGTATACAATACTACAAAAATACATTTTCTTCAACAGTTTCTTCACCATTATCACCTTGGGATGTTGACGCTGTAAAACAAACAAACAAATAAATATTAACACACACACACAAAGAAAAACAATAATTAAAATGGAAACCCCTAAAACCAATAACATGAGAAAAGAAAAGAATGATTTTCTAAACTAAGTATCAGTTCAATGCAGCTTATCTATTTCAATAATTATACAACATCAATAAATGGGCAGGGGTACCCCTTGCAATAAAGTATCTAAATTGATAATTACCATGAATTAGAATAGCCATGTGAGAACAGGTATTCCCTTTTCCCTCCCCAATTGCAGAAAACTACATTAAAAAATTGTAGCTATGCTTTAAAAAATGGCCAGAGATACCCTTAACACCAAAGCATCTTAAATTCAAATTTCCATGAATTAGAATAGCCACAAGAAATGGTAACCACTCATGCAAATCATGCAAAGGCAGAAAATTATATTCAAATTTTAGTTACACTAACTGTACCAGTAATAATAATAATCATAAAAAGGGCCAGAGGTACAATATAGGTCTGGCAGAAAAGCATCTTATCACGCAATTGCCAAAATTTGATCTAAATTTTGGCTACAGTCTACGTTACCAGTATTTTATAAATTAATAAAAATTGGCCAAATTGGAAAACCGTCTAAAATAACAATGACATGAATCATCAAGTAGAATAGCCCTGTTAGAACTGGTATTCCTAACAAGCAACTGCAGAAAAGTGTATTTTTAATTTTAGATAAAGTATACATAACAATATGGGGAAAAATAACAATTATTATGACCTAGACTCTACAATGGTTTAGCCATGATAAATGGTGTACCAGTAGTTAATACCATGCCAGTCATGCAATTGTGATGCATCATTTTAATCAATTAAAAATGGGCCCAATTAAAAAACCAAAATATTCTAGTTCATAGACATATCAGCATAGATCTAATAATCATCTCAGTAGTGTTATAAATCACCATGTCCACGATCACCACATATTTCTATTATCTTCAGAGAACAGTCATAATTATCAGATATTATTGGCAATCACCACTCTGACCACAGTTGTAAACATTAGAAAGATTATGCCTACAAAGTCAATTTTATCATTTTTACAGTTTAATTAGACCCTCTAGACCAGTGGTTCTCAACCCTGGTCCTGGAGTACCACTGTGTATGCTGGTTTTCGTTCCAACCACAATTGCAATACCAGAATTTTAACAAGCTGTTCATTTTTCTTAATTAGGGATTTTTAATGTTTAGAGGGATTATTTACCATATTAAGCCACATTATGTTAGTGATAGTTATGCATGCCATGAAGAATAAAAGTCCAATATTCACATTGTGCTATATTGCAAACAATTAAAAAGAGGTAAAACATTTTTTTTAAACTGATCAAATTAAAGACTGAGGTGAATCAATAGGCTCATAATTGTTGAAATTGTCGACACATGGCCACTAAAACTAAGTGTTTGGTAAATAATGAAGAATTCAAAGACAAAGCAAATGATAACGAGCCAAACCTGCATTGTGTTAACAAGTTTAAGGAAAAAATTATGAAGGAACTTAAACTTGTATTCAATTACCTAATTAGGAGCCTATTCACCTCAGTTGTTACCTCTTCGTTGTAGATGTTTGCAATATAACACAATAAGCATAATGAACATGGGATTTGTATTCTTCATGGCATGCATAGCTATTGCTAACATAATGTGGCTTAAATATTCCCTCTAAACATTAAATACAATTAAGAAAAATTAACAGCTTGTTAAAATTCCAGTATTGCAATTGTGGTTGGAAGGAAAACCAGCATACACAGGGGTACTCCAGGACCAGGGTTGAGAACCACTGCTCTAGACTAAGTCCCAACCCTAAATTCCTAAATTCATAAACCCTAACCCTTATCCTTACATCAGAAAATGCACAACGACCAATACAAGCTTACCCTTGGAAGCTGCTGCATCGGCTTTCCTTTTCATGCTCTTTATTGTTCGTTCAATGCGTTGAGAATCCGTAAAGCGTGCATAGCAAGTCTGGTGAAATCCACCGTGATCTGGTATCGGGGCTGCACTGTAATCTGCACTGCTGCTGGAGGCAGAGTTTCGAGCAACGTAATCTCTTGCAATTTTTGCTTGCGGACCATCCAAAGTCTTCCATTTTGTGACATATTATAAAAACCGTGCCCATGTCTTGTCTGAGAATGGTGAAACTTTGCACGTTTTGGATGGAATGATGCACATAAAACACTCTTTTTCACAAGTATTTTCGTCACTCGAAGACTGATTCATGGTATTACCGAATATCTGTGTTACGCCGATTGTCATTGGCCAATAACTAACGATCACACACATCTTCCGATTGGCTATACGAGGCTCAGAGCATATTTCAAGGATGTAAATAATTAATTAAAACCTACATTACTAATTAACGTACCAAAATCTTGCATGTGAAAAGTAACTGTACGTTTTGTGTAATTTTATCTATATTATCATGCCAAAATCATGCCCACCCCCATTTGTAGGTCATGCAAGTAAGCTATATATCGCTACGGCTGGGAGTCTAAATCCCGGAACTATCCGTTTTATAGGCTAAATGTTATATCGACTGTTCTCACTAGCCAAACGGCTGAGCGCTCTATTTTTTTAACTCGCCCGTCCTCAGAATCACTCGCCCAGGCGAGTGGGCAAGGTTAATTTCATGCCTTGTTTGTGTTTCACTGAAACTGCCGATGTCACGGTCCCCCCCATTCCTGGCTCTGATCTCGCATTCCAACCTGGTATCACACAATCTTGTGTCATAGGGCCCTATCTTACACCCGGCGCTAACCCAAACGCAAGTGTCTTTGCTATCTTACACCCGGCACATGGTTCATAATAACGCCTTGCATTCACGTCGTTTAACTAGCATGTATTCTTGCGCCCATTACAAGTGAACTGGGCGTGTTGGTCTTAAGATGAGGAGTGGCCAGGATTCTTTTTGGCGTATTGCTATCTTGAGCCAGTAGAAAGCGCTTGCGCTAGAATCACCACAAACCTGGGCTGTGTCCGAATCAGAGCCCTATACCCTTTTGAGTACGCATATTTGAGTCCACTTCATCAAAAAGTGGCTGACTTTTTCTCACAAATGGGGGCACTTAAAATACCAGGATGAACCACTTATTTCCGGGGTTTTGTTGAGGGAATTCAGGAGCACACTCATCTGCAGAACTGTGCACTCATCCGACAATTTCAGTAAGTAACTCGGAAGTAAAAACGTAAAAGACGTAGAGCGTATATGCATATCTATGGTACAAGAGTGGGTCATATTACGAAATACTCTTTTTGATTTTTGTTAATTCTATCTTCATTCATAGTCTACACTTTGTAACAATTGTCATATGTTAACTGATTGATATTCTTGATATTTTTATATATAAAAATAAAAAAAATTAAAAAAGATATTACAAACTACTTCCTCACTAGTTTGGAAAGAGTTTTGCGGGATTTCTTTCGCACATTGCTTGCAATGTGAGGGGACAGGGCACATAGTAGACGGGACAGTGGACAGGGAACATGGCTCTGATTCGGACACAGCCCTGGTCTAAAGTCATGTCGCAGTTGTTTACATGTTATTTTAATGGCGCATATAAGTGCGTCTACATAGGCGTGTGCACAACGCGCGTACCCTCCTGTCTGTTACACACAGGGGCGCGCACAAGCATGACTAAAATATCTAGATCACAATGTGAAATATTATTATTGTGTAGGCTATATCAAAAATGCATAATAATAAAAGGTTCCATAGGTCCACATACCTTTCCCTCAGCGAAGAGAAACAATACCACATTACATTGCTCTCAGCCCACTCCATCAACATCCAGGCGATGTGCGATGGTACGGGACAATTGCTACCCATTAAACAGGAGCTGATAACATGATAACACCTATATGAAGCCTAATGCGTGAATTGTCATTTACACCTAATGCGTGAATTGTCATTCAATGGAAAACCGGCGCACTGCAATAGACGGACATTTGAGTTTTGAAAATGCGCTTCAGATGTCATTACAATACAGCTCTGTTTATCTAGGAATACAGCCTGTAAGTAAATAGAATGGTTTGTGACTGAAAAAAGTTCAAAACCTTGTCCAGTGAATATTGCTTTTATTGTTTTTCAAATAGCCTAGGCTACAGCGGATTCACTGTGCATAAGGTTTTTTTCAATAGCCTATGGTTAAAAAACAGAGATAAATGTCACCATGTTAACTGAATTGTAACCTTAGCTATTCTTCGTCCTTCATATTTTTTTAATTACAGTGACAAGGTTTCCATACCCTCAGATTATTAAAACCCCGCTGATTTCACCTGTTATTCCATAACTGAACAAAAGATTTTAAAGAGAACTAAGCGTCTAATTATAAACAAAAACAAATTTGCAGCACGTTACAATTAATTCACAATTAATTTGAATACCATTATCTGCATGTGCGCTTTACAGGAGCAGGTCCATTTCCCCTGCTGTAAATCGCACTTTTAACGGTCTTCCTGGGAAGGTGGATTGTTTTAAAGCATTACGCTACCAGTAAAACAGGTTGGTCACATTTTCATAAGCAGGACATTATAAAACAAGGGAAAATGTGCATGAACCTATGGGTTGCCAACCTGACAGCTTTATTGTATTTATTGACACCTTTGCGCAGAAGGTGGCGCCGGCGTCACCTTTTTGTTCAACTGAGACATTCGTTGCTACTGCAGCCGAACTATTATTGGAAATCACAAACTCTGTGTTTTAAATTTATTGGTAAACGGTTCGTGACGATTTCTGCCGAATATGTAGTTTTAAAAGTAAGAAAGTCGGTTGAACACTTGGTTTTGAAAGCAAACATTTGGACTTGTTTATAAACAACAAAGCTTCTCTGGCCGGCAAAAGACAACGTGGAAGTTATGTCTCCAAACCCAGTAAAATCAGTGAGCTGCATGGAGTGTGAGCGACTGATTGAGGGATATCGCAGCTTGAAAAGAAGATTGAAACACTGTATTAAATACGTGAGGATGAGCAATTAATTGACTCTGTAGCAGCGTCTGTACAAGGTGCCGAGCCACCAAATGCTAACGGACAGACACAGATTTTCATACGAGGGATTACATTAAATCTAGAGTATCCTGTCACGGACATGGCTGACACGCTTCCCTGGATGGGTCCCAACGCCACTGGATTAGCTGCGGAGGCTCCCAAACCAGCCTTCCCTAATGACGCTTCTTACTGGCACAGCATCGACCCCAGACCGAAAGCATCAACTCCAGCCAGGAATTGGTCTGACGTCGTCCACCGCAGAGGCAAATCCAGCAAGAAATCAAATAAGAGAGCACCAACGCTCACTCCACCACCTCAACTCTCATTGCAAAACAGGTACGATCCACTGACTGAAATGTGTGATAATACTAACTACGTTGAACCCAGAGAAGCTAATCACACCACTAGCATTAAGGCTCCAAGAAATAGCCCCAAAACCACTGCTAGGCCGAGGGCCAGAAGAAACATTGCTAACTCCACACCTGATAAGCTAAACACTATTCTGATTGGGGACTCTATAACCGGGCATGTAAGAATGGCAAAGACCGAAAATTTAACTATGGCTGACACATCTGTCAGGGAGCTAACAGGGCTGTTATCAGTTATCCTCTCTACACATCCAAGTAATATGAGGATTATTATCCACGCTGGGTCTTTTGACATTCTGCGAAGGAAAACTGGCTCTGAGATCCTGAAAAAAAGACTTTTCCCTGCTACTGGAGAAACTGAGCGACTGTCAATCGCAACATATATTCATCTCAGGCCCCATTCCAACTTTGGGGAAAGGAATCGAATCTTTTAGCAGACTCCTTGGCCTGAATACATGGCTGACATCGACGTGCCTCACCCATGGGATAAAGTTTATTGACAATTTCAATATCTTTTGGAACTGCAAAGACCGCTTCAGACCCGATGGGGTTCATCCAAACATCACTGGATCCAGACTACTTGGTGCCAACCTACATCATGCTCTTGGAATGCCATACCCAAACAAGATAAGCGTGAAGGACAGCGCACACAGGCAGACAGCTGGTATCTCTCCCCCCTCACCTGACCCTCTGCTCCACATCACCCAAGGCATTCGGAGGATGTCTCTGTCCCAATCAGGGACCCAACGACCCCCCTCTCCCCCTCCACCACACTCACCAATCAAGGAGTTAATTAAAGCTGCCACGCTGAAGCTCAGTCAAATTGATGAAATATTACACAGCAATAACCACAGACATCATCACTCAGGTGTCTACCAGAGATGAGACAGACCCCATGCCGCTTCTTTAAACATACTGGTGATGTTAAACAGCCGGTGGCATGGTCAAACACATCGCAACAATCACAGACCAGACCTGTCTCAGTAATCTTAAATTTGTTACTGTTCAGCTACAACCAGTCTCCTTTCCTGTCACAGAATCCCTACAGCTGAAATTAGCTCTTTCTAATGTCAGATCATTAGCTAACAAATCCTTTTTGGTTAATGATCTGATAATTGAAAGGAATTTGCATTGTATGTTTTTAGTTGAGACCTGGCTAAACAGCACTACTGGTGTAGCAACACTGATAGAGGCTTGTCCTCCATACTATAATTTTTATCAGTCAGTCAGACAAAACAGGAAAGGAGGAGGGATTGCAGCCATTTTCTCTACACAGTTTGTGTGTAATGACATGGACCTGGGTGAATTTACATCATTTGAATATCTTGCTCTTGAGCTCAAAGCAGAATTATCAGTGCTCATCATTACATTATATCGGCCACCAAGATATTCATCACTATTTCTACAGGAATTCTCAGAGCTGATCTCACTTGGTATCACTAGATATGACAGATTAATCCTGAATGGAGACCTGAATATTCATATTAATAAAAAGAATGACTCCAAAGCTATGGAGCTTATGAATTTACTGGACAGCTTTGAACTTACCCAACATGTAAAGGAAGCCACTCATCAGCATGGTAACACCCTAGACTTAGTAATAACAACAGGGTTAAACATTGATAATGTTTTAGTATTCGAATTACCTATTTCTGACCATCACTGTGTGTTTTTTGATGCCAACCTAATCTTAACAAAGACCAAAAGGTAATTTTTGGTCCAAAGGAGATTCCTAGATAGCAAGGCTGAAGCATCTAATATCATGAGATTGCTTGAGCCATATAGTTATGACTGCTCTTTAAATGACATGGTTGAAAATTTCAACAATACCTTGTCATCTGCTTTAAATACTGTTGCTCCACTAAAGATTAAAAAGAGGTCGACTGACAGAATCTCCCCATGGCTAAACAATAACAGTGTTAATAATATTAAGAGAATCTGTCGGGCAGCTGAAAGAAAATGGAGGAAAACTAGGCTTACAGTTCACTGTAATATACAAAGAAGCCATTACTGCCTATAACAAAGCAATACGTCTGGCAAGAAAAGATTACTTTTCCAAGATTATTACAGAAAATGAAAACAAGAATACACCTAGCATTCTTTTTTTAACAATTGATCGATTAATTAACCCTATGATGACTGCTGATCCTGACATTGCATCCGGTTCCACATCTAGATGTAATGAGTTTGCTACTTTCTTTCAAGAAAAGATATCCAGTATTCGTTCACAAATCTCCCAGGTCAACGTAACTACAGAATTAGATGATCAATGTAGACAAATTGATGCTGTCATGGATTCATTTGAGCAGATTGACACGCAAGCTTTGAGTGAAATTATCTCTCAAATTAAACCCTCAACCTGCTCACTTGATCCCATTCCCACAAAGTTCTTCGAAAACGTGTATGATTGTTTACTTGATGATGTTTTGGAAATTGTGAACTGTTCTCTATCAGCTGGCGTATTCCCCACCACCTTGAAATCTGCCATTGTGAGACCAACACTGAAAAAAAGGCATTTAGACAGCTCTGTGCTCAGTAATTTCAGGCCCATATCCAACATCCCTTTTTTAAGTAAAATCCTAGAAAAAATAGTTTTTAGACAACTGAATCAATTCCTGATTAGATACAACACCCTTGAAAAATACCAATCAGGCTTCCGATCTAACCATAGCACAGAGACTGCCCTGGTAAAGGTTGTAAATGACCTGCGGGTAACCATTGACAGTGGTGGTGTTGCTGTTCTAGTTTTACTGGACTTGAGTGCTGCGTTTGATACAGTGGATCACAACATTTTAATGCACCGTCTGGAACATTGGGTGGGTCTTTCGGGACCAGTACTAGAGTGGTTTAAATCTTACCTTACTGGGAGAGGATTTGTTGTTGCACTAGGAGACGCTGTGTCTGACACGGTTACTATTACATGTGGGGTCCCTCAAGGATCTATTCTTGGGCCTTTACTGTTCTCTTTGTATATGCTACCACTGGGTAACTTCATTAGACAGCATAGTGTCAATTTCCACAGCTATGCTGATGACACACAATTGTACATTTCTGTGTTCCCTGGTGATACAAGTCCACTCAGCTCACTGGAGAAGTGTCTGAAAGATATAAAAATGTGGATGTCCCAGAATTTTCTCCAGTTGAATGATGACAAAACAGAGGCCATTTTGATTGGACCAAGACCTCAAAGAGATGCAATATCAAAAAATCTAGAGCATCTGGGCCTGTGCAGTAATCGGGAAGCCAAGAATCTAGGCGTTATTATAGATAATGACCTAACCTTTGAGCCCCATATAAGAAATGTTACTAAAATTGCCTTCTTTCATTTAAGAAACATTGCAAAGGTCAGACCTCTCCTCCGACAAGCAGACGCAGAAAAGCTTATGCATGCTTTTATCACAAGTCGCCTTGACTACTGCAATAGCCTTCTCTCTGGTCTCCCCCAAAAAAGCATTAAAAAACTACAGTTAGTTCAGAATGCGGCTGCAAGGGTATTGACTGGCACAAAAAAGAGAGACCACATTACCCCCACACTCCTTAAACTACACTGGCTACCTGTGCGTTTTAGAATAGATTTTAAGGTTCTTCTTCTCGTTTTTAAAACGATAAAAGGTTTAGCACCAACATACTTAGGTGACTGCATTCAGGAACATGTGCCTAGTAGAACCCTTAGATCCTCCACTGCTTCTCTCTTAGTGATTCCGAAAGTAAACCGTAAGAGAATCGGTGAGGCGGCTTTTAGCTTTTATGCCCCTAGGCTTTGGAACACCTTACCAGGCAATATCAAAGAGGCAGAAACTCTTAACACTTTTAAGAAACTTCTTAAAACACACCTATTTAAACTTGCCTTCAGTTAGCTTGCTCTGCCTTTTAATTTTAATTTTATTTTCTTACTTTTAGGTTACTGATGTGTGTTTTTTATTATTTTTTATATTACCATGTACTAGTCTAATTTATTTATCTTTAAGCTTGTTTATCTTTTTAAAGCTGTTTTATCTTTTATTTATTTTATTATTATTATTATTATTATTATTATTATTATTTTATTTTATTTCTTTTCTTTCTTTTATTCTGTATAGTGGGGTGAAAGAAGAGGCCAGTAGGGCGCTCAACTTAAAAGTTTGACTAGGGACCGACGGGTTCGTCACTCTGCGGAGTGATTCAAACTGTGGAGGCTGTATGCTGCTCCCACCCATGGGCAAATGGAAATCAAAACGTAGAAAGAGGCCAGTAGGGCGCTCAACTTAAAAGTTTGACTAGGGACCGACGGGTTCGTCACGCTGCGGAGTGATTCAAACTGTGGAGGCTGTATGCTGCTCCCACCCATGGGCAAATATACCTCGAAGGAGGGACAAAAGTCCTGCAGCGGAGCTGGCAGGTATATTATCACCCAGAGAGAGAGGCTGTACGGTGCATAGCAGATGGCAGGTAGCAGGCTGTTTGTGGTAGGAGTGTTTGTTGGGGAGACACCGGTGTACAGAGAGACATCAGTGTACAGACACAACAGTGTACAGAAACCGGGGCTATCTATTCATGCACTGTAGCCTTTTATCTGTTTTTATCTTATTTCCTTTTATATTGTCTTGTAAATGTTATATTGTCTTTTATGTCTATTTTTCTTCTATTGCTTTTGTTCTGTATTTTGTTTTTTATTGTTGTGAAGCACTTTGGGCTGCATTTTATGTATGAAAGGTGCTATACAAATGAAATTTATTATTATTATTATTATTATTATTATTATTATTATTATTACCTATGTGTGACATAGTGGACAATAGCGTCTATGTTTGAGTTCATAAATATATTTAATCATCATATAAAATTAGAATAACGTCATAGCAACGAGATAAACCCAACAATAGCCTGATCGTATGCCTGAAACACCGTGAAAAGCCCTGCTCACTCAAATGCAAAATAAACTGTGAAAGTACTATCTCATTCTACCATGTATTCTACTAGCAATATATGCTACTAAATATGAAATAAATATACAATCCTACCATTGGTTTTACACATCAAGATGTTCCTTTCAAAATTCAGTTGTCATTTATTGTCTGGCACAATCGGTTTGAGAAATATACAACACTTTATACCGCTATTACACTATCTGAAACGTCGCCGCGTAATAGCCCCATGCCCTGTAAGCCTGTCTCATGCATTACAGTTCATTCTGGTTTAACCCTATTTACTTTGGCCCATTTGGCCCAATTTTCGCCTAGTTTTTACTAGTGTCAATTAAGTGCCAATATCTCAAAAACTATTTACTGCACATCCATGGTTGAACGTTTCAATGAAAGAAGAGGCTTGTACCATTCAGAAATGTGGAACAGAATAAATGTATGTCAAAGTGGTCACATACAGTTTATACAAAATACACATAAGAATACAAAAAAAAGTACAAAACGACTTGTGTTTTTATAGTTTATCACTCAATATCTCAACTTCAAAGTACTGGAGCAAGCCATAATTGTTTATACTAGTGCAGTAATATGTTGTCCACTTGGGTATACAATTTGGTAAAGATATCTACAGGCTTTCCTTATGCATTGGTATTTTTACCAAAACGGGGCCCTGGTGTCCCAAAACGTTTCCAAACGTCGCCAAATATAAAACATGTGCATATCTTTCTGTCTAGGCATGTCAATCATCAGAAAACTTTATTTTTCTTTTAAAACATTTTTTGTAATACAGAATGTGAAGAAAATTAACCTACACATGTTTTGTGTTTATGTGTATGAGGGTATTCTCTTACAAAGCGTGCCAAAAAGTGCCCAAATACCTCTCCGAAAAGGATTACTTACCCTAATGTTATCCAACCAATCTGCTTTACATTTAAAATGGCACTGTACTTCAAAGTTAGATTTACCAGAGCCCCATAAGCCAGCAGAATAACAGGTTTATCTATAACAAGCCTTCAACTTGACTTTTTACAGCAAAAGTAATGAATTATACATCACTATTTGGCAAACCTGTCTGTTACCACCTCCTACAACAGAGGTGTCAGGTGGGGGAGGGGTGTCTTCACTGTCCTCCCTGAAAAAGACAGATTCAAGTACATTACTAAGTAGAATCACTAAAAAATGAGAACACAAATTATCTCAAAAAGACATATGGCAAGTATTACAATTAAGTGGAAAAAATTTTTTATTTTATTTAAAAAAAAAAATATATATATATATATATATATACACACACACACACATATATATATATATATTATATATATATATATATATACGTATATACATTTAAAAAATCTTACATCCACAGTACGTCTGATATTAGCTCCAACATAATTAGCAATCGTAGCGAACTAGGATTTATGAATTAGTTTGTCAGCTTGCACGAACTAAATTACATTATTATAATACTGTAATGTCTTGACTGAACCGTGAAATAAAGTACTGAGAATGGATGTCGTTTCATGCGTAAATTCAACAACTAGCCCTTGTGTTGGTTGCTGCACAAAGAAACTGCGAATGAACGCTAGAAAACAAACAGCAGGCGCTCCTTACTAGCCTGTGACGCCATAGAAGCTAACTAGCGAACTCCTGCGAGAATCCATTTATCACCAAACTAAAAATACTCTAGATAATAGCGCTTCATACTGTTGATGATTATGATGATGATAATAACAATAATAATAATAATAATTTGTATTATATATTTTTAAAAACACTTACATGTCCAGGCACGGGTCCATGCCAGAGTAATTGCTCTGCCAGAACACAGACTTCTTCGCCTCTGGGACACTTCACCTCCACTTCACCTCCAAAACCTGAGCAACCGTGAAATAAGCGCTCTTCTTTCCACCGTTGATTGCCACGTTCGCGTATAAATGTATAAAATAATCGTAAACTTTGAAGCAGCAAAGACATCACCAGCGCAATTGCATCATACAGCTGCCCGTGTCTGCGTACAGAGAAAGACTGGTCTGTGACGTTTTTTCAGCTCACAAAAAAAGCTACACATTGCTAAATACATCGGGATAGACTGAAAACGTAATTGTAACAGCAATCCAGCCCATCCCTTCCAGGATAAACTCAGTCAAAATGGCCACAGGCGTCATCTGATGCTGTCGACAGTCAGGAGCGCACAGCCGATTGCCCTATGGGCTGTCTTTACGCGTGGATACAGCGCCGTTCACAGTCGCTTGAATATGACATATTTTGCTTCGTTTGAAAGGGCAGGAACCCCCGTAGAAGATAATCTACGTGTTTTACGTTAGATCATTCCTGTAGCAGTCTAGTAATGCTTTTACGCAACGGTAGTAACGTAGTACAAACGCAAAAGCGAAGGGTACGCACTGTGGAAATTGAGACTTTCCTGGATAATGGATAAATGGGTTACGAAGGAACGTTGAGGATTCTTCAGAAAAGGCTTATAACTGCATAACCAGGTATCGTATTTGGTTGCTTAAACATGTTTATCAAGATAATTTGTAGAAAATAAAATGTATTTATACAAAACCGGAAGTATATCGGTTGTATGCATACTGAAGTGAGCACGGGAAAAAAACACCTAATGTTTATTTATACAACTTTTCAATAATATACAATTGTTCCTGAATCGGATCTTGATTTTTTAGCGTGTTGAAATGGTACCAAGAGCTTTTGTGATACGCATTTTATTGCCTGTGACTGCGGCGAGGTGAAGGCTGTAAACAAATTTTAAAAAGTGGGTTGGGCTATTAGCACCCTGCTGCTTTATGGCTCTGTAGTGTAACCTGAGAGCTGATAAGCATATAAACGAATGTGTTCGCAGGCTGTGACTGTTTTTAACAATTTTGCGTCGAAAGTTCCGTGTTTTATTAACGTTATAATTTAGAATTTAAGAGAAATATGAACACTATAAAAAATTGGACCGCATGCGTCCCACCACTAGGGGGCCAAAGCCTATAGAGTTAATTGTCGGCTTTTTTATCCAATAGAGTACATTATAACCTTCGCAACGGTATATGCCAAGTCTTTTTGGGTGCTTTGAGCAATTTACTACAGCCCAGCGTAACAGCAGTTTTCGTTTTAACTGTCTAGTATTATGCAAGCGCTATAGAATACGCATTATGCAGGGGAATTTCCCTTTTGCGATATGTAAGTATTTTTGCGTCTAAAATACCGTTGGTCTCGCTGGCTACATACATACGTTCGTGTTTCCACTCGAGCACTGTCTTTCCAATATGTTTGATAGCCCTATTGTTATTTTCGCATTTTTAGTGCATTTCATATACTGTAGTGCAATCGTTAAATGTATTTTTGAAGTAGGCTACCGATGTTCATTGAAGATAGAACATTTGGCAGCATTTTACAGATGGTGGAAAACTATTTTATGTTCATGTTATCATACATAATATAGGCTATGGCGTATACTTGTCTCTTAGGGCATGAGAAATGCTCATTCCAATTTACTGTGCGCTGATATGTGGTAGATTAAGGTAAAAATTTCCTTGGAGTCATTATGAATAGGAAAAACTTAAAAGATTAAAAGAATACAGAAAAATGCAATCCCAGGACAAAAGTAAACATACTGTAGAGTACAGGGACAAGTGATGTTTTATTGAGGTACAAGAGGGAATGATTAGGCAACATATTTAGGTGTATGTAACACTGTGATATCAATGTTTTTTATCTTAAGCCACCAGAAGGAGCAAATGTGTATGCGTTATAATGTACAAAACTAATTGTATTCATTTTATGACATGTTTTGCATAGGGGTTTTGGACCCATAGATATCTACCCCCCTATACTGCTGAAAATATATAATTCTCACTTGGAAATTATGCAAAAGTGAGTTTTATGAGCCCAAACTGTTGATTTGTAGTTAAATATATCATAGTTTTTTTTTATTTGCAGCAGTGCACAATTTAGCCATTTGGATAGATTTGGAGACACTAATGGACAACCGGATACACTGCTATATTTTGTATCATAGATCTTTAGTAGTTCTGCATATCATCCTCAGATTTTGCTAAACTTGTGGAGATGGAGTTTATGATCCAGGAAATGTATATATATTACCGATTTCACTTATGTAGCTCTCAGCAAAATAAAAAAAAACTTTTTAAAAAATTTTTTTTTTCCAAAGTTTCTTTGCATTTGTGGCACTTTATTTTTACTTAAATTATGAAGTTTGTATTGTAAATGGTACACCTGTCTTCTTTCATTTAAGCCATTTACCAAGTTTATGTGATGCTCACACCTGGAGTTATAAAGCCTTAAACAGAGCACCCCTAAATAGGTGAAATTTGCCATCTGCGCCAAGGGGTTAAGGCAAAATAACGTTATTTATTGTATTAATCAAAATTAGAATGCAGGTAATGAACTTCGGATGAAGCTTGAATATGAGTTCATTGCTTCATTGCATAATCAAACAAAATTCATTAAACAATCAGGCTAATTTGGCGTTTTCTAAGGTGAGACAGAAGCCATTGGTAGCTTATTCTCAGCTGTTGCAGGTGCCTTTAACGAAATTTAACCGCATATATTTTGTAAAATAACAGCACTGTCGGAAATTACCGGGAACTCATAATGGTTTGTCCGAATAATATTTATCATAGGCTACTAGTGATCCATATAGCCTATTCCTTGATCGCACTAAACACACACGTGCATGTCTGTTTCGCCATCATATAAGCAATCCGCCGACGTGGAAAAGCAGGCTTTTAAAGGGAATGGGATATGACATTCTGATTGGTTTATTGCATGTCACGCCCAAGACACACCTATAATTAATGAAGAGACTAGGTTCAGCCCACTTGCATGCTGCGCCATTCTTAGTGCCCAAAAAACACGCCGTTAAAATAGCAAAAGTGGACTTGGACCCGCCCTAAATGGACTTTACGCCATGCGCTTAGACCAAGCGCCAAGATCGCCAAGATAGAGCCCATAGTCACGAAAGGTAATCTATGAAACTGTGGTGGTGGACACGATGTCAGTGAAATTATCGTGGCCAACACCACAAAGTTGTATCCAATGCATTTTCATTGTTGAAATGTTTAAATATGTACAAAGTTAATAAACATTCAAAGCATTAATGATTGTTTGATTTATTGAACATGCATACAACCCCACTATCTTAACAGTTTGGGCATGAGCCCGAGTGACGTAGAACCCCACTATCTTAACAGTTCGGGCATGAGCCCGAGTTACGTGAACTCCTGTGAGGTTATGTTTAGGGGTTGGGGGATTGTTAGGATAGTGGGGTTGTATGCATGCATATCACATTAGCAGCTATATCTACCGTGTAGCCTACCCTTTAACCCCTTTGCGTAGAAGGTGACACCGGCGGAACCTTTTTGCTCAACTGAGACATTCGTTGCTACTGCAGCCAAACTATTATTGGAAATCACAAACTTTGTGTTTTAAATTTATTGGTAGACGGTTCGTGCCGAATACAGAGTTTCTAAGTGTCACTATTTCCATTACATTACATTATAGTCATTTGGCAGACGCTCTTATCCAGAGCGACGTACATCAGTGCATTTTTGAACTAGGAACAAGTGCGTTAAAACGACCCAAAAAAGTAAATACAAGTTCAAGTACCAGGAGTAGTCAGTATGATTTTTTTTTTTTTTTTTTGGGGGGGGGTAACCACACGATATCGATGATTGGCGTGTACAACAGTAAACTAATAAGTAACCTTACAAGTATTAAACTAGAAGCTTGAACCACTTAAACAAGGATTCATAAAACACAATCAAGGGAGGTCACAAGGAGGTAGGGAGGGGGTGGAGAGAGGTGCAGCTTGAAGAGGTGAGTCTTCAATCTGCACTTGAAGGTGGTCAGACTTTCTGTTGTTCTGACCTCCACGGGGAGCTCATTCCATCACCGTGGGGCCAGGACAGACAGACGTCGAGACCGGGTGCTAGTATGAAGTCGGGGGGGGGTACCAGTCGTCCTGAGGAGGCGGAACACAGGGATCTGGCAGGTGTGTAGGGTCTGATGAGCTTCTGGAGGTATGGAGGGGCTGATCCTCGGACTGCTGGAAGGCGAGCACCAATGTTTTGAATTTGATGCGAGCCATCACAGGTAGCCAGTGGAGGTCAATGAGCAGGGGGGTAACATGGGAGTGTCGGGGGAGGTTGAAGACCAGGCGCGCTGCTGCGTTCTGGATAAGCTGAAGGGGTCTAATGGCCGATGCTGGCAGGCCAGCCAGGAGAGAGTTGCAATAGTCCAGGCGGGACAGCACCATCGCTTGGACCAGGAGCTGGGTTGAGTGGGTGGTGAAGAAGGGACGGATTCTCCTGATATTGTACTGGAAGAACCTGCACGCCCGGGTTACCACTGCGACCACTGTCCATCACCACTCCGAGGTTCCTGGCACAGGGCGTTGGGGTCAGTGGAGTGTCCCCTAGGGAAATGGAGAGATTGAGAGGGGGAGAGGTTAGAGCAGGAATGTAGATGAGCTTAGTCTTGCCTGGATTGAGCTTGAGATGGTGGCTGTCCATCCAGCTCTGGATGTCTCTCAGGCAAGCGGAGATGCGGGCTGACACCTGAGTGTCAGAGGGTGAGAAGGAGAAGGATTTCCCCATAGCAAGTCCATTTAACAAGCAATCCCCCACCTAGTCTATACCTACCCATGCGTGACATAGTGGACAATAGCGTCTATGTTTGAGTTCATAAATATATTTATTCATCATATAAAATTAGAATAACGTCATAGCAATGAGATAAACCCAACAGTAGCCTGATCGTATGCCAGAAAAGCCGTGAAAAGCCCTACTCACTCAAATGCAAAATAAACTGTGAAAGTACTGTCTCATTCTACCATGTATTCTACTAGCAATATATGCTACTAAATATGAAATAAATATACAATCCTACCATTGGTTTTACACATCGAGATGTTCCTTTCAAAATTCAGTGGTCATTTATTGTCTGGTACAATCGGTTTGAGAAATATACAACACTTTATACCACTATTACACCATCTGAAACGTCGACGCGTAATACCCCCATGCCCTGTAAGCCAGTCTCATTCATTACAGTTAATTCTGGTTTAATTGTCGGCTTTTTTATCCAATAGAGTACATTATAAACTTAGCAACGGTATATGCCATCTCTTTTTGGGTGCTTTGAGCAATTTACTACAGCCCAGCGTAACGGCAGTTTTCGTTTTAACTGTCTAGTATTACGCAAGCTCTATAGAATACGCATTACGGAGGGGAGTTTCCCTTTTCCGATATGTAAGTATTTTTGCATCTAAAATGCCGTTGGTCTCGCTGGCTACATATGTACGTTCGTGTTTCCACTCGAGCACTGTCTTTCCAATATGTTTGATAGCCCTATTGTTATTTTCACATTTTGAGTGCATTTCACATACTGTAGTGCAATCGTTAAATGTATTTTTGATGTAGGCATTTTGCAGATGGTGGAACACTATTTTATGTTCATGTTATCGTACATAATATAGGCTATGGCATATATACTTGTCTCTTAGGGCATGACAAATGGTCATTCCAATTTACTGTGTGCTGATATGTGGTAGATTAAGGTAAAAATTTCCTTGGAGTCATTATGAATAGGAAAATTAATAAAAACTACAGAAAAATGCAATCCCAGGACAAAAGTATACATACTGTAGAGTACAGGGACAAGTGATGTTTTATTAAGGTACAAGAGTGAATGATTAGGCAACATATTTAGGTGTATGTAACACTGTGATATCAATGTTTTTTATCTTAAGCCATCAGAAGGAGCAAATGTATATGCGTTATAATGGACAAAACTAATTTTATTCATTTTATGACACAGTTTCTTTGCATTTGTGGCACTTTATTTAGACTTAAATTATGAAAATAAACAAATCTAAGTTTGTATTGTAAATGGTACATCTGTCTTGTTTCATTTAAGCCATTTACCAAGTTTATGTGATGCTCACACCTGGAGTTATAAAGCCTTAAACAGAGCACCCCCTAAATAGGTGAAATTTACCATCTGCGCCAATGGGGTTAAAACACCTGTCTTCTATGTTATTAAGTAAAGACTGTAAGAAGTCCAATAGTACAGGGATCGGACAGTGTATGTGGTCCGCACCTTCCCGTAAGCACCATGTGTTCAATGGCTACCACATATACCCATAGGCCCTGCTCATAGAGGGGGCTCTGGGGTTAAGTCGCGTCCACTGGACAGGGGAGCCACACTCCGTCAAACATTGCCGCTCTGTTGTGATAGCAGATCCTCCCAAAATGGAATTTTCCAGGGTGGGTCACAAACAAGGCAGAGGAGCGTGGGAAACCAGGGTTTCATTAGCCATCTGGGGGCTACCAGCTGTTTTAGCATGACCGAAGCGCCGCCATATCTCCTCCACCACCTCAGGGTGGAGATGCCATTCGCTGGGATTAATCTCCTGGCGAGATAGTACATCTGCTGTGCCGTTCCGAATACCTGCCGTTCCGAAATTTGATCATATCACGCCAATTCTTAGGTCCCAATCAAGCAGAGAATTAACTTCAAAGCATTGCTGCTTGTGGACAAGTCACTAAATGGGCTAGGGCCTTCATATGTCTCTGATCTGCTTTTGCCATACGAACCCCCCAGAGCCCTAAGGTCATCTGATGCTGGCTTATTAACCATTCCAAGAGTTAAAACAAAACATGGAGAGGCAGCTTTCTGTCACTATGCTACTCACAAGTTTCCGAAGTAGGCTACATGGAACACTACCTTTTTTATGCTACAAAAAAGTGAATAAAGTGCAAATATTTTTTAATAGCTTTTAGTTCCATATTTCAAATGTAGTGGAAACATTACACATTCAATTCCAAATCAAAGCATTAACAAATTTTATCAAGTCTGCGTTATTCTTTTACAGGAAGCAAAGAAAAGGAATATTAATCTGTTCAAAAAAAATAGCAGTGTCGACATTTTTCTCTTCAAACTCAAATACTTACTGTATAAACTGAAGAAATTTTTCAATATTTAACTTCACTTTAAATTACTGAACTAATATTTAGTTGCATAACCATTGTTTTTGATAACTGCTGCGCATCTGCGTTGCATCGAGTCAACCAACTTCTGGCACCTAGAAACAGGTATTTCAGCCCAGGATGAACAAACTACATTCCACAGTTCCTGTGAATTTTTGGGTTTTGCTTCAGAAACTGCATTTTTAATGTCACCCCACAAGTTTTCAATGGGGTTGAGGTCGGGGGATTGAGCTGGCCACTCCATTACCTCAATCCTTTTTGTCTGGAACCAAGATGTTGCTCGCTTACTTGTGTGTTTGGGGTCGTTGTCTTGTTGAAACACCCATTTCAGGGGCATTTCCTCTTCGGCATACGGCAACATAATCTCTTTAAATATTTTGATGTATTCAAACTGATCCATGATCCCTGGTATACGATAAATAGGCCCAACACCGTAGTATGAAAAACATCCCCATACCATGATTTTTGCGCCACCATGCTTCACTGTCTTCACAGTGTACTGTACCCGGGGGTCGTCTGACGTACTGTCGACGACCACTAGACCCGAAAAGAACAATTTTACTCTCATCAGTCCACAGAATGTTACGCCATTTCTCTTTGGCCCAATCGATGTGTTCCATGGTAAATTTTAACTGATTCTGCACATGCCGTTTTTTCAACAATGGTGCTTTACGGGGGCTTCTTGCTGATAGCTTCGATCAAACGTCTTATGACTGTAACAGCACATACAGGTAATTTTAGATCATCTTTGATCTTTCTGGAGGTGATGATTGGTTGAATCTTTACCATTCTGACTATTCTTCGATCCGTTTTAACAGTAGTTGCTCGTTTTCTTCCGCGTGTTTCCGGTTTTTGTTGCCATTTTAAAGCATTTGAGATCATTTTAGCTGAGCATCCTATAATTTGCTGCACTTCTTTATAAGTTTTCCCCTCTCCAATCAACTTTTTAATCAAATTACGTTGTTCCTCCGAACAATGTTTGGAACGGCCCATTTTACTTAGCAATTCAGAAGGAAATATATTTTATAACAATGTGTGAAACATTTGCTTCCCTTCTTCCTTAATAAAGGACAATTAATGACACCTGTTTTTTCACAGAATTAATTAATTCTCTAATTAAACTCCACACTGCTATTATTTTGAACACGCCCCTTTCAATGAATGAGTCAATTACTCAGAACAAGCAGCATGCATGTTATGACAGTTGGGTCTGTTGTTTTTCTATTACACTACTACATCTACAAGTAAATTATTTGCCATGCAGAAATATCACTACTACTAATAACAGTGGTTCATCAGGTTACTGATGTTGTACTGCTATTTTTTTTAACACAACTGTATATAATGTCTTTCTATATCTTATGTAAAGCACTTTGAGTTGCCTTGTGTATGAAAATGTGCTATACAAATAAACTTGACTTGACTTGACCTGGGGGGTTATGGTCCCGACAGCACCAGTCGGACAATATCAGCTCCAAGCAGTATTTCTAGCACTGAGACATTTCTTGCCCGTACTACGGGGCAAACATGTGATAGTGAGGTCGGACAACACCTCAGCAGTATATCACATAAATCATCAGGGCGGTTTAAAGTCCCGCCGATCATTGGAAGTGACCCAGCGCCTGCTAACATGGGCACTTCCCAGACTTACCTCCCTGCATGCCATTCACCTACCAGGTATTTGGAATGGCACAGCAGATGTACTAGTGAATGGTGTCTCCACCCCAAGGTGGTGGAGGAGATATGGCGGTGCTTTGGTCCTGCTCAAACAGACATGTTCGCCTCTCAGGTCTACTCATTGCCCCCAGTGGTTCTCCCTGAATGAGCAATCGAGCCCCCTGGGGATAGACACATTAGCGCACGAGTAGCCGGACAGCCTGCTATACGCATTTCCACTCGATTCGCTGATCAATGCGACTCTGCACAGGCTCAGCGCGAGTCATCACAAACTCCTGCTGGCAGCCCCTGTTACAACCAAAGGCTCATTTTGGCCGCAAAATAAACTGGACACCAATAACCGAGTAAAAGGAATAACAAATATTTATTCAATTTGTCCCTTTTTATACAGACTATGCATTTAAAGGCAATCGCACGATTGTCTACACAATGTCTAGGGTAATCAAAACAAGGCAAACCAAACATACAGAGCTTTCCACAAACAGGCAAGCGAGCTCGAGAATGGTGAGGAAGCTCTCCTTTTGTAGAGGGCTTCCAGGTGCGTTGAATTAACGATCAGCGAGCTCAGCAGCGCAAGCTCCCTTGGCTCCGCCCATTTCTCCGCTCCTGCAAGGGAACAAGCCAAAACACAGGGAAAACCCGGACTGGAGTAGGCAACGACAACCCGGGGTTGTAACATTTCCCCCACAAAGACGGAGCCTCCATGGTCCGTCCAAACCAATTAACACAAAAATTGTTTCACTTATAACCCGAAAGTTTCTCCCACAGCCGGCTTAATTGCAGTAGGACAGCACCGGCACCAACTCTGCTGGCATCCACTTGCAGCACAAAGGGCCTGTCAAAACATGGAGCGGCCAAGACTGGTTCACTACACAGTGTAGGGAACATGCCTCTATATTCCTACATGTGGAGTATTACTCATGCAAGGTGTTTACATATACATTTAGCAGTAATGGTGATAGACAATTAAAACATGTTCGTCTTACCAGTCTTCACCTGGGCACCATAAATGTAGAGAATATCCTTGACGGGGCGCCATAAATGTAAGGAATATGCCTCTATATATATATATATATATATATATATATATAAACTCTTACATGGGATGCCAGAAATATAGGCAATAACTAAGGAATAATGAGGTTTACCCTTATTATTCTTAAGTTAGGTTAACCTCTTGCTGCCAAACGCCCCCTAGCGATAACGCCGGCGTGACGGAAATTATTACATTATACATTTCATTAATTTAATAATATATAATAAACTGCTCACCTCAATATTTTGATTAAATATCCTTAAGATATATCCATTCCTTCTGGGAAAGTGGTTTTTAAGCCCAAAACGTCGGGATAAAACTTCGTAAATAACGTTGGAAACTCGGACCTAATTCTCAAACATGTATTGCAGCTTGATGTCACACCATAAACAATGTGCTGGTAAACTGTTCTGCTTAATTGTATTTCACAAAACTTTGGTTTGAAAAATCATTATACCTTTAGGCTTCAAGAAAAAATACTTTAAAACTTTCATACGGCTGTACATTATTTTTTTCCAATTTTAAACCGACTTGTGCTTTTTTGCACTTGATTACGACTCGTTCGGCTGTGTTCACTTTGGCGTTGTGAAACTCAGCCAGTTTCTGGAGTACCAATCCCATGGCTTAGTATATGTTAGCCAGAGTAGTTTTGAACATGCTTGCAGAGATTTATGCAAAACCGTCGTCAATTGGGTGTATTTCTTTGACTGATAGCACAATAGGCCTATCTGAAGTGGGAAAAACCGTCTTCCACCCGCCTCCACTCTGAGTATTATTTGCTTTCCATTGGGTTTTAAAACTGTCTGTCAAATATTCCAGGCAATAGCCAAGACTCTTATCTTTGAAACAAGCCGGCTATTGAATAAAATAGCCGTCGTAAAAAAGGAAATCCTCCCGTGCGTATGAGGAAGTGCCAACCCACGCGTAATTATCGAACCAAGATGGCGCAGTATTTTTACCTTGTAGCGTAGCTCGCTACATTCCGTTTAGCAAAGCACAATTAATTAGGTAAGGCCCGCAGTTACATTTTTTTACTTTAGAGTATTTTAGAGACAGTTTTTGTGTAGTTATGTCGAGATTTTTTAGGCGTTTATCCGTGCACCAAGTGCTAGACGAACTGGATAAGCCAGAAGATGTTTTTGCCGAGGGAGACTCATCCTGTCTCAGTGACGCTGAATCCACTGATGACCGAGATGATGTTGCTGACATGTAAGTTGTTTTATCATACTAACAATGTTATGCTATAAACGCATTGAATTTCGCCATGGCAGGTAACGTCGTTAGGGCTGGTGGTATTACAGATTTTCTCGATATACCAGTGTGAATTCACGCAATGCCATGCGCGTTCGTAATTACATTGTGTCAACTGTATTTTATTGTTTTTCATACAATTAATATTACAAATTGCACATTCCAACGGTATGATAAATAATTTATGAAGTAAACTTAGGGTGTATTGTCTGTGTTGACAAACTCGCACGTGTTACGTGGCGTTGCCAACAACACAGATGTTTGTGGAAATGGTAAGTTTGGTGTAAGCATCGAAGGAAATGTGCAATTTAGCTGCAATGCGTGAATCCCTGTGTTTCTTCTGTGAAGCTAACTAACCTTATATACTTATGCATAAAATCGGTCCCTCTCAGCTAAATTAATATAGATAGTATTACCTTTACAGTGGCAAGCTAGCAAGCAAAATTACAGGTAACAAGCAGCTAGCTATCTATTTGTGTCTGAGATGAGCTACTAAATCGATTTTTTTGAGTGTGAAATGGCTTCTGGAAGTGTTTAGTAAAGTCATTGTTCCACATGAGTAAATTGTTCTGTATGCAGTACAGAAGGCTGTGCAGGTAAACAAAATGGCAATTTATGCATGGTATGAGGGAGAGAACATGATAACATGAGGGAGTACTTGTTTATTATTATTATTGTTGATTGTTGTTGTATAAGGGGGACTAATGGGTATATCAACATGGTGGACAATTCCATGGACAGGGTTAGTGGGGTTTGTAATGATGCAGATTGCTCTCCTGAGGGAATGTGTAGTCTAAATGGCTTCTGTATGAATGGTTAAATAATCTCTCCTCACCGTCCACCCCCATGTTTTGATCCTTTGCCTTTTTTTGTTTTTAGTTCATTTTTTTTGGCTTTTTGGACCCTGCCATTTTGTACTTTCTTTGTGTAAATACGGTAACTTCAGCAATTAGAGGGCAAGGATCTTTTTATTTGTTACAGCAGGGGTGTTTTTATTTTTTATCTAGGAAACTGGTGGACTTTTGATTTTTTTATCCACTGCACTTTTAGTAGTACACCTTAGTGCACTTGTATATAGTTGATATATGTTTGTCATGTATAAAGTTTTGCCTCCTAAAACCCAACCCCAACGTCCCTGTCATAGGAGGTGGCAACAGAATAAAGGACAGGACTGGCAAGCAGTAATGTGTAGGGAAGTTTCATACTATTCCCATTATTCATTTGAAAACCTGTTTGCACATTCCTGGACTCATTTCTGGCTAATGGGGCTCTGGTGATATACACAAGATTCACTGTGCTGCTACATGGGTTTTGACAGCTTTTTGTAACCTTGGGTAGTTAGTTGTGTAATATGAAGAGCACCAAGAACACGTCTAAAAATGAACTTTTATTGCCAATATTGACAAATTATCTCATTTTATTGTAAAAACCTAAAAAATAAATCATATTGAGACCTTTCTGGAACATTGCCATTTTTGGCACATTTGGCACCATTTGGCACCATTTGGATAACGAAAAAGGTTCACCTGAAAAAAACCCTGTAAAATTTGAATGGTTTGAGATATTGACACCAGATTGTTACCAGAGGTAGGCAGCATATTGATGAATCAGATAGAGG
Organism: Synaphobranchus kaupii; assembly: GCA_029718625.1. Lineage (NCBI taxonomy): Eukaryota > Metazoa > Chordata > Actinopteri > Anguilliformes > Synaphobranchidae > Synaphobranchus > Synaphobranchus kaupii. The sequence continues at coordinate 69,400,442 of CM056377.1, read as the reverse complement.
AGTCATTTCCTTGATTGCATTTGTAGCTCATCAGGTAAAAATTCTTAAACTTGAATGTAGGTACCCGTTTTTTAGTTTTTTTATATTTTCTGTACATAAATTGTTGTAGTTAAGTATCAAAAACTGGATTTCTATGAGTTCTCACTGCTTAGTTGTAATACTGCAGGTGTCTGCTTTAATAAAAGCCATGAACCATATTTGTACCATTTATAGTTTTTGAGATAACCACCTTTGTTTGTCACTAGTGAAAACAGGCAAAAATTGGCCTATTTTGCCCTCGGTAGGAAGAGGTTAAAATTAAATCAGTCTCATTTGATTATTATGGATTATAATTACTACTACTTCAATTTACCATCAAAGCACTAATAACTAATAATTCATAAGCGTTGAAGGTATTACGTTCTAATGATTAGGTTTGACTCAGTTCTCGTGTTCATACGACATCAAAACAGACACCAGGTTTAACAAAAATAGATTTATTAAACAAGGAAAAAAACATGAATATTACGTTCTACTAAATGGACATATTGTGTGGTGTGCGTATTGTAGCATTTGTGTGTGTATGCACATATGTGTGTGTATGTGTCGGTGTGTAGGCCTATGCCACGTGTGCGTTCAGGGAACAAAGGAATCACGTGGAGCAAGCTACTGTGTCGCAGCACGATGGTGATTATTGATCTCAAATCTGACGTTACTATAAATAAGTTCACGCACTTCGGTCAGGAAATAACGTATTTATCATCTACAGTAAGCTAAAATGAGATCATATCACACGAATGTTAGTACGTGTTAGGATAGAGGGACAAACCAGTGAGGCCTGCTCGGGTTAGTTAGTTGCACCACATTAGCAATGAAAGGTAGGCCAGCCGGCTAGCTTGCTAACCAGCGCAACACGTTTATACAGCTCCTATCGTACAAAATCGAGATGCAATCAAATTACCGATAAACAGTTCAGACTAAAATCCTAAGCTATGCCTGGGATGTTTGATCAGTCTTACTGAAGTCCGCGGTAAGTTGATTATAGCTGGCTTGTCCGTGATGTGGATGGTAAGGGCGTCTCCTGGTAGGGATGCGGGTCGTCTGGTCGTCTTTGTCCGTGGCTGGAACACACCTCGGTCGGAGTTGCGTTTATTCAGTTCTATGGTTAGATGCCGTAGGCAAGCTAACCCGTTTGTGTCGCTCTCCGTGGCCTTTGATGCTGTTGCCGTTGTATTGCTGGTGCAATGGAGATCCACCTTAGAAATTGCAGTGCTGCCTCTTGTGCAGTTGTGTGCAGCACGACCGCGGAAGAGAAGAAAAAAAGGTGAATAGGGGCAGAGAGACTGGAATTCTTCAGTCTTCTCTGCTTTATGGTTTTATGACCCTTACTCGTATTTCCGAGCTACAGGATTAGCTACGGAAATCACGCTGGGGTCCATTTTGAACATGTGGCTTGTGTTACCTGTGGAATGAATGGAAATGTAGTCCATTGTCCCTACAACAGTATGGTTTTTACCATCTGGAATGCTTTGTCACACGGGTCATCCCATACACAGGGAGTATTCTTGTGAAGCAAGTTGGTTAGGGGAGCCACCACCACGGAAAAGTTATTGCAAAAAGAGCGGTAATACCCCACAATTCCCAAGAACCTCATAAGTTCTTTTTTATTTTGAAGCGCTGAAATTTCTCAATCGTTTCAATTTTGGGGTTTTACTTTGCCTTGTCCAACCACCTTACCCAAATATTTTACTGTAGCCTTAGCAAACTCACACTTTGCTAAGTTTACTGTAAGTGAGGCACGAGCGAGACAATGAAACAACTTTTCAAGATGTTGCACATGTTGTTCCCAGGAGTGACTATACACTATCACGTCGTCCATATACGCTGCACTTCCCTCCAAGCCCGCCAAAACCCTATTCATAAGCCTTTGGAACGTGGAGGGAGCATTTTTCAAACCAAATGGTGTGACGGAGTATGCATACAGGCCGTCAGGCGTCACAAAAGCCGCAATCTCCTGCGCTCTCAGGGTAAGAGGTACTTGCCAAAACCCCTTTAAAAGGTATAGTTTTGTCACGAAGACTGCTGACCCAACTTGGTCCACACAGTCCTCCATGCGTGGTAACGGGAAGTTGTCAGATTTAGTTACCGCATTAACTTTTCGAAAATCGGTACAAAATCGAAACAACCCGTCAGACTCGCTAACTAATATACAGGGTGATGACCAGTCAGAGATAGCAGGTTTGGCAATACCGTTTTTTGTCATATATTCGACTTCCGAATCCAGATATTTTTTCTTTGGAAGTGGCACTCGATAAAAACGTTGTTTAATTAGTTTATCCATCAGCACTTCAATGTCATGGGTTAGTACATTGGTGCGCGTAGGAGTATCAGGAAACAAATGGGTATATGAGCCAATCAACTGGACTAGGTCATCACGCTGTTCCTTAGTTAAATAGTCAAATTTACTTTCCAAAGTTTTCAAATAAGCCAAGTTTTCCAACTTGCCCCGTAATATACCTTTTCCCGGTGTTTGGACATCACCTTCATTCAAGTCCTCCCCAGCCATGGGTTCACTCAACACAGGAGAGACGAGGACGTCACAACATTGGAAACACGAGAACATCTGTGGATTCAACAGATTCTTTAACAGACACAGGAATATCAGGGGGTACAGTAGGTTCAGGAATTCGGACATAGTACGGTTTTAAAAGATTTATGTGGCACAACTGAACTTTCTTTCGGCGATCCGGCGTATGGATAAGATAATTGACTTCAGAAAGTATACTTCAGATAATATATGGACCCATACATTTCGCTTGCAGCGGACTATGGTCCAGCGGCAACAAGGCCAAAACCTGATCCCTTGGTTCAAAGCTTCTGTTTTTAGCTTTGCGGTCAAACAATCGCCTTCATCTTAGATTGTGCTCCCTCAAAGCGCCTGCTGTGCGGCAGCACAAGCCCGATACAAGCGGACCCGGAAACCACCCACATAATCAATAACATTTTCCGGAGGTTCTGTTCCTCGCCACTCCTCTGCAACCACAGCCACCGGACCCCGAACTTCATGCCCAAACACCAATTTGTTAGGTGAAAACCCAGTACTTTCCTGAGCCACCTCACGAATGGCTAACAATAGCCACAGGAGACCTTCCTCCCAGTCGCGACCTAACTCAACGCAATAGGAGCGTAACAGAGATTTCAGAGTTTGATGAAACCTTTCTAACGCTCCCTGACTCTGTGGGTGGTAGGCGCTAGAAACGCCGTGACGCATCTTGAGTTGCTTTATGAGCTTCGCAAACTGCCGTGACATGAAATTCGAACATTGGTCAGACTGAATGACCTTGGGGATGCCTAACACAGACATGAAAGCGGTTAGTGCTTTTAATATAGATTTTGTGGTAATAGAACGCAAGGGGTAGGCTTCCGCATAACGAGTGGATTGGCACATTACCGTCAACAAATAACAACGCCCCCCAAACGAGCATGGCAAAGGACTAACACAATCCACAATCAGGTACTCAAACGGTTTTGAAACGGCAGGTATGGGGTACAGTGGGGCTACAGGAATCGTCTGGTTAGGTTTACCAGCGATTTGACAGGTGTGACACGTTTTGATAAATTCTGCAACGTCTTTTTTCATTCTTGGCCAGAAAAAGCTTCGGAACAGATGGTCGCAGGTTTCCTAACCCCAGAATGGCCAGCTGTACCATCGTGAGAGAGCCGCAACAACGCTTCCCTATACACGGAAGGAACTACCACCTGGGTGACCTGTTTCTCCACCCCAGATCCTACCTGGGGTACCCATCTCCTACACAACACACCGCTCCGCAGGAAGTAACCTGATTGGGTCTCACACTTACCCTTTGTAACTACCTGATCATGCAGGCTTTGAAGGGTATCATCAGCCAATTGTTCTTTTGTTAAAGTTTCTCTTGAAACACCAAACAGAGCAGAGTCATTTTTCTCCCCCTCGTTTGAAACAACCTCCTCCTTCACATTATAAGGGACATTTTCAGGTTTCATAACGACGAGGTCGGCACAATCAACCGACGTCTCCTTTTCACCCACATTCCCTGTCCCCAATACCACTGCCTCCTCTTTAGTTTCCCTGACACGTCCGGCATCAATCCTGGATGAAGCTTTATCCAGGTCAGCGAAAAACATGTCCCAAAGCGGGGTACTTTCCTCCAAACTGTGATCGCACTCGGCTTTGTCTTTACTAGACCGAGCCATCGACCGGGTAAAAACACACGAGGGAATACCCCAGGGAATTCATGACTAATTTCATCATACTCACCATAGGCAACAGGATTCTCCACCACCAGCAGGGGCACCGAAACCTGCTGACCCGCTAAATCATTTCCCAAGATAAGGGAAACACCGTCTACTGGGAACGCCCAGGACACAGACGCCCAGGACAACATCCCCAGACACCAAACCTGAGGAAAGGGAAACAAAATACAGAGGCATGGTTAAATGGCCAGTCACACTCCGAATAATCACACTGTGTCCAGTGTAGGAATCGGGAGTGAATGGTAAAACATTAGATAAAATCAGGGAATGTGAAGCCCCAGTGTCACGCAACATTTTTGCGGGCCGTTTGGGCCCATTTCCCATAAACACAAACCCCTCTGAAACAAACGGAGAATAATTGGTATTTTTATTACACACTGGAGAAACTGACTTTTTGTCCGGAGTATCCACTTTCGGCACACAAAAGGGACGAGGAAAACGGTTGGTAGAGACCAAACCTACAGGCTTTGAAGTGGAGCCTGACCTAGAAGACTTGGGGCTTTTGGGACCAGGACAGTCATTCCACCAATGCCCACGGTGATAACACATGTGACATACCCTAGTGGCAATTAACTTTCCATTTGTCCCTGCAACATCTTTGGCTTTGAATACTGACTGGTCTTGGTTACCAGATTGACCAAGGCTAGGTTTGGATCCTTACGGATCAGCATAAACTCATCAGCTAACGTAGCGGCTTCTGAAGCTGTTTGAGCTTTCCGCTCCATCATGTACGTGGTGACCGAATCAGACACAGAATTTCTAAACTGCTTGAGGGCAATTAAATCCCAGAGTTTGGTGTACGTATCTGCCCCAGCCGCTGCACACCACCGTGTCAGCTGCAGTAGCATCTCCCGGACAAACTCAACAGGCGATTGTTTTTCCCAACGTTTCCAAGTCCGAAACCTTTGTCGGTACGCCTCGGGAATAAGCTTGTAAGCTTGTAACACAGCTTGTTTAATCAAGCTTTAATTTCTCCCTGGCTAATGCCAGTTCTCTCTCTTTGAGAGCCGCATTCATTCTAGCAAGTCCACCCTCCTTATTGCTTTCCAAACTCCGCAAGCTTAAACTTCAACTGTAATTCGCTCAGTTCAGACATCATTTTGTCTGTCTTCAAAAAACCATGTTCTATCGCAAGCGTAGTTAAATATGCAAGGAGTTTCACCAACTTTTTTATTTTCTACTTTGCTCGCTTTGTCCCAATAACAGGCTAACAACAATAATTTGTCCTTGGTCAAATTTTTCAATGAGGACACCGATGGCCTAATTAAGAATTCATTTACTCGGGGATTCTCATGTAATTGAATGTGGCCCTTCCTCCGAGTTGAATACCTCCAAAACAACACCAGTCACCAATACCCGTTGCTATTAAACCAAAGTGCCACAGGGTGTCGCCATAGGTGTGAGGGAGAGTGTAAGGTTCGGAGAACCAAACGTGACTGATAAGGATTTCTAAAAGCGTATCTAGAGAGATACGTCACAAAACGCGCAGGGTAGCCGCACCAGGACTGAGAAACACAGGATCGGGAGCAAAACTTCCCTAGCACAAGGCAAAACAAAGCAACCTCCAAAAAGTGAGGCGATCTCAATAAACAGCGAGAATAACTAACAAAAGCACCTCACACACTAAATAGTTAGGCGTAACAAGAGGTAGTGAAACAAAACAAAACTCGATAAAACGAGTGAGGGAAAAGAATAGAAAAGATCTGTTAGCCAGAGCTTGTGGTAAAAGAGCTGAACACAACTGGCAACAGGAGAAAAGAATAAAGGATAAAGAAAGATTGGAAAGGAAAGGAAAGAGAAAACCAATCTAATCCTAAATCTTATAACCGGCCTTGCTGTGTTTCCTATTAGTACGAACCAGAAATGCAGCGACCGAAATTCCTATACCTTTACCGACTTCGTTTTTCAACGTAGCCAAGACAATATCGAAGTGTCAGAAATGTGGAAGTCCTGGGCTATTTATAGCCGGCAGGAAACGCAAAACAGGTGTAAGGAATAATTGTCGGGTAAGCTACAAACACCGGAACGGAGGCAGAAAAAATCCAATAGAGCGTTCTGACGATGCCAAAAAAGAAACCAAAACGCAGACCAGCAAAGGCAGAAAATAACCATGACAGGACCCCCCTTCTAAGGGATGGCTCCAGGCAATCCCTCAGCCTTGTTTCTACGAAACTCTCTAATTAGAGTAGGATCCAAGATGTTCCTGGAGGAGACCCAGCAACGCTCATAACCCTCCCAGTCCACTAAAAACTGATAACTTCTGCCCAGACGTCTCTCAGCCAAAATACGCCGGTATACACCGTACCTCCATCCACGAACCGGGGGGGAGGCGGCAGTAACCGGGTTGAGTTTTCAAATTATTTTAAAAGGACCCACGAACTGAGGCGCGAGTTTACGAGATTCAACTCGCAAGGGAAGCTCCCATGTGGAAAGCCACACTCGTTGCCCCACCCGGTAGGAGGGAGCAGGACGACGACGCCTGTCGGCCACCGCCTTCTGCTTAGCCGAAGCGTGCAATAGAGAGGCACGCACTCGCCTCCAAACTGCTCGACACCTGTGAATGAAGGAAGTGGCGGAGGGAACCTCTGCATCTCTCTCCAGCTCAGGAAATCAGGGAGGCAAATAACCCAACTGAGCCTCAAAAGGAGAGAGACCAGTCAAAGCGTTACGCAAGGTGTTATGAGCGTATTCAGCCCAGGCGAGGTGACGACTCCAGGTCGCGGGATTGGCCGTGGCCAGGCACAGAAGAGTGCTCTCCATACTCTGATTGGTGCGCTCTGTCCATTGGTTTTGGGATGAAACAGCACAACAAGCCAATGCGAGCTACAGCAAACAGGCAAGCGAGCTCGAGAACGGTGAGGAAGCTCCTTTTGTAGAGGGCTTCCAGGTGCGTTGAATTAACGCTCAGTGAGCTCAGCAGCGCAAGCTCCCTTGGCTCCGCTCATTTCTCCACTCCTGCAAGGGAACAAGCAGAAACACAGGGAAAACCCAGACCGGAGTAGGCAACGACAACCCGGGTCGTAACAGCCCCCAGATGGCTAATGAAACCCTGGTTTCCCACGGTCCTTGGCCGTGTTTGCGATCCACCCTGGAAAATTCCATTTCAGGAGGATCTGCTATCACAACAGAACAGCACTGTTTGGCACCCTCGACCAAACATGATGAGTCTCTGGGTATGGCCATTGAGGAGCCCGACCCTTTGATAACGGAGTGCGGCTCCCCCGTCCAACGGACGCTACTCAACTCCAGAACCCCCTCTACGAGGAGGGCCTATGGATATATGTGGCAGCTATTTAACGCATGATGCGTAAGGGAAGGTGCGGACCCCGTACACCGTCCGATCCCTGTACTATTGGACTTTTTGCAGTCCTTACTTGATAACGGGAAACAGCCAGCACACTGAAAACCTATGCGGCTGCCATATCCAGCAGGCATGTCTGGGTACATAACAAGCCTCCAGGAAGCCATTACCTTGTCAGCCAGTTCCTGAGGGGTGCCTGGCGACTGAGACCTGCGAGGTCACTGGTAGCTCCCTCCTGGGATCTCCCATTGATACTGAGAACGCTCACGGTTCAGCCTTATGAGCCTCTCGAGACTATCAGCCTTAAGTGGCTTTCTTTTAAAACAGCATTCCTGCTTGCGATGGCATCAGCATGACGTGTTAGTGAGCTCTGTGCTCTCTCCATCAGCGCAGAGTGGCTAACGTGGAGACCAGCCGACATAGGATTCACGTTGTGGCCTAATCCATCGTCCCTGCCCAAAGGCGTTTCAGAATTTCACATCAACCAGCCGATTGGGCTTGCGGCACTTCGCCCCCGCCAAGCGAGGACCTGTGGGACGCACACCTGATATGTCCAGTGCGTGTGCTGCGACGCTACATCGAAGCTACCGCTTCCTTCAGACGTACAGGGCAACTCTTTGTCTGCTACAGCAAGACTAAAGGGACAGCGCTCTCAGCTTAAAGCCTCTCCTGGTGGGTAGTGAAGGCAATAGCCACAGCCTATAAGGCTAGCACTAAACCCTCGCCTATTGATATCCAGGGCAGATCCACCAGAAGTATGGTTACATCATGGGCAGCCCTGGAAGGCGTACCTCTTAAAGAAATTTGTGAAGCAGCGACGTGGGTGTCCCCCTGCACATTTACAAGGTTCTATCACGTCAATGTGGCGCCAGGCTCAACGGTTGGTGCAACCGTCTTACCTGCGGGCTTGGCATCCGTGTAAGAATGATGGTCCCTCCTGACACTTTGGGTATAAGTCATCCATATTGACGACCCTAATGGTGTTAGGAATGAAATGGAATGAACGGTTATGGCTGCAACCATGTTCTATGAGTTCCGGATGACCATTAGTGGTCATGGTCACTCGGTACCTTTTTAAGGGCAAGAAAATTGTTCCGAGGACATCCGCAGTGACGCTCCCCCTTTTATCGGAGGAATTACGTCACTATGCGGAGGTCATGTACCATGACAAATTCTGGTATAAAAGTCTCAATGCATCTGGCCCCAGAAGGCCATCCATATTGATGACCCTGGGTGCATCCCAATATTCTTCACTCCCCACCTCCTTACCTCCACTCCCCCACTACCACTCCTCTCCTACCCGGAAGTATGCAAAACTGCCTGAACGTTTTTTTATTTTGAGCCGTCGCCCTCTTTTTTTTTTTACATGTACAGTATACAATGTACCTGACATTGCGGTTTTCAGAGACATTAATTAATATGTAACCATTAATACGTAATTAAGATGTATTCAGCAACATTACATTAAAACACAGATCCGTTTCCGGGGCACAGAGTAGAGGAGGTGGTAGTGGAGGAAGGGAGGGTGCATTTTTCGACTATTGGGACGCACCCCCAAATGGTCATCCGGAACTCATAGAACATGGTTACAGCCGTAACCATTCGCTCTCGTAGTTATTTTTGTTACTGTAACCAGCTACTGTACAATAGGATAAAACCATTTCCAAGGTATGGTTTATTTGGCAAAATCTTAGCTATCTATTCTTTTCAATAGCTAATGTTATTAGCTAGCACCACAGAGAGATGGATAAAAAGGTGAAAGATTGGGACAGGGATAAACTTGGTATAGGGATAAGAGCGGGAAAAAATAAACACTTTAGCTAACTAACTATTCCAAAACCAAATGCTGTTAACACGGACAACTATTCTCAAGGCCAAACAAAACGAGTGTTTGGCTCAGACTCAAAGAGGATTTCTTAGTGGGACATGAAGTTTTATTTGCCTCAAACTATGGGAGGAGTTATGCAATGAGATCAAAGTATGTATTGGTTGAGGTCTACGTCACCATGGACCCATTTGACTCCTCCCTTTTTTTCAGCATACAGGAATAAAGAGATAAAGATAGACTGAAATTTAATGAGATTCCAATGGAATTTATTCCTCGCGCTTTATTGGCGCTCAATACATACCTTAATAGCCATAAGTAACGTGGCTATTGTAATGGGGCGTGACGTGTGAGGAAGGAGGAGCCAAACGCAGCAAGGGGATTCATTAAGCCCTTAGGCCACTAAGGCGGGATACCCGCAGATAAGGGAGGAGACAAGACAAGGAACAACAAACACCCTACAGACGCTACTAACCGGCTAACTGTCAAACGCTAAGTAGAGCGCAAGGACAGGGATCAAAACAGCCAGAACTAATACGCGCCCTGTCTCGGAAACGAGACAAAATAAGAACGGGCGAGTAGCGTAAAGACAAACATAAAACACAACAAACACTGCAAAATAATATGATAGTATGAGTGGAGGCGAAAGGAACAGATCCAACGTTCCCAGGCTACTCTCAAACTCGCGGTCAAACACAAACGTGTCCACAAAATCGCCCAATCCTCCCTATAGGAAGACATGTGCCAAAAGACGAAAAGAACAGCAGTTCCAAACAAAATCGTCAAACTCCATGCAAGGAGAAAAGGCACCGAAAGGAACGAAACAGGACAGGCAGTACCAGACATTTACCGGCTAGACCAACGCGAGATGAATTGAAAATAAGCGCCCTGCCTCTCTATATGAGGAAAATAACGAGGTGCACAGGAACAGAGATTTAACGTTCCATGGCGAGAATAATAGGCTCGCAGTCAAACGCAAACATGTCCAAAACATCGCCCGGTCTCACTAAGAGACGAATTGCACCGAAGGGCGAGCAGAACTACAGTTCTGAACAGAATCGCCCAAATCTCCATACACGGAGACAGAGCACAAAAGACGATGGGACAGCTGCACCGAAACTATCGGCTAACTGACTTACACAAGCACAAACACAAGCCCTGCCTCTCAGATGAGGAATATATTAATGAGGCGAACAGGAACAGAGATTTAACGTTCCATGGCGATATTAATGGGCTCGCAGTCCAATGAAGAAAACAAAGGGGGTAAACACCCGATCTCCCAGGAGAGAGAAACATTTTACAGGTGAGCCGACGGAGCACCGTCGTCCCATAACTTTACTATCCATAGACTAACACAAGCTTAAAATGGAACAACCGCCCTAGCCTCTCAGTAAAATAATGTAACAAAGCGAAGGAACAGAGAGCTAAAGTTACCATGCTACGCGCAGTCACACAAACATGTCCACAACCTCACCCAAACTCCACACAAGGAGAAACACACCCGGCAAACGAACAGAACAATAGTTCCGAAACAAAATCGTCCCGTAGGTAAAAAGGACGGAGGACCGCTGTAATAAAGACCAACGCAAAATAGCACGACAGCCTCTCAATATAAAACAAAAAACCCTGAGTCACAACAAAGGGGAACGTAGTCCACGAGAAGGAGACAACAGGGAATAAATGTACCGAAGCTACTTACTGGCTCACAGTAACACGGAATTGAGTAGAAGCAAAACGCCAGGTCTCTCAGTAAGAAAACCAAATAACAGGCGAAAAAAAAGGAACAAAGAACTGCTACTCTATACTTCTACGAGCTAATAACTAAGTAGAAGCGAAACGCCTGATCTCCCAATGGGAAGACATGTGCCGAAGGGCGAGCAGAACTACAGTTCTGAACAGAATCGCCCAAAACTCCATACACGGAGAAAAAAGCACCAACAAGGCAAAATAGAGCAGAGATTTTACGGTCCCAAACTTCTACGAGATAATCAACTACCAAGCCAGTAAGAAATAAGCCCTGCCTCTAAACAGAGACGCAAAAAATAGGCGAGTAGCCAAAACGGTACGAGAACTCACAACCAACAACACCACAGTAAAAACAAAGAACAATAAACAATTAATGTCGAAGCCCCGAATGAAGGGAACGGTAGGCTTAAATAACTCTCAGGTGACCACGCAACAGGTGATAATGCTTAACCAGAAACTCCCCCAACTCAGCAGGGCGGAGCAAGCCTCTACCAACAGGGCAGTGCCCTCGCGTGGCCACCGAGGAAAACGACCGCATAGGACCACAGGGTCCAAAACCATGACAGGACCCCCCTTCTAAGGGGCGACCCAGGCGACCCCAAAAATAAAACCATGCGGAGTTCCTCAAGAGAGAAATACTGACAAAATAAATACAAAATATATATTTTTTTATTTTTATTTTTATTTTTTGGAAGGGAAGGGAGGGTGGGACTAAGGGTGACGGGGGTGTGGAACTAACTAGTGCCCGGCTAAAGCACCCTGGAGAAAATAATCAGCACCCTGGTGCCTGGCTACCAACCAAAACCTTACTACGCCTAACTTGTTCTTCTTGAGGCGTGCCGGGCAAGAGGCGACTTTAAACGCATTAACTCAAGGACCTTGGCCTATGAACTAAGACCAAAGCCCTTGAAGGCGTACCCCTGACAGGGATAAATCCCCACCCGGGATTACCTCGAAAATAAAAAAGGCAAAATAATAAAGTAGCAGGCCGCAGGAAAACCAAACAAGGTCAACTGGCCCACTCGGCGCCTAACTACCAGGGTAACTGAAAAACGAAAGAAACCCAAGGACACTCAATAAAAACCAAGACACAAACCATAAACAGTTAGCCACAAAAACCCGTCTTAGTAAAAAAAAAATCCCCTAAAAAAGCCGCTGGCCCCGGAATTGGCTTCGACATTCTGTAATGGGGCGTGACGTGTGAGGAAGGAGGAGCCAAATGCAGCAAGGGGATTCATTAAGCCCTTAGGCCACTAAGGCGGGATACCCGCAGATAAGGGAGGAGACAAGACAAGGAACAACAAACACCCTACAGACGCTACTAACCGGCTAACTGTCAAACGCTAAGTAGAGCGCAAGGACAGGGATCAAAACAGCCAGAACTAATACGCGCCCTGTCTCGGAAACGAGACAAAATAAGAACGGGCGAGTAGCGTAAAGACAAACATAAAACACAACAAACACTGCAAAATAATATGATAGTATGAGTGGAGGCGAAAGGAACAGATCCAACGTTCCCAGGCTACTCTCAAACTCGCGGTCAAACACAAACGTGTCCACAAAATCGCCCAATCCTCCGTATAGGAAGACATGCGCCAAAAGACGAAAAGAACAGCAGTTCCAAACAAAATCGTCAAACTCCATGCAAGGAGAAAAGGCACCGAAAGGAACGAAACAGGACAGGCAGTACCAGACATTTACCGGCTAGACCAACGCGAGATGAATTGAAAATAAGCGCCCTGCCTCTCTATATGAGGAAAATAACGAGGCACACAGGAACAGAGATTTAACGTTCCATGGCGAGAATAATAGGCTCGCAGTCAAATGCAAACATGTCCAAAACATCGCCCGGTCTCACTAAGAGACGAATTGCACCGAAGGGCGAGCAGAACTACAGTTCTGAACAGAATCGCCCAAATCTCCATACACGGAGACAGAGCACAAAAGACGATGGGACAGCTGCACCGAAACTATCGGCTAACTGACTTACACAAGCACAAACACAAGCCCTGCCTCTCAGATGAGGAATATATTAATGAGGCGAACAGGAACAGAGATTTAACGTTCCATGGCGATATTAATGGGCTCGCAGTCCAATGAAGAAAACAAAGGGGGTAAACACCCGATCTCCCAGGAGAGAGAAACATTTTACAGGTGAGCCGACGGAGCACCGTCGTCCCATAACTTTACTATCCATAGACTAACGCAAGCTTAAAATGGAACAACCGCCCTAGCCTCTCAGTAAAATAATGTAACAAAGCGAAGGAACAGAGAGCTAAAGTTACCATGCTACGCGCAGTCACACAAACATGTCCACAACCTCGCCCAAACTCCACACAAGGAGAAACACACCCGGCAAACGAACAGAACAATAGTTCCGAAACAAAATCGTCCCGTAGGTAAAAAGGACGGAGGACCGCTGTAATAAAGACCAACGCAAAATAGCACGACAGCCTCTCAATATAAAACAAAAAACCCTGAGTCACAACAAAGGGGAATGTAGTCCACGAGAAGGAGACAACAGGGAATAAACGTACCGAAGCTACTTACTGGCTCACAGTAACACGGAATTGAGTAGAAGCAAAACGCCAGGTCTCTCAGTAAGAAAACCAAATAACAGGCGAAAAAAAAGGAACAAAGAACTGCTACTCTATACTTCTACGAGCTAATAACTAAGTAGAAGCGAAACGCCTGATCTCCCAATGGGAAGACATGTGCCGAAGGGCGAGCAGAACTACAGTTCTGAACAGAATCGCCCAAAACTCCATACACGGAGAAAAAAGCACCAACAAGGCAAAATAGAGCAGAGATTTTACGGTCCCAAACTTCTACGAGATAATCAACTACCAAGCCAGTAAGAAATAAGCCCTGCCTCTAAACAGAGACGCAAAAAATAGGCGAGTAGCCAAAACGGTACGAGAACTCACAACCAACAACACCACAGTAAAAACAAAGAACAATAAACAATTAATGTCGAAGCCCCGAATGAAGGGAACGGTAGGCTTAAATAACTCTCAGGTGACCACGCAACAGGTGAAAATGCTTAACCAGAAACTCCCCCAACTCAGCAGGGCGGAGCAAGCCTCTACCAACAGGGCAGCGCCCTCGCGTGGCCACCGAGGAAAACGACCGCATAGGACCACAGGGTCCAAAACCATGACAGCTATAAGCATATTATGGATTTTCCTTGTCCGCCACTTTAAGAGCAACATGATTTTTAAAGGGCAATGGACAATTTTAATGTGCAGCTGCTTTATACTGCATAGGCTAACTGCTAAAATAAAAAAAACATGCATACATAGACACGGGGTGGACAAATGATCAGAAACAACCGTGAAAAATGGCTTTAGCTTTGAAGCATCTAAACCACAATTGCAAAAGCATCTACACAGGTGATTCCTATTAATTTGAATGTGACTTAGCAGCATGTGTCTGCTTAAGAGGTCTAACCAGCAGCACTTTGCTAGGTAAGTCTCCAAAGCAAGATGAGGATACTAACACAGTTCCAAAGGGGCCAAATAGTTGGTGCCTGAATTGCAGGTGCATCGGTCACTAAAACAGATAAATTATTTAAGGTGGCAAAGGGAACAGTGTCAAAAACTATGACAACATATGCCAAACACCAAAAAAATAGCATCAGCAAAAAAGAACTGGCTGCAAGTCAAAACTCTCCGACAGGGACAGACGGACACTTGGTAGGATTGTTGCTAATAACCACAGAACTACAACTCTAAAAATCACCACAGAATTGAATCAATCCAGAACTGAACCAGTCTCAACAAAAACAGCATGTCGTGAGCTTCACAAAACTGGTATTTAAGGCAGGGCCACCATTCAGAAACCATTTGTTTCCAAGGCTAATGCACAAAAACAAGTAACATAGTGTAAGGATAGGAACAAAGCCTGGACCCCTGAGCAGTGGAGAAAAGTGATATGGTCTGATGAGTCATCTTTTACTCTTTTTAATACATCGACAGGTTTATGTTTGCAGAAAGCCTAAGGAGGCATTCAATCCATAATGTCTGTTGCCAACTGTTAAGTATGGTGGTGGTTCTGTAATGGTATGGGCAGCCATTCATGGGACTCATTGGGTCCAATGACCGCTCTCAATGTACATGTATCGGGCAAACAACATGAAACCATTTTACAAGACCAGGCGCACCTATGGTGCAAACACTTCCCTCATGATGTCCCCATATTCCAACGTCCCATACACACTGGTTAAAACATTATGATAAGTTCCAAGAACACGAGGATGATGTCAAATGCCTTCCATGACCTACACAATTACCAGATCTAAACATAATTGAACCTATATGGGAAGTTCTGGAGCGCAGATTGCAAACTAGATTTCCACCTCCTTCATCCCTCAAAGAACTGGAGGCTGTCTTTCTTGAACAATGAACCCACGACACAGTTCAGAAATTATATGACAGTATTCCTAGGAGGATTGAAACTGTTTTGAAGGCAAAGGGTGGGCCTACTCGTTATTAGTTTCTAGATATTCCGTTTTTGTAGGTGTTTCCGATATACATTTCCCTGTATATACACTAGTCTCCAAAATCTGCAGTTTCAGAAGACAAAGAAAAAAAAAAGTTTTTTTTTTTAAAGGATTAATTAGCTATTTTTCATCTAAAAGTACCAACTTGTGAATACCAACTTCAGGCAGCATGAAAGAGTGAAGATATCAGTAGTATTTATTGTAGCACCACAGTTCTGGTCATTTAAAATTTAACAAAACTACATAATATATTTACCCTGCCTAAAAATCACTATGTAAAAAGTGATTAAATAATGAAGTGAAATATGATTTCTTGTATGGTTTCTTGTAGTAATACTGAACCAAGATGCAGTGCCTAAGTTGAAAATGTAAAAAGATATCCATTCAAAATCTATTCCATATTCCATGATAAACTAGGTACATGCTTTCATCCGAGGTGAAAACCAAAGTGACAATCTCGCCATCAGAAAACGTTAGAACAACGGTCACATTCTTTCTTAAAACACACAACACTCACGTTGCATTGCACAGGTGATGTGATGCTAGACGGCAACAGCACATGTATAGCTATTTACATTTCTTCTCAGTCGATTGCCGTAATTGCATAATTGTCTTAACTAGCATAAATAAATTATGATTGATGAACCTTAGATGATACTGGTTCTTTCCATTGTAAGCTAGCTATGTGATGGACAAAGAAAATCAACATTTATGTTTATGACACAATTAAAATAAACTAGGCTATTTGAAATCCCATTCTTGCCCTCCTGGAAAATATTCCTGCCCGATTGCAACCAAGTTGAACTATTCAACAATCTTTGTGAGTTACATTATGATATAATTTGACTGTAACATTGTGCAAAACCAATGCAACAGATTTGTATTGATTCTGAGTAACAGTCCATGGTAAATATTTTATAAATGTTTTTATTTTACAATATACGGTGCCATCCAAAATGTTTGGGACGAAGACATTTCTCTTGATTTGGCTCTGTACGGCACAATTTTATATTTGTAATCAAACAATTCACATGTGGTTAAAGTGCAGATTCTCAGCTTTTATTAAAAGGTATTTTTATACATTTCGATTTCACCATGCTGAAGTCGAAATGTATAAATGGGGGGTTTTCATATATTCATTATAGTGAGAATTCTCCGGTCCTCAACTGTAGAGGTCTTCCTTCGTCTACCAGTTTGCGATTATGGAGCTCACCAGCGCTCTCTTTCTTCTTAATGATGTTCCAAACAGTTTATTTTGGTAAGCCTAAGTTTGGCGTATGTCTGACTTTTTTTTTTTTTTTTTTGCTCCGCCCATTTTCATTGACTTTCATTGGCACAAATCTGGTCGTGATGTTGACAAAAGCCAATAACAGACTCCAAAGACAATAGAAAACCCAGAATCAAGACTAGACACTGAAAGCTCTCTTATACCTGCACTAAAGTAGTAATTGAACACACCTGACTTATCAAAAACACCTGTGAAGCCATTTGTCCCAAACACTATGGTGCCCTGAAATTGTAAGAGGTCGGGATTGGAGGACCAAACGCGACAGAGGAAATCAGAAAGTAATTCCACAGAGTGGAATTACCACAGAAGCGGAGAGGGGTCTGCGACAGGAAATTAGAAAAATAAAGAATAAGGGACAAAACTCCCAGTGTAGTGCCAACAGAAAATGTGCCAAAAAAGAGGGCGACGGCTCAAAATACAGTTCAGGAGGGAAAACAGAAAAATACCTCAAACCCTCTACATAAGAGGGAACGGGCAGAGGTATTGAAAAGACGAAAAAAAATTAAAACAACCATGAAAAGGAGGGCGAGAACTCGTGGGCTTGAGTAAATAATTTGCGAAAACAAAACTCCTTTAGTTCCTGTCATGGTTTTTGACGATTTCTTCCCTTGCGGTCGTTTCCCTCGGTAGCCACGCTAGGGCGCTGCCCTTTTAGTGGATGTTTGCTCCGCCCTGTCTTTTTTGCGGAGCTTCTCTCAGCATCCACACCTGTGCGTGGTTACCTCTGAGCTACTGAAGCTCCTGTTTCCTTCGTTCGGGGCTTCTGTATTGTTTCATATTATTTTTGCCTTTGTTTGCCTTAGCCGGTATGGTTAGGTCTAGGCTCTGTAGGAGACCTCTTTGCTCCAATGGGTTTTATTGGAGTAATACGGGACTTGCCTTTGTGCATGTAGCTATTAGGACTCTTCTTCCTTGGCTCTTTTCTGTCACCGCTTCCTGGTTTTTCCTTTTCTTTCTTTGCCTAGACCTGTTGCCTTTTCTATCTCTCGATCCTGTCTGCTTTCTTCATTGAAAGTGAGAAGAGTCTTTGTTTGTTTGTGGTTATATTTATGTAGTCATATTTCTTACTGAGAGGCAGGGCGTTTATCATACTGAGAGGCAGGGCGTTTATCCATACTGAGAGGCAGGGCGTGTATTTTTTACAAGGCTTGCGGTAGTCATTGAGCCAGCTAATGTCCAGAACAGCTGTTCTGTTCACCTTCTGGTACGTATCTCCTTACAGGGAGACCGGGCGATTTTGTTCAGGACAGCAGTTCTGTTCACCTTCAGGTACCTATATCTCCTTACATGGAGACCGGGTGATTTTGTTGACATGTTTGTATGTGACTGCGAGCCTGTGAAAGTCGCCTTCTCATACGTTCCCCCTTATTGAGAGGTAGGGCCTTTATTTTTTGCATGTCTTGCGTTTGGCACACTGCCGTTAGAGGTCAGGACAGAGAGACTGCTTCCCTTCTATTCCTGCAGCAAGCAGTTCGCTCCGATTAGAGCTATGGAGTTCTTTTTTCGCTTGTCGCCTTCTCCCTTTGTTTAGCTCTAATTTATGTTCCTTTGTTTGTGTTACCTCCGAGGCAGCTCCTTCTGATTACACGTTAGCATCTTGTTTTTAGCTCATGGTGGTTACCGAGCTCGAGATTCTTTGCTCTCGTGTGCCGTTCGCCCGGATATACGGGTCGATTTCAGTTACGACCCTTTTCCCTAGTTCCCTTATTATTTCCCTCCAGTCGAGAGTGGAAGCTAGGTTATTTGAGTTGTCATTTATATTCCCTCAAATACGGGGTCTCTCCGTCTCAGTGGCTCTTAGAGCTTTTTCGAATCCCTTTACTGCGTGTGGTCCCTTCGAACCTCACACGTCACGCCCCCTTACAGATCCAGACACGTTAATGAGGAGAGAAACCAAAGAAAGCGGCGAACAAAGGAAGGTAGAGAAATAAGGACAGCGAAATAGAATAAATAAAGGGAGAAAGAAGATACGAAGATAAACCCTAACTCTAAACGCTAAAGGGGACTTCCTGCTTTTGTTTATTTGAAACAAAAAGCGAAAACAGTATCACAAGTCCTATACCTTACCAGCTACGTGTAAATAATAACAAAGCGCCAGAAAAAGGAAATCCTGGGCTTAACCCCTTGGCGCAGATGGCAAATATCACCTATTTAGGGGGTGCTCTGTTTAAGGCTTTATAACTCCAGGTATGAGCATCACATAAACTTGGTAAATGGCTTAAATGAAACAAGACAGGTGTACCATTTACAATACAAACTTAGATTTGTTTATTTTTATAATTTAAGTCAAAATAAAGTGCCACAAATGCAAAGAAACTTTAGAATTTTTTTTTAAAATAGAGACAGGAAACCTAAAACAGGTGCAATCACTAAGTACCGGACTGGTTATTGTTTGTATTGACAGAATCCACTTCGTTCACGTTCGTATACATGCTAGAAGTGTCATTGTGAGACCATTTAACTGCCCTATAGAAGTGAATGGAGAGCGACAAATAGCCTATTCTGGATTATCACCCCAGGAGAGCACAGTGCAACTAACGAACATATATCACCACCGTTGGACTCATATCATGGCCAGGTAACTACACAACCCAAAATTCTACCAAAGTTCAGTTGTGCTTTAAGAGACAGATATAGCATAGTATGAACAAAAGAGTTACATGTAATGAGGTAGGCCTATAGCAAATTAATATACAAAAAATGCGCACTGCTGGTATGAAGTGCTTGCAATGTGCTGCAGCAGGAGTTGATTGGGCTTGACATGCCAGGACAGCTTGTACATGACCCAAAGCCTGTCTGGTCTCATGTGGTATGAGACTGTAACCCATTACCTGGAGGACAATAGGCCAGGGGAGGGGACTAACAAATCAACTCCAAAAAAGGGGTGGATGGGGCTCCTCAGCTTTAGGTAGCTACCCATGTAAGAGAAGGAAAACTCTGACCCCAAACCTCCACTGCCTTGCGGCCAAAACTCCCCCAGGGAAAAGGCTAAGGGAGTTAACCCGCAGGCGGTCTGATTCTCTCTTAAAAATCCTTCCGGCAACTCCTGCGACTTCACAGGTACCAAACTGGTAAGAGCAGCCAGAAGCAAGGTCAAGCAGACTGCTAGGCGCTGTGCCAATGAATACTGGCTCCAGATCGGTGGTGATATTGAGACAGCAGCAGCAGCAGCAGGCAACATCAGAGGCATGTACGATGTGATTAAAAAGGCAATTGGACCAGCCCAAAACAAGGTAGCCCCCTTGAAATCTACCACAGGGGAGATCATCAACAACAGAGACAAACAAATGGACAGCTGGGCAGAGCACTACTCTGAATTGTACTCAAGAGAAAACAGTGTTAGCTGTTCGGCCCTGGACACCATCAAACGTCTTCCAGTAATGGTAGAACTGGACGGTGAACCAACCACCGAGGAACTTTACAAGACCATCGATAGCCTGCCTATTGGGAAGGCACCTGGAAATGATGGGATCGCCACAGAGCTCATCAAGTGCAGCAAAAACACTCTGCTTCAACCCCTGCACAATCTGCTATGCCAGTGCTGGAGGAAGGGAGCCGTGCCACAGGACATGAGGGACGCAAACATCGTCACCTTGTATAAAAACAAAGGGGACAGGTGTGACTATAACAACTACAGAGGCATCTCCCTTGTAAGCATTGTTGGTAAACATTTTGCACGTGTCGTCCTGAACAGACTTCACACGATTGCTGACAGAGTTTACCCAGTGTCACAGTGTGGGTTCAGAGCTGGTAGATCAACTGATGACATGATTTTCTCCTTGAGACAGTTGCAGGAGAAATGCAGGGAACAGAGAAAACCCCTCTTTGTTGCCTTCATCGACCTTACCAAAGCTTTCGATCTTGTCAGCAGAGATGGTCTCTTTAAAATCCTAACAAAAATAGGTTGTCCCCCTAAAATGCACAGCATCATCAGATCATTCCACGAAGATATGAGAGGTACAGTACAGTTAGACGGCTCAACCTCAGAGGCATTCAACATCTGCAGCGGGGTCAAGCAGGGCTGTGTCCTTGCCCCCACGCTCTTCGGAATCTTCTTCTCACTACTACTGAAGCATGCCTTTGGGTCTTCGACCGAGGGAATCCATCTCCACACAAGGTCTGATGGAAGGCTCTTCAACATCGCCCACCTCAGTGCAAAAACCATGGTGCGTGACGTCATCATCAGGGACATGCTTCTTCGCCGACAATGCAGCAATCACAACTCACACAGAAGACCATTTTCAGAACCTGATGAACCACTTTGCAGGGGCCTGCACAGGCTTCGAGCTGACAATCAGCCTAAACAAAACAAACATCATGGGACAAGGCGTTGACAGCCCACCATCCATCACCATCAACAACTACAAACTGGAGATCGTCAACCAATTTATGTACCTCGGATCCAAAATCAGTGACAATCTCTTGCTGGACGCTGACATCAACGGACGCATCGGCCGAGCTACCTTCACACTGGCACGGCTCACCAAACAAGTCTGGGAAAACAGCATGCTCTCAAAGCACAACATTTCTGTATACAGAGCCTGTGTCATCAGCACCCTCCTCTACGGCAGTGAAACCTGAACAACGTACGCTAGATACGAGAAGAAACTCAACAGCTTTCACCTGCGGTGTCTCAGGCGTATTCTCTGCATATCCTGGAGTCCCCAACACTGCAGTACTCTCACACGCCCAGATGCCAAGCATGAACACCCTGCTCAAACAACGGCGACTCCGATGGCTCAGGCACGTACACCGCATGGAGGATGGACGCATCCCAAAAGACATTCTCTATGGAGAGTTGGCTTCTGGTAAGAGAGCGTCAGGCCGCCCCCATCTGCGTTTCAGGGACATCTGCAAGAAAGACCTGAAAGCACTCAAAATGGATGCTGACCATTGGGAAGACATCACAAATGATTGTAACCAATGGAAAAGGGTGTTGCACCATAGCCTCGAAAGAGGAGAGGCAAAACAACAAGAACTGGCTGAGGAGAAGAGAGCCTGCAGGAAAAGACCCAAAGAAAACCTGGGGACAGCCTTCAAGTGCAGCAAGTGCAACAGAGACTGTCACTCCCGCATTGGACTCCACAGCCACAGCAGAAGCTGCTGAAAGAACGGAAGACCACCTAATGGGTGCCCATCCATAGTCTCTCGAGACTGAAGGATGCCAAAGAAGATACAAAAAATGAGACTACTGCGCGGTCAACTGAAGTCATTTGTACATTAGCCTTTTTTTGCCCTCACTGTGTCTATTTTTAATTGGACAACCTTGAGTTGTTTATTCCTGCACAAGTAGAAACGCGACAGTAAAAGGTTTATGAATTTGAATGTCTTCCTCACTCAAACTAGCTTCGCTGTTAACAATCACTGATGAACATTACAGTAAAGTGATATTTTTTACTGCACTGCAAATATTTTGTTGGAATGGTTCAATTTGGTCACAATTTGGCAAGAATTTGCTTATCAGTTGAGCTAATTCCAACAAATACATTTTAATAACATGGGTAATGTAGCCGTGATCGTTTCTTGTCTCTTTCTCCTTCACATAGCTAGCTTAAAATGTGAAGAACCAGCAATCATAGCCACCAAGAAGTGATGCAAAGTACTCATCTCTTTATATGTGCTGCTGCGTGGTACTCTCACGCAACATTTCTGAAGGAGCTTGACAGTTTAAACAACATGATATGCTAACTCGGACCTTTGCATGTGCAAAACCTTTTTGCACACGCACAACCAATAACATGACAATTACTATGCACAAATCATTGGTTTTGTATTGTTATTAGTTTTGCATGTGCTAAAAGGTTTTGCACATGCTAAAGGTCTTAGTAAATCAGGCCCTCAATGTTTTCTGACTAAGCAATCACTGTGGACAATGGACAATTTTAACTTGGTTGTGTTTTTCATCTCAAATGAAGTCAGGAACCTTGTTTATCATGGATTAGTATAGGCATTTTTTAAACTTTCAACCAATCCAATCCACTTTATTTATATAGCACATTTTAAAAACAACAAGGTTACCAAAGTGCTGCACAGAGAATAAATAAAATATAGTAAAATAATAATAATAATAATAATAATAATAGTAATAATAATAATAACCAGACTTGCTTTTGTGCTTGCCACATCTAGCTTAGATGCTGTGCCAAGTATTGCAACTAAGTATTGCTCCATGAACCTACAACATTCAGGGGCAGTACAAAAAAAGCTTTCTACTGGATAATCTTATGTAGGGTCCTTCAGAGATATTGAGAAAATGGTAAACAACAACTTGAAAATTAAAGGTTATTAATTTTGTGAAATCATTAAACATTTAGAGGGGAAACTGTAACATCCGCCGTTTCCCTCCAGTCCACCTCCCTTTCGCTTCCTTTGTATTCCCATTTCTTATGTTTCATGTCATGTTTTTTACTTCACCCTGTTTGTCTCTGTTCTGTGTTCGTTGCAGGCTGGGTGTGGTTCCTTTAGCTCCTTGTTTCTCCCCTTGATTTGTCAGCCTATCACTCTCCTACTCTCTCACATTCCTCACTCCTTTCAGTTATCCATTTAGTTCCTTCACCTGTTCCCTTCATTATTTAGTTTCCCCTTTCATGCCAGTTTGTTTTCTCTGCTCCGTTTGAGATCTCTTCCGGCCATTTTGATTATTATTCCTGTTTGTCTCGTATCCTGTTTTTCTCTGTTCCTTCATCCATCCTGTCCAGCCTGCCTCCTGCCTGCCCCTACCAGCCCTGACTCCTCTCCTGCCCCACTTTAGTTTGCCAACCCCGTATCCTACCTTCCTCCCTTTATTCGCCCTTTGCCTGCATTCGCTTGCATTGCCTCTAATAAACATTCCCCCTTGTGGAATACTTGATTCCAGTCTGTCTCAGAGTCTTGCATTTGGGTCCAGTCCTGTACACTGCCGTAACAGAACGAAATGCCAGTGATGGACCCAGCAGACTTTGAGCAGGTCCACCACGCCATCGCTGCCAGGGATCCGTTATTAGTCGGCACGGTCAACTCCTGCACGACATCATGGAGACCCTGAAGTCCGTCTCGGAGCAAGTGGGTCAGATGGGATCCCAGATGTGATGGCTGTCCACCAGCCTGCCTCTCCCACGGCGCCAACCAGTCCCTCCACCGCAACCTGCTACACCGCTGCTCCTCCAAACCAGAGAGCCCCGCATTCCCCATCCTGAATGCTACCTCAGCGGTTTTGGGAAATGCAGGGGCTTCTTGATGCAATGTGATCTCGTATTCAATATGCAACCTGGTTCTTACCATTCGAACCAGTCGAAGATCGCGTTCATCATGGCCTGTCTTGGGGGGAGGAACCCATGCAGCTGGGTAGGGTATGCCTCTCTCCTGAGGAGCGCCTGAGAAGAGTCCAAGCTACCCAACCTCTCTCGGATCCCTTCAATGCCTACTCTCTGGACGGGAAGCTCATCACCCATTCGACCGAGCCCCTACTGCTCATCCTGTCCAGCAATCACCAGAAAACAATCCAGTTTCATGTAATCTCCTTCACTCAATCACCCCTGGTCCTTAGTCAACCATGGTTGAGACGTCACAACACTCATCTCAATTAGGTCACCAACAAAGTCCAGAGTTGGAGCTCCTACTGTCACTCCACCTGCCTACAATCTGCCCAGCCTCCGTCAGAGGGCACTAACCCTTCAGAGGGCGCTAACCCCAAACTACAACCTTCTAACCTGTCCTCAGTTCCATCCGTTTATCATGACCTAGCTGAAGCGTTTAACAAATCTCTTGCTCTATCATTACCCCCTCAAAGACCGTATGATTGCTGGATTAACCTGCTTCCAGGGGCCTCTCTGCCATCCAGCCACCTGTACAACCAGTCCCGCCCAGAGAGAACAGCCATGGAGACCTACATTCATGACTCACTCGCAGCAGGTATCCAGCAGGTGTCATTCATCCGTCCTCCTCCCCAGTCCGGGCTGGGTTTTTTTTTGTGTCCAAAAAGGACGGGACCTTATGTCCTTGCATTGATTACCATGGCTTAAATGCCATCACCATCAGGAAAAAATACCCTCTGCCACTGATTATCTCTGTTTTTGAACCCCTCCGTGGACCCACAGTTTTTTCTAAACTGGACCTCAGAAATGCCTACCACCTGGTCTGTATCCGGGAGGGGGACAAATGGAAAACCGCCTTCAACACACCATTGGGACACTGAGTACCTGGTGGTACCGTTCGGGCTTACTAACGCCCCAGCAGTGTTCCAGGCCATGATTAATGACGTCCTGTGAGATCTCAACTGGTCTGTATTCGTCTACCTGGATGAGGCAAGTGCTCCAACGCCTCCTTGAGAATAAGCTGTTTGTTAAAGCAGAAAAATGTGAGTTCCATATTTTCTTTGCAAGCTTTCTGGGCTTTATCGGAGAGAGTGGGCGCGTGAGAACGGACCCTGAGAAGATCCAGGCAGTGGCAGAGTGGCCTCACCTTATCTCACTAAAACAGCTTCAGCGATTCTTAGGCTTCACCAATTTCTACCGACGCTTCATCCGGGGCTCCGCTCACTAACCTAACCTCCACTACTGTCTCTTTCCCCTGGACTCCAGAAGCTGATGCTGCCTTCACCAGCCTGAAATCCCAGTTCACCTCCGCTCCAGTACTCATACACCCAGACCCCAGTCGCCAATTCATTGTGGAGGTTGACGCTTCTGATTCCGGGGTTGGCGCCATCCTGTCCCAGCGCTCAGTGGAGAACCAAAAACTACATCCTTATGCCTTCTTCTCCGGCCAGTTGTCCCCCGCTAAGCGCAACTATGACGTGGGTAACCGTGACCTACTGGTATAAAAACCTTGCCTATATTTCAGTCTGCTAAACGTTTAAACTCCTGTCAGGCCCCTTGGGAACTCCACTTTGGCAGATTCAATTTTTACATTACTTACAGACCCGGTTCCCGCAACACCAAGCCTGATGCCCTGTCACGCCTGTGTTCCCCAGAGACCTGCTTGTCCTGATACCATCCTGTCTCCTTCCTGTGTGGTGGCTGCAGTAACCTGGGAGATCGAGGTGATCAAGACCACTCAGGAGGCACAACCAGACCCTAGAACTAACCCTGATTCCTGTCTGCTTGTTCCTGATACTGTCCGCTTGTTCCTGATACTGTCCACTCCCAGGTCCTGCAGTGGGCCCACTCCTCTCGCCTGTCCTGCCATCCGGGGGTTCGGCGCACTCGATCCCTTCTCCGGAGGAGCTTCTGGTGGGCGTCGATGGAGGTGGATGCCTGTGCTTTTGTGCTCGCATGTACCATCTGTGCAAGGAGCAAGGCTCCACACCAACCCTCCGCCGATCTCCTACACCCTCTACCTGTCCCGGGCCGTCCTTGGAGTCACATTGGGGTCGACTTTGTGACCGGATTACCACCATCAGATGGTAACACCGTCATCCTCACTGTTGTCGACCACTCCTCCAAGGCGGTTCACTTCATCCCTCTCCCTAAGCTTCCCACAGCTTCTGAGACGGTGGAGCTCCTGGTGCACCTTGTGGTACGTCTGCACGAGATCCCCTCTGATGTTGTCTCCGATCAGAGCCCCCAGTTCTCTTCCCATGTGTGGAAGGCATTCTGTCGGTCCTTAGGGGCCTCCTATCCACTGGCTACCACCCCCAAACCAACGGCCAGACTGAGATGGCTAACCAGGACCTGTACACTGCCATAACAGAAACACTGTAGGGTGAATAACAGCCATGGGAAGTCGAAAATAAGGGATATTCAACATTTCAGGTCAGAAAACTTGTGGGGACAGAGTGGGGGAGGGGAACTGTATTACTCTTGTGGACACTGGTGGCTGTAGAGGTCTGCTCTGAAAGGTGTTCGGTGCAGCGTTCACTTGGCGTTTCCTCCACTCTTTCTGTAGAAATAGTGCTGGCTCCCACCAGCTTGAAACAGAACACAAATTACCTTCTGTCACTGGATGCCCTTAGATTGTACAAGCAAGTTAAGAGAAACATGATTTGTTAAAGGACAACGGACAATTTTTCTTGACAACGGACAATGTTTCTTTATACTGCATAGGCTTACTGCTAAAATAAAAAAATTATATTCTGTTCATTGGCATACAAACATTTGGTGTCCTCATGCATGTATTGTTAATGCAATTGTTAATCTTACACTTTATAAATATTAGTAAAGTACAGTTCCTGCTAGTCTAAGGTAAGTGTTAAATCTCCTCTGGGACCTACTACGACACATAACGCTTTATGTTGTGGTAACCTAACCTTTTGCATGCACTTTGGTAAGTCACTCTGGATAAGAGGGTCTGCTCGATTCCTAAATGCAAATGTGGTAGAAGAAGTAACACAGTTCTAGATAAGCAAGCACTGATGACACCATGCTGAAATGTGTGAAGCCGACAGCAATGAACATGTTTGTGTTTTCCCTGATCTAACACACGTTCAACTAATCAGCTAATCATCAAACCTTTGATGAGTTCAATAAACTGTGTTAGAGCAGGGAGGCAACACATTAAAATGTGCAGTGTTGTGGGCCACCAGCACTACAGCTGAGAAACTTTTCCATGTTTAAATAATATACATCTAACCTTATTCCTCCAAGGCCAGTCACCATCTCCATAACTGTATGTGATCTCTTCGCCGGGGATATCTCTCTGACCGCAAAGAGGCATAAATGCGGTTTTCCATCCACAATCATTCTTTTCATTTTACAGTTGGGGCTGATATGGTTGTCATTAACAAGTCGTCCCAGAGATTCGTCATCTCTCGCTGCATCAATGCTGTATTCATGACAGAATTAAGGAAAACAAATAAATGGTTATTAACTCCTTTGACCTTTTTGCTCAACTGAGACATTCGTTGCTACTGCAGTCAAACTATTAGTGGAAATCACAAACTCTGTGTTTTAACTTTATTGGTAGACAGTTTGTGACGATTTCTGCTGAATACGGAGTTTCTAAGTGTCACTAAGTCCATTTAACAAGCAACCCCCCACCTAGTCTATACCTACCCATGCGTGACATAGTGGACAATAGCGTCTATGTTTGAGTTCATAAATATATTTATTCATTATATAAAATTAGAATAACATCATAGCAACGAGATAAACCCAACAATAGCCTGATTGTATGCCAGAAAAGCCCTGCTCACTCAAATGCAAAATAAACAGTGAAAGTACTGTCTCATTCTACCATGTATTCTACTAGCAATATATGCTACTAAATATGAAATAAATATACAATCCTACCATCGGTTTTACACATTGAGATGTTCCTTTCAAAATTCAGTGGTCATTTATTGTCTGGTACAATCGGTTTGAGAAATATACAACTCTTTATACCGCTATTACACTATCTGAAATGTCGACGCGTAATAGTCCCATGCCCTGTAAGCCTGTCTCATTCATTACAGTTCATTCTGGTTTAATTGTCTGCTTTTTTATCCAATAGAGTACATTATAACCTTAGCAACGGTATATGCCACGTCTTTTTCGGTGCTTTAAACAATTTTCTACAGCCCAGCGTAACAGCAGTTTTTGTTTTAACGGTCTAGTATTACGCAAGCTCTACAGAATACGCATTACGGAGGGGAGTTTCCCTTTTCCGATATGAAAGTATTTTTGCTTCTAAAATGCCGTTGGTCTTGCTGGCTACATATGTACATTCGTGTTTCCACTCGAGCACTGTCTTTCCAATATGTTTGATAGCCCTATTGTTATTTTCGCATTTTGAGTGCATTTCACATACTGTAGTGCAATCGTTAAATGTATTTTTGATGTAGGCTACCGGTGTTCATTGAAGATAGAACATTTGGCAGCATTTTGCAGATGATGGAATACTATTTTATGTTCATGTTATCGTACATAATATAGGCTATGGCGTATAGCCTTTACTTGTCTCTTAGGGCATGACAAATGCTCATTCCAATTTACTGTGCGCTGATATGTCGTAGATTAAGGTAAAAATTTCCTTGGAGTCATTATGAATAGGAAAATAAAAAAAATACAGAAAAATGCAATCCCAGGACAAAAGTATACATACTGTAGAGTACAGGGACAAGTGATTTTTATTGAGGTACAAGAGTGAATGATTAGGCAACATATTTAGGTGTCTGTCCCCCCGATACTGATGAAAATATAGTAATTCCCACTTGGAAATTATGCAAAAGTGAGTTTTATGAGCCAAAACTGTTGATTTGTAGTTAAATATATCATAATTTCTTTTATTTACAGCAGTGCACAATTTATCTATTTGGATAGATTTGGAGACAATAATGGACAACAGGGTACACTGCTATATTTTGCATCATAGACCTTTAGTAGTTCTGCATATCATCCTCAGATTTTGCAAAACTTGTGGACATGGAGTTTATGATCCAGGAAATGTATTGGGATGGCAGGTATGCCATCCGCCAAGTTACGGCTTGGTGGGGCATGCCCCATACCTTTACAGCACCGAGAGTTTGGCACTTGGTTCCCTACAGAAGTAACCACAATGACCATAGACTCTCAGCCCTTTACCATTAACTTCTGTATATTCTGACCTCATGTAACCACACAGCATTCAGATACAACTTCACACATCCACACAATAAAGCCCCAAACCTGGGTTATTTTGCCGTTTTTCTCTTTCTTCCTATTTTTCCTGCCAAACTGCTTGCCTCCGTCACAATGTTATCCAATGGGGAGAATTATTCTTTGAGGGTATGGTCCGTATACCTGCTCATCAAGCTTATCGCCCAATAAAAACGCTTCATACTAATGTTAATATAGCTAATGGCTTCATGTTTTCCAAGAAGCTACTGTGGCCTAATAGTCAGAGTCGTTGTCTCTCACACAGAGGATTGTGGGTTCGAGCCCTGCAGGGCACATGCTTATTTTCCACAAAAACAATGTGCAACTGTTAAGCACTTTTCATTTATTAGACTGTTATTATTTTCACATTAACTCATTAACGTATTTTTATTGCAAAGGCAAAAGAGGTTTCCAACTGTTCAATGTTTCACTTGTATTTCACTTGTACTATATCACACCCCCCCCCCAAACCGGACGCTCGCTCTTGTCTGGTTTGGGGAGGGTGTTACGCTCTGCTCGTGCGGTCACGACTGAGTGACTGTGGAAACAGTCAACGTATCCTTGCCTCGGCCAACATTTCTTTATTCATACATTTAATTTCTTCACTTCAGCTCTGTTCACTTTATCCTTTTCACACATAACACAATGTCACCATAATATTAACAACTAGGAAAATTAAGAATTTACGATAATAGCCTACATTAAGAATTTATGATAGCCTCCTTTAACCTCTTCCTACCGAGGGCAAAATAGGCCAATTTTCGCCTGTTTTCACTAGTGACAAACAAAGGTGGTTATCTCAAAAACTATAAATGGTACAAATATGGTTCATGGCTTTTATTAAAGAAGACACCTGCAGTATTACGACTAAGCAGTGAGAACTCATAGAAATCCAGTTTTTGATACTTAACTACAACAATTTATGTACAGAAAATATAAAAAAACTAAAAAACGGGTACCTACATTCAAGTTTAAGAATTTTTACCTGGGGAGCTACAAATGCAATCAAGGAAATGACTCCTCTATCTGATTCATCAATATGCTGCCTACCTCTGGTAACAATCTGGTGTCAATATCTCAAACCATTCAAATTTTACAGGTTTATTTTCAGGTGAACCTTTTTCGTTATCCAAATGGTGCCAAATGTGCCAAAAATGGAAATGTTCCAGAAAGGTCTCAATATGATTTATTTTTTAGGTTTTTACAAAAAAATGAGATAATTTGTCAATATTGGCAATAAAAGTTCATTTTTAGACGTGTTCTTGTTGCTCTTCATATTACACAACTAACTACCCGAGGTCACAAAAAGCTGTCAAAGCTGTTAGCCAGAAATGAGTCCAGGAATGTGCAAACAGGTTTTCAAATGAATAATGGGAATAGTATGAAACTTCCCTACACATTACTGCTTGCCAGTCCTGTCCTTTATTCTGTTGCCACCTCCTATGACAGGGACGTTGGGGTTTGGGTTTTAGGAGGCAAAACTTTATACATGACAAACATATATCAACTATATACAAGTGCACTAAGGTGTACTACTAAAAGTGTAGTGGATAAAAAATCAAAAGTCCACCAGTTTCCTAGATAAAAAATAAAAACACCCCTGCTGTAACAAATAAAAAGATCCTTGCCCTCTAATTGCTGAAGTTACCGTATTTACACAAAGAAAGTACAAAATGGCAGGGTCCAAAAAGCTAAAAAAAATTAACTAAAAACAAAAAAAGGCAAAGGAACAAAACATGGGGGTGGAGGGTGAGGAGAGATTATTTAACCATTCATACAGAAGCCATTTAGACTACACATTCCCTCAGGAGAGCAATCTGCATCATTACAAACCCCACTAACCCTGTCCATGGAATTGTCCACCATGTTGATATACCCATTAGTCCCCCTTATACAACAACAATCAACAATAATAATAATAATAAACAAGTACTCCCTCATGTTATCATGTTCTCTCCCTCATACCATGCATAAATTGCCATTTTGTTTACATGCACAGCCTTCTGTACTGCATACAGAACAATTCACTCATATGGAACAATGACTTTACTAAACACTTCCAGAAGCCATTTCACACTCAAAAAAATCGATTTAGTAGCTCATCTCAGACACAAATAGATAGCTAGCTGCTTGTTACCTGTAATTTTGCTTGCTAGCTTGCCACTGTAAAGGTAATACTATCTATATTAATTTAGCTGAGAGGGACCGATTTTATGCATAAGTATATAAGGTTAGTTAGCTTCACAGAAGAAACACAGGGATTCACGCATTGCAGCTAAATTGCACATTTCCTTCGATGCTTACACCAAACTTACCGTTTACACAAACATCTGTGTTGTTGGCAACGCCACGTAACACGTGCGAGTTTGTCAACACAGACAATACACCCTAAGTTTACTTCATAAATTATTTATCATACCGTTGGAATGTGCAATTTGTAATATTAATTGCATGAAAAACAATAAAATACAGTTGACAATGTAATTACGAACGCGCATGGCATTGCGTGAATTCACACTGGTATATCGAAAATTCGGTAATACCACCAGCCCTAACGACGTTACCTGCCATGGCGAAATTCAATGCGTTTATAGCTTAACACTGTCAGTATGATAAAACAACTTACATGTCAGCAACATCATCTCGGTCATCAGTGGATTCAGCGTCACTGAGACAGGATGAGTCTCCCTTGGCAAAAACATCTTCTGGCTTATCCAGTTCGTCTAGCACTTGGTGCACGGATAAACGCCTCAAAAATCTCGACATAACTACACAAAAACTGTATCAAAAATACTCTAAAGTAAAAAAATGTAACTTACCTAATTGTGCTTTGCTAAACGGAATGTAGCGAGCTACGCTACATGGTAAAAACACTGCGCCATCTTGGTGCGATAATTACGCATGGCTGGCACTTCCTTATACGCAGGGCAGGATTTCCTTGATTTACGACGGCTATTGTGTTGAATGAGGGCTTGTTTGAAAGATAAGAGTCTTGGCTATTGGCTGGAATATTTGACAGACAGTTTTAAAACCCAATGGAAAGCAAATAATACTCGGAGTGGAGGCGGGTGGAAGACAGTTTTTCCCACTTCAGATAGGCCTATTGTGCTATCAGTCAAAGAAATACACCCAATTGACGACGGTTTTGCATAAATCTCTGCAAGCAAGTTCAAAACAACTCTGGCTAACATATACTAAGCCACGGGATTGGTACTCCAGAAACTGGCTGAGTTTCACAACGCCAAAGTGAACACAGCCGAACGAGTCGTAATCAAGTGCAAAAAAGCACAAGTCGGTTTAAAATTGGAAAAAAATAATGTACAGCCGTATGAAAGTTTTAAAGTATTTTTTCTTGAAGCCTAAAGGTATAATGATTTTTCAAACCAAAGTTTTGTGAAATACAATTAAGCAGAACAGTTTACCAGCACATTGTTTATGGTGTGACATCAAGCTGCAATACATGTTTGAGAATTAGGTCAGAGTTTCCAACATTATTTAGTATTATTAAACGTTGGAAACTCTATTATTAAGTTTTATCCCGACGTTTTGGGCTTAAAAACCACTTTCCCAGAAGGAATGGATATACAGTGGAGGAAATAATTATTTGATCCCTTGCCGATTTAGTAAGTTTGCCCACTATCAAAGAAATGAACGGTCTATAATTTTAATGGTAGGTTTATTTTAACAGGTTCATTCTGTGAGAGACAGAATATCAACAAAAAAAATCCAGAAAATCACATTATATAAAAGATATAAATTGATTTGCATTTGATTGTGTGAAATAAGTATTTGATCCCCTAGCAAAACATGACTTAGTACTTGGTGGAGAAACCCTTGTTGGCAAGCACAGAGGTCAGACGCTTCTTGTAGTTGGTCACCAGGTTTGCGCACATCTCAGGAGGGATTTTAGTCTACTCCTCTTTGCAGATCCTCTCCAAATCCTTAAGGTTTCGAGGCTGTCGCTTGGCAACTCGAAGCTTCAGCTCCCTCCACAGATTTTCTATGGGATTAAGGTCCGGAGACTGGCTAGGCCACTCCATGACCTTAATGTGCTTCTTCTTGAGCCACTCCTTTGTTGCCTTAGCCGTATGTTTTTGGTCATTGTCGTGCTGGAAGACCCATCCACGACCCATTTTCAGTGTCCTGGCTGAGGGAAGGAGGTTGTCACCCAATATTTCATGGTACATGGCCCCGTCCATCCTCCCCTCGATGCGGTGAAGTCGTCATGTCCCCTTAGCAGAGAAACACCCCCAAAGCATAATGTTTCCACCTCCATGCTTGACGGTGGAGATGGTGTTCTTGGGGTCATAGTCAGCATTTCTCTTCCTCCAAACACGGCGAGTCGAGTTGATGCCAAAGAGCTCGATTTTGGTCTCATCTGACCACATCACCTTCTCCCAAGCCTTCTCTGAATCATTCAG
Organism: Synaphobranchus kaupii; assembly: GCA_029718625.1. Classification (NCBI taxonomy): domain Eukaryota; kingdom Metazoa; phylum Chordata; class Actinopteri; order Anguilliformes; family Synaphobranchidae; genus Synaphobranchus; species Synaphobranchus kaupii. The sequence goes on along the minus strand of CM056377.1, from coordinate 69,366,558 downwards.
GTGTTCATTGACAAACTTCAGACAGGCCTGTACATGTGCCTTCTTGAGCAGGGGGACCTTGCGGGCGCTGCAGGATTTTAATCCATTACGGCGTAGTGTGTTACCAATGGTTTTCTTGGTGACTGTGGTCCCAGCTGCCTTGAGATCATTAACAAGCTCCTTCCGTGTAGTTCTGGGCTGATCCCTCACCTTTCTCATGATCATCGATACCCCACAAGGCGAGATCTTGCGTGGAGCCCCAGACCGAGGGCGATTGATGGTCATTTTGTGTTTCTTCCATTTTCGAATAATCGCACCAACAGTTGTCTCCTTCTCACCAAGCTGCTTGCTGATGGTCTTGTAGCCCATTCCAGCCTTGTGCAGGTCTACAATCTTGTCCCTGACGTCCTTAGACAGCTCTTTGGTCTTGCCCATGGTGGAGAGGTTGGAATCTGATTGATTGATTCTGTGGACAGGTGTCTTTTATACAGGTAATGAGTTGAGACAGGTGTTTTTTATACAGGTAACAAGTTGAGATTAGGAGTACTTTCTTAAAGCGAGAGGACTAATCTAACCGGTCTGTGGGAGCCAGAATTCTTGCTGGTTGATAGGGGATCAAATACTTATTTCACTCAATCAAATGCAAATCAATTTATATCTTTTATATAATGTGATTTTCTGGATTTTTTTTTTGATATTCTGTCTCTCACAGAATAAACCTGTTAAAATAAACCTACCATTAAAATTATAGACCATTAATTTCTTTGTCAGTGGGCAAACTTACAAAATCGGCAGGGGATCAAATAATTATTTCCTCCACTGTATCTTAAGGATATTTAATCAAAATATTGAGGTGAGCAGTTTATTATATATTATTAAATTAATGAAATGTATAATTTAATAATTTCCGTAACGCCCGCGTTACTGCTAGGGGGCGTTTGGTATTAAGAGGTTAAACTGTAATCCCTTAAGAGATCGGATTTATAAACCGCCAATTCCCCAAACATATCTGATTCATGGTTAGTCACTTAAAAAAAATAGCATCCGAATGTGGCTCTGGTCTACGCTACTCTGCAGATAATGTAGCTTACTGCAAACATTTTAATAATAATAATAAGAAGAAGAAGAATCTCTGGTATGTACTTTCTTAGTAGTACCTATTGTTTTCTTTTTGGCTAAGATTCCTGGGAAATATGCGTTGTCCAATTAAGCTTGTTAGCCAACGTTACTGTTGCCAGAGAAATGTCAGTCTGCTTCTAGTCAGGACGCAGATACAAGCTCCATCACTACTTTGGGAAACAGGGAAAGCAGTATTAAGAGGCTAGGCTACTACGAAGCGAATCAACATGCCTTATAGCCTACATTCATTGCACAACAGAAAACTAAACTAAACCTAGCTGTCCGGTACCAAAACATTTCCTGCAGGTAACGTTCTACGCTAACAGAAAAAAAACTGCGATGGAATTCTGCTGTGCTTATGAACTCACTAACTCGCTCGCTAGCTCGTAGCCCACACATGGAAGGTTGGAGTTACGCATCCGGCAATCCAGTGTCAAATAGCCTAACATTAAATGTATTTCATTTTCTATAGAATACTAATAGCCCTATTTTAAAACTGTATTTCCATATTTTACTGATGTAAACTATTTAGGCTGTACTAGCTATTTAGGCTGTATGTCTTTCAGCTAGAATGTGTTTGCGTCTAGCCCATTGTGCATGCATGTCTCCATATAGACTTGGTTCATTAATTTATCTTCTTCATGATCCATAGCTCAGGTGGTGCTGTTCATTGTATTTCATTACACATTAAATACTGCTCATCTACAAACTCTTTTAATGTAATTGTGTGTTGTCTGTAATAGGATAACTGTTCTCATTCTTGTCAATACAGGGCGTTATGGTTACGCGAATGTCTGCATGCCTTTCTTTGGAATGCATGTCTCTCTCCATGTTTATCTTCATGCATTATTCATCATTAGTTAGCTATAAAAAAGAAGTGATATCAGATCAAAAACGTCTACGACGTAAAAAAAGCCAAGTTACTCACGCATAGCCTACATAGCGCTGTCTATAAGTCCTTAATTCCAACTTGCAAAAACTAGGCCTGCCTTTTAAAGTATTGATATCAAAATGTGGCCAAGTTACAACTAACAATATTGCCTATCGTAGCTCACACTAAATAAACTAGCTCTATTCCAAAGCAATTCTATCCAAACTTTCCTAAATTATTTAATGCAACTTGGCCCTGTGTTTCTTCATCTTACCATCTCAAGAGAATGTGGTCAATTAAACTGTATGTGCCACATCAAACTGCAAAATGAAAATAATTTATAGTGAAAATACTCTGAGTCAGATGTGTTGCACTTAGAAATTAAACAGAAAAATTACTACACTATAGGGCATGTTTGAACAATTGTCTGCATCCACTGCTTTGGGTCTATGAAAAGCACAGAATTAATAAAATGTATTGTTATTATTATTATGTATTTATTGATTTATTTATTTGGATTTCGATCAAAACCTGTGTGGTCCTACAGAGCATAGATATCCTTGTGTTCACAAAATTCTGTTTGCAAATATCATAATGACTATTATGTTAAGAAAATTGGTACTATTACTTATTTGCCACCATCTGACCCACAAACATGTCTGGATACATTTGTAAAAACGCTATATGTACGCTATTTTCTAGGTAAAAATATTACTAATTTTTATCTGAATTTATTTATTCATCACCCCTTTCTCTATTGTACACGATGTTTCTTGATATACATGTCTGTTTGTGAATTGTAAAGAAATCTGTAGCAGCAGTTAACATTTTAAAACCTGTACATTTTCTAAAGTAAACTTGCCAACAAAGTACAACCATATCCTTTCTGGAGTGTAATTATTCATCAACTGTTAAAAACATTCATTGAAATCATATGTTGTTCCATGAGGCACAATCGCTTCACATGCAAAGATGAAGAAACACAGGGCCAAGTTGCAGTAAATAATTTAAGAAAGTTTGGATAGCATTGCTTTGGAATAGACCTAGTTTATTTAGTGTGAGCTACGATAGGCAATATTGTTAGTTGTAACTTGGCCACATTTTGATATCAATACTTTTAAAGGCAGGCCTAGTTTTTGCAAGTTGGAATTAAGGACTTATAGACAGCGCTATGTAGGCTATGCGTGAGTAACTTTGCTTTTTTTATGTTGTAGACATTTTTGATCTGATATATATTACCGATTTCACTTATGTAGCTCTCAGCAAAATTTAAAAAAACTATTTTTTAAAAAGATTTTCCAAAGTTTCCTTTGCATTTGTGGCACTTTTTTTTATTTGGACTTAAATTGTGAAAATAAACAAATATAAGTTTGTATTGTAAATGGTACACCTGTCCTGTTTCATTTAAGCCATTTAGCAAGTTTATGTGATGCTCACACCTGGAGTTATAAAGCCTTAAACAGAGCACCCCCTAAATAGGTGAAATTTGCCATCTGCGCCAAGACCAATTGCTTTAAATTAATGACAAAATAGTCAAATCAGCAAGTCAGCATTTATGGGCTTTGGAGGGAAATGCTATAGATATAATATATGCAACTGGCTTTACACACTAGACCAAATGTGACTCGCCATGGTAAAACATCCACAATCTCAGAAAAGGACCACTGCAATACGTATTTTAGAAAAATTACTGATTGAAAATTATAGCCAATTTTTGCATATTTTAAATGACTTTCACTGCTAATTATGCCCCACCTCCTAAACAAATCGAGGTTGTCAAGCTGTAGATCACATGACCTTCTGACGTCACATAAAGAATGATTAGACTGGGCTGGCCGCGGCCTACTTTCTATAGCTCTTACATGCGTGGTTTCCTATTGTTAGCTTGTATTGTATAAAAGTTTTTGGAGGTTTTAAAAGTTTGTAGCTTGGGATAACTACAATGCCGACAAGATGCGTTGTAGCTGGTTGTAGCAATACAACAAAGGATGGAGTAAGCCTCAATTTGTTTCCAAAAGACGCACATCTTCGCAAATTATGGACGACAAAAGTGAAGCTTACCAGGGGTAAGTGGGAAGGCCCAAGCAATTCAAGTGTAGTGTGCAGTGCACGCTTCAAAGTTGGCCTGTATTCCCAGTTTGGAATGAAAAAATTGAAGCGCTATAGCCTGATGCCATTCCAGTGCTGATAGCAGCAAAGTTCAGACTGGTGCTGGTGATGAGATGGCAAGGAAGAAAACTGGGAGAACAGCTGCTGAAAAGCGGAACAAAATGAGGGTAAGTCCTATTGTTTTAACTATGTAGGCCCCAGTTGTGGCTTAGGGCTGTTAGCCTGATACGGTACGCTACAGACAACTCGCTCAAAGGCGTCGTTTAATCATCCTTTTCCACCATTTAACATCACTTTCTGACAATGCAGACATGGGTCTAAACTAGGTCAATTTGGCTGCGTATACTTGGGGACTCAACTCACCATATGTTTATTATCTGTGTTTATTATCTAGATCACTGCCAATATTAGGAATTAGTTTTGCTGAGATTTTTTTCTTTCGTTCTGCTGTATGGGATGAAATGCAAATGTCCAAATATTAAGGAAAATACCGCATAAACAGTGGCTGTGTGTTTTTTTTCCTGCCTTTCTCTTTTTTTCCACTTTTGTGTAGTTATGCCTTTAGAAAAAAAAGGTTTTTAATTACATATTCTTTTTCAACCCTTGGCAGACATGGAATATGAATTATATAATAGATTCTAACATGTTGCGTATAAGAATTTAAAAGTAATAGTAAGGGACTGATATGTTTTACCAAGTTCAGCCACACAGATGGTGGTGGTTGAGGCGACTTTCCCCCTCATCATTGTAAAGCGCTTTGAGTATTGAGAAAGGCGCTATATAAATGGCAGGCATTACAGATGTTTGCTTGATGACATCGCCTAGATCCTCAAGTTTATTTGATCAGAGGATTCTGAATCAGAAAATATATCACTCCCAGATCCCTCAGACGAGTCATTGACGTAATCATCTGCCATAATTCGTGTCGAGTAGAATATTTGCGTGTACAGATATGACGGTCGATTGGATGCAGCAAGACGTTTGTTCTTGAGATGACGTCACATGGATTACGTAGTGGAGTCAGGCTTTTGTCCAGAATTTTTATGGGTGTTCCCATCCAAGATGATTTTTTTCAAGATAACTTGTTAGGAAACTTCCGTAACTGAAAATCATTGACAGATTTGTATTTACCATACAAAACTCCCTTAGAATGCATACATTCCATTTTTTAAAGATTTTCTGTGGCAGTGGTCCTTTAATCAAAGTCCAAGTTCAGGGGCCGGTGCGTGGAAAAGGTTCAGTTTGAAAACATAGTTCTTTATAGTTCAAAAGAGAGGCAAACAAAACAGTCACGTAGCCTACTTAGGCTTCTTTCCACATATATTTCCAAGCATCAGTCTAACATTTTCAAAGCAGGTATTTTTCAAAGCAGAATTTTATTCATAAAAACATGCACGCGTTGTAATTCTGTTCAATGTTCATGGAATGCAAAATAGATGTAGCCTGTTAAACTCAATGCAAGTTGATTTCCGTGTTTACATTGTAGCTTATTGATTGATTGGTTACGGATTTGTTATCGTCTTGATAAAGCGACAATGTTTACCTTAGTATTGAACTACACATTACTTAGTTTTCACTAGCTAAGACATTACTTACGTATTGGTGGTGCAACTGAATTTACTAAAGCGATAGTTTGATACTAACTAGTGGCAACTAAGGACCTAGTAAAGACTTTACACACAAACTTAGTCACCAACTTACGTATGACTGGTGCAACCCAGCCCTGATCTTTAAAATGATATACACTACAATCTGGAAACTAATGAAGTTACGGCTTGTTGAATATTACGAGTTCTTGAAAGTTATGAGAAAAATGCTGTTGATGTTTTGTAACGCTTTCCTACACATTTCTGATGAAAGCCATTTTCAATTATCGCCCTATATCTAGGCTTTCATGTCTTGCTAAGGTTTTAGAAACTCTAATCAACTCTGTTCCCTTCGTTTTTATCCTTACATGGTATTTTAAATGTACATCAATCAGGTTTTAGAACCGGACATAGCACTATCTCAGCTGCATCCTTATTAATTAATGACATAGTGAACATCGACCCATCGAAAGCCTTCGATACTGTTGATCATGAGTTGCTCTTACAAAGGCTATCTGCCATTGGTCTTGAAAGCTCTGTTTGCATCTGGTTTCAAAACTACCTACAGGATAGGACTCAATGTATCTCAGTAGATGGAATACAATCAAGCTTTCTCAGCATCGCTAAAGGTGTCCCACAAGGCTCGACTCTAGGTCCATTGCTATTCACAATTTTTCACACATTGAATGGAACTGAAATTGAACAAGTCCCTCATTATAAGTATCTGGGTAGACGATACTCTATCTTTTAAAACACATATTGAGAAATTGCAGAATGGACTGAAGGCAAAGCTTGGATTCGTATATAGAAAAAAATCATGTTTCTCTTATGAGAGTAGAAAAATTATATATTAAAAATCTTTTGCAAATTTGCATTTTGTGAAAAACCTATAAATTCGAACTCCTCCGAGACCATTTGACATATCAACATCCAATTCACAACGTTTTGTTCAGGGGACGATTCTCTAAAGAATAACAAAGCGATTTTCCTGATTTTCCAAATATCCTGATTGCAGTAAGCCAATAAAACCTGTTGTGGACGTCACGAAACGCTAATAACTCTTCAATTCTTCAATGGATATTAATAAAATTTGGTTTCTGTACTTGCACTGACCTTCTGAGCCAAACTATAAAGTATTGGCTCAATAGAATCAAATGGTGGCGCTATAGAGCATAATTTATTTTTTTAAATGCATAAATTCATAAAAAATCACCATTATTTTTTAGACATTTAAAACTTGCTGTAGTGATCAATTTCCTCATCTGGAACATATGTATGTCCCATATATGTCGCTGCCATCTTGGATTGGCCGCCATTTTGGAAATGCTATTACCATTTCCCTTCATGAAAAATCACTGTTGTGTTTTAAACATTGAAAATTATGTGTCGTCATCAATCAATGGGCAGCCACCAGTTATCTGTTATGGCTTAGTGGTAAGAGCAATGGCTTGGTATGTGGGAGACCCGGGTTCAATCCCCACCATAGGTTACTTTTCTTTTCGATGAAAACAATGCACAGTTTGTTATGCTTTTCACACTTGCAAAGGCGAAGAGATTTTACTATATTAACTATTCACTGTTTCGCTAGTACTTAAATGAGTGAAACAAATAAAGTTTTAATAAAGTTATTCTTTTTCCTGCCAAATTCATCATCAAAAATGCTCCATACCCTCCAATAATTCTCCCCATACCAAACAACATCTGCGAGGGCTTTGTGGTTAGTCTGATTGCCTTCGATGCGGGAGGCCCGGGTTCAAATCCCACCGGGTACCAAAGGTTGCGTTTCGTTTCGACGACATGCACTTTCTTATGCCTATCACATCTACAAATCTTATTTTCACATTAATGGGGTAGGAAACACTAAAACACATTTTTTGAGTTTATATCTAGGCATTGCCTCAGATGGAAAATAACAATATTATGCATTATGTCATTGTTACGGCCCCCAATTAAATACATGCCTTAGAAGCCATGGCTATGTCTATTTGACAATCGTTATTGTGAAGTTAGTTGTTGTTCCTGTTAGCCTATAGTAACTAAATCCTGCTTTGTGATACAAGCCCTTCTGTGGTTATATTAACAATATGTCAAAGCTAAGTTATTTGGATAGCTAGCTAGCAAGTAAACACACAGTTGTGAATAGGTAATGCATTTCAGCCAACAGCCGTTCAGTTTCACATGACATTCATTAACGCTACGTATTGTGTTTTGTCATGTACATGCACTACAGGTAGGTCAGACTGAATATGCTGCAGGACATCAATTTGAGCAGATCTAGATAGTCAAGTCTCCAGTAGCCTAATTCAGCTAACAGCCATTTAGTTTAACTTGGCATTGAGTACATATTCTCCCTCTACCCCTAATGCCCTCTCTACCATTGGCTATGTCCCCCTCTGCTCCTAATACCTTCTCTATCTCTAATGCCCTCTCTAGTATTGGCCCTGGCTCCTTCTGCCCATAATGCCCTCTCTACCATTGGCCATGTCCCCCTCTGCTCCTAATACCTTCTCTATCTCTAATGCCCTCTCTACTATTAGCCCTGTCTCCCTCTGCCCCTAATGCCCTCTCTACCATTGGCTATGTCCCCCTCTGCTCCTAATACCTTCCCTATTTCTAATGCGCTCTCTACCATTGGCTATGTCCCCCTCTGCTCCTAATGCCTTCTCTATCTCTAATGCCCTCTCTACTATTGTCCCTGGCTCCTTCAGCCCATAATGCCCTCTCTACCATTGGCTATGTCCCCCTCTGCTCCTAATGCCTTCTCTATCTCTAATGCCCTCTCTACTATTGGCCCTGGCTCCGTCTGTCACAATGTCCTTTCTACCTCTAATGCCATCTGTACAATTAGCCCTATGGGCCCTGGCTCCTTCTGCCCCTAATGCCCTCTCTACCATTGGCCATGTCCCCCACTGCTCCTAATGCCTTCTCTATCTCTAATGCCCTCTCTGCTATTGGCCCCGTCTCCCTCTGCCCATAATGCCCTCTCTACCATTGGCCATGTCCCCCTCTGCTCCTAATACCTTCTCTTTCTCTAATGCCCTCTCTACCATTGGCAATGTCTGCCTCTTCTCCTAATACCTTCTCTATCTCTAATGCCTTCTCTACTATTGGCCCTGTCTCCGTCTGCCCCTAATGCCCTCTCTCCCCTTGGCCATGTCCCCCTCTGCTCCTAATGCCTTCTCTATCTCTAATGCCCTATTTACTATTGGCCCTGGCTCCCTCTGTCCCACAATTGCTACAATTGCAGCAAAACCACATGATAACTTGTTCTGAAACTTTGCACACATGTAGACACTGCGACACGACACATGTACAGCGAATTCCAACCCAATTGACCTGATAGTGGCGCTATAGAGACAAAGTGAAATTCTATAATCTTTTTGGCTATAACTTTTGAACCGTTTAGCCTATCTTCAAAATTATTTTTGCTTCAAATTAGTTGGCAAATCACTTTGCCGTTAGGACCAATGAGGTCCGCCATAACTTTTTGAACCGTTCTATCTTCAAATTTCTTTTTGCCTTAAATTCCTTGGTTCGTGGCAAATAACTTTGCCATTAGGACCAATGAGGTCTGCCATATTGGATCTTTGGCAAATTAGCATTTTGTGAAAAACCTATAAAATCGAACTCCTCCGAGACCATTTGACATATCAACATGCAACTCACACCCTTTTGTTCAGGGGGCGATTCTCTAAAGAATCACGAAGCGATTTTCCTGATTTTCCTAATATCCTGATCGCAGTAAGCCAATAAAAATCAATCAATCAATCAATATTTATTTATATAGCGCATTTCACAACAAGTTGTCACAATGCACTTCACAGCAAAACCCAGCCTAAACCCCCCACAAGAGCAAGCCAAAGGCAACAGTGGCAAGGAAAAATTCCCTGGTGTAACTAGGAAGAAACCTTGGAAGGAACCAGACTCAATGGGGGAACCCATCCTCCTCTGGTCAGCTCAGGGTCTAGGGCTTAAAGACCAACATGGTCAAAACAGCCAATGTCCATGATAATATAATTTGCAGCAGCTAGATGACAGTCCAGATGTGGCGGCAGTGATGGTGGGGAACCGGGCGCCGATGGCGGCGGGAGCAGCTGGCAGCGGTGGTAAGGAGGGAGGGGCAAGCGGCAACGGACAGGAAGCCGGACAGCAACTCTCCCGGACAGAAACTGTTGTGGGCGTGGCTAGTCACGAAAACACGAATAACTCTTCAATTCTTCAATGGATATTAATAGAATTTGGTTTCTATACTTGCACTGACCTTCTGAGCCAAACTCTAAAGTATTGGCTCAATAGAATCAAATGGTGGCACTATAGAGCATAATATATATATATTTATTTAAATATTTTAAAAAAAACTTGCTGTAGTGATCAATTTCCTCTTCTGGGACATATGTATGTCCCATATATGTCGCTGCCATCTTGGATTGGCCACCATTTTGGAAATGCTATTACCATTTCCCTTCATGAAAAATCACTGTTGTGTTTTAAACATTGAAAATTATGTGTCGTGATCAATCACTAGGAGCCACAGGTTGTCTGTTATGGCTTAGTGGTAAGAGCAATGGCTCGGTATGTGGGAGACCCGGGTTCAAATCCCACCGGGTACCAAAGGTTGCATTTATTTCCGACAACACGACATGTGCTTTCTTATGCTTTTCACATCTACAAATCTTATTTTAATGGGGTAGGAAACACTAAAAGACATTTTTTGAGTTAATATCTAGGCATTGCCTCAGATTGAAAGTCTCTTTCATGAATGTCTTCTCAAATTATTCAGTTTACCCAGAATTAACTGAAGGTGGTGGTCTGAAAACAGTTTGACCTTTTATACATATTCATGTTTAGACACTCACGTCATGCAGCTACATGTGTCTCACGTATACCTTCCGAGACTCGATTGTAAAAGGAAACCAATGTAACATGATTGCAACAAAATTACAACCTTTTGCTTGGACCCCGTATAGTCGCTGCTTGCAGCTATATTTTCTATTGTATCTGTTTTGGTGTTTACACAGGGCTCATCTGAAAATTAGACTTGTCTCAGTGTGATCCCCCTGTATAAATAAAGTAAATATAACATGTGTACAGTCACACCTGTTAATGATGGCTGTTAACATTGGTATGCGAAACTAGATTGATAAGAATAGCTGCACCATGTACACTGATAACACACCTTTTTTTTTTTGATTGCAATTGTGAACAAAAGCCAAGTCATATTTTCATCCAGTTGGCCAATCATATGGTTCACTGCAGCTCAACAGTCAATGAGAGGTGTGGTCCGGAGGTATCTGTGTGCTCTACTTTTGAAGGTCTGGAGACCAGTACCAGTGATCAGTCCAACACATTCTTCTGGGAGGCTATTCCATATACGCACAGCAGTATGTAAGAAGCTTCTGTGCAAGGAGCGTGTTCTTAAGATTAGGAGGGTGAGAGCATGGTCTGGTATGGCTGTGCATAAGCGGGTGGTACGATGCCTAATATAAGGTGGAGGGAGCATAGTTTGGAGGTCCATGGGGCAGCGGTGGGTGTGCATCTTGTACAGCAGCAACCTGTCGTCTGTGATGAAGGCTGGGAATGGCAGGTTGTGAGCAGGCAGTGTCTTGGTCCACTCTGATTATTTTCAGGGCCTTCTTCTGGATGTTATCAAGCAGGCCAAGCTGAGTAGGTGGAGCACTCATCCAGCTCAGAGAAGCGTACTACATGATGCTATGGACCTGTGCTTTGTAGATTGTGGCTCAGCTCTTGGAGTTGAGTTTACTGGTAGAGAGTTTACTCTCCTCAGTGCTCCCAGTTTCTGACCTGCCCTGATGGAGATTTTGGCTAGGTGTTTGGACCATGACAGTTTGCTGACTCCCAGGATGTCAAGCTCTTCAGTACTGGCTAGCTGGTGATAAGGGGTGGGACAAAATATTGATACTGGAATATATTGTATATATCATACTTCCTCTTACGATACGTTATCGATACACTGGCGCCAAATATCAATATTTTTATTAAAACATGTAGGCGCTCTAAACGGATTTGCCACAGCCACAGACTGTAAAATGCATAAAATGCACCGTTTATACACTCTAAGAAAATCATGTTCACCTATAGAAACAATAATATTTGTAAAAAACATTGTAGTAAAACCATTTTCCCTTGCTTACTGTACTATATACAGTACCTGATGCAATTTCGATTTAGAAGACTCCTTTCTCCAAAATCTCTCGTATAAATATGTTTAGGAAAGCAAGTACTTACCAGTATATTCAGCTACAGCTGTTTTCAGATTAACCGTGAACAGTTTATCTTGTTACATTTCGCCGAAGTCCCGTACAGTTCACATTTCCACAGCGACTATCTATCGTACTTAGAGCTAAAATACATCGCTGTTATTGTGTAGAAACACATGCGCTTTTGTACGTTTAAAAAAAACAAAACGTATTTAAATACATTAGGTTACTTATGTTATGGTTATTATCTGACCAAAAAATAAATATGTTTTCAATGTAAAGAAATGGCAAGTTACTCACGCATAGCCTGCAAAGCACTGTCTGTAAGTCCTTAATTCCAACTTGCAAAAACTAGGCCTGCCTTTAAAAGTATTCATATCAAAATGTGGCCAAGTTACAACTAACAATATTGATTATCGTAGCTCACACTAATTGAACTAGCTCTATTCCAAAGCAATGCTATCCAAACTTTCCTCAATTATTTAATGCAACTTGGCCCTGTGTTTTTTCATCTTAGCATGTGAAGAGATTGTGGTGATTCAAATTTAAGTGTCAAATAACAAAAATGGCCTCATGGAACAACATATGATTTCAATTAATGTTATAAACAGTTGACAAATAATTACACTCCAGAAAGGATATGTTTATACTTTGTTGTAAAGTTTACTTTAGAAAATGTACAGGGTTTAAAATGTTCGCTGCTGCTACAGATTTCTCTACAATTCACAAACAGACATTTACACCAAGAATGATAATTTACAATAGAGAAAGGGGGGATGAATAAATAAATGCAGATAAAAAATAGAAATATGTTGATGTTGAAATATGGTATACATTGTTTCATCTCAGTTGTCAAATTCTGTGAAACAATGCAGTGAATGAATACATAATCTTTTTAGTGGTATTTTTTCTTCATCAGTTACACAGATATTGTCATGTATTGTAGATGAATTGTCTTGCAATGTATCAAGAATCCAGCGACTTGTATGATGGCCTTGGTATGCTAGTCCGTTTCGCACCGATCCTAAATGCCCTAATTTAACGTTAGCACACCACGTCTGATATTGTGATACCATCGTTATCGTGGGTAACGTATCGTGATAGTGTTAAGGATCCGTGGAGGGACTGGACTCAAATGCACGACTCAGAGACAGAATACAATAATGCTCACTGGGAGCCTTTATAACTTCATCAACAACTCCAGAAGTATAGGGAGATAAAGGGAAGGGACTGGATCCTGGGATGGCGTGAACAGGGGCAGAGCGGGAAAGGGGAGCCAGCAAAGGGCTGGATGGTGGCTGAATCCTGGGTAGATGTAGCAGAGGAAGAGCGGGATGCGGGAGACAGGGATGCGTGGCATAGAACTAGGAGAGGGCTGCAGGCTGGCGGGCAAGCAGAACAATAGACAAGGCGTTTGTTTCAGCAAAGCACAAAACAAGACTATGAAGCGTTAGTTCGCAAGACTAAGCAAGACTATGAAGCATTAGTTAGCGAGACAAAGCAAGACTATGACTGGAGATTATGAGACCAAACAAGACTACAGTTTCACAACGACAAGACTCAACAAACTGGCACAGGACAACAAAGACCGGGAGAATATATAGCGGAGTTAATGAGCTAATGAGTGCATGCAGCGTGAGAATGTATGCGAGAGTGATTAAGCGGGACAAGAGCATGAGGAATGCAAGCGGGGAAAGGAATGTGATAGGCGGAGGAAATGCGAGAGTGAATTAGGTGAAACAAGGAGGGAAACCACGCCCAGCCTGCACAACGAGGAAGACATACGGGGAAACGTAAAAACAAGACAAGAGACGTGAGGGAAAGGTTAAAACACGGAGCACAAACGGGGACGGAGCGGGAAAGGAGAGTGTAACAGATATTATCTTATCGTGAGTTACTCTGTGATTCCCACCCCTACTGGTGATCATCAAAGTGCAGGTCCAGCTTTGATGGAATCTTCTTCCTCGAGAGTGTCATGGATTTGCACTTTGATGGTTCAAAGGCAGTCTTCCATCGGTCTCCCCAGATATTTATTTGGTGGAGATCCCTGTTTAGGCTAGCTTCCACTTCGGCGTTCTCTGCTGGAGGTCTTATACGGGTGTAAAGAGTTGAGTCAGCATACAGGTACTTCTCCTGACTTATTTTTCCATAGAGTTCAAAAGGAAAATTTGTCAGGAGAAACAACCCTTCAAGTGATCCATCCATATCTGCTGCATATTTGGCAGCAGAGTGATGGTTTAAGGCTTGTTTGATACGCCAGACCCTTGATGACTTAGAGCCATTTAGCCAACCATGTGTTCCACACTGTTCCAGTGTAATTTAAAGCTAAATCTAGTCCCACCCCCCAATTCCCATAGAGATCCATTCAAATGCAGAGGTTATAGTATCGCTTCTAAGAGTACCTGGAAATAAGATATCTTACACCCGGCGCAAAGCGGCGCTAACCCAAACGCAAGTGTCTTTGCTATCTTACACCCGGCGCATGGTTCATTATAACGCCTTACGTTCACGCCGTTTAACTAGCATGTATTCTTGCGCCCATTACAAGTGAACTGGGTGTGTTGGTCTTAAGATGAGGAGTGGCCAGGATTCTTTTTGGTGTATTGCTATCTTGAGCCAGCAGAAAGCGCTTGCGCCAGAACCACCACAAACCTGGTCTAAAGTCATGTCGCAGTTGTTTACATGTTATTTTAACGGTGCATATAAGTGCGTCTACATAGGCATGTGTACAACGCGCGTACCCTCCTGTCTGTTACACACAGGGGCGCGCACAAGCATGACTAAAATATCTAGATCACAATGTGAAATATTATTATTGTGTAGGCTATATCAAAAATGCATAATAATAAAAGGTTCCATAGGTCCACATACCTTTCCCTCAGCGAAGGGAAACGATGCTACATTACATTGCTCTCAGCCCACTCCATCAACATCCAGGCGATGTGAGATGGTACGGGACAATGGCTATCCATTAAAAATGAGCTGATACCTATATCAAGCCTAATGCGCGAATTGTCATTTGCACCTTATGCGTGAATTGTCATTCAATGGAAAACTCGCGCACTGCAATAGACGGACATTTGAGTTCTGAAAATGCGCTTCAGATGTCATTACAATACAGCTCTGTTTATCTAGGAATACAGCCTGTAAGTAAATAGAATGGTTTGTGACTGAAAAAAGTTCAAAACCTTGTCCAGTGAATATTGCCTTTATTGTTTTTCAAATAGCCTAGGCTACAGCGGACTCGCTGTGCATAAGGTTTTTTCGATAGCCTATGGTTAAAAAACAGCTTTATTGTATTTATTGTCATCATTAAGGCAAAATAACGTTATTTATTGTATTAATCAAAATTAGAATGCAGGTAATGAACTTCGGGATGAAGCTTGAACATGAGTTCATTGCATAATCAAACAAAATTCGTTAAACAAGCAGGCTAATTTGGCGTTTTCTAAGGTGAGACGGAAGCAATTGGTCGCTTATTCTCAGCTGTTGCAGGTGCTTTTAACGAAATTTAACCGCATATATTTTGTAAACAGCACTGTCAGGAATTACCGGGAACTCATAATGGTTAGCCTGAATAATATTGATCATAGGCTACTATTGATCCATATAGCCTATTCCTTGATCGCTCTAAACACGCACGAGCATGTCTGTTTCGCCATCATAAGCAATCCACCAAGGTGGAAAAGCAGGCTTTTAAAGGGAATGGGATATGACATTTTGATTGGTCTATTGCATGTCACGCCCAAGACACACCTATAATTAATGAAGAGACTAGGTTCAGCCCAGTTGCACCTTGTGCCGTGCTTAGCGCCCAAAAAACACGCCGTTAAAATAGCAAAAGTGGACTTGGACACGCCCTAAATGGACTTAGCGCCATGCGCTTAGACCAACCGCCAAGATCGCCAAGATAGGGCCCCAGGAGTCTTTTGATATCCTTTTATACAGTCATGATGGCATCACCTTTTTACCTGTGGAATACCTGTTTACCACAGAAGTTGTTTGAGAGAATGGCAAGAATGTGCAAAGCCGTTATCAAGGCAAAGGGTGGCTACTTTGAAGAATCTAAAATATAAGACTTTTTTAAATTTGTTTAACCCTTTTTTGGTTTTTGCATAATTTAATTTGTGTTATCTCATAGTTTTGATGTCTTTACTATTCCAAAATGTGGAAAACAGTAAAAATAACAGAAAAAAACCTTCTATGAGTAGGTGTGTCCAAACTTTTGACTGGTACTGTGTATATATATATATATATATATATACACACACACACACACACATATATTATATATATATATATATATATATATAATATACACAGACACACACACATACACATATATATATACATATATATATTGTGGCAGCCGGCAGAAGAACCCGAGAGGAGTGGTGGTAAATGGCCGATATGTGCTTCTCCCTGTCGTGGAAGCCCATATGAGGATCTCCGGCTCCGCCCTCGCCCAAGTTAGCACTGAGGACACAACGCAGCTCACCTGTGCGGAATCAGCAGAGCCCAGCTGCGCAAAATCAAACCGGCAATCAGGTTCCCAACCTTTTACAACTCGAGGCCCACACGACCGACCACAAAAACCTCCGCGGCCCACAACAGGACCCCAGCCGGTGGGCTGGGCTAATGAATTTTGACGCAACAAACAATAAAAAATAATAACACTAATGTTACAGAAAAAAATTAATTCAAGGATCCCGGGCTAATAGGGCGCTACTATATAATTGAAATGCACGTTACTAAATCTTTAACCAGTAGCAACACAATCACTGCTGTTAATTGAGAATGGACACAGTTAATTCACGAGCCAAATCAAATGCATACAAAACCAATGCTGATGTTATGTGAGATTAATCAAATGTGTCGTTACATCTAATTGACAAATTCAACCTTTATTTATAGAAACGATAGTGTGGGATAGGCAGACAAAAACATGATAGTGACGTTATTTAAGTTCATTTGATTGAAAATTACTGGAGGGCCAGGCTGATGTTACTCAGAATGTTTTCATAAACAGTTGTAAAACATAGCTAGATACTAGATAACTGGATCCCAGAGCCATAATTTACAATTACATAAAAAGCTTGTTCGGAATGGCTAGTTACAAAGGAATGTATTTTGTGCATTCTGGCTAGCTATCGTTATTAAAACCAAGCTAGGTTTTGCAAGTAAAGTTAAATGCATTCATGTTTAAAGAGTAGGCCTACAAACTAACCTGGCCACTCGACAAGGACACTTACGCTTCCATGCCGCATTTCTTTATTCAAGTCGTTATAAGTCTTCGACATGTCGTATGCTACATTGCAGGGGTTTTCAGACATTGCATGTAACATCAGCGCATATGTTTAAAATGTGCGATGATCGCTAGGTGGCATAATGGGATAAGAATGCCGCATTTCGCATTCAGTAGACTAGGCCTGGCGGTCATCTGCGTTTGCATCGAAATGTGTGGGGTTAATTATTCAAGTATACAAAAATATACAAAATATGCAGTTGTATACCAAACATAAAGTATTTGAATAAACAGTCGCAATGAAAATAGAAGGTGCCAGGGGTTCACTTCACAATCAGAATCAACACAGCTAAAATGGTGGTCACATCGATCAAACAATTCTACAGCCACTGTAGAGACCAATCAGAGTTCTCCCTAAATCTGATGTCTTATCTTTTGCAAAAATAATTAAAATACGCGATTATTTAATTGTTATTTAATTTGGGGTAATAACCTCTTTTTTGACCAAAAAAAATTTCAGTGTAACCTCTTAATACCAAGGGCAAAATATACCAATTCTTGCCTGTTTTTACTAGTGACCAACAAAGCTGTTTATCTCAACTGTAAAGGCTACAAATATGGTTCATAGCTTTAATTAAAACAGACAACTGCACTATTATGACAAAGCAGTCATAATTCATATACATACACATTTTGCTACTTAAAGGAACTATATGTAACATTGACACCGAGCGTTTAAAATGGGTACTGCAGTCCAAATTCAGAATATTGGAGAGTTGTCTCCGCCTGCCCCCTCCTCCCCAGACTCGAAGCTCATGCGGGTTGCCAGGTTGAGGACACTGAACGAACACGAGCACAAGACGAGCCAAGCGCAACATTATATTTTGAGACGAGCTTATTCTATTTTGACAATGACAAGCGACCACGAGTCCTACACTGTAAGTTGATCAGCTAATGTATACGTTTGCAATTTATTTATTGTTTGCAAATTATAAACCAGCTCATGTGGATTTTTTATAACTCTGTCAATGTTAGCTAGATGCATGGCTGGCTATGTTTACGGTCACACAGATATAAGCTAACGTTAGTGGTATGTTTATGTAGGGACAATGGACTACATTTCCATTCATTCCACAGGTAACACAAGCCACATGGTCAAAATGGACCCCAGCGTGATTTCCGTAGCCAATCCTGTAGCTCGGAAATACGAGTAAGGGTCATAAAACCATAAAGCAGAGAAGACTGAAGAATTCCAGTCTCTCTCCCCCTATCCCCTTTTATATACTTACTTTTTCTTCTCTCGCGCGGTCCTGCGGCACGCAACTGCACAAGAGGCAGCATTGCAATTTCTAAGGTGGATCTCCATTGCACCAGCAATACAGCGGCAACAGCATCAAAGGCCGCGGAGAGCGACGCAAACGGGTTAGCTTGCCTACGGCATCTAACCATAGAACTGAATAAACGCAACTCCGACCGAGGTGTGTTCCAGCCACGGACAAAGACGACCAGACGACCCGCATCCCTACCAGGAGACGCCCTTACCATCCACATCACGGACAAGCCAGCTATAATCAACTTACCGCGGACTTCAGTAAGACTGATCAAACATCCCAGGCATAGTTTAGGATTTTAGTCTGAACTGTTTATCGGTAATTTGATTGCATCTCGATTTTGTACGATAGGAGCTGTATTAACGTGTTGCGCTGGTTAGCAAGCTAGCCGGCTGGCCTACCTTTTATTGCTAATGTGGTGCAACTAACTAACTCGAGCAGGCCTCACTGGTTTGTCCCTCTATCCTAACACGTACTAACATTCGTGTGATATGATCTCATTTTAGCTTACTGTAGATGATAAATACGTTATTTTCTGACCGAAGTGCGTGAACTTATTTATAGTAGGCTAATATCAGATTTGAGATCAATACACAGTTAGCTTGCTCCACGTGATTCCTTTGTTCCCTGAACGCACACGTGGCATAGGCCTACACACCGACACATACACACACATATGTGCATACACACACAAATGCTACAATACGCTCACCACACAATATGTCCATTTAGTAGAACGTAATATTCATGTTCATGTTCCCTTGTTTAATAAATCTATTTTTGTTAAAACTGGTGTCTGTTTTGATGTCGTATGAACACGAGAATTGAGTCAAACCTAATCACTAATACCTTCAACGCTTATGAATTATTAGTTATTAGTGCTTTGATGGTAAATTGAAGTAGTAGTAATTATAATCCATAATAATCAAATGAGACTGATTTAATTTTAACCTAACTTAAGAATAATAAGGGTAAACCTCATTATTCCTTAGTTATTGCCTATATTTCTGGCATCCCATGTAAGCGTTTATATATATATATATATATAGAGGCATATTCCTTACATTTATGGCGCCCCGTCAAGGATATTCTCTACATTTATGGTGCCCAGGTGAAGACTGGTAAGACGAACATGTTTTAATTGTCTATCACCATTACTGCTAAATGTATATGTAAACGCCTTGCATGAGTAATACTCCACATGTAGGAATATAGAGGCATGTTCCCTACATTTAGCTAGTAGCTATATACACACATATATTTAAATCTTTAGCTAGCTAGCTAAATGAAAACGATGTTGAACTTAGCTTAGGCATTCGTAAATCGGCTGTCGGAGTGCCGGAGTATATCTGGTTGTTCGTAATGGGCAGTCAACTCGGAGAATAGTGAATCACATAGGCCAAAACAAATACAGACGTTCCGATCCGGAATGGAAATTTCAAAGGAGAACATACTGGCTGTAGCATTGTTGTCGGAGAAGCTAGTATTTCGACTTAGCATGTTTCCTTAATCTCTGATGCCATATCATGGTAATTTTATGATTTAGTACAGTAGATTTGTTACATATAGCTCCTTTAATTATAACAATTTATACACAGAAATTGTGAAAAAACTAAAAAACGGGTACCTACATTAAAATTTCTGATTTTTTTAACCTGATGAGCTACAAGAGCTATGGAGAAAATAACCCCTCTTTGTGATTTCTCAATATGCTATCTATCTCTCCTAATATTATGGTGTCAATATCTCAAACCATTCAAATTCTACAGAGCTTTTTTTCAGGTGAACCATTTCGGTTACCAAATTTGGCACAAATTGTGCCAAATTGTGCAAAATGGCAAGGTTCCAGAAAAGTCTCAATATGATTTCTTTTTTTAAGTGATAATTGGCAATAAAGGTTATTTTTTAGATGTGTTTTTGGTGTGTTTCATATTACACAACTAACTAGCCTATCTGTGGTACCCAAAAAGATCTCCAAACCCATGTAGCAGCACAGTGAATCTGTGCCCCATTAGCCAGAAATGAGCCCCATGAGCCCCATGAGCCCCATTAGCCAGAAATGAGTCCAGGTATATGCAAACGGGATATAAAATCAAATGTTCACCAGTTTCCTAGATAAAATAACCCCCTGCATAATAATCAACAACAAACTCATCCTCATGTTATCTCTCCCTCATGTTACGTCATGCATAAATTGCTCATTCGTTTACGTGCACAGCCTGCTGTACTGCATACAGAACAATTTACTCATGTGGAACAATAACTACTAAACAAACACTTCAGAAGCCATTTAATTCAAAAGAAACTCGGAACAGCTTGTCTCAGACACAAATAGATAGCCAGCTGCTATGTGTAATTTTGCTGGCTAGCTTGCCATTGTTACAATATAGTAATGTTAGCTATATTCATTTAATTCAGAGGGATTCGTTTTATACATAACAGTGAATTTGCACTGGTATACTGGCAAAAAAATCTGTTACCTTAAACCACTCAGCGTCACTGAGACAAGATCGCAAAAACGTCTTTGGGCTAGGACCTGCTGCATGGAGAAATGCTTGAATAACCTAGACATAACTAACCAAAAACTGTATGAAAGAGACTGTAAAGTAAAATGATGAACAGCCACCGTTACCTAATGAATTATACTTTGCTAAACGGAATGTAGCTAGCTGCTACAACCTAAAAACACTCTGCGCCATCTTGGTACGAACATTACGCATGGATGCCTCCTCCTCTTACGCGAAGTTCTATCTACGTGACTTCCGAGGGCATTGTGTTGAATGAGGGCTTGTCTGAAAGATAAGAGTCTTTGCTATTGGCTGGAATATTTGACAAACAGTTTAAAACCCCAATAGAAAGCAAATAATACTCGCAGTGGAGGCGGGTCGATGCAAGTTTTTCCCACTTCAGATAGGCCTATTGTGCTATCAGTCAAAGAAATACACCCAATTGATGACGGTTTTGGATAAAACCCTGCAATAAAGTACAAATCCCCTTTGGCTAAAATATACTAAGCCACGGTACTCCAGAAACTGGCTGAGTTTCACAACGGCAAACTGAACACAGCCGAACTACTTGTGATGAAGTTGGTTTAAAATTTGAAAAAATTTGAAAAAAATCTTGTACAGCCGTATGAAAGTTTTAAAGTATTTTTTCTTGAAGTCTAAAGGTATAACGATTTTTCAAACCAAAGATTTGTGAAATACAATTAAGCAGAACAGTTTACCAGCACATTGTTTATGGTGTGGCATCAAGCTGCAATACACATTTGGGAATTAGGTCGGAGTTTCCAACGTAATTTACAAAGTTTTAACTGAACGTTTTGGGCTTAAAAACCACTTTCCCAGAAGGAATGGATATATCTTAAGGATATATAATCAAAATATTGAGGTGAGCAGTTTGTTATATATTATTAAATTACTGAAATGTATAATTTAATAATTTCCGTACCGCTAGGGGGCGTTTGGCAGCAAGAGGTTAAAATGACCTCTGTTCTAAAGGCTTTACCCTCCTCCGTCTCATATTTTCTTGTCTTTCTTTAATTGCCTGTGTATTATTTGCGTATGTAACGTTATGTTACTTTACTATGTTTTATTTTATTGTAATACTCAATCCTATCTTTAAAAACTAATGTAACAAGCACCACTGAACTGCTTGTGGATTAACAAGACAATAAACATGCGCAGGCTTCCCGCGAAAATTGTGTTGTTGAAGTTAATTGGTTGACTAATCAGATTGTGCATTCATGTTGCACATGACCAAGTGTGTATCCTTCATGTAATTACCTTTGTTGACCACAGAGGGAGTGTACAGTCTGTGAGGCATGTCGCCCATAGACACACATCTCCTGAACGTATTCCAATAGCTATTTTTTGTGGGGACTTGATTTCAGGGCCCCACCACGACTCAGGTCCCCACCTTATTAGTGTGTATTCAGGTCAATGTCCCCATAATATAATCAATACAAATACATACAATATGCACACCACACACTCTCTAACAGACAAACACACACACATTCACACAAGCACATACACTGAGAGACCCATAAGCACATAATTGCCAATGCTTTGCTTCAATTCCTGTGCAAATGGCTGTGGAACCTAAAAATATCCCGCAGTGCGCAAACATGTCTGCTTGAGTAGCGCAATGGTTCAGGAAACCGAAGAGCATGCAAGTGACATACATGCTTGTTTTCATCCATGAATGACATCAACACATGTTCTCTCTGTGTCTATGGAGACAAGTTGCCCCTGCTGGAGGGGCAGAGGCACATGAGCAGTGGTATGGGAAGTAGCATGGGTGATTAACACTAGAAACACGCATGCTGGCTCATTAGCATGCACATGCAATATCACTAGGCAAGTCAAAAAGTAAGCTTCTCACTCAGAATGTCATGCAAGGGTGGACAGCAGTTCAGAATCTCAGTTTCTCCTGGATCATCACTGAATTGGCACACATGGAGTGATGGCATTTACAATAATGCGCTGCCCCTCTTGCCCCCCACATCTCCCAGACTTTGCCACAGTCCCTGCCTGTGTCTCCTGAGGAGAAGAAGCAACTACCCGGTGCCAAGAAGCTGCCAGGTCCAGCTGTGAACCTGTCTGAAATCCAAAATGTGAAGAGTGAACTCAGATGGGTCACTAAAGACTAGATTCACAGGTACAGACATATACACACATACTCAACATTCAACTTACATACTTAAACAGTCGCATGGTCACACAGCCTGGGTCACACAGACTGACTCACTAGAAGGATCATTACCTGATATCAAGTTGCAATGAAACATTTAAGGAAGTGATTTTCCTGTTTCTCTCACACACTGGCTGCGTCCCAATCCAGTTTTTGCTCCACCCTCGCAAACTTCACTTGCAAACTTCACTTGGGAGGATGTGACGCACATACCAAAAAAACAGGAGTATACACTTGCGTTTAGCGAGTGGGAGGGAGCGAGGGCGGAGCGGGTTATTTGAATTGAGACACACTTCACCCCATCTATACTCGGAAGTTATGCTGCTGCACAGTGGCGTATCGTGGGATCTCTGATCATGTCTGTCACTGTAGCCTAGGCTACCTTTAAACGGATTAAACTCTCAACCTGTTTACACTAATTATCAGTCAAGCAATTGATTTACTGAATAACAAATATCAATAAATACAGCAAGTTGTGTGGGCTAGCATATTTATTTGTGTCATAAATTTGCGTAGCATTTAAATAAAGCATTTAAACCGAACATATTTTCAACCTGTTTCCATTTATTTTGCTTGCTTATGTCAATCAAACAAATTCCTTGAATAGCCTAATCAATTATGTAGCCTATAGGCTAATGATTAACAAATGACAATGACAAAGAGATAACCAACGTGAGATTGTTTAATAAGGGTGGCAATAATTCTGAATAATTAACTGGCAAAAAAAGACACAACGTTTTCTGTGAATTGCACGCATTGCGTTTTCTCCTCATCACGTTAAAGAATGTCATTAATTTAAGAGGGCACTCGATTTAGTCAAAACGATTTAAACATTAGAAAGCATAGGCTATGTTTAAAAAGGAAAACCTCTTAAATTGCTGGAACCAGCGTTGAGGGCAATGCATGCTTTCAAGCTAGAAAAACGAATTTACCCAAATATGTTTTGTTCATTGATCACTTCGCATGACATAGGCTATTAACGCATTTTGCGTCAGCCCAAATGTAGATATAGTAAAAATGCTGCACAAGTTTATTTACCTATTCGTCTTGGTTATTGAGAAATTTAATAATTTGATTGTTAGGCTATCTGTGCAAATTATAGGCTACGGAAAAATATTGAGAGACAGTAGCCTAATAATCCATTTAAAAGCAAGATTAAGCTACAGAGAACCTGGTAGTAGCCTACACCCCTCCACAGTACGCTACTCTGTTGCTGCAAGCAATTTGCTAAACTATGAAATACAAAATAGCAAACTACTACTTGATTAACCTGTATTTATTAGCCTATACACAGTCTTTTACATTCTGTATGCGCCTTTAATGTGTAATACCGCGATAAACATTAACGTGATTATCACTAAACAGGACGTTCGATGTGAATTGTGGGTAATACGAGCTTGCAGTCTGCTCTTTTGCAGACTCGTTCCCTTGAGAAAAGTTGAGGGTGGAGGGGCTATGTCACAAACTTCATTTGGCTTTCTAACGGATTGGACTCACACTTAAAATGGAGGCCGAGGGTACA
Source organism: Synaphobranchus kaupii (assembly GCA_029718625.1). Classification (NCBI taxonomy): domain Eukaryota; kingdom Metazoa; phylum Chordata; class Actinopteri; order Anguilliformes; family Synaphobranchidae; genus Synaphobranchus; species Synaphobranchus kaupii. The sequence continues at coordinate 69,341,883 of CM056377.1, read as the reverse complement.
TCCTGGTCTCAAAAGGGATTCCCCCAAGTGAAGTTTGCAAGTGAAGTTTACGAGGCTAGAGCAAAAACTGGATTGGGACGCAGCCCTAGTTGATGAAGCAGAGGAGATACTCTTTCATTATGATGAAAACCATACCTTCCTCAATGTAAACAAGTTAAGCAGTCCAAAAACAAATGATCACCAGGGTGGACTGTCCTGCCTCAAAGTACTTCCAAGTCAGTAAAACCATGTCAGCTGTCATGGCACTGCTCAACCACATGGTCTCCCCAACCAACCAAACCGCACCCCCCGCCCAACCCACCCTCCCTGCTCCATGTAGGGGCCTGGGAGTCTATTAACACACGTCTCACCCAGACTCTGTTGCTGGGCTTGAGCCCAGGACCATTAATTGTCTGCGATGTTACATTATCAAATGCGGGGGCGAAGAGAAAACACAGGGCAACAGGCCAAATAAAAAAGGTCTCTGACCTGTTTACATAGCCATATTGAGCTTGGACGCTAGGGCAGTATTTTGCTGTCACACACATGCAGATACACACACAAACAAATGCATGGATTCTCACACACACACACACACACACACACACACACACACACACACACACACACACGCATGGAGGCACACATACAAACACACAGACACACACATACAACACATAATTTATCTCTTGAGTACCATGTTGACCTTGTGTTTCTTGGCTTTTTTCCAGGGATCCAAGTCTGCCACACCCCCATAAATACATGCACACACACACACCAAGCCCATTTTGGAACTACAAAACCACTGAATTCACTGAAGTAAGGCTCAGCCCTCTTCAGAAGATCACATGGATGGGGGCGAGGCTTCACATCTTATGTCACAGACTGATGAAAAAAAACAAGAACAGGCACACCTTTCAAGAATTTTGAAGACCACACCACCCCCAGCTGGAACAGGCCTTGTCTTTTATCTTTTCTGCTTTCATTTGTCATCCTGTACTTTTCCTTTCAATTTTTATGTCTTCCTGATCAGTGATCCTCTATATGCCTGCTATTGCTATAGTAACTGTGATATTGTCTTCACTGCTGTGGGATATTAAACTCTGTGCTGACACACATGGAATTTCTCCATTTACATGTTGCTATCAGGTGTGTTATTATGATTAAAACCATGTAGTATCCTAATGGACATACGTATAACCTATCCCAACACTTGCATGACTGTTACAGTTTCTTCTTAGTTGTTTACACACATTTCCTGAAACAATGTCTGATGCACTCAAAGCCGCTAACAGAAAACTCAAAAAATTAACACGACTCAAAACCTCAAAAATACTTTTGAATATAAACAAGATTATCAGTTACCAAAATCAAATGCTTCCATTAACCCCTTCGCCCAGATGCCTATGTGACCAGGACGCCGGTGCCAAGATTTTGCCCAACTGAGACATCCGTTGCTCCTGCAGCCAAACTATGGATGTAGACAACAAAACTATGTGTTTTATCTTTATTGGTACACGGTTCATGACAACGTAGCAAGTCCATTGAACAAGCACCCAGTCTATACCTACCCATGCGTGACATAGTGGACAATAGCGTCTATGTGTGAGTTCATAAATTTATTTATTCATCATATAAAATTAGAATTCCATCACAGCAACAAGATAAACCCAACAATAGCCTGATCGTTGTTACGACTGAGTACTGGACTGGACCGAAACGCAAGACTCAGGGAGAATATTTATTGGAGACAAGACTACCCACACAGGGCAGCAGACAGGCAAAAGCAAAGTCCAGGGACAGGCAGGGGTCAGAACCGGGTAATCGGGATCAGTAGGGCGAAGGGCAGGAGCAGGGCTAGGACGAGGAAGGCAAGGCAGGCAGGAGAACCACAGCTGGGCTGGACGGGAGCAGGCAGGACAGGCGCAGGCTGGACAGGCAAGGGAATGCAACTGGACGGGTACACAGGACTGAACACAGGAACGAGGTGCAGGCAGGGAAAAGACAAGAATCAAAAGGCTGGAAAGTAAAATGACAAGCACAAGGCAGGGCACAAGACGATCTGGCACAGAACAAAGAAACTGGGGAGACTATATACCAGATTACTGACGAGACAACGAGGAACAGGTGAGATGAGAACACATGAGGGAACACAATTCAGGTGCGGGGAAGTGGAGACAAAAAATGGAGGGAGAGAGGGAAAACGGACTGGAATGCACATAGAAACGGGAAACCCGGAAATCAGGACAGGCACGGGACATGACAATCGTATGCCAGAAAAACCCTGCTTACTCAAATGCAATTGTGTCATTATACCACGTCATTCTACTGTGAATATCTGCTACTAAATATTAAATAAATATACAATCCTACGATTGGTTTTACACAGAGATGTTCCTTTCAAAATCAGTGGTCATTTATTGTTTTGGACAATTTGTTTGAGAAATACACACCAGTTTAGCACGTTATTACACTATCCGGAACGTCTGTGCGCCAAACCCCATATGCTCTACCTGCAGCTCTGAAGTATTTTACGTCATTTCGGTTTTATTCACAACTGTTTTATCCAATAGAGGACAGTATATCCTTCTCAGCGGTGTTTGCAATTTTTTCTTGAATGCATTGAACAATAAATTGCAGCCCAGTGTAACAGCATTTTTTATCTAGTCAATGTACTATGATGCAAACAGCTACAGAAAACTAATTAGCTGATTTTGCTGGCTACATATGTACATTAGTTTTTCCACTCGATCCAGTAGGCTTTCATTGAAGCTAGAACATTTGCCAGCATTTTCCTGTTGCTGGAATATTATTTTATTGTAATGTTAACATACATAATATAGGCTATAGGCATATTATCTTCCTGGGCTATTCTTGTCACTTAAAGGGATAGTTCGGAATTTTGGACATAATGTCTCAATTACGACTTACCCATGATGTAGTTGATTGATGGAAACCATTTTCAGCTAATTCCATGCTGTCCCTTCTTTTGGACATACACACGTTGCCAATGCTTGCGCAACTCTATGGTAACCGGTCGCATCCTCTACCAAACACACTTAAACACTCCACAGTGCACCTAATGCAAATAGAATACAACAACAGTCTATCTGGGTTATTTTGAGTGTTTATACCATCATTTTTGAAGTCAAACTATCGTTGAATCCTTTACTTTGTGCTGACCTATATTTTCTGTGGAAGTACGGCGGAGGAGCGATACTTTACGTTACCTACGAATGTAGTGCCGGCACTGGTCGACTACAACAACAAAGAAGAGTAACAAGTTACAATGGCCACGTTCGCTCCGCCGCCGTACTTCCACAGAGAATATAGGTCAGCACAGAGTAAAGGATTCAACGATAGTTTGACTTCAAAAATGATGGTATAAACACTCAAAATAACCCCGATAGACTGTCGTTGTATTCTATTTGTGTTGGGTGCACTGTGGAGTGTTTAAGTGCGTTTGGTAGTGGATGCTACCGGTTACCATAGAGTTGCGCTAGTATTAGCAATGTGTGTATGTCCAAAAGAAGGGACAGCATGGAATTAGCTGAAAATGGTTTCCATCAATCAGCTACATTATGGGTAAGTCGTAATTGACACGTTATGTCCAAAATTCCGAACTATCCCTTTAAGGCATGTAAAATAATCCAATTCACTGTGCGCTGATATAATCATTGAGAGGATGGGGTCGGAGGACCACACACGACTGGAGGGGAATCCAAAAGCAACCCACAAATGTGGGAGCCACTAGTAAGGACAAATAAACAGGAAGCCCCGATAGAACAGGGAAAAATGAAATGAAAAAGGGAAAATAACCCCCAGCAAATGCCAACTAATAACAACCGAGAAAAGAGAGTGAAAACAGGCTTGAGACTCGAGCAGGTAAAGAACCTCTTGCTCGAAAATAAACCAACAAGCTCAGCGAAGAGGGTATAAAGGTAAACAGAAGTTACTGCCTCAAAGAGGACAGAAAAGCAACAGAGGAGAGAACCAAGGAAAGAGTGAAATAAAAGGAAAGACTGATCCTATGGATCTAAACCTAAGCTCTCTAAACTAAAAAGATTCCTGTGTTTCTTTCAACACAAAAGAAATGCAGTCCTCCGGCTAACCATTTACCTGGCTTGACGTGGCAAAGAATGACACAAAAGCCCGGAACAAAGAGCGAGCTGAGTTTAAGTAGCCTGCTAAACACCTGTATCAAATGGTAATGAGGTAGTTACATTACATTACATTACATTACAGGCATTTAGCAGACGCTCTTATCCAGAGCGACGTACACAACTTTTTCACTTTTTTTTTTACATATCCATTTATACAGCAGGATATATACTGAAGTGATTCAGGTTAAGTACCTTGCTCAAGGGTACAACGGCAATGTCCTACCTGGGAATTGAACCTGCAACCTTTTGGTTACAAGGCCAATCTCTTCTGCGTAGCCGAGGTGCACAGGAGAGACACACTAACTTTCCTCCAAACGGCCTGACACCTCCGGACAAAGGACCCTGTGGACGGTACCTCTATGTTCTTCTCCAATTCGGGGAACAGAGGAGGTTAGTACCCCAACTGAGCCTCGAATGGCGAGAGTCCCGAGGACGTATTACGCAGAGTGTTATGAGCGTATTCTGCCCACGAGGGATGATGACTCCACAAAGTTGGATTGGCCACGGTTTGTCCGTTAGTCTCCGGGTGAAATCCCGAAGACAGACTAACGGAAGCCCCCAGCTGCGAACAGAAAGAACGCCAAAATCATGCTGCAAACTGACACAACGATCAGACACAACATCCTGGGGCAGGCCGTGCACTTTAAAAACATGGTCGACCACCAACCGTGTGGTTTCCGGTGCTGATGGCAACTTAGGCAGAGCGATAAAATGCTCCGCCTTATAAAATCTATCTATGACCACCAGAGTCACTGTGTTGCCTTCAGATGCTGGTAAGCCCGTATTAAAATCCAGGGCAATGTGGTTCCAAGGACGACTAGGGATGGGCAAAGGGCGCAGAAGCCCAGAGGGTGGGAGCTGAGAACCCTTGTTACGGGCGCAGATCGAACACACCGAAACAAACTCCCTAACTTTCTTCTCCATTCCAGGCCACCAAAACCGCCTGGACAGGAAAGCCTTTGTCCGATGGACACCAGGCTGATCCGTGATGTGGGAGGAATGACCCCATTGCAGTACCTGACTGCGCACCCCGGAGGGCACAAATAGGCAATTAGGAGGCCCCCCACCCAGGTCTGGCTCGAGTCGCTGAGCCTCTAGCACAACGGACTCAATGTCCACGTGACTGGGGCCAGAATCCGCGCAATGGGAATAATAGGCTCCGGAAGGTGGTCGTCCTTGGACCAGTCGAAAATCCGCTAAAGCACATCCAGTTTAACGTTTTTGGAGCCTGGCCGATAAGTTAGTATGAAATTGAACCGAGAAAAGAACAACGACCAGCGGGCTTGCTGTGAATTGTGGCGTTTGGTGTCCTGAATATACTCGAGGTTCTTATGGTTGGTCCAAACCGTGAAAGGATGCTCAGCCCCCTCGCCTGAAAAACAGGGGGCACTAGTAAGCCTGAACGGCATGACCCGATATTCGTAGTGCCCGGTGTGGGTATTAAAGGCAGTTTTCCACTCAAGTTGTAAGTGTTCCGAAGGTCGAGTTTAGTGAACACTGACGCCCCCTGGAGATGTTCAAATGCAGAATTCATGAGTTGCAGCGGGTAACCATTCTTAATAGTAATATTATTGAGGCCTCAATAATCAATACTGGGCCTCAAACTCCCATCTTTCTTTTCAACAAAAAAAAAAACCGGCACCAGCCGGAGAGGTAAAGGGTCTGATAAAGCCATTAGCCAGAGCCTCCTCAATGTAACTTCTTATTGCTGCGCTTTCTGTGGCCAACAAAGAATAAAGAGAGTCCCTAGAGGAGGTACTGTGCCTGGATGTAGATCAATGGCACAGTCATAGGGCCTGTGAGGTGGCAAGGTAGTGGCTCGCTGCTTGCTAAATAATTGGTAGGCACGTTTGCTGGCAGAGGAAACTCGAGCGCTCCCATCACTCCAGTATTATCCAGACCAGAGTGGGAATGAAGCGGAGAATCAAAAATTTGTTGTCAATCACAGAATTCCTCCATGGAAAGATCGTCCATAGGACGATTCCAATCAGCCAGCGAATTCCAGGCGAAACTCTCCTCCCTATCCACTGAGAAAGTAGAAGACCAATTCTGATTAGCCGGGAAACTCGCTTCCTCATACTTGCTGACCGAACTAGATTCAGAGACAGACCCACAACCGCCGCTGCAGCGGACGATGACGTCAGCAGGCAATGCGGTGCACATTGGGGACCCCATTGAAGGATGGTGTTTTTACTCTCACCCCAGTTGACCTGCGGATTATGCTGGACCAACCAGGAGTGCCCTAATAATTATTCTAGAACGTGGCGCTGTGATGGCGACATGTAGTCCAGCTGTCTCTTGTTTCATGTCTGCTAATTTGATTGTGTTTTATTGTATCAAGCTTTTATCTTTTGTCTTTTAATGTGCTGATATGTCTGTTATAGGACAGGGAAACAAATAGAGTTTTTTTCAGGGTGCTCCTGCTGCTCTTTTTAATAATATTACCAATTTATCCAGATCCTAATTTTGTTTATGGTCATCACCATGGAGACGCATTCATAACATATACTCGGGGATGTCTGATGATCTGCGGCAACAAAGTTACCATTGCTCTTTGCCGGAGTTTGAGTTTGATATCAAGATTGATACAGGACTGCAGGCGATCCTCAAAAGACCACCAGGGAAAAGAAGGAAAAGAGGATGCAGGGAAGGAGTGAGGCAAAGACTGAAGAGGCTAAGTGGTAAAAAGGCATATCCACTGCTTCCCTCAATAGTTCTAGCGAACGTCAGATCCCTTAGAAATAAATTGGACAAACTTCACGCCAATGTTGAATTTCAATGGGCATACAAAGATGCTAACATCATCTTTCTAATGGAGACGTGGTTGGATGATAAGATTGCTGACTCTGAGCTTTCTATGGAAGGGTTTGGTTCTCCATTCCGGCTAGATAGAGACTGTACTTGCATAGAAAAAAGTTACGGAGGCGGAGTTTGTGCGTATGTCAAAAAAGCTTGGAGTAAAACAGCTGTGATCCGAGAGACGCATTGCTCCGCGGACCTGGAGTTGCTAGCCTTGTCTTTTAGACCCAAATATCTACCGCATGAGTTTGGTCACCTTTTTAATCATTGTCAATATCCCACCTTCAGCCAATAAGACCAGTGCAACAGATACAATTGTATCTTCTGTTCACCGCGTAGAATCAAAATCTCCTGATTCTCCAGTGTTAGTCTTAGGTGATATGAATAGCTGTAAACTCAATAAATCCTTGCCACTATACCATCAGTTGTAAGGAGGAGTGTAAGGTTCGGAGAACCAAGTGCCACAACCAAGGAATCTGAAAGTGTATTTCGTGAGAAATACACCACTAAGCGGACAGCTCCGCAGTAAAGGGAGAAATGAAACAAAAACAATGGGAATCAAAACCTCCCAGCATAAGTCAAAACAAAAGAACCCCAAAAGAGGGCAAACTCGACGATCGCGAGTAATATAACAACAAAGGAACCTCACGCTCTCACACAAGAGGCGTATAACTGGAGGTCAGAGAAAAACAAAAGAAAGCTCATGTAACAAGGGCGAAAGAAACGTAATAGAAAAAGAACCTGTTACCTACAGCTCAAGGTGTGAACGAGCTGAACAAAAGGTAACAGGTAGAGGAATATAAAAGGATAAAGAGAGAAAAGGAAACAAAAAAGACTAAATAAATCTTTACCCTAAAAGATTTATTTACCCCTTTACCCCTACGTTTCTGAAGTTTCTGAACAACCAGAAACGTAGAGACCTCTATCCTTTACCTTACCGACTCCGATAGTCAAATAGCAAAGACAATATCGAAGCGTTGGAAATGCAGAAGTCCTGGGCTATTTATAACCGGCAGGAAATCCAAAACAGGTGAAAGGAATAAATGCCGGGCGAGATTCAAACACGCGAAACGGAGGCGGAAAAATCCAATAGATTGCCCCGATGTCGTCAAAAGAAAGAACGACAGCAGAAACAACAGCAGGTTGCCAGAAACCATGACATCAGTATGTTACCTGTAAAACAAGGGGAAGCAAGACCATTGATCTGTGCTATAGTAACATCAAAAATACTTACAAATCGATCAGAAAGCCACAATGCTATTCACCTCATTCCATCCTATAAAACAAAATTGCAGAGGGAAGGAGTTGTCTACAAAACTGTTAAACAGTGGAATCATAAACAACTTGCGCCATAAAAAACTGTCATAAACAACTAGCGCAGGTTTTCTGTGACCTGTTCAATGCTCACTTGAGGAGCACATAGTTCCAGCACTATGGAAGTCATCAATTATCTCCCCTTGCCAAAGAAGGCCAACCCATCTGCACCCAATGACTTTAGACCTGTCACATTAACACCTGTTATAATGAAATGTTTTGAACGCCTGGTGCTCTCACAGGTCCAACAGAGTGTGCAGAGCATAGTAGACCCTCTACAGTTCGCCTACCAACAGAACAGAGGAGTTGATGATGCTCTCCTGACACTGCTTCACCTGGTCCAATCCCATCTGGACACACCAAACTACATCAGACTTCTCTAGTGCGTTCAACACAATCCAACCACACCTAATGGCTAAGAAGCTGCTGAAGATGAACCTCAACCCTCATCCTCTGAGTAATGTCTTTCTTAACTGACAGACCTCAGTGGGTTAGATATAAAGGCCACTGCAGCACCACCAAGACCATCTCAACTAGCTCACCACAAGACTTGGTAGTTTCTCCAGTGTTATTCACACTCTACACCGATGACTGCCAAAGCAACTGTCCTGAGATCACGTTCATCAAGTACTCAGATGATGCAGTAATTGTGGACTCATCCAACTCTGATGACAAGCTTCAATCTGCTGTCAGTCAGTTCCAACAGTGGTGTGAAGTCAATTTCGTGGACTTGAATGTGGAGAAGACTAAAGAAATCGCCATCGACTTCCGGTGTGAGCCATCCCCGCTGAGGCCCCTTACTATCGGAGCCAAAACAGTTGAGAGTGGAGGAGTACAGATATTTGGGTACCATCATTGATAATAAACTGACCTTTGAGGCAAACTGTCATCGAATGCATGCAAAGTGTCAGTCAAGGCTGTATTTCCTCCGGAAACTCAGTAATTTGGACAGTACTACAAGCATTTTACACCTGCTTCCTTGAGTCAGTGCTCACCTTTAGCCTAAAAGCTTCGTTTGGCTCATTAAGTGAAATCAGGCAACTGAAGCTGGAGAGGGTGACAGTACAGGCTAATAAAATCATAGGGAACCAACAAAAACCGCTGAAACATCTGTATGAGGAGCGTACAATGAAAAAAGGAAAGAAGATTATGGCCCTTCCATCACATCCCTTGAACTTTCTCTTTGAGACACTTCCATCAGGTCAAAGATTAAGGTCCTTGCCCCTTAAAGCAAAAAGAGCCCGAAACAGCTTTGTCCCTACAGCTGTTAGACTGCTTAATGACATTGGACATTTCAAGACAGTAAAGGCAGATGAGGAACTGTTATTGCTTTTGATGCTCAATTTTTCATCATAATTAATATTTAATGAATTTAATATAATATAATTTTGATCATAATACTAATAATAGTAATTAGGTGTGGTTGAAAAACCACACCTATTGTTATCGCTCAGACTGACCGTTATTATTCTTCTGCCGATTTTTCAAAACTCCTCCTACACTGTTCACACCATCGACACCATTCATACCTCATATTATACCTTTATACCCCCTCCAGGTTGCTATTACTTTTTACCTTTATACCATATACACTGACATTTTATCGCCAAAAAATGAATGGGGGTCAATGGGCACGTGCAGTAGCCTATTCATATTTCTCTGAAATTGTAAACAACTTTAAACCCTCAAAATTCCAATACAGGATTTCTGCCGAGTTGTCGCTTGTGCATACATCAACCTCTCAAGTTGCACTGCATGATAAAATAGCCCAAACCCATTTACAACCATCTTGCAACAGTCAGACAATGACATGCATAAAATGTACCGTTTCTACACACTCCAAAAACGTTTGTTCCGATATAGGGTAGCCTATAAGCTATTATTAAAAGGTTGAAACTTACAAATAAACATTCGGTGTATTTTCCTTTGCATGGGCGCGCCTACCCGATGTAGCGTTCATATTTTTTTCCACAAATCTCTGATTAACAGATTAAGAAACCAAATATCCTACCTGGTAGCGATTCTACAACTGGTTTCTGTTGTTGAAGAGATTCTCTTATTCCATTTTGCCACTGCCCAGCAATGTTGATGTTTCCACAGCCCTATCGCACTCGTGGCTGTAATAGCCTACGTTGCTGTTATGAAAAAACACACGTAACGTTACTTTTTAAGGTATAGCCTATAAATACATTGGGCTATGTATTTTATCCGAATTATGCACATAACTGTTACGTTGAATTATGAATGTACTGTATGTGATCATTCTGACATCGTAGCTATCAGCAAGTGGTTTGATGTGGGTCAGAAACGTCAGAAATAGTCAAGTATGACTGAGTATCTGCCACAGTTCTGTGGTATCTGCAGATCCATAGACTAGAAAAATAAGCAATGGCATCACTGAAATAGCTTGAATTAGGAACAGCGCCTACAGTGGCTGAATGGGACTACAGGGTCGGCGGTTCTTTTATTCACTGATTTTTATTTTTTGTTAATTATTAGCCTATACTTTTTTCAGTTTGATTGAGTCGAGGCCCCTTTCAGTTGAAATGAATGAAACATAGCAAATGCCGCCTATGCTTCCCATCTCTGATCCAAATCCAAATGCTGTCACGTCACGTTATGTTCTATAAGTTACAAAATTAATTGAATTGTTAACAAAACATTTTTAGCGCTGTTGAAATTTTTGCCTATGTTTTTGCTAAATGCTCATCTAGCCTACTAATCACTCCATTCAACATTATTCAACAAATTCTGATTTATGTCTTAATAACGTTAGCACAGACAACTTCCAAACAAAACATGACAAAAGCATAAGCCAGCTAGGCTACTGTGGTTAAGCTACCAGGAAAAACAAACCTTTCACTCTCCATGAAAATGCCAAGGTGACAGGGGCCAGTAGACTGTTAGCAAAATGCAATCGATTATGACATAGCTACAGCAAATAAACTATCCGCTACATATGATTGGGTTATAATCTCAAGTTTATACGAGTCAACAATGTTAAACTAAGTCTGTTAGGGTAGGTGGAAACACAGGACCCAGTAGCAGGCAGGTACTAGAAAAACCAAAGTTTATTGAAGGGGCAAGGCAGCAATCCATAGTACAACAGGCCGGGTCAAAAACCGGGGAGACAGGGCAATGGTACAAAGTCCAAAGAGTAGTCACAGAACAGGCAGGGGTCGGAACCAGGAAGGCACAGCAAAGGCACAAAAACAGAATCCAAAATCAGGGTCGCGAGAACACAGGCAGGGGTCAAAACCAGGGAGGCGTAAGAGGAACAAAAAGAAAACAAAATGAAGACTGAATACAAAAATAAAACAACAACAGGAGAAGGACTAGGGATAACAAAAACTCTGAGACAGAAACTCAGGAACCAAACAGACAACTAGGGCAGGTACTTGGAAAAATAGACTAACACACAGTAGCAAACCAACGGTGAGGAACTTGCGAAGAAACACTGAGATGACAGGGTATATATACACAGAGGGAGACAGACACAATGGGAATGAGGTGTGCAGAGGCGGGGAGGGGAGATTGCTCACACGTGAGAACAATGAGGGTTAACAAGGACCAATAATACAATAACAGGGGAAACGTAAGACACGGACTGGAATGCACATAGACACAATGATAACAAACGTGGACACGTGCAGAGAATGAGAAATCACAGATAGATGCAGGGATAGGATAACGAGGAGGGAAATGACAGATGCAGGTAGAAACTCAAGATGAATTAGTAATTAGTAATGTTAGTAGCGAACTCTAAAACCCTAATGTTAGTAGGTTAGCTGGTTAGTATTATATACACATTAGTTTGTTAAGCAGGTTAGTATTCAATCTAATCTAACAGTTAGTATGATTAGTACATTAATATTTTATAAAAATATTAATAAAGCCAGAAGTAAGAAAATGAGATACGAAATACAGAGGAAACCCGAATGTTCCCGAAATCACCCGAATAACGCAATGACAAAGACAGGGAGTGGAATCTCAGGAAACATGGAACGCGGACTGACAAGGGAAATAGAGTGATGGAACAATACACAAAGTCAGGAAAATAAACAGACAATCGCAAGGGTAATGCTGGAAAATAGGCAAAAGAAATCAGGAAAAATAATTACACAGAATAAACAGACAGACAAAGTACAGGATCCTGACAAAGTTACTATTAGCCAAACGATAGCCTATGTTTACTTATTGCTTTAGATAGCTGCATGCTAGGTAGGCTGAATAGAACGCTGAATTCAGCACAGGACATGTGGTTTGGACTTCACAAAATGGTGAGATCTGTAATCGGAATCAGAGTTCGTTTAATAAAGTGGAGAAATCAGTAGATTTGGTTAAAACCTAGGGAAAAATTGTATCAACCCATATTTTTCTACAAACACAACTGCAAACACGACTGTGTCCGAATAGTCCGAATCAGCACACACTATTATTTGAGTATGCCAGTTGAGTATCCTTTTTTTTTTTTGAAAAGCTGTTAAATTAGGCTAGCCTTACCTGCGCGGCCAAATTGAGTGTTCTCAATATCCGCAGATGATATAGCCAAAGAGTGTAAAGGAAACGGATATAGCCTAGGCTACTTATGTCCAGGTTTATATGGAGGATATTTCGCATACTGCATGTCACTGCAGTATAGACTACAGTAAGCAGTATGCTAGTACACAGGACGCAGTAAATTGGGCATTCACAATGCCTTCCTCTACAACACTGTTATAACCCAACAATACTATCCCAGATGATTTGACATTACCTTTTTGTGCTTTTATCACAATTCATTACTTCTTTGTATCACTTCCAGGTTCTTTCGACTACTTACCACAAAATAGGCTACATCACCATATTTTAACACTTTCACCTTCACTAGATCCCTTTATACCGCATTAACAGTTCATACCATTTCCACCATTTATTTACCACCTCACACTATACCAAATTACCATCTTTCTATGCTATTTCCAGCCATTGATATTTGTGAAGCAACCACACCTACAATTTCTTTAGAAATTGTTAATCTAGTTTTAATCATAATCACACATACCTTCACTATAATGTGAAACATCTGATGAAATTGAATGTCTTTATTTAACATGCTTGTTTGTGTTTGTGGGTCTGCCCCAAGTTCCCTAACAGGAAAATAAAAAGTTATTTTTTATTTTGTTTAACCTTTATTTCTCCAGGGGAGCCCATTGATAACAGAGTCTCATTTTCAATGGTGCCCTGGTTACATAAAAGCATCATACAATACAAGATAAAACATCATACATTTCCACAATAAAACAGATTTTAAAAAATATTAAAATATTAAATATTAAAATATTAAAAATTTTAAAACTTTAAAACCTCATATATCAGCAATATTTAAAAACATGCAGAGACCTCAACCTCAGTTTCCTTTATGTTGTTTTTAAAACTGCCCAAGGAGACTAAGCCATCTAGTCTGAAGGTCTCCTGGGCCTCATTCCAGGCTCTAGGGGCACAATAACTAAAAGCTGATTTTCCCAGCTCGGTTCTGACTCGGGGAACCTCTAGGACTAGCCAATCCTGGGATCTAGTTTGATGATGACTAGAACGCCATGTGATTAGGGATGTCAGATAATTTGGTAGCATTTGTAAGATTGCTTTGTAAACATACAGGAGCAAATGCTGCGTTCTCCTAGCGGCTAGGGATGGCCAACCCACTGTCTGATATAAAGTGCAATGGTGGGTTCTAAAATGATCTCCTGTAATAAAACGCAGTGCTGAATGATAAACAGTGTCTAGCTGCCTCAAGGTGGCAGAGGAAGCGTGCATATAGATGATGTCGGCATAGTCTATTACTGACATGAAGGTAGACTGAACTAGGGGATTCCTGTCATCCCTTGAAAAACTTGATTTATTTCTATAAAAGAAACCCAGTTTCACCCTTAGCTTCTTGCATAGCTCAATGATATGTATTTTAAAAGACAGCTTTTCATCAATAAAAATCCCAAGATATTTATAAAAAGGTACTCTCTCAATTACAGACCCATCCAAAGTGCAAATAGTGGAGTCAATATCTCCCTGAGTGCGTGATCTAGAGAATTGCATATATTTTGTCTTTGCTCCATTTAAAACGAGTTTAGGATCCAGAAGTGAGCGCTGGATCGAGTCAAAAGCTGTCTGCAAAATAGATAAAGCTTCCCCCAATGTAGGAGCAGATGAATAAATTACTGTGTCATCACCTTACAACCATATTTAAAAGAAACAACGTTATTAATATACAAGGTAAAAGGTAAAGGACCTAAAATAGAACCTTGCGGTACACCTTTTGTGACCTCCATAAAAGTGGATTACGTAGAATCAGCAACAATACATTGAGTTCTGCTTGTGAGATAGCTTGTGAACCACTGGCATGCATTCTGGTCAAGGCCAACAGAGGCTAATCGTTCTATTAAAAGTGAATGGTCCACTGTATCAAAGGCTTTTGACAAGTCAATGAACAGTGCAGCACAGTGCTGACCATTGTCAAGTGCACATACAATATCATTTATAAAAAGAGATGCAGCTGAAACAGTACTGTGACCAGATCTAAAGCCAGACTGAAAAGTGTTTAAAATGCCATTTCTACTCAGGTATAATTGAAGCTTACCGTTAACTAAAAACTCAAGGGTTTTGGCTAAGCAGGCTAGCTTGGAGATCGGGCGGTAGTTATTTAGGTCTTTAGAGTCACCACCCTTGTGAAGTGGAAGGACATGAGCAGTTTTCCAAGTCTTTGGGACAATCCCCAAGCTAAGAGAAAGATTTATAATATGGGTTAAGGGCCCAACTATAACCGAAGAAGCCAACCTCAAAAGGCCGGGGTCCAAACAGTCAGCCCCAGTAGACTTTTTTGAGTCTCAAAAAGAGCATCTCCTACTTCCACTTCAGTGATTGACCTAAAAGAGAACCTACAAGGACTCCTATCATCTGAGAGCTCTGATCCTGAGCCGCAGGACTCATTTTGATTATGCTGACCCAGCCAACTGGCGATATCTATTGGATTTATTTGATCAAAAATATGGCTTGCTTTGATAAAATGATCATTAAAAACATTACAGATTTCCACTTTGTCATTTATGGGGCCAGAGTCAGAGAGTAGCAGCTGGGGGAGTGCTGGGGCAGAACAATTTTTCATTGACTTAATAATTTTCCAAAATTTAGCTGGGTTACCAGAACTCATATGTAAGGAATTAAGATAGTATGCTGATTTAGCTTTCCTGACACTGGTGGAATACCTGTTCCTCAGCTGCCTGAACAAAGTCCAGTCTGCGGCAGCCCCTGTTTTCCTAGCTTTTGCTCATGCTGAATTCCTTTCATTAAATACCTCAGACAGCTCACGTGAGAACCAAACTGTTTGTCTGTCCTTTATCCGTAATCTCCTAAAAGGAGCACATTTGTCAGCACTCATATTAAAAACCTCGGCAAAATGTGCAAGGGCCAGGTCAGGGTCAGTTATGAGGTGCACCCTGTTCATATCACCTTATTATTATTACCTTATTCTATTCTATTCTATTCTATACAAGAGGATAAGCAGGGGAGTCGATCAAGAAAAACTCAATGCGTTCAGAATGTCCTCCATAGGAAACACGCACACAGAGTGGTTTCTTTCACTACCCCGGTGCCCAACGGGGACCGTCGAGAGCAGTAACATAGCGGGGTTGAGCGAGGAAGTGAACGGGTATCTTCAGCTCCCTAGACTTATTATTCTGTCTCACTGGTGCCTTTCGCCCCACTAGTGAGACCTCCCGTTTCCCCTCAACTTCGGACACTCCACCTTAGTGTGTCCCCACCACCTGCAATAACAAGAGCAATCTCTATGTGATCGAAATTGCTGAGTGTTGCGTAGAGACAAGCTATCGACTTGCATCGGCTCGTCTCTACTCAGAGTGTCACGGATGATGGAGGAAGTTGAAGGGGCACCTGGAAGGTGGGGAGTGTACCGGGTAGAACGGTCTCTCCTCTCACCTCTTTCTCTCTCTTGCTCCCTGACAAGTTTATCAATGCAGATAGCTGTGGTCACCAGGGCATCGAAGGTAGCAGGCGGTTCGAGCACTGCCAGGGCGTCTTTGACGGGATCCGCAAGCGCGTTAATAAAAAGCGTAATAAGCGGACCCTCAGACCACCCTGTATCTGCTGCCAGTGCTCTGAACGCGATGGAGAAACCTGCTACCGTGTCGTTACCCTGACAGAGACGGGTTAATCTCATGGCTGCTTCCTGACCAGACATGTCGTGGTCAAAGACCAACGCCATCTCATACATCAGACTATCCGCATTGCTTATGACAGGGGCGTTGGACCGAATCAAGGGATTAGCCCAGGTGAGAGCGGTCCCGGTGAGTAGAGATAAGATGAATGCTACACGGGAGTCATGGGAGGAAAACTGTGATGGCTGGGCCTTTTAAAAAATTTAACACTGTGACAGAAAGCCACGACACTTTCCCTACTCCCCATCATAGCGGAGAGGGAGCTGGAGCTTAGGCTCCCTAATAGTGAGAGGGCGGGCAGAGAAGGAAGGCTCTCAGGGACTGGTGCTTGTGGGACGGTGTGTGTGACTGCGTCGGCCAGTCGGCGAAGACTTTCCGCCATCTCATGCAGAGAGTCTTCCTAGTGGGTCGAAGAATATTAAGCCGGATGCACTCTCTCGCACCTATGACCGCACTGACAGGGACCCAGTTCCGGAACCCATCATGCACGCTGCCCAGATCTTGGCCTCGGTTATGTGGGAGGTCAAGGCTGCCGTCCAGAAGGCTTTGCTTTCGGATCCGGGCCCAGGTGGGGGCCCCCCTCACTGTCTCTTTGTTCTTCCAAGGATGAGGTCCCGGGTGCTTCAATAGGGTCATTCTTCACAGCTGGCGGCCCATGCAGGCGTCCATCATATGAAGTACTTCCTGTCTCGCCGCTTTTGGCAGCCCACCATGGAGAGGGATGTTCGGGAGCTTGTTTCTGCCTGTTCGGTCTGCGCTCACAACAAGGGTTCACCACTCCCACACTCTGGCCTTTTACACCCTTTACCCATCCCCAGCCGTCCTTGGAGCCATGTTGCATTACATTTTATCACCGGGTTGCCTGGCAGGGAGCAATTTAGGGCAACATGGTGATTCTAGTGGTCGTGGACAGGTTCTCCAAGGCAGCACATTTCATCGCCTTTCCTAAACTACCCTCAGCCCCTGAGACCACTCAGCTGGTGGTGGACGTCTTTAGGCTGCATGGTCTCCCTCAGGATGTGGTGTCGGATCGGGGTCCTCAATTTGCTGCTCGGTTTTGGCGCTCCTTTTGCGCTCAGCTAGGGGCCTCCATTAGTTTATCATCTGGTTTTCACCCAGAGATTAACGGACAGACTGAATGCACTAACCAAATGTTGGAGAACACTCTTCGGTGTCTGGCCGCCTCTAAGCCCACGTCTTGGAGTCGCCACCTCGCCTGGGCAGAGTATGCGCACAACATGCTGCACAATGCTTCCACGGGTCTCTCTCCTTCCTTTCGAGGCTCAGCTGGGGTACTACCCCCCCAGAGCTAGAAAAGAATGTGAAGGTTCCGTCCACAGGGTTTTTCGTTGCTGGTCGGTTTGGAGGCGCGTTTGGGCGTCACTTTAGTGCGCCACCGCGAGACAAAAGATTTCGGTCGACAGGCACAATCGTCCAGCACCCTCCTACCGGGTTGTGCAACAGGTTTGGCTCTCCACGCGGGACCTTCCGTTAAACTCGTTAAACCGTGAGACAAAAGATTTCGGCCGACAGGCACAATCGTCCAGCACCCTCCTACCGGGTTGGGCAACAGGTTTGGCCCTCCATGCGGGACCTTCCGTTAAACTCGTTAAACCGTGAGACAAAAGATTTCGGCCGACAGGCACAATCGTCCAGCACCCTCCTACCGGGTTGGGCAACAGGTTTGGCCCTCCACGCGGGACCTTCCCGTAAACTCATGCCGCACTTCGTGGGCCCTTTTTAAATCACCCACAGACTTAACCCGGTCACGGTGCGTCTGCAACTTCTGCGCTCCATGCGTATTTATCCTACGTTCCACGTCTCCCAGTTGAAACCTGTACTCGTGAGCGCCCTGGCTCCAGCTGACAAACCACCACCCCCTCCCCGGTTCGTGGGGGGAGGTCCAGTGTATGCTGTTCTGCGCATTCTGACCGAGAGACGGGTGGGCAGAGGAGCCCAGTTTCTTGTTGACTGGGAGGGCTATGGTCCTGAGGAGCGCTGCTAATCAATCAATCAATCAATATTTATTTATATAGCGCATTTCACAACAAGTTGTCACAATGCACTTCACAGCAAAACCCAGCCTAAACCCCCTACAAGAGCAAGCCAAAGGCAACAGTGGCAAGGAAAAACTCCCTGGTGTAACTTGGAAGAAACCTTGGAAGGAACCAGACTCAATGGGGAACCCATCCTCCTCTGGTCGGCTCAGGGTCTAGGGCTTAAAGACCAACATGGTCAAAACAGCCAATGTCCATGATAATATAATTTGCAGCAGCTAGATGACAGTCCAGATGTGGCGGCAGTGATGGTGGGGAACCAGGCGCCGATGGCGACGGGAGCAGCTGGCAGCGGTGGTAAGGAGGGAGGGGCAAGCGGCAACGGACAGGAAGCCGGACAGCAACTCTCGAGATGCAGGGCATAAGCCCCGCCGGCAGAATGTAAAAAAAAGAGAGAGAGAAAACAGTTAGGGAAAGTGTAATAGAGCAGCAGGAGCACCAACTGGAGGGGTGGGGGGTGGGGAAGGGGTGGGAGGGTTGGACAAGTGCCCCCGTCAGGAGTAATCTATGGCTGCATAGGTATGAAGACAGAGTTTGAGAAACCATGCAGTCATGAGAGGGAAAACAATCCTACCCACCTATCAAGAGCCAGCCCAGGAAGATGGGGTCACAGCTCTTGACAGGTGACAGTAAGGAAAGGATGCCACCCCACATTACTCTATGGCTAAATGCTTCTCTGGTCCTGTCTCCAGACTATAGCTCATTATAAGCCTGATCATAAAGGTGCGTTTTTAATCTAGACTTAAATATTGAGACGGTGTCTGATTCCCTTATAGATTTTGGCAGGGTGTTCCACAGTAGTGGCGCTCTGTAGGAGAAAACTCTACCACCCATCAAGTTTTTAGATATTCTTGGGACTACTAGGTAGCCTGCGTCTTGGGAACGGAGTGATCTTTTTGGCTTATATGGTAAAAGCAGATTACTTATATACACTGGCGCAAGTCCATTTAAAGCTTTAAAGGTCAGAAGCAAAACCTTAAAGTCTATCCTAAACTTAATTGGTAGCCAATGAAGCGATGCTAGTACTGGGGTAATATGCTCATATTTCTTAGTTCTAGTTAAAATGCGAGCGGCTGCATTCTGCACAAGCTGGACCCAATAACATTACAAATATCATAACATAGCCTATAACATAATAATAACATTACAAATTTCACATTGGAAATAAAACAGATTGAATCATGACAAACAACAACAGATATGTGACGGGTTATAATACGTCACGTGGCGCTGTAATGGCGACATGTAGTCCAGCTGTCTCTCGTGTTCGTGTTTGTTAATTTGAATGTATTTTGTTGTGTCAGGCTTTTGTCTTTTTCATGCACTTTGTGTCTGTTGTGGGACGGGGAAGCGGGCTGTATATTGTTCAGGGCACTCATGCTGCTCATTTTGATAATATTGACGAATAGTATATTCGGGATAATTTTGTTTGTGGTCGTCACCATGGAGACACATTCACAAAATATGCTCGGGAATGTCCGTTGGATCTGCAGCTACAAAAGGCCACCATGGTGGTGGCCTTTTGAAGATTTCCTGCAGTCCTAAATCAATCCCGAGTCCAGACATCTTCAACTCCGGTGAAGAACGATGGAAAAATTCTGGCCGAACGGAATTGAGTTGAGTAATTCTGTAGTTCTTACCTATTCTGGCACTTGTCCTCTCCACAAATCGGTTCGCCTGTAATCCATACTTTAAGCGAGCTATAACCAACAATTTCAATACAAACTAGTGACTTCTTCAATACACCCCCGGCCAGCAGCGTCAGTGCTGAGCGCATGCGTTTCATTGTCAGAGCGAAGAAGTCTGTGGCAGCCGCCAATTGCTGCTCCCTCTAGGCACTATACTCAGATCTGGCAGGACCGGGGCGCGAACCCCGATCCTCGGAGTACAACTGCACCGACTGAAAGTCGGCGCTTTTACCGCTGTACCACCATGCAGTACCACCATATTTGCAAGCATTTTCGTTGTGATATTCTTATTTGTCTGTCTTTGTTTAACACAAACCAAGCCCTTGCTGACTAAGCTAACAGTTAGCTTTCAAGCTAGCCGCATGTCCAAACAATGTATCTGCAAGCGTGTTCATCGTGATTTTCGTATCTCTACCAGTCTTTGTTTAGTAACACAAGCCTCTGAAATCCAGAGTCTGATGCTGTAGTGGGGGAGTGGTTGGGGGTTGGATTAGCCAGCTACTTTTCATGCCCATTAAGTTCACAAGCCTCAGGTGTGAATCTTTACAAATCTTTGAGAGCTGTTTTTTCAGGAAAGTGTTTTAAGGTGTACCAACATTCAAACAAGCAGATCTTCTTCAAATATTCGCATATTGCAGTGTATGATACGACATTTGAAAGCTCAGGATCTGTACTTTCATAAACTATAAAACTTAAAAATGGCCCTGTGTGACTTGTGGACCGTTTTACCAGCACCAGTCACATATGTAACATTATGTAAGGCTATAGCTAGGCTACTGGAAACAAAAGCTTACCTTAAAGCTTACTTGTACGAACCAGAATATACGGATGAAGAACTGAAGAGATGGATGCTCAGAGGGCAAAAAGCGCATTGGTAGAAGAGATGGATCAACCCCTGCCGTACTTCCACAGAGAATATAGGTCAGCACAAAGTAAAGGATTCAACGATAGTTTGACTTAAAAAATTATGGTATAAACACTCAAATTAACCCCGATAGACTGTTGTCATATTTTATTTGCTTTGGGTGCACTGTGGAGAGTTTAAGTGCGTTTGGTAGTGGATGCGACCGGTTACCATAGAGTTGTGCTAGCATTAGCAGCGTGTGTATGTGCAAAAGAAGGACAGCATGGAATTAGCTGAAAATGGTTTCCATCAATCTACTACATCATGGGTATGTCGTAATTGAGACATTATGTCCAAAATTCCGACCTATCCCTTTAAGCTGCCACAAGCGTTGCCCCACTGATAAGTACTTTTCAGCCAATTTTTTTGATTTGCATCTCTGTCTTCTTAGGGCATTTAACAGTAGGTAAAAAACGCTGGAATCTTTACTGGCATGGGAGCACGTAGTCCGTACATGGCAGATTCGGACGGGACTAAAATAACGGAGATCCTCTGTTACATTGCCCCACCTTCCCCGGAAGGCGGCACAGGAGAGACCACTCAGGAGGGCGGCGGCGCAGGCAGGACCGCTCAGGAGGGTGGCGGCGCAGACAGGACCGCTCAGGAGGGCGGCGGCGCAGGCAGGACCGCTCAGGAGGGCGGCGGCGCAGGCAGGACCGCTCAGGAGGGCGGCGCCGCAGGCAGGACCACTCAGGAGGGCGGCGCCGCAGGCAGGACCGCTCAGGAGGGCGGCGCCACAGGCAGGACCGCTCAGGAGGGCGGCGCCGCAGGCAGGACCGCTCAGGAGGACGGCGCCGCAGGCAGGACCGCTCAGGAGGACGGCGGCGACGGCAGGACCGCTCAGGAGGACGGCAGGACCGCTCAGAAGGCCGGCGACGATGGCTGCATTGCCGTGGTGGCCGGCGGCGATGGCTGCATCGCCGTGGTGGCCGACGGCAATGGCTGCATCGCCGTGGAGGGCGGGGGGCGATGGCTGCATCGCCGTGGAGGCCGGCAGCGACGAATGAGCGGCTGTAGGTTAGGCGGCCCAGGGACAGGAGGCGGCAGCTGGCTCTGCAGCTCAGGACAGGTGGAAAGCTGGCTCTGCAGCTCAGGACAGGCGGAAAGCTGGCTCTGCAGCTCAGGACAGGCGGAAAGCTGGCTCTGCAGCTCATAACAGGCGGAAAGCTGGCTCTGCAGCTCAGGACAGGCGGAAAGCTGGCTCTGCAGCTCAGGACAGGCGGAAAGCTGGCTATGCAGCTCAGGACAGGCGGAAAGCTGGCTATGCAGCTCAGGACAGGCGGATAGCTGGCTCTGCAGCTCAGGACAGGCGGAAAGCTGGCTATGCAGCTCAGGACAGGCGGAAAGCTGGCTATGCAGCTCAGGACAGGCGGATAGCTGGCTCTGCAGCTCAGGACAGGCGGATAGCTGGCTATGCAGCTCGACAGGAGAGCTACAACCACGGGTAACGGACAAGGGATACAAAAAACTCGGAAACAAATACTCAGCAACTAACAGACAACTCGGAATATACTTAGACAATAAGACAGAAGCAAAAAATCTAGTGAGGAACTCGCGAAGAAACACTGAAACGGGACAGGAGGGCTGGAACGTGGCGGGACAGGAGGGCTGGAACGTGGCGGGACAGGAGGGCTGGAACGTGGTGGGACAGGAGGGCTGGAACGTGGCGGGACAGGAGGGCTGGAATGTGGCGGGACAGGAGGGCTGGAACGTGGCGGAACAGGAGGGCTGGAACGTGGCGGGACAGGAGGGCTGGAGCGGGCCGGGACAGGAGGGCTGGAGCGGGCCGGGACTGGGGCAAACACGGATGGGTGGAAAATGGATCCTCCGTCGATGGGTAGCTGAGCCTGTCGACGGAGCCGGGAACCAGGACCCCCTCGTCTTCTCCTGGGCCCATAGTTCCCCGGACACAGGACCAGGCGGGTCCCTTCAAAGGGTGACGGTTGGGTGGTTGAAGAGGTTGTGGGTTCAGGGCTGGCCGGCTGGAGGGTTAGTACTCCAAGCCCAACGGAGTGGGAGGTGGGCTGAAAAAGGATCCAGGGTGATGGGTGGTGGTCGGCATGCCGACGGGCGAACTCAGGGTTCTGCCCCCAGATACCCATGAGGTATTCTTCATAGTTGTTGTGGAAGAAGGGGTCAAAAAAATCCTGAGTCGCCATACTCGGGTGACCGCTGGGTCCTAACTGGCAAGTTCCTTCTGTTAGGTGTCGGTGGGGGAAGGACCCAAACGCAGGCAGGAGTATGAAAAAACCGAAGTTTAGTAAAGGGCAAGGCAGCAATCCGTGGTGAAACAGGCAGGGTCGAAAAACCGGGTAAACAGGCAATGCAACAAAACAGAGTCCCAAGAGTGGTCAAGGGACAGGCAGGGGTCGTAACCGGGAAGGCACAGCAAAGGTACAAAAGCAGGATCCAAAGCAGGGTCGCGAGAACACAGGCAGGGGTCAAAAACCGGGGAGGCAGAGGAGGAACAAAAAGAAAACAAAACAGACTGAAAACAGAAATAAAACAACCACGGGTAACGGACAAGGGATACAAAAAACTCAGAAACAAATACTCAGCAACTAACAGACAACTCAGAATATACTTAGACAATAAGACAGAAGCAAAAAATCTAGTGAGGAACTCGCGAAGAAACACTGAAATGACAAGGTATATATACACACAGAGGGAGACAGACATAATGGGAATCTGGTGTGTAGAAGCAGGGAGGGGAGATTGCTCACAGGTGAGAACAGTGAGGGTTAACAGGGACCAATAAAACAATGACAGGGGAAACGTAAGACACGTCATCAGTAATGAGGCATTAGAATAGGCGAGTAGCATAAATGGTACAAATAAAACACACAGCCAACAAACCCTGCAAAATAATACGAGATAGTATACTAGGAGGCGAAAGGAACAGAGATCTAACGTTCCAAGGCTACTCTCAGACTCGCAGTCACACACAAAAACATGTCCACAACATCGCCCAGTCTTCCCTATAGGAAGACATTTACCGAAGGACGAAACAAAACTACAGTTCCGAACAAAATCGCCAAAAGCTCCATGTACGGAGACAGGTACCGAAAGGAACAAACGGGACAGGCTGCACCGGACATTTACCAGCTAAAAGGCTAACGCGAGATTAGTAGAAAATAAACACCCTACCTCTCCGTAAGAGGAATGTAACGAGGCGACAGGAACAGAGATCCAACATTCCACAGCTACTTCCATAAGCTCGTAGTCACACACAGAAAACATAAAGGGGGTAAACGCCCGATCTCCCAGGAGAGAGAAACATTTTACAGGCGAGCCGCCGGTAAACCGCCGTCCCATACCTTTATTAGCAAAATGACTAACACAAGCTTAGTAGAAAATACACGCCTATAGGAAGACATGTACCGAATGACGAAACAGAATTACAGTTCCGAACAAAATCGCCAAAAAAAGCTCCATGTATGGAGACCGGTACCGAAGGACGAACAGGACAGATGCACCGGACATTTACCGGCTAAAAGACTAACGCAAGCTTAAATAGAAAATACATGCCCTGCCTCTCAGAATAAATAAAGCCCTGCCTGTCAGTATGATAAAAACGCCCGGTCTCTTAGTAAGAAATTACTATACAAATACACCCACAAACAAACAAAGACTCCTCTCGCATTCACAGAAGAAAGCAAACAGAGAGAGGAGGAAGAGACAGAGAAGGCAAAAGGTCTAGGCAAGCGAAGAAAGGAAAGACCAGGAAACGGAGACAGAAAAGAGCCAGGGGGGAAGAGTTGTAATAAGTCTCGCATTACTCCAATATAACACTCTGGAGCAAAAATGGTCTCCTAAAAAACCTAGACCTAATCATACTGGCTAAGCAATCAAAGGGCAAAATAATACCACACCCAAAACAGAGCAAATAATGCCAGACAATACAAATTAATATCAAAAGCCCAGAACAGAGGAAAACATGGGTTCAAATAGCTCCAGGGTAACCACGCACAGGTGTGATGCTGAGAGAAACTCCGCAATCAAGACGGGGTGGAGCAAACATCCACTAAAAGGGCAGCGCCCTCGCGTGGCTACCAAGGAAACCGACCGCAAGGGAAAAAGGGTGAAAAACCATGACATTAAAAGCACAAACATAATAATCACATTACCTTCATTAGAAAATAGAGTGATATCATATATAAACTGATATCGCATCTTAACCCCCTTTCGTCGCATCATCTTACACGGGCGAAAGAAAAACTTAGATTATTTTTGCTCATGATAAGGCCATTACGTCGGCTCTTGACATGGATGAATTTGTAGCTACGTGTTTTCTGCGGAAAGAAACGGAAACTGATGTTGTGATCTCATGTAGGAATGTGTATACAATTAAAAGTAAGATTGTGAATCACAGAACTAAAAAAAAAAGTGTTGTAATATAGTTAGTGAAAATACTGCATGTCCTCTAAGAATGGGTGGTAAATACATGAGAAAATAAACTTGATCAAAACACAAGATTCTAAAATACAAATGAAAATGATGAGCCAATTACAGTATCTTTGTTTCACTTGTAAATAATAAATAGCACAAAGAGACTGAAATGATGAAGGACAATAGCTCATCTTTAATATACTTGTTTCCATATACGATTAGATAATGATTTGCTATTATTGAGCATAAATAAAGTTGTGCTCCTATAAGGGGGTCAAAAATGCTCAAAATGTTCTGGGGGAGGACCCCCCGACCCCCTGCTACTTTGTTCACCCTTGTGCCCCACCAAAATCTCTTGATGACCCCCAATCAAAGCAGTCTACAAACAGCCCTGCATCTCAGTAATTTGGGGTGATATTTATTTCTCCCATAAGGATTCCTTGTTGTTCCTTGTTGACCATGTCAGAATCAGCGCACTTGCCTACTATTGATTGGTATTAAGTAGTATTGAGTAAAAAAAAAAGAAGCTGTTAAGTACATAACAATTCGGAAAATTGAGTGTAGGTGACGGGGGGGGGGGGGGGGGGGGGCACCATCTACAGATCTTGCCTAGGGCTACTAAAAGGCTAGGGCCGGCCCTGCAGACAATGCCAGTGCTGACTGTAGCCAGCAGCACCACAGGGTTACACATAATTGCCTCTAGTGTTGCCCAGGGAATGGAGAGTTCTCCGACTGTGTCTCAAACTGCAAAAATGTTGCCTTCGTAGGGAGCATTCAAAGGCAGGAAGGCATCTAAGCACATCTCATTTGAAAGTTAGTATAAAACGATGCCTTCTAAGGTGCAGCTGATGCTGCCTTATAAGGACAGATGATTCTGAAGGCAGCATCAGATGTATCCTTCTCCTGGTAGGATATCCCAGAGGTCTGTGATTACCCCATGCTTCTCACATCCGTTAAAATAATGGTGGCTCAAAACAACGTTAGCAGTTGTGGCAGCAGAGGAGTATATAGTGAACTCCATAATTAAAGGTTTAGTTCAGAATTTTGGACATAATGTCTTATTTACGACTTACCCACGACTCAGAGACAGAATACAATAATGCTCACTGGGAGCCTTTTCTTACTTCGTCCACAACTCCAGAAGTATAGGGAGATAAAGGGAAGGGACTGGAATCTGGGATGGCGTGAACAGTGGCAGAGCGGGAGAGGGGAGCAGGCAAGGGGCTGGATGGTGGCTGAATCCTGGGTAGGCGTAGCAGAGGAAGAGCGGGATGCGGGAGACAGGGATGCGTGGCGTAGAGCTAGGATATCGCTGCAGGCTGGCGGGCAAGCAGAACAATAAACAAGAAGTTAGTTTCAGCAAAGCATGAACAAAACTATGAAGCGTTAGTTGGCTAGGCGAAGCAAGACTATGAAGCGTTAGTACGCTAGACAAAGCAAGACTATGACTGTAGATTAAGCAAGACAAAACAAGACTATGACTGTAGATACGAGACCAGACAAGACTAGAGTTTTTACAACAACAAGACTCAACGAACTGGCACTGGACAACGAAGACCGGGAGAATATATAGGAGAGTTAATGAGCTGATGAATGCATGCAGCGTGAGAATGTATGCAAGAGTGATTAACAGTGAAGAGAGCGTGAGGAATGCAAGTGGGGAAAGGAATGTGATAGGCGGAGGAAATGAGAGAGAGAATTAGTAACAACAAAGAGGGAAACCCAGCCTGCACCACGAGGAAGACAAACAGGGAAACGTAAAAACAAGACAAGAGATGTGAGGGAAAGGGTAAAACACAGAGCACAAACAGGGATGGGGACTGAGAGTGTAACACAGCACAAAGTGAGGGATTCAATGATAGTTTGATTTCAAAAATGATGGTATAAACACTCAAATTAACCCCGATAGACTGTCGTCATACTTTATTTACCATAGAGTTGTGCTAGCATTAGCAATGTGTGTATGTCCCCAAGAAGGACAGCATGGAATTAGCTGAAAATGGTCTCCATCAATCAACAACATCATGGGTAAGTTGTAATTGAGACATTATGTCCAAAATTCCAAACTAATGTAATGGTGGCGTGACGTGTGAGGTAGGAGGAGCCAAACGCAGCAAGGGGGATTCATTAAGCACTAGGCCACTAAGGCAGGAAACCCCACAGTTAAGGGAGGAGACAAGACAGGGAACACACGTACCAAAGCTACTAACCGGCTCACTGTCACACACCAATGAGTAGAAGCGCAAACGCCAGGTTTCTCAGTAAGAAAACCAAATAAGGCTAATGGAACAAAGCACTGGGCTCCCATACTTCTACGAGCAAAGTGTCTAAAGAAAGAGCCAGAAATAATAAACGCCCTGTCTCGGTAACGAGACGCATAAGAACAGGCGAGTAGCATAATGGCACAAATAACACACACCAAACGTACTGAATACTGCAAACTAATACGAATTAGTTTACGAGGAGGCGAAGGAACAGATATAACATTCCATGGCTACTTTCATAGGCTCGCAGTCACATGCTAAAACCAGGAAGCAGGAACAGAAAAGAGCCAGGGGAGATGAGTCCTAATAACTACATCTACATAGGCAAGTACGCCAGGGGGGAAGAGTCCGGATAACTACATCCACATAGGCAAGTACGCCAGGGGGGAAGAGTCCTAATAACTACATCCACATAGGCAATCCAGAAAACGTAAAGGAGTAAACGCCCGATCTCCCAGGAGAGAGAAACATTTTACAGGCGAGCCGACGGAGCACCGTCGTCCCATAACTTTACTAGCAAAATGACTAACACAAGCTTAGTAGAAAATAAACGCCCTAGCCTCTCAATAATGGGAAATGTAACAAGGCGAAAAGAACAGAGAGCTAACGTTCGAACGATACTTTCAGAAACACGCAGTCACACACAAACATGTCCACAACATCACCCAAGCTCCATATAAGGAGAGACATCCCCGGAGAACGAACAGAACTACAGTTCCGAACAAAATCGTCCCGCAGGTAAAAAGGACGAACAGGACAGCTGCACCGGAATTACCGGCTAACAGACTAGCGCAAACTTAATAGAAAATAACCGTCCTGCCTCTAAGAATAAATAAAGCCCTAAAGTCAGTATGATAAAAACACCCTGTCTCTTAGTAAGAAACTACTATACAGATACACACAAACAAAGACTCCTCTCGCTTCCACGGAAGAAAGCAGACAGAGAGAGGAGAAAGAGACATAAAAGGGCAAATGATCTAGGCAACGGTCAAAAAGGAAAGACCAGAAAGCGGTGACAAAAACGAGCACACAAAAAAGGAATTCAACCTTAAAGCTCAAAGCACAAAGGCAAGTCCCGCAAAACTCCAATAAAGCACAAGGGAGCAAAATGGTCTCCTTAAAAACCTAGACCTAATCATACGACTAAACATTAAAAGGGCAAAATAATACCGCACACAAAACAGCATAAATGATGCCAGACAATACACCACAATACGACCAACAAACAATCAATATCAAAGCCCCGAATGAAGGAAACGGAAGGCTTATATAGCTCACCGGCAAAACACGCACACCTGTGAATGCTGACGAGACTTCTCCGCGAAAAGCCGAGACGGAGCCAAAACTCCACTAACAGAGCAGCGCCCACATGTGGCGACCGAGGAACACAACCGCAAGGGAAAAAGGGTTAAAAACCATGACAACTAACCCTTTAACTACTACTTAGTCGTGGTTTTCTGCATAAGCCACTATTTAAGATTTAATCGTAAGACCATTTTATAAACGAGGCCTCATTCGCCTCAGGAGGACTCATTCGCCTCAGGAGGACTCACCAAAATAGATGAGCTGATAATTGATAATAGTACAGAAATGTGTTGTCTTTCACTCCAAAGACTCCTAATTTGCCTAAGTAGCATACCTGTGTAGCAATGTGTCAAACCTAGACCTGATCACCTCAATGTCTGTTTGGTTTATATGAGAGTGCAATCATGTCACGTGTGTCTGGCATTATTAGGCTGTGAGGTCTCCCCTGGACAGAAATGAGCATCACGAACGTTTTAACGTGAGCAGAACAAGTTCTGTCAGGAAACTCTTATCATAGCCGACCATGGAGGCACCAACTCAGGACCTCCCTCCTCCTCGGGCAATCCGTGCAAAAACCAGGAACAGACGTAGAGGCACGGGACGTGATAGCTGTCAGTGTGTATGAGCAGCCTGGTCTCACTCTCAAGTCGACACATAGCGACGCTTGGGCAGCTCCTACGGCGTCATCCTTTAGACGCAGAAGGAGGCCTTTTGCGTCATTATTTGACGCACTTGTCGCGAATTTACGAATCCTACTATGGTGAAGGCTTTGCTCATGATAACCGACTGCGAGCATGCCCGCTCAGTCTTCGCCGTGTGCACGTAGATTTTTCTGAGTTTGTGATTCCTGTACCCCACCCCCAACCCCTAAACATAACCTCACAGGAGTTCATGTAACTCGGCTCATGCCCGAACTATTAAGATAGTGGGCGAGCCCGACCACAAGAGTTCACGTAACTCTCTACCAGATGAAGAAAAAAAAAGCATAAAAAAGCATAATATTGAAGTGCCACAACCAAAGACAAATTATGTGGCCACAACCGTCAATATACGACGCAAAAGGCTGCGTCAATATACGACGCAAAAGGCTACCTTTGGCGTCACATAACGACGCTTGGGCAGAAGCGTCGCTATGTGACGAGTCCGCGT
The DNA here is from genome assembly GCA_029718625.1 of Synaphobranchus kaupii. Lineage (NCBI taxonomy): Eukaryota > Metazoa > Chordata > Actinopteri > Anguilliformes > Synaphobranchidae > Synaphobranchus > Synaphobranchus kaupii. The sequence goes on along the minus strand of CM056377.1, from coordinate 69,311,665 downwards.
GAGACCACGTTGGTATGAGACCTCATTGACACGCAACCAGCCACTCACCCTGCCAATGTCGTCTTTAGGCAGTAAGAGTAATTACTGCTGTAACACAATGGGACTGAATACTCAATGAAGAGTTTATGAATACAATGCCCAAACAGAACTACTGATAGCAAAGGTGAACACTGTTGCCACAAGGTCATACCCAGGTAATGAGGAACTTTTGGGATCTTTAACTCTATAAACTTTGCCCCTAGTAGTTGAGACATATCCGTCTCAATTACAGTATTCATGTTTGTCTGAAATTATAAACTACAGCTTTAAGAAAACCCTGTAAATTTTGACACAGTATTTTTTAAAAGGGTAGCCGCTTGATAAAACCTCAGCTTCTCCAGTTACAATGCAGTGCCATGAAATAGGAGGGTGCTATTAATAGCCCAAAGCACTTATGACCCTCCTCTCGCCACAGCCACAAAAATGCACTGTTTATATATGCTAAGAAAATCATGTTCACATATTATTGCTTCTATACATTTTTTAAATGTTGTACAAATGAGCATTGGCCGTTTTCCCTTGCTTACTGTACTATATACAGTACCTGATGCACTTTCGGTTTAGAAGACACCTAATTTTTTTTGCCAAAATCTCTCGTATAAATATTTTTAGGAAACCAAGCACTTACCAGTATATTCAGCTACAGCTGTTTTCTGATGAACCTGAAGTGTTTATCTTGTTACATTTCGCCAAAGTCCCGTACAGTCGACATTTCCACAGCGACCACCCGTCGCGCTTAGGGCTGAAATACATTGCTGTTGTTGTGTAAATACACACACGCTTTTGTAAGTTTTTTTAAAACGTATTTAAATACATTAGGTGACATATGTTATGGTTATTATATATACAGATCCTTTCCAAAAAATTAGAATATCATGGAAAAGTTTTTTTTTTCCATAATTCCATTCAAAAAGTGAAACTTTCATAGATTATAGATTCATTACACACAAAGTGAAATATTTCTAGCCTTTATTTGTTTCATTTTTCATAATTTTGGCTTACAGCTCCAGAAAACCCCCAAAACAGTATTTCAAGAAATTAGAATAGTGTGTCGAAAATCAGCATTTACTTATTACATTACATTACATTACATTAGCATTTAGCAGACGCTCTTATCCAGAGCGACTTACACAACTTCTTATTACATTTATCCATTTATACAGCTGGATATATTCTGAAGCAATTCAGGTTAAGTACCTTGCTCAAGGGTACAACGGCAGTGTCCTACCTGGGAATCGAACCTGCAACCTTTCGGTTACAAGTCCTGTTCCTTAACCATTATACTACACTGCCGCCCATACTTCAGTTATTTCAGAGAATGAATGTTTTAGACTGAGTGTCACACTATCATCTAATTTACTCAAAACACCTGCAAAGTTTATCTCAGTTTGGTTCAGTATGGGGAAGACTGCAGACTTGACAATTGGCCAGAAGACCATCATTGACACCCTCAAGAAGATGGGTAAGCCACAAAAGGTCATCGCTAAGGAGGATGGCTGTTCACAGAGAGCAGTGTCCAAGCATATCAATAGAAAGTTTAGTGGAAGGGAAAAATGTGGCAGGAGAAGGTGCACAAGCAAAAGAGATGACCGTAGGCTTCAGCGGATTGTCAAGCAAAGACGATTCCTAAATTTGGCGGAGATGCAGAGGGAGTGGACTGAGGCTGGAGTCAGTGCTTCAAAAACCACCACGTACAGAGTGTGACACTCAGTCTAAAACATTCATTCTCTGAAATAACTGAAGTAAATGCTGATTTTCGACACACTATTCTAATTTCTTGAAATACTGTTTTGGGGGTTTTCTGGAGCTGTAAGCCAAAATTATGAAAAATTTGTAAGCCAAAATTATGAAAAATTAAACAAATAAAGGCTAGAAATATTTCACTTTGTGTGTAATGAATTTATAATCTATGAAAGTTTCACTTTTTGAATGGAATTATGGAAAAAAAAAAACTTTTCCATGATATTCTAATTTTTTGGAAAGGATCTGTATATATATACTGTATGTGATTATTCTGAAATAAATGTATTCTGTTGCAAATTTCTGAATTATACAGCTTCTTTGTCATGGTTTTCAGCCTGCTTGGACTTTTCTTATGCAGGATGATAGCTCTTCACTATGCGACATGCAGGAACCTAAACAACACGGGGAATGGGTCTTATCTGCATGCGTGTTTTTTACGGTCATCATTCGGAAAGAATCAAGTTCTTCCAGGTTGACTCCCCTCGTCTTAGGGCCCTCCTGGTTAATCAAGCACAATCCGCACATCAATTGAGGCGAGAATAATGACACCATCATTCAATGAGGTCCCCAATGCGCATCTCACTGTCTACTGACGTCATCACCCGCTCCTAACAGTTGTGGGTTCGAATCTGAGCCTAGTTCAGTCAGCGACGATGAGGAAGTGGATTTTCCGGTCAATCAGATTAGGTCTTCTCCATCCTCAGAAGACAGGGAGGAGAGTTTTGCCTGGTATTTGCTGGCTGACTGGACGATTTGTTGGACGATCCTCTGTTGGACGATTTGTCCATGGAGGGGTTCTCTGATTCAGAAATTATTTTAGAGTCCACGCCTCATTCCCACTCTAGTTTGGATAATACTAGAGTGATGGGGGCACTCGATTTTCCCTTCCCAGCTAACGTACCTACCAATTATGGTGACCTCACTAAGGTGTTTAGTAAACAGTGAGCCACCACCTTGCCACCTCATCGACCCTATGACTGTGCGATTAATTTGCATCCTGGCACAGTACCTCCTAGTGGTTCCCTGTACTCCTTGTCAGCTCCTGAAAGTGCCACTATGAAGGAATACATTGAAGAGGCTCTGGCCAATGGCTTTATTAGACCCTCTACCTCGCCGGCTAGTGCTGGGTTTTTTTTTTGTCAAGAAAAAGACAGGGCGTTGAGACCATCCATTGATTATAGAGGGTTAAACAACATCACAGTAAAGAACCGTTACCCGCTGCCACTCATGAATTCTGCATTTGAACGTCTCCAGAGGGCGTCTGTTTTCTCCAAACTTGACCTCCGTAATGCTTATAATTTAGTGCGTATGCGCGAGGGAGACGAGTGGAAGACAGCCTTTAATACTCATAGCGGACACGATGAGTACCGGGTCATGCCATTCGGGCTCACTAGCGCCCCCTCTGTCTTTCAGGCACTAGTGAATGACATGCTCAGAGAGATGTAAAAATTTGTATTTGTCTATTTGGATGACATTTTTATTTTTTCCGCTAGTCTTTCTGAGCACATTGGCCATGTCAGGCAGCTTTTAAAGGTGCTTCTTAAGGCTCAATTATTCGTCAAGGCTGAGAAGTGTGCCTTTCTTTCCTGGGGTTTATAGTGACGGAAGGAAAGATCCAAATGGACCCTGAGAAGATTTCAACGGTCATGAACTGCCCTACCCCTGAGTCAGTTAAACAGGTGGAACGTTTTCTGGGGTTTGCAAATTTTTACCAGTGTTCTATACGCAATTTTAGCTCAGTGGTCACACCTATTATGGCTCTGACAAAGAAAACAGCACCTTCACGGTTTCTGTGGAATCCTATAGCTGAGGCAGCTTTCACAGAGTTAAAAAAAGGTTTAGCTCTAAGCCCATCCTCATTACTCCCAACCCTTCACTCCCATTTGTGGTGGAGGTTGATGCCTCTGAGCTGGGAGTGGGGGCTATATTGTCTCAGTGTTCACCCCAAGACCAGAAACTGCATCCGTGTGCCTATTTCTCTTGGGCCTGATGTCGGCAAAGAGAAATTATGACGTAGGGGACCGGGAGCTTTTGACGGTGAAATTGGCGCTAGAAGAATGGTGACATGCTTGAGGGAGCCAAGCATCCCTTTACAGTTTGGACGGACTATAAAAACCTAGAATATATTCAGGACGCCAAACGACACAAGTCGCTGTTCTTCTCGCATTTAAATTTTTTGTTAACGTAACGGCCAAGCTCAAAAAATATTAAGCCGGATGCACTTTCCCGGATCTGAAGATGACTGTCCTCCTGAGCAAACTGTTCCCGCTGCTCGAATTTTGGCTCCAGTTACATGGAACATTGAGTCCCTTGTGCAAGGGGCCCAGCGACTGGAGCTGGATCCGGGTGGAGGACCTCCTAATTGCCTGTTTGTGCCATCCAGAGTACGGGCCCAGGTACTGCAATGGGGGCATTCCTCCCATCTTGTGGGTCATCTGGGCGTCCACCGCACTAAGAATTTCTTGGCTAGGCGATTTTGGTGGCCTGGGATGGAAAAGGATGTGCGAGAGTTTGTTTCGTCCTGTCCAGTCTGTGCCCGTAATAAAGGGTCACAGCTCTCGCCATCCAGGCTCTTATGTCCTTTGCCCGTCCCCAGTTGACCATGGAGCCACATAGCTCTTGACTTTGTGACCGGTCTGCCACCATCCGACGGTCACATAGTTATCCTGGTGATAGAGGACAGCTTTTCGAAGGCAGCCTATTTCATTCCGCTTCCTAAGCTGCCTTCTGCCCCGGAGACCGCCCGGTTGGTGGTCAACCATGTCTTCAGGGTTCATGGTCTACCCCAGGATGTAGTTTCCGATCGTGGCCCCCAGTTTGTTTCCCGGCTTTGGCAGGCTTTCTGCTCTTTTTTAGGCGCGTCTGTCAGTCTCTCATCCGAGTTTCATCCGAAGACCAATAGGTAGACTGAGCGCACCAATCCATGGAGAGCACCCATTGCTGTCTGGCTTCGTCTAACCCTACCACATGGAGTAGACATCTCCCGTGGGCGGAATACGCACACAACACTCTGCGTAATGCGTCCACGGGTCTCTCTCCATTCGAGGCTCAAGTCGGCTAGCAGCCTCCCTTGTTCCCTGAACTGGAGAGGAACGTAGGGGTGCCGTCTGCCGAGCTCTTTATTTGACGGTGTTGGGCCACTTGGAGGAGAGTTCGGGCTTCTCTTCTGCGCGCCCTTGCCAATCAGAAGAGGCTCGCCGACAGGCATCGCCGTCTGGCGCCTTCCTATCAAGTGGGTCAATGGGTGTGGCTTTCTACACGGGAAATTACGGGTTGAGTCTTGTAAGCTCGCTCCGCGATTTATAGGGCCTTTTATAATAATCCGGAAAATCAACCCGGTCACGGTTCGCCTACAGCTCCCTCGGTCCATGAGGGTTCACCCCACATTTCACGTCTCTCGTCTTAAGCCAGTTCTCATTAGCACGTTGGCTCCGGCGGATGAGTCTCCACCTCCGACTCGGCTCATTGAGGGCCAGCCGACATGTGCATCGTATTCTGGCTAGTGGGCCGAGGGGTACAATACCTTGTGGATTTGGAGGGCTATGGCCCGGAAGAGCGCTGTTGGGTTCCTTCTAGGAACATTTTGGATCTGGAACTTAGAGGGAAGGGGGGGGGGGTCCTGTCATGGTTTTAAGCCTGCTTGTACTTTTCTGGCGGTTGTGGCGACTTTTGGCTGCTAGAGGGCACTCGCGTCGCTTCTTTTCCTCTAGAGACCTATTAGTCTCGATTGGTTTCAGTCGTGGGCCATTATATAAGCAGGGCATTTCCTCTGATCTGTGCTTCAGTGTAAACTCTGATTACGCTTTGGCTGGTAATTTAGTATAGGAACTTAGCGTGGGCAACACCTTTATGCTTAGTCTGCTAAAGATTGTTGCACCCCTACATTAGCCTGAGCTCAGTGGAAATTCCACCTAGGATTTTCTTTATCCTTTTTCTCAAAAAATTCTTTCCTCGGTTTTCTCTCTGTCCTCTCTGAGGCTGGAACCTTCATTACCCTTTTCTCCTGTCCCTCCTTTATTTTAGCTAATTTATTTTACATTGAGCTGGAGGTTTTCTTTCACTTACTGTCTATTTCTACTCTACGAGTTATTCACCCTCTTTTTTGGGTTGCTTTCTGTGGCTTATACGCCAGGGTTATTTCCCATAGGAGTATTTTTCTGTTCTGTTCGTGTTTCCTGTTTCCCCCCTTTGAACTTGTGGTTACTCCACTTTGGGGGGTATCTTTTAGATCCCCATACTGCCGCGTCTGGTTCTCCCACCCCTTCCCCTCCATCACATTCTTCTTCAATTCGAACTTTAAACTATGGATGTGCAGGGAATATTTTTTGAGATATTGACATTTAAATAAAACTAGTAGAAACCAGGTGGAAATTGGGCCAAAGTAAATAGAGTTAAAGAACTTTCCCTATACAGCTGTCATTACAGAACATTACTTTGAGAACATTCAGGGGAGTATGGGGAACGTTCATATGTTGATTGCTAACATTGCTGGGGGCTCTGAGGAATGTCCTCTTCTTGGGTTTCTCTCATGCTTAGAGAAAAGTCAGTGGCAAATGTTCCTCCCTGATAACAAAATAACATTCCGGGAATGCCCCCTAAATGTCAGAAACCTTGCAATACGTTCCCTGGATGTCATAATTTTGAGGTTCTATCAAGCCCTCAGAACATTCCTACAACTTGATTGTGGAACTTCCCCTTCACATTCCACTAATATTCCAGGAACATTCTATGTAATTGTGGCAAAGCGAGTGCCACCCCTCGATTCAAGAGGCGGAAGACAGTAGTTCGTTTGGAGCTTTTCACTCCGTTTATTCTTTCGTGCCTTTCTGGCGTTTTACACAAACACAGTCACACAAAATACACACAAGTTCCGTCTCTCCCCCGAACTCCCAGCAGTCTCCTTTTATCCTCAGGCTCACTGTCGAACAATCAAAGCAATTGGTTAATTACACAATTAACAAACAATCATCAATCACCAATTGCATGATTTCCGGCAGCTGTGCCGGCTCCACGAACCACACGAGTTCACTCTCTCTCTTGCCGGCAGCGCCTAAAACCACGCCCCCCTACCACATACCCCCACCGCCCAACTTAGGCCGGGAAGCCATCCGGCCGTTGACCAACCCCCCCCATCGGGCGAGAGAGAAAGTCGGCCACCACCATCTGCGCTCCCGGCCTATGAATCACCTTGAAATTAAAAGGCTGTAAAGCCAGATACCAACGAGTGATTCGGGCGTTGGTATCCTTCATGCGGTGGAGCCATTGGAGGGGAGCATGGTCCGAACAGAGGGTGAATGGGCGACCCAGTAGGTAATAACGGAGGGACCCGACAGCCCACCGAATGGCCAGACATTCTTTCTCGACCGTTCTGTACTTAGCTTCCCGCTGCGATAGCTTCCTGCTAATATACAGCACTGGTCGGTCATGCCCCTCCACCTGCTGAGTCAAAACGGCCCCCAGCCCTCTGTCCGATGCGTCCGTCTGCAAATTAAAAGGGAGAGAGAAATTAGGGGTGAACAAGAGCGGTTTCCCACAAAGGGCTTCCTTTACCCGCTCAAACGCCTGCCTGCACAGCTCCGTCCACTGGACCGGATCTGAGGCACCTTTCTGAGTCAAGTCGGTTAAGGGACTGGTCAGCTCTGAGTAAGCAGGAATAAACCTCCTGTAGTAGCCGGCCAGTCCCAAAAACCTCCTCACCTCTTTTTTTGTCTTGGGTCGGGGACAGGTCGCAATCGCTGCGGTTTTATCCACTAGAGGCCGCACCTGTCCACTTCCCAAGTGGTACCCCAAATACCGTACCTCCGCTCGGCCAATTGCACACTTCTTTGGGTTAGCCGTGAGCCCCGGACTCGTCAGGGACTCGAGCACCGCCTCCACATGCCGCACATGCTGAGCCCAGCTGCTGCTGTGGATGATGATGTCATCCAGATAGGCTGCAGCGAAAGCAGCATGCGGACGCAGCACCCTGTCCATCAGACGTTGAAACGTGGCAGGGGCCCCGAATAACCCAAATGGAAGTGTCCGGAATTGGTATAAGCCATCCGGAGCGGAGAAAGCCGTTTTTTCCTTGGACTCAGGAGACAAGGGAATCTGCCAGTAGCCCTTGGTTAAATCCAGTGTCGAAAAAAAATGAGCCGTGCCTAGCCGATCCAAGAGCTCGTCGACCCGAGGCATTGGATAGGCATCAAATCGTGAGACTTCATTCACCTTACGATAGTCTACACAGAACCGAATAGAGCCATCAGGCTTACCCACTAGGACGATGGGACTATTCCACGCACTGTTAGACTCCTCTATTACCCCCAATTCTAGCATTGTCTTTATTTCTGCCTGAACCAATTTCTTTTTATGTTCCGGCAGTCTATAGGGCCGTGAACGTGCCGTCACGCCCGGGGTTGTCTCAATGTGGTGGTTTATGAGGTGAGTGCGACCTGGTAGAGGGGAAAACACATCCGCAAACCGCTTTTGCAACAAGGCAAGATCCGCTCTCTGATTCGGTAAGAGATGGCTATCTGAAAGGGGTGAGGTTTGATTGGTAAAATTTGGTACCTCTGGCCCCAGCTCATCTCTTTCCTGATCGACCGTAACCAGGGAGACCGGTACCACCTCTTTCCATGCTTTTAATAGGTTGAGATGATAAATCTGTTTCGCTCCCTCTCTATCAGATCACTCTACCTCATAATCGACTTCCCCCACTCGTCGTGTGACCACAAAGGGTCCTTGCCACTTGGCGAGTAATTTTGTGCTGGAAGTCGGGAGCAATACTAGGACTTTATCTCCCGGTGAAAATTGCCGTAGCTTAGTTCCTTTATTGTAGTGCCTTAGCTGCCGTTCCTGAGCCTCGAGCAAATTCTCCCGTGACAATCTACCCAGTGTATGGAGTTTTGCTCGTAGGTCCATAACGTATTGAATTTCGTTTTTACTGGGACTTGGACCCTCCTCCCAGCTTTCTTTAACTAGGTCCAAGATACCCCGTGGTTTTCTACCGAACAATAATTCAAAGGGAGAAAATCCCGTGGAGGCCTGGGGAACCTCTCGCACTGCGAACAATAGAGGAACTAACCATTTATCCCAATTTCGGCTATCATCGTGTACGAACTTCCGAATCATCGATTTTAAAGTCCTATTAAAACGCTCAACGAGCCCATCCGTTTGCGGATGGTATACGCTGGTTTTAATAGACTGAACACCCAACAATTCATATAGTTCGCGTAATGTGCGTGACATAAACGAGGTGCCTTGATCCGTCAGAATCTCTTTCGGGATTCCGACGCGGGAGATTATCTGAAACAATGCCTGCGCAACACTCTTGGCCGAGATATTGCGCAACGGCACTGCTTCGGGATACCGGGTTGCATAATCCACCAGAACTAATACAAATCGGTAACCCTGGGTGCTCCTGTCAAATGGCCCGATGAGGTCCATGCCCACTCTATCAAAAGGGACCTCAATTAATGGTAGAGGGCGCAACGGCGCTTTTGGGATAGCCGGGGAATTCACTAGCTGACAATCTGGACACCACCGACGTACGTCCGCCCAAATGCCCGGCCAGTAGAAACGGGCCATTATCCGGTTTAGTGTTTTTTCATATCCCAAATGACCAGACATGGGGTTGTAGTGAGCCGCCTGGAAAACCATTTCCCGGCGGCTTTTAGGTACCAACAACTGGGTTATTTCCTCACCTATCTGAGTGTCACGACTCACTCTGTACAATCTGTCCCTAATAATTGCAAAATATGGGTGAGATCGTGCAGCATCCGGGCGCACTAGCTGACCATCAACATAAATCACCTGGTCAAAAGCGAAGCGTAGGGTATCGTCACGAGACTGAGCGAGTGGGAAATCCTCCAGGGGGCGGAACACCGGCACCTGGGGAGTCTCCACCGGAGGCTCTCCCGATGCCGCCCCCCCCTCGGCAGTGTCGGACGACCCCGCGTCACCATTGTCTACTGCACATACCTCACATTTCCCTAGCGGTCGTGATCGCACCCCCATCAATTTCTCCGCTACCAGTTTAAATCCTGTCCAATCAGTGCCCAAAATGAGAGGGTGCGAGAGGCGGGAGCTAACCGCAGCCTCCAAAATATGTGTTTTATTTTTTATGCGAATTTCCACTGGTACTATGGGATATTTGTGTATATCCCCGTGCACACACTTAATAGTTACCCAACGTGCCGGTACCAAAGCCTCTGGTCGAACCAGGCTCTGTTGGATCATGGTCTGCCTAGCCCCTGAATCCAACAGCGCCCGGTGTTCACTCCCTTGCACCCTTACCGGAATGCAGTACGCCCCGTCTGGATCGGGAGCGGAGGTGGGCGGGCCGACAACACGGACCACCTGCCCCACCTCCATGAGCGGACAATCGCGGCGCAGGTGGCCCGGCTGTCCGCACCGCCAACACCCCGGTCCAGGTGTCTGAGGAGCTCCCTGTGGGCCGGACTGCACCGCCACTGAGCCTGAGTGGGGAGAAGGGGAAGAAACACGAGGGAAATTAACAAGAGGGAAGGAGGGGTTTTGGGGACGGGAAACGGGAAGGGGAATAGACCGGGGAAAAAACTTTTTCCGGGGCGCCGGCTCCGGTTTCTGCTGCTGGGCGAGGGGATGTTGTGCTAGGTGGTCCTCCGCCAGGGTGACGGCGTTATCCAGGTTAGTGGGCCGATGGCACTGTACCCAGCTGGCTGTATCCGCCGGCAACCCCGCAACGAATCGTTCCAGGACCACCTGCTGCACTATCCCCGCAGCTGATCTTATTTCTGGCCGGAGCCAGCGCCTCGCCATGTCCGTCAGCTGCTGGGCGTAGGCAAATGGTCGGTCCTCTTCCGTCAGGGAGGTCTCCCGGAACCGACGCCGGTGGTCTTCCGGGCTGAACCCCGTTCGGTCGAGGACCGCCTTTTTCAGGCTTGGGAAGTCCGCCCGAGTGGCTGCCGGCAGGATATGCGCAGCCTTCTGCGCTTCCCCCGATAGGAGGGGCAGGAGACGTACTGGCCACTCCTCTAGTGGCCACCTGCACGCCACCGCTGCCACCTCAAATGCCTCTAGGAAGGCTTGAGCGTCGTCGTCCGCGGTCATCTTCGGTATATGAAATTTCGGGGACGCGACGCTCTGCCTTCCCCTGGGCTCACTGGAAGCAGCCAGCTGTAGTAGCGCCTGGGTCTGGAGGTTAGCCTGCACACGCAGGGCTTCCATCTGCTCGTTATGAGCCGCCGACTGTCGCTCCTGCATGGCAGCTATACCCTCCAGCATTCTCCCCAGCGCTACTATTGATGACTGTCCTGGCTGTTCCTGGCTGTGGTCCATCCTGCCTCTTGAAACTTCTGTTCCCCGTACGGGCCACCACTGTGGCAAAGCGAGTGCCACCCCTCGATTCAAGAGGCGGAAGACAGTAGTTTGTTTGGAGCTTTTCACTCCGTTTATTCTTTCGTGCCTTTCTGGCGTTTTACACAAACACAGTCACACAAAATACACACAAGTTCCGTCTCTCCCCCGAACTCCCAGCAGTCTCCTTTTATCCTCAGGCTCACTGTCGAACAATCAAAGCAATTGGTTAATTACACAATTAACAAACAATCATCAATCACCAATTGCATGATTTCTGGCAGCTGTGCCGGCTCCACGAACCACACGAGTTCACTCTCTCTCTTGCCGGCAGCGCCTAAAACCACGCCCCCCTACCACAGTAATATTAGGGGAATATTCTAGGAATGTTAGTAGAAATGTTCCCTTTGGGTTTCTCTAAAGCTTGGATTTAATGTTCCCTTACTGTGAAACTGGAGTACATTGCTAACATTCCCCATACATTCTTTCCACATCATTACAAAACGTTACTTTCAGCACATTCTGGGGTGTATCGGGGAATGTTACTCCAAGATAATAGAACATTCCAGGAACATCCCATAAATGTCACAAACATTGCAATGCATTCCCTGGATGCCATAACCTCAGAGTTGTGGAACTTCCCCTTCAGATTACGGGAACATTCTGTTCTAGGAATGTTAGTAGAAAAGTTCACCCACATTTCACCCAAATTTTTATATGTAAAAGAACACCATGCCCAGCGGGAATCGACCTCTGACCTGAAGACAAATGCTTTTCCACTGAGCCATTGAGGCCACATGCTTACTTGACTGTTGTAGAGTTTAATGAATGACATCACAAATGAGCATGGACAGGCAACTCACACACATGCGCACAGCAGAAATTCGTGCAACATTATTTTTGTAACGTTCCGTTCCCCTCCTGTCCGTTTTCCATGTTTTCCTTGTTTCCTTCCGTGTCATGTTGGATCCCATGTCCGTGTTTTCCCCCTGGCTGTGGACTGGGCGTTTCTCTCGGGTTTATTTCGGCTCATTTTCCACTTTAGCTTCCGCCTATCACTCTCCCCTCTCGTTACTCACATTCCTCACTGCTGTGCTTCGGCAATCACTCCCGATTAAACATCACACCTGTTTCTCGTTTCTCCTTCATTTCCTGCACCATTTAAACCCCTGGCTGGCTGCTAGTCGGCGCCAGTTCGTTAACTAACCAACCGTGTTTACGTCATGTCACGCTTCTGGTCCCGTATTCGTCAGCTTGCTGTCTTGTACCTGTTTACCTGGTTTCCAGTCTGGTAGCTATCCCTCCGAAACATTCTCTGTTGCATGCTACTTACCTGTCTCCCTTCAACCTCCAGACGCCGCGGTTCCAGCCTCCCTGTAGCTGTGTCTTGTCCTCCCTATGTTACGTACCTCCCGTACTTGAGTTACGGTTCCAGGATCCCTGAATGTTAGCCGGCTTCAGCAAGAATTGCCCGAGCCACGCCGCACCTTCCAAATCGGCGGAGCTTTCTTCAGCTACAGTCCTGTCTCAGTACCCTGCTATTAACCTCTGCTTTCTACCCGATTATTCAAGCTACCTATCCAGTTCCAGTCCAGCTCTTGTCCTGTACCGGTGTTTCGTACACCTCCGTTAAAGTCCAGTTCCGGCTTGGAATAATTCCGTGCCGGCTTCCGTTTCCCTGAGTGGACCTCCCGGTCCAGTTCCGGTCCAGTTCCAGTCCAGTTCCAGTCCAGTTCCAGTCCAGTTCCGGTGTTTTATACACCTCCGTTCAAGTCCAGTTCCGGCTTGGAACAAGTTCCGTGCCGCCTTCCGTTTTCCTGAGTGGACCTCCCGGTCCAGTTCCAGTCCAGTTCCAGTCCTGTTCCTGTCCAGTTCCGGTGTTTTATACACCTCCGTTCAAGTCCAGTTCCGGCTTGGAACAAGTTCCGTGCCGTCTTCCGTTTTCCTGTGTGGACCTCCCGGTCCAGTTCCAGTCCTGACCCGGTGCCGCTACTCCACCTTCCCTACCCAGTTCCGGCTTGGAACTGTAGGGCACTTCCGCACCCAGTCCGGCTTGGACTCCTAGTCCTGCACCCTTTTGGTTCCGGCTTGGAACCTACCTTGACTTTCAAGCCCAGCTCCGGCTTGGAGCAGTCCGTAAGGGACTCTACTTATGTTTGTTAATTAACCTGTTTTCCTTTCCTGTACAGCTTTGGGACTACCCCAACGCTTAAATAAAATCCCATTTTCTTGAATCTGTCTCCTGGTCGTTGCACTTGGGTTCGTCCCGTATCAGGATCGTAACAGAACGAACTGGCCAACAACATGGACCCAGCCGATCTGGAACAGATTCGCCACGCCTTCTCCTGCCAAACTGCGGTCAGCGACCAACAGGGCCGTCGTTTGGATGACGTTCTGGAAGTAGTTAGGGGCATCACGGGGCAAGTAGCCCAACTTTCGCTTCACCAACCGCTACTACAGACTTCAGCCAACCCAACTCCTTCCGCTCCTGAACCTCCTCCGGAGGCTCCGGCTCCCACTTCTAGCCGTGAGCCCCGTGTTCAACACCCCGAGTTATATCGCGGGGGGTTGGGGAGATGTCGTGAATTTCTACTTAAATGTGACATAGTGTTTTGTATGCAGCCCTCCTCCTTCGCCTCTGACTCCAGCAAGATCGCGTTCATTATAAGCAGCTTGGGAGGGAGCGCCCTGGAGTGGGCTACATCCATCTGGGACAGTCAGGCCCCGTTATGCAGCAACTTCGCAGCCTTTACCGCAGAAATGCGACGTGTGTTTGAACACCCGACCTGTGGGCGAGACGCTACCCAACGTCTGCTTCAAGTTCGCCAAGGCAACCGCAGTGTCGCAGAAATGGCCATTCAGTTTCGTACCCTCGCCGCGGAGTCCGGATGGAATGACACCTCCCTCCAGGGGGCTTTCCGCCAAGCTCTCAGCGAGGAACTCAAGGACCAGCTTGCCACTCGGGAAGAGTCCAACTCCCTCAATAGCCTCATCAGCCTCGCTATAGCCATTGATAATCGTCTCCGCATCCGGGCCCGGGAGCGGAGAGGAAGCTCCGGGCGTCATTCACCCTCCGTCGTTTCAAACGTTCGTTCACACTCCTCCGTCACTGGATCTAGGGCGCCTACGGGCGTTTCCGAGGAGGAGCCCATGCAACTGGGCAGAGTTGCGGTCAATCCCGAGGAGCGTCAGCGCCGTTTGCGCACCAGATCCTGTTTCTATTGCGGCAAGCCTGGCCATCAGATCGCCTCCTGTCCCATCCGCCCAAAAGAATGGGCTCGCCAGTAAAACTGGGCGTACTGACGAGCCCCATCATCCCCAACCATGCAGCCCAGGATCGCCTCATGTTCAAGGCTACTCTCCTTTGGAAGGACAAGACCGTATCCTCCTCGGCTCTAATCAATTCCGGAGCTGACGCCAGCTTCATGGATATCACATTCGCCAGGAGGGCCGGCATTCCCACGGAACGTCTTACCTCACCTATTTCAGCTCTTGCTCTGGACGGTAGGAGTTTGGGGTTAGTTACCCACTCCACCGTTCCTATCCAACTTATTTTGTCTGGCAATCATCGGGAGTCCATTCAACTATTACTTATTAACTCCCAACAATCTGCTCTTGTTTTAGGTCAGACCTGGCTCCGCCTCCACAACCCTCATATTGACTGGAAAGCCGGTCGCATCCTGGCGTGGAGTGCCCACTGTCTAGCCAGCTGTCTCCGTTCTGCTCTGCCCCCTCCGGGGTCCAGTAAATCCTGTTCTATGCAACCTATACCTGATTTGACCAATGTTCCCAGCGAGTATCACGACCTCGCACAGGTGTTCTCCAAATCACGTGCTCTGTCCTTACCTCCTCACAGGCCGTATGACTGCGCCATTGACCTACTGGCTGGAGCTAAACTGCCATCTGGACGCCTCTACAGTCTGTCTGGACCAGAGAAACTAGCCATGGAGGAATACATCCACGACTCCCTCGCTTCGGGTATTATCCGTCCCTCCTCATCCCCAGTCGGTGCAGGGTTCTTCTTCGTAGGGAAGAAGGATGGCTCTCTGCGACCCTGCATCGACTACCGAGGGCTCAACCAGGTCACCATCCGTAACAAATACCCTCTTCCCCTCATTAACACCGCCTTTGAAACCCTCTCGCCAACGGTTACGTTCACCAAGCTCGACCTCCGGAATGCGTATCACTTGGTGCGTATACGGGAGGGGGACGAATGGAAGACTGCTTTCAATACCCCGTTGGGCCACTACGAATACCTGGTGGTCCCCTTCGGCCTTACTAACGCCCCAGCAGTCTTCCAAGGCATGGTGAACGACGTCCTGCGTGATCTCCTGGGGAGGAGCGTATTTGTCTATATTGATGACATATTGATTTTTTCTCAATCCCCGCAGGAACACGTTATTCACGTTCGAGAGGTTCTCCAGCGGCTGCTGGAGAATCAACTTTTTGTCAAGGCGGAGAAATGTTCCTTCCATGTGTCTACTGTCCCGTTCCTCGGCTTCATCATCGAGGAGGGCAGTATCCGGGCGGACCCTGTTAAGATCAAGGCGGTGACAGAATGGCCCCAACCCACCTCTCGCAAGCACCTTCAGCAGTTCCTTGGGTTTGCTAATTTCTATCGCCGCTTTATTCGTAATTACAGTACCATTGCTGCTCCCCTTACTAAACTCACTTCCGTTGCCCTGCCTTACTGTTGGAATTCCGATGCCCAGCGAGCATTCGAACTGCTCAAAGCTCGTTTTTCCTCAGCACCTATCCTCCTTCATCCGGACACTTCTCGGCAGTTTACCGTTGAGGTGGATGCCTCTGACACGGGCGTGGGGGCCATTCTGTCTCAACGGTCCGCCTCTGATAACAAGCTCCATCCCTGCGCATTCTTCTCCCGGAGACTGTCCTCCGCCGAGAGGAACTATGATGTCGGGGATCGGGAACTTCTGGCAATTAAACTGGCTCTTGAGGAGTGGCGCCACTGACTGGAGGGGGCAGGTAATCCCTTTCTTGTTTTTACCGACCATCAAAACCTTATTTATTTAAAATCTGCCAAAAGGCTTAATGCTCGTCAGGCTAGATGGTCGTTATTTTTTGCCCGGTTTAATTTCTCTGTTTCTTACCGCCCTGGTTCCCGCAATATTAAGGCAGATGCCTTGTCCCGCATTTTTTCCCCCCCCTCCAGTCCTGCTGATCCGGAGCCCATTCTGCCGGCTTCCTGTGTGGTGGCTGCGGTCTCCTGGGAGATCGAGGGTATTGTGAAGGCCGCCCAGAATTCCCAACCGGACCCCCGCAATAACCCTAACTCCTGCCTTTTTGTCCCCGATTCCGTCCGCTCCCAGGTCCTCGAATGGGTTCACGCCTCGTGCCTGGCATGTCACCCAGGTGTTGCCAGAACGATCGCCCTCGTCAGGAGGAGTTTCTGGTGGCCTACCCTTAAAGGGGATACCCGTGCCTTTGTCCTGGCCTGCTCGGTGTGCGCCAGGAGCAAGGCATCCCACCAGCCTCCCTCCGGTCTTCTCCTTTCCCTCCCCATCCCTGGCCGTCCTTGGAGTCACATTGGTGTGGACTTTGTCACCGGTCTGCCGTTGTCAGAAGGTAACACCGTTATTCTGACAATAGTGGACCGGTTCTCCAAGGCGGTTCACTTTGTTCCCCTCCCCAAACTCCCGTCCGCCCTTGAAACTGCTGAGCTCTTGGTGCTGCATGTGGTCAGGCTGCACGGGATCCCCTCTGACATCGTGTCAGACCGTGGGCCCCAGTTCTCCTCCCGGGTTTGGTGGGCGTTCTGTGTAGCCCTGGGTGCCTCACCTAGTCTTTCCTCGGGTTTTCATCCCCAGTCTAACGGTCAGGCAGAGAGGGCAAACCAGGACCTGGGGGCCGCCCTGCGGTGCGTCACAGTGCGCAATCCCGCCTCTTGGAGCCGTTTTCTCCCCTGGTTCGAGTACGCGCACAACTCCCTTAAGAGTGCCTCTACAGGCCTATCCCCGTTTGAGTGTGCTTTAGGCTATCAACCCCCTCTTCTGTCGACCCAGGAGGCCGAGATAGCTGTCCCCTCAGTTAAGGCCCATCTCCTTAGATGTAGACGCATCTGGAGGCTCACACGCACCGCACTCCTTCGCTCCAATTCCCGTTCCCAACGTCTGGCGGACCTTCACAGGACCGCAGCCCCGCGGTATAGGGCCGGTCAGCAGGTCTGGCTCTCCACCGCTAATATCTCCCTTCCCTCCTCATCCAGGAAACTCCAGCCCCGCTTTATTGGTCCCTTCCCTATCATTTGTCTTGTTAACCCTGTTTCAGTTAAACTTTCCCTCCCCGCCTCCCTCAAAATTTACCCTGTTTTTCATGTGTCCCAAGTCAAGCCTGTCTCCTCCAGCCCCCTCAGTACCCCCACCATCCCTCCACCTCCCGTCCGAGTTATCGACAACGCCCCGGCCTACACGGTGAACCGTGTGATCGATATCCGCCGCAAGGGCCGGGGTTTCCAATACCTCGTCGACTGGGAGGGGTACGGTCCTGAGGAGAGGTCGTGGCTCCACAAGAGCCTTATCTTGGACCATTCACTCATCCAAGACTTCCACGAGCTGTTCCCTGACAAGACCAGGCCTCCGGGTACGCCAGGTGGCGTACATTGAGGGGGGGGTACTGTAACGTTCCGTTCCCCTCCTGTCCGTTTTCCATGTTTTCCTTGTTTCCTTCCGTGTCATGTTGGATCCCATGTCCGTGTTTTCCCCCTGGCTGTGGACTGGGCGTTTCTCTCGGGTTTATTTCGGCTCATTTTCCACTTTAGCTTCCGCCTATCACTCTCCCCTCTCGTTACTCACATTCCTCACTGCTGTGCTTCGGCAATCACTCCCGATTAAACATCACACCTGTTTCTCGTTTCTCCTTCATTTCCTGCACCATTTAAACCCCTGGCTGGCTGCTAGTCGGCGCCAGTTCGTTAACTAACCAACCGTGTTTACGTCATGTCACGCTTCTGGTCCCGTATTCGTCAGCTTGCTGTCTTGTACCTGTTTACCTGGTTTCCAGTCTGGTAGCTATCCCTCCGAAACATTCTCTGTTGCATGCTACTTACCTGTCTCCCTTCAACCTCCAGACGCCGCGGTTCCAGCATCCCTGTAGCTGTGTCTTGTCCTCCCTATGTTACGTACCTCCCGTACTTGAGTTACGGTTCCAGGATCCCTGAATGTTAGCCGGCTTCAGCAAGAATTGCCCGAGCCACGCCGCACCTTCCAAATCGGCGGAGCTTTCTTCAGCTACAGTCCTGTCTCAGTACCCTGCTATTAACCTCTGCTTTCTACCCGATTATTCAAGCTACCTATCCAGTTCCAGTCCAGCTCCAGCCCTGGTCTTGTCCTGTACCGGTGTTTCGTACACCTCCGTTAAAGTCCAGTTCCGGCTTGGAATAATTCCGTGCCGGCTTCCGTTTCCCTGAGTGGACCTCCCGGTCCAGTTCCGGTCCAGTTCCAGTCCAGTTCCAGTCCAGTTCCAGTCCAGTTCCGGTGTTTTATACACCTCCGTTCAAGTCCAGTTCCGGCTTGGAACAAGTTCCGTGCCGCCTTCCGTTTTCCTGAGTGGACCTCCCGGTCCAGTTCCAGTCCAGTTCCAGTCCTGTTCCTGTCCAGTTCCGGTGTTTTATACACCTCCGTTCAAGTCCAGTTCCGGCTTGGAACAAGTTCCGTGCCGTCTTCCGTTTTCCTGTGTGGACCTCCCGGTCCAGTTCCAGTCCTGACCCGGTGCCGCTACTCCACCTTCCCTACCCAGTTCCGGCTTGGAACTGTAGGGCACTTCCGCACCCAGTCCGGCTTGGACTCCTAGTCCTGCACCCTTTTGGTTCCGGCTTGGAACCTACCTTGACTTTCAAGCCCAGCTCCGGCTTGGAGCAGTCCGTAAGGGACTCTACTTATGTTTGTTAATTAACCTGTTTTCCTTTCCTGTACAGCTTTGGGACTACCCCAACGCTTAAATAAAATCCCATTTTCTTGAATCTGTCTCCTGGTCGTTGCACTTGGGTTCGTCCCGTATCAGGATCGTAACAATTTTTGGGTAAAAACTCTGCCTAGGATAGAAACTTGTGCAATGTTGTTCGCCAAAGCTTCTTGTGGCAGCAAATAGTCTAAGGGCTGGTTTCCCAGGCATCGATTTAGCTTAGTCCTAGACTCATTTTCTTTTCAATGGAGATCTTCATAGATTTTTTCTTTTAGTCTATGACTAGGCTTAATCCTTGTCTGGGAAACCAGCCCTAAATGTTTGACATTTTAAGTGAAACACTACATGCGGTGAAATTGCTTCTACGTCAGTGGCGGCTGCTGGCCAGAATTTTTGGTGAAGCAAACCGACAAGTTTTTTTCTACCTGTGAAAATCGAACCCCTGCTTTTCCTGTTGAGCTAGGCCATTTTTGAGTTGTTTAACACTGACCACGTCAACTGACCAGCTGTAGGCAGAAAAGAGCTGGTGGCCATTTAAAACAGGTTTATATTGCTTGACAACTCATCACTATGGCTGTACCATTTAAATTGAGCTGCCTTCTCTCAAATGAATAACACCAAATAGAATACAATGACAATTAGTTATGTACACACTCATTTATTAGCAGCCAAATTATTTAATCACCTAAGCATATTCAATAGATAAATACTCAAATCCACCTGCACCATAGCTGAAATAGCTTCGTTCAGATCATTTTGAATCGTCTTATGCCCCATTCACTGGAATAGTATTACCTGGGGACCTCATGTGATTTGTGGAGGTCGTCTGTGATCTTAATCCCAAGCAAATCTGCATTTCCGTAATTTGTGAAGTCAAAATTCCCCACCGTAAATTACCTACCATATTTCACACAAAACAGGTCATCTGATAATATTAGTCCTGTGTAAATCGCCATCTCAGTAATTTGGTATATTTTGTCCCAGCAAGGATTCCTTGTTTTTTCCCTGCTTTTTTCTTCATCTTTCCGAGTTGAGATTTATGGAGGCTGCAGTGGAAATTATTATTGCTAATTCTGACATTTTGGGTGCCATTCTTATGCCAAAAGTATTTAAATGTTACTGCTGAATTTAACGTGACTGAATTGAAAGGAATTGTAGCCTATTCGACTCTGTAGCCAGCTTCAACACACCAATTGGCATACGCTGTGCAAATGTGCAGAAAAACTGAGAATATGGAAGTAGCCTATAGAAATGTTACGTTTCATTCATACCCGTTGATGAACCCTGGGACTTCATAAGTAAATTTGAGTGAAATACTGACTGCGTTTATACCGTGCGAATGCGCCACATGAAACTCGTCGGGGGATAATTCCCAAATCATAAGAGGTCACCAGGTAGCCTAATACCCTAGTCCAGTGCGAATAGGCCATTTGACATCCCGGAGAACACAGAGGGCGACCTGGGGAAGGAAGCTCAGTCAACGCCCCGCTCTGTCATCCCAAGTTTCACTCTCGTTATTCCCCTAAATGCCAGCTCACGACGACCCAAGAATTGCATCGATCAACCTCTCGGGAA
Source organism: Synaphobranchus kaupii (assembly GCA_029718625.1). Lineage (NCBI taxonomy): Eukaryota > Metazoa > Chordata > Actinopteri > Anguilliformes > Synaphobranchidae > Synaphobranchus > Synaphobranchus kaupii. The sequence continues at coordinate 69,291,073 of CM056377.1, read as the reverse complement.
TGTCACGGTTTTCCGTCACCGTTATTTTGTTATGCGTGCACCTTCATCAATAAAATGATCATTCTCAGACTCAATTAGCACGGTTACACTACTGTCATGCTCCTTCGATTTTACATTATTTTTAACAAACCTGAATTACGTAGCCTAAATAATGAAAGCCATCTCTCGCAAACATTGAACATCTCCTGTAGCAACACTTGAATAAAAAATAATAGGCTTTCCTTTAAACAACACACATGTCCAGCAATACATGCGATTCCGTTAGCAAACTGCCTTGTCACAAGGGAAAGTCGAAAGTCGGTGATGATTCAATATTAAAGGAAGCCTATGTTGTATGTGTGATTGTGTGATATGCATATTCTTTTTCACCCCTTTTTTTGGTGAAGCACTGCTTCACCTGTTGTCTTAGAGAAACCTTGTAGACCGGATTTCACTTGCCAAAGCAATGACTTTTGAGAAATGCATCCACATTAATCCATATTGTTTGTCTTTGAATTTACAACTGAATCACATATGAAAACTAGAAAGGTCGCTCGGAGAGCGCATCCCTCCGCCCATGCTGCATGTTGATGCATGTACCGTAAAATCAGGTATACGTTGATAAGCAGTTGGAATTAGTTTTGGAGATTTGTTGGGATTATTGAAGTGCTTTTACTACTGACTCTGCAGGGGAAGCTCATACCATGGGCAGACAGAGTATGTATGGGTAAATATTTTCCATGTCAAAATGAAATGAAAACTAGTTAAATATGACAGGACTGACAGCAGTAATCTTGCATGGTGTTTGATCCATTTGTCCTTCTTTTAAGACCAATAATAAGTTTAAAGGGAAGTTTTCCACTACCCCAATTTTCAGCTCAGGAGCCGCCACTGTGTTTTCCCCCCTTCAAATGAAGTGTTTCCAAAAGTTGTTTTGTTGGATTGTGGTTGTTTTCATGAGGCAGTGTTTTGTTGGAAATCTGTGGTATAGAGAGTGAAGAGGAAGGTTTAGGGAACAGTTACCCGGGGTCTCCAGTGCTGCTCAGAAGCTTATCTGACCTGGAATTCTGGATCCTTACATATGGTGGTCCCCCAAGGAGGTAGTCCATCACCCACTCAATAAGATCAGGATGTAGTTGCATGTCCCTGAGTTTCTGCCCATGTGCATATGGCTGTATGGTGCTCAAAGTCTGCACTTTAACCTAATAGTCATTCTTTCATTTAAAATCCCGTGTATATAACATTCTTAAAACACAAAATGTAGAACTCTGGACTGAAAATGGTATTACATTATCCGTCAAAAGTATTACATTATCAGTTTTGAAAAAAAATTACCCACCTGAAAATTTAATAAATTCCCAATAATGTAATAAGGCATTACATTATCGGTAAAAATGTTATTACAATATCAGTCAGGACATTTTATTACATTATTGGTCAAGTTATTACATTATTGGGTTTTATTACATTTTCAATCGAGTTAAGTGCAAATTTTATTACATTTCCAGGCGTTATTACATTTTCAGGAAATTATTACATTATCGGGTGCTACACACCCCTCCCCCACCTGACACCTCTGTCGTAGGAGGTGGTGACAGACAGGTTTGCCAAATAAAGTGATGTATAATTCATTACTTTTGCTGTAAAAAGTCATGTTGATGGCTTGTTATAGATAAACCTGTTATTCTGCTGGCTTATGGGGCTCTGGTAAATCAAATTTTGAAGTACAGTGCCATTTTAAATGTAAAGCAGGTTGGATAACATTAGGGTAAGTAATCCTTTTCAGAGAGGTATTTGGGCACTTTTGGGCATGCTTTGTAAGAGAATACCCTCACATAAACACAAAACATGTGTAGGTTAATTTTCTTCACATTTTGTATTATAAAAACTGTTTTAAAAGAAAAATAATGTTTTCTGATGATTGACATGCCTAGACAGAAAGATATGCACATGTTTTATATTTGGAGAGGTTTGGATACCTTTTGGGACACCTGGGCCCTGTTTTGGGAAAAATACCAATGGATAAGGAAAGCCTGTAGATATCTTTACCAAATTGTATACACAAGTGGACAACATATTAGTGCACTAGTATAAGCAATTCTGGCTTGCTCCAGTACTTTGAAGTTGAGATATTCAGTGATAAACTATAAAAACACAAGGCATTTGTACTTTTTTTTGTATTCTTATGTGTATTTTGTATAAACTGTATGCGACCACTTTGACATAAATTTATTCAGTTGCAAATTTCTGAATGGTACAAGCCACTTCTTTCATTCAAACTTTCAACCATGGATGTGCAGTGAATAGTTTTTGAGATATTGGCACTTAATTGACACAAGTAAAAACTAGATGAAAATTGGGCCAAATGGACCAAAGTAAATAGGGTTAAAATAGCCAAGCTATTAGCAGATATTGCATGCAAGCGCTTATCCCCGCCTTTGGAGGACTATAAGAATCGTAGCCCCGACCGAAGTCACAAAGCGTTTCAGGATTTGCACAAGATACAAACAGTCTCACGTCTCTACTCTGCATCACGAGAAAAACTAAGAGGATTTCCGCATTGACACTATGTGGGGGTCATGTCCATGACAAATCTTGAAATAAGACTCTCGATACATCGGACACCTGGAAGGTCCATCCGTGGTTGACGACCCTAATGGTCAAAGGAACAAAATAGAACTCTTTATAACATGGCTTGGATACTCGATTCTGATTGGTTGACAGCTGTGGTTTAAATGCTTGTATATGAACGGTCATCCGGGTCACATGTTCTAAATTCATGTGCTGCTTGGCCAGCCACGCGACCTATGCTTATGGATGGGAATTATGACAAGCTATTGCTCCATAACTGGCTAATTCAGAGTCCAAAAGGTTTAATAAAATAAGTGGAATAAATAAAGTGAATTGATACAGTAAAATAAGAAGAATGTCGCCTACCTACTTTCTTTCCCCTCAGTGACTAACGTTATTGGATGGCAGACGGCTACTCCGCCTCATAGGCTACAAATAGTAACTTTAATTTAGGCAACTGCATAGCTGGCTTTGATAAACTTTTGTCATTGTTTTTAAGATAATGCAAACTAAATACGTGGTTAGGTAACTAACGTATCTAGGCATAGTTACATTATCACAGAGTTTGCAAAGCAGTTTGGTGTTTAATCTTTTTTACTGCGAGCCATAACGTTAGATTCATCTCTTTTATAAGTTACCGTAGCAACAGCATACAGCTGACTTATAAAACCGGTAAATAACATTAATCTGCAGATTTTAAAAAAGGTTTGTATTCGGCAAATATCTTCGTTACAACAAGTTTAATATAGCAAAACATTTTTGTGGTTAGAGGTGCAGTATTTATTCAATTTGTAAATACAAATTTATCATGTGTCTAGATGTGGTCCAGGCTTTGCGGTTATGCTGTGGAGCATTTAAGACGACCCCAGTGTGTGCAATGCTGGTGGAAATCGGGGAATTGCCATTGGAGCTGAGGAGGCTCAAACTGATGATGTCATATTGGGCCACATTGAAGGGCCACTCCAGTGCCCATCTGATGTCTGCGGTGCTGCGGGATTGCTGGGAGTATACAACTAGGCCAGGTGTGGGATTTGGGTGGACGGCTAATAAGTGGGCTACTGAACTGGGTATTATGGATCTGGCATTGGCGTCATCCTTTCCGGTGTCTGTGATCCCGCCCTGGATGTTCCTGAAGCCTGATATTGATTGGTGGTGTTAGGTGTTGGTGGGGGAAGGACCCAAACGCAGGCAGAAGTACAAAACCGAAGATTAATAAATGGCAAGGCAGCAATCCATGGTACAGTCAGGCAGGGTCGAAAAACCGGGAAGACAGGCAACGATACAAAACACAGTCCAAAGAGTGGTCAAGGAACAGGCAGGGGTCGGAACCGGGAAGGCACAGCAAGTCCAAAAACCAGGGTCGCGAGAACACAGGCATGGGTCAAAACCGGGGAGGCATAGGAGGAACAAAAAGAAAACAAAACAGACTGAATAGACAACGAAAAAATAAAACAACAACAGGGAAAGGACAAGGGATAACAAAACTCAGAAACAGATTACTCGGAAGATACTCGGAAAACCAGAAAGCAACACAGAAGCAAAAAATCTTGTGAGGAACTCGCGAAGACAGACTGAAATAACAGGGAGAAGATTACACAAAAGGAATCAGGTGTGAAGAGGAGGGGAAATGGGAGAGTACACAGGTGAACACAATAGGAAACAATAATACCATAACGAGGGGGAACGTAAGACACGGACTGGACCGGAACCAAATACATTGAGACAACATGACATGGAAGTGCATACAAGGAATAGCAAATAGGAAACGAGAGTCAGCTGTAGTTAAGAGGAACCAAAGAAATATAATTAGTGATAGAACAGGCAGAAAGAGAGACAGCTGCAGCGAGGAAAGAAGATGAAGTTAGTAAATTAGTAGATTAGTAGAAAACCCTGATTCTATGGCGTTAGTAGATTAATAGATTTGTATATATACAAGTTAGTCATTAGTAGATTAGTAGACCCTAATTCTAAGATGTTAGTAGTTGTTAGTTAATTAGTATTATATACAATGAAGTAATTAGTAATGAAGGAAGCACGTGACAGAAGAAATACAGAGAAAAACCGAAATCACCAAAGGCTCCCGAATAGTGTGACGATGACAGGGAGTGACAGTAATACAAAACATGGAACAGTGAAAGCACAAAATAATCATAATAAATAAATATGGAAAAAATGAGAAACATAAATGAAACAAACTAAAACAGAATGCAGAACAGGTGGCTGTTGGAGCAGGATAGGGTGGGCTGGGCTGATGTTGGTGGGAGGTTGATGGCTATATAGAACGAACATATCATGCTTCTCTTCCTGTCTTTACAGATGGTGCTAAGGATCTGGTGATGGGTCGTGTTGGGTCAGGTGGATTTGTGCCCTTATTTGGAGTCAGGATGTCAGAAAGGCTAGATGATGGCCTATCAGTTTTTACAGCCGAAATGGTGGCAATAGCTCTGGCACTGCAGTGGGTCGAGGAGGTCATGTCTGATAGGTTGGTTATATGCTCTGACTCTGCATCGGCCCTGGAGAGCCTCACTGCTCCAACATCCTGCAGGGAGGATCTGGTACTGGAGGTATTGTTTGATATATATAGGTTATATAAGGAGAGGTATTGGGGTATATTTCTGCTGGGTACCGGCGAATGTGGGTAATGAGGGGGCTGACACCCTCGCTAAGAGGGCCCTTAGGCTGGACGGCATTAAGGTGGCTGTCCCTTACGGTAAAGGGGAGGTCAAGGCTAAGGTTAAAAGTATGATTGGAACGGTTTGGCAACAGAGGTGGGATGAGGAAATTAGGGAGTACCATTTGTATGCCATCCGGCCAGGGGTCTCTGGGAAGTCTCTTCTTTGCGGGAGTAGGAGGGAGGAAACATTGTTAGCTAGGCTTAGGTTGGGCCATTCTGGCTTAATTGACAGTTTATTTAGGATAGGGAAGCATGACACCGGCAACTGTCCTCATTGCAGCAATAAAGAAACGGTTAGGCACATTCTGATAGAATGTCAGACATATGTCAGGGAGAGGGAGATACTTAGAAAACTGGTTGGGGATAAGGGTGGGCAGTTTACATTGGCTGGGCTCCTGGGTGGGTCAGTGGGATATGAGGTTCGCAGAGCAGTGCTGAATTTCATTTATTCGATTGGTGTGAGTGGGAGGGTCTGAACCCCTGTTATCGCTTTCCACACTCGATAACAGTAGGTGGCGGTGTGCACCTGACAGTTTGTAGCAACCCGCCATAGAAAACCCAAAGAAGAAGAAGAAGGAGAATTTATCATGTAGGCTACGTTAGGCTAAATTAACTTCAGCAACACACGGACTGCTTGTGAATGCAAGTCACTTCACAAAGCAAATGTGCTTTGTGAAGTGACTTGCATTCACAAGCAGTCCGTGTGTTGCTGAAGTTAATTTAGCCTAACGAATGTGCTTTGTGAAGTGACTTGCATTCACAAGCAGTCCGTGTGTTGCTGACGTTAATTTAGCCTAACGTAGCCTACATGATAAATTCTCCTTCTTCTAGATGTTAGGCAGATTAATGAATCTGTATAGGCTATAGAAACCTTTTTATCCAGCGAAATTACTTAGATAAGTTACATCTAACAAACTCCGTAGTATTTTTCAGATGTTCCCATGCATATCATGATGCGAATCTGAAATGTAGGCTAACTATTTCCTTAGCTAGCCTGCAAGTTAGGCTATTTAAATAGGCTACACTGCATCGTCTGCATGACCAAACCATTTTTAAAAAGCAAGACAGAGAGGGAGCCAGGTAACGTTAAATCTGATTGATTTATGGTTTCACAGAATTTTCTTAAATAATGTAATGACACAAATAATCAAATAGAACCAAGGAGGAACCATTTTTTCCTTATAGAATCGATTGTTTTCAGAACTAACGATGAGAAATAGAACTAGTAACCAGAAATAAAATTAACGACGAAATGTTTTCGGTTCAAAATAGAACTACCAACCAGAGTTCTGCTTGACAATGCAAAAACATGTCAAAAGGGCCGTGGAAGGACATTTCAGCTGATTAAGTCTATAAAAATCAATAAAAGTAACTATATATAATCATTGTTGGTAACCATGGTATAAGAGATATAAACCACTCCATGCCAGTGTATATACAAGAATATATGGCACTCCAGGGTGATTAATGGCCCAAGGCTTAATCACCATCCCTGTCATGCCATATATTCTTGTACGGCATGTCGTGGTTTATATCTTACATAATACATCCTATAGGATCCTCCTATGAATCTTATAGGAGTCCTATAGTACTTTTTCGTAAGGGCGTAGGCCAGCCTACACTACATTTAGAGAACATCACATATATAACATGATATAGCCTAACATCTAGAAGATAGCCTACACATTTATAAGAAATTGTCCCACACTGATAAATATTAGGCTATGCTCCTTTTTAATAAAATAAAATAGCCTATAGATTAAAACATTTAGTAACTCGCAATTTAGTAACTCGCGCAAGGCCACCTATTTACGAACTAACTTGCCTAAAATGCACGAAAACAAACCCAATGTATTTATTTTAAAATGTCCCCTCACTGCATGTGCACACATCTCGTTCTCGTTCACGAAGAACGAGAGTCAGTGAACGAGAATGAGAGCGGTGAACTAGAGTCTGAACTAGATCAGTGAATGAATCCGGGAACGAATCCTTTTAGTGAACGGAGTCAAAGTCAACACATTCTAGCAAATGTAATTTATCTGATTCATATTCATAAGACATTTACAGTGGGAAGCTGTATCAGAATGTAATGATGTAGGTTCCTTTCACAACTCATACAGCTTGTCATTAACACTTAATTGTGATGGAATGCCGGGTTTCCAATCATCAAATTATAGTATTTGACCCTTGCAGGGAATGATCAATTAACTTCCATATGAAGTTTGTTCAAAACAAGTGATGCTCTTTGGCTTATGCTTTGGAGCAAATAAACCTAACGTGAATAGTTTCTTGAAACCTTACACAAAAGAATATCAGAGTTCATCTACTGAGGGATTCCTGATAAACCCAAAGATGAGTCAGTCAGAACACTGCAAAGTGGTGACAGATGTGATTATGTGTGACTCTGTGACAAGGCCTATTTTGCAAAACATGACAGTTTAATGGGAAACATGGGTGTGGATTAGGGGTGTATCCGGAGCCGAATACCGTATTCGGGAAAGCACGAATAATGCGTTGGAACAGATATTTTTTTCTACCCGAAGCTGCTCGTTAATATTCGGATTCCGGAAAAAAAAAAATGAGAGCGAGAGAGAGAGAGAGAGAGAGAGAGAGAGAGACTAATTCGGGACAGCTAGCTATCTGCCAGAGATTTAATTCATTGAGATAGCCACTAACAGGAGTAATTAACACAAATGCCCTATCAAAATCAGCATTATAAAACCAAACTGTGACTTGATGTTTATAAAGATATTTTGCTAACGTATTACTAAGGTCTCCTGTATGCTATTGATAGACTAGCGTATGTTACGTTAACGTTACAAGTCCACAGTGTGGATTCATTGCGAGTTGAATGTTAAACAATCGGTAGAAACCAGCATTCACAGAATCCGTGATATAGGCTAAATATTCATTGTAATTAAGTTACCACAGTGCGATTTTCTCTCCACCCATTAACAGTACAGCAGCCAAGAGTTGGCTCAAGCTGGAGCAAGCTTACATGTACAGCAGCTAAGCTGAAAGTTTAATGAATGAAACGGATAGTGGGTTGGAAACCCTATTCTCTCGAATCCACCAGGCAGTCTGTCATTAATTTTCTCATATGGAGGGCAAAGGCGAGTGTCTGGCTAGCTACGCTGATTGTAGCTAGCTCTGCTGCAAGTGCAAATGTTACGCCATTAAAACCAAGCCTCAGTGCTCAACGCAAAGGCTAGCGTTAATGCCAGTGGGCTCAGTCCGCAACAAGCACTGTCACTGCGGTTACACAAATGACACATGCACACACACACACACCCTCGCCTCCCACTTTGTGCAACCTACAATCTGTAATATGTTTAACCATCGTGAATTTGGCATCGCATTTCACATAGCGCAAAAACTAAATGAGAGGGCAGGCTGAGCGAGCTAGGAGCAATACAGGGGCAAACCATTGAGGTGTGGGGGTGGGGGGTTTCCATGTTCATATAGTAAAACAAATAAACTAACAAAAAAAAGTACAATATGAAATCACAACAGGAAGAAAGTTATTGTCAAAATAGTTCCCATTCAAATGTATAATGGAATGGTTTCATGTTTTTATAAAACTGCCTTTTCATTCTGAGTTGATTATATATTGTACCTCAGATTTAAAATTATTGTTCAGTGTCCCCCAGTTAGGGGGTGGGGGTTTAGATAAATAAGTATAAAGTCCAGAATATAGTTCTTATAAAAGGTTTTGAAAAACATAAGACAGGAAGGGGGGTGAATACTCATATTAATTGCAATTGCAATTAATTTTAGACTAGAAAATATGACATTTCCTATATGTAACACCACTTCCGGTCGAAGCCATGCCCACTTCCGGTTTCTATCCGGATACAGATACAGATAGTGGCATCGCTGCACACCCCTAGTGTGGATATTGTTTACACCCTGGTGAACAGGTTCAAAAAGGAAATGGCATAGTCAGAGTCTGTCCATATAAAGAAGTGGAAAAGAGGGACCACACTTCTACTGTGGAATTTGCAAGAGTTGTCTTAAGTTCAAAACAAATAGTCAAAGGAGCCCCTATGGAAAAAGAATATGCTGCAGTATATTGTAAATATATCAAAATTATCTTCATAATATATTTAAAATATACTGCAGTATATTTCATTTCCATAAGGGAGGAAAGGGCCCTACGTGTCTCATGAATATTCCTTACTTTGATGTAATATCGGGAATGCCTCCAGACCAAATGCACAGTGTGCTTTTAGGAGTTGTAAGGCAGGTGGCAAGCATATGGCTTGATAGTCGGAATCACAAGAAAAGCTACTACATTGGAGGACAGGAAAATTAATTGGATCAGAGGTTGATTGCCGTTAAACCCCCTGCTAATGTAACACGAGTGCCACGGTCTTTCCATCAAAGGCGCTTTGGCTGCTGTTCTACAGCGCTTTTGTGCGGAGTGGAATTTTACCTCAACCTCACTATATTCACTGGTTGACTCTTATAAGTTTAATGTTTAAACTTAGCAAAGAGAGCATAACTGAAGCTGAACTGAACAAAAGTGAATAATTTGCCGTTGACTTTGTTTCCAAATTTAAAACTTTGTATGGAAAATAAAATGTTTCTTTTAAAGTTCACTTCAGTGAGCACCATAATTCATTGGACAGTAACACATTTTTTTGTTATTTTGGTTCTGTACTCTAGCACTTTTGAGTTTGAAAGGATACAATGACAATGATGTTGAAGTGCAGACTGTCAGCTTTAATTTTCATCCAAGCGTATGCATATGAACCTTTAAGAAATTATAGAACCATTTGTACATAGTCCCCCCCCATTTTCAGGCATCAAAAAATATTGGACAGTTTATCACAATGTAGAATAAAGTAATCATTTTTAATATTTCGTCGCATATCCTTTGCATGCCATGACTTCCTGATGTCTGTGACCCAACAATATCAAAAGGCTCTTGATATCTTATTTTCTGGTACTCTTACAAGCGATACTATAACCTCTCTCTATTTAAATGGATCTCTATGGGAATTGGGGGGTGGGACTAGATTTAGCTGTAAATTATGCTGGAACGGTATGGAATACATGGTTGGCGAAATGGCTGTAAGTCATCAAGGGTCAAAGAGGTATCAAATGAGCCTAAACCATCACTCTGCTGCCAGATATGCAGTAGATATGGATGGATCACTTTAAGGGTGGTTTCTCCTGACAAATTTTCCTATTGATAATAAGTCAGGAGAAGAAACCCTTCAAGTTATCCACACTGTTATATCTGGCAGCAGATAATATCTGCATATCTGGCAGCCCAAATTAAATAACAATTTAATAATCGCATATTTTAATTATTTTTGCAAAAAATAAGACATCAGATAAGACATCAGATTTAGGGAGAACTCTGATTGGTATCTACAGTGGCTGTAAAATTGTTTGATCGATGTGACCACCATTTTAGCTGTGTTGATTCTGATTCTATTGTGAAGTGAACCCCTGGAACCTTCTATTTTCATTGCGACTGTTTATTCAAATACTTGATGTTTGGTATGCAACTGCTAACCCCACATATTTTGCTGCAAACGCCAGGCCCAGGCGACCGCCAGGCCCAGTCTACTGAATGCGAAATGCGGTATTCTTATCCCATTATGCCACCTAGCGATCATCGCACATTTTAAACATATGCGCTGATGTTACATGCAATGTCTGAAAACCCCCCCAATGTAGTGTACGTCATGTCGAAGACTTATGACGACTTCAATAAAGAAATGCAGCATGGAAGCGTAAGTGTCATTGTCGAGTGGCCAGGTTAGTTTGTAGGCCTACTGCTTAAACGTGAATGCATTTAACGTTACTCGCAAAACCTAGCTTGGCTTTTAATAACGATAGCTAGCCAGAATGCACAAAATACGTTCCTTTACAACAAGCCATTCCGAACAAGCTTTTTATGTAATTGTAAATTATGGCTCTGGGATCTAGTTTTATCTAGCTATGTTTTACAACTGTTTATGAAAACATTCTGAGTAACATTAACCTGGCCCTCCAGTAATTTTCAATCAAATTAACTTAAATAACGTCACTATCATGTTTCTGTCCGCCTATCCCACACTATCGTTTCTATAACTAAAGGTTGAATTGGTCAATCAGATATAACGACTAGGGATGTAAATAACGAATAATTTGGTATTCAATTACTCACTTTCTCTATTCGAATAGTATTCGGTTACTCGTTTGAAGGGGGGGCAGAAGAAATGAGAGTAGCCTGTGCTAAAGTTCAGATCAAGAAATAATGTTTATTGTATTACTTTTACCATTAAGCAACAGGTATATGAAAATGAATTCAGATAAATAAAATAAAATAAATAAAAAGATACATTAAAATGTGTTAAATTGCAAATAACGAAAATATCAAAGCATTGTTTTTTTTTCTTTTCCATTTAACTCAGTTTGAACATAAGCTGCAAACAAACGTGGGCTGACAGCTAGATAACTTAGCTAGTCTAACTTACATGTTTTTGTTCAAAGATATTAGCATGTCGACATGATCCGGAGTCAAACGTGTGCGCAGTCTATTGACCGTTATACCTGCGGCAGAGCGGCTGCACAGTTCGTCAAAATGTTGATATGGACCGTTGTAGTGACCTGCTCTATCAAAATCAGTCGCACTGACCCCCAAACACATTTTGGGCTTTATATACTACCTGATGGAGGAAATTATAAGCCTTCTAATGATACCAAAATGATCTCTCTAATCCAAATATCAAGCGAGTTATGTCGGGTTACATTTGGAATGCCATCAAACCATGTTTTCGAGAAAAGCGCCTTCAAAGTTCAGCCACGAAAGTTGCTAGCGAGCTATGTGTTAACGTTTCTGGATAGAGCTGGGTCTCATAACCTAACAAACTCCGGTGTTTTGTCATGTTACGTTTAAATGCTTCAAAACTATATTTTTAAACTGAATATGACATGAACATACACAGATCATGAAAGCCAGGACATTTTTTGTGTAAAATGAAATAAAAACCGAATAACTTAAACTAGCTTATCCCATGGTATGGGTGAATACTCGATTCTGATTGGTCAATGACTGGTCGTTATTCTGTATAACCGGTGAGTCATCCGGGTCACAAGTTTAATCACAGTTCTAAATTAATGCGCTGCCTGCCTGGCCAGCTAGTACTAGCTACGCAACCTGGGAATGGCAAACATGACCGGTCAATTCAGAGTCCAAGACGTTTTAGAAAATAAGTGGAATAAATAAAGTGAATTAATAAAGTAAACGAATGTAGCCTACCTACTTTATTTTCCTCAGTGACTAACGTTAGGCTACTGTAGCCTACGGCAGACGGCTACTTCGCCTCGTAGGTATGCTGCAAATAGTAATGCAATACGTGGCGAGGTAACTATATAGCTAGCCATAGTTACATTATCACGGAGTTAGCAAAGCGCATGGTGTTTATGTGCAATGCGTAGCCTAATCTTTTTTTACTGCGAGCCATAAATCCGTCTCTAAGGTAGAGGTTAACGTTGCCGTAGCAACAGCATACATCTGATTTATAAAAATCGGTAAACAACATTAATCTACAGATTTAAAAAAGTTTGTATTCGGCAGATATCTTAGTTACAACTACTTCAATCTAGCAAAACATTTTTGTGGTTACAAGTGCAGTATTTATTCAGTTGGAAATACGAATTTATCATATTAGGAATTTGCATGTAAATTGACGTCGGCAACACGCTGACTGCTTGTGAATGCAAGCTAGGCTACTTCACAAAGCATGGTAATCTGTAGCCTATAGGCTATATGTAGAAAACTTTTTATCCAGCGAAAATTCTTCGATAAGTTACATCCAACAAACTCCGTAGTATTTTTTAGATGGTCCCATAGCAGGACAACATGATGCGAATCTGCTACACACTACGTGACCAAACCATTTTTAAAAAGCAAGACAGAGAGAGGGAGGTAATGTTGAATCTGATTGAGTTATGGTTTCATACAATTTTCTTAAATAATGTAATGACAAAAATAACCAAAATTGGTGCCAATTGTACGTTATAACTGAGAAGGAACAATTTTTCCCCCGATAGAATCAATTATTTTCAGAACTAACGACGAGAGGGTTTGCATAGCAACGCACTTAAATAGAACTAGTAACGAGAAATAGAATTAGCAACGAGATGTTTTCTGTTCAATTAGAACTACCAACCAGCTGTTTTGCATGACAACGCAAAAACAACAAGCCCAAAGAGCTGCGGAAGTATATTTAAATTTCAGCTGATTAAATCGATAAAAATCTATAAATATGAATGTAACTATATATAATCATTGTTGGTGACCATGGTATAAGCGCAATAATCAACTCCGAGGTGTGCACCTCGTCGTTGATTATTGCTTACTTGTCGCCGCGAAAGTAGCTAGCTGATGTTATTGTGTGACTGCTTAGCCTACAAGCTGGCTCCAAACTATATGCAAAGGACTAGTGCTAGCTTGTGATATGACTCTTGAAAGCTTCAAATCTATATTTTCACAATGCAATTTGATATTAAAACATGCATATCATGAAAGCCAAGATATTTTTCAAGTAAAATCAGTAGGGTTGAGCCGAATGCTTCGGAGCTCCGAAGCTTCGTTCGTTGGATTGGGATTGGGATCCTAAATTCAGATTTGAATAAAAAACAACAACAAAAAAACTAAACATTTTTTCCCACTCAAAAAAGAAGAAGAAAATTGATGGTTTACTGGATGTTTGTCAACATATAAGTGTTTATTCTATACTGATTGAGCTTTGAATTGCCTGGAAGTTTATTGAACGTACAAGGGATGCGCTGCCTGCTAGCGTGGTTCAGCCTTCCACGTGACTTGTCTCCACATTCGCTCATAGACTGTATAAAAATAGCATTTGCTACGCTGTTGCCCAAAGCCTGAGGTGAAGTTACAGGATGTCAAAGAAGTCAGCTGTGTGGAAACATTTTAATATTACCGCTAAATCCAAAAAAGGTCAAATGCCAAATATGCCAGCAGAAATTAGCATACCATGGTGGAACTACAAATTTGACAATCCATTTGAAAAATGTAAGTAGCCTAATTTATATAGCTTCGTCAGAGTAATAGCCTAGCAACATTAGCATTAGCTAGTCGATCTGACTAGGCTACATTTCATGATATAGCCTAGGTTAGCATAGCATGACAACCTATTATGTTTTGGAAAGAAAACAATATAGCCTACACTCGGCTTTAGACTTTATTTCCCCATACCATACGCAGTATGTAGGCTACGTGAAGTCTGAGATTTTATAGGCCTGCACATAACTGTGAAGACTGCGGCTTATATTTATCTTTTAGATTTATTTAGGCCTATGTTTCCTGAACTTCTGTTCCATTTCAATTTAATACTTTGTTTCAATAAAAAAAAAATATATTACTGAAATAGATGTGAGCGCACCCTCTACTGGACATATCGTAACATTATTTTCAAAGACTCAAAAAAAAAATTTTTTTTAATAGATTATTATTCAAACGAAGCTTCGGAGCTTCGGGGAAAATTGCCAACGAAGCTTTGAAGTGTAAAAAATGGCATTCGGCTCAGCCCTAAAAATCAGATTAAACCCAATTAATTTGTCGCCTTGAAAGCAGCCGATGTGATTGTGTGACTGATGGTGAAAGCTGGCAAGACAAAAGGACGCAAAGCTACGGCGCTACCTTGTCATGCTACGTTTAAAAGCTTCACAACTATATTTTTAAACTGAATATGACATTAACATACACAGATCATGAAAGCCAAGACATCTTTCGTGTAAAATGAGATAAAACCGAATAACTTACATTAGCTTGTCGCCGCGAAAGTAGCTGATGTTATTGTGCGACTGCTGTAGGGACAAAGGACTACATTTCCATTCATTCCACAAGAAACCCAAAAGACATTTAAAACACGGCCACAGCCAATCATGTCTCTTGGAAATACGAGACACTAAGGGTCATAAAACTAAAATAGATAAGACTGAACGCATTCCAGTTTGTCGCCCCAATTCAATTCACTCTTCCATCTCTTCCTCCATCGTGCAGCCTTTTTGCTAGCTACACAGCTACAAAGGTGGGCTGCGGAAAGAAACGCAAGGAACGGGTTGGCTTGCCTACGGCATCTAACCATAGAACTGAATTAATGCAACTCCGACAGAGGTGTGTTCCAGCCACGGACAAAGACGCAGGCGATAACCAGACGACTTCGGAGTACCAAAGCTGAAATTTGGTTGATGAGTAGATCTAATATATCTGTCTAGTGTAAATTTCAGAAAAAGTTTTAACTGTCCACATGGTGATCCATTGACAAGACGGACGGTTGTGTTTTTGACTTTTTTTCACCCGGACCCAACTTTGGATGGATGTCATTCCTTTACAAATTAATTGATTAGCCCGTACTTGCTTGTGACTATAGACATACACCTATACATAATAATACATCTGTGATATGGGATGTATATGTCTACTCGTATGGGCACAGGGTGACCTCGAAAATCACCAAAAACATGTGCGACTGAACAAAGTGGCTACTTTGGGTGCATATAACTTGAAAAGGGAAGGGGGTACAAGTAATCTGAGGATAGTAAGTAATCAGATTTGTGCAAGACGGAAGAAAGTAAGTTAGGATACCAAGTTTCAGCTCTATAGCTGTTACCAATCCCAAGTTATAAGCTTCCAAAGTCGGAAAAAATCACATTTGCGCGTTTTCACAACTCGTGAGCCTATGGTCAGAAGCAGTTCGTGTTTTGTACGGTAATACTCATTTCAGCATCTTGGGGCAATACAAAAGGTCCGTCTTTGTGCTTTTTGTTTTATTTTTTCCTCACGATACATCGTTGAGCTCATTGAAAGGCAGCTATTTTCCCATGGAGCAGCTGAGACGAACCCAACCTAGTGATGTCACGACCGCAGTTGGTCCAAAATGGCTGCACCCTAGTGGAAAAAACCTTAACTTCTTTTTCCAGCAAATACGGGTTGATTTGAGATTTGAATGCACACCCATATCTCATTTAAGGTAAAAATGTAGCAACAAATGTAACAAACCAGACCCAGAGTGCTTCATGTCCCCTTTAATGTTAACATAGGCTACATACCACTAAGCATTTTCTGTGTTTACTTTAGAAATAAAACTATAACATCCCTTCACCACAAATTTGTATAACAAGCAAAGTTTTTCTGCTGTAACATAGGACCAGATAACCTGCACCAGATTTGTTTCTTGCTAAGGTCAGAAGAGTTATGATGTTGTAGTACAAGTACGGGTTTTTAAGGGTTTTAAGCATTCTGTGTTCTTGCATACTAATACTACATACTTTTTAGTGCACTTGGAAGTACATACTTACAAGTACGCAAGTATGCAATTTCAGAGACAGCCTCAGAATTTCACAAGAATCTAAAGAGGACCTATATCAATCAGGCCTACTACAGCGCCATTAGCGAAGAGAAACAATATATAAGGTAGGCCTAGGCCAACTGTCTTGCTCATCTTTCCTCATAAAAATAATGTTTTAAACTATAAAGTTCCTACAACAAGTTTTCATAACACAAATATTACATATCAACTAAAATCAAATTTTATCAAGTAAAAATTGATGAAAAAGGAATTATGTTTAACGTTCACCGTGTGCACCGCCATATTGCTATGGCATCAGGTGTGTTTATGTTGGCGAACTCCGGCTAGATGGATCTTGCCCAAGTTTCCGACTAGGAATTCCGACTTGAATGACGGTTCCATTGCACTTTTCTGTGTCGGAGGAGGTAATTCTTTTCCAAGTTCCCAGTACAATGGATTGCTGCATATGGGGCTGGTGGTATTGTAGTGTGGAAGTTTACAAATGGTTGGGATGTACTGCGACAATTAGAAGTATAGTTCCAAATAAAACGTGATATTACTGGTACTCAAACATGTTCTGATTAAATGAAAAAGAAACTAAAATTCATAAAGAGACGCATGATCATACTCATACATATTAATGAGGTTGTGCTATGCTGGATTATAAATTATGGGACACAACATTTCAGTAGTGCCTTACTTACAAATACATGTACATGCGAGTGTTACACCTTTTCTTCACAAACTGACTCTAGTTTAGCGATCACTGAACTCTCCTGTGTTGTTTTTTAATTGTTCGTCAAAGTCAGGGACAAATATTGATTGAATCTTGAAAATAATTGATTTGTGTTTTTTATTTCTGTAAAGAAACATATTTTTTCATATGTTAAATTCCACAGGGCTGTAGGGATTCTCATTGACCCACAGCCCGGATTTCCTCACTGTGAATGATGGTGAATTGAAATCACTACAATTCACATGAAAATGGGGAATGGGTAGGCACAAGCTAGCTTGGGGTTTGGTGCTACAACAGGAGCCTGTATCACAAAGCAGGATTACTGAGCTAGCTGGACTGCACTGAGTAAAACCCGGTAAAATTGACTATAATTCAATAAATCTGAAAGTCATATATCTCTGTCCACTTCCTCAAAGAGCAAATGCTAAACAGCACACGCACACACACACACACACACACACACACACACACACACACACACACACACACACACAGTAATTCAGGAATTTAGCACAAAATCAGGACAAAATGCCATGAAGTACAGTGCATATTTTCTCTGCTTTCTCCAAGCCTGCTGCTATTCACGGAGGATGAGTTGTATAATTCACAAGGCTCTCCCCAACAGCTCTCCTGTCCCAAAACTACAGGCCTTACATCACAGATGAGCTTAAATAGACCACATGCATATGGGCAAAAGTGTTCATCTCTCACTCCCCAAGCTTTCTGCACCCCCAAAATAGACTCCTGTCCCAGCAGCCTGACTTATGCATTGACTTATGCACCCCTTTGTTCTACCCCGCTGTACTCTTGCCCCCACCCCCCTCCAACATGCCTCATAGTAACCCGGGCTTGCACAGATCCAGGTCCTGCAATCCTCCCCTCTGACTAAGCGTCCTATTTCTTGGGTGGTGAGTTCAGATTCACCAATACTGCTAAGCCCCCCGGTGCTAATCCGATCGTTGGCGATACTCCCGGGAGTGGAAGGAAAGGGTAGCACAGTTATGCGAGCCCCCTGCAAGCCCCCTGACACTTCTCTGGAGGGATCTGTGCGATGAAAGAGTAGACATACCTCATTCTGCTGGAACAAACAGGGGGATGGGTCACGGGATGGACCCCTGCCTCTGCCAGGCTCATAATACCACAGGCGAGATGTTTTGAAGCTGCCGGGCAAGCGTCTCTCCACCCCACCTCTCTCTTTCTCTCTCTCTCCCTCTCTCTGATTAACCCCTGCAGTCATCCCGCTAATGCGTCAGATGCCTCAGGGCGGCCACGGGGTCGACATCGCAGGAGCAGCGGCTCCTTTCTGTCACAGCACATTGATCTTCCTACTGCCACAAGATGAGCTACTTCCTGGTGCTGAGCGAGACCTATGGGGGAAGCGTCCTGTCACGGTACCAGCGGTTGCGCTTGGAGGGTCGCCTCTGTGACGTGGTGCTGGTGGCGGGAGGCGGTACCCGCTTCCCTGCCCACCGCAGCCTGCTGGCCTCTTCTGGCGACTACTTCTGGTCCCTCTTCCAGGAGCACACTTATGAATTCCAGACCCCAACCCTCCATCTGTCCCAGCTGTCTGACACGGGCCTGCGCCACATCCTGGACTTCATCTACACTTCCTGGCTCTCGCTGTCCCCCTCCACCCTGGAGGACGTGCTGGAGGCCGCCTGCTACCTACAGGTGACCTGCGCCATCCAGCTCTGCAGCAGCTACATCGCTGACAACCTCTCGTCTGAGAACTGCTGCTTCTTCGCCAATGTCGCAGCCCGCTACGACATGGCTGATGCCCTCTCCGCAGCCAACAGCTTCATTGCGCGAAGGATGGGAGAGTTCCTGCAGCCCGGGTATGGGGACTGGGAGGGGCTCCTGGCACTGAATGCGGACTCCCTGCAGATGGTGCTGAGTGCTGAGGAGATGCCCTGGGTGTGGGAGCAGGCCCTGCTCACCATGCTGCTGGACTGGCTGGACCACCACAAGCTGACCAGCCTGAGGAGCAACCTGTTGCTTAGCAACATCCGCTTCGGCCTGGTGCCGCCAGAGGAGCTGACCCAGCTGTGCACCACCCACCCTGTGCTGCAGACACCCTTTATAAAGAGCCTGGTCCTAAAGGCGCTGGAGTACCACCAGCAGGGGGCGCGCCAACCGCTGCTGCAGACTTCTCACACCACCCTGCGTACCCAGGTCCCCAAGGTGCTGCTGGTGGGCGGGGGCCCAGAGGCTGACCGCCCGGAGAGGGAGGTCCTTACCTTTGATCCCCACACCAGGAAGTTCTGCCCCCTCACCCTACTTCCGTGCAGGATCCAGAACCACTGCATCAGCACGCTGGGAAATTTCCTGTTTGTCCTGGGCGGGGAGGTGGTGGAGGTGGACGAGGGCGAGAAGGTTATTGGCAGGGCTGTTACTGGCCAGGTGTGGCGTTACGACCCCAGGTTCCAGCACTGGGAGGTGCTTGCACCGATGGGTGAGAGGCGGGCGTGGTTCTCCTGCTGCATGGTGGACAGGGTGATACGGGTCATCGGGGGGCGCGGCGGCAGGGGAAAAGAGGAGGTTGTGCTGGACACGGTGGAGGCATACGATATGCAGGCAGACTGCTGGCGGAGGGATGTGGCCCTTCCGCTGCCTATGCATGGCCAGGCCTGCGCCACACAGGGGGGCACCATCTACATCTCTGGAGGTATCCATGGCGACCAGCGTGAGAGCAGCCGGGAGGTCTACAGCCTGGAGCTCTGTGAGAGCCAGTGGGAGAAACGGGCCCCCATGTCCACCGCCCGCTACGGCCACCAGATGGCAGTGGTCAAGGACAGGATCTACACCTTCCTAGGGATGTACGAGCCCTTCTGCGACATTGAGTGCTACAACCCAGCGCACGATGAGTGGACCCGCCTCCGGCCCCTGCTGAACGACCGCTTCTGCTACGGCCTGGTGCCCCTGCCTCCTCCACACGAGTCACATGTGCTGCTGATCGGGGGGCGGAAGTGGCGAGACTCACATGAAGTGGCCACACCCAACGTGCTGGTGTACGACACAGAAAGCGATAGCTGGAGGGAGGTGTGCAAGCTGCCCAAGCCACTGAGCGGGACACAGTGCACTCTGATGCACATCCCTGACCTCACCGAGACGTAGATATGCCCCTCATGGTACACTTCTCACGCGAGCACGCACACCCTTGCATGGCGTTGTCTGCCACTAAGAGAGTGGATGTCTCAGTGGCTATCCCTGGTAACAAAAACTTTTGTGGGTAGAATCTTGGCAAGAGGGGCCTAAAGCTGGGGACACATTACACGATTCTTTGGCCAAATTTGGCAACGATTTGAGATCGGGCAGATTCTGGGTAGTCGTGCTGTATAGTCGCAGCTGTAATTCTTATGTGTGTGGGAGTGAAAGACTCAAATCTCTCTCATGTGGTCCCAGACGCCATGGTTTTATCAAACATGTTTGATTTTGGCGGGGCTAGGCTTTTTCATCCTGTGGTTTGCGCTCATCAAAGACTGAATCTCAATTATCAATAGCCTAGGAAGCAGGGGGAAAATACGGAAATAAACACAAAATCCAATATGCGCGATGGCTGAGCTGAATAAACATTTTCTGGAGTGCTAAAAATGAGGAGCGACTTTCAAGCTGTATGGGCTCCATGTTTGTTTTTGTTTCAAAATATTGGGGGGGGAAATAAAATTCCGCAGGTGTACCGTGGAAAATCATGTTCTTGCGAGAGAACTGCGTCCATCTATTCTCCGTCTTTATGTTTGTGTTCCTCAAAGACAGCCGTCATTATGTGTGTGTGACAGAAGAGCCTGAAAATCTGCATATGTCAGTTGATAAATGTGTGCTGCTCATTCAATTCATTTTTACAATTGGAAAAATCATGTATTGTGTCCCCAACATAAGGGGACAGTCCACTATCACTGGAGAGAGCTCAGTATTCTGCCAGGGGTGTCAGCAGACCATAGGCAGTAATGTGGTAGGAAGGCAGACGGGGGGGTATATTTCATGGTGGTGAAAGCTGATCAATGCAAGGGGTGCTGGGATTGTGTTGGGGTCAGTGGGTGAAGGGAGGACAGGGATACATCAATTGAGAGAAAGGAGAGCTTGAAAGGAGGGATAGAGAAAGAGAAAGGTAGAAATTTACACATGAGCCACAGCACTAGACTCTGTTCATGCTACAAACAGCGCCAAGGACAGCGAAAGAGAAAGGAAAGGTCAGGCTTCTTCCACTGAATGAGTAATGGAGAGAGTGAGCTGGGGAGTGGGGGTAAAGAGAGACGAAAGAACATTAAAAATGCTATTGAGCAGTTGAACTTTATTACGTGGAGAATACCAGTTATAATGGCTTTTGAAAGCATATCTGCATGTTATCTAGGTCTAAATATTTATAATTGAGAACTATTTTGCCAGCATTAATGTGTGGATAAAATCCAATGTTTACCAATGGAAACTGCATAATAATCTAGCATAGCTGCAACCTAGCTTTCAGGTTTGTACCTGGAACTGCCAAACAGATAGAGGATTTGCTATGCATGTCATATACTTTAATAACATAATTTGTTTTTTTTGGCATCAGACACCTGTAATTGTAAACTGTAAATGATACAGACTGAAATAGAATTAGCAATTTGTCTGCATTTCGACATTGAAGGACCACACCTTTCAAATGAAACTGCTGGGTTGATACCGATAACAGAGTACAGCAAGTGGGTAAGTGTATTAATTAATCTCTTTAATCCACAGCCACTAGCATGTGTGTGAAGATGGTGGTCACTTAGGAGTAATCCTCGTTCTGTGGGGTGCTTAGAATAATGTTTAAAGAGTGATCCATAAAAAACCATGAGCTATGACCCCAGGGGGTAACAGGGGTGTGGTATTTGCAACTGACATTGGTAGAGGGTCATTAGAGGAGTGATCATTAGCAGCAGTTGGTCTGAGACAGACCCCAGGGAGGGAGGTTTGCTGAAAGAGGAGGGGCATATCATCATCTCCGCAGATTCCTCCAGATCCCATCTGCCAATCTGACCATTTCATGAAAGCCATCAGCAATTAGAAGTAGTTTAGTCCTGCATGTCTGTCTCTAAGTGTTGTGTCGGTGGGGGAAGGACCCAAACGCAGGCAGGAGTATAAAAAAACCGAAGTTTAATAAAGGGCAAGGCAGCAATCCGAGGTAAACAGGCTGGGTTGAAAACCGGGGAGACAGGGCAACGGTACAAAGCACAGTCCAAAGAGTAGTCAAGGAACAGGCAGGGGTCAAACCGGGAAGGCACAGCAAAGGTACAAAAGCAGGATCCAAAACCAGGGTCGCGAGAACACAGGCAAAACAAAACAAAACAGAAATAAAACAACAACAGGTAATGGACGAGGGAAACAAAAAAACTAGAAAACAGATACTAGGAATAAACAGAACAACTCGGGCAGAATCTCAAGAAAAAACAGGCAACACAGAAGAAAAATATTTAGTACAAGGAACTCGCTAAAAACACTGAAATGACAAGGTATATATACACAGAGGGAGACAGACATAATGGGAATCAGGTGTGTAGAAGCAGGGAGGGGAGATTGCTCACAGGTGAGAACAGTGAGGGTTAACAGGGACCAATAAAACAATGACAGGGGAAACGTAAGACACGGACTGGAATACACAGACACAATGATAACAAACGGCCTGGAGTTAGCAGGTAAACAAGTGCACAGCTCAGAGGGGAGAACCACTAAAGTGGACACATGTGCAGAGAATGCGAAATCACAGATCGATACAGGGATAGGATAACGAGGAGGGAAATGACAGCTGCAGATAGAAACTCAAGATGAATTAGTAATTAGTAATGTTAGTAGTGAACTCTAGAACCCTAATGTTAGTAGGTTAGCTGGTTAGTATTATATACATGTTAGTTTGTTAGCAGGTTAGTATTAAATCTAATCTAACAGTTAGTATGATTAGTACATTAGTATTATATACAAATATAAATAAAGCCAGAAGGAAGAAAACGAGATATACGAAATACAGAGGAAACCCGAATGTTCCCAAAATCACCCGAATAGTGCAATGACAAAGACAGGGAGTGGAATCTCAGAAAACATGGAACGCGGACTGACAATGGCGAGGGAAAAGAAATCAGGAAAATAATAACAAATAAAGAAATAAACAGACAGAATTACAGGATCCTAACACTAAGATTTCTTTATAAATACATTTTAACATTATATTATTTAAAAAATCAACACAAATGTCCTCAATGTAATATAAACCAAGTTACATATAAAAGTTTGTTTACACACTTCTAATTTTTAATTTATGCACTTTCTAAAATTGGTGTGCATACCAAATCATTTTTAGAAAACTGACTGATTCACAGCAAGCACAAGGCTGAAGTACAACATACTCACAGACCTATAGGTCTCACCAAAAGTATAGAATCACTATTCCAAAGCAATGCTACCCCGTGTTTCCTACATATACTCATGTATATATATATAGGTCTCATGTGCCTTCATTTTGTCAACTCAAGAGAACATGCTTTCTGAAGCATTATGTTGTGGGATCAATTTGTGAAATTGTGCATTGTGCCAGCAGACGGTATTATGCTATGACTGCTGTGTAATGTATCGTTGTTGGTAATGTCCAGATAGAAGTTATGTAGAACTTGTTTCAGGATGTTAAACCACAATTGCCACTTGTTTCAGAGAAAAGATTAATGTTAGGCTTATGGCTTCTGAAAGCACAATACATGTCTAAACCTACCACATTAACAAATGAAACCATCCAGATAATTGCACCATAGAGCACAGACTAACAATGGGAAAATTATCTAAATATGGAAATTACTGATGAGTAGGTCCCAACTAGAGGTCCCGATAGTTTCTTTGTCAAGCCACTTCTCAAGTATCCCATTTGCACCATCTCAATAATCTAAGTTGATTGGGATGGTGTAAGGAGCTGGTGGGGGAAGGACCCAAACGCAGGCAGGAGTGTGAAAAAACCGAAGTTTAGTAAGGGCTAGGCAGCAATCCGAAGTAGAACAGGCAGGGGTCAAAACCGAGAAGGCACAGCAAAGGTACAAAAGGGAAATCCAAAAACAGGGTCGCAAGAACACAGGCAGGGGTCCAAACCAGGGAGTCAGAGGAACACAAAGAAAACAAAACAGACTGGATACAAAACAAAACAACAACAGGCAAAGAACTCTGGGAAACAAAAACTAGAAAACAGAATAAACAAAACAGCTCGGGCAGAAACTCGGAAAAACAGAAGGTAACAAAGAAGCAGAATATCATAAGGAACTCGCGAAGAACACTGAAATGACAAGGTATATATACACAGAGGGAGACAGACATAATGGGAATCAGGTGTGTAGAAGCAGGGAGGGGAGATTGCTCACAGGTGAGAACAGTGAGGGTTAACAGGGACCAATAAAACAATGACAGGGGAAACGTAAGACACGGACTGGAATACACAGACACAATGATAACAAATGGCCTGGAGTTAGCAGGTAAACAAGTGCACAGCTCAGATTGGAGGAACACGAAAGTGGACACATGTGCAGAGAATGCGAAATCAGATCGATGCAGGGATAGGATAACGAGGAGGGAAATGGCAGCTGTAGGTAGAAACTCAAGATGAATTAGTAATGTTAGTAGTGAACTCTAGAACCCTAATGTTAGTAGGTTAGTATTATAGATATGTTAGTTTGTTAGCAGGTTAGTATTAAGTCTAATCTAACAGTTAGTATGATTAGTACATTAGTATTATATACAAATATAAATAAAGTCAGAAGGAAGAAAACGAGATATACGAAATACAGAAGAAACCTGAATGTTCCCAAAATCACCCGAATAGTGCAATGACAAAGACAGGGGGTGGAATCTCAGAAACATGGAACGCGGACTGACAATCGCGAGGGAAAGAAAACAGGAACAATAATAAAGAATAAACACAGATTACAGGATCCTAACAGATGGCAGGTATGCCATTATTCAAGTTACGGCTTGGTTGGGCATGCCCCATACCTATACAGCACCGAGAGTTTTCAGGGTTTCCTACAGAAATAACCACAATGACCACAGACTCTCAGCCCTTAAAAACATAAATTTCTGCACGTTCTGACCTCATATAACCAGTGACACACCCAGAAATTTTTCATAGGGGTGGCCAGATGGGGCCACTGAAAATCTTGGGGTGGCACACCAAAACCAAAAGCCATAACTGAATTTCAGGATTTCTATTATGTTGTTGTAGTACTATATAGGCTAGTTGAAAACTACGTCAATATGAGAGTTAAGGAATCGCATACTGATATACTTTTTCTTATTTTACTCAAGTTTAAAAACACCACACAGAGGCCTCCAATTCTTTTCAATACAGCTTTATTCGGCTGTTTCTGTGTCTTTTTGTAAACAAAAATATAATATTATGTATGTGCAAAATTGAAAAACAAAACAAAAAAGCATAATTATGGACAACAATATACATTGTATTATAGCCTACTTACAACCTATTCATATACCTGCTTTATTAGGCTACCTTCTTTTCAATGCAGCTTTATTTATCTGTTGTTGTGTCTTTTTGTAAACAAATATATTATAGGCTATGTCCAAAAATGAAAAACAAAACAAAAAAAGTATCGTCATGGACAGTGTACATTTTACTATAGCCTACTCACAACCTATTCATATCCCTGCTTTATTAGGCTACATTCTTTTCAATACAGCTTTATTCTTTTGGCAAACACATCCACAAAATCATCAAGATTTATGGCCCTAGCCCTTCTTGACTCTACACTTAACACCCCCAAATTGCTTAATCGCTCATCACTCATTGTATTTCTCAAGACAGTTTGATTAACTTTAGCACAAAAAAACTGTGCTCACATGCTGCAGTGCACACAGGTAATGCAAGGGCAATTTTGCAAAGTTTAAACATCTCGTGGAACACTTCCCTATATGGCTCAAGGAAGACTGTGAGCTCTATTAAACTGGTTGGTGTTTCCAAGCCACTAGTTTGCTTCCTATCAAGAATTTGCTTAAGCTGAGGGATCTATTCTAGATTCTCAGTGCTGCAGTTGTATTGTGAGGCAAATGGAAACACTAAATTTTTCTCACAAAATGTGGGACTGCAGGGATTCAAGGCTTGTATCCCTTGCATTATGACACAATTTTCTTTAGAAAATCTTCTCTTCACCTCAGAAAGAAGCACATCCACAATTGGAATGAATGAACCTCCCCGAAATGACTCCTTATCTGTGTTGACTCCTTATCTTTGAACTATTGGAGTGGAAATGTAATACCCTTCAAGCCTAGAGCTTGGTGTGACCTGACGCCCTGGAGGTGCAACACCGATGTTGCATTGCTCGGCAAGGGTCACAGTATTGTCCCAAATCTCAATAAAGAGAGAGCCCTATCTATAACTGTTCAATGTGTCAACAAGAGAATAAACAAGGGTAACAGCCATGCCCAAATTGAGTTGTGGGGACTGTAAAATATCTGACAGATGTTTTATCTCACCAAAAACATTGGTGAATGTTACAAGGAGGCCAACAAACTTTAGATCTATTTGGGCTAATAGACCTCTTGCCTCTACAGCTCTGTCACCATTTCTCTCTTCAGATATTTCTTTCAGTAGACGTATGATGGCTGGCAATCTGTCCCTCACTATCTTGCAAGCATTGTACCTACATGCCCACTGTGTCTCTATCAGCCTTTGTAACTCTCTGTACCTCCAGCCACCTTTGGTGCACATATGACCCTGACACAAAGACATACACTTTCTGCAAAAGAGAAGAGAAACAATAGGCTTCAGGGATGCATTTCACACTGTCAACTAATACTAAATTTAAGCAATGTGCATTGCAGTGAACTTAAAAAGCTAATAGGGCCTCTGATTTAATGCGTGCTTGCACACCTGTGTTCTTTCCACTCTGACACTGACAGAGGCACCATCATATGCTTGCCCTACTGGTTGCTTTCTGTAGTCAAGGCCATACTTCTGCAGTATTTGTACAATTTTCTGTGAAAGTGCTGCAGCATCCAGGCGCTCTGCTGCTTCAAAGGTGAGGAAACTTTCACATACTGACCCATTGTAATAGTATCAAATTACAAAGGACATCTGTTTCTTCTTGCTAATGTCTTTGGTCTCATCGACCATAATGCTGAAAGCCTCACTTTGTGCAACTTCACTAATTATTGAGGTGCAGACCATTTCAGCCAGGCAATCAATTATTTCATTTTGTGTACTATGCCCACGGTATGTTGCATTTCTTTGACTTGTCATTTTTCTTTTGAAAAGTTCCATAATAGAGAGGAAATTTCCTTTCTTCTGACCGTTTCTTTATGTGCTCTCTGTACAATGTTTTGCGTAGCTGTGAGGAGCAGGGTTCCTCCAACAGTTTTAATTTACTCTCTATTTTCCCTCACTAATTTATTATATTCTGCATTTAAGGAGGCTGTTTTGCAGAGCATTTGCTTGCAGTCGACTTTTCATATTCTGCCCATGCTAACATAGAATTAGTATGTGATTCTGATTTGGCATGGCCTACAAATCCCCCATCTTTGTAAGTTGCTTTTTTCCAATTTTTGAACCCTTCTTCAGAAGTCAACACTGAATCACCTGAGGAGGGGAGACTGAAGTGCCGGTGTAACTGTAAAAAACTGTATGGGGTGCAGAAAGTGTACGGGTGCCTTGTCGCGTAAGAGTGACGTAAGTTTCAACCAGTCAGTAACGAGTAAAGGAATACATTAGGTAACTACGTTTTATGCCTGTTTTGTTTTTTTCAATGACCCTGATGCGGCTATTAAACCGAACACATCACATATTTAATTTTAAAGGATTAGCAAATTAATGTTGCGGTCATATTTTGGGAGCTTAACGTTGAAGTTTGGCTTCTTAAATACTATACTAAACTGAATAATACTAAATAACAATAGCTGACCGCCTGACCCCCTGGAAATGCAGGCTAACGGTGGTGAGCTAACTTTACCTAGTTAGCTAACATTATGCTTTTTTAGAAGCATAGCTCGCTAACAGTGGCTGCTGATCAGAATTTTTGATGAAGCAAACCCACAATTTCTTTTGTCTACCTGTGAAAATCGAACACCTGCTTTACCTGTTGAGCTAGGCCATTTTTGAGTTGTTTAACACTGACCACGTCAACTGACCAGCTGTAGGCAGAAAAAAGCTGGTGGCCATTTAAAACAGGTTTATATTGCTTGACTCTCATCACTATGGCTGTACCATTTGACAAGTAGTTATGAGTTATGTACACACTCAGGCTATATATATATATATATATATATATATATATATACAGTATATATATATAATGTGCTTCAGATCCTCTGAAAGGAATTCCTATCAAATATGTACATTAAACATTTTTGTGCAAACTGTAAAACCGATCCCCTTCAGATGTAATTAACATTCAGAAATAACCTTTTCTTTCTTTTTTGGTAAACGTTTTGTTTGAAAATGGAGATGTGTTTAATGTGCTGCATTTCAGGCTGAGGATTTGCAATAAATTATTTTTTTACATTCTCTTTTAACATCTTATGTTCAGAAATAGACATCAAAATCTCAATAAACAAGTTGACATAGCCTAACTGTTGAATTACAAGGACCACGTAGGTAAGGTAACTGGGGCTGCTTAACTATGTACAATGTGATGAACTAACCTGGCATGGTCATCCAGCTTAACTTAATTTTGAATTGTCTTATGCCCTATTCACTGGAGTAGTATTACCTGGGGACCTCGTGATTTCTGGAGGTCATCTGTGATCTCAATCCCGAGCGAATCTGCATTCCCGTAATTTGTAAAGTCAAAATTCCACACCGTAAATTACCTACCATATTTCGCACAAAACAGGTAATCTGATAATATTAGTCCTGTGTGAATCGGCATCTCAATAATATGGGGTGATATTTTTTTTCCCCAGCAAGGATTCCTTGTTTTTTCCCCGCTTTTTTCTTCATCTTTCCGAGTTGAGATTTATGGAGGCTGCGGTGGAAATTATTATTGCTAATTCTGACATTTTGGGTGGATTGAATTCTTATACCAAAATTATTTAGCTAAATGTTACTGCTGAATTTAACGTGACTGAATTGAAAGGAATTGTAGCCTATTCGACTCTGTAGCCAGCTTCAACACACCAATTTACATACGCTGTGCAAATGTGTAGAAAAACTGAGAATATCGAAGTAGCCTATAGAAATATTACATATCATTCGTACACATTGATAATCCCTGGGATTTCATAAGTAAATTTGAGTGAAATACTGACTGTGTTTATTCCGTCCGAATGCGCCACATGAAACTCGTCAGGGGATAATTCCTAAATCATATGAGGTCACCAGGTAGCCTAATACCCTAGTCCAGTGCGAATAGTCCAGTGCGAATAGGCCATTTGACATCCCGCAGAACACAGACCCAGGTAGCCTACGGACCTGTGCCGATTCCGGCTGAGTGTCGGCACTGTCGGCTGAGTGTCGGCTATGGCGACAGTTATTCGGGCCGATTCTGGCCTACCTTCGGCAGAGTTGCCTGATTCTAAGATGCAGCCGGCTGTGGCTAGCCACACTTGGGTCGATTCTTGTTTGAGGCGTTTTGCCCAGATCTGGCAAACGTGAATCGGGCCGATTCTGGTTACTGCTCGGCATGTTGTGGAAACTGGCAACGATTAAAAATAACATTTATTTCCGATTAAACATTTGTCTTTGTTTGATCCATCTTTCAATCAATTAGCAGGGAAGTGATCCTAGTTATGTAACCTATGCTTATTGATTTATGTGCATATTTATTTAAGAAAATCAAAGATTGCGTAAAGGGATAGTTCGGAATTTTGGACATAATGTCTCAATTACGACTTAACCATGATGTAGTTGATTGATGGAAACCATTTTCAGCTAATTCCATGCTGCTTTTGGACATACACACGTCGTATTTTATTTGCTTTGGGTGCACTGTGGAGTGTTTAAGTGCATTTGGTAGTGGATGCTACCCGTTACCTTAGAGTTGCGCTAGCATTAGCAATGTGTGTATGTCCAAAAGAGGGGACAGCATGGAATTAGCTGAAAATGGTTTCCATCAATCAACTACATCATGGGTAAGTCGTAATTGAGACATTATGTCCAAAATTCCGAACTATCCCTTTAACCTTTGAACGGCCGAACTTTTAAACAGTTATTTTCTGTGATTCAAATTTTAAAAAGGGATTGAATATGTGCACTTCCGTTAAGGGGGTGAATTCATTTTAGCCCAGTGGTGCATCCAACAGCACAACTTCAGCACTTGGTCATGAGGTAAACAAATAAATGACAGTTTAATGTCTTCTGAGCCAGATCAGTGATGTGAGTATAACTGAAACTAATAAACTGCACGTGAAACAGTCTTCTCCCTGTGAGACTGACAGAATGAAGCGCACACAGTTGGGTAAGTACTGGCCAAGTTTATTTTATTTAACATTAACATAACCAAATTTTTTTATAGTTTACAGTAATTTAAGATGTATATCTATAGCTAAACACGTTTATTTTCTGGTTGTCTTGATGTTCACCAAATTCAGGAAAACATTAATGTTACTTATCTCTCTCTTTCAGAACTTGTCTTGACCATTTTCTGCCTGGTTCTGAGGTAAATTAAAGGGATAGTTCGGAATTTTGGACATTAAGGGCTCTATTTTCAAACCGGCGCAAACCAGCGCAAGGGGACGGTATAGTCAAACGCAAGCTTGTTGACAGCATCAACGTCTTAAAACTGGCGCTATAGCGTTTCTCAGCAATACCGCTAGGATCAACAAATTCTCAACATAACATCCTTTCACTTGTGCTGCAGTGGGATGGGTGGCGCTGTCTGGGGCGTGTTCTAAAATACTTTCGGCTAAGTGACAATTTGAACCAACGAAAACCCATTGCGTTATGATCAGCTGGAACCACCTCTTAGCGGCAACGCAATAGACTCTGGCAATTTGGCAACTTATTAGTCATGTAGTTCTATGTAGTGTCTATAGGTGATGCCAACATTACACTTCCATTTAATGAACAAATAGCCTATAATTATTATTAATTAATTCATTTTAATTTAAACTACTAGAATAAAACAGGACAGCTTACAAGAAACTTGCGATCATGTAGGCCAATAGCCTATAATATATAAATTACACATTGACACAGTTGAATCATAAGCCTACCATTTGAATCATAATTATGCCTACATCACCTAATGTAGGCTAATTAATGCATTCGCCACCTCCTCCCGTGCCTTCCGAACTTCTGGGAGACGAGGTGGTGTGGATTGTGATCCATTAATTACTACAGTCCTAGCCTGTACTTCTGTTGCAAGTATGTCTGATTCCTGTGCGGAAAATCGCTCTTGTCGTTGACGGTCCTGTAACGTTCCGTTCCCTTCCTGTCCTTTTTCCGTGTTTTCCCTTTTTCCTTCCATGTCATGTTGGTTTCCCTTGTCCGTGTTTTCCCCTCTGCTACAGACTGGCCGTTTCCCCTCTGTCTCGTTCGTTTGGTTTCCCACTTTAGTTTCCACCTATCGCCTTTCCCCCTCGTTGCATGCATTCCTCACCTTTGTGTTTTGCAATCACTCCCGGTTACTTTCTACACCTGTGCCTCATTGATTCCAATTTCACTGCCCTATTTAAACCCCCGTCTGGTTGCTAGTCGGCGCCAGTTCGTTAACTTACCTTGTTCGTTGTATGGTCTCACGTTTCTGGTCCTGTGATTCTGAGCGTTTGGTTGTGGGTTTAATCCTCACAGCTTTCGTTTTACCTGCCTTCCAGTTCGGTATTTCTCCAGCCCGAACATTTACTGCTTTGCATGTCTCTAACCTGTCTCCCTCTAATCACCAGCTGTTCCAGCTTCTACCAGTCTGTAGCTATTGAAATCCCTGTGTGTGTTACGGTACCTCCAACTCCAGCTCGAGTTGCGTTCGCAATTGGCTGCACAGCTTCGTAATCCTGCAGTAGTTCCTGTCCGGCCGTGGCTACCTCCATTGCTGCGGTTACGGTTCCAGGTTCTTCAGCATACCCAGCTACCCCAATCAGACCTACCTGAGCTCCGGCACACAGCCCTACCCAGCCGGTTTCTGCCGGCTACTTACCCTTTGTTCGGTCCAGTACTCGTGGATCCTCCCGGTTCCGCTCCGGTCCAGTTCCAGTAATAACTAACCTTCTGTTTGTCTGTCCAGTTCCTGAGTGGACCTCCCGGTCCAGTTCCAGTCCAGTTCCAGTGTGAAGTTCGCTGTCTGTAAAAGTCCAGTTTCGGCTTGGAACAAGTTTGCCGTTCCAGTAATCCAGTCCTGAGTGGACCTCCCGGTCCAGTTCCAGTCCAGTCCCGGTGTGCAGTTCACCGCCTGTAAAAGTCCAGTTCCGGCTTGGAACAAAGTGCCGTTCCAGTAATCCAGTTCCTGAGTTGGACCTCCCGGTCCAGTACAGTCCAGTTCCGGCTTGGAACAAAGTTGCCGTTCCAGTAATCCAGTTCCTGAGTTTGGACCTCCCGGTCCAGTACAGTCCAGTTCCGGCTTGGAACAGTCCTAATCAGACTTCCTGTATTTCCTGTGTGATACTGTGTATTTCCTTTCTGTACAGCTTTGGGACTACCCCAACGCTTAAATAAATATTCAGTTCTTTGAATTTGCCTCCTGGTCGTTGCACTTGGGTTCGTCTCGTATTCAGATCGTAACAGAACGAACTGGCCAAAAGCATGGACCCAGCCGACCTGGAGCAGATTCGCCACGCCTTCACCTGCCAAACTGCGGTTAGCGACCAACAGGGCCGCCGTTTGGATGACGTTTTGGAGGTGCTAAGAGGAATCACGGAGCAGGTTACTCAGCTGTCCCTTCACCAGCCTCTTCCGCGGATTCCTGTGGGCACAGTTCCTCCAATTCCTGAACCGCCTCCTGAGGCTCCGGTACCCACTTCTAGCCGGGAACCCAGAGTGCAACACCCCGAATTATACCGTGGGGGGTTAGGGAAATGTCGCGAGTTCCTCATGAAATGTGACATTGTGTTCCGCATGCAGCCCACTTCCTTCGCCTCCGACCCTTGCAAAGTGGCATTTATCATGAGCAGCCTGGGAGGAGGTGCCCTGGAGTGGGCCACATCTATTTGGGACACTCAAGCGCCGTTGTGCAATAATTTCGCAGCTTTTACCTCGGAGATGCGGCGCGTTTTCGACCATCCAGCCTGTGGTTGAGACGCTACCCAGCGCCTGCTCCAAGTTCGCCAAGGCAGCCGCAGTGTTGCCGAAATGGCCATTCAGTTCCGCACCCTCGCTGCGGAGTCCGGATGGAACGACACCTCCCTCCAGGGGGCTTTTCGCCAAGCCCTCAGTGAAGAACTCAAGGACCAGCTTGCTACCCGTGAGGATTCCAACTCCCTCAACAGCCTCATCAGCTTGGCCATTGCCATCGATAATCGTCTCCGTATCCGGGCTCGTGAGCGAGGAAGAAACCCCGGTCGTCACTCACTACTCGACTCTCACAACACTCGTCAACACTTTTCTGTCACGGGATCGAGGGCTACGTCTGGTGTCTCCGAGGAGGAGACTATGCAACTGGGCAGAGTTTCGGTCGATGCTGAGGAGCGCCAACGTCGTCTTCGCACCAGGTCCTGTTTCTATTGTGGCAAACCAGGCCATCAGATCGCCTCCTGTTCCATTCGCCCAAAAGATTTGGCTCGCCAGTGAAGCTGGGCGTACTGACGAGCCCCATCATACCTAACCATGCAGCTCAGAACCGCCTTGTCTTCAAGGCCACCCTCCTCTGGACGGACAATTCAGCTTCCTCATCTGCCCTCATCGACTCCGGGGCTGACGCAAACTTTATAGATATCACCTTTGCCAGGAGGGTCGGCATTCCGACAGAGGCCCTTCCATCTCCTATTTCTGCTCTCGCTCTGGACGGCAGAAGTCTGGGGTTAGTTACCCACTCAACTGTACCCATTCAGCTAGTGTTATCTGGCAACCACCGGGAGACAATTCAACTCCTTCTCATACACTCCAAGCAGTCATCCATGGTCTTAGGGCAGACCTGGCTACGCCTCCACAACCCCCATATCGACTGGCAAGCCGGTCGCATTCTAGCATGGAGTGCCCATTGTTTAGCCAGTTGTCTCCGCTCTGCTCTACCCCCCCCGGGGGCTAAGAGTGACAGTATCGACCAACCCGGACCCGACTTAACCAATGTCCCTAAACAGTATCATGACCTGTTTCGTGTGTTCTCCAAGTCACGTGCTCTGTCTCTACCTCCTCACAGGCCCTACGACTGCTGCATCGACCTTTTGGCAGGAGCCAAACTTCCATCTGGCCGCCTCTACAGCTTGTCGGGCCCGGAGAAACTGGCTATGGAGAACTACATTCACGAGTCCCTCGCCTCGGGTATTATCCGTCCCTCCTCATCCCCGGTCGGTGCAGGGTTCTTCTTCGTAGGGAAGAAGGATGGCTCTCTGCGGCCCTGCATCGACTACCGTGGTCTCAATGATGTCACTATCCGCAATAAATACCCTCTCCCTCTCATTAACACCGCGTTTGAACCCCTTTCCCAGGCAGTCACGTTTACCAAGCTCGACCTCCGTAACGCTTACCATTTGGTGCGTATACGGGAGGGGGATGAATGGAAGACTGCATTCAACACCCCGTTGGGCCACTACGAGTACCTGGTGG
Organism: Synaphobranchus kaupii; assembly: GCA_029718625.1. NCBI lineage: Eukaryota > Metazoa > Chordata > Actinopteri > Anguilliformes > Synaphobranchidae > Synaphobranchus > Synaphobranchus kaupii. The sequence goes on along the minus strand of CM056377.1, from coordinate 69,256,169 downwards.
TTCCCTTCGGCCTTACTAATGCCCCTGCAGTCTTCCAGGGCATGGTTAACGATGTGCTGCGGGACCTATTGGGGAAGAGTGTTTTTGTGTATATAGATGACATCCTCATTTTTTCTCAATCCCCTCAGGAACACATTCTCCACGTCCGGGAGGTTCTCCAGCGGCTGCTGGAGAATCAGCTCTTTGTAAAGGCCGAGAAGTGCTCCTTTCATGCCTCATCTGTCCCGTTCCTCGGCTTCATCATCGAGGAGGGCAGTATCCGGGCGGACCCGGTTAAAGTCAAGGCGGTGACAGAATGGCCCCAACCATCCTCTCGTAAGCACCTTCAGCAGTTCCTTGGCTTCGCTAATTTTTATCGTCGGTTTATCCGCAATTATAGTGTCATTGCTGCCCCCCTTACCAAGCTCACCTCCACTGCCTTTCCTTTTTTTTTGGAGTTCCGAGGCCCAGCGAGCCTTTGAACAGCTCAAGGTTCGGTTTTCCTCAGCTCCCATTCTTTGTCACCCCGACACAACTCGCCAATTCACTGTTGAGGTGGATGCCTCCGACACTGGCGTAGGGGCCATTCTGTCTCAGCGAGCCGCCTTGGACAACAAACTCCATCCCTGCGCATTCTTCTCCCGGAGACTGTCCTCCGCAGAGCGGAATTATGATGTCGGGGATCGGGAACTGCTGGCCATTAAGCTAGCACTTGAGGAGTGGCGCCACTGGCTGGAGGGGGCAGGTAATCCCTTTATTGTTCTTACCGACCATCAAAATTTAATTTACCTCAGGTCGGCCAAAAGGCTTAATGCCCGACAGGCTAGATGGTCGTTATTTTTTGCCCGTTTCAATTTTTCTGTTTCTTTTCGCCCCGGTTCCCGTAATACCAAGGCAGATGCCTTGTCCCGTATTTTTTCCCCCCCCTCCAGTCCTGCTGATCCGGAGCCCATACTACCGGCATCCTGTTTAGTGGCTGCGGTCTCCTGGGAGATCGAGGAGATCGTGAGGGCCGCTCAGACTTCCCAACCGGACCCCCGCAGTAACCCTAACTCCTCTTTATTTGTGCCCAATTCCGTCCGTTCCCAGGTCCTGGAATGGGTTCACGCCTCCTGTCTGGCTTGTCACCCAGGGGTTGCCAGAACGATCGCCCTTGTCAGGAGGAGTTTTTGGTGGCCTACCCTCAAGGGGGATACCCGTGCCTTCGTCCTGGCCTGCTCTGTTTGCGCCAGGAGCAAGGCATCCCACCAGCCTCCCTCCGGTCTTCTTCATCCCCTCCCTGTCCCGGGCCGTCCTTGGAGTCACATCGGCGTGGACTTCGTCACCGGTCTGCCGTTGTCAGAGGGTAATACTACCATCCTGACAATTGTGGACCGGTTCTCCAAGGCGGTGCACTTTATCCCTCTTCCCAAGCTCCCGTCCGCCCTCGAAACTGCTGAGCTCCTGGTGCTGCACGTGGTCAGGCTGCACGGGATCCCCTCCGACATTGTTTCAGACCGTGGGTCCCAATTCTCCTCCCAGGTATGGAAGGCGTTCTGTGTAGCCCTGGGTGCCTCTGCTAGTTTGTCGTCTGGTTTTCATCCCCAGTCTAACGGCCAGGCAGAAAGGGCCAACCAGGACCTGGGGGCCGCCCTGCGGTGCGTCACTACCCGTAATCCCGCTTCCTGGAGCCGTTTTCTCCCCTGGGTGGAATACGCCCATAACTCCCTTAAGTGCGCTTCCACAGGATTGTCTCCCTTCGAATGCTCTTTGGGTTATCAACCTCCCCTCCTGTCGGCCCAGGAAGTTGAGGTAGCAGTCCCCTCTGTAAGGTCTCACCTCCTTAGATGCAAACGCATGTGGAGACTTACGCGCACCGCACTCCTTCGCTCTAATTCCCGTTCCCAACGTCTGGCGGACCTTCACAGGACCGCAGCCCCGCAGTATAGGGCCGGTCAGCAGGTCTGGCTCTCTACCTCTAATATTCCCCTTCCCTCTTCTTCTAAAAAGCTCCAGCCCCGTTTTATAGGTCCGTTTTCCATTATTTGTTTAATTAACCCTGTGTCTGTCAAACTCTCCCTCCCTGCCTCCCTTAAGGTTCACCCCGTGTTTCATGTCAGTCAAATTAAGCCTGTCACCTCCAGCCCCCTCAGTGCTCCAACTATCCCTCCTCCTCCTTCCCGGATCATCGACGACGCCCCGGCCTACACGGTGGACCGAATAATTGACATCCGCCGTAAGGGTCGGGGTTTCCAGTACCTCGTCGACTGGGAGGGTTATGGTCCTGAGGAGCGGTCCTGGCTCCACAAAAGCCTCATTCTGGACCACTCGCTCATCCAGGATTTCCACAGACTGTTTCCGGACAAGACCAGGCCACCAGGTACGCCATGTGGCGTCCATTGAGGGGGGGGTACTGTAACGTTCCGTTCCCTTCCTGTCCTTTTTCCGTGTTTTCCCTTTTTCCTTCCGTGTCATGTTGGTTTCCCTTGTCCGTGTTTTCCCCTCTGCTACAGACTGGCCGTTTCCCCTCTGTCTCGTTCGTTTGGTTTCCCACTTTAGTTTCCACCTATCGCCTTTCCCCCTCGTTGCATGCATTCCTCACCTTTGTGTTTTGCAATCACTCCCGGTTACTTTCTACACCTGTGCCTCATTGATTCCAATTTCACTGCCCTATTTAAACCCCCGTCTGGTTGCTAGTCGGCGCCAGTTCGTTAACTTACCTTGTTCGTTGTATGGTCTCACGTTTCTGGTCCTGTGATTCTGAGCGTTTGGTTGTGGGTTTAATCCTCACAGCTTTCGTTTTACCTGCCTTCCAGTTCGGTATTTCTCCAGCCCGAACATTTACTGCTTTGCATGTCTCTAACCTGTCTCCCTCTAATCACCAGCTGTTCCAGCTTCTACCAGTCTGTAGCTATTGAAATCCCTGTGTGTGTTACGGTACCTCCAACTCCAGCTCGAGTTGCGTTCGCAATTGGCTGCACAGCTTCGTAATCCTGCAGTAGTTCCTGTCCGGCCGTGGCTACCTCCATTGCTGCGGTTACGGTTCCAGGTTCTTCAGCATACCCAGCTACCCCAATCGGACCTACCTGAGCTCCGGCACACAGCCCTACCCAGCCGGTTTCTGCCGGCTACTTACCCTTTGTTCGGTCCAGTACTCGTGGATCCTCCCGGTTCCGCTCCGGTCCAGTTCCAGTAATAACTAACCTTCTGTTTGTCTGTCCAGTTCCTGAGTGGACCTCCCGGTCCAGTTCCAGTCCAGTTCCAGTGTGAAGTTCGCTGTCTGTAAAAGTCAAGTTTCGGCTTGGAACAAGTTTGCCGTTCCAGTAATCCAGTCCTGAGTGGACCTCCCGGTCCAGTTCCAGTCCAGTCCCGGTGTGCAGTTCACCGCCTGTAAAAGTCCAGTTCCGGCTTGGAACAAAGTGCCGTTCCAGTAATCCAGTTCCTGAGTTGGACCTCCCGGTCCAGTACAGTCCAGTTCCGGCTTGGAACAAAGTTGCCGTTCCAGTAATCCAGTTCCTGAGTTGGACCTCCCGGTCCAGTACAGTCCAGTTCCGGCTTGGAACAAAGTTGCCGTTCCAGTAATCCAGTTCCTGAGTTGGACCTCCCGGTCCAGTACAGTCCAGTTCCGGCTTGGAACAAAGTTGCCGTTCCAGTAATCCAGTTCCTGAGTTTGGACCTCCCGGTCCAGTACAGTCCAGTTCCGGCTTGGAACAAAGTTGCCGTTCCAGTAATCCAGTTCCTGAGTTTGGACCTCCCAGTCCAGTACAGTCCAGTTCCGGCTTGGAACAGTCCTAATCAGACTTCCTGTATTTCCTGTGTGATACTGTGTATTTACTTTCTGTACAGCTTTGGGACTACCCCAACGCTTAAATAAATATTCAGTTCTTTGAATTTGCCTCCTGGTCGTTGCACTTGGGTTCGTCTCGTATTCAGATCGTAACAGGTCCAGTCCGTTTGGGTTGCTCATTATGAAATTGCATGGAGCGATTGCGTTCCAACTGGCTTTTTTTAAAGCATGAGAACAACAATTTGATTGGCTACCATAGAGACACACCTTGGACATTTAAACCCAGCCTTTTAGCAATACCGCCATCAGATGCGCCAAGATTGCCGTCATGAAATTACCTAATTTCTCGCCGACACGCCCTCAGAGCGATACCGCCAAGCGCTTACTCTTGTGTTCACCATTGCGTTTGGTTTATTAAAATAGAGCCCAATGTCTCAATTACGACTTACCCATGATGTAGTTGATTGATGGAAACAATTTTCAGCTAATTCTATGCTGTCCTTTACTTTGTGCTGACCTACAGTTGAAGTCGGATGTTTACATACACTTAGGTTGAAGTCATTAAAACTAATTTTTAATTAAAACTCACTCCACAGATTTCATGTTAGCAAATTATAGTGTTGGCAAGTCAGTTAGGACATCTACTTTGTGCATGACACAAGTAATTTTTCCAACAATTGTTTACAGACAGATTATTTAACTTTTAATTCACTATATCACAATTCAAGTGGGTCAGACGTTTACATACATTAAGTTGACTGTGCCTTTACATTTTTTATATTTGGTCACATATCCTTTTGCTTTGCATGCCATGACTTCCTGATGTCTGTGAGCCAACAACATCAAAAGACTTTGATATTTTATTTTCTGGTACTCTTACAAGCAATACTATAACGTCTCTGCATTTGAATGGATCTCTATGGGAATTGGGGGGTGGGATTAGATTTTGTTTCTCCTGACAAATTTTCCTATTGAACTCTATGGAAAAATAAGTCTGGAGAAGAAACCCTTCAAGTTATCCATCCATATCTACTGTATTTCTGGCAGCAGAGTGATGATTTAAGACTTGTTTGATACGTCAGACCCTTGATGACTTACAGCCATTTAGCCAACCATGTGTTCCATACTGTTCCAGTGTAATTTACAGCTAAATCTAGTCCCATCCCCCAATTCCCATAGAGATCAATTCAAATGCAGAGACATTATAGTATCGCTTGTAAGAGTACCAGAAAATAAGATATCAAGAGTCTTTTGATTTTGTTGGGTCACAGACATCAGGAAGTCATGGCATGCAAAGCCAAAGGATATGTGACCAAATATAAAAAATTTCAAGGCACAGTCAACTTAGTGTATGTTAATTTCTGGCCCACTGGAATTGTGATATAGTGAATTAAAAGTGAAATAAGGTTGGTTTTCTATGGTTAAAGTAAATTTAAATGCCAAATAAAGTTAACAGTAAGCGGGCTGTAAGGATAACGTTAGTGAAATGCATTCCGAGAGAATTTAACAATATGAATTTTTGTCTCATTTCTTAACTTGCTCGTTACTAACGACGTTAGCTACATGCTAGTGCCAACGTTAGCTATAGCCAACAGTTCAATGCGAGGTGGAAGCTACCGTTCTTAAGGTGTCTTCTCAGCCTCAACCCAGCAGCTGAGTTGAGGTAAACCAGCAACTGACCTGATGACGGGGTAAACATACTAACAACTAACGTTATTTACGTAAAAACAACATAGTTTTAGTATAATAATCTCTCTCATCCCAGTCAGGAAGAACCAGCCAAGCCACAGATGGGGAGATCGAAAAACTGATAAAACAGTGGCTCCAACTAACGCTGGAGACTGAGAGGGAGGACCAAGGCAGAGACCCAGCAAACACATAACACTGTCACAACGTTTTCTGCATTCCAACAATGTTGTGACAATGTTGCCAGAAGGTTGAACTTCATATCATACATCAATAATTTTAAACCTGAAGGAAATACTTTGACAAGAAGAAACGTTCTCATAATCCACTGAGGCACATTGTTTTTCTACACTACAAATAATAAATTTGCAGGTAAGATGGAGCAATGACTTTATCATGTATTTTTGGATAACCATAAATTAGGCTATATAGATACCCCAATTCCAAAATAGTTGGGACAGTATGTAAAAGGCACATAAAAGCAGAAATCAGTGATTTGTAAATTCTCTTTTACATATATTTAATTGAAAACAGTACAAAGAAAATATATTTAATGCGTTACCATATCAGCTTTATTTACTTTAGTAAATATACACTAATCGCGAATTTGATGCATGCAACTATAGTGCCTTTGACTGTGCCTTTAAATATTTAATATTTGGTTGCATATCCTTTGCATGTCATGACTTTCTGATGTCTGTGACCCAACAACATCAAAAGACTCTTAATATCTGGTACTCTTACAAGCGATACTATAACGTCTCTGCATCTGAATGGATCTCTATGGGAATTGGGGGGTGAGACTAGATTTAGCTGTGAATTACACTGGAACAGTATGGAAACACATGGTTGGCTAAATGGCTCAAGTCATCAAGGGTCTGATGTATCAAACAAGCCTTAAATAATCACTGCTTCCAGAAATACAGTAGATATGGATGGATAACTTGAAAGGTTTCTTCTCCTGACTTATTTTTCCATAGAGTTCATATATTGATTTTCATATATTTTGTAGGGACAATGGACTACATTTCCATTCACTCCACAGGAAACCCAAAAGACATTTAAAACATGGCCACAGCCAATCATGTCTCTTGGAAATACGAGACACTAAGGGTCATAAAACTAAAACAGATAAGACTGAACGCATTCCAGTCTGTCGACCCTATTCACTTCACTCTTCCACTTCTCTTCTTCGATCGTGCTGCACAAGAGGCAGCGCTCCAATTTCTCTCCCCTTTTGCTAGCTACACAGCTACAAAGGTGGACCTCCATTGCACCAGCAACACCGCGGCAGCAGCATCAAAGGCCGCGGAGAGAGACGCAAGCGACATTAGCTTGCTTACGGCATCTAACCATAGAACTGAACAGATGCAACTCAGACGTGTGTTCCAGCCATGGACAAAGACGCAGGCGATAACCAGACAACCAGCAGAACTCCCTACCAGGATAAAAAAGACCAAGGAGATGCCCTGGCCATCCCTCATGGACAAGCCAGCTGTAACCAACTCACAAGCAGACTTCAGTAAGGCTGATCAAACATCCCAGGCATAGCTTCGGATTTTAGTCTGAATTGTTTATCGGTAATTTCATTGCATTTCGCCTTTGTGCGATAACAGCTGTATTCTTGTTGAGCTGGTTAGCAAGCTAGCCGGCTGGCCCACCGTTTCATTGCTAATGTGGTAGTACTGTTATCTAACCCAAGCAGGCCTCACTGATTTGCCCCTCTATCCTAACACTGACTAACATTCGTGTGATATGATCTCATTTTAGCTTACTGTAGATGATAAATATGTTATTTCCTGACCGAAGTGCGTGAAGATATTTATAGTAACGTCAGATTTGAGATCAATATTCAACGTTGTGCTGCGACACAGTTAGCTTACTCCACGTGATTCCTTTGTTCTCTGAACGCACATGTGGCATAGGCGTATACACACACACCCACATGTGCATACACACATATAAATGCTACAATACGCACACCACACAATATGTCTATTTAGTAGAATGTAATATTCATGTTTTTCCTTGTTTAATAAATCTATTTTTGTTAAACCTGGTGTCTGTTTTGATGTCGTATGAACACAAGAGCTGAGTCAAACCTAATCATTAGAACGTAATACCTTCAACCCCTATGAATTATTAGTTATTAGTGCTTTGATGGTAAATTGAAGTAGTAGTAATTATAATCCATAATAATCAAATGAGACTGATTTAATTTTAACCTAATTTAAGAATAATAAGTGTAAACCTCATTATTCCATAGTTATTGCCTATATTTCTGGCATCCCATATAAGAGTTTATATATACTACTCAGAAGAAGTTAAGGGTCAAAATATTTGTGCATATAAATATAGGCTAATGAGCTAAAATGGTGACGACTAATGACAAAATAATTATTTGATGGCTCAAGAACAGAAAACACAAAACAAAAAACTTTTGATTAGACACTAGTTTATTACCCTGATGAAAAAAGTAATGCACCCCCCAAAATGATGTTCACACAAGTCGCAGAAGCTTCAGTAACTGGTGTAGCCACCATTAGCATTCAGACATTCTTGACAACGTTGGCGCAGCTGTTGATCAGGCGTTGGAAAGCCAGCAGCCATACCATCATGTAATCTGCTCCTGCTGAATTGCTGAAGCTAAGCAGGTGTGGGCTTGGTTAGTACTTGGATGGGAGACCTCCTGGGGAAACTAAGTTGCTGCTGGAAGTGGTGTTGGTGGACCAGTAGGGGGCAATCTTCCCTCTGGTCAAATAAATCCCAATGCCCCAGTGCAGTGATGGGGACACTGCGCTGTAGGAGATGCCGTCTTTCGGATGAGACGTTAAACCGAGGTCCTGACTCACTGTGGTCATTAAATATCCCATGACACTTATCGCAAAGAGTAGGGGTTTCCCCGGTGTCCTGGCTAAATTCCCAACCTGGCTCTTTCAATCTGCCACCTAATCATCCCCCAGTTTAATTGGCTAATAATCATTCTCTCCCTCTCCACCTCAGCTGATGTGTGGTGAGCATTCTGGCGCAAAATGGCTGCCGCTGCATCACCCAGGTGGGTGCTACACATTGGTGGTGGTAGAGGTGAGTTTCCCCCTCGTCACTGTGAGCGCTTTGAGTGTCGTGAAAGGCGCTATATAAATGCAAGGTATTATTATTATTATTATTAAATAACGTTGAGGGATCGCTAGCCATTCTGCGACTAATCGCAGAGCCAGTTGCTGGAAGTTGACGGCAGGGATGTGATGTGATCGAACTCACCGCCCTAGTTCATCCCACGCATGCTCAATGGGTGACAAGTCGGGTGAATATGCAGGCCAATCCATGTGCAGAATGTTTCTTCTACAAACGTTCTTTGTTTTCAGTTATGGTAACGGTAGCTATTAACACCAAAATAAGGGTAATGTTGATGGAAACAAGCTTTTTACTTTGGAGCAAACATAACGTTAGATGTGCTTCGTAATCTCTGAGGGGTTCAATTGTGAATGAGATCGCCCATAGTTTTATACACAGCATACATTTTTCCTTGTTTGATTTGGGTTTTGGAAACAAGGGAAAAAATGACATCCTCCTCCAAACTCATTGGATGTGGAGTTTCAGTTTTGCAGGTTCCCCAATCTCTACGAAAGCTTGACGGAGGTCCACTTCCTTCAAGAGCAGTTATATACACCAATCAGCCACAACATTAAAACCACTGACAGGTGAAGTGAATAACATTGATTATCTCGTTGTTATTTTGGTTCTGTACTCTAGCACTTTGACTTTGAAAGGATACAATGACAATGAGGTTGAAGTGCAGACTGTCAGCTTTAATTTGAGGGTATTTTCATCGGATGAACCATTTTGAAATTATAGAACCTTTTGTACATAGTCCCCACCATTTTTGGGAATCAAAAAATGTTGTACAGTTTAACATAATGTAGAATAAAGTAATCATTTTTTATATTTGGTCGCATATCCTTTGCATGCCGTGACTTCCTGATGTCTGTGACTCAACGACATCAAAAGACTCTTGATATCTTATTTTCTGGTACTCTTACAAGCGATACTATAACATCTCTGCATTTGAATGGATCTCTATGGGAATTGGGGGGTGGGACTAGATTTAGCTGTTAATTATGCTGGAACAGTATGGAATACATGGTTGGTAAAATGGCTGTAAGTCATCAAGGGTGTGAGGTCGATTCAAATTCAGAGAGGTTATAGTATCGCTTGTAGGAGTACCAGAAAATAAGATATCAAGAGTCTTTTGATATTGTTGGGTCACAGACATCAGGAAGTCATGGCATGCAAAGAATATGCGACCAAATATTAAAAATGATTACTTTATTCTACATTGTGTTAAACTGTCCAATATTTTTTGATGCCCGAAAATAGGGCGGGGGGGGGGGCGCTTTTGTTTTGGCCAGACAGTGTATTGTCATGGTTTTGACCCTGTTTCCCTATGCGGTCGTTTTCCTCGGTGGCCACGCGAGGGCGCTGCCCTTTTGGTAGATGCTTGCTCCGCCCTGCTGAGTTGGGGGAGCTTCTGTTAAGCGTTTTCACCTGGGCGTAGTCACCTGAGAGTTATATAAGCCTACCGTTTCCTTCGTTCGGGGCTTCGACATTAATTGTTTATTGTTCATTGTTTTGTACTGTGGTGTTTTTGTTGGCTGTGAGTTCTCGTACCATTTTGGCTACTCGCCTATAGTTAACGTCTCTTTGTTGAGGCAGGGCTTATTTCTTGCTGGCTTGGTGGTTAGTTGTCTCATAGAAGTTTGGGACCGTAAATCTCTGCTCTATTTCGCCTGTGTGCGTTTTCTCTGTGTATGGAGATCTGGACGACTCTGTTTGGAACTGTAGTTCTGTTCGCCCCTCGGTGCATGTCGTCTCATGGGAGATCGGGCGTTTCGCTTCTGCTAGGTTGCTTAGCTTGTAGAAGTGTAGAGTAGCTGTTCTTTGTTCCCTTTCGCTGGTTAATGGTTTCTACTGAGAGTCCTGGCGTTTGCTTCTACTCATTTCCGTGTTACGGTGAGCCAGTGAGTAGCCTTGGTACGTTTATTGCCTGTTTTGTCTCCTTCTCATGGACTACGTTCCCCTTTGTTGTGAGTCGGGGTTTTTTGTTACTTATTCCTTTACTGAGAGGCTAGGGCGTGTGTTTATTTAAGTTCGCGGTAGTCTTTTGGATAGTAAGTTATGGGACGACGGTTCTCCGTCGGCTCGCCTGTAAATGTTTCTCCCTCCTGGGAGATCGGGTGTTTACCCAGGTTTGTTTTCTGCATTAGACTGCGAACTTATTTAAGTAGCCATGGAACGTTAAATCTCTGTTCCTGTTCGCCTCGTTACATTTCACCTTACTAAGAGGCTAGGTTAAGGTGCAGCTGTCCTTTTCATCTTTTGTGCTTTTTTTCTCCGTGTATGGAGATGTGGGCGATTCGGTTCGGAACTTTAGTTCTGTTCGCCCTTCGGTGCAATTCCTCTCTTAGGGAGACCGGGCGATGATGTTGGACATGTTTGCGTGTGACTGCGAGCCTTAAGCCTTGGAACATTAATTATCTGTTCCTTCGCTTCATTACATTTCTCCTGTCTGAGAGGTTAGGGCGTGGCTCTATTTTTAGCTTAGTCATTTTGCTGGTAAGGCATTGGGACGACGGTGTTCCGTCGGCTCACCTGTAAAATGTTTCTCTCTCCTGGGAGATCGGGTGTTTACCCAGGTTTGTTTGCTGCATGTGACTGCTAGCTAATGGAAGTAGCCACGGAACGTTATCTCTGTTCCTTCGCCTCCTCCTATACCTATTGGTATTTGTTCTGTGTTTATTTGCTGTGTGTTTTGTTTGTGCCATTTTGCTACTCGCCTGTTCTTATGCATCTCGTTATCGAGACAGGGCGTTTTATTTCTGACTCTCGTGTGTAACAGTGAGCCGGTCTGTAGCTGTGGTGTGTGTTCCTTGTCTTGTCTCCTTCCCTTATCTGCGGGGTATCCCGCCTTAGTGGCCTAAGGGCTTAATGAATCCCCTTGCTGCGTTTGGCTCCTCCCACCTCACACGACACGCCCCATTACATGTATATAGTATTTTATTTATTTATCTTTTGGCCCAGCACTTCTTAACCCCTTTGTGCAGAGGCTTCATTTGACCCATTTTCATCTGTTTTGTACCATTCTGTTTAAAGCTTTATAACCCTGACACGCACCGCCCATAAACTGTAAGCACTTGGCAGTTGTAGTTCACAGTAAAGCAGATACCTGGTACATGTGCAGTAGTTTTGGGCTATATCATTGCTCTCACTACAGGTAGAGAGTTGGCTGAGAGCTCATTTTAATCAGGAGGAGGGCTACTTTTCTACAAATCAAACATCATTTTTCAGTGGAATTCCCCTTTTACCAATTTTCACACCATCTCTAAACTTGCACTATTGTTTTTCAGACGCTATGTAGAAATAAACCCAGAGAGGGGCACCAAGGCTGAATGGGACAAAGTGACAAAGTGCTGTCCAAGAGAACTGGTAAAGTCGCTCAAAAGAAAACAACAAAGGTCACTCCTCATGTCTCCACTCTACTGAAGAGACTGATGGACTTTGAGTGGGACTTCATATAAGCCAGTGAACTCACTCACTCACTCACTCAATCACCTCTATCCATACCCCAGTTTGTGCCCCCCACCCACACCCCCTCGCCCTCATACACATGCACACACACATACAAATTGGAAGGTTTTGGACAGTCACATTCTTTTATTTTGATAATGTGTCATGTCTGTTGGTGTTTAATATCTTTTTGTGTTAAGAACTTGGATGGTTTTGGACAGACACAGCCTCATATTAGAAAAACATTAATGTATGTTAATTTGTTTATGCTGATATGTCATTGATCATTTGAGTGTTTCTTGTGGTTGTATTACTTAACATTTTAGTACTAAAGCTTTGACTCAGGTGTTAGCTTGACTACAAATATCAAATTAATTATTTTTGGTTATGACCAATTTATTTTAAATGGGCTGCTTTGTCCATTTTTTCCCCATGTACATGCAAATGATGTACAATTGTTTTGCAAGGGCAATCAAGACTTTCTTTACAATAAAGTAAGACATGTTTTGTAAGATGCACTTAGAAGCTGTGTTTGTCTCAAATTGTTAAGTCAAATAATTGAAAACGCCATCTTAAATTTCTTCACTGAGGTAGGACACTGGGTTATTTTGGCAAGATTGACAAGGTTTCCATAACTGTTAACATGAAACAGTCATTCTCTTAACAAAATGAGTATTGCAATACACAATAATGTTTGTTTACCGTAAGAATTTGTAGCTATGCTTACCAGTAGAGGTAGTGCAAAAACAACAATTAATTGTTAACCCTGTTATCAGTATTATACTGTAAAAGTATACTGTAATAATTTAAGGTTGTATGCTCTATTTCATAAAAGACGGTATCAAACTAAATTTCTTCAACAGTAAAACTGTCAATTTTACAGTAACATGCTGGTAACCCTGCTGCCAGCTCTTTACAGTTTTTTTTTTGTTTGTTTTTTTTTTAATAGGAAATGTTTTAACAGTGCAGGATGTAGGCTCCAAAGCAACATAAATATTGGTCACTTGCAATTTCAAATTGTATTCTACATTGCTGTTATATTTTTATCACCAGAGGGCGCTCGTGCTGCTACACGGCAAGAAAAAGATGAAGTAGCCTAATGAAAGGATTTCGTTAGGAGCCCGGGAGCATGTGTGGTGCTGTAAAATAACACAAATCAATTTAAAATGCAAAAACTAATTCAAGACAGTCGACAGTCAAATTCATAATGTATAAAACAACGTGAAAATGTACACAAGCCTCGTTTTTGTCGTCTATACCACAGCAACTGGGCTATGTAGCCTACACAAATTATTTGAACACTAATGAACGAGTTGCGATGTTTTACAGCATAGTAAGCAGTTCCGACCATGTTTGTGGTGGACTGAAATGCAGCTTCTTCATTGTTACCGTATTTCTTTTTAAAATTGCGTTATCTTGTATCTTCGCAGCATCTGCTTTTTTCAGTTGCCTAAAGCATGCCTTTCACAATTCCACAATGAACATGATAAAATATTGTAGAATTTTGGCCACAAAGAATATATTTTCGGACACCAGTTGGTGATCAGTGCAAGTTTTACGTCTACCCCTGGACATGTTAATAGTCTACTGCAAAATATTTGTTTGTTGTATTTTTAAATAGTATTTTATAAATACACACACGTTCTGCATTTATCTAAAGTAGGTAGGCAACTAAACAGTCAATCAAGACCTAGCTAGATAGGTTAGGGAGCTACGAATATAGACATGTTTAAACCATACTCCGCAAGGGTGGGCAGAAATTCCAATATTTACAGTGTTATAGTATTGACTGCTACTGATTTTCATGCCATTTTAAATGTCCCAGAATAAGCTACAGAATTATTAAAGTTGTCAGAAAAGGTAGTGACGACGTTGCGGCATTTTTCAAGTTACTCCAGACTACATTGTCAGAACGGCGCCGATTGTCAAGAAGGTCAGATAACGTTGCCACTTTATGGGGAATTACAGTTCCACGTTGTGGGAACCAAAGCAATAGGTTGTCACAATGTTGTGTTTTCTGGGGAGGTGTAGAGGAGGGTTGAGGGAGAAACTTAATGTTATTTTGCTGTCGTTTACTCTACTTTTGTTATGTATCCTTTATATGTGTTGCCATTTACGTCATTTATCCTGTTCTTTGATTATGTGAAGTGATCATTTGTAGGCTGCAATAAAATTCTGATTAATGTGAAAATGCCTACTTTGTGGCAATTTGAAATAGAAAATGGTATAACCTGTAAACATCATCATGAAGCATCATATAGCTTATAAAACTATATCTATATAGAACTGGAGGAGGGGGTGGGAACAGGCTAAATGAAAACAAATCACATCTGCGCCAGTGTTGGCCCATGTCCGGCCCGATGCCGGTTGTTCCGGTCGGCATATGGGCCGATTCTGGCTGAATGCAGGCAGTGTCGGGCGGGATGCGGCTGCTGGAATCGGGCCAATGTACTCGGGCCGATTCTCTGCCGCCCGACAATTTTGACGTTGGTGCGAGTCCGGCTGCCGAACTCCACCCGATTAAAACATTCCAGCAAGACGGAATCGGGCCAGCACTGGGCCAATTATTAGTTTGCTTGCTTTAGCGAAGCAAACTATTGTTATTGTCCATACTTCTTATTATTTTTATTCTGGACACTTTTTGTAGACCTATCTCCTCCTACAGTTTTTAGACTACTTAGACATATTATATATCAAAACGTTCAGCTGTTTACGCTTTAAATTGCTTCTATTCAACGTTTTGATATAGTTTGTATTTTTTAAGATATTTAAGTTTAAAAGTCAATTTCTGTCCCATTGAAACGAATGGTGGAGTGTTGACCATTGTGATGTCACAATGTACTCTCTGCCCTCTAGCAGGTGAATTCTTACCTCTCCAGCTGATACTGTTCCAATGCACTCTAGCAGCCTCTGCAGCTGATGATGTCACAGTACCCTCTACCTGCTTCAGATTATATTCTCCTACAGTTTTTAGACTTCTTATCATATACCATATACAAATAGCTTCTTACATCAGGAGGATTCGACCGTACCTGACCATCTACTCCACCCAGCTTCTTGTCCAGACCATGGTCACCTCACGCCTGGACTACTGCAACTCCCTGCTCGCAAGCCTACTGGCCTGCACCATTCTGCCTCTTCAAATGATCCAGAATGCAGCTGCCCGGCTTGTATTCAACCTCCCGAAATTTTCCCATGTAACCCCCCTGCTGAGGTCACTCCACTGGCTGCCAGTTGCAGCCAGGATCAGGTTCAAAGTTCTGACCCTGGCCTACACTGCAGCCAATAGGACAGGCCCCGCCTACCTGCAGGACTTAATCCAGAACTATGTTCCTGCTCGACCACTTCGCTCTTCTACAGCAGGGCGACTGGCACTCCCCCCCCCTCCGTGTCAAAGGCTCTCGGTCATCCCGACTGCGGAGTTTTTCCACCTTAGCTCCTCAGTGGTGGAATGAACTTCCCATTCCCCTATGTTCTACTCCAACCCTGCCTGCATTCCGTCAAGGCCTGAAGACACACCTCTTCAGACTCCACCTTGACTGATATTCTAACCTAGGAATATCAGTTCCCTGTGTTTACTAGTTCCCTGTGTTTTCCTGTCTGTTTATTATAGTTTTTAATAGTATCTAGAATAGAAGTGTAGTATTGCTGATTTACCCACAGCTTACTGTGAACTACAGTCAACGTTCATTACTAGGGATAGCTGCTACATTATGGGAAGGATGTGCTTTGTCTTGTCTGTTCTGTAGTGATCTTGATGATGTCTCTGTATGCACTTATTGTACGTCGCTTTGGATTAAAAAAGCGTCTGCTAAATGAATGAAATGTAACGTAATATGTATTATAAATCAAAATGTTCAGCTTTTTACGCTCCAAGTTGCTTGTGTTGAACTTTCTGATATATTTTGTATTTTTTAAGATACTTAAGTTTAAAATCGTTTTAGCTTATGCTCCAAGTTGCTTGTGTTGAACTTTCTGATATATTTTGTATTTTTTAAGATATTTAAGTTTAAAAGATTTTTACTGTTTATTCACATTTTATATTTGCTGTTTATTCATGTTTAATATTTTCATTTTAATATTTTATTGTTTTGAATTTTAATATTTTATTAAACTTTATTTGATTCCATTTTCTTAATCCTGTTTTATGTTTTTTAACTTGTATAACTTACTAGGATTATTCTGCTATTCAATTTCACCCTTTGCTTTTATTATACCTGTTAAGCACATTGAGCTGCATCCATTAGCCATGTCCCCCTCTGCTCCTAATGCCTTCTCCAGCTCTAATGCCATTTCTACAATTAGCCCTGGCCCCCTCTGCTCCTAATGCCCTCTGTACAATTGGCCCTGGTCCCCTTTGCCTCTAATGCCCTCTCTACTATTGGCCCTGGCTCCTTGTGGTCCCAGTGCCATCTCTACCCCTAATGCCATCTCTATTATTGGTACTTTCCCCCTTTATCACTAATGCCCTCTCTACCATTGGCCATGTCCCCTCTGCTCCTAATGCCTTCTCTACTATTGGCCCTGGCCCCCTCTGTCCCAATGCCCTCTCTACCCCTAATGCCCTCTGTACAATTGGCCTTGGCCCTGGCCCTCTCTACCCCTAATGCCCTCTCTACTATTGGCCCTGGCCCCCTCTGCCCCTAATACCCTCTCTACTATTAGCCCTGGCCCCCTCTGCCCCTAATGCCCTCTGTACAATTGGCCCTGGCCCCCTCTACTCCTAATGCCCTCAAGACTCTAGGCCCTGGCCCCCTCTGCTCCAAATGCCCTCTCTACTATTGGCCCTGGCCCCTTCTGGTCTTAATGCCATCTCTACTATTGGCCCTGGCCCCCTCTGCCCCGAATGCCCTCTCTACCATTTGCCCTGTCCTGGCCCCCTCTGCCCCTAATGCCCGCTGTACTATTGGCCCTGGCCCCCTCTACCCCTAATGCCCTGGCTACTATTGGCCCTGGCTCCCTCTGCCCCTATTGTGCTTTCTACCATTGGCCCTGTCCAGGCCCCCTCTGCCCCTAATGTCCTGTCTACTATTGGCCCTGGCCTTTTCTGCTGCTAATGCCCGCAGTACTATTGGCCTAGAATCACCAAACTTGGCACGCTTGTTGGGATTGCCAAACTCTTGGAATCTCTATATTATGACGCAGATTGAACACCTGGTAGCGCTGTAGTGCACGTGACAAAATGTTGACATTGACACGCCCACTGCCAACGCCCCGTTTGACCTAGAGTCACAAAATTTGGTATATAGGTCCCTTTGGTCATTCCGAACAAATTTGCCTCAAGGACCCATAAAGTCCCCCATATTGGATTTTTTGCTAATTTGCATTTTTTGTAAAACTCTTAAAATGCTACTCCTCCTACAAAATTGGACCATTTGAGATTAAACTTGGTAGACACACTCCTTAGACCATGCCTCATAAAAGCTATATCAGAATACTGATATTTTAAAAGATGGCCGAATGACGAGCCAATGAAATTTCAATGGGTGTGACTTATCACAAAAATGCTGATAATTCCAAAATAATTTCACAGAAAGTTATGAAACCTGGTAGATCAAGTTTGGTAACATGAGGAATTGACCTCTACAGTTTCAATCCAATCGAGCCACGTGGTGGGGCTATATAGATCCAAATATAAGAAAATATTTAAAAATTCACTAAAAATCATTGACACGCCCACTGCATACGCCCCGTTTTATCTAGAGTCACAAAATGTGGTATAGAAGTCCTTCTGCTCATACTGAACAAATTTGCCTCAAGGACCCATCAAGTCACCCGTATTGGATTTTCAGCTAATTAGCATTTCTTGTAAAACAGTTCAAATGCTACTCCTCCTATAAAACTTTACCAATTTACATGAAAGCAGGTAAACACACTACTTAGACCATGCTTCATAAAATTTCTATACAGAATTTTGATATTTTAAAAGATGGCCGAAGGACGAGCTAATAGATTTCCAGTGGGCGTGCCTTATCATAAAAATGCTAAAAATTCCAAAACCATTTCTCAGAAAGTTATTAAACTTGGGGGGTCTTCTGGACATGTAAGGCGCTATAGAGATCCAAATATGAGAAAATATAAAAAAATTCACTAATAATCATTGACACGTCCACTGCCGATGCCCCGTTTGATCTACAGTCACAGAATTTGGTGTATACGTCCCGCTAATCCTGCCCAACAAATTTGCCTCAAGAAACCATGAAGTCTGCCATCTTCGATTTTCCGCTAATTAGCATTTTTTGTAAAACACTTAAAATGCTACTTCTCCTACAGAATTTGACCAATTTGCACCAAACCTGTTCGAGGTACTCAACCCATATCCCTTCATACATGCCTTACTTTACTAAGGCCTATGTCAAAAACTGGCCGAATGAGAAGCCAATGAATTTTGCATTGGGTGTGGCTTATCACATAAATGCTAGTACTTCTAAAACCGTTTGATATAAAGTTCTGAAACTTGGTGGGTTGATTGAGAGTTAGATCAAGACTTAAGCCCTGCAGTTTTAACCCAATCAATCCGTGTGGTGGGGCTATAGAAATACAAATGTTGGGATGGCAGGTATGCCATCCATCAAGTACACTATCTGCTTAACAGGCCGTCTACCTACCGTACCAACTGTGGAAGTTCCTGTAGCTTAGTGGGTAAGGTGTTGGATTGCCGTGTAGTAGGTTGGTGGTTCGATCCCCACCTGTTCCCAACTTTTTTTTGAGGCACACAATGTGCACGTCATGCTAAGAATGTTCTTTTAGCATAAAATAAGTTATTTTTATTGCAAAGGCTAAGAAATTTCACAATATTACCTGGTATCTGTTTGAATTATGAAGTCAGTAAGCCAAAACAATCTGATACCGCAACATAAAAGTCTTATTTGGCCCCAACTTTCCTGTTAACCTGCTTTGGCCTTGTGGATACAATCTTGGCTTTCCATGTATGTGGTCAGTGGTTCAATTCCAGCTTGGTACCAATGGCTAGGTTAATGTTGGGCAAAACTATTGTGCAAATGCTATGCTTCTTTTAATCTTGTCTTCACATTAACGTTTCAATTTAGAATTTGAGAGAAATATGAACACTATAAAAAATTGGGACGCATGCGTCCCACCACTAGGGGGCCAAAGTCCATAGGGTTAATAAAACACGGAACTTTCGACGCAAATTTGTTAAAAAACAGTCACAGCCTGCGAACACATTCGTTTATATGCTTATCAGCTCTCAGGTTACACTACAAGGGTCATAAAGCAGCAGGGTGCTAATAGCCCAACCCACTGTTTAAACTTTAAAGCCTTCACCTCGCCGCAGTCACAGGCAATAAAATGCATATCACAAAAACTCTTGGTACAGTTTCTACATGCTAAAAAATCAAGATCCGATTTAGGAACAATTGTATGTTACTGAAAAGTTGTATAAATGAACATAATGTGTTTTTTCCCCGTGCTCACTTCACTATGCATACAACCGAAGTTCTTCCGGTTTTGTTTCAATATTTTTATTTTCTACAAGATCTCTTGATAAACATGTTTAATCAACCAAATTTCATACCTGGTTATGCAGTTATAACTGTTTTCTGAAGAATCTTGAACGTTTTTTCGTAATCCATTTATCCATTCTCCAGCAAAATCTCCATTTGCATGGTGCGTACCCATCGCATTTGCGTTTGTACTACGTTACTACCGTTGCGTAAAAACATTACTAGACTGCTTCAGGGA
This sequence comes from Synaphobranchus kaupii, assembly GCA_029718625.1. NCBI lineage: Eukaryota > Metazoa > Chordata > Actinopteri > Anguilliformes > Synaphobranchidae > Synaphobranchus > Synaphobranchus kaupii. The sequence goes on along the minus strand of CM056377.1, from coordinate 69,236,470 downwards.
TGATATAACGTAAACCACGTATATTATCTTCTACAGGGTTTCCTGCCCTTTAAAACTAAGTCAAATATGTCATATTCGATCGAATGGGAACGGCGCTGTATCCATGCGTAACGACAGCCCATAGGGCAATCGTGCTGTGCGCACTTGGCTGTAGACTGGATCAGATTACGCCTGTGGCGTTTATCCTGGAAGGGATGGACTGGATTGCTGTACAAGTACGTTTTTAGCCTATCCAGATGATATTTAGCCATGTGTAGCACTTTTGTTAGATGTATGTGTCATAGGCCAGTTTTTCTCTTTACGCATACGTGGTTTGCTGTATGGTGTAATTGCGCTAGTCATATGTCTTTGCTGCTGCTTCAACGATTACGATTATTTTATACATTTATACGCGAACGTGGCAAGCAACGGTGGAAAGAAGAGCGCTTATTTCACGGTTGCTCAGGTTTTGGAGGAGCTCCACCGCAGTTTCCCAGAGGTGAAGAAGTTTGTCCTCAGGCATAGCAATGACTCTGTGGCATGGACCCCTGCCTGGACATGTAAGTGTTTTTAAAAAATATATAATACAAATTATTATTATTATTATTATTGTTATTATCATCATCATCATCATAATCATCAACAGTATGGAGCGCTATTATCTAGAGTATTTTTAGTTTGGTGATAAATGGATTCTCGCAGAAGTTCGCTAGTTAGCTTCTATGTTGTCACAGGCTTAGTTCCTGCTAAGGGGTTTGTTTTGTAGCGTTCATTCGCAGTTTTTTTTGTGTAGCAACCAACACAAAGGCTAGTTGTTGAATTCTCGCATGAAATCCATTCTCAGTACTTTATTTCATGGTTCAGTGAAGACATTACATTATTATAATAATGTAATTTAGTTTGTGCAAGCTGACAAACTAATTCATAATCCTAGTTAGCTACGATTGCTAATTATGTTGGAGCTAATATCAGATGTACTGTGGATGTAAGATTTTTTAATGTATATACGTGTGTGTATATATATATATATATATATATATATGTGTGTGTTTGTGTCTGTGTGTGTATATTATATATATATATGAAAAAAGAGAAAATCAGGGCGAAAATATACAATGCAAAGATCCAATGTTCAGTCCACACACTCAAACGAAAAAGTTAAAAGACTGACCTTCAGAGGCAAAAAACGTTTAGATGCAAAAAAGATTTATTAAAAAGTTGAATGAACGACGCGCGTTTCGGCATATCTTTGTCAGGTTCATTCGTGAAACAAGCTTAGACACAGGTGACTCATATCATGTTGTAGAAACAATTATTACATCATATCCATTAAGTTAGTTATTCACAATATCAATTGTTAGTCATTCACAATAATGGTTACAATAGGAAACAATTAACACCAATTAACACTACACCATAAATAAATGTCTACACCATAAATAGATGGTAGCCCCAAAGCATTAGACATATATACAGTCTCGAAATGGAACAAAGATAAAACCCCTCCAAAATGACCAAATGGTGAACTCAGTTCAAAGATAAGAACTAAAATCTAGAGATTCATTCAATCAATTTGGTTCCATTGAGTCCAATTTAAATATCCAAAATGCTTCTCTCTGTAGTAACTGTTTTATTATGTTACCTCCTCTTGGTGAGGGTAAAACTTTTTCTAAGCCAACAAATTTAAGACTTGCTGCAGATCCATGGTTTCGGGCTTTGTAATGTCTGGCAATGGCATAATCCAAATTATCGTTTCGTATAGACGCTTTGTGCTCGGCTATGCAAAGCTTCAAATTGCGTTTAGTCTGTCCGATATAAATCATTCCACAGGGGCATTTTAACATATAAATAACGTGTAGAGTTACAGTTAATGAAACCCCCAATAGTATATTCTTGACCAGTACGCGGATGATGGAATTTTTTTGTGTCAACAGTATTAGAACAATGAGTACATTTACCACAACGATAATTACCTTGTACCTCTTTACTCAGCCAATTAGAACCCATGCTTGGGGATTTATACTGTACATTGATGTCACCAAGTGATCTCTAAGGTTTTTACTTTTCTTATAACAAAATCTGGGGCGAGAGGAAACTAATGAACTGAGTTGGGGATCACAACTCTTATGTGAGTTCTGGAAGGTATCAGCAAGAAACTCTCAAGCCTTTCGCTGCACGTTTATGCTTGCTTGTTTATGCTTGCTCCATGATGACTGAAATTGAGACCCACCCAATAGCTCGCAAGCGGAGTGTCTTTCTATTAGTGATGTAGAAGCAAATAACATTATATTGCAGCAGTCTCTTTTTGATGACGGTCCCATGACTGAGGGAAACACAGTGAATGACTTGAAATCTAAGATTAACTTTTTAAACAAAAAAGAAATACGCTTGAAATGGCATTCCATCACCCTTTCGGAGTACTGGAAATCTAAACAGATCCCACGGGGTCTGAGGATTCACATGAAACCCACATTTGGAAGGAATGACCCTATTTTTGTTAAAAAGTGGGAGCAAGTTTTAAATAAGTGTTCTATGGACTTGACCTTATTGATAATTGAACAAATGAAACAAGAGGCTGAATTGATCAAAACAGAGGTGCAACAAGTTCAAGACAAATTAATTAATGATCTAAAACCCGGTGACTTTACAATATGGGAACAGAAATTGAAGGAGGACATTCTAGTTTTTGAAAGGGAACCTTTAAAATAAAAAAATTTGAGAGAGATGCCGATGATTATAAGAGAGGATTTGTGTATAGTTGGAACAAAATGGAGATGGGTGTTGGACGGAGAAAAGAAAGACCCTCTAGATGGGACCGTCCAAACTATAGCTCCAACTTTCGACATGGACATTTTCATCACTATCCTGGTAACCGTGGGGGTCGTTCGTACCGCCCTACCAATACCAGATGGGAAGCTTTCAACCTCACCACCAGTGAGAAAGACTCAAGTCACTTTGCACAATCTAGTGAATCCTCTTATTCGAGAGATGAATGTTTTTTTAGGGGGGTTCTGCGATCAACAACCCAACAGAGGAAGAGGACGAGGCGGGGGAAGAAGAGACCACAGTCCCTTCGAAATGACCACGAGAAGTCAGAGCAGGCGGTAGTAAACATTTCCGATTATCCTCTTACCTCTGTTCAAGAATCGGTATTAAGTAAAGGCTTATCATTTGTTCCAACTAATAGAGTTAATGCATTCAAAATAGAAGTGGACTGTTGCAAATTTTTTTGACATTTACATCTGAAGCACTTCTTTCGACTCAATCAGGCTGCCATAGATTACGATCCCCTAAATAAATTTAAGAAGAAGTCTACGTTCTTTCCAGCAGGGGCCCTGAATCCCACTTTGAACACCTTTAGTAAATTGGTAGAAAGGGACATTACTTCGGCTATTAAAGCCAATTGCGCTCCTAAACATTATAATATTAGCGTACTGGAAAGAAAGGCTTTAACTCTATAAACTTCACCCCTAGTGGTTGAGATGCATGCGTCTCAATTACAGTATTCATGTTCATCTAAAAATATAAACTACAGCTTTAAGAAAACCCCGTAAATTTTGGCGCAGTATTTTTTAAAAGGGTAGCCTCTTGCGAAAACCTCAGCTTCTCCAGTTACACTGCAGTGCAATAAATTAGGAGGGCGTTATTAATAGCCCAAAGCACTTACGACCCTCCTCTGGCTACAGCCACAGACTGTAAAATGCACCGTTTATACACGCTAAGAAAATCATGTTCACATATAGAAACAATAATATTTTTTAAAACGTTGTACAAATGAGCAATCGCCGTTTTCCCTTGCTTACTGTACTTTATACAGTACCTGATGCACTTTCGGTTTAGAAGACACCTAAATTTTTTCTCCAAAATCTCTCGTATAAATATGTTTAAGAAACCAAGTACTTACCAGTATATTCAGCTACAGCTGTTTTGTGATGAACCCTGAAGAGTTTATCTTGTTATATTTCGCCAAAGTCTCGTACAGTCGACATTTCCGCAGCGACCACCCCTCACACTTAGGGCTGAAATACATTGCTGTACTTGTGTGAATACACACGCGCTTTCATACGTTCTTTTTAAAACGTATTTAAATACATTAGACGGTGTATGTTATGGTTATTATATATATACTGTATGTGACTATTCTGAAATAAATGTATTCTGTAGCAAATTTCTGAATGATACAGCTTCTTCTTCAGTTCGAACTTAAAACCATGGATGTGCAGGGAATATTTTTTAGATATTGACATTTAAATAAAACTAGTAGAAACCAGGAGGAAATTGCCTCTGAAGGGCCAAAGTAAATAGGGTTAAGGGAAATGAAATCAAATCCTAAAATTGTAATTAAACCATCTGATAAGGGGGGTTCTATTGTAGTACAAAATTCAATAGACTATGAGGCGGAAGCATTGAGACAATTGAACAACAGGACATTCTACCAACCATTACCAAATAACCCTAAGGAACAATTAAAAAAGGACCGCAATTGTATTCTCGACAAAGCATTGGGTAATAATGGGATCACACAGAAACAATATGAATTTCTTAAAGTTTAATTTTCATCCACTCCCGTTTTTTATTTATTACCTAAAATTCATAAAAGTTTAATAAATCCTCCTGGTCGACCTATTATATCTAGTAATAACTCTATTTCCAAACCTTTAAGCCAATGTGTTGATCATTTCATTAAGGATATTGTTAAAACATTGCCATCCCATGTAGCAGACACACAAGATTGTCCGAATTGACTATTCCAAGTGACTCATTTTTGGTTTCGTTGATGTTGAAAGCTTATACACCAATATACCACATGAAGGTGGGTTGGAAGCCATGGCTTTCTTTTTTGATTCCCAGGACAATCTAGCTTCTGAACTTTTGTTAGATTTGACCAAATTTATTTTGAAATCCAATTATTTTATGTTTAACAATAAATTTTACATGCAGATCCAAGGGACGGCAATGCGCCCAATTATGCAAATCTTTATATGGGCCACTGGGAAAAACTTTTTGCACATGATGAAAATGCCAATCCATTCTTCAAAAACCTTTTATTTTGGAAGAGGTATATAGACGATATATTACTCGTTTTTACTGGCACTGAAAACGAGTTGCTTTCATTTAAAGACTACATAAATAATATATATCCATCACTGAAATTTACTATGGAATACAGTAGTACTCAAATCCAATTTCTTGACCTTTCTATTAGAGTTAATGATGGGAGAGTACAAACTACAATTTTCCGCAAGGCCACGGATAGAAATACTATTTTACATGCGCATAGTTTTCATCCAAAAAATACGATTGAAAATGTACAGTACGGTCCATTTTTACGCTTAAAACGAATATGTAGAGTCAAAAGTAAAGGATATGCAACAACGTTTTTTACATCGGGGATACAAGAGCTGGACAATTGACAAGTCCTTTAGTAGAACTTTACAAAGGGAGAGGAAGGACCTCTTGGCCCCCTCTACCACAATTGATGGGATTCAGGAGGACAGAGTTGCATTTGTGTCGGAATATAATAATATATCACCCATAATTAAAAATATCATTTTGAAGCATTGGAATATTCTGCATTGTGATCCCCAACTCAGTTCATTAGTTTCCTCTCGCCCCAGATTTTGTTATAAGAGAAGTAAAAACCTTAGAGATCACTTGGTGACATCAATGTATAAATCCTCAAGCATGGGTTCTAATTGGCTGAGTAAAGAAGTACACAGTAATTATCGTTGTGGTAAATGTACTCATTGTTCTAATACTGTTGACACAAAAAAATTCCATCATCTGCGTACTGGTCAAGAATATACTATTGGGGGTTTCATTAACTGTAACTCTGCACATGTTATTTATATGTTAAAATGCCCCTGTGGAATGATTTATATCGGACAGACTAAACGCAATTTGAAGCTTCGCATAGCCGAGCACAAAACGGCTATACGAAACAGTAATTTGGATTATGCCATTGCCAGACATTATAAAGCCCGAAACCATGGATCTGCAGCAAGTCTTAAATTTGTTGGCTTAGAAAAAGTTTTACCCTCACCAAGAGGAGGTAACATAATAAAACAGTATACAGAGAGAAGCATTTTGGATATTTACATTGGACTCAATGGAACCAAATGGATTGAATGAATCTCTAGATTTTAGTTCTTATCTTTGAACTGAGTTCACCATTTGTTCATTTTGGAGGGGTTTTATCTTTGTTCCATTTCGAGACTGTATATATGTCTAATGTTTTGGGGCTACCATCTATTTATGGTGTAGACATTTTCATCTATATCCACATTAATATCACTTTAAGGCTGTGTATACGTCTAATGTATAGGTCTCATCTATCTTTGATGTAGGCAATTCTATTTATATCCAGGTTAAGATGAATATACATTTTGGGGCTTTGTATATGTCCAATGTTTATGTCTACTATTCATTGGTATTGTAGGCTAGTTATGTACTGTTAGACTTACTGAATTAAGATGTGGTGGGAAATTGCACAAGCTGACCATGTATGGCATGCTCAAAGGTATCATTATTACCTTTCGTTCTTTGTTTTCTTTTCTGTGTTGTATTCTGTTTTATAAAAGTTGCGCTGTGTCCCCATATCCCTTTATGGATAGCTTGTATTTAGCTGGTCTGTCATGTGTCCATTTCATACACTGCCTAGCCAAAAAAAAAGTTGCCGTTGCACCCATCATGCATAGTGCCCACTGTACAAGCCTCTGCAGACAGTGTTATGATCTGGGGTTGCTTAAATTGGTCAGGTCTAGGCTCAGCAACGTTATGCAGCAATAAAATTGAGTCAGCTGAGTACCTGAATGTACTGAATGACCAGGTTATCCCATCAATTGGCATATTCCAGGACAACAATGCCAAGATTCTTCCGGCTCAAATTGTGAAAGAGTGGTTCAGGGAGCATGAGGAATCATTTTCACACATGAATTGACCTTAACCCACTTTTTTAATGGAATTATGGGAAAAAAAACACTTTTCCATGATATTCTAATATACAGATCCTTTCCAAAAAATTAGAATATCATGGAAAAGTTGTTTTTTTTTCCATAATTCCATTAAAAAAGTGAAACTTTCATAGATTATAGATTCATTACACACAAAGTTAAATATTTCTAGCCTTTATTTGTTTCATTTTTCATAATTTTGGTTTACAGCTCCAGAAAACCCCCAAAAACAGTATTTCAAGAAATTAGAATAGTGTGTCGAAAATCAGCATTTACTTCAGTTATTTCAGAGAATGAGTGGAGTGGCTTGACTCGAGGAATCCGACAGTTGTAGCCCATGTCCCGGATATGTCTGTACGTGGTGGTTTTTGAAGCACTGACTCCAGCCTCAGTCCACTCCCTCTGCATCCCCGCCAAATTTTGGAATCGTCTTTGCTTGACAATGCGCTGAAGCCTACGGTCATCTCTTTTGCTTGTGCACCTTCTCCTGCCACATTTTTCCCTTCCACTAAACTTTCTATTGATATGCTTGGACACTGCACTGTGTGAACTGCCAGCCTCCTTAGCGATGACCTTTTGTGGCTTACCCATCTTCTTGAGGGTGTCAATGATGGTCTTCTGGCCAATTGTCAAGTCTGCAGTCTTCCCCATACTGAACCAAACTGAGATAAACTTTGCAGGTGTTTTGAGTAAATTAGATGATAGTGTGATACTCAGTCTAAAACATTCATTCTCTGAAATAACTGAAGTAAATGCCGATTTTCGACACACTATTCTAATTTCTTGAAATACTGTTTTGGGGGTTTTCTGGAGCTGTAAGCCAAAATTATGAAAAATGAAACAAATAAAGGCTAGAAATATTTCACTTTGTGTGTAATGAATCTATAATCTATGAAAGTTTCAGTTTTTGAATGGAATTATGGAAAAAAAAAAACTTTTCCATGATATTCTAATTTTTTGGAAAGGATCTGTATATATATATTTTTTATATATATTTTTTTTTTTTCACTTAATTGTAATACTTGCCATATGTCTTTTTGAGATAATTAGTGTTCTCATTTTTTAGTGATTCTACTTAGTAATGTACTTCAATCTGTCTTTTTCAGGGAGGACAGTGAAGACACCCCTCCCCCACCTGACACCTCTGTCGTAGGAGGTGGTAACAGACAGGTTTGCCAAATAAAGTGATGTATAATTCATTACTTTTGCTGTAAACCTGTTTTGGTTTACAGATAACAGGTTTATCTATAACAAACCTGGCTTGTTATAGATAAACCTATTATTTTGCTGGCTTATGGGGCTCTGGTAAATCTAATTTTGAAGTACAGTGCCATTTTAAATGTAAAGTAGATTGATTGGATAACATTAGGGTAAGTAATCCTTTTCGGAGAGGTATTTGGGCACTTTTGGGCACGCTTTGTAAGAGAATACCCTCATACACATAAACACAAAACATGTGTAGGTTAATTTTCTTCACATTCTGTATTACAAAAACTGTTTTAAAAGAAAAATAAAGTTTTCTGATGATTGACATGCCTAGACAGAAATATATGCACATGTTTTATATTTGGCAAGGTTTGGAAAGCTTTTGGGACACCTGGGCCCCGTTTTGGGAAAAATACCAATGCATAAGGAAAGCCTGTACATATCTTTACCAAATTGTATACACAAGTAGACAACATATTATTGCACTAGTATAAGCAATTCTGGCTTGCTCCAGTACTTTGAAGTTGAGATATTCAGTGATAAACTATAAGAACACAAGGTGTTTTGTACTTTTTTTTGTATTCTTATGTGTATTTTGTATAAACTGTATGTGACCACTTTGACATACATTTATTCTGTTCCAAATTTCTGAATGGTACAAGCCTCTTCTTTCATTCAAACTTTCAAACATGGATGTGCAGTGAATAGTTTTTGAGATATTGGCACTTAATTGACACTAGTAAAAACGAGACGAAAATTGGGCCGAATGTGCCAAAGTAAATAGGGTTAAAACAGAGAACTGCACTATTACGACTAAGCAGTCATAATTCATATACATCCACTTTTTGCTACTTAATTACAACAATTTATGTACAGAAATTGTGAAAAAACTAAACAACGGGTACCTACATTCAAATTTCTGATTTTTTACCTGATGAGCTACAAGAGCTATGGAGGAAATAACTCCTCTTTATGATTCCTCAATATGCTGCCTATCTCTGCTAAACATATGGTGTCAATATCTCAAACCATTCAAATTCTACAGAGCTTTTTTTCAGGTGAACCATTTCGGTTACCAATGTTGGCACAAATTGTGCCAAATTGTGCAAAATGGCAAGGATCCAGAAAAGTCTCAATATGATTTATTTTATTAAGTTTTACAATACAATTTGATAATTGGCAATAAAAATTCATTTTTAGATGTGTTTTTGGTGTGTTTCATATTACACAACTAACTAGCCTACCCATGGTTCCCAAAAAGCTCTCCAAACCCATGGAGCAGCACAGTGAATCTTGTATTCCACCAGAGACCCATTAGCCAGAAATGAGTCCAACTATATTTAAACGGGATCAAATCTACACCACTTTCCTACATAAAATAAACCCCTGCATAATAATCAACAACAAACTCATCCTCATGTTATCTCTCCTTCATGTTACGTCATGCATAAATTGCTCATTCGTTTACCTGCACAGCCTGCTGTACTGCATACAGAATTTACTAATGTGGAACAATAACTACTAAACAAACATTCAGACGCCATGTCATTCAAAAGAAACTCGGAACAGCTCGTCTCAGACACAAATAGATAGCCAGCTGCTATGTGTAATTTTGCTGGCTAGCTTTCCATTGTTACAATATAGTAATGTTAGCTATATTCATTTAATTCAGAGGGATTCGTTTTATACATAACAGTGAATTCGCACTGGTATACCGGCAAACAAATATGTTGCCTTACCACTCAGCATCACTGAGACAACATCGCAAAAACATCTTTGGGCTAGGACCTGCTGCACGGAGAAACGCCTGAAGAACCTAGACATAACTAACCAAAAACTGTATGAAAGAGACTGTAAAGTGAAAACATGAACAGCCGCTGTTACCTAATGAATTATACTTTTCTAAACGGAATGTAGCTAGCTGCTACAAGCTAAAAACACTCAGCGCCATCTTGGTACGAACTTTATGCTTAGATGCCTCCTCCTCTTACGCACAATTGTATCTATGTGCAACCTAACCCATTGTGTTGAATGAGGGCTTGTCTGAAAGATAAGAGTCTTCGCTATTGGCTGGAATATTTGACAGAGTTTAAAAACCCTATGGAAAGCAAATAACACTCGCAGTGGAGGCGGGTTGATGCGAGATTTTCCCACTTCAGATAGGCCTATTGTGCTGTCAGTCAAAGAAATACACCCAATTGAGGACGTTTTTGCATATAACTGTGCAATAAAGTACAAAACCACTTTGGCTAAAATATACTAAGCCACGGGATTGGTACTTCAGAAACTGGTTGAGTTTCACAATGCCAAACTGAACACAGCCAAACTACTCATAATGAAGTGCAGAAAAGCACAAGTCGGTTTAAAATGTGAAAAAAATCATCTACAGCCGTATGAAAGTTTTAAAGTATTTTTTCTTAAAGTCTAAAGGTATAACGATTTTTCAAACCAAAGTTTTGTGAAATACAATTAAGCAGATTGTTAATTGTTTATGGTGTGCACATTGTTTATGGTGTGACATCAAGCTGCAATACATGTTTGCAAATTAGGTCGTTGTGATGGATACATCTTAAGGATATTTAATCAAAATATTGAGATGAGCAGTTTATTATATATTATTAAATTAATGAAATGTATAATTTAATCATTTCCGTCACGCCCACGTTACCGCTAGGGGGCGGTTGGCAGCAAGAGGTTAAGATACCATCAGCAATGGCAAAAGCCCTGATTAGAAACAAATATTTGTATTTTGGGTGAACCCTGTCTCGAGTTGTCTACCATTTTGCAGTCTCTCTGTTTGACAAATGCTGCTAATGCCGCTTGGTCCCCGGGAATCGCTGCTTGCAGCTATATTGATTCTTTTTAGGGGACCGAGCAGCGTAGCTGCTGGTAGCCTATTGTATTTGTTCAGATTCTTTTTTTTTTGTTTGTTTTTCACCCCTTTCACCTAAAATTCCCATGAGCTGGTTTGGTCTAGAATCACCAAACTTGGCAAGCTTGCTGGGATTCCCAAATTCTTGGATACTCTATATTATGATGCAGATTGAACACCTGGTGGCGCTGTAGTGCACGTGACAATATTTTGACATTGACACGCCCACTACTGACGCCCCGTTTGACCTAGAGTCACAAAATTTGGTATGCATGTCCATTTGCTCATTCTGAACAAATTTGCCTCAAGGACCCATAAAGTCCGCCATATTGGATTTTTTGCTAATTAGCATTTTTTGTAAAACGCTTAAAATGCTACTCCTCCTACAAAATTTGACCAATTGAGATGAAACTTGGTTTACATACTCCTTAGACCATGTCTCATAAAAGTTATCTTCAGAATTTTGATATTTTCAAAGATGGCCGAATGACGAGCCAATGAAATTTCACTGGGCGTGGCTTATCACAAAAATGCTAATAATTCCAAAACGATTTGACAGAAAGCTATGAAACTTGCTATGTCTGTTAAGAGTGCCATGAGGACTAGATATTTACAGTTTTATCCCAATCTATCCATGTGGTGGCGCTATAGAGTTCCAAATATAAAGAAATATAAAACAATTCACTAAAAATCACAGTTCCTTTGCAGAGATGTGTAACTTGCTACAGTGACAAAGAGCCGGATTTGGATCATAGAACTTTACTAAATTGGTGGGCGCCATCTTGAATTTGCCGACATTTTGGCTTAAATGTACTCATTTATTACTTATTTGAGTTTTTCCTTAACCGCTTAGCTGATTAGCAGGAAACTTGGCATGTAGTTAGACGTTGTCATGCTACAAGTTCACACCGAATTTCGTGGCGATAGGCCAGTTGGTGGCGCTGTAGTGCACGTGTAAATATTGTGACATTGACACGCCCACTGCCGACGCCCGGTTTGATCTAGAGTAACAAAATGTGTTGTACAGGTCCCTCTGCTCAGGCTGAACAAATGTATCGCAAGGATCCATGAAGTCAGCCTTATTTGATTTTCCGCTAATTAGCATTATTTGTAAAACACTTAAAATGCTACTCCTCCTACAAAATTTGGCCAATTTACATGAAACGAGGTAGACAAACTCCTTAGACCATGCTTCATAAAAGTTATAATCAGAATTTTGATATTTTAAAAGATGGCCGAATGACGAGCCAATGAATTTTCAATGGGCGTGACTTATCACAAAAATGCTGATAATTCCAAAATCATTTGACAGAAAGTTATGAAACCTGATAGATCAATTAAGAGTAATATGAGGAATTGACCTCTACAGTTTCAACCCAATCGAGCCACGTGGTGGCGCTATATAGATCCAAATATAAGAAAATATTTAAAAATTCACTAAAAATTATTGACACGCCCACTGCATACGCCCCGTTTTATTTAGAGTCACAAAATGCGGGATAGAGGTCCGTCTTCTCATACTGAACAAATTTGCCTCAAGGAACCATCAAGTTAGCCCTATTGGATTTTCCGCTAATTAGCATTACTTGTAAAACACTTAAAATACTACTCCTCCTATAAAATTTTACCAATTTACATGAAACCTGGTAAACACACTCCTTACACCATGCAACATAAAACCTATATACAGAATTTTGATATTTTAAAAGATGGCCGAATGAAGAGCCAATAAATATCCAGTGGGCGTGGCTTATCACAAAAATGCAAATAATTCCAAAACCTTTTCACAGAAAGTTATGAAACTTGGATTGTCTTTTAAGAGTAAGATCTGGACCTGAGGTCTCCAGTTTCAACCCAATCGAGCCACGTGGTGGCGCTATAGAAATCCAAATATAAGAAAATATTTAAACATTCACTAAAAATCATTGACACGCCCACTGCCGACGCCCCGTTTGATCTTCAGTCACAAAATTTGGTGTTTATTTCCCGCTACTCCTGCCCAACAAATTTGCCTCGAGAAACCATGAAGTCTGCCATCTTCGATTTTCCACTAATTAGCATTTTTTGTAAAACACTTAAAAAGCTACTCCTCCTACAGAATTTGACCAATTTGCACCAAACCTGTTCAAGGTACTCAAACCGCTTCCCTACATACACGCATTACTTTACTAAGGTGTACGTCAAAAATTGGCCGAATGAGAAGCCAATGGATTTTGCATTGGGTGTGGCTTATCGCACAAATGCTAGTACTTCTAAAACCCTTTGATATAAAGTTCTGAAACTTGGTGGGTTGATTGAGAGTTAGATCAAGACTTGAGCCCTGCAGTTTTAACCCAATCAATCTGCGTGGTGGCACTAAAGAAATACAAATGTTGGGATGGCAGGTATGCCATCCGCCAAGTACACTGCTTAACAGGCCGTCTACCTACTATACCAACTGTGAAAGTTCCTGTAGCTTAGTGGTTAAGGCATTTGACTGCCGTGTAGTAGGTTGGTGGTTCGATCCCCACCTGTTCCCGAGTTTTTTTTGAGGCACACAATGTGCACGTCATTTTAAGAATGTTCTTTTTATTGCAAAGGCTAGGAAATTTCACAATATTACCTGTTATCTGTTTGAATTATGAAGTCAGTAAGCCAAAACAATCTGATACCGCAACACACAAGTCTTATTTGGCCTCCTCATTTCTGTTAACCTGCTTTGGCCTAGCGGATACAGTATTGGATTTCCATGTATGTGGTCAGCGTTTCAATTCCAGTTTGGTACCAATGGCTAAGTTAATGTTTGGCAAAACTATTGTGCAAATGCTATGCTTCTTTTAATGTTGTTTTAACATTAACCCTATTTACTTTGGCCCATTTGGCCCAATTTTCGCCTAGTTTTTACTAGTGTCAATTAAGTGCCAATATCTCAAAAACTCTTCACTGCACATCCATGGTTGAAAGTTTCAATGAAAGAAGAGGCTTGTACCATTCAGAAATTTGCATCAGAATAAATTTATGTAAAAATGGTCACATACAGTTTATACATAATACACATAAAAAAACAAAAGAAAGTACAAAACGCCTTGTGTTTTTACAGTTTAGCACTGAATATTTCAACTTCAAAGTACTGGAGCAAGCCAGAATTCCTTACACTAGTGCACTGATATGTTGTCCACTTGTGTATAGAATTTGGTAAAGATATCTACAGGCTTTCCTTATCCATTGGTAATTTTTCCAAAACTGTGCCCAGTGTCCCAATATTTATCCGAACCTCTCCGAATATAAAACATGTGCATATCTTTCTGTCTAGGCATGTCAATCATCAGAAAACTTTATTTTTCTTTTAAAACATTTTTTGTAATACAGAATGTGAAGAAAATTAACCTACACATGTTTTGTGTTTATGTGTATGAGGGTATTCTCTTACAAAGCGTGCCCAAAAGTGCCCAAATACCTCTCCGAAAAGGATTACTTACCCTAATGTTATCCAACCAATCTGCTTTACATTTAAAATGGCACTGTACTTCAAAGTTAGATTTACCAGAGCCCCATAAGCCAGCAGAATAACAGGTTTATCTATAACAAGCCTTCAACTTGACATTTTACAGCAAAAGTAATGAATTATACATCACTATTTGGCAAATCTGTCTGTTACCACCTCCTACGACATAGGTGTCAGGTGGGGGAGGGGTGTCTTCACTGTCCTCCCTGAAAAAGACAGATTCAAGTACATTACTAAGTAGAATCACTAAAAAATGAGAACACAAATTATCTCAAAAAGACATATGGCAAGTATTACAATTAAGTGGGAAAAAAAATGTTATTTTATTAAAAAAAAAAATATATATATATATATATATATATATATACACACACACACACATATATATATTATATATATATATATATATATATATATATATATATATATATATACGTATATACATTAAAAAATCTTACATCCACAGTACGTCTGATATTAGCTCCAACATAATTAGCAATCGTAGCTAACTGGGATTTATGAATTAGTTTGTCAGCTTGCACGAACTAAATTACATTATTATAATGCTGTAATGTCTTGACTGAACCGTGAAATAAAGTACTGAGAATGGATGTTGTTTCATGCGTAAATTCAACAACTAGCCCTTGTGTTGGTTGCTGCACAAAGAAACTGCGAATGAACTAGAAAACAAACAAAGAGCAGGCGCTCCTTACCAGCCTGTGACGCCATAGAAGCTAACTAGCGAACTCCTGCGAGAATCCATTTATCACCAAACTAAAAATACTCTAGATAATAGCGCTCCATACTGTTGATGATTATGATGATAATAATAATAATAATAATTTGTATTATATATTTTTAAAAACACTTACATGTCCAGGCACGGGTCCATGCCAGAATCATTGCTCTGCCAGAACACAGACTTCTTCGCCTCTGGGACACTTCTTCACCTCCAAAACCTGAGCAACCGTGAAATAAGCGCTCTTCTTTCCACCGTTGATTGCCACGTTCGCGTATAAATGTATAAAATAATCGTAAACTTTGAAGCAGCAAAGACATCACCAGCGCAATTGCATCATACAGCTGCCCGTGTCTGCGTACAGAGAAAGACTGGTCTGTGACGTTTTTTCAGCTCACAAAAAAAGCTACACATTGCTAAATACATCGGGATAGACTGAAAACGTAATTGTAACAGCAATCCAGCCCATCCCTTCCAGGATATACTCAGTCAAAATGGCCACAGGCGTCATCTGATGCTGTCGACAGTCAGGAGCGCACAGCCGATTGCCCTATGGGCTGTCTTTACGCGTGGATACAGCGCCGTTCACAGTCGCTTGAATATGACATATTTTACTTCGTTTGAAAGGGCAGGAACCCCCGTAGAAGATAATCTACGTGTTTTACGTTAGATCATTCCTGTAGCAGTCTAGTAATGCTTTTACGCAACGGTAGTAACGTAGTACAAACGCAAAAGCGAAGGGTACGCACTGTGGAAATTGAGACTTTCCTGGATAATGGATAAATGGGTTACGAAAAAACGTTGAGGATTCTTCAGAAAAGGGTTATAACTGCATAACCAGGTATCGTATTTGGTTGCTTAAACATGTTTATCAAGAGAATTTGTAGAAAATAAAATGTATTTATACAAAACCGGAAGTATATCGGTTGTATGCATACTGAAGTGAGCACGGGAAAAAAACACCTAATGTTTATTTATACAACTTTTCAATAATATACAATTGTTCCTGAATCGGATCTTGATTTGTTAGCGTGTTGAAATGGTACCAAGAGCTTTTGTGATACGCATTTTATTGCGTGACTGCGGCGAGGTGAAGGCTGTAAACAAATAAAAAAAGTGGGTTGGGCTATTAGCACCCTGCTGCTTTATGGCTCTGTAGTGTAACCTGAGAGCTGATAAGCATATAAACGAATGTGTTCGCAGGCTGTGACTGTTTTTAACAAATTTGCATCGAAAGTTCCGTGTTTTATTAACGTTTTAATTTAGAATTCAAGAGAAATATGAACACTATAAAAAATTTAGACGGATACGTCCCACCACTAGGGGGCCAAAGCCTATAGAGTTAAGAAACACCTTTTTATTGCAAAAGTTAAGAAATTTAACAGTATTAACTGTTCACTGTTTCACTTGTACTTAAAAGACTTAATACGCAAGCCCTTACTGGATCAGGTTAAGATACCATCAGCAATGGCAAAAGCCCTGATTAGAAACAAATATTTGTATTTTGGGTCAACCCTGTCTAGAGTTGTCTACCATTTTGCAGTTTCTGCGTTTGACAAATGCCGCTAATGCCGCACGGTCCCCGGAAATCGCTGCTTGCAGCTATATTTAGGGGACTGTGCAGCGAAGCTGCAGGTACCCTATTGTTTTTGTTCTGATTCTTTTTTTTTTTTCTCCCCTTTCACCTAAAATTCCCATGAGCTGGTTTGTCCTAGAATCACCAGACTTGGCACGCTTGTTGCGATTCCGAAACTCTTGAATCCAGTATATTATGACGCAGATTGAACACCCGGTGGCGCTGTAGTGCACGTGACAAAATTTTGACATTGACACGCCCACTGCCGACGCCCCGTTTCAGCTAGAGTCACAAAATTTGGTATGCATGTCCATTTGCTCATTCTGAACAAATTTGTCTCAAGGACCCATAAAGTCCGCCATATTGGATTTTTTGCTAATTAGCATTTTTTGTAAAACGCTTAAAATGCTACTCCTCCTACAAAATTTTACCAATTGAGATGAACCTTGGTTTACATACTCCTTACACCATGTCTCATAAAATTTATATTTGGAATTTTGATATTTTCAAATATGGCCGAATGACGAGCCAATGAAATTTCACTGGGCGTGGCTTATCATAAAAATGCTAATAATTCCAAAACGATTAGACAGAAAGCTATGAACCTTGGTAGTTATGTTACGAGTGCCAATAGGACTAGACATGTACAGTTTTATCCCAATCTATCCTTGTGGTGGCGCTATAGAGTTCCAAATATAAAAAAATATACAAAAATTCACTAAAAATCACAGTTCCTTTGCAGAGATGTGCAACTTGCTACAGTGACAAAGAGCCGGATTTGGATCATATAACTTTACTAATTTGGTGGGCGCCATCTTGAATTTGCCAACATTTTGGCTTAAATGTACTCATTTATTACTTCTTTGAGTTTTTCCTTAACTGCTTGGCTGATTAGCATGAAACTTGGCAAGTTGTTAGAAGTTGTCATCATACAAGCTCAAACCGAATTTCGTGGCGATAGGCCAGTTGGTGGCGCTGTAGTGCACGTGTAAATATTGTGACATTGACACGCCCACTGGCGACGCCCCGTTTGACCTAGAGTCACAAAATGTGGTGTACAGGTCTCTCGGCTCATGCTGAACAAATTTGCCTCAAGAATCCATGAAGTCAGCCATATTGGATTTTCCGCTAATTAGCATTTTTTGTATAACACTTAAAATGCTACTCCTCCTACAAAATTTGGCTAATTTACATGAAACGAGGTACAGAAACTCGTTAGACCATGCTTCATAAAAGTTATATTCAGAATTGTGATATTTTAAAAGATGGCCGAATGACGAGCCAATTAATTTTCAATGGGCGTGACTTATCACAAAAATGCTGATAATTCCAAAATCATTTGACAGAAAGTTATGAAACCTGGTATATCTATTAAGAGTAACATGTGGAATTGACCGCTACAGTTTCAACCCAATCGAGCCACGTGGTGGCGCTATATAGATCCAAATATAAGAAAATATTTATAAATTCACTAAAAATCATTGACACGCCGACTGCCGACGCCCCCTTTGATCTACAGTCACAAAATCTGGTGGGTACATCCCGCTACTCCTGCCCAACAAATTTGCCTCAAGAAACCATGAAGTCTGCCATCTTCAATTTTCCGCTAATTAGCATTTTTTGTAAAACACTTAAAATGCTACTCCTCCTACAGAATTTGACCAATTTGCACCAAGCCTGTTCAAGGTACTGAACCCGCTTCCCTACATACACGCATTACTTTACTAAGGCGTATGTCAAAACTTGGCCGAATGAGAAGCCAATGGATTTTGCATTGGGCGTGGCTTATCGCACAAATGCTAGTACTTCTAAAACCGTTTGATATAAAGTTCTGAATCTTGGTGGGTTGATTGAGAGTTAGATCAAGACCCGAGCCCTGTAGTTTTAACCCAATCAATCTGCGTGGTGGCACTAAAGAAATACAAATGTTAGGATGGCAGGTATGCCATCCGCCAAGTACACTATCTCTGCTTAACAGGCCGTCTACCTACTATACCAACTGTGAAAATTCCTGTAGCTTAGTGGTTAAGGCATTTGACTGCCGTGTAGTAGGTTGGTGGTTCGATCCCCACCTGTTCCCGAGTTTTTTTTGAGGCACACAATGTGCACGTCATTGTAAGAATGTTCTTTTTATTGCAAAGTCTAGGAAATTTCACAATATTACCTGTTATCTGTTTGAATTATGAAGTCAGTAAGCCAAAACAATCTGATACCGCAACACACGTCTTATTTGGCCTCCTCATTTCTGTTAACCTGCTTAGGCCTAGTGGATACAGTATTGGCTTTCCATGTGTATGTGGTCAATTCCAGCTTGGTACCAATGGCTTGGTTAATGTTTGGCAAAACTATTGTGCAAATGCTATGCTTCTTTTAATGTTGTTTTCACATTAAGTAACACCTTTTTATTGCAAAAGTTAAGAAATGTAACAGTATTAACTGTTCACTGTTTCACTTGTACTTAAAAGACTTAATACGCAAGCCCTTACCGGATCGGGTAAAGATACCATCAGCAATGGCAAAAGCCCTGATTAGGAACAAATATTTGTATTTTGGGTCAACCCTGTCTAGAGCTGTCTACCATTTTGCGGTTTCTGCATTTCACAAATGCCGCTAATGCCGCACGGTCCCCGGAAATCGCTGCTTGCAGCTATATTTAGGGGACCGTGCAGCGAAGCTGCAGGTACCCTATTGTTTTTGTTCTGATTCTTTTTATTAGGGGACCGTGCAGCGAAGCTGCAGGTACCCTATTGTTTTTGTTCAGATTCTTTTTATTAGGGGACCGTGCAGCGAAGCTGCAGGTACCCTATTGTTTTTGTTCTGATTCTTTTTATTATTTTTTTTCTCCCCTTTCACCTAAAATTCCCGTGAGCTGGTTTGTCCTAGAATCACCAGACTTGGCACGCTTGTTGGGATTCCCAAACTCTTGAATCCTCTATATTATGACGCAGATTGAACACCTGGTGGCGCTGTAGTGCACGTGACAAATTTTTGACATTGACACGCCCACTGCCGACGCCCCGTTTCACCTAGAGTCACAAAATTTGGTATGCATGTCCATTTGCTCATTCTGAACAAATTTGCCTCAAGGACCCATAAAGTCCGCCATATTGGATTTTTTGCTAATTAGCATTTTTTGTAAAACGCTTAAAATGCTACTCCTCCTACAAAATTTGACCAATTGAGATGAAACTCGGTTTACATACTCCTTAGACCATGTCTCATAAAAGTTATATTTGGAATTTTGATATTTTCAAATATGGCCGAATGACGAGCCAATGAAATTTCACTGGGCGTGGCTTATCACAAAAATGCTAATAATTCCAAAACGATTTGACAGAAAGCTATGAAACTTGGTAGGTCTTTTAAGAGTCCCATTAGGACTAGACATGTACAGTTTTATCCCAATCTATCCATGTGGTGGCGCTATAGAGTTCCAAATATAAAGAAATATAAAAAAATTCACTAAAAATCACAGTTCCTTTGCAGAGATGTATAACTTGCTACAGTGACAAAGAGCCGGATTTGGATCATAGAACTTTACTAATTTGGTGGGCGCCATCTTGAATTTGCCGACATTTTTGCTTAAATGTACTCATTTATTACTTCTTTGAGGTTTTCCTTAACCGCTTGGCTTATTAGCATGAAACTTGGTAAGTTGTTAGAAGTTGTCATCATACAAGCTCACACCGAATTTCGTGGCGATAGGCCAGTTGGTGGCGCTGTAGTGTACGTGTTAATATTGTGACATTGACACGCCCACTGGCGACGCCCCGTTTGACCTAGAGTCACAAAATGTGGTGTACAGGTCTCTCTGCTCATGCTGAACAGATTTACCTCAAGGATCCATGAAGTCAGCCATATTGGATTTTCCGCTAATTAGCATTTTTTGTATAACACTTAAAATGCTACTCCTCCTACAAAATTTGGCCAATTTACATGAAACGAGGTACACAAACTCGATAGACCATGCTTCATAAAAGTTATATTCAGAATTTTGATATTTTAAAAGATGACCGAATGACGAGCCAATTAATTTTCAATGGGCGCGACTTATCACAAAAATGCTGATAATTCCAAAATCATTTGACAGAAAGTTATGAAACCTGGTAGATCTATTAAGAGTAACATGAGGAATAGACCCCTACAGTTTTAACCCAATCGAGCCACGTGGTGGCGCTATATCAATCCAAATATAAGAAAATATTTAAAAATTCACTAAAAATCATTGACACGCCCACTGCCGATGCCCCGTTTGACCTAAAGTCACAAAATGTGGTATACAGGTCCCTCTGCTCATGTTGAACAAATTTACCTCAAGGATCCATGAAGTCAGCCATATTGGATTTTCCGCTAATTAGCATTACTTGTAAAACACTTAAAATACTACTCCTCCTATAAATTTTGACCAATTTACATGAAACCTGGGACAAGAACTCCTTAGACCATGCTTCATAAAATTTATATTCAAAATTGTGATATTTTAAAAGATGGCCGAATGACGAGCCAATTAATTTTCAATGGGCGTGACTTATCACAAAAATGCTGATAATTCCAAAATCATTTGACAGAAAGTTATGAAACCCGGTAGATCTATTAAGAGTAACATGTGGAATTGACCTCTACAGTTTCAACCCAATCGAACCACGTGGTGGCGCTATAGAGATCCAAATATAAGAAAATATTAAAAAATTCACTAAAAATCATTGACACGCCCACTGCATACGCCCCGTTTTATCTAGAGTCACAAAATGTGGGATAGAGGTCCGTCTGCTCATACTGAACAAATTTGCCTCACAGAACCATCAAGTTAGCCCTATTGGATTTTCCGCTAATTAGCATTACTTGTAAAACACTTAAAATACTACTCCTCCTATAAATTTTGACCAATTTACATGAAACCTGGTAAACACACTCCTTACACCATGCCTCATAAAACCTATATACAGAATTTTGATATTTTAAAAGATGGCCGAATGACGAGCCAATAAATATCCAGTGGGCGTGGCTTATCACAAAAATGCTCATAATTCCAAAACCATTTCACAGAAAGTTATGAAACTTGGAAATTCTTTTAAGAGTAACATCAGGACCTGACGTCTCCAGTTTCAACCCAATCGAGCCATGTGGTGGCGCTATAGAGATCCAAATATAAGAAAATATTAAAAAATTCACTTAAAAGCATTGACACGCCCACTGCCGACGCCCCGTTTGATCTACAGTGACATAAGTTGGTGGACACATCCCGCTACTCCTGCCCAACAAATTTGCCTCAAGAAACCATGAAGTCTGCCTTCTTCGATTTTCCACTAATTAGCATTTTTTGTAAAACACTTAAAATGCTACTCCTCCTACAGAATTTGACCAATTTGCACGAAACCTGTTCAAGGTACTCAAATCGCTTCCCTACATACACACATTACGTTACTAAGGTGTATGTCAAAAATTGGCCGAATGAGAAGCCAATGGATTTTGCATTGGGCGTGGCTTATCGCACAAATGCTAGTACTTCTAAAACCGTTTGATATAAAGTTCTGAAACTTGGTGGGTTGATTGAGAGTTAGATCAAGACTTGAGCCCTGCAGTTTAAACCCAATCAATCTCCGTGGTGGCACTAAAGAAATACAAATGTTGGGATGGCAGGTATGCCATCCGCCAAGTACAATATCTCTGCTTAACAGGCCGTCTACCTACTATACCAACTGTGAAAGTTCCTGTAGCTTAGTGGTTAAGGCATTTGACTGCCGTGTAGTAGGTTGGTGGTTCGATCCCCACCTGTTCCAGAGTTTTTTTTTGAGGCACACAATGTGCACGTCATTGTAAGAATGTTCTTTTTATTGCAAAGGCTAGGAAATTTCACAATATTACCAGTTATCTGTTTGAATTATGAAGTCAGTAAGCCAAAACAATGTGATACCGCAACACACAAGTCTTATTTGGCCTGCTCATTTCTGTTAACCTGCTTAGGCCTAGTGGATACAGTATTGGCTTTCCATGTGTATGTGGTCAATTCCGGCTTGGTACCAATGGCTTGGTTAATGTTTGGCAAAACTATTGTGCAAATGCTATGCTTCTTTTAATGTTGTTTTCACATTAAGAAACACCTTTTTATTGCAAAAGTTAAGAAATGTAACAGTATTAACTGTTCACTGTTTCACGTGTACTTAAAAGACTTAATACGCAAGCCCTTACCGGATCGGGTAAAGATACCATCAGCAATGGCAAAAGCCCTGATTAGAAACAAATATTTGTATTTTGGGTCAACCCTGTGTAGAGTTGTCTACCATTTTGCGGTTTCTGCGTTTGACAAATGCCGCTGATTCCTCACGGTCCCCGGAAATCGCTGCTCGCAGCTATATTTAGGGGACCGTGCAGCGAAGCTGCAGGTACCCTATTGTTTTTGTTCTGATTCTTTTTATTATTTTTTTTCTCCCCTTTCACCTAAAATTCCCGTGAGCTGGTTTGTCCTAGAATCACCAGACTTGGCACGCTTGTTGGGATTCCCAAACTCTTGAATCCTCTATATTATGACACAGATTGAACACCTGGTGGCGCTGTAGTGCACGTGACAAATTTTTGACATTGACACGCCCACTGCCGACGCCCCGTTTCACCTAGAGTCACAAAATTTGGTATGCATGTCCATTTGCTCATTCTGAACAAATTTGCCTCAAGGACCCATAAAGTCCGCCATATTGGATTTTTTGCTAATTAGCATTTTTTGTAAAACGCTTAAAATGCTACTCCTCTTACAAAATTTGACCAATTGAGATGAAACTCGGTTAACATACTCCTTAGACCATGTCTCATAAAAGTTATATTTGGAATTTTGATATTTTCAAATATGGCCGAATGACGAGCCAATGAAATTTCACTGGGCGTGGCTTATCACAAAAATGCTAATAATTCCAAAACGATTTGACAGAAAGCTATGAAACTTGGTAGGTCTTTTAAGAGTCCCATTAGGACTAGACATGTACAGTTTTATCCCAATCTATCCATGTGGTGGCGCTATAGAGTTCCAAATATAAAGAAATATAAAAAAATTCACTAAAAATCACAGTTCCTTTGCAGAGATGTATAACTTGCTACAGTGACAAAGAGCTGGATTTGGATCATAGAACTTTACTAATTTGGTGGGCGCCATCTTGAATTTGCCGACATTTTTGCTTAAATGTACTCATTTATTACTTCTTTGAGGTTTTCCTTAACCGCTTGGCTTATTAGCATGAAACTTGGTAAGTTGTTAGAAGTTGTCATCATACAAGCTCACACCGAATTTCGTGGCGATAGGCCAGTTGGTGGCGCTGTAGTGTACGTGTTAATATTGTGACATTGACACGCCCACTGGCGACGCCCCGTTTGACCTAGAGTCACAAAATGTGGTGTACCGGTCTCTCTGCTCATGCTGAACAGATTTACCTCAAGGATCCATGAAGTCAGCCATATTGGATTTTCCGCTAATTAGCATTTTTTGTATAACACTTAAAATGCTACTCCTCCTACAAAATTTGGCCAATTTACATGAAAGGAGGTACACAAACTCGTTAGACCATGCTTCATAAAAGTTATATTCAGAATTTTGATATTTTAATAGATGACCGAATGACGAGCCAATTAATTTTCAATGGGCGTGACTTATCACAAAAATGCTGATAATTCCAAAATCATTTCATAGAAAGTTATGAAACCTGGTAGATCTATTAAGAGTAACATGAGGAATAGACCCCTACAGTTTTAACCCAATCGAGCCACGTGGTGGCGCTATATCAATCCAAATATAAGAAAATATTTAAAAATTCACTAAAAATCATTGACACGCCCACTGCATACGCCCCGTTTTATCTAGAGTCACAAAATGTGGGATAGAGGTCCGGCTGCTCATACTGAACAAATTTTCCTCAAGGAACCATCAAGTTAGCCCTATTGGATTTTCCGCTAATTAGCATTACTTGTAAAACACTTAAAATACTACTCCTCCTACAAAATTTGGTCAATTTACATGAAACGTGGGACAAGAACTCATTAGACCATGCTTCATAAAATTTATATTCAAAATTGTGATATTTTAAAAGATGGCCGAATGACGAGCCAATTAATTTTCAATGGGCGTGACTTATCACAAAAATGCTGATAATTCCAAAATCATTTGACAGAAAGTTATGAAACCTGGTAGATCTATTAAGAGTAACATGTGGAATTGACCTCTACAGTTTCAACCCAATTGAGCCACGTGGTGGCGCTATATAGATTCAAATATAAGAAAATATTTAAAAATTCACTAAAAATCATTGACACGCCCACTGCATACGCCCCGTTTTATCTAGAGTCACAAAATGTGGGATAGAGGTCCGTCTGCTCATACTGAACAAATTTGCCTCGAGGAATCATCAAGTTAGCCCCATTGGATTTTCCGCTAATTAGCATTACTTGTAAAACACTTAAAATACTACTCCTCCTATAAAATTCGACCAATTTGCACCAAACCTGTTCAAGGTACTGAACACGCTTCCCTACATACACGTATTACTTTACTAAGGCGTATGTCAAATATTGGCCGAATGAGAAGCCAATGGATTTTGCATTGGGCGTGGCTTATCGCACAAATGCTAGTACTTCTAAAACCATTTGATATAAAGTTCTGAAACTTGGTGGGTTGATTGAGAGTTAGATCAAGACTCGAGCCCTGCAGTGTTAACCCAATCAATCTGCGTGGTGGCACTAAAGAAATACAAATGTTGGGATGGCAGGTATGCCATCCGCCAAGTACACTATCTCTGCTTAACAGGCCGTCTACCTACTATACCAACTGTGAAAGTTCCTGTAGCTTAGTGGTTAAGGCATTTGACTGCCGTGTAGTAGGTTGGTGGTTCGATCCCCACCTGTTCCCCGAGTTTTTTTTGAGGCACACAATGTGCATGTCATTGTAAGAATGTTCTTTTTATTGCAAAGGCTAGGAAATTTCACAATATTACCTGTTATCTGTATGAATTATGAAGTCAGTAAGCCAAAACAATCTGATACCGCAACACACAAGTCTTATTTGGCCTCCTCATTTCTGTTAACCTGCTTTGGCCTAGCGGATTCAGTATTGGCTTTCCATGTATGTGGTCAGCGGTTCAATTTCAAATTGGTACCAATGGCTAGGTTAATGTTTGCCAAAACTATTGTGCAAATGCTATGCTTCTTTTAATATTGTTTTCACATTAAGAAACACCTTTTCATTGCAAAAGTTAAGAAATTTAACAGTATTAACTGTTCACTGTTTCACTTGTACTTAAAAGACTTAATACGCAATCCCTTACCGGATCGGGTTAAGATACCATCAGCAATGGCAAAAGCCATGATTAGAAACAAATATTTGTATTTTGGGTCAACCCTGTCTAGAGCTGTCTACCATTTTGCGGCTTCTGCGTTTGACAAATGCCGCTAATGCCGCACGGTCCCCCGGAAATCGCTGCTTGCAGCTATATTTAGGGGACCGTGCAGCGAAGCTGCAGGTACCCTATTGTTTTTGTTCAGATTCTTTTTATTATTATTATTTATTTTTTTATTATTTTTTTTCTCCCCTTTCACCTAAAATTCCCATGAGCTGGTTTGTCCTAGAATCACCAGACTTGGCACGCTTGTTGGATTCCCAAACTCTTGAATCCTCTATATTATGACGCAGATTGAACACCTGGTGGCGCTGTAGTGCACGTGACAAATTTTTGACATTGACACGCCCACTGCCGACGCCCCGTTTCACCTAGAGTCACAAAATTTGGTATGCATGTCCATTTGCTCATTCTGAACAAATTTGCCTCAAGGACCCATAAAGTCCGCCATATTGGATTTTTTGCTAATTAGCATTTTTTGTAAAACGCTTAAAATGCTACTCCTCCTACAAAATTTGACCAATTGAGATGAAACTCGGTTT
This sequence comes from Synaphobranchus kaupii, assembly GCA_029718625.1. NCBI lineage: Eukaryota > Metazoa > Chordata > Actinopteri > Anguilliformes > Synaphobranchidae > Synaphobranchus > Synaphobranchus kaupii. The sequence goes on along the minus strand of CM056377.1, from coordinate 69,209,745 downwards.
ACAT